>OV277868.1:5948074-7382796 GCA_922989275.2 Gari tellinella | reverse complement strand
CTTAAGTAGTTGTAATAGAGAGGTTTTACTACATATATCAGTACCTTAAGTGGTTGTAATAGAGAGGTTTTACTGCATATATCAGTACCTTAAGTAGTTGTAATAGAGACGTTTTACTACATATATCCAGACCTTAAGTAGTTGTAATAGAGAGGTTTTACTACATATATCCGTACCTTAAGTGGTTGTAATAGAGAGGTTTTACTGTATATATCCGTACCTTAAGTAGTTGTAATAGAGAGGTTTTATTGTATATATCCGTACCTTAAGTAGTTGTAATAGAGAGGTTTTACTGTATATATCCGTACCTTAAGTAGTTGTAATAGAGAGGTTTTATTGTATATATCTGTACCTTAAGTAGTTGTAATAGAGAGGTTTTACTGCATATATCCGTACCTTAACTAGTTGTAATAGAGAGGTTTTACTGTATATATCTGTACCTTAAGTAGTTGTAATAGAGAGGTTTTACTGCATATATCCGTACCTTAAGTGGTTGTAATAGAGAGGTTTTACTGCATATATCCGTACCTTAAGTGGTTGTAATAGAGAGGTTTTACTGTATATATCAGTACCTTAAGTGGCTGTAATAGAGAGGTTTTACTGTATATATCAGAACCTTAAGTGGTTGTAATAGAGAAGTTTTACTGTATATATGCGTACCTTAAGTAGTTGTAATAGAGAAGTTTTACTGTATATATCCGTACCTTAAGTAGTTGTAATAGAGAAGTTTTACTGTATATATCCGTACCTTAAGTGGTTGTAATAGAGAAGTTTTACTGTATATATCCGTACCTTTAGTAGTTGTAATAGAGAAGTTTTACTGTATATATCCGTACCTTAAGTAGTTGTAATAGAGAAGTTTTACTGTATATATGCGTACCTTAAGTAGTTGTAATAGAGAAGTTTTACTGTATATATGCGTACCTTAAGTAGTTGTTATAGAGAAGTTTTACTGTATATATCCGTACCTTAAGTAGTTGTAATAGAGAAGTTTTACTGTATATATCCGTACCTTAAGTAGTTGTTATAGAGAAGTTTTACTGTATATATCCGTACCTTAAGTAGTTGTTATAGAGAAGTTTTACTGTATATATCCGTACCTTAAGTAGTTGTTATAGAGAAGTTTTACTGTATATATCCGTACCTTAAGTAGTTGTAATAGAGAAGTTTTACTGTATATATGCATACCTTTTTCAATGTCATCTTCCTTAGGGTCTGTACCTTCATCTTTCTTCAAGATCTCTAATGTACATGGGGCACTGACTGTAGACAGCTACAATGTAAACAAACAAGTGAGGAATAGTCATTAGTTAGATTTAAGGCGCATTCTGCTTTACTTTTAGCCTGCTTTAAGTTACCATCTGCTAGAATATAGAAAATATGTCTTATGAAACATGTTCATGACTTTATAAATTTGAACTATTTTCTTCAGTGGAGGAATAAATTTTAGGCGTAAAAAGGCATATTTATGGGGTAATGGGTTAATCCTACCTTTCCATTGCTAGCATGGGTTTCCTCTGTGGATATCTGGCTAGTGATGCTTGCTTGTCTCGCAGGAAGGTGATCTATGGTTCTGTCTGTATGGATATCAGATTCTTTGTGACTGAAAATTAAGAAATTCCCCTAGTCAAAACTCAATACTTCTAACTCCCTAAAATCCTACTGGTACCTCCTCATATGTTTAATATTGATAAATCAATCTCGCCAAAGTCAAACATACCCATATTTCAAAGTTAAAATGTGGATAAGCCACATTTTAACTTTGAAATACGGGTTTGTTTGATTTAAAGCATGTTCAATTATCGAGTTTCGACTTATTTCTTAGAGTATTTCTACCTTCTCCTGCTATTAAAATATTGATTAAGTTTATAATCAAAGTTTATTTTCCGAAATACAGCAGCTCTGTCTGATCTCTTAAGTAGCCCTCTGGCCGTTTGTATACATACAGAAGCAGGGCCCCTGATAGTGTCATATAATGGACTTATCCATATAGATAAGGGACCTCATCATACTTATCATGTGATCAAAATTAACCAACCACAATCAATTCTGACCGAAGCTGGATGCTGCAGAGGGGGCGTCTTTGTGTGCAGTCAGTTCTTTGTGGGCAGTCAGTTAAGACAGTATTATTAATTAATCCTTATATTACCGAAACTTCTACATACGGAATTGCCGTTACTTACGATAAAAATATTTGATCAGTGTTGGACAATTACCTGGATTTATTTGTTTCTATAAGAAAGTGAATTAGGTGACTTACTTTTACTTACAAGGATCTGGTGTAGAACTAGATCTACATTTCCTTTGTTCGCGGTAGAGCTCAGTCGGTCAGCTCTTTTTCGGACTATAAAGATCGCTGCAGTGACTAGTTAGGCCCGTGTTTACCAGTGACATAGTTTTTAAATTTTTACCTCAATTAGATCTAGTGTAATTATGCCACGGGTTCCTCGAAAGTCTCAAAGAACTCGCGGATACAGTTCTAATAGTGAACAAACTCTCTAAAATTCGCGAAATTTGAGGCGTAACAGTACCGTAGAAGACGCGGGTGTTGTGTGGAATAGCGGTGAATGGGATTTATCAAACCCATTAAATTGGACTACGACACAGTTAAAGAAAGAAAGAAAACAAAAACAACAAAAACTGCGCGATATCGCTACAGCGTTACGACTGCTAGATATTAATGAAACTTTGACAAACAAAGGCAACGCCCCTCTCGGGACGAAGCACCTTCGGGCGGAAGTGACGAATCCAGTAGGAATCACGCGGACCCGGAATCACGTGATCAGTACTCGGGACGAATCGCCTCTTAGCGGAATGAATAACAACAACAAACAATGGCGACCATAAACAACACGCTGCTGTCAACGATGAAATTGATGGCTGAATCGTGTGCAGCTCTGCAACAAACAGTCAACAAACGGTTGACAAAAGACAAGCAAATAAGTAGTGATCGGATTATGACATTGTCAACAAAGCAGTAAATTAATAAACCCGATAATTAGAATCGAGTTCCCGATACATAGACACTACTTGTATCTAGACATGAATTGGATAAACATTCAACAACCTGTATCAACTGCAGCCATACCCTCTGTTCGAAATATGCACAGACCAGAGAGGCTAGATGGTGGATGTCGAAGATGAGGTTACAGTTATTGGCAACACAAGCCAGAGTTTTCAAAAGATATGTACCTTTATTTCTATTCTATTTCTACTTACTACTTCTACGCCATCAATACTGATGATTATGAGAAGGGGCACTTTTTAGGTGCACCATTGGGACTGTACCCGACCGGTCACTTTATCCTGACACCGACGAACCAGTTGTAATGCTAACCCGAAATCCTGAGTACAAAGGGAAGCCATTTGTCAGTCTATCTATTTATACTGTCTACATGTTGTAGGCAGCTTGAATTTCTAAAATATAATGAAACTACATGTACGTAGCCGGGTTAAAAAGCTGGGCATAGTTTTCAAGTCTGAAAGATCAATGTACATAGAAGTTGAAATATATTATATCCCAAGCATCTATATGACAGTTATCTAGTGGTAACAGTGTGAGAAAAATATGCAAACAGACTTGTGACTCGAACCCGGGAACCCTCGCTTAGCGATTGCTCTCTCTTCTGATCTATACAGACCACTAACACAAATCTCTCACCAAGTTCCATTGAACTCTACTTGGCTACACAAAATCTTTCTACACAAAATTTTAACAAGAGTTCTACTTATTATATTCGTACAATCCGAGAGATACATATATATACATGGGTGAAAGTTGGCAAAACTGAAAATACTGAAAACTAGGCTGGGGGCTGGGGGCTCGGGCCGCCAGGGCCCCCAGTGGGTCCAGGGCAAGGCCCTGGCTGGGGGACCAGGGGGCCGGAGGTCCCCGGAAGCTCCTGGGTTTTAAGCATTTTTAAGGTCTGAAACTGTTGGAAAATTGTTTGAAAATGACAAGCAATGGAAAAATATAAAAACAATTTTTTTGGTCATAATCATTAATGTTTTCCAAGGATTGAAAAATAAATCTTAATTTTGATTTTATTTAATAAAAGATGGAAATTGCTTTCAGCAAACTGTTATACTCCAAAGTAAAATATAAGCACTTTGCTTTATACAATTATCATTGTAAGGCCAAAAAATATGTTTCTAGTTAGGTCCATGTATGAGTTAGCTCCAAGGGAGAAAAATATGAGATGGTTTTCTATCATTATACTGTTTATAAAGGTGAATGTATAAGATTTTGTATCACTGACACTTAAAAATTATGACATGTATTACTAGATCTAATACAAAACATTTAGAACATACTCTATTTCCAGTCAAGCATTACCATAAAAACTGACTTTGGTTGTATAAGCTTTTGCAAGGATACTGTACATATCCCGTTCAGAAGGTTCTGATGGGAACATTCTGATCTTAGTCTACACTGTTCGTACAGGATAGATGTACATATAATTCATAACTGGCCCTTGCTTTCAGTTAACAGTTTAGACTATTCAAATAAATCATTGTTGTCAGTACTTTTCAGTTGAATATAGTTAAACTATCATACAGATACTAAAAACCATTGTCACAGAAAACACCCAGTCCTGTCTGATCCGTTTTGACACCTATATTTCATTTATACAGACCAGTGCATAGGTGTATGATTATATATATGAAGGGGCAGGTGCTGACCACATACTTCCGCCTCATAAAATGATTTTTTTAAAAATGGCATAAGACTTGGGTTACCCTATAAATATATTTAAGAAATATTTTTTCATTATTATGTGTACAGGCCATTCTAAAGTTTTGTACATTTTAAGGCATGACATTTGAGAGGGGTGGGGATAGGCATTTCACTTATCCTAATGAAAATACCTCCCTCTCTCTGCTCAAAGGATTTACTCATAAAGTAAATAACTTACCTCTGTGCCATGTCTACTTTATTTGATTGATAAATGGTTCCTTGATAAACGATTTCTAACCGTGATCTGTGTGTGAGTTTATTTTAGCTCTCATTTTCATGTTCAATTTGCTTTCAGAAAGTTAAAACTAAGTGGCACAAAATTTAAAGCAGTAGGCTATGATGGGAGAGAGAAGCCTTCCCATAGTTGATAGAACAAGAGGCCTCCCTAAAAATGATTTTAGTGGTTTAATTTTATACATTTTGATTTTTCTAAACTGTTTCAAAGCTGTGATGCTAGACTAAATTTTAATCTTGGTTTACCCAAATCAGATAAATATTTCTTTACTTAATGAATGGAATGGTTACTATCAATTACTTTAATGATAAGAATGCTATTAAAATACATTTTCAATACTTTATAGCCATAGAAAACGAATTGTTTAACAGTCCAATAATATGTAATGTGAAAAATTAAAAAAGATGACATTAATACTTCAGTAACTGAGTAAGCTACTTGTTTTATAAAATCGGATTTTCAGCCGAATTTCCTATTCAATCTCCTAATTTTGTTTAGTTCGCGTTTCATTAAAGTTAACCATTCAGCTGCATTTGACAGATACGCCGGTATTTTAAATTCGCGAAAACTGGTGACAAAATGAGCTAATTGCATTTTGATGCACCAACGATAAAACACGAAGCGTTCCGCGTGATAAAGTTTAGCGTCTGGTAATCGGATGATTCATAAAACAATGAGCGCCTAGTAAGACTCCGAAGAAAGAGATTTTAGATTTTCCAAAAGAAGTTTTTCGAACCACTACGGAAAATTATCGGCAACAAGATCAAAATCACACACAGCCCCCTCATAAATTTGCTTACCTCGTTATTTTAAGCATGCCTGTCATATTATTGAAATCAACTACGGAAATTGTTTGGTCAGAGACTGCTTTCCGTGTTTTCAAAGCTGTCCGCGTGCGTGTAGCAACCTAATTCGGCAACCAGTCCAATTTGTTTTGGTTCACTCGGATTTTGCCGTCACCGTTATAGTACGACGAACGATAGGGCCGAACGATAACATTGGCGATTCAACTAATTTTTATATTTTTCCATTGCTTGTCATTTTCAAACAATTTTCCAACAGTTTCAGACCTTAAAAATGCTTAAAACCCAGGAGCTTCCGGGGACCTCCGGCCCCCTGGTCCCCCAGCCAGGGCCTTGCCCTGGACCCCCCCCCCCCCCCCCCCAATTTCTCAACGGATTTACACGTTCTGGAAAAATGACCCTAGGCAATTTCGGAAATACGGAATTCCGTCACAATACGGAAAACTTTCACCCATGTATATATAACTATCCTATGTGATGTGGTAGGAGAGGCATGTAGCCACACAGAGACTCGAACCCAGGACCCCTCGCTTACAGGGTGAGTGCTCTCCTGTCTGATCTGTCCGGACCACTTCTTGCACAATCTCTCACCATTTTGCAATGAACTCAGTCCGACTACATATTGACAAAGGTGTTTTTTGTTTTTTTTCCGAGATACTCTTGCTGTGATTCTAATGAACAAACCTCACTCAGGCACATAAGGCGAAATTGTACTTCAAGTGACAGAACCACTGATTGTTTTCTTTAGGCAAGCATTTCTTGCTCAGTGGGAAGGCGAAACTTGCACTACAGCAGAACTAATAATTGAGCTAGTTTTATAATTAGGAAATGAAGTAGAATAGTTTGTTGCTGCATTGTACCAAATTTGTTATAATCTCCCATTTGATCTCACCTAGATGATTCAGGACTGTTATAACCTCCCATTTTATCTCACCTAGATGATTCAGGGCTGTTATAACCTCCCATTTTATCTCACCTAGATGATTCAGGGCTGTTATAACCTCCCATTTTATCTCACCTAGATGATTCAGGGTCGTCATAACCCCCCATTTCTATCTCACCTAGATGATTCAGGGTCGTTATAACCTCCCATTTTTATCTCACCTAGATGATTCAGGATCATTATAACTTCCCATTTTATCTCACCTAGATGATTCTGCAGATTTGGCCTCCTTGAGTGCTTTGCGCCAGGACTCGTACAACTCTGGGTGTGTTTTCTTCACCTCTGACAGCTTGCCCTGGTACTCTATCTCTCCTTCTTTCATCACCAACACCTACATAACACATAATGGTACAGCTGAACTTCAATATTTTCAATTTACTTAACCCATTACCCTGTAAATACGTCTTTTTACACCACTTATTTATCCCTGCATCGAAGAAAATAGGTCCATTTTATACAATCAAGAATATGCACCAGAAGAAATATTTTCTATAGCCTAGCAGATAGTGGCTAAAAGCAGGTTGAAAGTAAAGCAGAACGCACCTTAAGCAGCATTCTGCTTTTCTTTCAACCTGTTTTTAGTGGTCACCTATCTTCAAAACTAGAAACAGGCTATGGGGTACTGGGTTAAAAGTATGTTCTGTTCTGTTCTGTTAACTCAAACTTCCTCATATTTCTTTTGTTGAGTTTTCCAGGTACCTGGTATCCTTACATTCCTGAGTTTGTATATATGTCCCTTTAAAAATGATGTTATATTATTAATAGACAGATACTTTTTTAACCCTTTACCCGATAGCATGTTTCTGGTTTTGAAGACAGATAATACCTTAAAGCAGGTTGAAAGTAAAGCAGAATGTGCCTTAAGGCACATTCTGCTTTACTTTCAGTCTACTTTAAGCTACTATCTGCTAGAATATAGAAAAAATTTCATTTGGTACAGATTTATGACTGTATGCATTGGAACTATTTTCTTCAGTGGAGGACTGAATTAAATGGAATTAAAGGCGCTTCTATGTGGGCAGAACCTGTGGTCTTGGAGTGGAATAAAACCATTATATATATAGCTTAATCAACTAGTGAATTTATTTTTTGGGGACTCCAGCCAATCCTTTTTGTCCACAAGCGCTGCATGTAGCTGTACAGCCAATGACGTCATTTGGGATAATGTTACCGTAAACAGTGTCAGGTTTCTGCGGAAAATCTATATAGCACAAAGACTACAAACTACGGCTTCAGTTTATTTAACAGGTGATCAAAATTGTTAAGTGAAAATCCTCTATTTACGGTACTCTTAAAGTCTTGTTCATTCACATACCTTGTTGGCGTAGCTTAGATACTGTAAAGCATGAGCGACTAGTATCACGGTCTTCTTCCGTCGTAACAGCTTTTTCATAATGACCTCATCGAACACATGCCTACCAACATGGGCATCAAGAGCTGACAACGGATCATCCTGATGAACAAAAACCAAGTCAAACTTATACATTTGTCCTGCATTGACACATTACTCCATAAATACATATTTTTACGCCTCTAATTATTTCTACACAGAGGAAAGTAGTCTCACCTAGGATTTCCTGAACATAACACATGAAAGCCAATTCCAGTACATTCCAGCTTGTTCCCCTGTATTCAAAACTAAAACCAGGCTTAAGGGGATATATAGCTTAACTCTTTCCTCCCTGAAACTTTAAATGGACAATCCCAGTTTCCATTTTAGTCTAGTCCATTTCTGACTTTTAAGGGTTGTTTTTGTCAATGTTTTGCATTATGACAAACAGTGGAGACACAGATCAGAGGGCTCCGTAAGGAGCCCTCTGATCTGGGTATTCACTGTTTGCATAGAACAAGTGCACTTTTCACATGTATGCAGTTTGAACAGGACGCCTATATGCGGGACTAGGGTTCAAAGGGTAAAAGTAAAGCAGAAACATCCCCAAGGGACTGCGTCAGCCAGATTTCTGCAAACAACTATCTTTACCGCAAAGAAGCATCTTTAAGGGCATTCAATTTATTCCTCCACTGAAGAAAATAGTTCCAATTTATACAGTTGTAAAACATGTTCTAACAGAAATATTTTCTATATCCTGACAGATGCGCATTCTGCTTTACTTTTAACCTGCTTTAAGTGGTTATCTTTCTTCAAAACTAGAAACAGGCTATGGGGTAAAGGGTCAATGAAAGGAAATTGGTTTCGCAGGTGAATTAAGAAATAATCAGTTCTACCGTTGTTAAACGGTATTCTACAACGGTGGGGAGTTGTGATGCGCAGGAATTGACCACGAAGGCCGAAGGTTGGTTCATTTACTTTATAAAGTAATGAATGTGCAACATAAGAAATATTTTCTATACCTTAGCAGATGATAGCTTAAAGCATGCTGAAAGTAAAGCAGAATGCGCCTCAAGGCACCTTCTGCTTTACTTTCAACCTGCTTTAAGTGGTCACTTATATCCAATACTAGAAACAGGCTATGGAGTAAAGGATTGGCTATACATGTCGTCTACCATCTAATGGTGTGCCATTACAAAACTTTAACTGGATGGACTGACAGACATACAGACAGACAGATGCATGTCAAATCTATTGCCCCCATCCCCCACCACCCACACACACCCCAGTTTGTAGTAAACATTTCTTCTGGTACATGTTCATGGCTATGAGTTGGAAATACTTTCTTCAGTGGATAAATAAATTAATTGAATGCGCTAAAATGCGCTTCTATAGGGGGAAGAGTTAATATCTAAAGTAAACTTGTTTTTACCAAGATGAAGATATCAGCTGAGGAATACAGAGCTCTGGCTATACTGATTCTCTGCTTCTGGCCTCCACTCAAGTTGACTCCCTGAAAAACAAACAGTACAGTTAAACCAGTGGCCGCTAAACATAGAACCATGGCGAACTCTAAAAAAACAAAAAAAAACTTCATTTTACGTCATCGAATATGCAACAAGTTCTAACAAATTAGGAAAATAACTTTTAGATGGCGCAAATGTTGGCATATTTGGTAACTTCTGTGGGAGGAAATCTGCTTTAACCCTTTCCCCCATAGAAGCGCCTTTTAGCGCATTGAGTTTATTCCTTCACTGAAGAAAATAGTTCCAATTTATACACTCATAAATATGTATCATATGAAATATTTTCTATATTCTAGCAGATGATAGCTTAAAGCAGGCTGAAAGTAAAGCAGAATGCGCTTAAGGCGCATTCTGCTTTACTTTCAACCTGCTTTAACAGGGCTTGAACTTTAGATTTTTTCCCACTTGCATTTTTTTGCAAGTGCCCATATTTTCTACTTGCAAAACCAGGTTCCAACTTGCTTTTTCAATACGTTTATCTACAAATTGACGTTTCACATCATTTTGATCAAAATTATAAGATAAAGTTCATAAACATTACTTTGTTGAACTTTCATTCTGTATCTCATTCTGTGCTAGATTACTCATGTAAATAAAGTTTCAAATATAATAACTAGTGTGTGTCTTTTTGTGTATAAACTGTAGTTACTATTCTTAACTCTAAATAAGTCTTTATTTGCAGTCCATCCCATATAGTCAATTTTCATTCAAAACAGCAAGGTTCGCAGATTAATTAAACACGGACTATAGCTGAAACTTTGTAACTGGGTCTTTTTGTCAAGGGGGCGAAAGGCTCGTGTTATATTTTCAGAGTTCGATGTTTATGGATGATTTTTTTTTTATCTTTGGTGAAGACAGTCAGCAGACAGTTCTCTATATTTCGAGAACGCTTTCACTATCGTACTCCATAATATTATGTTCGAGAAAGATGCGCATTTCTTTCTACCATTTTAGGACAGATTTTAGCGACGCCGTGGTTCGTCCCATTTTCGCACAAAGCAATAAAACCCAATTACTTCGTGAGTTTCGTAACTTGGTTTGGGCTAGCTTTCAGTCTGTTTTCGGCTGTTCTTCCTTAAATGTCTCGTCAGCCTTCCGTTTATAAACCCTAGAAGGACGAGTCGACTGGAAAACGTTGATATATGAGTTTAATTTACATCAACATTCGCAGTTTGCGGTCACTAGCTAATAGACTGATTCCCCTTTTTCTTATGCTGATTCGGCGTTGGTACGTATGAAGCCGGGCTATCAATCATGCGCATGCGTTAAGTGCTGGGTATCCCGAAGTTATAAATAGCCGAGATATGAAAAGAAGGAGATGGGCGAACAGCGATAATTATTTATATTACTGCATGATTAGAAGGGTTAGACAGTATTCGTCTTTACCATTATAACCTTACATTTTGGAACGTCTGAACATCAAAATATACACTCGCAATTTTTTTCAAGTGCTGAAATTTTCAGCTCGCATTTTCAAAATTCCACTCGCATTTTGCGAGTTCGCAAGAGCGAAGTTCGAGCCCTGCTTTAAGTGGACACCTATATTCAATACTAGAGTGGGAAAGGGTTAAGCTCTCATCTGCTAGGATATAGAAAATGTTTCTTACAGTACATGACTGTATAACTAAGAACTACTTTTTTCAGTGAAATAATTAATAAAATGCATAAAACTGTTGACATTGTATCTATTGAGTAAAGGGTTCACCCATTACCCCATAAGTACATCTTTTTACGTCTTTAATTTATACCTCTACTTAAGAGACTACTGTCCTTTTCACTCAGCTCTGTCACTCAATTTTTATCGAGATTTTTTTTGTTTCAAACAATGTCAGCTTTGTACCTGCAAGAGACAATCAGATTGTTTTTTACGAACTCTCATGTAAAGTTTCAGATTTATCCAGGCTGTGAATGAAAAATGATCGTGAAAAATGTATTTTCCCCATAGTGAAATAGGCCTCAGTTGTTTACAAAATGGCTGACTTTGTGAATAGTGTGTGACTTTGTGGGACAGTCTATTTTTACAGAGGTGGAGAAGGCCTATTAAAATAAAACATAAAAATGATATTGTCAATCCGTGAATGGTAATCTAAACGTGAAATAAAGATAAAAATAGATTTTTACATCGCTATTTTGAAGGTGATGTTAAAAAGAATATTAAAACACACAGCGGCCATTTGCAAACACAGCTGATCCCAAGTTTACTATAGGAAAAACTATTTATTTAGGATATCTCCCTACTCATGGTCCCGATATTACTCAAACTTTGCATGTGAGTTCGTAAAAAACGATCTGATCGGCTCATGTATGTACAAAGCTGAAATTGTTTAAAATAAAAAAAAATTCGATAAAAATCGAGTGACAGAGCTGAGTGAAAAGGACAGTAGTACCACTTTATACAGTCAAGATTATGCACCATTGGAAATATTTTCTATATCATAGAAGATGATAGATTAAAGCAGGCTGAAAGTAAAGTAGAATGCGCCTTTAGGCGCATTCTGCTTAACTATCAACCTGCTTTAAGTTGTAACATGTCTTCAAAACTGGAACCAGGCTATGGAGTTAACCTATTACTCCATAAATACACTTTTTTAACACTTCCAATTTATTCTTCCACTGCAGAAAATAGTTCCACTTTATACAGTAATGATTGTGATCTATAAAAGATAGTTTTTATTCTAACAGATTGTAGCTTAAAACAGGCTGAAAGTAACGCAGAATGCCCCTTTAGGCGCATTTTGCTTTACTTTCATCCTGCTTAAAGTTGTCAGTCTTCAAAACTGGAAACAGGTTATAGGCAGGGCTCCAGATAAGGGGAGTATTTCAAAACTAAAATCTTTTTTTTCTGCTTTAAATCCTATGGTGTCACTACTCATTAGAATCGTCTCGAAGAGACGATTCTAATGAGTTGTAACACATAGGATTTGGTGCTGGAATGAGTGAGAAAATGTTGGATTTGTTCAGTTTAGTCTTCTTTATCTGGAGCCCTGTATAGGGTAATGGGTTAAAGCTGTTGACATCAAGGCAGTGATGGGATTAACCTTTATAATTAGATAGATGGCTGATGAGGGTCAAAATTTGGGAGGTCAAGTACTAGTACAGTGGAGAAAACGTTATTCTTTCCCAATAAACGGGTTAACGCTAAAACTTTTATATTTTCATTGCAAACAGTTTGGAGCCAGATCAGACGCCGGGTAACCCGGCGTCTGATCATGCTCCAATCTGTTTGCCACTCATATTTACAAGAATAGTTAGAATTGTTGAAATGTTGTCTTTTTCTTCGTTTTATTGAATTTGTGTATTGGGTTTGCATTCGCTTGCGTTTAAACGGGAAAGAATAAAGTTTTATCTACTGTAATAGTTACAATGGAGAAGACATTCTTTCTCATTAAACACATGTGTGCTAAAACAATGATGTCATTTGAAAACAGTTTGGAGCCAGATCAGATGTTGTACAATGGACAGAGCCCCAGATAAGGGGAGTATTTTAAAAACTAAAATCTTAATTTCTGCTTTAAAGCCTATGGTGTCACTACTCATTAGAATCGTCTCGAAGAGACGATTCTAATAAGTAGTAACACCATAGGATTTGGTGTTGCAATAAGTGAGAAAATGTTGAATTTGTTCAGTTTACACCCTCTTATCTGGAGCCCTGGTACATGCATGTATGACATATGATATGACATACAGTAGCTACATGTATTTCAAAATCTAAAATCTTTATTTATGAATTAAACCCTATGGTGTCACTACTCATTAGAATCGTCTCTTCGAGACGATTCAAATGAGTAGTAACACCATAGGATTAAGTGAGAAAATTATGGATTTGTTCAGTTAAATCGTCAGCCCTCTTATCTGGAGCCCTGAATGGAGAAGATGTTATTCATTCCAGTTTTCAACCCAAAACGAAACACAAATGCATTGCAAGAAAATGTAGAAAATAACAACTTTCTGAAATTTCTCACAATTTATTTTAATCCAAGTAGCAAACAGTTTGGAGCCTGATCAGACCCCGGGTTACCAAACTGGCTCCAAACATTTTTGAAATGGCAATAATAGTTTTATTGTAAACACGTTTATCACATAATTTGTGGTCTGGGAGATGCATAAAGCGATTGTATAAATATCGGGATCCACTAGTGGAATATCGTTTTTTGGGCTCCAGTCCAACTTGTTCATCCATAAGGGCTGCATGTAGCGGGATGCCAGATGATGTCATTTACTACGACGTTAACGTAAACAAGGTAACGTTTTGGCGGAAATTCTATATAGTGGAGTGTCTACAAACTACGGCTTCAATTAATTTTATAGGTGTTTAAACTTGTTATGTGATAAAAAGAATCTCACATTCGAGCTCATTATTTATCATTTTTAATAAACTCGTTGACTAAAATGAATATGACGCTCGCCAAGGCTCGCGTCATATTATTTTAGTCAACTCGTTTATTAAAAATGATAAATAATGAGCACTCATACAAGATCCTCTATTTATTGGAAAATAATGTACCCACCTTTTCTCCTATCTCTGTGAGATCCCCCGCGGGAAGACTATCAATGTCTTGTTGTAGTGCACAGGCCTCTATCACCTTCTGGTATCTGTAACAGACAGAAGACTAGTAAATAAAGTACAGAGATCCAGATAAGGGGAGTATTTCAAAAACTGAAATCTTTACTTATGTATTAAACCCTATGGTGTCACTACTCATTAGAATCGTCTCGAAGAGACGGTTCTAATGAGTAGTCACACCATAGGATTTGGTGCTACAATAAGTGAGAAAATGTTAGATTTGTTCACTTTACTCCCCTTATCTGAGTACAACTACGCCTTACAAATACCCCGCAATCGTTTATTTACCAGTTACTCCATAAAGTTGCCATTTTACGACTAAAAATTATTCCTCCACTGAAGAAAATAGTTTCAATTTATACAGTCATGATTATACAGAATAAGAAACAGTCTCTATATTCTAGCAGATGATAGCTTATAGCAGGCTGAAAGTAAAACAGAATGGGCCTTAAGGCGCATTCTGCTTTACTTTCAACCTACTTTAAGTGGTCACCTATCTTCAGAACTAGAAACAGGCTATGGGATAATGGGTTAAATATGATAATTAATGAGCACTCATGTGATGTTCTCTATTTATCTGATAGACACTTAAAGCAGGGTGAAAGTAAAGCAGAATTCTCCTCGGGAGGAGTCCATCATCTATCAAAGGACTGAGGAAATATCTTTAACCCATTACCCCATAGCCTGTTTCTAGTTTTGAAGATATGTGACCACTTAAAGCAGGTTGAAAGTAAAGCAGAATGCTGCCTAAGGCGCATTCTGCTTTACTTTCAGCCTGCTTTAAGCTATTATCTGCTAGAATATAGAAAATAATTCTAATGATTTTTATTTGTGACAGTATAAAATGGAACTATTTTCTTCAGTAGAGGAATAAATCAAAGGCGTAAAAAGGCGTATTTATGGTGTAATGGGTTAAATCCAACATACATGTAACTGTACAACAGACTTTGAGACTCAATCATATTTAGGTCTGAAAACACAAAACATATACCGTTTCCACAGAAAGGGACTGCCAAATAGTATGTTGTCTTTCAAGGACTTGTTCAGCAGCCACGGTTTCTGGGCCACATAGGCAATACTGGCGTTCCTACAAAATACAAAACATTGATTACAGAGGACCCCCGAACTCATTCTAACCTGGGGGTCCGTTTCATAAAACTTCGTATGACAAAAACGGTTGTAAGTCAAAACTTTAAAACACATTTAATTTCTGATTTATCCATCTAATTTTGTCTTGTAACATCTCTATCGAATCGTCTTTTTAAGACGATTCCAAAGAGATGTCACAAGACAGGATTAGATGGAGAAATAAATAACAATTGAGACTTTTATAATCTGACTTACAACAATGTTTGTCGTTCAAAGTTTTATGAAATGGGCCACTGATACTAAATGAACTACAGGTATTCTTTATTTTTGATTACTTAGGAATGTTTCAAAATTACAAACAGTGCTGACCCTGATCAAAGGGGTCCTTTAGGAGCCCTCCAATCTGGGTCTACACTATTTGCATAGGGCAAATGTTATCTACCCAGGAACATGGTTTGAAACAGATTGATTCCAAAGAGATGTAACAAGACGGGGTTAAACGGAGAAATCAGAAATTAGATGTATCTTAAATTTTGACTTACTACCGTTTTTGTCATTAAACGTTTCATAAGACAGGCCCTGGAACTTAAGACGGGGTTAAACGGAGAAATCAGAAATTAGATGTATCTTAAATTTTGACTTACTACCGTTTTTGTCATTAAACGTTTCATAAGACAGGCCCTGGAACTTAAATGAACTACAGTCGAATACCGTTACCTCGATATTCGATACGTCGATACTCCGCTTACGTCGATATTTTTCACCGGTCCCGGCAAATTCCTTCTTTATCTATTATAGTAAATCCCTCATTTGCTCGATATTGTTTCCTCGATATTATCGGTTACGTCGATGTAATTTTTCAGAACCAGAGAAATTTTCTCACCCTTACGTCGATATCTGCTTCACCGTGACCGCATATCGCACATTCGGCAAACATTGGATGGAGGTGCGAAAATGGCTCTCGGCCACCGTGACTGATTGTAGCACCAAATGTGTGAACATGTCCGAAATTGCACCAATCTGCACGAAAGATAATCCCATCTTAATTGCACTGGATCAATATTATTAATGAATTCCCGAATAACTTTGGTTACGAAGTTTGCGTAAATATTTTCGATGACGATTCTGTCAAACCTGGGTCAATTATGGCCGCGCTGTTTAAATCAGACTACAGAATTCTTTGTAGTGCATACTGAAGGTGCCGTACGGCGAATAAGTGTAGTGAGATCAAACAAAAGTTACATTTCATTTCTGATTTATTTTTTATCTAAGTCAGTTCAAACACGCCGCTTCTGTTTGAAACGCCGAAATAATTTGCCTGCGTTTCGAAGTCGGACACACCCTTTTGAAAATTAAACATGTAAACAACGTACGCTTCCAGAGCATCACCGGAAGTGTAAATAGTTCACTGTGTTGGTTTGATGAAATGTGTAAACCTAATTTTATGTTATAAAAATTGTGTTAGCACCCATGCGCTGGATGTTTATGCTGATGAAAACAGGTAGATCTACCAAATCATGTATTAAAATACGAAAATTGTTTACTCGCTCCCGAATAACATATCTAATAGACGCGTAGATTCTCTACTTTTAAAAATACTGACCACCTTCATCAATTTGAAAATTATGAGTTGAAGATTTTGTCAGATTCTACTTTCCTACGCATTTATTTTCAATTACCAATCAACTGTCAATAAACACTAGGATCGAGTATAACGTTAAAACTTCGATATGACGATACAGATCTCAAATGAGAAACTCCCATTAGCTCGAACTTCGGCTACGTCGATATTTTTTCACGGTCCGTTCAACTTCGAGGTAACGGTATTCGACTGTACCTTATTACATAGGCTCGTTTCAAAATTACAAACAGTGCAGACCCTGATAAGAGGGGTCTTTTAGGAAACCCTCTGGTCTGGATCTACACTGTTTGCATATGTCAAATGTTCTCTAACCAGATACACTGATATGTTCATTGCTAACCTGCACCACATCACACGCCCTGACACAGTTGTCATTTCCCCCAGTAACGCCAGGATCAACGACGTCTTCCCACTGCCAACTGGACCTACAACCATCGTCAGTTTGCCTGAAACAAGAACAAGAACAGAGTCATAGTAAGTGACAAATGCCCACAAGATGTTTTGCTACTGAAATGTACAGTAAAACCCCTCTAAACTGGAACCTCTAAATACAGGAATTCTCTCTAAACCGGACAAAAACGATGGTCCCGTTTCCAACCCTCCTTTATTATGACCCTTTACACCATAAACATTCCTTTTTATTCCTTTTTACTCCTATTTTCTATAGCAGATGACAGCTTAAATCAGGTTGGACGTAAAGCAGAATGCGCATTCTGCTTTACTTTCAACCTGCTTTAAGTGATCAGCTATCTTCCATACTAGAAACAATATATGGGATAAAACCCCTCTAAACCGGAAACCCCTCTAAACCGGACATATATGTTGTCCCCACACATGTCCGGTTAAGAGGGGTTTCACTGTATTCATTTGGCTGCAAATGACAATCATACAACAGGTATGGTAATCCTTACTGCTGTTTTGAAGAAAAGGTACAAAGACACAAGCTTGATTTTGAATTTGGCCCATTTCAACTCTTAATGACCTTGACCTTTGCCAGGCATGACCCAAGTTGTACTATGCTAAAGAACTTCTTGAGCTGAGCACACATGCCAATTATGAAAGCTCTATCACACATAATTTCGAAGTACTGGCCAAATTAAAAACCAGCCAATTTGACCTCAAAATGACCTCAACTTCTGTAGGGGATGACAATAATTGTACTGAATTGAAGAGCTTCTTGAGTTGAGTACACATGCCAAATATGAATTTTCTACCACATGTAGTTCTGAAGTGCGGGGGCATAAAAACAAACCAGATCCATCCAGTCATGAAAACTTTCCTGTAACTGCTACAATGCTCCCTCCCTACAACGACTGCCTTCTTACAAAGATGTCGCCGTTGTTCCCTAAACAAGACATTTATATGTAACACTTTATCTGTTGCAATATTGTCTGCTTAAAATTATCGTCTGCTGTTTTTTCTAAGTTACATATTATTGGACATTTTGACATAAGAAATATAATGACGAGTAACAAACAGCTTGAATCCAAATCAGACGCCGCAATATGCGGCGTCTGATCTGGATTCAAGTTGATTGCAAATGTAAGCTAAATCTTAAATTTCCCTCGATGTAACAACACCCTCTAAATAATGCTCGCAAACATTTGTCTCCCATTGGGTGTTGTTGTAGAGAATGTAACGCTATCAGGAACGGAAATGCAGAGGCCAATGAATTGGTGCCATCGGTTGTTTGTTGGACTAATAACGCCTTTAAGACCGTCGGTAGCATATTGCAATTTGTATGTGTAATTGAAAGTTTTAACCCTTTACCTCCTAGCATGTTTCTTGTATTGAAGATAGGTGACAACTTAAAGCAGGTTGAAAGTAAAGCAGAATGCGCCTTAAGGCACATTCAGCTTTACTTTCAGCCTGCTTTAAGCTACACAATGTACCATCTGCTAGAATATAGAAAATATTTCTTATAATACATATTCATGACTGTATAAACTGGAACTACTTTCTTCAGTGGAGGAATGAATTGAATGTGCTAAAAATACGCTTCTATGGGGGGGGAAGGGTTAATGGCTAAGAAAATGAAAATGGTCTATCAGTACGACAGGTCACGAGGTGACTGCAGTTTGTATCTGTAATTGACATGCTTTGTGTATACAATATACATTATTTGATTAGCTGAAGGCCTAGAAAATATCCATTTATGTCTGTGCTTTAGCCGATTACCCACTTAATATATCTATTTGTATCTGTAATTTTGGGCTACAAAATGCACAGTTGTATGTGTACAACCCTTCTTCCGTGGTTTTAGGGAAAAGTGGCGGACCCTTAATACGGGAATTTCATACTAAAAAAGTAAAAATGGGCCTTTGGGGGAAAAATTTAAACACAAAAGTCAACGTTTAGGGAAAACAAAGGATTTAAAGCATCTGTGATTTTTTTTTTTTAAATTTTGGTTCGATGCTTGAGTTGGGTGACACATGAAACAACATTTTAGGGAAAAAATATTCTTTTTCACTTGAGCAATGGGGCCAAATATCTTCCCCAAAACCACATAAAAAAGGACTGCTGTATATTTTGAGCTCCAAAATTATATCTACAATTTTAGAGTTTCAAATACCTGTTTGTATCTGAGCTTTGATCTGTTTGAGGGCCAACTCTTGAGATTCGAGGTCCCACGAGAACATGCCATCCTCCACCTCCACGACAAACTGCTCCTCTTCCTCCTCTGAAGACAGGCCGCTGTGGTTCCTTCTCCGTGCCCCCTGGTGATCCCCGCTTAGTGTGAGAGCTGCAGCTAAAATACAAAATAAATAATGTCTGGATAAACATTTAATGTACAAAACAAAAAGATCCACTTTTTATGTACAACAGAAAAGTTTTTTGTTCCTATTTAAACAAAAGGCAATAATATAAAATGTTGAAAATGACAGAATCTTAAAGCCAGAATGCCTCCCGGTCCTGGGTCCAAGGTTATAAAGCTTTTGAATTGAGTATGATATTGTTCTCAAGCATTTGATTGGTCAGATTTGAGCCGAGGCTCTAATCTGACCAATCAAATGCTTGAGAACTACTCCAGACTTAACTCAAAAGCTTTATAACCTTGGAGCCTGGTTCATCACATTCGGGTTCCTTGATCTGCCTCGTTCACTGGTCACCCTCTTTGTCCCAGGCCTTTTTCTGACCATTTTGGGGAAAACTGCAATGTGTGATTTGGGAAATTTTCAGTGCGAAAAATCATGTTTTGGGAAAAAAATTTAGAATTGATTTCACATAATATTGAAGTGTATCCCAAAAAAAAAAAAATACAATGAATATATTTTTTGAAATTGGGAATATTTTTTAACATTTCCTATTGGGAATGGGTCCGTTTACCGGACCCGTGGATACACCAGAAAAAGGCCTGTGTCCAAAATCTTTGGTGCGTTCCAGTCTATATGTAGCGGATCAAACCAAATGACTGTGATACACTGGGACCAGGGAGCTTTCCAGCTAAGGCATGTTTACAACCCTTTGTTTTCTACGACTTCCAGTCGCAACAAGGGAAAGTAAATCCGATTTTCTGCGGATCAGTTGCCAGTGATAAAGCGAATAATACAGTTTGCCAAACTGTTTGGGTTAATTTACTTAGTGTAACAAGAACTTACTAACTAAGCATTCTACATGAAACTTTTCACAAATTTACTAAGTGATGGTTTAATATTAGATAAACTGTATAACAAATAAGAACATCTGAAATACATCATCTCTTGAGTGTTGAATCCAATATAAAGGAAGGATAGAAGGACAGATGGACAAAACATTGCAACACTATATAATTTTTAATTTATTATGCTCTGGCATGGGCAACAAAAACAATAACACACAGAGCTCCAGATAACTTACTCAGGTCTACATCATATATGGCGACCACATATTAGAACCACCTGGTAGAGAAGATTTTTAGAGTGTGTAGCCACAATATGGGGTTTGTTAGAAACAACAAGACTGCGCGTTCAATAAACGCTTATGCCCCCGGTGGCATCCTTGACAATATATTCTGAATCTTTTCTAAGTCCAAATTAGGTCAAGATGAAGGTCAAACTGAGCTTGGGTATTACTGGTGGGTTGGTAATGGTCCAAGGCAATAACTGTATGAGTATAGAAGCATTGTAGTAAGTAGTGTTGATGCTAGACGAAACGGTAACATCTAGTTAACCAAGAAATAGCCCATTCAAAATATTCTAAGTCCAAATTAGGTCAAGGTCAAGGTCAAAATCAAGGTTGGGTGATATTGATGGATAGGTAATGTTCCAAGGCAACAACTGTATAAGTATC
This sequence comes from Gari tellinella, assembly GCA_922989275.2. Classification (NCBI taxonomy): domain Eukaryota; kingdom Metazoa; phylum Mollusca; class Bivalvia; order Cardiida; family Psammobiidae; genus Gari; species Gari tellinella. The sequence goes on along the minus strand of OV277868.1, from coordinate 7,361,657 downwards.
CAAGCATTGGAGTAAGCGGTGTTGATGCCAGATGAAACGGTAAAATCTAGTTAACCAAGAAATAGCCCATTCAAAATATTCTAAGTCCAAATTAGGTCAAGGTAAAGGTCAAAATCAAGGTTGGGTATTATTGGTGGCTAGGGAATGGTCCAAGGCAACAACTGTATAAGTATCTAAGCATTTGAATAAGTGGTGTTGATGCTAGACGAAACGGTAAAATCTACTTAACCTGGTTACGGACGGACGGACGATTACTATATGCTCCCGCATCTGTCGATGCCGGGGGCATAAAAAGGAGAAAATATCAGAAACATTCAGTTTACTAATTCTTATTGGATGGTCTGAATACAGGAATCTTCAAATACACACAGGGCTCCAGATAATAGGGGGTAAAGTGATCTAATCCAACATTTTTTTTACTCATTTTAGCACTAAATCCTATGGTGCTACTACTCATTAGAATCGACTTGAAGAGACGATTCTAATGAGTGGTGTCACCATAGGGTTTAAAGCAAAATTAAAGATTTTAGTTTTTGAAATCTGGAGCCCTGACACCTATGTAGTATGTAACCTGCATATGTTAGCATACAGCAATTTTCCAAAGCACAAATATATAGCCCTTTATTCCATGGCCTGTTTCCAGTATTGAAGAAAGGCATTCTGTTTTACTTTACGCCTGCTTTAAGTGGTCACCTTTCTTCAATATTCCTCCACAGAAAAAAAAAGTTTGAATTTATATTCATGATTATGCATCATAAGAGCCTGAAGATGGCAGCTTAAAGCTGGCACATTCTGCTTTACTTTCAGCCTGATTTAAGTGATCAAATGTCTCAATACTAGAACTAGGCTAGGGAGAAAAGGCTAAAAACTACAAACAGCACAAAACAAGATGACAGTCTGAGGAGAAAATCACAAAACAAAACATTTAAAGCAAAGGTAAGTAAATGGACAAAATTTTTTCATTCTTTATGGTTAGTAAAGCCAAATATTAGTGCTCTGATACTACAATATAATATGCCACTGAATTAATACATCTAACCAAACTAAACGGCTTTCAAAATTGGCAACAAGAGGGCCATGGGGCCCTAAATTACAGATCGAGTCACATGATCCCATTTTTATTCCAGGGACTTAAAGACATTACTTGACCTAGCTTGGGTGGAAACACCTAGCCTAAAAAGTTTGAGTCAAAGCATGCACTTACTGGGCTAGCGTCTAGGCAAAGAATCATTCAGGTGTCTCATGTGAGGCCCGCACCTTATATTTAATAGTTAGGTTAGTAAACCCATTGAAAAACCCTTGAGATCTAGAATGTCAGGGCCTCTATACAAAACTTCAGAGGGCTTAGCTGTTGCTTGCACAATTTTCCCATGCTTTACAGTTACTTTCTTGCCTAGTGAGAACAATGTGGGGAGAATCAATGAATGGACTGGGGTAATGTCTTTAACTTCAACAAGCATGCTACAGAACCTGAGTGAAGATGATGCTTTATGCAGGGCTTCAGATAAGAGAGATTAAATCCAACATGTTCTCACTTGTGTCAGCACCAAATCCTATGGTGGTACTACTCAATAGAATCGTCTCTTCGAGACAATTCTAATGAGTAGTAACACCATAGGGTTTAATGCAGAAATAAAGATTTTAGTATTTGAAATACCGGTACTCCCCTTATCTGGAGCTCTGTTTATGTCAAATATGTAAGTTTAGGTCTTTGTGTTTTCAGACAGGAAGACTTGCTATTGAAATTTATCTATTTTTATTTCCTGTGACCTTGACAATGCTACTGACCGGAACAATTTCAACAATATTGGTAAAAGAACTCTATAAGTGTCATCTCTGGCAATATTAGTTTCAGAGAAAAAGATGTTTGAACGACCCCAAGGACATAGTTTGAACAATCTTGATAGAGGACCTGTACTAGATAATGCTTTGTGTCAAATATCAAAGCTCAGGGTACTGTGGTTTCAGACAAGAAGATTTTAAGACAATTTCATTGAAATAATTATTTTTTAGCTCCTGTGACCTAATATACAATGGACCGGAACTATTTGAACAAATTTCAAAGAGAATCATATAAGGATCAATCCTGCCATGTTTGATAAAATTACAATCCATTGTTTAACTCTTTCCTCCCTGAAACTTTAAATGGAAAATTCCAGTTTCCATTTTAGTCTAGTCCATTTCTGACTTTTAAGGATTGTTTTTGTCAATGTTTGGCATTGTGACAAACAGTGAAGAACCTGATCAGAGGGCTCCTTTCGGAGCCCTCTGATCAGAGTCTTCACTGTTTGCATAGGACAAGTGTACTATTCACATGTACATTGTTTGAAAAGCACGCCTATATGCGGGACTAGGGTTAAAAGAGTTAAGAGATGTCGTTTTAAGAAATTGTTGACAACGAACGGATGGACGGACGGACGGACGGACAAACAGACGACAACACATCCATCAAAATAGCTCATCTTGGCACTATGTGCCAGTTGAGCTAAAAAAGGAGAACAGAGAAGAAATACCTCCCTTGCCACTAAACATGTCAAGCAAAATACACCATTTATGGATGATTAAACAAAAAGCACATTAACTCTTTCAAAACCATGGACCTGTTTAAAATATACTCTTAACATTTGCAAACAGTGTAGACCCAGATAAGAATTGCCAATTTAGAGCAGTATTAATTAAACTACCCAGAATTCCAAGTAGACTGGTTCATGTTTTGGTATTAACTAAAATGAAATTGTTGAAAGAGTCAATAAGATATGTACTTGGTGCTATGTGTAGACAATTACAATGTTAAAATTTCTATGTGTAAACAATTACAATGTTGAAATTTCTATGTGTAAACAATTACAATGTTGAAATTTCTGTGTGTAAATAATCACAATGTTGAAATTTCTATGTGTAAACAATTACAATGTTGAAATTTCTATGTGTAAACAATCATAATGTTGAAATTTCTGTGTAAACAATTACAAAATTGAAATTTCTATTTGTAAACAATTACAATGTTGAAATTTTCAAACAAATTATTTCACATAAAGACATGTTGATTTGTAAAGGCTGTTTCCTGACAATATCTTTTGTCATTAAAGGAAGAGGGTTGCTCAAAGCAAGATGAAAGAAAAGCAGAGCAATTTACTTCTTTAGTTGTCCTAACGGATGGATTTTACTGTATATTTTAACCCATTACCCCATAGCCTGTTTCTAGTATTGAAAATAGGTTACCACTTAAAGCAGGTTGAAAGTAAAGCAGAATGCACCTTAAACACATTCTGCTTTACTTTCAGCCTGTTTCAAGCTATCATTTGCTAGAATATTGAAAATATTTCTTATGGTACATATTCATTACTCAACTGTATAAAGTGAAACTATTTTCTTCAGTGGTGGCGGCAGAATAAGTGAAAGGCGTAAAAAGGCGCATTTATGGGATAATGGGTTAAAGGCAGATGGTTGCTCAAAGCAAGACGAAAGAAAAGCAGAGCTCTTTACTTCTTTCAGTGGTTGTAACTGATGGATTTTACTGTACATTTTAACGGTCTGATGAGGATTCTTTTGTATAAACTTGTGTTTATTGGCTATTCTTAGAAGACTCATAAAACTCCAGCACATTCTTCATTAACCCTTAGCCCGCCAAATAAATTGTCGTCTGCTATATTTCTCGTCTGCTTCAAGTTTCAAAGTGCTTCAAAGTTGCTCAAAAATGCTGAAAATGTTGTCCGAGTGTCAAACAGCTTGGATCCGGATGAGACGCCGAGTTACTCGGTGTCTCATCCGGATCCAAGCTGTTTGTATATGGAGCTATAGTCGTGAGTGGCAGGCTCAAGGGTTAAGAGCCATACTAAACTTTTCCTGCATCAAAACTATCTATCTATCTATCTCTATCTCGTGGTTTCTGCTTCACACCCTCACGGGTAATTTCGAGCAGTTTGCGCGCCAAGTGCCTATTAGTGGAAATAAGAACTGATAAAAGATAAGGAAGTAAGGGGTAAAGGTGATAGGGGTTAAAATACTAGGGTGAAAAGATAAAAATCAGGATAAAAACATAACTGCAGGACTCATGGTTTAAAATGACAGATGCTGCTGACTGAAGACTTGAACTGATTCAAGTCCCCAGTCAGCACAACATCTGATGGCAGAGCATTCCACTGAACAATGGTAAGGGGGAAAAAAGAGAACTTATAGTAGTCTGCACCAGTGTGGATCTGTGTATAGCCCGCAGAGTGGCAGTGACGAGACACCCTTGTATTACTCTGCATGTACGCTGGCACTGGTACAGCCACCAAGCCATGAATGATCTTATAGAAAAGACACAGTCGTGCATCTGCCCGCCGCTGCTCCAGAGTACGCCATCCTAGTGTCTCCAGCATGGTAGAGACACTTGAGTATCTGGAGTACTCACCCAAAGTCCAACGGGCGGCGCGACGTTGCACCATCTCAATTTTGTCAATGTCTTGCGTACTCAAGTTGCGGGCGGACAAGGGTTTTAAACGTGCATTCACGGATCTTTTTTTGATTTGCATTTTATGTTTCTCTTGAGGAATCCTAATGTTCGATTAGCTGTTGTTGTTATGCGGTTGACATGTGTGTTCCACGACAAGTTGCTCGAGATGCCCACACCTAGATAGCGAGCACTACTGACGGTCTCAAAGGTTTGTCCATGTAATGTGTAAGTTGTGGGAATTGGTACCCTAGCCTTGGTGGCATGAATTACCTGGCACTTGGAAGGGTTGAAGCTCATATCCCACTGTTTTGACCAATCTTGTAGTTACTTTTAGGAGTTTCCAGTTTTACATTCTACCTGTTTTAACCCTTTACTCCACAGCATGTTTCTAGTTTTGAAGACAGGTGACTACTTAAAGCAGGTTGAAAGTTAAGCAGAATGTGCCTTCAGGTGCATTCTGCTTTTCTCTCAGCCTGCTTTAAGCCACAATCTATTAGAATAAAGAATTTTTTTCTTATGATACATATTATTTCTTCAGTAAACTAAAGGAATAAGAATAAGGCAGAAAATGTGTATTTATGGGGGAATGGGTTAAGTTATTGGTTGCCTGAAATGCTAAAACAACAGAAAAGTGGATGCGTATTGCAGAACAAAGGCAAAGCAGATGCTTTACTTTTGTCCACTATTAAGCTGCCATCTCTTTAAAACACCATATTTCAAGTTGCCTCTTAATACCCCAAAGTCTGTTTCAAACTTTGGAGACAAGTAACCACTTAAAGCAGGTTGAAAGTAAACCAGAATACACTTTAAGGGGCATTATGCTTCACTTTAAACCTGCTTTAAGCTACCATCTGCTAGGATACAGAAAATATTTCTTATTGCATATGTTCATTGGAACTTTTTTCTTCAGTGGAGGAATAAATCAAAGGTGTAAGAGGCATATTTATGGGGCAATGGGTTGACGCAAGTTCACTACTCAATGCTATATGCAGTTTGCAGAAGTGAAGTAGACGTCATAGGACAGGTGGTACATTATCAATTCTAATACTGATCTGATAAAATGTACTGAACCCTTTGAACCCTAGTCCTGCATATTGGCCTCCTTTGCAAACAGTGCACATGTGAATACTATACTTGTCCTATGCAAACAGTGAAGACCCAGATCAGAGGGCTCCTAAAGGAGCCCTCTGATCAGGGTCTTCACTGTTTGTCATCATGCCAAACATTGACAAAATTTGAAAAACAACCCTTAAAAGTCAGAAATGGACTAGACTTAAATGGAAACTGGAAGTGTCCATTTAAAGTTTCAGGGAGGAAAGAGAATATAGTAAAGTGGCGTGGCATTTCTGGTTACACTATGGGTAACGGTAAAACTGTAAAAGACTACCATAGATAGTAGGTTTTCCCGTACAGTACTTATTACAGCTCCTGTGAAAAAAATTAATCATTATCATCAACACTGCAATCTTATACAGGGTCCAAGGTTATAACAAGTTTGAGTCGAGTCTGAGATCATTTCTCGAGCATTTGATTGGTCAGATTTGAGCAAAAGCTCAAATCTGACCAACCAAATGCTTGAGAAATGATCTCAGACTCAACTTAAATCCTTTATTACCATGGGGCTAGGGAAGGATACATTCACAAGAGGAATTTGTAGGAATAAGGTGAAAGCAAAATTGGCTCTTTGCATGCTGGGTATTTTTTTCTTCTGCAATAATTATCATCTGCTACAGTTCCAAAATCAGAATTTTCAAAAATTTCTTTTCAAAACAGCACCAGCGAGTTAAACAATTTGAATCCTGATAAGACAACACATTTTCTCACATAACTACCCCTGTTTTCTATAGCGAACAACAATCACGGATATCCTTGTCCCCAACATGTGTGAGATAAATTTGATGACGTCACTCTAACATCAGTTTTTATAAAGGCGTTATTACGTCACTGGGATTCCAAAAAAAGCATATTGCTTTAAAAAATAACTTAAAACCGTTTGTTATGTGAGACAAAGAATCTGTCCCTTGTCAATGTTTAAGACAAGTTGATCTCAAGGCCAAGGCTCACTTAATAACATTTCAATTCTAGACTCATTTGAGATTAGCTTGTCTTAAACATCAAAGAGTGACAGATCCTATATATCTCATCAGGATCCAAACTGTTTTTAAATATTATCACAGTTTCATCTCTAGTGTGCAAAGACTTGAAAAAAATTGAAATAGGGGGGGGGGCTTCCATATGGTGAGACAAAACACTGCAGGATATTCGTTTGAACTCTTGGCATGCTGGGTAATTTTTTGTCTGCAACAGTAACTGTTGTCGTCTGCTACTGTTCTAAAAATAGAATAGTCAATAAATTTTTTTAAAAACAGGGTCAGAGTGCAACAGTTTGGATCAAGATGAGACGCTGCATATAATGCAGCGTCTCATCTGGATCCAAACTGTTTGCAAATGCAAAGATAATCGCTGTTGAACATATCTGCCGCTAGCATGCCAACATTTTCACAGCTGCATTATATCATCTCCTTAAAATTGTTGTCTGCTGTTTTTCTCAAAGTCTCATTGATGCACATTTTGACACGAAAAAACATAATGAGGAGTGGCAAACAGCTTCCGCGGAGTTTTATCTGGATTCAAGCTGTTTGCAAATGTAAGTCAATTTCTCTCCCGATAACAACTACCTCCGAACACACACACAATCTTTGTCTCCCAATGGGTGTTGCAGATAGAGAGGGAGCACTGCATGCAAGAAATAACCATATTAAGTTTGCAGTACTTCTTTGACATATTGAAGCATATTAAAATCTTGAAGATATGCACATCTATATTATATGCGAAAACATCCAGTAAAAATATTAAGTTCAAAGTATGTACAGCGCTCCCTCTCTACAACGACACCCAATGGGAGACAGAAATTGTGTGCATTGTTCGGAGAAAGTTGTTCAGAGGGAGTCGGAGGGAAATTGGCTACATTTGCGAACAGCGTAATGCGGCGTCTGATCTGGTCATTTAAAACATTTCCTGTCAAAATAACCATTATGTAACTTGAGAAAAACAGCAGACGTCAAATTTAAACAGACGATATTGCAGCAGTAAAAGCGTGAGACATAATTGTCCTTTTGAGGTAACTACGACAAAAGTCGTTGAAAGGAGGTAGTCGTTGTTGGGAGAGCCGTTGTAGGGAGGGAGCACTGTACTATATAATTAAGTAGATGGATAGATAATGGACAGGGCCCCGTTTCATAAAACATCTTACGACAAATGTTGTCATAAGTCAAAACTTTCAAAAACATTTAATCTCTGATTTCTCTATCTAATCCTGTCTTGTGACATCTTTTTGGAATCGTCTTGAAAAGAGAAATAAATAATAATTGAGAATTTTATAATCTGACTTACGACAACATTTGTTGTCAAAATTTTATGAAACGGGCCCCAGATGTAAAACAGTATGCCCCTGACTTGGCATTGTGGGGGCATAAAATGGTATTATAAGTTTATGATAAGAACATTCACAGTGATTCAAGTACACAAGACATATAAACCAACAATAAACTGGGAACATTTGAAGACATTCAATCCAGAAAAAATTTGAGTACATATAGATGACATGGAATTTTGGACATACAGGTACAAACAACTGTATGCTATAAAACATGGTCAACGACAATCATAAACAAAATACAGAGCTCCAGATAAGGAGTATTTCAAAAACTAAAATCTTTATTTCCGCTTTAAACCCTATGGTGTCACTACTCATTAGAATCGTCTCGAAGAGACGATTCTAATGAGTAGTAACACCATAGGATTTGATGCTAAAATAAGGGAGAAAATGTTGGATATATGCACTTTACTCCCTCATATCTCGAGCCCTGAAAAAAGTCAACCTGGGGAGGTTTTATTATAAGACAATCAATAGCTTGGGTCAAATTATTTAAGAGAATTGTAGAAAAAACAATACCATGCATGAAAATACAGCTTGTTTCAAATCTTTAAAGGTTTACGTTAGTATGCATTGGTTTGCAGCAAAACCTGTATTCTTCAGTCATTCAATATAGAAGAATGGATATTTCTATAGTTACTGCTTAGTGTAGGAAAAAGAAATGCATGTATGAGCCATAGATATCTTAAAATAACCTAGATCGGCTATAGGCTAATCAGCAATGGTCATCGAGAAGCCATTTTGGTGCATGTATGCTATTATTCATCTTCCAATGGTCTGGTGCATATCATATTACGCTAGATTAATGACGTTACATGCTGTGCACAAGTAATCCTGTCTACGTTGACGGTGCATCATTGACTATAGAAGTTGCTAAGAGCCCTTTCGAACCTTTCCATAGTTGCTACAAGTAACTGATGATTTTAGTCAGTTAAATAGAATATACCATCGTTTTATGCTTATCATCGTTTGTCGTTTTACGGTGCACATTTGTTACACAATGTATGTAGTACGAATTCATTCTAAATGAAAGTTAATCATATTTTGTCATCGGAGGGAAAGTGTGTGATACACTCACCAAAATGGCCTCTCTCTGACTGTCGACCAATGGGAGCTCAGCGCTAGGTGGCCGATCTAGTCTCCTAAGATATCTATGGTATGAGCTTTCTACATGACTATTGTGTTGCATTAAGCTGCCATCTTTATGTTAGAAAATCATTTTGTCTATATTTTTAATGACAACTAGCCCTACAGTTATAAAGCATTAATTTTGAAATGAGTCCAAGATTGTTCTCATGTTTTTGATTGGTCAGATTTTAGGCAGAAGCTGAAATCTGACCAATCAAAAGCTTAATAAAGCATTAATTTTCAAATGAGTCCAAGATTGTTCCCAAGCTTTTGATTGGTCGGATTTTTAGCAGAAGCTGAAATCTGACCAATCAAAAGCTTAAGAACTGTCTCAGACTCATCTCAAAGGCTCTATATGACCTTGGACACTGAAAAACAGGTTTTACTGTGGTATAAAATGACAAATATTACAGGTTTTAGTTAAAGCTACACGGCATTATATAGTGTCCATGCCAACGCTATATGGATAAAATTGGAAATTGTGGAGAAAAAACATCACAAAACTATTTTGACTATCTTACCAGAGTGGCGTCGTGGAACTCCTACAAATATTACATTCATGCTAACATCACTAACACAGAAATAGTGTACACCTCACGCCCCAATGCTTACATTGACAGATCTCCAGGTAAAAGGAATATTTCAAAAACTAAATTCATTATTTCTGCATTAAACCCTATGGTGTTACTATTCATTAGAATCGTCTCTTCGAGACGATTCTAATGAATGGTAACACAATAGGATTTGGTGGGAAGAGAGAATTCTAATGAGTAGTAACTCCATAGGATTTGGTGCTGAAATGAGTGATTGGATTTGTTTGGTTTACTCCCTCTTATCTGGACCACTGCACTGACCCCTTCACTGCCATGACATCAACTGCTCTAAACAATTGTTCACTTCTTTTATTTCTTGATTTTAGTACCATAATAAATATTTCTATATACATGTATATCCTATATATAAAGTTGGTGGTAGCTTAAAGCAGGCTGAAAGTTAAGCAGAATGCGCCTTAAGGCGCATTCTGCTTTACTTTCAACCTGCTTTAAGCAATCACCTATTTTCAATACTTGAAAAAAGGCTACAGGGTAAAGGGTTAAACACAAAACAAATCCTGTGTGAACAAACAGAAGATCAAAGCTTGCAAGAATTAAATTAACAGACAATTAAAACATAAAATCACAGAAGTCAAACTTGCCTAAATGACATCTTGCATCTAGCAACCTTCACAATAATAGACCTGCAAAGCTCCAGATAAGGGGAGAATTTCAAAAATTAAAATCTTTATTTCTGCATTAAACCCTATGGTGTCACTACTCATTAGAATCGTCTCAAAGAGACGATTCTAATGAGTAGTTACATACTAGGATTTGGTGCGGTAATGAGTGAGAAAATGTTGGATTTGTTCAGTTTACTCCCTCTAATCTGGAGCCCTGAACCTTCCATTTTTCGGTCCTGCGTGAAAATTTATTCTACTTTGTGTTGCACTATTCCGTTCACTTCAGAAGTATGTTCTACCTTAACCCTTAGCCCGCCAAATAAATTGTCGTCTGCTATATTTCTCGTCTGCTTCAAGTTTCAAAGTGCTTCAAAGTTGCTCAAAATTGCTGAAAATGTTGTCCGAGTGTCAAACAGCTTGGATCCGGACTCGGCGTCTCATCCGGATCCAAGCTGTTTGCATATGGAGCTATAGTCGTGAGTGGCAGGCTAAGGGTTAAAACTATAATTTTGCTATCCTTTTTCTATTTATTTTATATCAAACAGTTGGATCCAGAGCACGTGCCAAGTTTCTTTGACTTTGATCTGGATCTAATCTGTTTGCAGGTGCCATTGTTGTGTCAAGTGGTGTTGAAAGTGTTATGTAAACCCACTACCCCATAAATACTCTTTTTTACGCCTTTAATTTATTTTGCCATTGAAGAAAATAGTTCTACTTTACACAGTCATGATTAAGCAGGATAAGAAATAGTCTCTATACTCTAGTAGATGGTAGCTTAAAGCAGGCTGAAAGTAAAGCAGAATGCACCTTAAGGCCCATTCTACTTACTTTTAACCTACTTTAAGTGACCCACGGTCTTCAAAACTAGAAACAGGTTATGGGAAAGCGGGTTAAACAAATTGTGACTGACACCACATTCCTAGCCTCTCTAGCTCATAAACTCGTATCTTGTAGCTAGTTTTAGTCAATCTTATAGAAACATAATCAATTATAAATTCATATACTTCGATACAATTGATGTTGCCTTTGCGAAATTTCTATTAAGTTATACAGAAATTATATAGTTATATTAATAATAATATATCGAGGGCTTGGTGCAAAACTATTGTAACTCCCTCACAATTGTGAGGGAGTTACAATAGTTTTGCACCAAGCCCTCCGATTTATTCTCATAATTCACTGATGGCATTGAGAAATGGGTCACCTTATGACTAACTATTGCGAAATTATAACACAGACAATCTTGGGCATACTAAGCCACATGTTTATGTACAAGGACACGAATGCAGTACTCAGCAAATAATAACCAAAATCGACAGTCTGAAGACCCCAAACCTCTCCAAACAAGTTTTCCATATTCTAGCAGATAATAGCTAAAAGCAGGCTGAAAGTAAAGCAGAATGCGCCTTAAGGCGCATTCTGCTTTACTCTCAACCTGCTTTAAGTGGAAACCTGTCTTCAAAACCAGGAACAGGCTATTGGATAATGTGTTAATATCTAGAAGTAACTGTGTATAGCTAACTTAAGTTTTTGTACGAGTTGCTCCCCTTGAAATGAAAACCATCGTAGATTTAATTTTAATTTCACAATTGTTTTACCTTTTAGCTTAAATTCGCCATTTATGAGCTTTATTTGATTAGATTTTAAGGAATTAAGGTAGTTTGGGTTGTTTTTTAAGTGGTTTAGGCAGAGGTTTGGAGAGGTTTGGGATCTTTAGACGGACCCCAAAACGAGTTAGCAGATTATATGCATGACAAAGCGTTTGACCTCCAGTGGGCTCATTACATGACCACAGTAAGAAGCTTTCTGCTTCTCTTCTAACAAGGACCCACCACCAGTTCTTGATCAGTGAAAATAGAAACACACAGAAATTAATCAAATAATTATCACTACAGACTGCCTGTTATATACATTATACCATAGCCTGTTTCTGTTTTGCAGACAGGTGACCAGTTAAAGCAGGTTGAAAGGAAAGCAGAATGTGCCAATTAATACATAGAAACATTTTTTATATTCAAGAAAATGGTAGCTTTAAGAAGACTGGAAGTAAAGCTGAATGCGCCTTAACCCATAACTTCATAGATACTTATTTTAACACATTTAATTTATTCTTCCACTTAAGAAAATAATTCCCTTTTATACAGTCATGAATATGTATCATCAGAAGTATTTTCTATATCCTATTAGATGGTGGCCTAAAGCAGGCTGAAAGTAAAGCAGAATGCGCCTTTAGGCGCATTCTGCTTTACTTTCAACCTGCTTTAAGTGGTCACATGTCTTCAAAATTAGTAAACAGGCTATGAGGTAATGGGTTAAGGCACATTCTGCTTTAATAATTTACACCTGCTGTAAGCAGTCAACTATCTTCAATACTAGAAAAAGTACAAGGTTAAGTCGCATTCTGCTTTACTTCCAATCAAGCTCATTAACCCATTAAGCCATACTGACTCATATTGAGTCATTCAGGGCACGACAAATCCTGTGCCCGGAGCCCGGCGGGCAACCACATTTTAGGTTTGGGCACCCATATTTTTCAAACTGAAGCCCGGCGGGCACCCCCTAAAATCCAATTTGAGTAGCCCGGGTATTTCCATTTTCAGAAAATCACAACCTTATAAAATCTTAAATTTCGATAGAGCATAACGAATATGGCCAACTAGATCAAGGCTAATTGTTAAATTGAAGGGACAAAGACCCCCGTGGACACTTATCAGTGTTTGTATATAGTAGTGCGGGTGACACAGGTCTTGATAATCGCCGATTAGACACCCAAATTAGCACTTCACGGTCAAATAAACACCACGCTTCCAGGTTGTCATGGCAGTAAATATTGTGTAGACGAATCGGCGGTTACAGTCGGGTACACTTACAAATTTACGCAAACGAAAGGGAAGATAATGTGTACAGCAACACCCGTTTTTGTCTACGTTTGTAACAACAAGCTACGAACGATACAGAAAACGGTAAAAAATTAAGTACGCTAATATAATTTAATGCGGTACAAGTTTGTTACGGCAAATAAATATGTCGCTATTTTACCGTGGTATCAAAGTTGAAATATATTCCACAGTAGAACTAGAAGTTGTTTTATAGTCCATCACTCAAAAAAATGTCTGCTAACTAGTACACAACACATTTTGAATCATGACGTTGACGTTATTGACATTGAAATAAACACAAATAGATCAAAGGGGTTATTTCCAATGGCGAGGTTCAACAAGGGGGAAATACATCGTGGGCTTTTGGAGTCTGAGCACGGTTATTGGTGTGATATCAAAGTTGGGTTGAAGCTTAACCACGCCTACTGAGTGGGTTGACACATTGCGTTTGTCTAATTGGTTATCAAAAGAAGTGATTGACAGTCTCGAACAATGAGCTAAGAAAACTCAAGAGTCGGACATTTCTTTTCCCCGTAAAATGAAACACAGATGATGATTTACCATTTGAAAAACTGAAAAAATCAGCCCGAATCGAAGACGTGTAAAACTGTTACAACGACAATCAATGATTTATATTAGCTATCACTGTCTCTGCGACAATTAAGGGGTCACGTGCGAACCACGGACTTATGTTGTAGAATTCCGTGTGCGATAAATAAGATTATTTCGACACGATCGATAGTTCAGGACAAACATTTTTGGTGAATGCTTAACAGAAATTAACATTTATCATTTTATTAATTGATTTCCGCCACACAACCCTTTGAATAACTACGTTATGAGAGACACGTTTACGAATCAGTTACAAAATGGTGGGGTGCCGTGCTTTTTGCTATGACGGGTATGTGTATTTGTGAGTAAAAAAATGCATTATCCAGCGTAGTTTTCTATCATCCATTAATATTAAACATATAAATTCTTCTATTGTAACATACTCTTTGTGTAAATGTATGTTCAGTTAAATTTTGCAACAAAGTATGCGCGTAAAATTAATTTGCAATCAGTTTTCGCGGTAGAAATTTGGTTGTCAAAACTTTCTACTGGCGAACCAACCACACCTTTTTATGACGTATGCAATGGTCGTCTGCACAATTTTATCGTCTGCAACTATTCTGAGTTTCTCTGTTATGATTTAAGTTATGAATTTTCTTCCAGAAAATATCAGAGTGTCAAAATTAAACAGTTTGGACCCAGATGAGATTTCGCGCGACGCAGCGTCTCTTCTCCATCCAAACTGTTTGCAATATATAATTTATATATATGAAACCAGGGACTTTCATAAATTAAAAAAAAAGAAAAACTGCTCAGTCTAAAACAAATATTAACAACAACAACAACAACAATGAAACTCAGGCCCTGTGAAACCACAAGCTGTGACTTACCAATGGTATTTGATCAAGCAAGTCATTAATTTATCAAAATGTATGAATTTATAGGTATATAAATATTAAATTGTATAAAACTGGACTCGCCATTCGGCTCCAAAGCAGAATCTACTTTACTTTTAACCTGCTTTAAATGGTCACCTGTCTGCAAAACCAGAAACTGGTGATGGTGAAAATTATGGGTTAATGCAGTCAGTGAATGAAGGGTTTGCTTTACATTGATAATTTGGTACATCTTTTGTGCACAAAAATTCAGGGCAACCAGAAAATAATTCTGGTTGCCCTGAGGGCAACCATCTTTTAATAAAATTTGTCGTGCCCTGAGTCATTGCGCAATATTCTCATACTAACTCATTTTGACACACTTCAATCCACTAGCTTGTATTGAGATAAGCATTGATAATTGTTTATCCTTTATGAATTAATGGGTTAAGGTGCATTCTGCTTTACTTCCAACCTGCTTTCAGGGCTCACCTGTCTTCAAAACTAGAAACAGATTTTGATTTGTTATGAAACAGAGGCTAAGGGGTTAAGGGCTAAAGGATCCCATAATTAGACACATGGTATATGTCAACTATATGTCAACTATATGTTCATACCTGTAGCTGGATGTTCTGCAGAGAAGTCCAGTAACGATGCACTGCTGTGTTGTCTAGTGTGGTGATAGATGTGGACCGAGTGGGAATGATGACTGGCCAGGGAGCACATACTGGCACTACTGGACTTGTCCTTCGGTGAAAGCACAGTCAGTGGGATGTGCTAAAATAAAAGTACTACTGTCACCTAGGGGCTTATTAACCCTTTACTCCATAGATACACATTTTTACGTCTTTAATTTATATGTCCACTCAAGAAAATAGTTCAAATTTATAAATCATAGAAAAATTGTCTAGCAGATGGTAGCTTAAAGCATGCTGAAAGAAAAGCAGAATGCGCCTTACGGCGCATTCTGCTTTACTTTCAACCTGCTTTAAGTGGTAACTTATTTTCAAAACTAGAAACAGGCTATGGGGTAATGGATTAATATACATTTATGACCCTTGTCGCAGGGAGGTATGAGTGTTTGCTTTTATGAAGGGGACATATTACTCCAGGATATAGCTCAAAAGAAATATAACTTCTGAGGGAAATAACACCTTCACACCTTGCTGCAACAAGGGCAATTAATTGTTTTTACTTTACCAGGGAAACAATCAACACACAAAAACACAAAAATCTTAAATTATTAAACCTTTTATCTAATTTATCATGATCTAATAACATCTTCAATACGTCATCTATGAAGTTCTGCAAACATTTAACTGCCTTTGATCTGGGTCTACACTGTTTGCATAGGACAAGTGTATTCTTCATATGTACACTGTTTGTTAAAGATGCATAAACTCATCTCTAGGTTTCAGTCGGTGAAGAAAATTTTGTATCTCCACAATTTTAGTGAACAATGTACAGTGCTCCCTGTCTAGAACACCCATTGGGAGGCAAATATTGTGTGTGTTGTTCCGAGGGAGTTGTTATAGGGACGGAAATTGGCTTACATTTGCAAACAGCTTGAATCCAGATCAGATGCCGCCTAATGAGGCTTCTGATCTAGATTCAAGCTGTTTCTCACTTTTCATTATGTTTTTCCTGTCAAAATATGTTACTTTGAGAAAAACAGCAGACAACTATTTTAAGCAGACTATATTGCAGCAGTGAAAGTGTTCGACATGATTGTCTTGTTTGGGAAGCAGCGGAAAGCATTGTTGATGTTGTTCAGAGGGCTGTTGTAGGGAGGGATCACTGTACATGACAACTTCAGGGCTCCAGATAAGAGTTTGTTTTGTTTGTTTGTTTTTGATTTTACGTCGCTTTCAACAGTATTTCAGTCATATCGCGACGTCCAGCTAATTATAGGTGGAGGAAGACCCCAGAAGTCCTTTATGCACTGTTTCAGGCACAAATCGGCAACTGGGTAGAACCACCGACCTTCCGCAAGCCAGCTGGATGGCTTCCCCACATGAAAAATCCGAACGACCCTACTGGGATTCGAACTCACAGCGGTGAGGAGCTTAGTGATATAAGTCACAGTGACTATACCACTAGGCCACGGAGGCCCCTCCAGATAAGAGGTAGTTATTTCAACAAATCCAACATTTTCTCACTCATTTCAGCACCAAATCCTATGGTGTTACTACTCATTAGAATCGTCTCAAAGAGACAATTCTAATGAGTAGTGACACAATAGGGTTTAATTCAGAAATAAAGATTTTAAGTTTTGAAAAACTACCCTTATCTGTTGCTCTGACAACTCACATCATTTTCTGCTGTGTCCTCTATAAGGCTTTCTGTGACAGTCTGTATCGTGTCCATGGGACTCTGAAGTCCCTCCACCTCGGGAAACAGGAAGAAGGGAACCAGTCTCTTGGCGCTCACGTTCGCCATGACGAGGGATGAAGTGACTAGGGTGAAGAGGATTAAGGGGACAGCCAGGATGTTGAACAGCGACAAGGTGGATAGGGCCCGCCCTGCAGTGAATGACTTGCCTTCTATGTAAGGGTACAGGATGAAGGTCTGTGGGAAGAAAAACAATTACAGTAGAACCTTTTCAGAGCTCCAGATAAGATTGAGTAAAATGAACAAATCCAAGTTTCTCCCTTATATCTGCACCAAATCCTATGGTGTTACTACTCATTAGAATCGTCTCTTCGAGACGATTCTAATGAGTAGTGACACCATAGGGTTTAATGCAGAAATAAAGATTTTAGTTTTTGAAATACTCCCCTAAGGCCTTATCTGTAGCTCTTCTTTTATCATATGCATTCCTATCATACCAAGCTTTTCCGCCTGCATCTTTATGATATATACACATTACCAGTTGACAGTGCGATACAGAGTGATGTATTTAGCTCGAGACGTTTTTGGCGGAAATAGCCAATCTGATGAGCACCTTGGCGTGAATCTGATCGGTTGTTTCCGCCAAAAACGTCAAGAGCTGAATGCAACACACTGTAGGGCACTGTCAACTGGTGATGTGTTTATGTACAAGTTCCAAACTATTCGTTGTGGCATAGAAGTCTTGTTCTGCTTTTAATATCAAATTATCTAGATAAAAAATTATTTATAACATAACCGTATGGTGTGAGCATTGAATAACCCTCATTGTATATTTATCGTATACAACTAGTGGTTTAACTATGCAAATGAGATTTACATACTAAAATCTGTATTCCTATGCGCTGTCAAAATGTGTAAACAAACATGACGTCAAACGACATTTCTGTCCGCGATCGAGTGACTATAGATGGGAAGGGGCAGGGAATGTTTTCTCCATTGATTTATTCTGAATAAATCGGAATTAAACTAGGATCTACTTTTTGCATGTTTACTCATTTGGGCAGTTCTTTCACACGTCATCAATTGACCTATACAGTGAAGCTAACAATCTGAAATACATGTATGCATCAAGTTGGTAAAATCAACATTGCCAAGTTATGTTATAAATAGAATCTAACCTTCGTGTTCACCATTTATTGGGTTTATAAAACTCGTCTTTTTAGAAAAGGATAAAAACTCGGCAAGCCTCTTTTTTATCATTTTCTAAAAGACTTGTTTTATAAATCCAATAAATTATGAACTCATGTAAGATCCTAAATTTATCTAGTTGGTGGTATTAAGTGTATATTAAAGGCATAATTATACAATGTAATATGCAAATTACAAGTTTCGGTTTCACTTTTGACATTCTTGGTGGATACACCCTAACAGATTCATGCCGAAGCACTCGTCAGATAGACTGTTTCTGCCAAGAATGAACAATCTGTGTTACTTTCAGCCTGCTTTAACCCATTACCCCATAAATAGGCCTTTTTTATGCCTGTAACTTATTCATCTGCAGCAGAAAATAGTTCCATTTTATACAGTTATGAATTTGTACCATAAGAAATATTTTCTATATCCTAGCAGATAGCTTAAAGCAGGCTGAAAATTAAGCAGAATGTGCCTTAAGGCGCATTCTGCTTTACTTTCAACCTGTGTTAAGTGATTACCTGTCTTCAAGATTAGAAACAGGCTATGGGGTAATGTGAGAGGCTACCATTTGCTAAAGAAAATGTCTTTTATGGTGCACATTCATGGCATATAAAGTGGAACAGAAGAGGAATAATTTAGAGGCCTATTTGGTTATGGGGTAAGCTATCAATTGTTAGAAAATGATGGAAGATTTCAACGAGAAACCGCCAATGTCGGTATGGCCGGATTGTCTGCACTTTTGCTTTGTATATATATATATAATATAGTTACCCATGGCATGTGATGATGACCTCACTACAACTGTACATGCCAAATTTGATTGCTGTAGGACTTAAATTTGACTAAAACTGACACTAACAAAAAGGTCAACCAAGACGCAAACGGAAAGGTTAACCAAGAATGCTCTAAGTTATTTGACTGTGAAATCTAGGTCACAGTGACCTTGTTACCCATGGCATGTGATGATGACCTCACTATAACTGTGCATGCCAAATTTGGTTGCTGTAGGACTTAAACTTTGACTAAAACTGACACTAACAAAAAGGTCAACCAAAATGAGGACGGACGGACAGACGGACGAACGTTCTCACAGTTGGACATTTGTTGGGTATATTTTTTGTTTAAAAGTACCCAACAGTACACTAAAATACCCAACAATAACAATAGGGCAATCACGGAATGAATGGAATCTATTGTTCTCCCTACCCAACAAAGGACCTTTCGTGCGCTCGGACGGACGGCATTCGCCAATCTATAGACCGCATTTTCAATACGGCCAATAAAATTACAGTAATGTAAGTTAAACCCTTTACCCCATAGTCTGTTTCTAGTTTTGAAGATAAGTGATCACTTAAAGCAAGTTGAAAGTAGAGCAGAAAGTGCCTTAACCCTTTCCTCCCTGAAACCTCAAATTGACAATTCTAATTTTCAATTTAATCCAGTCCATTTTTGACTTTTTAGGGTTGATTTTTACAAGATTTGTCAAAATAACAAACAGTGTAGACCCTGAAGGAGCCCTCTGATCAGGATCTACACTGTTTGCATACGACAGGTGTATCCTCACTTGTACGCTGTTTGCAAATAACGCATATATGCGTGTCTAGGGTTCAAAGAGTTAAGGCGTATTCTGCTTTACTTTCAGCCTGCTTTAAACTACCGTGTGCTGTTATATAGGAACTATTTGTAATGTTGCACATTCATGATTGTATAAAGTGGAACTATTTCATTCAGTGGATGAATAATTCAAAGGTGTAAAAGGGTGTATTTACAGTGGAGAATCTGTTATTCTTTCCCAATAAACGCGTTTACGCTAAAACTATTATTTGCAGTGCAAACAGTTTGGAGCCAGATCAGACGCCGGGTAACCCGGCGTCTGATCAGGCTCCAAACTGTTTGCCACCAAGATAAACATGAAATATCAGAATTGTCCAAAAGTTGTTCTTTTCTACGTTTTAGTGCTTTGCGTTTGCGTACGTTTGCGTTTAAACGGGAAAGAATAACAGGTTCTCCACTGTATGAGATAATGGGTTACCAATTAAACTTACAATAACTGTCACTAACTTACCAATAGGGTAGCCAAAGCTGGTATGGCTGTGCCAATGAAAGCTGAAATATACATACACAGTTGAACCTCTCTTATATGATCACTGAAATGTAGGCTTATTGATAGCTTTTAAGACAAGTGCTAGCTTTAAGCAAGATGACAGTAAAGCAGAAAGCTATGAAATGAGCTTTCTCTTTTACTGTCATATTGCATTAAGCAGCCACCTGCCTAAAACTTGGATTTTTTTTTATCTCATACAGTGGTCATAATAGAGAGATTTTACTGATAAAAAAAATATCTTCATTTTAAAAACATAATCAGTGCAAAACAAGGTTTGGATTTTACTAGTTTGCCATGTGTAATTCAAAACTGTTTGACATGTATAGCAATATTGTTTAATTCAAGTCTGTTTCTACCAACTTTGGACTAATTGGTCATTTATAATGATTCAAACAAAATGTATAATATATTTATATATAACACATCATATTTGAAGAAAACGATTTTAAGCAGATATATTGTCAGAGAAGCAATTAAGAATCCTATAACCGTTGAAAACATTTATAAGCAACTTAGTATTTTGCTCTAGAAGCGGTCCGTCTAAAGACCCCAATCCTCCCCAAACCACTCCAAATCACTTAAAAACAACCTAAACTACTTAACTCATTACCCCATATCCCACTTGACTTCTAGTTTTGAAGATATATGACCGCTTAAAGCAGGTTGAAAGTAAAGCAGAATGCGCCTTTAAGGCACATTCTGCTTTACTTTCAGCCTGCTTTAAGTTACCATCAACTAGAATAAAAAAAATATTTCTTGTGATACTTGTTCATTTGAATTATTTTCTTCAGTTGAGGAATAAATAAGAGGTGTCAAAAGGCGTAATTATGGAGTAATGGGTTAAATTTCCAAATATCTAATCACATAAAGCTTATAAATGGCGAATTTAAGCTAAAATAATGAAAAAATGTCAAATATACAATAGTTTTCATTTCAAGGTGAGCAACTTGTACAAAAATAAGCTAGCTATATACAGTTACTGCTTGATATTAATCCATTACCCAATAGCCTGTTTCTGGTTTTGAAGACAGGTATCCACTTAAAGCAGGTTGAAAGTAAAGCAGAATGCGCCTTAAGGCACATTCTGTTTTACTTTCAACCTGCTTTAAGCTACCAACTGCTAAGATACAGAAACTATTTCTTATGGTGCATATTTGTGATTGTATAAAGTGGAACTTTTTTCTTCAGAGAAGGAATAAATCAATGGTGTTAAAAGGTGTATTTATGGGGTAATGGGTTAAGTACATTTATCAATACTGGACAAGAGAACTCAATGGCTCTTATGTGGAGGAAAGGGCTTAGTCTACTTTTAATTGTGCATGGTGATCTCTTGAACCCTTTACTCCATGGCCTGTTTCTAAGTTTTGAAAGCAGGTGAACACTTAAAGCAGGCTGAAAGTAAAGCAGAATGCACCTTAAGACACATTTTGCTTTACTTTCAGCCTGCTTTAAGCTACCATCTACAAGAATATAGAAAATAATTTTCAGGATAAATATTCATGACTGTATAAATTGGAACTATTTTCTTCAGGGTATGAATGAAATAAAAGTACAATTATGTGTATCTATGGAGTAAAAGGTAACATTTGACAGGATGTATGTAATAACAGGGTTCCAGATAAGAGGGAGTAAACTGAAAAAATCCAACATTTTCTCACTCAGTTTTGCACAAAATCCTATGGTGTGACTACTCATTAGAATCGTCTCAAAGAGACAATTCTAATGAGTAGTGACACCATAGGGATTAAAGCAGAAATAAAGATTTTATTTTTGGAAATACTCCTCTTATCTGGAGCTCTGTAATAAAATACGATTTTTAAACCCACTGAACAATGCTCTGAAGATAGCATTCACAAAGAGGCACTTGAGCTCTTTGGTCCGAGCTTCAGTGATACGCCTGGTCATGAAGACTTCCCAAGCCAGCAGTTTGATCACCTTCATCCCGTGAATCGTCTCATTACAAGCTTTCACTCTCTTGTCAGCCTGAGTCTGAAAATGGAAATTATTCAAACTAGAGATGTGACTGTGTCTGTAAGAGCCATATATGATTTAACCCATTACGCCATAAATACGCCTTTTTACGCCTCTAATTTATTCACCCACCTGAAGTAAATGGGTCCAATTTATACAGCCATGAATATGTACCATATGAAATATTTTCTTTATTCTAGAAGAGGATAGCTTAAAGCAGACTGAAAGTAAGGCACATTCTGCTTTACTTTCATCCTGCTTTAAGAGGTCACCCATTTTCAAAACTAGAAACAGGCTATGGGGTAATGGGTTAAGAAATATAGTGCAGTTGCGTCGGTGCAAATAACTGGTTAAATTGAAGTGTTCGAATAGAAATAATAAATTCATACCAGTGTTTTATCGTGCAATAAAACACTGGTAGGAGTCGAGATGCATAGTAATTAAATCACTATATTCATGAGGGCCTCTAGAAGTGTCACAATGCCAAATATCAAATATCTGGCCATATCAGTTTCGGAAAAGAAGATGATTGAAGATTTCACCATATAATGTAAAACAGTGACCCCTCGGGCTGGGGCCAATTTTGATCCCAGGGGCAAAAATTGAACAATCTTGATAGAGGTCTTATAGATGATGCAATGTGCCAAATATCTAAGCTCTGGTCCTTGTGGTTTTTGACAAGAAGATTTTATAAGTTTTAATTGAAACAATCTATTTTTAGCTCCTGTGATATACATATGCAACAGACTGGAAATGTTTGAACAACTTTGAAAGAGAACAA
The DNA here is from genome assembly GCA_922989275.2 of Gari tellinella. Classification (NCBI taxonomy): domain Eukaryota; kingdom Metazoa; phylum Mollusca; class Bivalvia; order Cardiida; family Psammobiidae; genus Gari; species Gari tellinella. The sequence continues at coordinate 7,338,752 of OV277868.1, read as the reverse complement.
TATATGGATCATTCAGACCAAGTTTGGTAAAAATCTATCCAGTAGTTTTGGAAGAGGTTTCGTTTAAAGAAATTGTTGACGACAAACGAACTGACGGACGGACGAACGATGGACAGTCAGAGGACTATCAAAATAGCTCACCTTGGCACTTACCTGCCAGCTGAGCTAAAAACAGACATTTAAGAATACCAAAAGCTCACCCTGAGCTTTGCGCAGGTGAGTTAAAAAGTTTACTAAAACTCACCATGACTTTCTTCTGCATGCGAGACATTCCTCGACCAACAAACACTTGCAGAGGGGCAGTGAAGACAATCAACAGACCTCCAATCACAGCACTGATGCCCAGCTTGAAATACATGAGCACCAACGCTACAACAACCTGAAATAATACAAATTAACACTTAACAATGACTGATGCCCAGCTTGAAATACATGAGCACCAATGCTACAATTACCTGAAATAATACAAGTTAATACTTAACAATGACTGATGCCCAGCTTGAAATACATGAGCACCAACGCTACAATAACCTGAAATAATACAAGTTAATACTTAACAATGACTGATGCCCAGCTTGAAATACATGAGCACCAATGCTACAATAACCTGAAATAATACAAATTAACACTTAACAGTGACTGAAGACCAGGGGTCCGTTTCATAAAACTTTGTACGACAAAAATGGTCGTAAGTTAAAACTTTAAAATACATTCAATCATTTCAATTTCTAATCCTGTCTTGTGACATCTCTTTGGAATCGCCTTTTCAAGACGATTCCAACTAGAACGGCTATCACTAAAGGTGAAAAATACCCCCACTATGCAGCACTCTGTCACACTCTGCAGACGTTTTCAATGAGGTTTGACAATGGCAGGGTGCTGCCACCATCATAAAAACTTGGAAAATTTATGGCAAGTATCAAGTGAATCAGGTTGAAAGTGAAGGAGTTCGCCGTACAAGATTTTGCCTGCCAATTTCAAGACCAATTTCAAGGCCAAAGGTCAAGGTCACAGAGATTTGAAATGTGTGTCTTGCACATCTACTACTCCTGAGTAACATTTATGCAAAGTATCAAGTGAATCAGGTTGAAAGTGAAGGAGGAGTTGAAAGTACAAGATTTTGCCTGCCTATTTCAAGACCAAATTTAAGGCCAAAGGTCAAGGTCACAGAGACCTGAAATTTGTGTCTTGCACATCTACTACACCTGAGTAACATTTATGCCAAGTATCAAATGAATCGGGTTGAAACTAAAAGAGGAGTTGAAAGTACAAGATTTTGCCTACCAATTTCAAGACCAATTTCAAGGCCAAAGGTCAAGGTCAAGGTCACAGAGACCTGAAAATTGTGTCTTGCACATCTGCTACACCTGAGTAACATCTATGCCAAGTATCAAATGAATCGGGTTGAAACTGAAGGAGGAGTTCAAAGTACAAGATTTTGCCTGCCAATTTCAAGACCAAAGGTCAAGTTCAAGGTCAAAGAGACCTGAAATTTGTGTCTTGCACATTTACTACTCCTGAGTAACATTTATGCCAAGTATCAAGTGAATCGGGTTGAAAGTGAAGGAGGAGTTCAAAGTACAAGAATTTGCCTGCCAATTTCAAGACCAAAGGTCAAGGTCAAGGTCATAGAGACCTAAAATTTGTGTCTTGCACATCTACTATACCTGAGTAACATTTATGCCAAGTATCAAATGAATTGGGTTAAAAGTGAAGGAGGAGTTGAAAGTACAAGATTTTGCCTACCAATTTCAATACTAATTTCAAGGCCAAAGGTCAAGGTCAAGGTCACAGAGACCTGAAATATGTGTCTTGCACATCTACTACACCTGAGTAACATTTATGCCAAATATCAAATTAATCGGGTTGAAACTGAAGGAGGAGTTGAAAGTACAAGATTTTGCATACAGACCGACGGCCAACCAACCAACCGACCGGTATACCCCCCTCAAACTCTGTTTGTGGGGGTATCTGTTTGTGGGGGTATAAAGAGACGTAACAAGACAGGATTAGATTGATAATGCTCAAATCTGACCTATTAAAAGCCTGAGAACGAATTTAGACTCAACTCAAATGCTTTATAAACATGGATCCAGATCCTAATCAAATGCTGGGTAATGCAGTGTCAGAACAAGATCAAAACTGTTTGACATTCATTGCAATATTACTGGAGTTGTCCATGGCAACAGCGCTCCCTGGGCCCGTTTCATAAAACTTCTTACGACAAATGTTGTCGTAAGTCAAAACTTTAAAATACATTTAATCTCTGATTTCTCTATCGAATCCTGTCTTGTGACACCTTTTTGGAATCGTCTTTTCAAGACGATTCCAAAAAGATGTCACAAGACAGGATTAGATGGAGAAATAAATAATAATTGAGAGTTTTATAATCTGACTTACGATAACATTTGTCGTAAGATGTTTTATGAAACGGGCCCCCTCTCTACAACAGCCCTCCCAACAACGTCTCCCTCCTCACAACGACCCTTGCCACGGTTCCCAAAAGAAAGAAAATTATGTCCGACTTATTCACGGCTGCTTAAAATTGTCGTCTGCTAATTTTCTTAAAGTAACATATGGACATTTTGACAGAAAAAAACCTTACTGAGGAGTGACAAAGAGCTTAAATCCAGATTAGACGCCGCAAAACGCGGCATCTGATCTGGATTCAAGCTGTTTGCAATTGTAAGCCAACTTCCCTCTCTATAACTGCTCCCTCAGAACAATGCTCATATTTATGGTCTCCAATTGCATGTCATTGTAGAGAGGGAGCTTGTATATAGTGGATTACAAACCTGTACTGGAGTTGCCTATATATAGTGGATTACAAACCTGTACTGGAGTTGCCCATATATAGTGGATTACATACCAGTACTGGAGTTGCCCATATATAGTGGATTACAAACCTGTACTGGAGTTGCCTACAAATGTATATATAGTGGATTACAAACCTATACTTGAATTGTCCATATATAGTGGATTACAAACCTGTACTGGAGTTGCCCATATATAGTGGATTACAAACCTGTACTGGAGTTGCCCATATATAGTGGATTACAAACCTGTACTGGAGTTGCCTACAAATGTATATATAGTGGATTACAAACCTATACTTGAATTGTCCATATATAGTGGATTACAAACCTGTACTGGAGTTGCCCATATATAGTGGATTACAAACCTGTACTGGAGTTGCCCATATATAGTGGATTACAAACCTGTACTGGAGTTGCCTACAAATGTATATATAGTGGATTACAAACCTATACTTGAATTGTCCATATATAGTGTATTACAAACCTGTACTGGAGTTGCCCATATATAGTGGATGAAGTATAGAAGCATCATGAGGAAGTTGGTATCCATTGTCATATGGTTCATGATCTGACCCACTGTGGTCTTCCCGTTAGTGATGTTCAGGCTGGATAGTCGTAAGGTCTTAGTGTAGATCATAGTCTATGAAAAAACAAGGGGATAAATGAATGTTCTTTATGTGTAAATTTGTCTTTCATCTCTCAACACAAAAAATATATAAACGTACATTCCAATTTATACAGTCACAAATATGAACCATAAGAAAAGTTTTCTATATCCTACCAAATGGACGTCCCTTAAAATGCCTTTTATTCCTCCACTAAAGAAAATAGTGTCCATTTATATTGTCATGACTAAGCACCATAATAAATATATTCTATACCCTTTCAGGGTAAAAAGATTGGATTTCCAATTAACACATTCAACCCTAGCAACGAGTATACTTGTCATTTACAAACAGTGTACATGTGGGGATTATACTTGTCCTATGAGTTGTCCTTAAGGAACACTCTGAGCATGGTCTACACTGTTTGTCAATTTGAAATATATTGTAATAATCAACCCTAAATAGTCAAAAATGGGAAAATCTTATTTTGAAAATGGAATTGTCCATTCGAAGTTTCAAGGGTGAATGAGTTAACCCTTTACCTGATAGTCTATTTATAGTATTGAAGATAGGTGACTACTAAAAGCAGGTTGAAAGTAAAGCAGAATGCACCTTAAGGCGCATTCTGCTTTACTTTCAGCATGCTTTAAGCTATCCTGTTCTAGAATATATAAAATATTCCCTATAGTATATATTCATGACTGATCAAAATGGAACTATTTTCTTCAGCGGAGGAAAAAAATCATATTTGCTAAAAGGCGCTTCTATGGGGGAAAGGGTTAAAACTCACCTGTAAAGCTGAGCGAAGGCGAACACCCTGTCGTATGACAATGTAGTGATGGTTCTGTAACAGTGTATGCTGAATGATGGACGCCACAAACAAGACTACGCATAGACCATAGCCATTACTGAAGAACTGTCCCACTGTCACATAAGTCTGCAATACAAACAGCAAGTGTATAACCAGGGCTGCCATTTCTCCAGGGTTTTTCGAAATTTTCGGATATTTATCCGAGCAGATGGTAGCTTAAAGCAGGCTGAATGTAAAGCAGAATGCGCCTTAAGGCGCATTCTGCTTTACTTTCAACCTGCTATAAGTAATCACGCTTGAAAAATAGAACATTGGGAAATCTTAGGATTTTTCAAGATCAACTTATGGCATCCCTGATGGACAAAGAATATTTCAACTAAACAGATTGCACAATATGAACTAGGACATTTCTGAAAAGTTATTCTACATCACATCTATAGGTATACAACATAAACAGCACAGATAGCCTTTAGAATACAACCTACATTTTTAACCAATCAAACTGCCTTTTGAACCCCATTAAGTATGGCACTTAATCATTAAGAATTTTGTTGGTTTTTGACGTCGTGTGGTGTCTACACGCGATATAGATATAGCTCCACCTCGTAGCAACTATTTGTAAACACTGCCATATTTGGCGATTTCACAACCAGAATAAGCGAGGTTTGTGTACTAGAAACTTTGGAATGGGCCAATCAAAATATAGGTTATATTCTCAGTTAGTTAGAACATATTAAGTGAAATCTTAATGGCTAAGAAGGTCACGCTCGCTGACACTTCTCTTTGACCTTCTTAGCCATTAAGATTTCACTTAATATGTTCTAACTATAACTTAGACCCACAGCCTGTTTCTAGTTTGAAGAGCGGTGGAGATTTGAAGCAGGTTTAAGTACCATCTGCTCGGATAAAGAAAACAGTTTTTTACGTTACAATACTCATGACTGTAGAAAGTGGAATTGTTTTCTTCAGTGGAGGAATTGATTACCATTAAGGCGTAAAGAGGTGTACTTTGAGAGTAATGGGTTAAGACATGTACATGATTCTGTTTCTATGAACGGCAAGAGTTAAATATTCAAAACATTTATTAGGAAAATTTAAGATGGCAGGCAAAATATTAACACCCTTAACCCATTTCCCTATAGCCCTTTTCTAAATTTGAAGACATGTGACCACTTAAAGTAGGTTAAAAGTAAAGCAGAATGCGCCTTAAGGTGCATTCTGATTTACTTTCTACCTGCTGTAAGCTACCATCTGCTAGAATATAGCAAATATATCTTCAGATATAAATTTGTGACTATGAATTCAGGGTTCGACACTAACGTGATCCTGAGGACCCCAGATTTACCAACGGGATCACTGAAGTTGCAAGTCAGGGATTCCGTCGGGATCCCTGTTTTTTCCTGGATTCAAACCATAAAAATGGTGAAAAAAACTGACCAAAAATCGCCGCGAATTAACGGCGACTGAGCCAACATTCAACTTTCTGTTTACATCGGAAGTACTGTGGCATTTGCGCATGCGAGGTATACGCGTTGTATACAGAATGTTTTAAACGAATAATTTCGTGTTTAGAGACGAAATGAAGCGGGAAAATTTCGTTCACTGCACTGATTCTATAGATCAATTTAACCGGATATTTGCCGTTATCAATTTGACAGTCGAGTACGGAGAATTTACTTTGGAGCAATTATCGGTAAAGTATTTACTTCTAAGTTATGGAATGAAGATTATTTCTTGAATCATTGCTTCTTTTATAGATAGTTTTGGATATTGGAGAAGTTTGGCGCAGTATTGTTGTGAGCTATCCCGTTTTTCATTGGTTTTCGCGAGTGGAAAAGGTGGAATGGCATTCCGTGGGTTGAGAAACCCAAGCCTTTAAAAGCAATAAAACGACTGAAGAGCATCTCTAAAGCCAACGTGAATACGAAAAATATGAGTTAATCATTTAAAGCAAACCCATTCCTTTTGAGAAATATCTGGTGAGATAATAAGTTATGATTAAAAATTTAAATTCATTCAACCATTGCACCACCACATTGTGGAATATCCTTAGTCTATCTATCTATCTATCTATCTATATATAATGCCAGACTCCACTTTCGTGTATTATCGGCATGGGGGTTGTGCGCCGTGCAGATTAAAAGCAAAAAAAGCTGTGAAAGGAAGACTTCAAAAGAGTGATAGAGAGAAGAAATAAAGTGAGACAGGTTTCCAGGAAATATTGTCAACAGTACATCAGTGAACTCTCTTAAAACAAACCTAGATAAACTGTGGTGACGGCCTGGAAAAGGAGAATTTATTATTAAGTAGAATTTAAAGGGATTGATTTAGCCTATAGAAGTTACATAGAAGACAAAAGGGAGACTAAAGGTAAGTTTTGATAAATTATAAATGGTTGAAGTAAACTAACTTTATAAACTAAAATTTAATACACCAGCTTAAACAATAATGTTCCATTTATATTTTCAGTTTAGTGGAACAGAGTGGTTTGAGGTGGAGAAATGAACGGTATTAGTCAAGCTGAGAGCAGCAATGAGGATGACAAGGAGGAAGATGCCCTAACTCGCCATGTCCTCGTGCAGCTCCAGCAGAAATCGTACAGGCTTCTCCTGTCCTTCATGTCTAGCTAAAATATATAGTTGCAACAATAAAACTGAAATAAACTTGCTACATTTGTTGTACTTATTTTTTCTCTATCGTTACAATGAAAATTTGGGAGGGATCCCTGATTTCTGGGAGGGATCCCTGGTTTCAAAACCAATGATCCCTGCAGGATCCCTGGTTATCTGAGTTAGTGTCAAACCCCGGAATTCGAACTATATTCTTCCATGGAGTATTAAATTAAAGGTGTAAAGATGCGTATTTATGGGGTAATGGGTTAACTGAATCTTTACCTCTTTATAAGTTGAGTTTTCTGTAATGGACACGTTAGCACCGGAGACAGCAGTATAGGTGAATGGAGTCTGGTTACCAGTAGTGCTATTCTCTGGTGTTTGCTGCTCTAACTGTGCATAAGCGTAGTCTACGATGCTCTCAATACACCAGGGTCCAACAAACGCAAGCATGTCTCCCATCAGCCTGAATATCCCTGCTATCAGAAGCATGGGCCAGAATGCCTTCAAGTAAATCTTGTGGAGGGATGGCTGCTGATTTTTCTGCGCTGACTTTTCCTGTAAAATAATGAACAAGTGAGACCAACTATGACATAATTTCACTGACAGTAAAGCAGAAAGTTCTTTTTCCGAGCTGACTTTTCCTGTAAAATAATAAACAAGTGAGACCAACTATGACATAATTTAACTGACAGTAAAGCAGAAAGTTCTTTTTTCTTTTGTAAAAATACAAAACATTGAGGCCAACTATGACAGTTAGATGGCATTGTTTAACTGACAGTAAAGCAGAAAGCTCCTTAACCCATTATCCTATACTAGATACCTGGAACACCTTTAAATTTATTCCTCCACTAAAGAAAAATTTCATTTGATGCAGTCATGAATAAGTACCATAAGAAATATTTTCTATATCCTACTCCTACCAAATTGTAGCTTAACCCTTAGCCCGCCAAATAAATTGTCGTCTGCTATATTTCTCGTCTGCTTCAAGTTTCAAAGTGCTTCAAAGTTGCTCAAAATTGCTGAAAATGTTGTCCGAGTGTCAAACAGCTTGGATCCGGATGAGACGCCGAGTTACTCGGCGTCTCATCCGGATCCAAGCTGTTTGCATATGGAGCTATAGTCGTAAGTGGCAGGCTAAGGGTTAAAGCAGGCTGAAAGTAAAGCAGAATGCACCTTAAGGTGCATTCTGCTTTACTTTCAACCTGCTTTAAGTGGTCACCTGTCTTCAAAAGTAGAAACAGGCTATTGGGTTAAGAGTCATGGAGTTGTCTGCTTTACTCACAGATTGCTTCAAGTAATCACCCGTAAGGATGTAGGGAAAGCGTCCTGAGACTCTTTAGCAGGAACAGGTACAATCATTAAAAGGCATTTCTTGAGGGATAACTGTTCTTCAGATAAGGGGAGGTTTTCAAGATCTAAAATTTTTATTTACACATTAAACCCTATGGTGTTACTACTCGTTAGAATCGTCTCTAATGAATAGCAACACCATAGGATTTGGTGCTGAAAGGAGTGAGAAAATGTTTGATTTGTTTAAATTTACTCCCTCTTATCTGGAGCCCTGGGGGAATATGGAAATGCATGAAAACACATTTGTATGAAAGAAAGGTCTACAATCAGTTAACCCATTACCTCATAGCCTGTTTCTTTGTTTTTAAGATAGGTGACCATTTAAAGCAGGTTGAAAGTAAAGCAGAATACATTCTGCTTTACTTTCAGCCTGCTTTAAGCTATGGTCTGCTAGGATTTAGAAAGTATTTCTAACAGTACATAATCACGACATATTAAATTAGATTTATTTTCTTTAGAGAGGGTATAAAAATTAAAGGTGTAAAAAGGCGTATTTATGGGGTAACGGGTTAATAGACATATAAAAAAAATGTTTGACACTTTTGAAAGCAGTCAACTGTTTTCTTGCTTACCTTTTCATCTTCAAAAGCTTGTAACAGTAGCTTGTAGTTAGACAGGGCCTTTTCACTCTGAAAAACAAAAAATATCTATTATACAGGGCTCCAGATAAGAGGGACTAATCTGAACAAATCCAACATTTTCTCACTTATACAGCACCAAATCCTATATTCTTACTACTCATTACAATCGTCTCTTCAAGACGATTCTAATGAGTAGTGACACCATAGGGTTTAAGGCAGAAATAAAGGTTTTAGTTTTTGAAATACTCCCCTTATCTGGAGCTCTGAAATTTATACATGTCGCTGAGGCCTATAAGGCTCTATGCTTTCCATCATACTTTGTTCTCCTTTAACTTATTGACCCCCTGAAACTTTTAATGGATATTCTAGATTCCTTTTCAGTCCAGTCCATTTCTGACAACTGTAAAATCAGTTTTATTCGTGACAATATAATTTTCGCACTAATTGATGAATGGGTTGCCTCGCAAATTCAATATTCTTGCTAATAAACAATAGTAGTCCTCTGAACTGGGTTTACACTATTTGCAGCATTTGCATGGCACTTGGAGTCAATGAGATAAACTTTAACCCATAACCCCAAAAACATGCCTTTTAGTGCCTCCATTGAATAAATTAGCTCCATTTTATAGTCATTAATATGTACCATAAAAAAAGTTTTTATATCCTAGTAGATGGTAGCTGCAGGGTTCGAAAATTCCACTCGTTCGCTTGTCCTGAATGATTTTTCACTTCTTTGTCTAATGTGCAGGACAAGTGCATTTTTTAAAAACTTTTTGGGGTTGCCTTCATCATCTTTTATGCAGGACGAGTGACACATTTCAGAATGTTCTACCCCTGAGCATAAAGCAGGTTAAAAGTAAAGCAGAATGTGTCTTAAGGCACATTCTGCTTTACTTTCAACCTGCTTTAAGTGGTATCTTGTCTTCAAAACTAGAAACAAGGGTGATGAGTTGTGTAACCAACTGTCAACGATTAGCAGTTGGCCAAGACAACTTTTACCCTTCACTACGAGGGTATTAATTTTCCCTTCCTATAACAACTCCCTTTGTCGCCCAGTGGGTGTTGTTGTAGAGAGGGAGTACTGTAATCAGTTTTCTGTAATCTTACAAGAAGCCAGTTAGCCTGGAAGATACTTACATTAGGTAATTTTCCTAACTGTTCACTTGTCACGGCCGCTTTGTAGCCCTCAATCAGCATGGAGTTCATCCACCAAAATGTAGCTCTGGACAGAAAGTTTGCAAAGTTTGCATAATACCTAGTATTGGCCAGTTCAGCAGGCGGGTGCACCTTGTGGCGCTTCTTGAAGAATGCATATTTCTGAAATCAACACATTAATAATTATATGCAGTGATAACTTTAGAAATCAGATGAATGAGTCCTTGGGAGGCATATTCTGTAAAACAATGAATCCTTGAGATAAACAGTTTTGAAGACAGGTGACCACTTAAAGCAGGTTGGAAGTAAAGCAGAATGTGCCTTAAGACACATTCTGTTTACTTTCAATCTGCTTTAAGCTACTATTTGCTTATGAGTAATAGGTTAATAAAGGCCAGAAAAGCTATAGGTCCATGGGACTCGCAACGTTTTAAATAATGAGCCCCTGGCAAATCTAATTTCTAATCAGTATAGGACTCAGGATGCACAGGTAAAATTTTCACTGAATATGAAACTTGACATGCCTAGAATGTTTCACATTATTTAGAAATTTAACCCATTTAGACCCCATAGATTAATTATACATTTTAGGGTCTTTCATTTATTCCTCAACTGAAAACCAGAATGGGTAATCAAAGATTACGCAGCTCACCTCCTGCAAGGCGCAGACTTTAACGCAAAACCTTAATGTTGACCCTAGAGGTCAAGGTCAGCAAACTGTGGTGTATCTTGATCTACTCATTGAGCGAATCAGCATATGAAGTTTCTTGTTTGTAGGTGCAGTCGTTTGCTGAGTAAAGACTTTAACGCAAAACCTGAACGTTGACCCTAGAGGTCAAGGCCGCCAAATGGGATGCATCATGGTCTACTCATTGGGGCATATCAGCATATTAAGCTTCTAGACCGTAGATACAGTTGTTTGCTCAGAAAAGACTTTAATGCAAACCCTTAACTTAACCCTAGAGGTCAGACTGGGTCAGAGTCATTTAGGTCAAGGCCACAAAACTGTGGTGCATCCTGATCTACACATTGAGGCGCATCAGCATATGAAGTTTCGTAATTGCAGGTGCAGTTGTTTGCTCAGTACGGACTTTAATGCAAAACCTTAACGTTGACCCTAGAGATCAAGACCAAAGGTCAAGTTAACCAAACTGGGGTGCATCATTGTTTACTCATTAAGACGCATCGGCAAAACCTTAATGTTGACCCTAAAGGTCAAGGTCAAAGGCCAAGCAGGGCCAAAAAACTGCTGTGCATCATAGTCTACTCATTGAGGCACATCAGCATGTGAAGTTTCGTGACCGTAGGTGCAGTCATTTGCTCAAAAACAGACTTTAACACAAAACCATAACGTTGAACCTAGACTGCTAGAGGTCAAAGTCAAAGGTCAAGGCCACCAAATTGTGGTGCATCCTGGTCTTCTCGAGGCGCATCAGAATATGAAGCTTCGTGACTGCAGGTGCAGTTATTGCTCAGAACAGACTTTAACGCTAAACCTTAACATTTACCCTAGAGGTCAAGGTCAAGGCCCCCAAACTGTGAAGCATCATGGTTTACTAATTGAGGCGCATCAGTATTTGAAGTTTCATGACCATAGGTGCAGTCGTTTGCTCAGTTTATGATACGAAGTCCAGACTTCGGGGTTATAGCAATAGCCCCCCTCACATCGTGGAGGTGAGCTAAAAATAGATCTAATTTATGCAGTCATGAATGTGCACAATTAGATATCTTTTCTAGGTTAAAGAAGTGTAAATGAGTCATAAAATATTATATACAGTACTTTACGATAAAATAACAGCTAACACGCACTATAATAGGATTGCTTAACCCATTACCCCATAACTTTGAAGACAGGTGATCACTTAAAGCAGGTTGAAAGCAAAGCAGAATGCGCCTTAAGGCACATTCTGCTTTACTTTCAGCCTACTTTAAGCTATCCTCTGCTAGAAAATAGGAATTATTTCTTATGACATATTTTCATAACTGTATAAATTATAACTATTTTCTTCAGTGGAGAAATAAATTAAAAGCGTAAAAAGGTGTATCTATTGGGTAATGGGTTAAACACTTATCTGTATTACAATCATAGATTTGACTAGCTCATACTACTACTACATGACTGTCATGGCTATTTAAAAAGTGGTAATCTCACTAAATTAGTGACTAATCCGTCTTCAAAACTGTAATCAGGCTATGGGCTACTGCAGTGAATATCAATACAGTTTCAGGAATAGGCCCAAAAATCATCCTAGCAGATGTTTACAAGCTAAGCTTTTTAGAAGTAAAGCCTTAAAGGGACTCGCAACCGGATGGTGTACTTGTCAAAATAAAATAAAATTCTCAAATAAAAGCAAATTTGTGGCATTATTTGGCTTCTGACATTAAAAAAATATGATCAGTCCAAAAAAAGTCTCAAGAATCGTCACCGAATCTTAGTTTTTTAGATATTTGCCATCGTTTTTCTATAGCGTCAGCTGACGGTATAGTTGTTGCTTCTCTACACGGGCTCAGACATAAACCCGAGCCGAATAAAGTATTATCGATCGCTACCAGTGAAGTATGTTAATTCGCTACCATATATAGAGAGAGTGCTGGTAGCCGAGGTAGTAAAGGCGCTTCCTCATTTTTCATGTTTGTCTCCGCATGGAGGGTCACGGGTTCGAATCCCACCAGAGCTTCTTCTTTTCTTTTTTTTGAAATGCATTTTTTAACAGAATTTATTATCCTAAACTAAATCTTACCCATTTATATAAGCATTTGACATAAATTTACAAATTACTATTTTTAATGCTAAATCCGGTTGTGAGCCTCTTTAAGAAATATTTTCTATATCCTAGCAGATGTTTAACTTCAATGCTGTTACTCCACAAAATCTTCTTTGACATGGCGTGGAGGTGCAGGGGTGACTACTGTACAGTGAGAACTTGGCGCGTGTTAGCTTTCTCATTGCATTTACTTTTTAAGAATGAAGTCTGGATACATATCTAGCATCAATTTACCTGAACTAGCAACACAACCATTTCTACAACAAACAAGGCAGCATACACCAGCACAACCAACCAGGTTATCCACAGTCGGAGATGTTCAGCACGTACTTCAGTTACATACAAAGAAAATGCCTTTAATAACTTCAACCCACACGAACACAACCAGTATGGGATCATGATCAGTAAAAATCTCGGTGAATTCCACATTTCTATATTATGATACAATATAATTGAGAGTACAGCACTGACTAGAGCGAAACAAGGTGGCACAATGACATGATAATTGGCACTATCTGGGTCAAGGTAATCCGATACGAATCCTTCAGCTATTTCCAAACAGCTCACAAACATGAGCAGTAAAGTTAAAATCCATCTTAGCGAGTGGCACTGAAAATGCACCCATGTCTTGGCTTTCAGTCTGCCCATGATCGACTGCCTCCAAGCAATCAGTATAGTTACACTAAGTATGATGAATAAGCCGTGAGGTATGATGTTCATTACATCCACGAAGCATTTGTTCTTTAACACTCCCTCCCTCACACTCAGGGAACCCTGGCGTGAGCCGCAGAAACTCATGGTCATTTCTTGGCGTCAACCTCGTTAGCGTCCTGTCAACAGTTCTGCGCAGGATCTGTTGCCTGATAAGCCATGAAGGCTGGTGCAGCTCTAAATAGATAAAATAAGAACATTTCTTTCCAAATACTGTTAGTATTACATTTTCATTTCTCAACCAAAATCTATGATGTGACTACTCATTCGAATCGTCTCGAAGAGACGATTCAATTTCTAATGAGTAGTCACAACATACAATTGTGAGGAGTCTGAAAATAGAAAATGTTGGAAAATTTACTTGCTAGAGAAAAATGTTGGAAAATTGACTCACTTTTATTTGAAGCACAGCATGTAACTGAACAGTTTGATCAAATTGAAAGAGTGTTTGCGCTATTTAAACTAATGATGCGAAAAGGCCGCATGCTTGATTCAATTATCAATAGACTGATGCCGAAATAACATACAATTTACACACAATTAGCATCGTTTCTTAGAAGCAATTATGACCGAAGGACACCTATCTTGTGATTTTCACACCAAGAAAAGTAAATCTAGAATCTAAGTCATCAAATTTAAACCACATAAAAACTCAAGTTACACACGCATTAGATTATATAACAGCAAGTCTATTACACAAGATTAGACAGTATTTAACATTTGAAGATAAACTTTTTAATATAAAAATCAGACTTTATTAATGCGCCCATAACCGGAAAGAGAATACATCTATTCGGACCATGTTTATTCGTACTTAAGTTAGTTCGTTCGCATAACTTTGAACTAGATATCTAGTGCATGCGATATAAAATGGTGTGGCGGATGACTTTATTTATTTCTTAAATATTAAACCCCAGCCTTCAACCGTGCTTTAAGCAACTGTTATTAGCGGCACGCGTGCAAGATCATTATGTGATTTCATAGGTGTGAACACTAAGAGCTTAACCCTTTCCCTTATAGAAGCGACTTGGCTTCCTGAAAAGAAATCTGCACAGAGCATCAGAGAACACAAAGACAAATGCCTACAAGACTCTCGTCAGATCCAATTTAGAGTACTGTTGCTCAATTTGGAACCCGTATCAGAAAGAACTTGAACATCAGCTGGAGATGGTCCAGCGCAGAGCAGCTCGATTTGTGACCAACAGATATCGCAACACAAGCAGCGTGACAGAGATGTTGGACCATCTGCATTGGGAATCCCTTGGAATTAGGAGAGAAAAGGCCCAGTTGATCATTTTCTACAAAATTGTAAACCATTTGATAGGCATACCAGCATCTCCCTATTTGACACCAGTAACATCCAGGACTAGATCGTCACACCAACTCAGATTTCAGCAGTACACTCCATCTACAGACTACTTTAAGTACAGTTTTTTCCCCAGAACCATACCACTGTGGAACAGACTACCAGCCAGCACCGCTGAGGCTCCCTCTTTGGCATCTTTTAAGAGGGAGCTATCCTGCCAACCCTTCTAGGGGATCTTCATGCCATCTGCTGCTCCTCAGTTGTTGGAGGGAGCTGTGCCGGCGGGACTAAGTGTCCTGGTAGCGCCACGCAAGCCGGATTGGTCTCTCTGATGGGGTGTAGTAGATGGTACATTTTCTCTTTTTTTCTAACTTTTCACTATATGCAAAGCCTTTCCCTTGCCCGTACTAGCTCTTTCTGACTTTACTTTTTTGCTTTATATATCTTTTCTCTCTTATACTTGCGCACCGTTAAATAATTGTCAAGTGTGACAGCTTAACGTAATCTGTAGATGTAGATGTAGATAGACTTTTAGCACATTCATTTTATTGATCCGCTGAAGAAAATAGTTCCAAATTATACCGTAATGAATATGTGTCATATTAAATACTTTCCTTATTCTAGCAGTTATAAAATAGCTTAAAGCAGGCTGAAAGTAAAGCAGAATGCGCCTTAGGGCGCATTCTGCTTTACTTTTAACCTGCTTTAAGTAGCCACATATCTTCAATACTAGAAACAATGCTATCAGGTAAAGGGTTAACACGTGCTATTAGCGGCACGTGTCAGTGATTTATCATTATGTCACATTGGGAGAGCTGAAAAGTTCAGCAGATTGCAAATATTTTTCGCAAATAAATTGCAAATGTGAAAAACTCTATCTTATATGTCCATAATCTGCCATGAAAGTCGCTTCAAAACTATGTTAGGGTCTTTTGGGTAAAACAGGGACGTAGATTAATCCGTTAAATATACGTTCCTGGGTAAAATAACCGAGACCGAAGCATACAATTTTCTGAGTTGCGAATTATGCGGATTTCAATAGTTTAAAATTTACGCTGTCTTCAAGTCAAATGACTATCACCGAGAATGTATTTTCACCCTTGAACGGCCCTCGTCTTTATTTCGTTTAGGTCCGTGCTTTATTAAGAAAGTTATCGCCATTAAAGTCTTACGTTAACTCTTTGAACCCTAGTCCCGCATATTGGCGTCTATTGCAAAACAGTGTACATGTGTTTAGTACACTTGTCTTGTGCAAACAGTGAAGACCCAGATCAGAGGTCTCCTAAAGGAGCCCTCTGATCAGGGTATTCACTGTTTGTCATAATGCCAAACATTGACAAAAACAACCCTTTAAAGTCAGAAATGGACTAGACTTAAATGGAGAATTGTCCATTTAAAGTTTCAGGGAGGAAAGGGTTAATCGAGGGAAGACCGACTAATAGAAACAATAGATGAGCGCCTAATGCAGGCCGTCGAGAAAAGACAATAACTACAATTATCTAAGATAAACATGAATAAACATACAAAAGACAGTCCCAAAAGGCGATCACATTACTCCCATCAATCAGCAATGAACCGACCGGCTAATGATTGCCGACTGATAGAAATAATAGTAAAGCGCCGGCCGCCCAATGCAGGCCGCCGAGAAAAGACAAATAGCTACAATTAGATCTTAAATAATCATCAATAAACATACAAAAGACAGCCCCCAGAACGGCGATTACATTACCCCCATTAATCAGCAATGAACCGACCGGCTAATGATTGCCGACCAATAGAAACAATAGCAGAACGCCAAATGAAGGCCGCCCAATGCAACATAACTAAGAAAAATAGCATACGACAATAACCAACAATTTCCATAATTAAGAGACCATAAACCAGATAATACGCCAGAACTCCCATTTAAACCCACAACATCTACAGCAAGAACATATCGCATAGGTATAGCAGTGTTCTAATAATACATATTAAAGAAGTGAGTTTTCAGACGTTTTTTGAAGACTGCAACTGAGCTCGCATCTCTGATGTCTGATGGTAGACTGTTCCAGAGCTTTGGGGCTGCATGCATGAAACTTCTATCTCCAAACCTCACCAAACGACTCCTCGGTACAACCAGCGATACTGATTTAGTCGCAGACCGCAGCTCTCTTCGAGGTTTATACACGTCAAGCATATTGACAATGTACCTTGGAGAATCATTGCACATGGCTTTGTGTGAGTGTCAGAATTTTGAATTCAATTCTGTGTTGAACTGGAAGCCAGTGAAGATCCTTCAATACTGGAGTGATGTGATTGTACCGAGGGGTCCTGGTAATAATGCGGGCTGCTGTATTTTGCACACGCTGTAGTTTGCATAGTGAGTTTTGGGGAATCCCATACAGCAGTGAGTTGCAGTAGTCAATTTTTGAAGTGACCAGAGAATTGATCAAGGTCTTTGTAGCTTCTGAATAAAAGTACTGTCTAATATGACCTATTTGCCGCAGCTGTACGTAGCCAGACCTGCACACAGCGTTAATGTGCTGTGTCATATCCATTTGGGAATCTAAGCTAGCACCAAGATTCTTCACACACAATGATGGTTTGATTTTAGAGTTTCCCACTTGAACGTGAAAATCTCCAGGGACGTTAAACTTTTTGAATGAAACAGTATGACCTCAGTTTTGTCAGTGTTCAGCTTCAACATGTTCTGGTGCGTCCATGATACTATGTCTTTTAGACACCCTTCGACTTTTGAAAGGGCTTCTTGTTGACAAGATGTGTCTTTAGGCTTAAATGACAAGTATAACTGTGAATCATCTGCATAGAAGTGATGATCCAGCTGATGATTTCTGCAAATTGAGCCGACAGGTTTTGTGTACAAGATGTAGTTCTTCGGTCCCAGTAAATAACAAGACTCTTCTTGATTTCAGTAAGGCGTTTTATACGGTTAGTCAAGAAAAAAGTCATCTTCAAATTACACTCATATGGAAATAGGGGTAAAACACTATGAAATATACATGTAGTATCCCTGTCCCTGAACGGCGTATTAGTTATTGTTGCTGCTAAGGTTTATAGTCCCGCATAAGCTTTTTCAGGTGCGTAAATTAATTATGTACTGGCCCAGTGATTATAAAGCGTTTGAATTAAGTCTTAAATCATTCTCAAGCATTTGATTGTTCAGATTTGAGCCTCGGCTCAAATCTGACCAATCAAATGTTTGAGAACGAACTCAGACTCAACTCAAACGCTTCGTAGGCACTGTACCACAGGTACTTGACACATACATCTAGATCTATTAACCCCCTCGACAGGTTTTGTGTACAAGATGTAGCTCTTCGGCCCAAGTAAATAACAAGACTCTTCTTGATTTCAGTAAGGCGTTTTATACGGTTAGTCAAGAAAAAAGTCATCTTCAAATTACACTCATATGGAATTAGGGGTAAAACACTATGAAATATACATGTAGTATCCCTGTCCCTGAACGGCGTATTAGTTATTGTTGTTGCTAAGGTTTATAGTCCCGCATAAGCTTTTTCAGGTGCGTAAATTAATTATGTATTGGCCCAGTGATTATAAAGCGTTTGAGTTAAGTCTTAAATCATTCTCAAGCATTTGATTGTTCAGATTTGAGCCTCGGCTCAAATCTGACCAATCAAATGTTTGAGAACGAACTCAGACTCAACTCAAACGCTTCGTAGGCACTGTACCACAGGTACTTGACACATACATCTAGATCTATTAACCCCCTCTCCCCCTCTCGACAGGTTTTGTGTACAAGATGTAGTTCTTCGGCCCCAGTAAATAACAAGACTCTTCTTGATTTCAGTAAGGCATTTTATACGGTTAGTCAAGAAAAAAGTCATCTTCAAATTACACTCATATGGAATTAGGGGTAAAACACTATGAAATATACATGTAGTATCCCTGTCCCTGAACGGCGTATTAGTTATTGTTGCTGCTAAGGTTTATAGTCCCGCATAAGCTTTTTCAGGTGCGTAACTTAATTATGTACTGGCCCAGTGATTATAAAGCGTTTGAGTTAAGTCTTAAATCATTCTCAAGCATTTGATTGTTCAGATTTGAGCCTCGGCTCAAATCTGACCAATCAAATGTTTGAGAACGAACTCAGACTCAACTCAAACGCTTCGTAGGCACTGTACCACAGGTACTTGACACATACATCTAGGTCTATTAACCCCCTCGACAGGTTTTGTGTACAAGATGTAGTTCTTCGGCCCCAGTAAATAACAAGACTCTTCTTGATTTCAGTAAGGCGTTTTATACGGTTAGTCAAGAAAAAAAGTCATCTTCAAATTACACTCATATGGAATTAGGGGTAAAACACTATGAAATATACATGTAGTATCCCTGTCCCTGAACGGCGTATTAGTTATTGTTGTTGCTAAGGTTTATAGTCCCGCATAAGCTTTTTCAGGTGCGTAAATTAATTATGTACTGGCCCAGTGATTATAAAGCGTTTGAGTTAAGTCTTAAATCATTCTCAAGCATTTGATTGTTCAGATTTGAGCCTCGGCTCAAATCTGACCAATCAAATGTTTGAGAACGAACTCAGACTCAACTCAAACGCTTCGTAGGCACTGTACCACAGGTACTTGACACATGCATCTAGATCTATTAACCCCCTCTCCCCCTCTCGACAGGTTTTGTGTACAAGATGTAGTTCTTCGGCCCCAGTAAATAACAAGACTCTTCTTGATTTCAGTAAGGCGTTTTATACGGTTAGTCAAGAAAAAAGTCATCTTCAAATTACACTCATATGGAATTAGGGGTAAAACACTATGAAATATACATGTAGTATCCCTGTCCCTGAACGGCGTATTAGTTATTGTTGCTGCTAAGGTTTATAGTCCCGCATAAGCTTTTTCAGGTGCGTAAATTAATTATGTACTGGCCCAGTGATTATAAAGCGTTTGAGTTAAGTCTTAAATCATTCTCAAGCATTTGATTGTTCAGATTTGAGCCTCGGCTCAAATCTGACCAATCAAATGTTTGAGAACGAACTCAGACTCAACTCAAACGCTTCGTAGGCACTGTACCACAGGTACTTGACACATACATCTAGATCTATTAACCCCCTCTCCCCCTCTCGACAGGTTTTGTGTACAAGATGTAGTTCTTCGGCCCCAGTAAATAACAAGACTCTTCTTGATTTCAGTAAGGCGTTTTATACGGTTAGTCAAGAAAAAAGTCATCTTCAAATTACACTCATATGGAATTAGGGGTAAAACACCATGAAATATACATGTAGTATCCCTGTCCCTGAACGGCGTATTAGTTATTGTTGCTGCTAAGGTTTATAGTCCCGCATAAGCTTTTTCAGGTGCGTAAATTAATTATGTACTGGCCCAGTGATTATAAAGCGTTTGAGTTAAGTCTTAAATCATTCTCAAGCATTTGATTGTTCAGATTTGAGCCTCGGCTCAAATCTGACAAATCAAATGTTTGAGAACGAACTCAGACTCAACTCAAACGCTTCGTAAGCACTGCACCACAGGTACTTGACACATACATCTAGATCTATTAACCCCCTCCCCCCCCCTTTCAATTTTTTTTTTACTATAGATCTACTTCTATTGTATCTATAATAGAAGTATAGTAAAAAAAATATTTATTTTTTTTAAAGGGGGGGAGGTTAATAGATCTAGATTTATGTGTCAAGTACCTGTGCACTGGACCAAGTTTTATCACGTATCGTTCCAAAAAATCTTTAATGGTGGACATACTTGGTGTACAGTTGATGATTCAGGGGAGAATGAGTTCATCTGGAATATGCTAACAGTATACTTGTGACGAGTACACTGACAATTTTATGGGATTTTTTGCAGCAGAATTCTGTTCTGTTTTGTTTGATGAAAATATTTGCACCATCATTGTTGAAACACGGAAGTAAGAAGACTCTGTATACAGAGCACCAGATAAGGGAAGTTTGTCAAAAACTAAAACCTTTATTTCTGAATTAAACCCTACGGTGTCACTATTCATTAGAATCGTCTCTTCGAGACGATTCTAATGAGTAGTAACAGCATAGGACTAGGTGCTGAAATTAGTGAGAAAATGTTTGATTTGTTGAAATAACTCCCTCTTATCTGGAGCCCTGTGTATACTTCCGTTGTCGAAAGTATTAATTTTTCTCAGAATGGAAATACATGTATATTATTTTTTCTCCAGATTATGATTGTATCTTCTTTCTGTCTCATGAAACCACTTTAGGGTCATAAAGGATATTTTAATCATTCTATTGTATTGAGGTAAACGTTTTCCGGGGGGGGGGGGGGGGGGGGGCACGGAATCCCCATCCTCCCTAGGGGTTCAACCCACCCCATGCCATCCCAAACTTTGCCCCCACTGAAGGCTTTCTGTACTCTTTCTAACTATACTTTTTCGCTTTAATCTTTTGTTATTGCGCACCGTTAAATAATAGTCAATGTTGACTGCTTAATGGTATACTATTGAATTAGAAGTAGAAGACCCGGCCAAGTGCTTATAAAGCGTTTGAGTTGAGTCTGAGTTCGTTCTCAGGCATTGATTGGCCCGATTTGAGCATAGGCTCAAATCTGACCAATCAAATGCTTGAGAACGAAATTAGACTCAACTCAAACGCTTTATAAGCGTTGGACCCGGTCGTGAAAGGACTCCTGGTTCCCCCTTACATTTTGTACCATGGTGTGCAATTACTTTGGAGCCAGTTTGCAAGTTAAAGGTTAAGAATATATACATACCGTCATTATTACACACGACCGTCATCCCTACACTACGATATCTGAGGACACTACTGTAACAGAGGTAAACAAACCACACGCGCGACTCTGAATGGCAAGTTCCTCAATGTTTTGCAAATTATGTTCTGTAGATTAGTTTTTGAGACATGAAACATGATGCAGATGCCTTAAATGGTATGTCCGTTCATATTGTGATAACAAAAATGCACGAAAAGACTCTAGTTTTCTGCCTAATTTTGAGAAAGCTCTCTCGAAAACCAGTGATTAACTGTATACTGATGACATATTTCGATAAATTCATAACGGTTTTACATAAATATAAATTCAATGTTACCTGAATGCCCTGATATCGCTCACCAATGGTAATGAAGCCTGATAGCTTTACCTTTGAAATTCACCCATTTTATTCTAAATCCATTCAAATTTGTAAACAACATTGGAATACGACCTAATCTAGTATATCAGAGTACATGAAGGGCAGATAACTAGAGTCTAAATAATACTGAAATGAAGCCTTTTCTAGCATTTCAAAGTATATCAAGGGCAGATAACTATTGACCTATTTGTCTGATTTCAATCATAATCGAACTCATTTGAACTTTTATAGTAATATACAATCTGAGCAAGTTTGAGAAAGATTGGATAAAAATGTTGCCTCTAGAGTGTAAACACCATTAACCCTTTACCTGATAGCCCATTTCTAGTTTTGAAGATAGGTGGCTACTTAAAGCAGGTTGAAAGTAAAGCAGAATGTGCCTTAAGGCACATTCTGCTTAACTTTCAGCCTGCTTTAAGCTATAATCTGCAAGGAAACTGAAAATAATTCTGATGAATTATATTCATGACTGTATGATTTGGAACTATTTACTGCAGCGGAGGAATAAATTAAATGCGCTAAAAGTCGCTGCTATTGGGGAAAGGGTTAAATATGGCATTTCAGCAATTCAAAGGAAGATAACTCTTGACCTATTTGTCGGATTTCAACCATAATCAACCTCTTCCACACTCTTATGGTAATATACAATCTGAGCCAGTTTAAGAAAGATTTGACAAAAATTGAGGCTTCTAGAGTGTAAAGACCGTTAAATATGGCATTTTCAGCGATTCAAAGGTAGATAACTCTTGGCTTGTTGGTTCGATATCAACCATATTTGAACTCAACTGAATTCTTATAGTCATATACAATCTGAAAAAGTTTGAGGAAGATTTGATATAGATTGTGGCTTCTAGAGTGTAAACACCATTTAATATGGCATTTTCAGCAATTCAAAGGTAGATAACTCTTGATCTATTTGTCGGATTTCAACCCTAACCTAATTCATTTGAACTCTTTGGTAATATACAATCTGAGCAAGTTTGAGAAAGATTGGATAAAATCTGTGGCCTCTGGAGTGTAAACACTGTTAGATAGGACATTTTCAGCGATTCAAAGGTAGAGAACTCTTGACCTATTAGTGCGATTTCAACCATAATCGAACATATATATGTAAAGTGGGGATCCTGGCTCACCCTAAAGAATTATTTTTTTTACTCTCTCCCACCAGACCAAAAAAAAAAATTACAAACTCGACCACCCCTAAAAAAAAATAAAAAAAATTGGATCCCCACTTTACATATATATAATTGCGAGTACTGCTCTCGATCACCTCCTAAAAAAAATTTACAAACTCTCGAACACCCCTAAAAAATTACAAACTCGGCCACCCCCCCAAAAAACCATGAAGGGTTAATTCTAAAATTAACCCTCTACTCCAGTAGCCTATTTTTACTTAAGCATTACTTAAGCATTACTTAAGCATTGCTTTAACATTACTTTAACATTACTTAAGCATTGCTTTAACATTGCTATTTTTTCTAACATTACTTAAGCATTGCTAAATTTCCTAACATCAAAAAATCCCTTTAAAAATGAAACAACCAAGTGCTCCAAATTTATATCCAGATTTAGCGCAGCCTATAAGCTCTCGAGTTGAAGATGGACAAAATTCTCTTGACCGTTCAGGGAATTATAGATTACAAAAAATATCAGAGATAGAGAAAACATTAATTAATGAAAGGGATATTAGAAAATCATTAAATAAAAAATATAAACGAGGAATAAATATTACTGACGGAATTGATACCATACTAATATCGGCAAGTGTTATTTTAGCAAGTATTGGAATAGCTGTTCCCATTACTTTTCCAGTAGCTATTGTTTGTGGAGGGTTAGGTATATCTGTTAAATTAATCAGACGTAAATTAATGACAAAAACACAAAAACATTCTAATGTTCAAACAATTGCAGAAAGTAAATTAAATAGTATTCATGATATTGTTTCTAAGGCTTTACAAGATGGAAATATTAGCGAGGAAGAATTTAAAACTATTTTAAATGAAATGGAGAAATATTATGAACTAAAAAAAGAGATCAAAACAACAGCAATGAAAAATGTTGAAATAACAGATGAAGAAAAAAAAAAATTAATCGAAAAGGGGAGAATGGAAGCAATGAGTACTATAGAAAAAAGTTTAAAAACTGTATAATTTATAATATTTATGAATATGAAAAGCCTCCAACATATTCTTTACATTAAAATGGCTGAAGGATTTGATTTTGATAATCCCGTTTATGATGAAGATGATAATAATTTGCTTGATGAGATGCCTGATGTATATGAGAGTGATTATGACGATGAATTAACAAAACGATTAGAAAATCTCAGGAATATTAATGATGTAGATGAAAGAACAAAATTACTAGTGCAACATAAACAATCAATAGTTAAAGAATATTATAAGTTACTAAAAGAAACGTATGGAATAGATCCTGTTCGTATTGATATTACAAACTTTGAACTTGGTCCCGATGGTAAAACACTAGTTTTAAAGGTTGGAGATAAAGATATTCAGCTCACATCAAAAAGAGGAGGAAGAAGAGGCAGGTTTATTAATTTAAACACTTTAGCAAGTAAAATTGGAACAGGAGGAACAGCAGCAATAAGAGATTTACTAAATTTACCAGATTATTCTTCTTCAAATAAAAAATTATCTAAACAAGCCGTTGCAGCTTTACAAAATGTAGAAAGTAACCTTCCTGCTATCGAGAGTGTGGAAATGGCTGACTTACCTAATACTACTGAAACACTCGTGAAAGAAATAGAAACATTATCACGAGATGAAATAGGAACACAAACAGTTATGACAAAGAGAGAAATGGATGGTATCCTCAAAGCAATGACAACAGTTAAAGAAGAAACTGCAAATGAATTAGGAAAACTTAATGAAACCAATAAAGACTTAGCAAAAGAAAAGGGAAAATTAGAACAGGCTAAAGCAGACAATGATGAATTTCAAATAGAGAGAATAAATAATCGAATAAGAGATTTGGAATCTGAGAGAAGTGCAAGACTGGAAGTGATTAATATTAATAAAGATAAATTACGTAGTCAAGTGAATAGAATCAAAGATACCATACATAAAATATTGAATGAAGATACAACATTAGCTGAAAGAATAAAAACGTTATTCAGAGAACAAGGAATTACAATTGCTAGTATTTTAACTGCTTTTGGAATGATTATTGGTGTAATTGTTGAAGCTATTTTACCTGGAACTTCTATTCCCCCTACTCCTGCCCCTCCTCCTTCTCCTGGACAAGAAGGAATAAAAGATTGGATAAAGAAACAATTAAATAATATTAGTAAATTACTTTTTAAATTAGCTGGAAAAGCGGCAGCTGCATTACCCGGTATAATAGGGTCTGTTGTGTCATGGTTATTATCTACAATGGGAAAGGTTGTTGGTTATGTTGGTGAACATTTAATATTATTAGTTATTTTTGTTGTTGGTTTAATATATACCACAGTAACAAAGTATATTACTGATAAATAAATAAAATGGTAAGACCTACTGCAATACTCCCTATTATTATTGCTTTTTTATTACCTTCATGTTCATCACTGAGCGCAAGCGAATCATCCGTGTTTCTATAAACATCAGTGTTTTTAACAACATCAGTTGGTGTTTTAACAATGTGTTGTTTCATATATGAATTAAAGAATCCGGGTATATTTGTTGCTTTAATAACCCATTCTTTAGGTAACAAATGTTCTTTTGCATAATTTGTAATCTTACTGTAATCTATTGAACTAACTTGAACTGGTTGTGTTTGTTTAGTCTTTGTTCCGCTCAGTGATTCTACATGTTTTTTACCAGAGTCTTCGCGAGGTGGAACAGGTTTAATATTAATATCACTATTTAAACCTAGTTCTTGTTGGTCTGTTGCAACAACAATTTCATTATTATAATCTTGAATTGTCCCTATTCTTAATTCCATATTACTAGGAGACATATATAAGTCTACCCCGTATACAAAATCAACTTTACTTCTTGCATATTTTAATGTATTTTGATATCTTATAATTTGATTAGGTAAATCAATAGGACTATTAATAGAATCCTCAATATCTACTAGGAATTGTTTTTGTGCATCAAAGGCCGTTCCCGTTCCTAATATACTTGTTCTTGTTTGAGATTGAGAACCTAGGATAGCCCAACAATATGTTCTTATAGATTCGTTTATTCTTTCAATCCCGGCTTGTGTAAAACCGTTTGATGTGTCAAGAATAAAACTAGTCCATGCATCTTTAACACTATCATCTTGTTCAATATAAGAGATATGCAATTGGGTATGAGTTGTTGAGCCTGTAAAAGTATGATGTTTTGGTAAATATGCCCCACTTCCTACAACATGATACCCCCATGGCATGTTACCAACACGAGATGCATCTAATCCAATAGTTTTCCAATCACGAATAAGGTATCCTCTTTGAGTTCCAGATAGTTTTGAATAAATAGATAATGTGCCATAATAAGCGTATACTTTTCCCATTCCTTGATTCATTCCCTTTTGTCTCCAGTCTGTATTAGGATCTATTTTAAATTCTCCGCATATACGTTCGTAAGCTCCACGATCATAACTATTGTTAAAAGCATTCCAACTTCCGTTTTGTGGTAGAGCAATACCTAATTCCTTAAGTATCCTTCTTGTTTGGTAATAAATATGGAATAAAAATAGAGAACCAACTAGTTTGTTATCTTCATTTCCCGTAGGCTCTGCTAGGTGATTATTGTAATCTACGCCACAACCTGTAGTAGCGCACCATATTGCAAAGTTAACTTGATTTTGATAGAATAAAAAACAGTTTGTATTCCATCGGTTTACTATTTCTTCAGATGCTATATGAGGTAATTTATATTTAGAAAATAAGTCAGGGAAATCTTCATTAAAACTTTTTCCAGCGGCACTGTCGCGCCTTCCATCTTCCGCTATAACAATTGATTGTTTTATAATGTTAACATTTTTTTTACTGTACACACCACCAGGTATATATTTAGCTTTACTATTATACTTAAAACTTTTATTAATTTCTAGTTTGGTCGCCGAACGCTCCATTTTTTAATCTTAAAAAATGGGGCATCATACAATTTCAAATATTGATAAAACTATTAATTTACAACAATATATTGATAATAGAAAAGGCGATAAATGTGTTGGATTAAAATGTATTACATACGGTATAGGTTGGTATAATATTGTTAATGAAAATATACAAAAGAAGGGCGAGAGCCCTATTCAAATTCCAGATGGTTATTATAGTTTTCAACAAATTTCAGATTTATTTAACACTTTTGATATTACATTATCTGTAAATGAAACGAATGGCTTTACAAGTTTAAGTTCAACTAATGAATTGAAGTTAAGTAAAGGTTTAAGAGAAATATTAGGATTTGTTAATAAACATACATTTGATGCTAATGAAGAACACAATAGTAATAAATGTTTAGATTTAGCTATTTATAAATCGTTGTATGTTCATTTAGAACAAATTAACACTTCTTATAATTATCTTGATGGTATGCCGAGTACCTTATTAGCGGTTATTCCAGTTGAAAATAAAGAATTTGGAGATATAATAACAATGAGATTGGAGCATCCAGAATACAAACGTTTAATAAATGACACTATATCAGAATTAAAAATAGAAATCAGAGATGAAAATAATAAAACAATAATTAATCGCTTACCAACTAGTTGTGTTTTAGAAATCACTTGAACGTTCAGTGAAATCGCTTGAGCTCTTAGTGAAATCACTTCTTCAAATTTATTCTAATAAAATGAGTATATTTGGAACGAAAAAATCACAGAAACGAAGTGACAACATTGAAACTTTAATAATGCATGTTCGAGATTTACAAAAGAGAGTGAGCGAAGCCTCCGGTACCGAAGGCTCCGCTAAACCAATCACTGATTTAGAGCAAAGAATTTCAGAATTTCAACAAAAGGTTCATGATAATAGAAACATTATGCTTGAACAAATAAATACACAAGGTGAAAGATATAACCAACTTCAAGATAAAGTTCGTGAAATGATTATCAACCATAGATTATTATATAACAAAGTAGAAAATATTCCTGATAGAAAGGTAATAGCCATAATCGCAGAGAGTAAGGGTTCAATTTCTAAAAATAAAGCATTTAGTTTCGGTAACGGAGGTAGAGAAGTAGATTCCGGGTATGTTATGAATTTTCGAGGTCAAATATTAGGTATTTCATTATCAAGTACAAGAACAAACAATGATGATGTATCTGTTGCATTGGCTGTTAATGGAAAAATACTACTAAGTTATGGTATAAAGTTGAACAATCTCCCAAGAAAGTTTGATAATTTTGATACACCATTAATTATTAAAGCTAGTGATGTAATTAATTTTGTTGCTACAAATAATAATCCTGGATGTGAAAATACAGTAGTGTCGGCAGTAATTGAATTATTTTTTTAAAAATATTAACTGACAGGTTATCACTATTTTTATCCTTTAAAAATGTCTACTTATGGAGAAAAATTAAATCCCTACAGAAAAATAAGAGAACCTAGAGGTGTAAAAGGTATTCGTCAAAGCGTTGTAATAACTAATAATCCTTCAACTATTGATCAGAATCAACATTTATTAGTAAGATTCCCTAATTTAAGTAATAATGATGTTATTGTTCCTAGAACAGTCAGATTAGCATTTGAAATTGAAATAAACGGTAAAAGTGATGCAAATGCAACAGTTTATCAAAACATTGGAAGATCTATCATCAAGAAAACATAAATACGAATTTCAGGTAATGAAGTTTTATCAATTGATGATAGTGATATTTATCACAATTATGTCGATTTATGGAAGACACCAACCGAACGTGTTAACATGGTATATCAAGGTATTGGTAAAGGCAATATGTTAAAACACAGAGTTGGAGCTAAGGATGCAAGTAATGATAAAGAAGATAAAGCAATAGCTAAAGCATATAAAAACAGATTTTGTATCCCACTTGATTTTGAACTATTAGAAACACATATGCCATTCTATCAAGCGGGACTAGGTGATAGACTTGAATATGAACTTACGTTCAACGACTATGATAAAGTTATTAAATCAAGTGATACGTCAGCAAGTTATACAATTAAAAATATTTGTTTAGAATTTGATATGGTATCCGATACAGAACTTGTTAGACAAATAAGACAACAATATGATGGTAAAATGACTATATTCTATGATCGTGTTCTAAGACATAGAAAAATGTTAAAGAATAAATCTGATACACTATGGAATATAAATTTAAATGTTCCTGCAAGAAGTATGAAAGGAATTCTGATGCTGTTTGAAGACCCCGAAAGAACAGGCACAGAAATATATTACAACCCTAATATAGAGAAAGTAGAGATTACAATAGAAGGAGTTCCAAATCAACTATACAGTCAAGGAATGAGAGCATATCAGCAGTGGGATGAGATAAATAAATACTTTTGTTTAACATCAAAGAGAAACAAGGAAACAGATAAAATTGCTAAAGACTTATGTTTTGCCAACATAACAATAGAAAAGTATCTTACTAACAATTATGCATTATGGTTAGATTTACGAACAATAGATGATAACACACTCCATGGTTCTGGAAGAAGAGTAGAGAATGCATCTGAAGGAATTACAATTCAAATAACGAAAGAAGCAGGAGATGATGAACCAATAAATATGTATTTGTTTGTCATACAAGATGCACAAATCAATTTTGAAGATGGAAGATTTAAAGAAGTATTATATTAGCGGAGCCGACTTCGACTCCTAGAAAATGGAGCGACAAGCGAGTCGCTTGCGCTCGGTGACCAAACTAGAGCTACCAAAATATTCTAATTGTGCTATAATATGTGGACAAACAGGATGTGGTAAAACAGAATTTGTACTTGACCTTTTGGAAAATGAATATTGTAAAGTGTTTAATTTTATAGTTATATTATGTCCCACTATTCAATGGAATAAAGCTTATAAAAATCGTGATTGGATTGGTGATGTTAGGAAACCTAAATCAAAAAATATAATCATTGTTAATCCTATTGTTAATGAAGAAGAGAAACTGCAAGAACTACTAAGAATGTTCTTTAATAAGTATGCTGGACAACCAACATTATATATTATAGATGATTGCAGTGCAACAAAAGAATTAACAAAGAAAAGAGATATGCTTTCTGAACTAGCTTTTTCAGGAAGACATGCCGAACAATCAGTATGGGTTATTTCACAGAGGTACAATTCCGTTTTAAAAGATTTGAGAGAACAAACAAAATGGTTATGTATGTTCTACACAAAAGACAGAGATAGTTTTGAAAATTGTCTAAGAGAAAATGACGTTATTCCTACTTTAGAAGAAAGACAAAGAATGAAAGAGGAACTAAAAAAAAAAAAGCATCGTAAATTAATATTGAGAACGGATCAACCTACCGGCTATTGGTTGGTTGATTAATGTTTTTATAAACACTGATGTTTTCTGTTAAAAAATGATATAGATTTGTTAACAATTATAACAAATGTTACAGTCTTATCATTATCTGGGTATGTAATATTTAATTATTTTAAACTTAAAAATAAATTATCTGGACATATGATATTTCTAGAGACTCTCCAAGATGATTATTTTAATCTTAAAAATAAATTATATAAAATGAATGTCGAAGAAATATTAAACCAGGAGGGATTACACAAAGATAATACTGAAAGCAGCTACGCGAATAATGAAGATTCCCAAAGGTCCAGTGATAAACAAGAAGAAACAAAACGTGAAAGATTATCAGCTATTGTAGCTGGTGGCAGTAGTAAACAATATCTTGGAAGAGAGTTACAACTTTCAGACATTGACACAATGACAATAGAGCAAATAAATAAATTATACTGTAGATATGAAGCAAGATTGGGAGCTAGTATGACTAAAACATTAGGTAATTCTTTTATTAATTTATATGTTATGAGTGTTTCAAAGTATTTTAACGTTGTTAACCCTCCCAAACTAATACAAGACTTGGGGGAAGACCCTTTTATTAATCATGCGTTGACTACTTCATGTTGTGAACTATATTATAGATATGGAATGTATCTTGCTCCTTTTACCGCAATGTTAACAACAGCAAGACATGTTGATTTCTGGCCTGAGGAAACGGTAGTCGACCGGAGGGAGCAAACTTTTGAGAAAGAAAATATCGATATAAAAAATGGAGCGACAAGTGACCCTACCGGATACGAAGCACACAGTGGATAGCGAAGAAAAAATAAATAGCGAAGAAAAAATAAATAGCGATTCGCAAAAGCTCAGTGAAGTTTCAAAACCCAAAAATCCAAAACGAGTAGCTGCGGGTAAGAAAGGTGTAGAAGCTAGAAAATTAAAAGCCGCATTAAAAAGAAAAGAAACAGAACGTTTGAAGAAAGAAAATATGGAACTAAAACAAATAACAGCGGAGCCTACGGTAAAAGATACAGATAATGATGCTGTTCAAAATTAGAAATAACAAAAAATTCAGATGATGATGCTTTTCAAAATTCACAGAAAATAAATGTATATAAAAATTACATACCGCTATGTTTATCAATTTTAGCTGTTGGAATAGGATTTTATTTTTTAAAAAAAAGTAATAAAACTGTTGTTTATAAAAACACTGTAAATCAAAGTGGGGGAAAAAAAGATACAATAAATAAAAAAGAATACGACCCCTTTGAGTTTTAGTGGATGCCCTTGAGTTTTAGCCTTAAATTTTATTGTATAAAAATGGCGTCGGATGAAAAACAAATTGTTAACACTATATATCATGTGGGGGTTGAAACTATATTAGCAGTTGGATATTCAGAAATAGGGAAAAAACTATTTAGAAAACAAGCACCAAAAGTAGATTTTAAAATGGAAGATATTTTAATGTTATCAATTGATTTAGTTCTTGCAACAATAACAAAAGATATGTTAGTTAAACAAGGTATTATTCCGGCTGATATTATGAAGTAACGGAGCCGAATTTTCTCCTTAAAAAATGGCGAGTGCAGTAGCAATGATGATTGGAGGGGCAGTAACAAATGCATTAGCATTTACTGGTGGTAATTATTTATTTTCACATTTAGGAAAAGATTCAGATGAAGAAAGAGAAAGACACGATGAAGCAATGGAACAATTAGAAAAAGCAAAATCTGAATGGAATAAAAAAAGAATTGAAAGATTAGATTATCTTAATAAGGTAATGAAAAAAGAACATCACGCTGAACAAACATTTGATAATGCTGACCAAGCTATGAAACAATATTATTATTATTCCCGAAGGTCCAGTGATAGCGGAGCCTCCGGTTTAACTGGAAAAGAACTTCATAGTTTACCACCAAAACCTACATTAAGTGATTTTTATACTCCATCAGAAGATCAAAAGAATAGAGAGATTGCATTTGTTATTGGCGGCATTGTATTAACTGGTTTTGTTGCTTGGAAATTATTATAGACTTTATTTTTTTTATACAATAAAATAATAATAATTAGAAAATATACATAATTGATTTTCTATATTAATAAAATGGGTGAAGTAGAAAAAAAAGATTATGGCACAAAAAGCAAAAATAATGCACAAATGCAAATAGATATCTCAGAAGAAAAATTTGAATATATGTTAAAAAAACAAAATGAATATAATACAAAGAAATGGTCTGATTTGAAAATTAATAAAATATATACAATAACTGACTATAAAACTGTTAACACAACATATGGTGAAAGTACAATATTAACTCTCAAAGACAATGGAGAAGTGTGGTGTCCTTCACATCTTGCTACTAAAATAGAGGATAAAGAACCACCATTTTATGTCAGACCACTTGGATTTAAAAGATGTAAGAATAACAAGAAGAATAAATACCACGCTTATGATTTAATTTTTTCCTAAGAGATGGAAAAAATATATTATAGTCCTAAAGGATTTTGGAAAGGTAATACAGCTGTTAATAAGTTAGCAAAAGAAGCTAAGGTTAGTGAGAAACAGGCTTTAGAATTTTTAAAGAAACAAGCAGTTTGGCAGATATATTTACCCGCGCCTAAGAAAATTGTTAGACCAAGGTTTGATGTGTCTGCAAAGAATGAGGTGCATCAAGCTGATTTGTTATTTCTACCTTTTGATAGAGTTAAAAATAAAACATATAAATATGCATTGACATTAGTAGATGTAGGAACAAGATATAAAGAAGCAGAACCATTGACATCAAAAGACAGTAAAGAAGTTGCCGCTGCTTTTGAGAAGATTTATAAAAGACATTTGAACTATCCTAAACTATTACAAGTTGACCCTGGTAGAGAATTTATGGGTGTTGTTTCTCAACTAATGGCTAAACATAATGTTAAAATAAGAAGAGGCAGAAGAGAAATACATAGAGACCAAGGAATTGTAGAGAGATTTAATAGAACTTTAGCTGAAAGATTGTTTGGTTATCAGTATGCTAAGGAGATTGATACACATAAAAGAAATAGAGAATGGGTTAAGAGATTATCAGATGTTGTTAAGGCATTAAATGTAGAGACAAAAAAACCTTCTCCAATTATAACAAGAAAAGTTGATACTGAAATATGTCCTCAGTCAAATGTTAGATACTTGTATCAACCAGGAGAACAAGAAGGTGGAGGTAGGAAACGTGCAACTGATCCGATATGGTCGGTAGATATACACAAGATTGATTATCATATTATAACACAGGGTATAAGAGTTTATTATTTAAAATCACCAGCACCACAGAGAGGCTTTGTCAAAGAAGAACTACTTATTGTTCCGGCTGACACTGTGAGTACCCATATGCATATGTCGTAATCCCATCAGGTGCAATGTATCTTTTTGTGTCAAGTGGTGAGAGTGTGGTTTTATTTATTTTTAGTCCATAAATGTTGTGTTGCATTGAACGTAGCATATTCATTGAGTGTGTGTATTTTTGTTTGTTGAAAAGTGCGTCTTTGTAGTTGTTGAAGTTTATTTGTTTTTTGATTACATACTTTTTCACACCCTTTGCTTTCTTGATGACTTGTTCGTCTGCTGTTAACACCGAGTATAATTTTGAACGCAGACCAATATATTCTGCGATTGGAACACCGGGACATTCATCTTTGAATTTACCTATTACTTTCTTGTTTGTTTCATCATAGAGTGGATGATCTTTTGGGTAGCCAGAGAAGTCATATTCATCTTTCATTTCAGACATATCATTGTATGCATCTTTTGTTTTAATGTCTACCAACAAACTATCACAATCAGTATATAACAAGTTACAATTTTCCCCATATCTTTTTTTCAATTTATTGTAATACCAATCATACATAAACTGTTTTGATAAATCAAGAACAGAGAAACCTACATAGATTGGTTTGTTTAGTGTTAGTTTTATTCTGTTGACATGTATTGCCGATAGTTCATCTGAGAATTTGACACGTCTGTTGAAGTTTGGTTTGGCTATTATCTTTCGAAGTCTTTCATTTTCAGTTTCATCTGTTCTTACAAGTTTTATATCTACTCTTTTACGTAAGTTCTCCATTGTTTTACCAAAGACACTATTATTCATTAATTTGTAGAAGTCTTTTTCAAATGTTGATTTTGCTTTTTTTCTGAATTCAGTATTTAAACGAATGTATGGTTCCATCCAAGGCTTCTCATTGAACTCTAATACTCTGTGTATTTTTTCTACTTTCAAACCAAGTTTTTCATAGAGCTCTAGAGTCTTGTAATGAACTACATACTTTTTCTTGTCCATGAGATTGGGAACAAGTTTTTCTACA
The DNA here is from genome assembly GCA_922989275.2 of Gari tellinella. Classification (NCBI taxonomy): domain Eukaryota; kingdom Metazoa; phylum Mollusca; class Bivalvia; order Cardiida; family Psammobiidae; genus Gari; species Gari tellinella. The sequence goes on along the minus strand of OV277868.1, from coordinate 7,304,174 downwards.
TTTAAAATACTATTATTGTCAACCAATTCACTTTGATAATCAGACAACCATTCTTTTTTTACTGCAAGTTTTTCGGGGGCTAGAGGATAGTCATTATGTAGTTTATGTAATTCTTTAGGATATTTTAAGTCTACTTCATATATTCTTCCTCTACCTTTTTGCAATTTTGGAAGTTCTCCATTTATCCATTTGAAACCACCATATGGAAGAGCTTGAAGCATGGCCCATCCATATAAATTATTGGCATCTACATACATGATATAATTATCTTTTTTATTTTTATCATAGTCTTTTAAATGAGAATTATTTGCTTTAACATGTCTCTTTGAAACCATACTAATACCACCCCTCATTCCTTTTTCAATGAATAAATGCATGTCAATATCTGTTAGTAGTTCTAACTCTATTTGTGTGTATTTTAGTAATGCATCCCATGATAAACCAGGTGCAGTGTAATAATGTAGAGGGTCAAGTTTATATGCTTTCATACATGTTTTTCTAAATGTTTGGAATACGTCTGCTAATAATAATACATCAGTTTTGAGGTATAAATCATGATAATCCCCTAATGTTTTACAGTTGTATTCTTTCCATACATTTTGAGCATGATCATAATCTTCTTGTTTGATGCTTTCATCTGATAGAGAACTATAAAACTTTTCTATATGTGGTAATTCATTTTCATTAAATCTATCAAAAGAATCAATATATTCATATGGATATACACCTTTACGCAAAAGTAAATCAGCCTTATCACCAAACTCATGCTTTGTTATTTTGAAATCAGCTTTGTCTGTTGCATCAACTAACCTATCTAATGAAGAAGCCATAAACTGGAAACTATCTAAGAATTTCAGTTGTCCTATACTAAATGAAATATACTTTTCTGTATTATTTGCTATACAATTAATATTTTTGTTTGTTTTATAAGTATGTATTTTTTGCATTATAAGATGACTATCATAACCTTTTAGATTGTGGAAGACAACGGGAATTTTAGTTGAATTTGGTGTTATCTTTAGTTTTAGATTACAGGATTTATGTGCTGCACCTCTGTATTCACCTGTAAAATGACAGTGATCTCTAACTTTTCGGAATTCTGATTTACTTCTTGGATATATTCTATTACTACAAATCCAACATCTTATAGCTTTATTATAATCTTCAATATTTTTTTCTGTCATTGTTAATTGTTTAGGATGTTTAAATATGTTGTTAATGTTTTCTACTTCACATTCTAAATGATTTAGGAATACTTCAGCAGCATCTTCACCTCTGTATATTACAGGCTCTTCTACTTTACCATCATATCTTACAACTTGATAACCAAATCCACATGCTTCATGTTCGCTTGTAATTTCTGATTTATCTCCTACTTGTTTTGATTTAGGTTTTATTATACTTTCAAAGTCGGCGTATATTGCAAATGGAACAGACATTTGGTTTTGATAGTTTTCAAATTTGATTGTATCACCTTTTGATGGCATTTCTATTCTTAATGGTGATTTATTAATACCTTCACAGTCTTCTTCTTTGTGTTTGGTTAGTAGGTCTTCTCTTGTGAAACCATAAAGACATTTATCACAGAAATGTGTTTGATCTCTATGTTTGTTATTTTGCCCGTGAAGTAACTTATTAAGACTTTTAATCCAGCAGTAATGATATTTTGTTTCTTCTTCGCTGTCATCATCTGTTTCCTCTGAAGTTGAGGAGGTTAAAAGTAGATTTATTCTTTTAACCTCTTTAGGCTGGTCTGATATATCATGCGGAAATACTGTAATTTCCTTGTTCGATGATATTTTATATTTATATACATTTAATGCTAATCCATTGTACTCACCAATATTTAAATTTTTATTTTGATTTTCAAGTTTTTTTATTTGGTTTATTGGAGTGGGAGTTTCAACGCCTTTTGTATTAAGAATATCTTTATAATCAGGATAAGATGAGGGTCTATCAGAATTCTTCGTAGCCGGACAAAGAGCAGAAACTATTGCTCTGAACAAACATGCATCGTCCTTATTTTTTACGTTGATTATTGCTTTCTTATCTTTTATAACTTTAGGTAAATCAATGTATGAAGAACCTTTGAGTGGTTCATACTTTGCAATATTTAAATATAGTATTTTACAGTGGTCAATTTCTAAACCAGATGCAGTATTTGTAAACTTCTCAATCCATAATTGTAAATAAGAAGTTTGTTCATTATAATATTTTTCAATATTTTTATCATTCAATACAGCAGCTTGTAGACCATGATTGGAAGAATCAACAAATTTCTTTTTACCATTATATTCATCATGAAAGAATTGAAGAGAAAGACCTACTGAAAACTTAATGCCATTATATTCTTTTATATCATTCCTAACTGTGTCTAATATTTTAGATTTGTTATCATTAAACAATATGCCGGGGTCTTTATAACTATTAGCATTAATTTCATACGTTTTTAAATAATTACATTTAGGGCGGTCTACTAATTTAATATTCTCTTTTAGTTGTCTTCTGTCTTCTTCATCAATGATATCTTTAAATACTTGGGATTTTTTTTTGTCCATTTTTATAATAATACTTTTTTAATTATCCTTTTTATTTTTTAAGTAATATTCGTGTTGATAATCAGGATTTCTAAGTATAAATTCTCGATGCGCTTGTTTATATTTTTCTTTATTTTTAATATAATGTTTATGTTTCATAGGTTTTTCACAATCCTTACATTTTCTTCTATATCCATCACAGCATAACTTTACTTTTCTAAATGAATTGTATGATTTGAATGTTAAGCAATAATAACAGATTTTACCTTCCATTTTTAAAAAAACAATTTTAACATTTTTTAGGGGTGTTCGAGAGTTTGTAATTTTTTTTTTAGGAGGTGATCGAGAGCAGTACTCGCAATTATATATATGTAAAGTGGGGATCCAATCTTTTTTTTTTTTTTTTTTTTTAGGGGTGGTCGAGTTTGTAAATTTTTTTTTTTGGTCTGGTGGGAGAGAGTAAAAAAAATAATTCTTTAGGGTGAGCCAGGATCCCCACTTTACATATATATCGAACTCATCCGAACTCTTATGGTAATATAGAATCTAAGCAAGTTTGAGAAAGATTGGATCAAAATTGTGACCTCTAGAGTGTAAAAACTAAAATTCGTCGCCTTATTCTTATAATGAGCTATATACAGTTTTACAGTTTCGAGAAAAAAGTCTTCAAACATTCAAAGTGTGTTATTTCATTAAGTCTCCGTCTTTTTTTGAAATTGAAAAAAGATATGAAAGACCTTGCACATTTCTATGATCAAACACAATAACAGCGTCGTTCATCTAACAGTTTTTCCATAATTCTAATTTTAAATTTGGAGATAGCTCAAAATTCAAAAAATATTTTACTGTTTTTCAGTATTATACTGAGCTATTTACAAATATCTGGAAATAGAGTATTATCAAGTACAAATCTGTATGCTCTGATCACATTTACGGCTATGCCCGTATTCTTCACTTATCATACCTGACATGGCGTGACACGGAAGCCGTGGCTCAATCTTTTAATCTGGAGATAGCTCTGTGTAATATTACAATTATTTAGCCCATATTGAGATACCGCAAAATGTGATTGTAAACATATCTGCCACGTGTTTAATGACTGCAACGTGATTGGGTAATACGTCTAAGGATTATAAATTAAGTATTATAGTGCTGCAACTCCGGGACATAGCTTAGTATAACATTGACATTTTTTTAATATCATGGAGATAGCGCAAGTTGTGAGGCGGTAACTTTGAAACTAGGCGCCAAATCCATTTTCTGTTTGCACCTGGTGACAGTTCACTTTTAGACGAATACAACGATGTATATATCTCAATATTTCAAAAAATGTAGACAGCGCACTATAAAACTAAGGCGAAGAATTGTTGACGACGAACGACGGACGCCGGACATTCAAGTATTGCAAAAGCTCCCCCTGAGCTAGATCAGGTGAGCTAAAAATCGTCGTTCCTCTAAAGAGAAATAAATAACAATTATGAGAAACGGTATTTTATCACATTGTTGAAATTGTGATTTCAAGTCAATACATCTCTTACAACGTAGATGTGTACTTATGCAGATGAATATTTATCCGGGTTGTGGCTAAAGGGGAAAAATGAAATTTGTTTTAAATATGCAAACTAGAATGAAAAGAATGAAACAGCATATCCAGGAGCCAGTCACGCAACTTCATTCTATAATATATACATTCAACCTGTACAGTCTTTATGTAATCCTATTAAAAATGTGCGGTACATCCGCCGATGAACCTACACTTCGGAACTGGTTTTAGCCAGTTCGGATTTCGCCCGTGCTATTCGTGGACTTCTTCAAATAGACTACATCGGGCACTTCACGTTAAGCTCCCATTGGTCGACGGTCATATGACACTAGCGGAGTGATGCAGACCCATAGGTCATTGCCATCGCGTTGCTATGTGTGTAAATGGGTTAAGAAAACAACCGCGACCTGTATTTTTAGAATGTGCTTTGGCAATAGATATTCAAGTTGCACTGTTATTTGTTTGCCTTGTAAGTCTTTTCCATTCACAGAGAGAAAGTTTACTGGAAAAAATCCTGAATTTTTAATACAGTTAGAGTACATGTAGTTGGGACTACTTTCTCACCATATTTAGAAACTGGAATGGCTATTACATCGACATTACATCTATCAAACCTCTTTGACCGGTATATGATAAATTCTTATACAGAAAAACAAATCTGGCCAATAAACACATTATATTGACAAGACAGAAAATATAAATATAAATATAAGGAATAAACAACATCTCTTTGCCGCTCATGACGGTATGACTACATTAGCTTCGGGGGGTAAATTTAACGTAAACGCCCTTTGGGCGTTTACGTAATTTACCCCCTGCGAAGCTAATGTAGTCATACCGTCATGAACGTCAAAAATATGTTGTTTATTCCTATAATGACATTTGATCATGGAAGGAACGGATGTTTCATCTTAGGCGTCGAACCAGTTCTTAAATAAGCCTGCAAAATATTCAGCTTCACTGCCAAATCTTACATTTCTTTCCATACATTCCTTTTCGGCTATTTAGCGAACATTCGCCGAGCTAATTCGATGTCTTGTGTGTCAATGAAATCCAGTACTAGACTACTACTGAGATGTTAAAAAAATTATCTTTGGACAACAGGGCTTCCATAAGTTGACATGAAAAATCCAAAGATTTCAAAATTTGCATTTTTCAAGTGCGATTTTACGAATCGTACCTTTACCCTATAGCCTTTTTCTTGTTTTGTTGACATGCAACTACTTAAAGCAGGCTGTAAGTAAAGCAGAATGCGCCTATGGCGCATTCTTCTTTACTTTCAGCCTGCTTTAGGATACCATGTAGTGGAAAAAAATCCGAAGTTTTAGGAAAAATCCGGAGAAATGGCAGCACTGGGACAACGCTGTAATTTCCCATGCCTCCTTCCTTAACGGCATACGCTACCAATTCGTGAGACACCTAGTGGTTTTTAACAAAGTACGATAAATCAAGCATCGTTGCTCAACGAAATCGTGCATATCGATTACCTCCCGTAGATACTTTCGGTTTCAAACAATCTCCATTAATCGCGTAATATAGACATTAAATGCATGAAATTGTACTTGATAAATGAAAGTACATGTACGTGAAACTTGGCAAATACTCTATCTAATAAGGCTAAGTTAATAACCCAGAACTTCAATCAAATTGAGATTAAGCGTAAACCCGAGATCACATATAAAAGCCGTCTGCTTATTTAGACCGTTAGTATATTATGAAAGTGCATATAGTTTCAAAAGAAGCATTATAACTAATGCTTTTTTAGCATTGTCTTATTATTCACACCTATAGCTTTTATTGTGAGAAGTTTCATCAATTTATTTCGGGCAGATTTTGATTGAGTGCAGTATTTTCATTGAATTGAAGCCGAAAACAATTAAGAAAATGCATATATTTCAGGCAACAAACTATACTCTTTGCATCATATTTTTAGTGAACATGCCCTTTTACTGTTTTAATGTTTCTTTGTGCCAATTATAACTTAACATCATTTTAGAAAGGCAAAATAACGCATGCCGACTCTTTGTCGAGAATGGCTACGTCATACATTTCAAATGCCCATAGACAAAATATACCATTATAACCTATGTTTTTCTTTTTGCCATGGTACTTAGACATGTTTGAAGAACCTATGCTGAAATTGTCATAGGGATCTATCGGAGATTTCATTTGGTCGCGTATGTCCTTAAACCTGCTATTCCCGTGGTACACATCTTTGTCGAAGTCTAAGACATGTCAGAATGTGAAAGGCATGCACCTGTGAAGTAAAAGCTGCCATGCGTTCAGTAAAGAAATCGATGGCCGTCGATGGTCATCGATTGCGAGTTGGCTACCGGTCTGAAAAGACTGAAATACAGTGGAGAAAACGTTATTCTTCTTTTTAAACGCAAACGCAAACACAAACACATTGCAATGAAATATAGAAAATGACAACGTTTTGACCAGTCCGGCTACCAGTTTTATTCTGAGCGGCAAACAGTTTGGGGCCTGGTCTGGCTCCAAACTGTTTGCAATGAATATAATAGTTTAAGCGTTACCGGGATTAATTTGGAAAGAAAACGTTTTCTCTACTGTACACTGCACGCTGCACACGGGGCACAAACTGCCAACCGTAGCAGCAAACAGTGGTAATACGCTACAGGTGTTTCTATCTTCCCCCAACGATTGGTTGTGTAAACCACTCGATACACTGGCCATTGGCGTAGCTTCCTATTAGGCAAGTAGGCACGTGCCTACACTTTTTTTCAGAAGTCCAAAAAATAAAAAAGGCTACAAATGCAGAAAAAGCAATAAAATTGACATCTAAGGGGGGTTAGAGGTGAACCCCAGTTATTTTTACATAGATTCATGTTAGTATTTTGCCATTATCAAACGCGGGAAAAGACCTCACTACGCACCTAGAGACTATCTAGGAATAAAAAATTCCAGGGGGAGCATACCCCCGGACCCCCCCCCCCCCCCCCCCCCCCAGTAAGAAAGCGTACACTTATTAATTGGTCTAATCACCCCGTTGGCACGCATGTACACTTGTACATGTAGTTGCCTTTGCAAAACACGCGCTACCGCGTACACACTGTCCTCTTACTTGCGACAATTCAAAAAGTAAACAATTACAATAAAATAAGAATAGGGTGGTGTTAGAGTCTAACTTAGAGATTAATGGAAGACAACCTGTCAACAATTACATTATAACAACCTGGAACAGAAAAATTATGTCATTTTCAGCCGAGTTTTTACATATATTTATGGCAGAATTTTACCTGTCTTGGACGCGCAAAAACGCCCTCAGAACAAGCCAAATGCTATCTAGGAATCAACCCTCCCCAATTCCCTCCTAGTAAGAGTGAGTTCATAAATTGGTATAGTTACTTTGGATTTCATACGGACCTCTAGTAGTGTGCTCGATCAATTTGTCCCGAAAAGAAAGTTACATCCAAATCATTTCAAGTAGCGAGTATGTTAATGAAAAAATTACGGTATCAGACCCAATGATATACTAATTGACGTGGAGGTGTTTTTTTTTCAAGAAAATATGCATACATATTCCTATGCAAAAAATTTAAATTGTCTCTTGTTTGAAGCTTTTCATTTCATTAATTCTTCATATAAATGTCTCCCCAGACCCTCCTTAAATGCGTCTACAGTGTTGTAGAACTCAAAATTTTCCCGGGGGAGCATGCCCCCGAACCCCCCTAGAAAAGATATGCCTACACTTTCATTTCGGTCAAGCTACGCCCCTGCATGAGTAACGTTTGTATTGATCAGCTCATTCAGGAAAGTCGTGTAACTTATCCTTAGGCCAAATGCGGCGCACTGTTACACCTTTGGATGTATGCTATGATTCGAGACAAACAGTTCATGCTTCAAGAAAGACTTTTTCAATTTCTCTTTACTAACAGAGCAGAAGAGGAAATCAAAAACTTCGTTTTGGCACAACGCGTAGAACAGCTCAATTAAAACGGAGTCATCAGCTTCGTCTCTGGCTTGTGTATTATCTTGTGTTGTTGATGCATTGCTCAGATCTTGATCAGTGATGGCAATGTTGTCTGTTTCTTCCATACATTGAGACGACTGAATTGCCGTTGGAGCAATGGATACGTTACCATCTTCGATTGAACATTCTGAAACATCATTTGAGATGTCCTTGTAGCTCAGACCATCAACAAAACAAAATGTGTCTGTTGTACAGCATGCCTCATTTTGCACATGTAGGGTAATTTTGGTTGTCGGTTTCTAATTATGTCTTCCCCCCCCCCCCCCCCTTAAGGGGAGGGAGACATATTGGTGTTGTGCTTTCTGTCCGTCTGTCTGTCCGTCCGTCCGTCTGTCTGTCTGTCTGTTAAAATTCTTGTGCAGCTAACTCCTCCTACACTGCTTGAGGGATTTACTTCAAACTTTTACACATGAACCAGCTATATGCGAGGAAGGTCATGTGGTTTGGAATTTTGGCTGCAACAATTTTAACAGAAGTTATGGCCCTTTGTAGTTTTTCCTTATAAAGAGTATATAGCGAAAAATTCTTGTGCAGCTAACTTCTACACTATTTAAAGGATTTACTTCAAACTTTTACACATGAACCAGCTATATGTGAGGATGGTCATGTGGTTTGGAATTTTGGCTGCAGCAATTTTAACAGAAGTTATGGCCCTTTGTAGTTTTTCATATACATGTATAGAGTATATACCGAAAAATTCTTGTGCAGCTAACTTCTCCTACACTATTTGAGGGATTTACTTCAAACTTTTACACATGAACCAGCTATATGTGAGGATGGTCATGTGGTTTGGATTTTTGGCTGCAACAGTTTTAACAGAAGTTATGGCCCTTTGTAGTTTTTCCTTATTAGAGTATATACCGAAAAATTCTTGTGCAGCTAACTCCTCCTACACTATTTGAGGGATTTACTTCAAACATTTACACATGTACCAGCTATATGTGAGGATGGTCATGTGGTTTGGATTTTTGGCTGCAACAATTTTGACAGAAGTTATGGCCCTTTGTAGTTTTTCCTTATATAGAGTATATAGCGAAACATTCTTGTGCAGCTAACTCCTTCTACACTATTTGAGGGATTTACTTCAAACTTTTACTCATACATGTACCAGCTATATGTGAGGATGGTCATGTGGTTTGGATTTTTGGCTGCAACGATTTTGACAGAAGTTATGGCCCTTTGGAGTTTTTCCTTATATAGATTATATAGCGAAAAAGTCTTGTGCAGCTAACTCCTCCTATACTATGTAAGAGTTTTCATTCAAACTTTTACATATAAACCAGCTATATATGAGGATGGTCATGTAGATAGGCATATGGGCTGCAACATTATGACAGAAGTCACACAGAAGTATACACACAATTTTAATCTGAAAATAAATTGCTTACAATTTACAATGTCAGTATTTTGACATATGAATTTATTCCTAATATAGGTGCCAGGGTGGAGGTTGCCAGGGGTTGAATTTATTCCTCTTATGGGTGCGGGGGCGGGGTACCGGGGGAGACATGTGTTTTTCTCAAAAACAAGCTCTAGTTAACTTTTGAGATGTATAGTTTTCCGCCGTTTCCTTGGACTATTCATAGAGATTCGTGCATTATAATGCATGGTAAGAAGTTACATAATCCAAATAACATACTTTAGTCTACTTTATGTATAAGATGAAACTCGGATATCATAGTGTCCCTTTCGTTGAAAACCTCTGTTATATGAAGTGTCATCGTCCGGGTATCGTGGTGGTCATAAAACATACATACCATCCACGAAAACTTTTTTCTATTTGTTCGTATTTCAGTGTAATCACGGTACTGAACCTAACATCGTTGGGGAGATTAATTTGTAGTCAGCCGGCTAGCTCAGTCGGTAGAGCGTCGGAACGGTAGTCCGAAGGTCCCGGACTCGAGTCCCGCTCAGGCTGCATCTTTTTCTCGCCCTGTGACATTTGGCGCCCAACGTGGGACCGTGGCGATTATTGTATGGTAAGCTTAACATAGCCTGCATATATAACTATAAACTAACTCACAATTGAACTACTTTCATGTAGGTTCAAGCCCCGGCCAGGCTGCATCATTTTCTCCCCCTATGACAATTAAGTGTATACTATCAAAATGTAAGAGTTTGACGCAAAATGATTACTTTATAGGATGGAAGAAATAACGGTTTCTTACTATATATTTAAATATCAATTTTTGGTCGAAATAATATTATGTCATCAGCAATTCAGAATCCAGTTGACGCTAATAATTTCGGGGTATTGGTTCTCAAAATTTGGCAAAAATCTACCGCTGTTCCACGCAATTCTTTCTTCACAACATGAACGAATATGCGAATTATCTATCCCTGTATATAGCATATCTGTAAAACTAATCTACAGAAGATAAATTGCAAAACGCTGAGGAACTTACATCTGGCGCGTGCGATTTGTTTACCTGTCCTCGGGTATTGTGGTATAGGGATGACGGTCGTGTTACAGGTAACTGAAAAGTTAGAAATGAGTCCTGCTACAATACGAGATCATCGCCAATAAAAACGGCGACTCTTCTCATCGGTCGTGTAAAAGCGTACCTAAAAAGCAAACAAGTGCATTAACGACCCCTGGAATAGAGCATTGACTGTAATATTTACTTTTATTTGCATATTGAACCGTTGTTTTATGTCAAAGGTGCAAAGAAACAAAAAAGTTTGATGTTATAAGAAAACAGTCAAAAAAATAACGAAAACAAATTCTCATAAAAAATGAAATGGAAAGAGAAAAATCAGAGTTATTGTCCCTGGAAAAGGGGATTGGCTGTAATATTTACCTTCATTTGCATATGGAATTGTTGCTTTATGTCAAAGGTGTAAAGAAACATAAAAATAATTTGATGTTATAAGAACACAGACAAAAATAATGAAAAATAACTATAAAAAATACATACATGTAAAAGAAAGAGGAAAATCAGAGTTATTGCCCTGAAAAAGGACATTTCTTACTTATTTACTTAGCCGTCACCACTGTCCGCCAGTCGTCTCTATCTTGCGCCCTCCGCTTTGCCCCGCCCCACGATAGCCTAACAGACCGCAGCTCAGCATCCAGAGATCTTCTCCAGGTCAGCAATGGTCGACCTCGCTTTCTTTTGCCTTGGGGATTCCAGTCGAGAGCTTGGCGGGTAATATTCGAGTCCTCCCTTCGGATAATGTGCCCAATCCATCGCCACTTTCTCTCTTTGATGGTTAACATCACTGGCTTCCGTCTTGTCTTTCTCCAGAGCTCGACATTCGAAATCCTTTCCGGCCACCTTATTTTCAAGATTCGACGAAGGCGATTGTTGATGAAGACTTGGAGCTTGTGTTCTATACTCTTGGAGTGCTTCCATGTCTCAGACCCGTAGAGTAGGATATACTTCACGTTGGAATTGAAGAGCTTGATTTTAGTCTTCAGCCGTATAACTGTGCTTTTCCAGATGTTGGATAGAGCTATAAAGGCACCTGTTGCTTTCCCAATCCTGATCCTTACATCTTCATCTGATCCTCCTGTCTTGTTCAGCACACTCCTAAGATAAGTGAAACTCCCCACTTCGTTAATCGGCTGATTATCCAGCGTCAGCTGAGCTTCATTTCTCTGATTGATTCTCATGCTTTTCGTTTTCTTGGCGTTGATGTGGAGTCCTGTTTGCTTGGCCGTGAGGTCTAGACTCTGTGTCGTTTCCTGTATGTGTTGATGGGTGTGGGACAGGAGAGCGATGTCATCTGCTAAGTCCAGATCTTCCAATCTCTTTGTAAAGGTTCATTGTAGCCCTCTTGGTTCTCTGGTAACAGTCTTCATGATCCAATCGACCACGAGCGAGAAGATCAGCGGAGACAACAGACAACTCTTGACGTACACCTGTTGAGACAGTGAAGGGAGTGGAAAGGTCCGTGTTGTGGATCACATGGCAGATTGTGTCTTGGTACAGGCTACGGATAATGTTGATGACTTTCTCTGGGACACCGTAGTGCTTCATAATCTTCCATATTGAATGCTTTGCGAAAGTCGATGAAGTTTATGTACAACGGTGCTTGCCATTCCAGTGACTGTTCAATAATGATCCTTAGCGTTGCAATCTGGTCTGTACACGATCTTCCTTGGCGGAACCCTGCCTGCTCGTTCCTCATGACTTTGTCGATGGCGTACTTGATTCGTTTCAGAATAATCCTCGTAACGATAACAACTGGATGCCCCTCCAGTTCTGACAATCCCCTAGATCTCCTTTCTTCGGTAGTTTGACGATCAGACCTGTCCTCCATTCGGATGGAACTTCTTCTTTCTCCCAAATGTCCTGTAGTAGTCCTATCAGTAGATCGGCTGTGGTTTCACGATCTGCCTTTAGGGCTTCTGGTGGGATCCCATCGAGGCCTGGTGTTTTGCCATTCTTTAGCATCCCCACTGCGTCCATGATCTCGTCCTTGGTGATAGGTCCTATATCGATGTCCAGTCACTGTCCTTCTGGTATGTCGGGGGAGTATCAACTGGTGTGCCGCTGAGGAGAATGAAGTGTCCCTCCACCTATCCAGTTGCTCATCTGGTTTCGTCAGTGTCCTACCATCCTTGGACTTGACAGGCTTGTCTGCAGCGCCTCTCTTCCCAGCTAGTTTCCTGCTTATGCTATACAAGGTCTTCACGTCTTCTGCTTGCTGATCAACCCTGTCTCTCTTGTTCCGCCGTGTGCTTCTCTTAACCTCCCTCTGTTTAGTTCTGTACTCTGTCTGCACGGTTAGCTTCTGTGCTCTGGTATTGGCCTGTAGGAGTAGGTGTTTGGTTGCTCTCTTCTCTTCTATCAGCCTAACAGAGTCTTCTGACAACCAGTCCTTGTACTGTTTAGTTTTGTACCCCAGAGTTTCTTCGCATGTGGTATTCAGTGCTTCCTTGACAATGCTCCATTTCTCTTCTATTGATTCTTGTTCCATATGGGCAAGGGCTTGAAACCTGTTCGAGACAGAAACTGCAAAAAGGACATTGACTGTAATCTTTTACTTTTTTGATAATATTTAGCAATTACAGACATGTGTGAACTAATTCTTACCAATAATAGTTCATTTGATATATTTGAAATGTAAAAAAAAGTGAAATTTCTGGATCCGGGCCTGAGTTAGGTATGTATTATGCAAAAAATGCAATCGTTGACCTTTGACCTCATTTCTGACCTTAATTTGAACTTTTCGACTTTACACCCCCTAGAATTTCTAAGATATATTCACTGAACACAAATCAGGTGGATGTAATCAGTCTACACCACAGTCCAATTGAGAACGAATTGAAACGGGTGCGCATTTTGGTTACGAGTTGACCAGACACCGCAAGAAGTACAAAACGATTGAACTTCCGGTCTTTCTCATCGTTGTGTTTTTTTGGGTTTAGATACAGCGAAAATGTCAGTTGAAACAGTTCCTAAAGATTTAAGAAACTTAAGAGCATGTCTTTTATGTTCTCTAGTTAAGGTAAATGGTTTTGATCAAGTAAATTAGAATCCGCCGATATCTAATCAATGTAATCAAACCTCTTCTTGGACATAATCTCTTGATACATTCGCCTACTGAGTAGGCTAGGGATAGATTGTTTTGATAGTAGATACATTGTCAAACTTTACCTAAAATGACAAAGTTTACTCTTTGTTTACTTCTACTACTTACTTAAAATGACTCTTTGTTTACTTCTACCACTAAGTGAATTCAGGGCTCCAGATAATTAGAAAGAGTAGCTTGTTACTTAAACACTAGTTTTTCTCCTTTATGTCTGCACCAATATCTATGGTGTGACGACTCATTTGATCAATGAATTGTCTCCTCGTTGAATAGTAGAAGCAAACATTAATTGCTTTAGGCAACATTAGTGTTAACTCTTTCCTCCCTGAAACTTTAAATGGAAAATTCCAGTTTCCATTTTAGTCTGGTCCATTTCTGACTTTTAAGGGTTGTTTTTGTCAATGTTTTGAATTATGACAAACAGTGAAGACCCTGATCAGAGGGCTCCTTTCGGAGCCCTCTGATCTGGGTCTTCACTGTTTGCACAGGACAAATGTACTTTTCACATGTACACTGTTTGAAAACAACGCCAATATGCGGGACTAGGGTTCAAAGGGTTAAAAGAGTTAAATACAATTATTTTTATTTTCAGACATTTGAGCAGTTTGAACTGGACGGTTGTGACAATTGCGATGAATATTTGCACATGAAAAATAATACAGATGCTGTGTACGACTGTACAAGTTTAAATTTTGATGGGTATGTATAAAAAAAAATTAAATTCTTAACTCGATAGCTTCCAAGGAAAATCATCTGCATCCAACACTGTCTGTTTAAGAAAGTTTCGATTACTTAAAAGAAGGCTTGATTTAGTGTTTAACCCTTCTGGTAGTATCATATACAGTGCTCCCTCTACAAAGATGCCCAGTGGGAGACAAAAATTGTGTGCGTTGTTTGGAGGGGTTTATGATAGGAAGGGAAATTGGCTTACATAAATAAATCATTTGCAAACAGCTTGAATCGGCGTCTGATCTGGATTCAAGCTGTTTGCTAACTTTGCTACTCTTAAAAAAGAGTCTTATTTATGTTTCTTCTATCAAAATGTCCAATATGTAACTTTGAGAAAAACAGCAGTTGATAACTTTAAGTATAGACGATATTGCAGCAGTGAAAAGGTTAGACAACTGTCTTGTTTTGGGGAAGGGTTATTGTAAGGAGGGAGCTGTTGTTGGGAGAGCCATCATAGTCTGTTTCTAATTTTGAAGGCAGGTGACTGCTTGAAGCGGGTTTAAAGTTAAGCAGAATGTTTTGTTTTCAGCCCTTTCAGGGCTCCAGATAAGGGGAGTATTTCAAAAATAAAAATCTTTATTTCTGCATGAAACCCTATGGTGTCACTACTCATTAGAATCGTCTCTTCGAGACGATTCTAATGAGTAGTAACACCATAGGATTGGTGCTGAAATGAGTGAGATAACATTGAATTTGTTCAGTTTACTCCCTCTGATCTGGAGCCCTGCTTTTTAGCTCGACTTTTTCAAAAAGTCGAGCTATTGTCGTCACCCTGTCGTCTGCGTCAGCGTCTGCGTCGGTTAAGTTTTTTGCTTAAGGTTTTTGTAAGAGTTGATTTCTCAATAACTATCAAAGGTACCCATTTGAAACTTGGAATAGTTGTTCAGTATCAAAAGGGCAACTCATTACAACAAGGCAGGTAACCCTGGGATTTGTCATTTCAGAGTTATTGCCCTTGTTTTAGTTACTTAAAAATGTAAATTAACATATCTCAATAACTAGCAAAGGTATCCATTTGAAACTTGGAATAGTTGTTCAGTATCAAAAGGGCAACTCATTACAACAATGCAGGTAACCCTGGGATTTGTCATTTCAGAGTTATTGCCCTTGTTTTATTTACTTAAAAATTATAAATTAACATATCTCAATAACTATAAAAGATATCCATTTGAAACTTTGAACACTTGTTCAGTATCAAAAGGGCAACTCATTACAACAAGACAGGTAACTCTGGGATTTTTCATTTCAGAGTTATTGCCCTTGTTTTATTTACTTAAAATTTATAAATTAATATATCTAAATAACTATGAAAGATATTAACTTGAAACTTTAAATAGTTATTCAGTATCAAAAGGGCAACTAATTACATTAAGGCAGGTTACCCTGAGGTTTGTGTATCCAGAGTTATTGCCCTTGTTTTATTTACTTAAAAGTTATAAATTAATATATCTAAATAACTATGGAAGATATTAACTTGAAACTTTGAATACTTGTTAAGTATCAAAAGGACAACTCATTACAACAAGGTAGGTTACTCTATGATTTGTAATTCCAGAGTAGTTGCCCTTGATTTATTTACTTAAAACTTGTAAATTGAAATATCTTAATAACTGTCAAAGGTATTAACTTGAAACTTTAAATACTTGTGTTATATCAAAAGGGCAACTCATTCAAACAAGAAAGGTGATCCGGGATGTGCCATTCCAGAATTATTGTCCTTGTTTTGACTTATAGTTTACTTTAAATGGAATGTAGACTGTCCAAGTATGTTTGAGTTGTTGTTGCTTACAAATTTCTATGATCAATAGGGCATTAAACACCCATACAAATTCTTAAGTTTGAAAAATGTAGCTGTCTCAAGTATATGAAAGTTGAGCGTCCAGCACCCGTTTGGGGTGCTCTCGTTTAAGCTACCATTTGCTACTGTAGAGTATTGGAAATATTTCTTATGAAATATATTCATCACTGTATAAAAAAGAACTTAAGATTCTTCAATGGAAGAATAAATTAAATGTGTTTAAATGTGTATCTTTGGAGAATTGGGTTTAGCAACCATCTGCTAGGATTTATGGAAAATAATTCTTACAGTACATTATTCATGACATGACTGTAATAAAGTGGAAATATTTTCTTCAGTGGAGAAATGGATTTAAGGCATATATTTATGGACTAATGAAATGAGTAACCCATCCTCCAGCCATAATGGAAGTGTTTCAACAGATTATTAGTTCACTATTAGTGAAACTGGCTGGGACTTACTCCTTAGTAAAGTATTTGCCCTTTGCGTTTATTCAGTTGGTTCGGATTTGGTTTTCCCGTTGATAACTTTCATCATACCTGATTGAAATTTGGTACAGTGTTTGCTTATGAAGAGGTTTATGTTAAAACACAGCTATGTCTGAGTCTCTAATGAGTGAAAGCTCAACACATTCAACACTAGCAATGAATATATACTTGTCATTCACTAACTCATTCACCCCTGAAACTTATTTAATGGACAATTCCAATTTCAAAATAAGTCTAGTCCATTATGGACTATTTAGGGTTGATTTTTAACAATATATTTCAAAATAACAAACAAGTGTATACCCTGATCAGAGGGCTCCTTAAGGAGCCCTCTGATCAGGGTCAACACTGTATGCTTTGGACAAGTGTAAACTTCACAGGTACACTGTTTTTAAATGACAAGTATACTCATCCCCTAGGGTTGAATGTGTTAACAAACACCTGTGTACCCTGTCATATACTGTTACATCAAATATGTGGTGGGGTTATTCCCTGATGGATCTTTTTATTGTATTTTCAGAATGATAGCTTTAATGGGACCAGACGACAGTTGGGTAGCAAAGTGGCAGAGACTAGGTAAATAGGGCTGAAGATAAGGATATATCACATGATCAGTATTCAAGCGGCAGTATATAAATATCATGTCTGACAGGGTGATAGTAAAATTGTCAAATTTCGGAAAAATACTGTCAACTGAGGTGAAGCCGAGGTCGACAGTATTTTTCCGAAGCTGACAATTTTACTGTCACCCTGTCAGGCATGTGATATCTATTTTATTATACCGAAATCCTGGGCTCTAAAGCTGGCTGGAATCACGAATATAACTATATCCGCATGCAATTGATAATGAAATTCACTGTTTATAAAAATTATTAGCATATGAAGGAATTATACAAACTCTTTATAAATAAACGTACATGGATTATAATCTATATACCAGTTAGGGCCGTCATGCATGGGTTTCCTATTTCGGATCTGACTGTTTATTTGCATCATTTAGTCAACTTAAAAAAACCTCAAACTGCTTCAAATTGTAGATCCCAGACGTTTTACACTCATTCTCAATAAGAAGGTGCACTTAACAAATTATGTTGTCCTTGAATTCTACAATGGTCTGAATCCTCTACAAAATCAAACTTACAATATCTTCTAATGCACACATAAAGTATTGTTCCTGGCACATACCTTTGACTTTATATTTCTTCATATTTCTTGTCAAATTGCAGACTGAATATACAATTCTGTAAGGTTTGTTACTGTCCCCGATAAGGTATCTCATTTTGTAGTGTTATTTTCTCAAATAATCTATTAATTTTAGATTATTTTACATGCAAGTCGTATTGCATATGGTCCTACCTACCAGAAACTGAAGATGACATCATCTTAAAGTTTCTTTGTTTAAAGCAGAACCTTGTTAGTTAAGTGTCTCTTAAATCTTAATTAATCAAAAAATCATTTACCTTATTCATTACAAAGTAAAAATATGTATCTCTTTTTACGAATAAGCTATATTTTTTTTACGTTATAAATTCATGTAGCACTCATTTTGTTATGAAATAGCATCTATAGTTAGTATACAAGGACATTGCCTGCATTAATCGATCATGAAATTAGTTTCTCTCAAAGTTTGTTTTAAGGCTGTAAGGTTTGTTACACCTTTAAACACAGAAGTGTTAACTATATTGAGTGGTGATTACACCATTTTAAAGAATACAGATAAAGGATACAATTGATATAGAAATATATTACTGACAGCGTAAGAACAACTATAAAGTAGACTTTGAACTGTGTTCGTAAGGTTCATTCTGTAAGGTTAGTTACCAGGAAATAAATAAAGCTGGTAGTTTTAATCAATATTGTACAGACACGTTTGTTTACGTCATATTTTATAACAAATGACGTTAATGGTTGGAATACATATCAAATAAGCCAATTATAGTGAGTATTTTTGCGAGAGAAGTGTACACATGTCTTGTTTTGGTAACATTCTGACTAGCAGACAAAGTAAAGATTTTTCACAATACTTTTTATATTTTATATGACCTTTTGTATAGCAAGTATCTTGTTAAAATAATGTTTTTGCTAGCAAAGTACAGTTCAAACTTAATACAGAGAAAATACTATGGTAAAATTATGTTTAAAGACATGTAAGGTTCGTAGTTTTGGTAACTAACCTTACATGTCTTTAGCAATGTCAGTGAATATCAATTGCTTTGTAGATTTCACTAATTGAACTGATTATCTTATTCTAGAAGAAGTTGTTATGACTCAAATGTCTTACAGTGACTGGAAAACGCTGGTTTAAATTGATTTTTTTGTTTGTAAATATCACGAGATAAAATTTGATTGTCTATCAAAAGTGAAGTTTTATCATGTATATGCCCTATTAATTATTTGTAAATTTACAAAGATATTCGTGTTAAAATGATTTTATATTACTGCAGGCATTGATTTTTATCCTGATAGTATATAAGTCAAGTGAATGTCTGTTTTGCTAATAGTAAGGTTAGTTACCCATAGTAACAAACCTTTCTTATTAGTAATAGTAGCGTCTGGCGAAGTTAGCAAAAGAAAAGGGGTATAATATAGAGAAAGAACGTAAAGTGACCCCAGAGGGTATCAATTATACATAAGAAAGGCAAGAGCACGGAAGAGCAAAGAAGAGAAATAATTAAAATACCAGCGGACAAGCTGGTAAAGAAACAGGGGGTAGATCGTCGAGCCAGTGCAAAGGGCCATGTCACTCATGTGATGGACTGAGTGGGGACACAACGAGAATGGCGGACGATGCAGTTAACATATGAACATTTAAGTTACACTAAAAGATGCTAGCTATTTATTGAAATGGGCACAGTCAGCAAGTTGTTCCAATACGACTTCGATTTGTTTGGTAACATACGTTTCTGCCATCTATGGGTTAGTTAGATGCTCCAGAGAAAGAGGTGCGGATACAGACAACCTGTGTGCTTTTTCCTACTCTTATTATCAACAGATTTGTTTAGGTCAATCTGATATCTAGTGTGAAGCACATACATCGGATATAGGTTTATACGAACGTCTCATCCAAAGAACTTGGTCCGGTGGAGAATCAAACCCATGCCCTCTGGTATCGCAGTCAAGTGTTTTACCACTGGACCTCGTCTGCCGGTGTACCATAAAAACAATGAAGTTCTCAGACATCAATGTAGGTGATTTTGTTGCGACTAAATATGATAACAATGTATACAGCCCTTAGATAGGGAATGTTTTAGAGATGATGAAGACGATGAGGTTGAGATCACAATGATAAATTTGGAAATCAAAAGAATGAATCCCAAGGATATTTATTCTGTGAAACAACGAGTCCTTGAGGCACACATTCAGTCCTTGAGTTTAAACCTAACCAATTATCCAAAAAACCTACTTTAAGTTTTGAAGATACCTTTAAAGCGTTTGAAAGTAAAACAGGAGGTGCCTTATTGCTGCTCTAAGCTATCATCTGCTAGGATATAGAAACTATTCTTATGATGAACATTTATAACTGTATAAAGCTGAACTATTCTCTTTAGTGGAAGAATAATTAAAGACATTAAAATGCATAATTATGGGGTAATGGGTTAATAAAGGCAGGAAAAGTTATGAGTCCATGGGACTCACATCCTTTCATCAAATAAGTCCCTGGTAAATTTTATGAGTATCGGACTCAGGCTGGATGCACAGGTGAAAATACCTTTGAATTACATTCATGGAAATGTGAAAAAGTTATTACAATGGTTGAAACATGACGACATACTTTGGATACACAGACATGATATTTTCTGCACAATTGCAGAGCCTTTACCTACAGGGAAGTCACAGCGAATGTTTAAACTGAGTAAAACAAGACATAGACACCGTTGAAAGCAAAACTCCAATATGTTGAGCGCAACTCAGAGGCACAAACCTTACATAGTGGTAGATCTATATTGTACAAACATAGCAGGAAAATACAGAGTTATAAATCTATCTATTTAAATAAGTGTTTCCCAATGTATTTGCTGTTTTGCTTTTGTTAAACTGTATTGCAATAGTTAGAAAGTTCATTATATTTTAATATTTACTAGTAATGAACCTAATACACTATGAACGAACATTACATATACATATTGAACTTACATTTTCTTAGGTACGGTACAAAAGAGATCCATAATAATGATTAAATCATGTTTGTATGTCATCATTTAGACGAACACAACATGTATACAAAGGTAGTGTTGATGTTGGTATCTAGAACATGATGTTCAATGTTTACATGATCTAAGGTTGTTAGATCAATTTTAACTGCATTCAGATTGGCCAGTTTATTTATGTACAGTGTAAAGTACATAACACTGTTGTTTTTGTGCATGATAAACATTATTGTTTCAAAATACACTCTTATTTGTTACTTTAATTCTTGCATTTACTAACAGCATTTGTAGAACTATTTGTGGTAAGGTTAGTTACTTGTGGGTCAGTTTGTTTAAATGTTATAAATATTTATTTATATGGAAGTAATATGTTAAAACTGCATTTGGTTTTGACCCAGCACTAATAATTCTAATGTTTCTAAACACTAGATTAAAAAGAACATCGAATTACGTCGTATATTGCAAATGTTAGGCATTGCATTTATACAGTATTACAAAAATATGTTTTTCCAAATACACAAATTAGCTTGCAATCAGTTTTCCAACGGGTATATTCCATTTTAAGGAAGATTATTTATAGGGTATATCTAGTACACTTGCATACTAACTTTAAACAGTATAAGTGTGCAAATACTATTTAAATAAACATGCCAAACTCATCTTAAGAACAAACTACCCATACAGTAACTAACCTTTCACTAGAGAAAAACAGAGGTTTGTTTGAATGACCGTATAACAATTGATAGTTGATTCATGTTCAAGAAAATTTACAATATTGCACACAAAACATGTATCAATTGATATAATACAAAACATCAAAGAAATTTTGAATTTCATTTTTCACTTATTAAATATTCTATGTGCACCTGTTTATTGAGAATGCGTGTTTAACGTTATCTAAAATGACGCTTTGGCGCGATAACGTGGATTTGACGTCATTTACGACGTATTACCAATGGCAGCGGGATACAGTATTTTTAAGACAGTAAATTTTTTCCCGCTGGGTCTGACAGTATTTTTTTGTCACGGTGGCCTATGGGAAATTAACATTGTAAAGGAAATTGAGGTATAATAATTATAGGATATTACATGAGTGTTCATAATTTATTGGATTTATTAAACGAGTGTTTTAGAAAACGATAAAAACGAGGCTTTGCCGAGTTTTTATCGTTTTCTAAAACGACGAGTTTGATAAATCCAATAAATTATTAACACTCATGTTATATTCTTTTTATAACATAACCTAGAAAATTTATTTATCGCAGCCTTTGAGGTCAAGTGAATGCTAAGCGCGATATAAGTAGATCTATACAGGAAAAAGTTGTTCCAAATTTACCCCGTTCACTAGCATAATGTTTATGTTATTATATGTATAATATAAAGCACTTGTAGATCTAATATTGATTAATTACACCAAAAATCTATACATTGAATCTACATGATGGAAAGAAGACTTTGGAAAATTGAACGCATAGAACACATTTTAATGACGTCACAAGTAACGACGTCGTGGCGTTCCTCATTTGCATGGTTATTTAACTAGTTATATATGACATTTAAACAACGGGTGTTATTCAACGCTGACGCCGTCTGTTATAAATAAGGATATCACATTGTTAGTATCCAAACTGTTTCCACTGGAGCATGATTCTGAAGATAGAACCAAATTAGGAATTTAAACCCATAACCCGTTTCAAGTATTGAAGATATGTGACTTCTTAAAGCAGGTTGAAAGTAAAAGTAGAATGTGCCTTAAGGCACATTCTGCTATACTTTCAGCCTGCTTTAAGCTATCATCTGCTAGAATATAGAAAATATTTATTATGATACATATTCATGACTGTATCAATTGGAACTATTTTCTTCAGAAGAGGAATACATTAAAGGTGTAAAAGGCGTATTTATGGAGTAATGGGTTAAAGAGTCAGTATTTTCAGCAGACATCATGCATAAATATTTTTTATTATGTTTGCCTATTGGCTTTATCAGACAGATATAAAGTACAGCACTCCCTCCCAACAAAGACTCCCTTCTTACAACGACCCTTGTCGCAGTTCCTTAAACAGGACAATAATTTCCAACATTTAAAATTGTCGTCTGCTGTTGTTCTCAAAGTTACATACAAATGTAATGGACATTTTGTCAGAAAAAAACCTTGATGATCAGTAACAAACAGTTTGAATCCAGATCAGACGCTGCATGACGCAGCGTCTGATCTGAATTCAAGCTGTTTGCAAATTTCCCTCTTTATAAAGACTCCCTCTGAACAATGCACATATTTTTTGTCTCCCGTTATTGGCGTTAAGTGTCGTTGTAGAGAGGGAGCGCTGTATGTCCCGAGTTATTCACACTAATTTAACTCTTTGCATGCTAGCGGCGGATTATGTGCCACAGTGATTATCTTTGCAAACAGTTAGGATCCAGATTAGACGCAGCGTAACACAACGTCTAATCAGGATCCAAACTGTTTGACACTCTGACCCTGTTTTGAAAAGAGTATTAGAAAATTCTATTTGTAGAACATCAGCAGACGACAATTGTTGCAGACGAAAAAATTTCCCAGCATGCAAAGAGTTAATCCTTGTTTCAGTCGGCTTTAACCTTTTCCAACATAATTGTTCTCAATATTGAAGACAGATGGTAGCATAAAGCAAGCTGAAAATAAAGCAGAATGCTCCTTAACCCTTTACTCCAAGATATGCCTTTTTAACATTGAATTAATTCCTCATGAATATGTACTATTAGAAATATTTTCAGTATTGTAGAAGATGGTAGCAATATCCTAGCAGATGGTAGCTTAAAAAGCAGACTGAAAATAAAGCAGAATGTCCCTTTCAACTTGCTTTAACCCATTAACTCATAAGCGATAAACAATTGACAATGCTTATCTCAATACAAGCTAGTGGATTAAAGTTTGTCAAAATGAGTCAGTATCATGAGAATATTATGCAGTGCGTCAATATGAGTCAGTATGGCTTAATGCCTTATGGGTTAAGTGGTCAAATGTCTTCAATACTATAAACAGGCTATGGGATAAACGTTCCGCTTCACTTTCAACCTGCTTTTAGCTGTAGCACATGCTAGGAAATATTTCTTTCAGTGCATATTCATGACTTCATAAATTGGAACTGTTTTCCTATGGAGGAATAAAATAAAGGTGTAAAAAGGCATATTTATGGAGTAATGGGTTAAATTGTAATTGTTCCATAATCAATGTAAAATAAAGGAAGTTTAACCCTTTCCTCCCTAAAACCTCAAATGGACAATTCTAGTTTTCAATTTAGTCTAGTCTATTTTTGACTTTTGAGGGTTGATTTTTACAAAATACATGTATATGTCCAAATAACAAATAGTGTAAACCCTGATCAGAGGGCTACTAAAGGAGCCATCTGATCAGGGTTTACACTTTTGGTATAGGACAAGTGTACTCCTCACAGATACATATATGCATGACAAGGGTCCAAAGAGTTAAATTTAATGAAATCAGATTATGTATGATCCTGCAAGCATGTTTTTAGTTTCATCATTCAATTGAGCATGATTTCCCTTTGATTTTGACAGAGAGATTTGTGAAGGGATGTTACGCCATATCAGTTACCGGCAGGCTGCCACCAGGTATTGTGCGAGACTTGAAGAGAAAAGGCATACCATACAGACCTAGAGATGTGTCCCTGAAGTCCTAGTCCAGTACAGCAGGGATTTTAGCGTTAAGGAGTAAAATTAACATGACATGCAGGGGAGAATAATCTTGGGGAATAATGCTTTCCTGCAATGTTGACACTGAAACCTAGTGATGAGTGTACACATCATTTACAAATAGTCATTAATGTACATGTTAAGTGTACACTTGTCCTAGGCAAACACAGAAGACCCAGGTTAGAGGGCTTCTTAACCCATTACCCCATATATTGTTTCTAGTTTTGAAGACAGGTGACTACTTAACCCATTACCCCATAGTTGCTTTATAGTTTTGAAGATAGGTGACCACTTAAAGCAGGTTGAAAGTAAAGCAGAGTGTGCCATAAGGCACATTCTGCTTTACTTTCAGTCTGCTTTAAGCTATCACCTGCTAGGATAAAGCAATTTTTTCTAACTATTTTCTTTCATGGAGGAATAAATTAGAGGCGTAAAAAGGCCTTATTTATGGGGTAATGGGTTAAAGCAGGTTGAAAGTAAAGCAGAATGCGCCTTAAGGCCCATTCTGCTTTAAGCTCACATCTGCTAGAATATAGAAAATATGTCTTAAGGTACTTGTTCATGACTGTATACATGTTAAAATTCTCAATAAACACACACGCTCTGTAACGTCCTACTTGTGGTTAAATTGTAGTGTTAGAATCGAAAAAACATTCATACCAGTGTTTTATTGTTCAATAAAACATGGGTAGGAGTTAAGATGCTGGTAATTAAATCACTCAACCTTCGACCTCGTGATTTAATTACTACGCATCTCAACTCCTACCCATGTTTTATTGCATGATAAAACACTGGTGTGAATTTATTATTTCTTAAATAAGCCCTCTGATCAGGGTCTGCTCTGTTTGCAACATAAATACCGGTAGTCAAAAACTTAACAAGACTTAATTGGAGATTAGATTTCAGGGGTGAATGAGTTGATGGCTATGTGGGAAAGTGTTAAGAGAGAATTTTAACCAACAAACAAAGTCAAACATTCATCCAGATTTATACATGTACATAGTTGTATGTATACAGTAAAACCTCTGTATTATGACCGCAAAATTGTTTTGAGTATTAGGTGTTTAAGGCAATTGAGTGCTTAAAGCAAAATGAAAGTAACACAGAAAGGAGCTTTGTTTTACTCTCTCACTTTGCTTTAAGCTGTCACCTGTCTCTTAAACAATCAATTAAGCCTTCTTTTTAGTTGTCGTACTATAGAGGTTTAACTGTACAGTCAAACTTGATTTAGGCTAGCACCAAGGCTCCAGATAAGGAGAGTAATTCAAAAACTAAAATCTTTATGTCTGTGTTAAACCCTATGGAGTGACTACTCATTAGAATCGTCTCGAAGAGACGATTCTAATGAGTAGTTACAACATAGGATTTGGTTTGATAATCATCATATGAAGGAGAAATTGTTGGATTTGATCAGTTAACTCCCTCTTGTTGGGAGCACTCTAGCACTCATTAAAGAAGCTCATACCATATGCACAAAATGAATGCAGGATGTTCCTATTGAGCTTTCAGCATTATTCTTGTCCTTATTGATGATCAGAAACGTTTTCATAAGAATTCATATTCATCTCATTTAGAAATGTTGCTTGATTAGAGTTGACAGTGTTGTAAATATAAAAATATTTGGACTATGTTCTGTAAAATGTTGAAAATAATAATAAAAAAGAAATCAGGTTTAATCTTAAATCTTTATTAAACACATTCAACCCTAGCGACGAGAATATTCGTCATTAACAAACAGTGTACCTGTGAAGAGTTCACTTGTCCTATGCAAACAGTGTAGGAGCCCTCTTATCAGAGTCTGCATTGTTTGTAATATATTGTTAAAATCAACCCAAAATGGTCTAGACTTAAATGGAATTGTCCAAAGTATCAGGAGTGAATGAGTTAACCCATTACCTCATATCCTTTTTAGCACACCTGGCACAAAGTGCCAAGGTGAGCTATTCTGATCGTGCTATGTCCGTCGTCAACAATTTCTTTGAACGACAAAAAAAAAATATCTCTTCCTAAACTACTGGATAGATTTTAGCCAAACTTGGTAGAAATTATTCTTATATTGTCCTTTTTGAAAGTTGTTTAAATATTTCCCGTCCGTTGCATATCTAGGTCACAGGAGCTAAAAATAGATTTTTTCAATAAAAACTTAAACAAGGGCCACCATGGCCCTAAATCACTCACCTGGTACACCATGTAAAATTAACCTATAGTGATAACAGTCGAAAAGAAAGTTTGCTTCTTGCAGAAACTCCGGCAGAGTAGGTAATTTCCGTTGACTAGTTTCGTTGCAGTTGCAACTCATCAGAACGTATGAAATTTCGTATTGAAACTTCGTGAATTTATACCCTTGGGATTGTATCACGTGATATCTTTTATTACGTTTTTGACACGTTTTACGCATTTTTTGATGACAAATTACGCATGTTTGCGCAGATTTTGACTGCGTCATCCACTGTTTTTGGTGACGTAGCTCGATCTATTGTGGTAACTAAGGGCCTTGTTTGTGTAACTAAGGCCAAAAAATGGCTTCCGCTTGTTAGAGAAATTATCCCAAATCAAAGAAAATCCTTATATAATCAAAGATATTCTGTCCCAACATTGATTTTGTTGAGTATTTGGTTGTTTCTCTGTGTCCAAAGTTTTTGGTACGTTCTACTACACGTTTTGTAGTTTGTTTTCTTGGAAGCGGGTATGGTTTGGGTCTCTCAAATTTGGAGATTTGCTTAGTCTGGAGCGTTGTTTTCTCCAGTGTAAAAGTGTCATAATGCTTGAATTATGTCTAATTTGACATATTTCAGTGTGTAGTGAGTATAGTGACCTAGATTATGACTGGACATGACCCACAATCAACCTTTAGAGTGTTAACAAGATTTTTCTATAATTTGACCTAGTTTTTGACCAGACACAATCCACATTTGATTTTGACCTAGATTTGATGTAGGCAAACATTCTGAAAATATTTCATTCAGATCTAACGAGATTTGTAGCCTCTAGAGGGTTAACACTGTTTTTCTTTGATTTGGCCTAGTGACCTAGTTTTTGACCCGATATGAACCATATTCAAAATTGACCTAGATATCAATTGGGCAAACATTCTAACCATATTGCATTAAAATCCAATAAGATTTGTAGCCTCTAGAGTGTTAAAAAGGTTTTTCTAAGATTTGACCTAGTGACCTAGTTTTTGACCTGACATAACCCACATTCGAACTTGACCTACATATCAATGAGGCAAACATTATGACCAAAATTCATTAAAATCCATTGAGATTTGTAGCCTCTAGAGTGTTAACAAGGTTTTTAGCTCACCTGAGCTAGCTCAGGGTGAGCTTTTGCAATCCTTGAATGTCCGGCGTCCGTCGTGCGTTGTCCGGCGTCAACAATTTTAGTGTTTACACTCTAGAGGCCACAATATTTATCCAATCTTTTTCAAACTTGCTCAGATGGTATATTGCCATAAGAGTTCGGATGAGTTCGATTATGGTTGAAATCGGACAAATAGGTCATGAGTTATCTACCTTTGAACTGCTGAAAATGCCATATTTAACAGTGTTTACACTCTAGAGGCCACAGTATTTATCCAATCTTTCTAAAACTTGCCCAGATTGTATATGACACATAGATGAGTTCGATTTTGGTTGAAATCGGACAAATAGATCAAGAGTAATCTACCTTTGAATTGCTGAAAATGCCATATTTAACGTTGTTTACACTCTAGAGGCCACAGTATTTATCCAATCTTTCTAAAACTTGCCCAGATTGTATATGACCATAAGAGTTCGGATGAGTTCGATTTTGGTTGAAATCTGACTAATAGATCAAGAGTTATTTACCTTTAAATTGCTGAAAATGCCATATTTAACAGTGTTTACACTCTAGAGGTAAACAAATTTTATCCAATCTTTCTCAAACTTACTCAGATTGTATATTTCCATAAAACTTCGGATGAGTTCATTTATGGTTGTAATCGGATCAATAGGTCAAAAGTTATATACCTTTGAATTGCTGAAAATGATATATTTGACAGTGTTTACGCTCTAGAGGCCACAATAATTATCCAAGCTCTCTCAAACTTGCCCAGATTGTATATGACCATAAGAGTTCGGAAAAAGGGTGATTATGGTTGGAATCGGACAAATAGATCAAGAGATTTCTACCTTTGAATTGCTGAAAATGCCATATTTTACTGCGTTTACTGTCTTTACACTCTTGCAACTACAGTTTTCAATGGATTGTGATTATACTTGTACACAAAGGATGTAGCTATACGTTCTGGAAGGAGTGCAATTATTGTTGAAATGTTATCAGTGTGGCAATAGTTACCTGCCCTTGATATACTTTGAAATGCTAGAAAAAGGCTTCATTTCAGTATTCTTTAGGCTTTAGTTATCTGCCCTTTGATGTACTCTACTATACTAGAGTAGGTCGACAAACTTGAATAGATTTAGAATAAAACGGGTGAAATTCAAAGGTAAAGCTATCAGGCTTCATTACAAATGGTGAGCGATATCAGGGCCTTCAGGCCCTCTTGTTCTATGATTTGACCTAGTGACCTAGTTTTTAACCGGACATTACCCACATTCGAACTTGACCTAGATATCAATGAGACAAACATTCTGATCAAGTTTCATATTTTCTCAGTCTGTCACTGAAACAGAATGAATTGGCCTCAAAAGCGCTCTCTGCTTCACTTTCAGCCAATTTCCTTGCTACAGTAATTGTATTGCAATCCCTGTACATTCTTGCTTTGTGTTTTTTTTTTTTTTTTTTTCTATATATATCTACTATGTAATAGCTACTAAATGTAAGCCTTATACTAATGTGGAAACAGTTTAAACACTTGAAGCGGGTTGAAAATAGGCCGAAAGGGCATGTATGATCTTTCGGCCTTACTTTTCAGCCAGTTTCAGAGATTGTTTCGTAAAATATTGTACAGCTGAAGGGAGGTAACTCTTAGAACATTATATACTCTTTGAAAACTGGGTTATCTCCCTTGCCCTATAAAATAACTTTTTGGGCTGCTATTATGAGGCATATTTATAAATGTTGAGTTAGCCATAATCTCATGTGGATCCAGGTCTGATATGTAGTTGGAGCCAAAACTGTATGGGCTGCTGATCTGTAGGAAAACAAGAGCACCGCAAGCCGGGCACATTATACGCCCGTCAAAACGATCTTAGAATGTAGTCATACCAAAACCCTATCAAGGTAAAAACAAAAGGGGAAGAACCCTGAAAGTTAGGGGTCATATGCTGACCAAGTTTCAAAAGGATGGGAATAAATTTGTTTGAGAAAGAGAGCTACAAACAAAAAAATGCCCATTTTTGACGATAAAAGGGGCATAACTCTTAAATGTCTGGGGCAATCTTGCTGGTTATGAAGCTTGACCGAGACATTATGGTCATACACATGCTGACAAAGTTTCAAAAGGATTGGAATAAATTTATTTGAGTTAGAGAGCGGACAAATTAAAAAATGCCCGTTTTTGACAAAATAAGGGGCATAACTCTTGAATGTCTGGGGCAATCCTGCTGGTTATGAAGCTTGACCGAGACATTATGGTCATACACATGCTGACCAAGTTTCAAAAGGATTGGAATAAATTTGTTTGAGTTAGAGAGCGGACAAACTAAAAAATGCCCGTTTTAGATGAAAAAAGGGATATAACTCTTGACTGTCTGTGGCAATCTTGCTGGTTATGAAATATAACCGAGACATTATGGTCATACACATGCTGACCAAGTTTCAAAAGGCCTGAAATAAATTTGTTTGAGTTATAGAGTGGACAAACTAAAATATGCCCGTTTTTTACGAAAAAAGGGGCATAACTCTTGAATGCCTAGTGCAATCCTGCTTGTTATCAAACTTGACAGAGACATTATGGTCATACACATGCTGACCAAGTTTCAGAAGGATTAAAATAAATGTGTTTGAGTTATAGAGCGGACAAACTAAAATATGCCCGTTTTTTTCAAAAAAAGGGGCATAACTCTTGAATGTCTGGGGCAATCCTGCTGGTTATCGAACCTGACCGAGATATTATGGTCATACACATGCTGACAAAGTTTCAAAAGGATTAAAAAACATTTGTTTGAGTTAGAGAGCGGACAAACTAAAATATGCCCGTTTTTTACGAAAAAAGGGGCATAACTCTTGAATGCCTGGTGCAATCCTGCTGGTTATCGAACTTGACCGAGATATTATGGTCATACACATGCTGACAAAGTTTGAAAAGGATTAAAAAACATTTGTTTGAGTTAGAGAGCGGACAAACTAATATGCCCGTTTTTGACAAAAAAGGGCATAACTCTTGAATGTCTGGGGCAATCTTGCTGGTTATCGAACTTGACCGAGATATTATGGTCATACACGTTCTGACCAAGTTTCAAAAGGATTAGACTAAATTTGTTTGAGTTAGAGAGCGGACATGAAAAAGTTAACGGACGGACAGACGGACGGACGGACAGACGGACGGACGGACAGCACCACGACATAATACGTCCCGTCTGAAGACGGGCGTATAAAAATGGATCTACACAACTTTATATTGATCCTCAAGTATGCTCAGTGTTGTCTTCAAAAACATATGTGATAGCTCCAGCAAGTGGGTCCAGGTCAGATTTAGTGCCATACCGATATGTCTCGGGCTACTGGTCTATCTATGATCTGGATCCTCTAGCTATGCAAAAACTTTTAAATTTTATTATTTAACATAGTATTACATAAAAATATATTTTTAACTATGATTATACTTATGATCTCACCTTATAGAAAGCTTTTATAGGAGTCTCTTATAGAAGTCTCTTAACTATTTTAATGCATATTTTATTACAGATTGTTTTGTTTAAATTGTTACTGGATAATCTTGTTATGTCGGACAATAGCTTAAAGCTAGTGCTAATATGTTTGACTGAAACCGACTATAAATAAAGATTATCTTATCTTATCTTATCTTATCATTAAGATCCATTGAGATTTGTAGCCTCTAGAGTGTAAACAAGGTTTTTAGCTCACCTGGCACGTAGTGCCAAGGTGAGCTTTTGGGATCGCTGGATGTCCGTCGTCTGTCTGTCCGAGCGCACGAAAGGTCCTTTGTTGGGTAGGGAGAACAATAGATTCCATTCATTCCGTGATTGCCCTATTGTTATTGTTGGGTATTTTAGTGTACTGTTGGGTATTTTTAAACAAAAAAAATACCCAACAAATGTCCAACAGTGAGAACGTCCGTCCGTCCGTCCACAATTGTTCGTTAACACTCTTGCAGGTTCAAATCTCATTGGATCTTGATGAAACTTTGTCACAATGTTTGTCTCAATGAAATCTAGGTCAAGTTCAAATGTGGGTCATGTCCGGTCAAAAACTAGGTCACTAGGTCAAATTATCGAAAAACCTTGTTAACACTCTAGAGGCTACAAATTTCATTGGATCTTCATGAAACTTCATCAATATGATTTCCTCGATGAAATCTAGGCCAAGTTCGAATGTGGGTCATGTCCGTTCAAAAACTAGGTCACTAGGTCAAATCTTCGAAAAACCTTGTTAACACTCTAGAGACTACAAATTTCATTGGATCTTCACGAAACTTCATCAAAATGTTTGCCTTAATAAAATCTAGGTCAAGTTCGAATGTGGGTCATGTCCGGTCAAAAACTAGGTCACAAGGTCAAATTATCGAAAAACCTTGTTAACACTCTAGAGACTACAAATTTCTTTGGATCTTCATGAAACTTCATCAATATGATTTCCTCAATGAAATCTAGGCCAAGTTCAAATATGGGTCATGTCCGTTCAAAAACTAGGTAACTAGGTCAAATCTTCGAATAACCTTGTTAACACTCTAGAGACTACAAATTTCATTGGATCTTCATGAAACTTCATCAAAATGTTTGACTCAATGAAATCTAGGTCACGTTAAAATGTGGGTCATGTCTAGTCAAAAACTAGGTCACTAGGTCGAATCATCGAAAAACCTTATTGACACTCAAGAGACTACAAATTTCATTTGATCTTCATAAAACTTGATGAAAAGGTTTGCCTCAATGAAATATAGGTCAAGTTCAAATGTGGCTTATGTCTTGTCAAAAACTAGGTCACTAGGTCAAATCATCGAAAAACCTCATTAACACTCTAGAGACTACAAAATTCATTGAATCTTCATGAAACTTGAACAAAATGAAATCGAGGTCAAGTTAGAATGAGGGTCATGCCCGGTCAAAAACTAGGTCACACGGTGTACATGGTTACCAGGTGAGCGATTTAGGGCCATAGTGGCCCTTGTTCTATGATTTGACCTTTTGACCGGACATGACCCACATTCAAACTTGACCTAGATTTCATCAAGGCAAACATTGTCATGAAGTTTCATGAAGATCGGATGAAATTTGTAGGCGCTAGAGTGTTAATGAACAATTGTGGGCGGACGGACGGACGATGGACATTCAGCGATCCTAAAAGCTCACCTTGGCACTTTGTGCCAGGTGAGCTAAAAACCTTCTTGTCTAAAACCTCATTACCCTGAGCTTAGATATTTGGCACAAAGCATTATCTTTAGGTCCTCTTCCAAGATTGTTCAAATTATGTCCCTGGGGTCAAAAATGACCCCGCCCCGGGGGTCACAAATTTACATAGAGTTATATAGTGAAATCTACAAACCTCTTCTTCTCTGAAACTAATATCGCTAGAGCTTTGATATTTGGCATGGTGTAAATTTTAGAGGTACTTTACCAATTTTGTTCAAAAAAGTTTGGGTGGTCTGTTGCATATCTAGGTCACAGGAGCTAAAAATAGATTTTTTTCAATGAAAACTTAAAAAATCTTCTTGTCTAAAACCACAGTACCCTGAGCTTAGATATTTTGCATAAAGCATCATCTACAGGTCCTCTATCAAGATTGTTCACATTATGTCCCTGGGGTCAAAAATGACCCGCCCCGTGGATCACAAATTTACATATCTAGCTATATAGGGAATTCTTCAAACCTCTTCTTCTCTGAAACTAATATTGCTAGAGCTTTGATATTTGGCATGGTGTAACACACGCTTCATTTAACCCATTACTCCATAGCCTATTTCTAGTCTTAAAGAAATATGATCACTTAAAGCAGGTTGTTCTAAAAGAAAGTAAAGCAGAATGCGCCTTAAGGCGTACTCTGCTTTACTTTCAGCCTGCTTTAAGCTACCATCTCCTAGAATATATTTCTTATTATACATATCCTTGACTATATAAAGTTGAACTATTTTCTACAGTGAAGGAATAAATTAGAGGCGTATTTATGGGGTACTGGGTAAACAAGCCACTATTTTCAGTCATTTCTCAGGGCTCCAGATAAGAGGAAGTAAACTGAACAAATCAAACATCCCAATTTTCTTTTTGATTCACACTTATTTCATTTAACAAGTCACTATTTTCAGTCATTTCTCAGGGCTCCAGATAAGAGGTAGTAAACTGAACAAATCTAATATTTTCTCACTCAATTCAGCACTGAATCCTATTGTGTGACTGCTCATTAGAATTGTCTCGAAGAGACGATTCTAATGTGTAGTAACACCATAGGGTTTAATGCAGAAATAAAGATTTGAGTTTTTGAAATACTGCCTTTATCTGGAACTCCGTTTCTACGGGCTTGGTGTAGTAAACTTGGAATAAAACTGTCCTAAGTCCATCACAGTTCCTACTCCTTGTGAGCTGTCCATACTGATAAAGTCCTTGATATTGTGGACATCAGCTGAAATCATAAAAGCAGAACAATAAGGACTCTTTAATTAACCCCTTCCCACCCATAGAAGCCCCTTTTAGCACATTCAGTTTATTCCTGCGCTGAAGAAAATAGTTCTGATTTATACATTCATAAAAATGTATTATAATTATATAAGGAATATTTTCTTTATTCTAGCTGGTGGTAGCTTAAAGCAGGCTGAAAGTAAAGCAGAATGCGCCTTAAGGCGCATTCTGCTTTACTTTCAACCTGCTTTAAGTGGTCACCTATCTTCAAAACTAGAAACAGGCTATATAGTATGGAGTAAAGGGGTAACTCTTTCCTCCAATATCCAACAAGTGTCTAACCCATTACTCCATAGATACACGTTTTTATGCCTTTAATTTATTCTACCCCTGAAGAAAATAGTTCCAATTTATACAGTCGTGAATATTTACCAAATGAAACAGTCTTTGCCTTAACTCACTTGCCCGAAGCCCAGGACAAGGGGTTTCTGATTTGGGCAAGTGATATTTGCATCAGAATTAGTGATATTTGCATCAGAATTAGTGATATTGCATCAGAATATTGCATATAACAGTGAAAAAGGCAGTTTTTGTCAGTTTCGGGCAAGTGGTCTGAAAAACCTACGACGAAGACTGTTTAAATATTTTTTTAAATATTCTAGCAGATGGTGGCTTAAAGCAGCTGAAAGTAAAGCAGAGTGCTTTAAGTGATCATATTTCTTCAAATCTAGAAATAGTGATACTGTGTAAGAACACGGTAGAATTGTCTTTGAGATAGGTCTAATGAATTATAGAATAGTCACAACACCTGGTTTGGTTGCCACATACACAAGATAAAATCTTAAATATAATCAGTTCACTCATTTCTAACTGAAGTTTGGAATATAAAGGCATGAAACAGTGTTTCTACAATGGTTACTAGAGGTTTGTTTTCAATGAAATCAGATACTCCCCAGGGCTCCAGATAATGGGGAATATATCAAGATCTACTAGAATACTGACCAGTCAGAAAGGGCCCCACAAAAGGAGTCTGGAGGAGAAAGGCACAAGATAAAACTGCAGATTCTATTATACTAATAAACATTTTCAGCAAGTTTTGTAAAGATCCAAAATAAAATGTTTGAGTTAAGAGAGCGGACAAGGCTGAAACAGTCATTTTTGTATAATTCAAGGACAATAACTCTGAATTGCCTTATGCGATTTGAGTAGTTATCGAACTTGGCTTAGATTTCATACCAATAAACATTTTCAGCAAGTTTAGTGAAGATCAGATAGAAACTGTTGTTTCAGTAAGGGAGCGGACAAGGCTTAAACAGCTATCTTTTAATAATTGAAGGGCAATAACTCTGATGTGCCATAGGCGATTTGGGTAATTATCGAACTTGACCTAGACTATATAAACATTTTCAGTAGGTTTGATTAATATCCAATACAAAGTGTTTGTGTTAGAAAGTGGACATGGCTGAAACAGCCATTTTTTAATAATTTAAGGGGTATAACTCCAACATGCCTTATGCGATTTGGGTAATTATCAAACCTGGCCTAGATTTTATAACAATAGAAACTTTCATAAGGCTTGATGAAGATTGGATAAAAACTACTCAAGTTAGAGAGCGGACAAGGCTGAAACAGCCATTTTTTAATAATTCAAGGGCAATAACTCATACATGCCTTATGCGATTTGGGTAATTATCGAACTTGGCCTAGATTTTATACCAATTCACATTGTCATTAAGATTGGTGATGATTGGATAAAAACTACTCAAGTTAGAGAGTGGACAAGGCTGAAACAGCCATTTTTTAATAATTCAAGGGCAATAACTCCAACATGCTTTATGCGATTTCGGTATTTATTGAAATTGGCCTAGATTTTATACTAATACACATTTTCAGCAAGTTTGGT
This sequence comes from Gari tellinella, assembly GCA_922989275.2. Lineage (NCBI taxonomy): Eukaryota > Metazoa > Mollusca > Bivalvia > Cardiida > Psammobiidae > Gari > Gari tellinella. Next base: position 7,268,081 of record OV277868.1, on the reverse strand, counting down.
GAAGATTGGATAAAAATTACTCGAGTTAGAGAGCGGACAAGGCTGAAACAGCCAGTTTTTAATAATTCAAGGGCAATAACTCCAACATGCTTTATGCGATTTAGGTAATTATCGAACTTGGCCTAGATTTTATACTAATACATATTTTCAGCAAGTTTGGTGAAGATTGGATAAAAATTACTCGACTCAGAGAGCGGACAAGGAAAAGTGTGACAGACCGACGGACAGACTGACGGACAGACTGACAGACAAGGCGATTACTATAGGGCACCCACCTCTCGGTGGGGCCCTAATAACATGCAGACAAAAGTTCTCAGGGCTCAAGATAAGATTGAACAAACTGAAAGACCAACATTTTTTTCACACATTTCAGCACCAAATCCTATAGTAGACGATTCTAAAGAGTATTGACACCATAGGATTTAATGCAGAAATAATGATTTAACCCTTTCCTCCCTGAAACCTCAAATGGACAATTCTAGTTTTCAATTTAGTCCAGTCCATTTTTGACTTTTCCAGTTGATATTTACCATATATGTCAAAATAACAAACAGTGTAGACCCTGATCAGAGGGCTCCTTAAGGAGCCCTCTGATCAGGGTCTACACTGTTTGCCCAGGACAGGTGTACTCCTCACATGTACACTGTTTGCAAATGACGCATTTATGCGTGCCTAGGGTTCAAAGAGTTAAGCTTTTGGTATACTCCCTTTATCTGGAGCTCTGAGTTCCTAGGCTACATTTGACCTTTGTGTGACTATTTCTTTTCTTCTTTTATGTGTGGCTAGCCACATAAAAGTAAACTTATTTTTGCTCTTACTTTGGAATATGATGATCTAGAAGCAAACCCTAACCACCTTCCCACTTATGGCCAGGTTAATGCCACAAGAGATGGCCAGGTTAATGCCACAATAGATGACCAGGTTAATGCAACAATAGATGGCTTGGATAATGTCACAAGAGATGGCCATGTTAATGCCACAAGAGATGGCCAGGTTAATGCCACAAGTGATGGCCAGGTTAATGCCACAAGAGATGGCCAGGTTAATGCCACAAAGACAGCCAGGTTAATGCCACAAGAGATGGCCAGGTTAATGCCACAAGAGATGGCCAGGTTAATGCCACAAGAGATGGCCAGGTTATTGCCACAAGAGATGGCCAGGTTATTGCCACAAGAGATGGCCAGGTCAATGCCACAAAGACAGCCAGGTTAAAGTCTTTCTCTTAACCCTTTACCCAATAGCCCGTTTCTAGTATTGAAAATAGGTGACCACTTAAACCAAGTTGAAAGAAAAGCAGAATGCACTTTCAGGCACATTCTGCTTTACTTTCGGCCTGCTTTAAGCTACCATCTACTAGGATAAAATAAGAATCCTATGGTTCATAATAATGACAGCTTTAAGTGGATTTATGCATCAGTGGTGGAATAAATTTAAGGCAAATAAAGGAATGGTTTTAGTGTCTAAGGATTTCTACTGTTTTCCTAGCCACACAACAGTTAAATTGTCAGACATAACTAGCCAATGACAATGGTCATACCTTCAGTTCTGATACAAGGGTAATCTGGAGGAGGTTTAAGCCATTCTTTCTTATCATTGAGCATGTGTGATCTATCTGATGCAAATGTTTCCAAAAACTGTTCCGCTGAAATTACCCGAAAGTATCTGAAAATGTAACAAGAAGAATCTCAGAAATAATGCCAAGACCAGGCCCTAAGGTTTTAAGATTTTGAGTTAAGTTTGGGATCGTTCTCTACCATTTGATTGGTCAGATTTGAGCTTTTGCTAGCAAAAGCTCAAATCTGACCAATCAAATGTTTGAGAATGATCTCCGACTCACCTCTTTATCCTTGGGGTCTGGCTTGAAAAATACTTAAGGGATACAGAATCATAGATTGATATCATGGGCACACTGGGTCCATAAACCAATACTCCGTAGAAATTAATTTTAACACCTTTTATTTATAACTCCACTCAAGAAATTAGTTCCAATTTATACAGTCATGAATATGTATCATATGGAATAATTTCTTTGTTCTAGCAGGAGGTAGCTTAAAGCAGACTGAATGTAAAGCTGAATGCGCCTAAGGGCACATCCTGCCTTATTTTCAACCTGCTTTAACCCATTTAGTCCCTAGTTTTAAAGAAAGATGATCACTTAAAACAGATTGAAAGTAAAACAGAATATGCCTTAAGGCACATTCTGCTTTACTTTCAGCCTGCTTTAAGCTATTATCTGCTAGGATATAGAAAATATTTCTTATGATACATATTCATGACTGTATAAAAAGGGAACTGTTTTCTTCAGTGGAGGAATAAACTATAGGCGTTATAAGGCATATTTATGGGGGAATGAATTAAGTGGTCACCTGTCTTCAATGCTAGAGACAAGCCAATGAGACAAGTGTAATAAAACATCTCATGTTACCCCATAGCCTGTTTCTAGTTTTTCATGACATGTGACTACTTAAAGCAGGCTTCACTTTTAGCCTACTTTAAGCTACAATATTATAGAATATAGGAGAAAATTGTTATTGTGCATAATTCAAGACTGCATAAACTGGAACAATTTTCTTCAGTGGAGGAATAAATTATATGCGTAAAAACGCGTATTTATGGGATAATGGGTAAAAGCCAGATTTAACGTTCAAACTATTTTAAGATACATCATGTATTTGAAATATAATTATGGATTTACTGTTTAACATTATCAAAAGCCATTTAACCCTTCGACCCCTGGTCACCTATATATATGCCTCCTTTACAAATATAAAACCTGTGAAGAGTATGTTTGTCCTATGCAAATAGTGTAGACCCATTTCAAAAGCTTTAGTATAACATAAGTAATTTGGAAAGGAAAATGTGGAGAAGGGGAATAACTCTCACAGTATTGTTTCAAAACTCAATGATCTTTCTAATAAATAATTTAAAATTTTAGAATACTCACTCGGTGAACATCAACATATTATCATCAAGCATGAACTCTTTCTGCTAAAATAAGCTATCATTTTATCAGGGCTGCCATTTCTCCGGATTTTCCGAAATCTTCCGATTTTAATCCTAGCAGATGGTAGTTTAAAGCAGACTGAAAGTAAAGCAGAATGTGCCTGAAGGCACATTCAGCTTTATTTTTCATCTGCTTTAAGTGGTCATTTATCATCAATACTGGAAACAGGCTATGGAGTAAAGGGTTAAATACAGGTGACAGCTTAAAGTAAGCGGAAAATAAAACAGAAAGCTTTCTGTCTTACAATCACATCGCTTTAAACATTCACCTGTCTTAAACAACTGATAATTAACACTATTTAGTGGTCATATTTGAGAGGTTTTGCTGCAGTTTTCGTGACTCAACATAGCAATGCTTCAGCCTCACCTGCGGTATTGTTCCTTGAGGTTTGCACAGGATCTAATCCCTCTGTTGACATATTTTTCAAACCCACAAGGAAACTCCAGGCGCGAGTCTAGATCATACACAAATGTCCCTGCCGCTGTCTCATGTAAAAATATCACATGATAATCCTGAAAGTACCCAGTGATAATTTTAGAAATGAATGAGTCCTCGGGATGCACATTCTGTAAAAGAAAATGAGTCCTTGAGACTAACATTGAGTCCTTGGTGAAAAAATAACCTAATATCCTATGACTTGTTTCTAGTTTTGAAAACAGTTGATCACTTAAAGCAGGTTGAAAGTAAAGCAAATTCAAGGCTAGAAAAGACTGGTGGAAAGGGTAAAAAAAATTCAGTAAATGGACTATTACCCTAATCCATTATCCATATCAAATTTTGTTTATCATAAGGTAGAAGACACTTCAAAGCAAAATGAATTTCATTAACCCTTTACCTGATAGCCTTTTTCTAGTATTGAAGATAGTTGACTACTTAAAGCAGGTTGAAAGTAAAGCAGAATGCGCCTGAAGGCGCATTCTGCTTTACTTTCAGCCTGCTTTAAGCTATCTTGTGTTAGAATGTAGAAAATATTCCCTATAATATATATTCGTGACTGATTAAATTGGAACTATTTTCTTTAGCGGAGGAATAAATCATATTCGCTAAAAGGCGCTTCTATGGGGTAAAGGGTTAAAGCAGGAAGCTCTTACTGCTATAATTATCCTATAGTTTGACCCATTACTCCATAGCCTGTTTCTGGTTTTAAAGAGAGATGATCACTTAGGGTAGGATTAACGTAAAGCAGAATGCGCCTTAAGGTGCATTCTGCTTTACTTTAAGCCTGCTTGAAGCCATTGTCTGCTAGGATTTAGAAAATATTCTTATGATACATTTTCATGACTGTATCAAAAGGGAACTATTTTCAACAGTGGAGGAATAAACCAAAGGCGTAAAAAGGCATATTTATGGGGGGAAATGGGTTAAACTAATTGCTTTTATCACACAATAACCAATCCAAAAGGTGCAAACTGAATGGCAAACAGCATAGACCCTGATCAGACTGCTCTATCAGGAGCACTCTGATCAGGGTCTACACTGTTTGCGCCGACCTGCATAGTCATTACGATAATACCAATGTTTTTTTCACCACTTTGGGAATGAGTTGGTACCCTTACATTTGGGAAAAATATGCCCTAAAACGGCGTAAAATACTTGATTTTGGGAACAAATTTGAGCTGTAAAAGGCTCATTTTGGGGAAAAATTGTGCCGTGAAATGCTCACTTTGGGAAAAAAGCCCTAGTTTTCAATTGGGAACGGGTCCCCCAAAACCCCGCTGAATACTTACCCAAACAACGCAACCATCTGCTTGTTTGCTACTGGTTTGGTGCCACAGAGGAATCTACAGAATCAAAATGTACGAATGTGACAAAAACTGATACAGTGAAACCCCTCTAAACCGGACATGTGTGGGGACAAAAAAAATGTCCGGTTTAGAGGGGTTTCCGGTTTAGAGAGGTTTTAACCTTTTTAACAATTGTTTCTAGTATGGAAGATAACTGACCACTTAAAGCAGGTTTAAACTAAAGCAGCATGCGCCTTCTGCTTTACTTTCAACCTGCTTTAAGCTATCATCTGCAAGAAAGAATAAACTATTTTCTTCAGTGTAGGAATAAATAAAAGAAGTAAAAAGGCGTAATTATGGTGTAATATAAAGGGGTTAAAAATAAAGAAGGGTTGGAAACGGGACCAAAGCTTTTGTCCGGTTTAGAGAGAATTCCGGTATTAAGAGGTTCCGGTTTAGAGGGGTTTCACTGTACATGTATTTCTGGCATGAATTACTTTCCTATATTTGTACTACACGGTTATACATATACTACCGACAACACATCTATACTTACAAACATTGGTACTAAAAGTTTATACAGGATAATATATATGAGCCGTGCCATGACAAAACCTGCCTTATTGCATTGCCACATGGTATAGACCAAGCACTGTTGTCATCCAAGGCTCTGTATCTGAGTTCGATCTACACTGCCAAAAACAGTATACATGTATAGTACAGCTACATAAACTGCTTTAGAATAGATGCATGTGGATGTCAAATGGTGTCAAAACTAGTCGCCTCGTCTTAGACGCAGCGACTGGCCTTGATCTATACTGGCAATGCAATAAGATAGGTTTTCTCATGGCTCTGCTCATATAAAGAGTAAACTCAAGTTTGTCAACAGTTTCATATAGGTCTGCACCAAATCCATTAGTATGACCACTCATTAGACCAGGGCTGCCATTTCTGCGGATTTTTCCTAAATCTTCGGATTTTTTTCTAGTACATGGTAGCTTAACCCTTTACCCCATAGCCTGTTTCTAGTTTTGAAGACAGGTGACCCACTTAAAGCAGGCTGAAAGTAAAGCAGAATGTGCCTTAAGGCACATTCTGCTTTACTTTCAGCTTGTTTTAAGCTAAAATCTGCTAGGCCACACACAACACCTGCAACGGCAACTGCCCACGAGGACACAAACTGGAACTATTTTCTTCAGCGGAGGAATAAATTTAATACGCTAAAAGTCGCTTCTATGGGGAAAAGGGTTAAAGCAGGCTGAAAGTAAAGCAGAATGCGCCTTAAGGCATATTCTGCTTTACTTTCAGCCTGCTTTAAGCAGCCATGTGTCAACAAAACTAGATACAGGTGATGGGATAAAGGTACGATTCGTAAAATCGCACTTGAAAAATGCAAATTTGGAAATCTTAGGATTTTTTTATGTCGACTCATCTCTTTGAGGTGATTATAACTAGTAGTCACACCATAGGGTTTAGTGCAGACATATAGATTTTATTTTTCGAAATACTCCCCTTAACTTGGGCCCTGACTTAAATAATTATACTAGTACAACATGTCTATACACTTAAAAGTACTGGTATTACAAATCTATACTTAAATATACCAATACTACAAGTATACACTTAAAGATACTGGTACTGCAAATCTATACTTAAATATACAAATACTACAAGTATACACTTAAAGATACTTAGTCTATAGTTTCATATACCGATGGAGCATTCTGCTTTCCTTTCAGCTTGCTTTAACCCTTTGAACCCTATAGTCCCGCATACAGGCGTCCTTTTCAAAGAGTGTACATGTGAAAAGTACACTTGTCCTATGCAAACAGTGAAGACCCAGATCAGAGGGCTCCGAAAGGAGCCCTATGATCAGGGTCTTCACTGTTTGTCATAATGCCAAACATTGACAAAACAACCCTTAAAAGTCAGAAATGGACTAGACTTAATTGGAAACTGGAATTGTCCATTTGAAGTTTCAGGGAGGAAAGAGTTAAGCAAACATGTCTTCAATACTGGAAACAAGCTACTGGGGAAAGGGTTAACATGCAAGTTTTTAATATTTATGATTTACCTCGCTTTAACAGTAAATGAGTAATTCAGTCATATTCTGACCTTCAGCTAATTACAGGTGGAGGAAAACCCCAGAAGCCCTTAATCTTTATTCACTGTTTCAGGCACAAATCTGCAACTGGGTAGAACCACCGACCATCCGCAAGCCAAGTGGAAGGCTTCCCCACATGAAAAGTTCCAAGTATCCAGACCGGGATTCGAACTCGCAACAGTGAGGAGTGTCAGTCACAGTGGCTATAACCACTAGACACCGCCCCCCCCCCCCCCCTTTTTTTCAACCCTGCAAATTTTATAACCACTTGTACTCTAAGAATTTTAACACGCATCCAGTCACATTATCACTATATCATGAACGAATTCTAGCCCCTACCATATGATGTCAGTTGCAGGGCTGCCATTTCTCCGGATTTTTCCGAAATCTTCGGATTTTTATTCCAACAGATGGAAGCTTAAAACAGGCTGAAAGTAAAGCAGAATGCGCCTCAATGCGCATTCTGCTTTACTTTCAACCTGCTTTAAGCATCAAATGTCTTAAAAACTAGAAACAGACTATGGGTTAAAGGTATAATCCGGAAAATCGGGCTTGAAAAAATGAAAAATTTGAAATCTTAGGATTTTTGTTATAAACTTATGGCAGGCCTGCAGTTGAAGGAGTGACTTGAACACCATTTTTCAAAGCTTTGGTAAAACCTGGCCAAGGATCAAATCAGTGACCGCTCGACTCATGGTTTGGCACTCTTCAAAGAAAAGAAATTTGTCAATTACAATACAGAACCCACTGTTTGATTGCTGTTTGAGATGAAGACACAGTGACATTTCCCAAGTTCTGCTGGCCAGTCCTTCTTCACACTGTTGCACAAATGCCACACATTTTCTTCACTGAAAATAGAAAATATATATTGTGTATCCCGTAATAAAATAAATGCTCTCCCACACTTTACCCTTTACTCAACATGAACATCTTTTTACGCCTTTAATTTGTTCCATCACTGAAGAAAATAGTACCACTATTATATTATAGATAATATACAGTTAAGAATAAGCACCATTAGAAATAGAATATTTACTCTTTATCCTAGCAGATGGCAGCTTAACCCATTACCCCATATGATAAATACGCCTTTTTACACCTCTAATGTATTCCTCCACTGAAGGAAATAGTTCCAAATTATACAATAATGAATATTCATCATAAGAAATATTTTCTATTTTCTAGTAGATGATAGCTTAAAGCAGGCTGAAAGTAAAGCAGAATGCGCCTTATTAAGGCGCATTCTGCTTTACTTTCAACCTGCTTTACGTGATCAACTATCTTCCATACTGGAAACAGACTGTCTATGGGGTAATAGGTTATATTAAAGCAACTCACAACCAGATGGTGTATTTGCAAAAATAAAAGAAAATACTCAAATAAAACCAAATGTGTAGCATTATCCTGCATCTGGCATTAGAAAAATATGATCAGTCTAAAAACATCCTCAAGAAAAGTCTTCAAATCTTAATTTTTTAGATAATTTCCATCACTTTATCCTATATTTATTTTTATAGCATCGAAAGACGCAACAGAAATTGATCACAGGCTCGGACATAAACCCGGGCCGAATTATGTACTCTCCATCACTACACAGTAAAGTACACTAAATCTATCCCAGAGATATAAATAGTCTGGCTGGTCCAGTGGTCTCAGTGGTTGTCTTATTTTGCTTTCTGCCCCCGCATGCCGGGTCCCAGGTTCGAATCCCACCAGAGCTCAATAAATTTTTTTTATTGAAATGCATTTATTAAACAGAATTTCTTATCCTAAACTAATTCTTACCCGTTTATATAAGTGTTTGACATATATTTACAAATTACTATTTTTAATGCTAAATCTGGTTGCGAGCCTCTTTAAAGCACTGTAGGCGAGTAAAGCAGAATGTGCCTTAAAGAAACTGACAACTAAACTTGATACTAAAACTTTTTTTTGTTATAGGATGCCAGTCCCCTATATAAAATTATAAACACCGATTATCGGTACCATATGTAAATATTTTGTACAGAAAAAAGAATTATGATTAAAAATACATTTCAAAGAAAAGAATTCAAACCTGTGCGGAAAGTGCATGTGTACCGAGGCTAACGGTTTACCCCTGCCGGTCACCCATCCAAGTACTAACCGCACAGAACTTTGTTTAACTCATTCAGCCCTAGTGACGCATATCCTGGTTCACCCAATTACCGGTGATCTAAGGATTCGTCTGACTATTTCTCATCAATTAATAAGGTTTTTAACTCAAAAATATATTAAACATATAAAGTAAACATTTCTTTATGATTTTCAGCTTTAATATATAAATACACCCATAATTTGACATAAATAATCATAGTCAACTGTAGCGAGTGCGCCGCCATGTTTGTTTTGGTTACTCGTCCTATTATCGGTGATAAGGTAATATGACACCCGGAATAATTTTCAGGTATCGGCTTGTACTTCTATCAAACATTATTAAGAAAAGCTATCTGTTAACATAATTTTTAACTGAAAAGTTGTAATATTTTCCGTCACATTTTTTCACAGTGGGGGCAATGGAATATGTCACATTATACAAATAGGTTAAATGGTTTTATATGGGGAGAAAATGATTTATCTTGCGTAATTAATAAAAAAATGCACACTTTCCCTTTAGGAAAGTTTTTTTTGCTTTATACACATTAGTCTTGAGCAGCAGCCGAAAGATAAACGGAAGTTACGATTTTACACATGCGCGTAGCGGCGCTATGAGGAATACTCGGAAGTCACCGGTAATAGGATGTCCACGGTAAACGGGTCAATGGCAATATATGCGTCATTTGCCAAAGGTGTACCTGTTAAGAGTACACTGGTCTTATACAAACAGCGAAGTCCCTGATTATCTAGAGGGCTCCTGCCGACTTAAAATAAAAATTATGTTATCTTTTTACTTATCATAATCTTACCCTAATCATTATTTTACGAGTACGAATTGACAAGAGTACGAACTGACCAGGGCGGAATGAGTAAACTTGGACGGTATCAAGATTTGTCAGGGTTGTGGGTCATTAAATTTCAAATAGTAAAAATAAAAGATATTTAACAATTATAACAGTATTTAGTACCAATAACAACTCGTGTATGTGCAATCCTGCTTGCTGTTGTATAATTTTTCAAGATTTGTTTTCCTCTGGTCCATGAAAAGCGTTATAGGTATGGGCTAAAACGAGGACCCTGATCTCGTACCGCACATAGATATCTTATTTTAAGATATGTATGGTACCGCATACCATAGATATCTTAAGAGACTGTTTTAAGATATCTATGACCGCATACTACCAACACTTGGCGGGGTAATTTCGGGTTCGTAGCGCGTCAGTGCCCGCCTGTCAAGAACTTATTCTGTGTCAGAATTCTTTGAAACCTTGATTAAATTGAAATATACCGTATGGAGAGCGAAAAATCGTTAAAATAAAAAAAAGTTACAGTGCCGTTTTTTACTGACAGGACCTTTTGTCGAGAAAAGCTCCTTTTTTTTAATAAACAGGAATATTTTCTTTATAGAATGATATAACTCTAGTCTCAATAATTCTGTACATTCAAGTAAACTGTACATAGACTATAATATATCTATAATATATTGGGCAAACACAAGCAGCGGCGTAGCCAGGCTTGAACGAATGTTACGCACATCAGGGGGAGGGTGCGGGAGGGGGGTACCCCCTCCTGCTGGTGGGGGTCCGGGGGGCCTCCCCCGGGAGAAAAAAGGAAATTAGAAGTAAAATGGTGAGCTCTGAAGTGTATTTAGAGGGCTTTGGAGCACTGAATACGATCTATGTGAACTATACAAATGTGTCCAACATATGATTAAATTTTGTGATTAGCGTTTTTTCTGCTAAAATAATTTGACTTTTAGCCGCACGAGTGGTATATACAAGAAGCACTGTAGTCTTTTATGATGTCGACTTAAATTTGTAGTTGTTAAGATCCTGGGTTTCCGAAACTCGAACTTGAAAAATGCAAGTGGGGGTTCGGGGGTCCTCCCCCGGGAGAAAAATGGAAATTAGAACTGAAATGATGAGCTCTGAATTGTGTTTAGAGGGATCTGGAGCACTGAATACGATCTATGTGAACCATACAATTGTGTTCAAAGCTCCGTTATAACATAACATAAATTTAGTGATTAACATTTTTTCCGCTATAATAATTTGACTTTGCCGCACGAGATGCATGAAACACCGTATTTTTTTCTTCATGATGCTGATTTAAATTTGTAGTTGTTAAGATCCTGAGTTTCCAAAACTCGAACTTAAAAAATGCAAGTTGGGGTTCGGGGTCCTCCCCCGGGGAGAAAAATGGAAACAAGAACTGAAATGGTGAGCTCTGAAGTGTTTTTGGAGGGAATAGGGACGCTAAATACGATCAACGTGAACCATACAATTGTTTTGAAGGCTCTGTTTTATTAGACACAACCTTATTTTGTGACTAATTTTTCCACTGCTAGAACTATTTGACTTTAAGACTCAAGAGAAGTACACGAAACACTGTAGAAGTTTTTCAGGCTGCCAACTTTGTAGTAACTAAGTTCTTTATTTTCTGAAACTTGAACTTGACAGAGAAAAAATCGAAATAAGAACTGAAATGGTGAGATCTGAAGTGTGTTTGTAGGGATTTTGGACACTGAATACGATCAATATGACTAACCTATATATTTCCAAGAACTTTCGACTTTTAGACGATTTAGGTATACATTGTACGCACAATCCACATGTATATGAACTATGAAAAATTATTGGTGGGGGGTTTTGGGCACTAAATACGAACTATGTGATCCATACAATTTTCTTCAAAGGTTCGTTATATAAGACATAACATTATACAACTATTTGACTCAATGTTTAGACGCACGAGAGGTACATGTAGCAGATTAGGCCTACATGTAGCACCGTAGGCTTGAGGCTGCCGTCATTGTACATAGTTACTATCTATCTATCTCGTGGTTTCTGCTTCACACCCTCACGGGTAATTTCGAGCAGTTTGCGCGCCAAGTGCCTATTAGTGGAAATAAGAACTGATAAAAGATAAGGAAGTAAGGGGTAAAGGTGATAGGGGTTAAAATACTAGGGTGAAAAGATAAAAATCAGGATAAAAACATAACTGCAGGACTCATGGTTTAAAATGACAGATGCTGCTGACTGAAGACTTGAACTGATTCAAGTCCCCAGTCAGCACAACATCTGATGGCAGAGCATTCCACTGAACAATGGTTATGGGGAAAAAAGAGAACTTATAGTAGTCTGCACCAGTGTGGATCTGTGTATAGCCCGCAGAGTGGCAGTGACGAGACACCCTTGTATCACTCTGCATGTACGCTGGCACTGGTACAGCCACCAAGCCATGAATGATCTTATAGAAAAGACACAGTCGTGCATCTGCCCGCCGCTGCTCCAGACTACGCCATCCTAGTGTCTCCAGCATGGTAGAGACACTTGAGTATCTGGAGTACTCACCCAAAGTCCAACGGGCGGCGCGACGTTGCACCATCTCAATTTTGTCAATGTTGGACTTTGTGTGAGGATCCCAGACACTACTTGCGTACTCAAGTTGCGGGCGGACAAGGGTTTTAAACGTGCATTCACGGATCTTTTTTGATTTGCATTTTATGTTTCTCTTGAGGAATCCTAATGTTCGATTAGCTGTTGTTGTTATGCGGTTGACATGTGTGTTCCACGACAAGTTGCTCGAGATGTCCACACCTAGATAGCGAGCACTACTGACGGTCTCCAAGGTTTGTCCATGTAATGTGTAAGTTGTGGGAATTGGTAACCTAGCCTTGGTGGCATGAATTACCTGGCACTTGGAAGGGTTGAAGCTCATATCCCACTGTTTTGACCAATCTTGTAGTTTGTCGAGGTCTGCTTGTAGAGTCGAACCGTCTTCCTGTTTGTCGCTGATTGTCAAGTAGACAGCCGTGTCATCTGCAAACAGCCTTACTTGCGAGTTGATGCTTTCGGGCAGGTCGTTAATGTATACCAGGAATAATATCGGCCCCAGGACAGACCCTTGGGGAACTCCAGATGTCACTGGTATACTGTCGGAGCTTTCACCTTCCAGCACCACTGTCTGTGTCCGACCGCCAAGGAATGCTCGTATCCAGGAAAGGCACTTACCACGGACTCCATAAGAATGCAGCTTGTAGAGCAACTTCTCGTGGGACACCATGTCAAAGGCTTTACTAAAGTCAAGTAAGACGAGGTCGGTCTGTTTACCTTTGCTGGCGTTTCGGACCAGGTCCTCCACGAGCATGACTAGCTGTGTCTCAGTCGAACGTTTTTCTCTGAAGCCGTGTTGTAGGTCGTAAAGCAGGCTGTTTGAATCAAGAAATTTAACAAGATTAGAGGCCACTATGTGCTCAAGGAGCTTGCATGCATTACTAAGTTCTTCGTTTTCTAAAACTTGAAATTGATCAATGCTGGAGGGGGTCGGGAGAAAAATGGAAGTTAGAACTGAAACGGTGAGCTCTGAAGTGTGTTTGAAATCTTCATTTTAGACTTTAAGGTCTAACCCCCCTTAGCCTTCGGTTTTTATGCCATTTTTGGCCATGTTTGATTTTTCATTTTTCAAACTGATGTTACGCACGTGCGTACGTGCGTATAGCTGGCTACGCCCCTGACAAGTATGTCATGACATATTTTCTGGAAATATCAATGTTTAAAAAAAGCAAATACTTTTGTCCTGTGTTAAGCTGCCATCTATTATATAGTCTGGATGCCACACTGTACTGCAATATTCTAGTTGAGGGAGGACATAGGTTTTGTAGGCAGTTTCTTTGATTTTCTGATTGTTGGTCTTTACATTACGTTTAAATGAATCTATCATGTTTTTAACCTTTTAATAATTGTCCCTGACCTCCCTGTCATGATCAGCAATTGCTCGTTGGAAGTATCACGTAGACGTAGACGTAATGAATCATATGATAGGTAGCTCTATTCATAATATTAGTAAAACATTTATTTTAAGAAGTATATTATCCCGCATAAAGACGCAAACAGTTCATGACTTAGACCTAATCGGTGTACCGGTACAATACTCCATCGACAAGATGTCGCCGGGTCCGACAGTTTTGGTGTTATCAATATTGGGCGTTTTAGTCGCATTACTAGCAACTCTTGATCACTTTCAAGGATTTAGAGACGTATTCTTATCATATCTTCCCCTGAAATCAAATGATCATACAACAATTTATCAACTATTTACAAAAGAAGAACTTTCAAAGTACGATGGAAAAGAAAGTTCGAAAGTTTACCTGGCTATTTTAGGTGATGTTTTCGACGTAACCAGGGGCAAAAGACATTACGGTGAAGGAGGAGGATATTCGTTTTTTGCAGGTTCCTATTTTCTATTATAGACTCTAAGAGTTGTTCTGACTGTAACCCTAAATTGATTGTCTTTATGTCTTATCTGAATGGTAGTGACTAGGGGTACGTGACCGTACCTCTAATATTTGAAATTAGCGGTACGGTCACGTACCCCTAGCGAGCCCTGTGAGGGTTGACTAGGGGTACGTGAGTCATTTAAACTATGTAGCAACATATTAATTTGCCTGCAGATACGTTTTATTGATGCTAATATTAATAATCTCTCATTTCTACCTTATCTTGTGGATATTAAATGGAGAAAAACAAAGAAACTTCGACAAATATTCCCCACCCAACTTGTTCTCACCGGCAGCGATGAGAATAGATGTATTCCGCATACATGTATTGGGAGGTTCTGCTGTACGAGCATTATTATGTAACTGTATAATGTTGTATCCATGATGAGACTTGAATAAAGATTATTATATATTGGGTTAATTATCGTCAGATACGCCCGATATCTGAAAATCCGTGACCAATGTTAAATTTTTTTCTTAAAATTTTGATTCAATGGTAACTTAATTAATACAATAAGCTTGTAAGAAGCTACTGCTGGTGTGCCTTCCTAACTCAGCGATGAATATAAAGTGGTAGATCTAAGAAAATAAAAAATATCGAAGCTTCGGCTCCAATCAAGTATCGAAACATGTAAGTTTGCCGGTACCCAAGTTTGCTGGTTAATGACCTACACAAATCAACTCGTAAAACACGTTTGATAACTGATCGCAATTATACAGTGCATTTATTCTAAACAAGGCAGGTATTTGGTATTTATACATGTTTGTAAAAATGTGTGAACGTTCTTTATTCATAGGTATAGTTTTCGCTGTCGCGAAAAAAAATGCCGATTGGAAATTATTTTTGGATTATTTTTTTGTGCTTTTCTGCGTTAAACAGTCAGAATAGAAGGTTGAAATGAGATATTATTAACATGAGCATCGCTATTAAAGTATCTGCAGACACAATAAAGTGTTGCTATACAGTGTTATGGACTCACGTACCCCTAGTCAACCCTCACAGGGCTCGCTAGGGGTACGTGACCGTACCGCTAATTTCAAATATTAGAGGTACGGTCACGTACCCCTAGTCACTACCTATCTGAATTTACAAGTTGATTCGTCCTTATACGGTTCGTCCTCAGTATTTTGTAGAAATTACTAAGAATACATTTAGATCGCGTGATACATGTTTATTTGTCACACTTTCTGTCATTAACAAAAGTGAAAAGTGTACAAAAATCACTAAATGATTTTCAAAGTGTATATTGAGATTATTGACACATATCCTCTTCATCCGTTTGTCCGGAACCCTTAGCGAAAACGGACTTGGCAAGTGCGGCGCTTCACCACATTGTATAAGGTAATCAATTTAAATGGAAACTGAGAGATACATTGAACGAATATGGAGAAAAAATAGTTTTCTAACTGAAAATAACATTTAAAGTAATCAAACAACTTGATTGTTTACACAAATACCAGTTATTCAAACCAACTTTCGGTTGTAAATGCAGCGCCGTGAATTCTTATTATGCCGGAAGTTTGGCGGCATCATCCGGGTAGCAAATGCGCTTGTACACAACCGGGTCAAATTTATACTGCATATGAATGGTCAATTTCCAGACACTCGCTTCACGTAATAAACATTTAAGAGTTATATTGGAAAATGTGTTATTCGGAATCATTTTACAAAGTGACATTAAAAAAATAAGGTATGTGGTCAATTGTGGTATTCATTTTTTGAATATATAATTTTCTTCAAAGTTTCACTAAAATTCCAAGTTTTTTTCAGCATTTTTTTCGGCTATTATGCTGCCCGCATCTAATACCTAACCGGAACCGCTTTTTGCGATGACGTAAGCAAACCGCACATGCTGTATCAAGCGTTTTTGTGAGGTTTCCGGACATCATGGAGGAATTATATGGGGAGAAGAAACGTATACTCAAATCTGCATTTTCCCGAAAATGGTGTCGTTGATTACCTGTATGCGCGATAACGCTTAATCGATCGATAATTCAACTACACCGATACGCCGAAAGCGGGCTATCGCGTTTTTTATCGTGTTGAATGGTTACCTACTGTTAGTTTAAGTTACATAAAATCCTTAATTTTCACCCGATTTTCATTATAATGGTCTTAAAAGAAGGCTAAGATATTTATCTTTCACGTGTAAAAATAACAGATTTTATTTTTTAAAATTGATCAGTTTTATGGCGAGTTAAAGAGTGGTTACCAAATGAATTTGCCGATAAAAGGGAGCAAGCACTCGCGCATAAATATATCACGGCCCGTTACAAAACCTTTCATAAAACCCTCAATTTTCGACCGATTTTCAAAACAATGGTCTTAAAGGAAAGCTTAGATATTTTTCTTTCAGTTGTGGAAATGCAAGTGTTTATTTTTGAAATCGACAAATTTTATGGCGAGTTAAAGAGCGATTGCCAAATGAAATAGTCGATAAACGAGAGCAGGCGATCGCGAAATATATACTACGTCCCGTTTCAAAAACTTGAATTTAATCCATAATTTTCGTCCGATATATATATATATTTTTAAAAAAAAGGTCTTGATATAAAGCCGTGACACTTATCTTTCGGTTGTAAAAATACCAGGGTTTTTCTTGAAGCGAAAAAAGTAATGATGACCCACAAAGGTTGCTGGCTAATGAAATGACTAGACCAACTCGCGTAAGAAAATAATTCCTTTCGTATAAAAACTTAAGCAAACTTCTAAACTTCTAAAAATGTGTTCATGCATTGTTACAATGTTCTACATGGAGGAAATATTTCCTTGGAGGCAAAAAAAAAATCCATTTTGTATGTAAAGAGACATTTGAAAGGAGTGCGCGTCAAACGGCCAAAGTTGTAACTGTATTATTATGTCGTATGTGATCATTATTATTATTGAAAAGAAAATTAGAATTATTAACATATTACTTCAAAAAAAGGATTTTGGGTTAGTTTTACATCCAGACTAAAATATACATATTATCCGTCCCATTTCTATGAAAGAGGTAACAGTTTGCATTATCTTCAGAAATTAATTGCAAACATGATTACATGAGATCGCCGTTTCTTTCTGCTTTACTTATGTCTTATATAACGGAGTAAATTATAAAGCAGTCAATGCCTTAAGCAATCTATTTTAGTGACTGCTTAACTCTTTGCCTGCTGATCGCGCCTTCACTTTTTTTTTTGCAAACAACTTGGATCAAGATCAGATGCCGCGTAACACGGCGTCTGATCTGGATCCAGAATGTTTGACACTCGTCTTTAGCTTTATTTACTTACAAAATGTACAAATCTAAATTTAAAAAAAAAATGCAGCCGACAATTTCGAGCGATAAAAACAAAAGTGTGAAAAAACTTGCTACTTTACTTAATACACATCAATAAATCAAATTAAGATAATAGACGTTTATTTAAGAATAAAATCATCAAGTAAATGTGGTTAAATAATAAACTAGGTCTATTCATCTGTAAACTACATGTCTACCATATTACACATCACAAAGGAATGTGACACATTACGTAACCGTACACAGAACACACACCAATTAGCAGGACATTTATAAGCGTCATAAAACTCTCCAAGCATGAAGTCCATGCTTCTTGAACATGCCGATTATCTATGAAGTGCATGTTAGGGAACTGGACACCAGGGGGTTGCCACTTTAATAAAAAAATATCAATGCTACCCGTGCGTGTAACTTGAACATGTGTTTTTGACTTTTGTAACCGCATGATGTTTATATATTATACAAATCACAAAAAATAAAGATAATAGAATTGAAAAAAAACAACAACAAAAAAACCAACATCAATGCACCTGGTTTGGTTGAAGACTGGATTAACCCTCTCATTACTGAATACCAGTAACATGATGACTATTGCAATTGCAAACAGTTGTAATCAAGACCAGGCTGCAATAATGTCGGATTCATAGAGTATGTCTCTTGAAATATAGTTTACCCCTTTTTCAAATTAAGCTCTTTATGACACATTTTACCTTTTCTCCGCATGAGGATCATCAGAGAGAGAGACAGACAGACAGACATTCATACAGAAAGATGGAGACAGAAGCGAGAGACTGACAGACAGAGATAAAAGAAAAATAGACAGACAGAGAGACAGACACAAAGAGAAACAGAGACATAAATACAAAAAGAGGCAATCAGACAGTGGCAAAGAAATATAGACACACACAAACTTCGTAGGTAAACGAAAAAATACGTTTTTCTCTCATTTTCAAAACCTCACTAAACTAACAATTTATGAGCTATCGCCTCAAATTTTGTACTACGCGAAAGATCATGGTCTAATAAAACATCTGTATTAAAATTTATAACGAAAAGATGACGTTAAAAGCATTTCTATTAACACCAAACTTCGTAGGTAAACGAAAAAATACGTTTTTCTCTCATTTTCAAAACCTCACTAAACTAACAATTTATAAGCTATCGCCTCAAATTTTGTACTACGCGTAAGATCATGGTCTAATAAAACATCTGTATTAAAATTTATAACGAAAAGATGACATTAAAAGCATTTCTATTAACTCTAAACTTTGTAGGTAAACGAAAAAATACGTTTTTCTCTCATTTTCAAAACCTCACTAAACTAACAATTTATAAGCTATCGCCTCAAATTTTGTACTACTCGTGAGATCATGGTCTAATATAACATCTGTTTTTAAATTTTTAACGAAAAGATATCATTAAAAGCATTTCTATTAACACCAAACTTTTGGAAAAACATTGTTTTCTAGCCGCCAGCGAGCGCCGCTGATTGACCGATTTTGGACGACACGATAAATCGCGAGCCGGCCAGATACTTCTCCCCGTATAATTCCTCCATGCGGACATGTAGGAAGGGTCCGTTGTATGAGAATGGAGGATACAGACTAGTGTCTGCGTAAAAATGGCAGTTTACTATTTAGACCCTATAGTATCCTTGCTTCTTGTCAATTCGCCACTTTCTTGTCAATTCGCCACCTAAGCAAAACTTTGAATTCGGTCACGAGCAGGCTACCGAGGATGTCCGAAAACTACAGAGGATATCTGAACACTAGGACAGTTTCACTCAGGAAGATTTCAAGCGCCGAAAATGCGAAAGAAACAGATAAAATAACAATTATTCACAAAAAGTTTCCAATCAAAAGACATGTTGGTTATATCCATATTTATCAGATTGTGACAAATTATATTCTTCTTTCTTCTTTTATTATAATGGTAAGTAATCACAATGATTATTGGGCCATGTGTGTGGGGGGGAGGGTGTTAGAAAAAAGCTCGGGTCAACAATCATTATCCATATGTTGTTTTTTATTACATGTATACAATATTGTGTTTAGCCTCTTTAACCCTTTACTCCATAGCCTATTTCTAGTTTTCAAGACAGGTGACCGCTTAAAGCAAGTTCTGCTTTACTGTAAGCCTGCTTTAAAGATATTTCCTCAGTCCATTAATGGACTACCCCCTATTGTTCTCGATAGGCGATAAAAAGCATGCAGCATAAGCTGCCAGCGGGTATATTTATCTCAGTTTACATGGTGAGGCCCAGATAAACTCATACTCTAGAGGCTTTTCAATGTTTATTTCTAACCAAACTATCAAATATAAAGGTTGGGTCTCGCATGAGATGCATCAATGTGCACAAGACCCATGCTTTTTGCAAGGAAATTTTCTGGCAAGGCGTTATAACCAAAAGATCGTCAGGAGATGTCTTTAAGTTACCACACACTTGCAAGTTGGATATAGAATATATTTCTTGTTGTGCATATTCATGACTGTATCAAGTGGGACTTCTCTCCTCAGTAGTGTAATTAACCCATTACCCCATTACCCCATTACTAGGTTTTTTCTAGTTTTGAAGAGAAGTGACCACTTACAGCAGGTTGAAAGTAAAGCAGACTGTGCCTTAGGGCACATTCTGCTTTACTTTCAGTCTGCTTTAAGCCATTGTGTGCTTGGATATAGAAACTATTTTTTGTGATACATATCTATGACTGTATAAATTTGCACTATTTTCTTCAGTGGAATAATATATTAAAGGCGTAAATAGCGTATTTATGGGGTAATGAGTTAATAAATCAAAGGTATAAAAGTTAGTATTTTTGGAGTAATGGGTTAAGCTCAAACTTTTTATCATTTACAGGAAAAGATGGAACAAGGGCCTATGTTACAGGAGATTTTACAGACAAGGGTCTAATAGAGGATATATCTGGACTAACTCACACTGATCTGCTAGGCCTTGAAGAGTGGAACCAGTTTTACAAGAAAGATTACAAACATGCTGGTAAAATAAATATTTATTTTGTTGAAACAAAATTAGCATCTCTGGAAAAACCTCTTCACTAAGTTCACTTTGTAATCACTCTACTCATTAGTAACATCAGTTCAGGATTGCCATTTATAAGTTAATCAGGGATCCAGATAAGGGGAGTATTTCAAAAATTAAAATCTTTATTTCTGCATTAAACCCTATGGTGTCACTACTCATTAGAATTGTCTCTCTGAGACGATTCTAATGAGTAGTAACACCATAAGATTTGGTTCAGTATAAGTGAGAAAATGTTGGATTTGTTCAGATTAATCCCTCTTAACTGGAACCCTGGTTAATAATGAAAAATCCTTTAAGATTACCAAATTTTCTATTTATCAAGCATGATTTCTTAAAGCAGGTTAAAAGTAAAGCAGAATGCGCCTAAATTAGCAATTTTCTTTACTTTCAGGCTGCTTTAAGCTACCATCTGTTAGGATAAAAACGGAAGATTTCGGAAAATTCCGGTAAAATGGCAGCCCTGTCAGTTACACTGTGGAAAACCAGTTCATACTTTGCCAATTACATGATTAATAATAATAAAAATTTAATAGTTCCAGGTCATGAATATGCAAAATAAAAACTATTTTCTAGCAGACTTTAGCTTAAAGCAGGCTGAATGTAAAGCAGTACGCACCTGTAGGCACATTCTGTTTAACCCTTTCCCTTATAGAAGCGCCTTTTAGCGCATTCAGTTTTTAGCTCGCCTGTTCGTAGAACAGCAGAGCTAATGTCATACCCCCGGCGTGGGCGTGAGCGTGGCCAAGGTTAAAGTTTTTTGGACGGGTTGTTTTAAAGCTTAATATTTGTGCTAGGGTTATGAAATTTTGTATGGAGGTTCATTTGGGGTTAAACATTGATGTTATGATGTTGGAATTTAAAAATAATTTTAATTTATGTAAATTTTTGACATGTTTTGGACTTACGTTTTTCGACTTCAAATCACCACGTTAAAGTTTTTTGGACGGGTTGTTTTAAAGCTTAATATTTGTGCTAGGGTTATGAAATTTTGTATGGATGTTCATTAGGGGTTAAACATTGGTGTTATGATGTTGGAATTTAAAAATAATTTTAATTTATGTCAATTTTCGACATGTTTTGGACTTAGGTTTTTCGACTACAAACCACCAGGTTAAAGTTTTTTGGACGGGTTGTTTTATATTTGACACGCTTTGGACCTAAATGTTTTCCTACTAAACACCACGTTAAAGTTTTTTGGACGGGTTGCTTTATAGTTTAATACTTGTGCTAAGGTGCTGAAATTTTGTATGTAGGTTCATTAGGAGTCAAACATTGATGTTATGAAGATGAAATTTAAAAATAATTTTAATATTTGTCAATTTTTGACACGATTTGGACTTAGTTGTTTTGACTTCAAATCACCAGGTTAAAGGTTGCACGGGTTGTTTAAAGTTTAATGAAACTAGACTAAGACTCAACATTAATTTAATAATAGTTCTAAACTGAAAATTGATTTTCTTTTGATACAAGATGTTTTTTAGACTTAAACTTTAAACAGGCGAGCATCAAGTGGCTTTGACACCCATTTCTGGTTTCTCCGCTGAAGAAAATAGTTCCAATTGAAACAGTCATGAATATGTATCACAAGGAATATTTTCTTTATTCTAGTAGGTGGTAGCTTAAAGCAGGCTGAAAGTAAATCCTTAAGGCGCATTCTGCTTTACTTTCAACCTGCTTTAAGTAGTCATCTATTTTCAAAACTAGAAACAGGTTATGGGGTAAAGGGTTAACTTTTAACTTGCTATAAGTTGTCTGCTATTTTCAATACTAGAAATAGATTATGGAGTTAAATGGGTTACGGATTGTCTATGATGTAAATGTTTAGCCCTAATACCCCATAAATATGCCTTTTTACGCGTCTAATTTATTCATCCACTGAAGAAAATAGTTTCAATTCATACAGTCTATAAATATGTTTCGTCAGAAATATTTTCTATATCCTAGCAGATTGTAGCTTTAAGCAGGCTGAAAGTAAAGCAGAATGTGCCTTAAGGCGCATTCTGCTTTACTTTCAACCTGCTTTAAGTGGTCACCAGTCTTTAAAACTAGAAACAGGCTATGATGTAAGGTTAAAGAACTTGTTTCATTTCACTAGGCAGACTTATTGGACATTTCTATGATGAGAGAGGGCTGCCTACAGATGCCATGAAAGGTTTTGAAAAGAGATTGGCAGAATCGAAGAAAGCTAAATTAGCAGATGAAGATGACAGACAGATGTTTCCACCATGTAATGTAGAGTCCAGACAAGGAGCAGGCAGACGAATATGGTGCACCAATCTGAGGTTTGTCAGATACCCGCTTTTATGATCTTAACCCATTACTAAAAAAATACACCTTTTTGCACCTTTTATTTATTCCCTTATATAAGTAAATGATTCCAAATTAAACATACATGAATATGTACGCTTAAAAATATTTTCTATATCCTTATTCCTAGCAGATGATAGCCTAAAGCAGGCTGAAAGTAAATCAGAATGCGCCTCCAGGCGCATTCTGCTTTACTTTCAACCAACTTTATGTGTTTACCTGCCTTTAACACTAGAATGATGGTAACGGGTAGAGGGTTAAAGCGGGCTGAAGGTAAGGCACAATGTGTCTTACAGTGCATTCTGCTTTACTTTTAACCTGCTTTAAATAGTCACCTGTCTCCAAAACTTAGGGTAATGGGTTAATCTAAAGCTGACCTATGTTATTTGTGCTTACAGTGGTGGGATACAAAGAGACTGGATTGGTGTACCACGGCAGTACTTCCAGCCGGGCAAGACGGAGCCTAGATGTGCCTGTATAAAGGATGTAGGACCCCCCTCGGGGACTGATTCAACCGTGAAACATAACAACAGAGGTGATCTAGACAATCCAAATATGAAAGTGTATGAAGGTTGCGACCCTAAAGAGTTCCAGTGCTATTTTGTAGATTGAAATATAGCTTTTCATTAAAACTATTACTCCATAGATTGTTTTAACACGATCAATTTATTCTCACACTGAAGAAAATAGTTCCACTTATTTTCCAATAGGTGACCACTTAAAGCAGGTTGAAAGGTATTCTGCTTTACTTTCAGTCTGTTTTATCCTACCATCTGCTAGGATATAGAAAATCTCTCTTATGGTGCGTATCCATGACTGTATAAAATGGAACTATTTTCATTAGTTGAGGAATAAATCTGTTAATGGAGTGATGTGTTAATGCAAGCAGAGAGTAAAACACTTAACCCATTACCCCATAGCCTGTTTCTAGTTTTTTAGACAGTTTACCACTTAAAGCAGGTTTAAAGTAAAGCAGAATGCACCTTAAGGTGCATTCTGCTTTACTTTCAGCCTGCTTAAAGCTACCATCTGCTAGGATAGAGAAAACAAAAATAATTAACAATAGTCATGACTATATAAATTGGAACTATGTTCTGCAGGGTTGGAATAAATCAAAGGGGTAAAAATGCGTATTTAAGGGGTAATGGGTTAATAGACAATCTAAAATGCAATTCCATTCACAAACTGTCCATATAGCTCATGCTCATTCATTCCAAGTTGTGGATGACGGTGACAGATGGTATTCGACCCAGTTGCCGATTTGTGCCTGAAACAGTGCATAAAGGGCTTCTGGGGTCTTCCTCCATCTGTAATTAGCTAGACGTCGCGATATGACTGAAATACTGTTAAAGGCGACGTAAAAACATAACATAACATAGCAAGATGGTATTTTGTTATAACCTTGCTTCAAACAGTGGTTCTAGAATATATTATGAAATACGCATGAGCAGAGATCTTGCAGATATTTTCCAGTTTATGCTAACCCATTACCCCATAACTTGTTTCTAGTTTTGATGATAGCTGACCACTTAAAGCAGGCTGAAAGTAAAGCTTTACTTTCAGCCCGCTTTAAGCTACCAATATGCAAAGATAATAAAAAAAATAGTACTTATGGTGTATATTCATGACTGTATAAAGTGAACCTATTTTGTTCAGTTGAGGAATAAATTAAAGGTGTAAAAAAAAAGAGGTATTTATAGGGTAATAGGTTAAAGGGACTCGCAACCGGATGGTGTTCTTGTCAAAATAAAATAAAATACTCAAATAAAAGCAAATTTGTGGCATTATTTGGCTTTTGACATTAAAAAAATATGATCAGTCCAAAAAACGTCTCAAGAATCGTCACCGAATCTTAGTTTTTTAGATATTTTCCATTGTTTTTCCATAGCGTTGGCTAACGGTATAGTTGTTGTTGTTGCTTCTCTACGCGGGGTCAGACATAAACCCGAGCCGAATAATGTTCTATTAATAGCTATCATTGAAGTACGTTAATTCGCTACCCTAAATAGTCGAAAATGGACCAGCCTTTATTGCAAACTTGAAATGTCCATTGGAAGTTTCAGGGGGTAATGAGTTAAAACATATCATGGTGTAAGAGATCACCTTTATCTTTCATTGAGTGACTTCTGAAAATGAGAATGTTCATCTACAGATAGAACCTCTCTATAACAACCACTGATTGATATTATTACTTTAGTGTATAAAGGCAAGTGGTTGCTTAACCCTTTCCCCCATAGAAGCGACTTTTAGCGCATATAATTTATTCCTCCGCTGAAGAAAGTAGTTCAAATTTCATCAGTTATGAATAAATATTATAGCTTATATTTTATATATTCTAGCACATGGAAGCTTAAAGAAGGTTGAAAGTAAAGCAGAGTGTGCCCTAAGGCGCATTCTGCTTTACTTTCAACCTGCTTTAAGTGGTCGTCTATCTTCAATACAAGAAATAGGCTATCAGGTAAAGAGTTAAAGCAAAGTGAAAGTAAAGCAGAAAGCTCCTTTAGGAGCTTTCAGTTATACCCCCATCTTGCTTGAAGTCCCACCTGGCTTTATACAATAAATTGGCCCTTTTTTAGGGCTCATAATAGAGAGGTTTAACTACATATATTCTTTGAGACATTTGGCACCTTAACGAAGAACAAAACTAATGCAGAAAGTTCTAATATGAGCATTTCTGCATTACTCATGGTCTGTATTGATAAATCACATGCCTTTGTCATGTTACTAGGGTCTTTGCCCTAACCCACTTGTCGGAAGCACAGGGCAAGAGGTTTCTGATTCGGTCAATTGATATTTGCATCAGAATTTGGCATATTACAGTTAAAAAAGCAGTTTCGTGCAAGTGGTTTGAAAATATTAAGGCAAAGACTGAGACATTGCTATTATAATGAGTTTTCTGCATTACTTTTGTTCTGTGTTAACTCTTTCCTCCCTGAAACTTTAAATGGAAAATTCCAGTTTCCATTTTAGTCTAGTCCATTTCTGACTTTTAAGGGTCGTTTTTGTCAATGTTTGGCATTATGACAAACAGTGAAGACCCTGATCAGAGGGCTCCTTTCGGAGCCCTCTGATCTGGGTCTTCACTGTTTGCACAGGACAAGTGTACTATTCACATGTACACTGTTTGAAAAAGACGCCTATAAGCGGGACTAGGGTTCAAAGGGTTAAGAAATAACATGTCTTCGGATATGGTTATGCTACTACATGTATTATAATTACTAGCTTTCTGCATTACTTTTATATTGTGTTAAGAAATCCAATGTCTTTGGGTAATGGTCATGATACTTCTATGTGAGTGTTCTGCATGGCCACGATATTCTTTAACCCTTTCAACCCTAGTCCCGCATATAGGCGTCTTTTCAAACAGTGTACATGTGAATAGTACACTTGTCCTGTTCAAACAGTGAAGGCCCAGATCAGAGGGCTCCGAAAGGAGCCCTCTGATCAGGGTCTTCACTGTTTGTCAGTAATGGCAAAATTGATAAAAACAACTCTTAAAAGTCAGAAATGGACTAGACAAAAATCGAAACTGGAATTGTCCATTTAAAGTTTCAGGGAGGAAGGAGTTAACCTAATGCATACTTTTTGTTCTGCTTTAGAATTCATGTCTTTTGATATTGTCATGATTTACCATAAAGAGGTTTTATTTTGCGTCGTTAAGAAATCACATCATTGGATATGGCTGGGATACTCATATAGGAGCTTTCTGTATAACTTTTTTATTGCAATAAGACATTACATGTGTTTGGACATGGCTATTTTACTTATATGAATGAAAGTGTAGACCTCAGGACTATAGACAAGAGAGGTGAAACGTAACTCTTTGCATGCTGGGTAATTTGTTTGTCTGCTACAGTTGTCGTCTGCTGTTGTTCTAAAAATAGAATTTTCTAAATTTCTTTTCAAAACAGGGTCAGATTGTCAAACAGTTGATACAAAGGAGCTTTCTGTATTACTATCACTTTGCTTTAATCAGTCACCTGTCGTAAACACATAATAATTAACACAATTTAGTGGTTGTAATTGTCAGGACTGTCATTTCTCCGAATTTTTCCTAAATCTTCGGATTTTTTTCTAGAACATGGTAGCTTAAAGCAGACTGAAATTAAAGCAGAATACGCTATAAGGCGCATTCTGCTTTACTTCCAGCATGCTTTAATTAGTCACGTGTCAACAAAACTAGAAACAGACTATGGAGTTAACGTACCATTCGTAAATTCGCACTTGAAAAATGCAAATTTGGAAATCTTAGGATTTTTCATGTCAACTTATGGCAGCCCTGAATTGTTTTTACTTGTGCCATATGTCTAGTTTGATTTTTATTCTTGTACATGGATTGTTATATTTTTATGCTTTAACTCATTCACCCCTGAAACTAATGGACTGTTCCAATTTCCAGTTCAGTCTTTTTTGTTTTACTATTTAGGCTTGATTTTAGCAATGTAATGCAAAATTACAAACAGGGCAGACCCTGATCAGAGAACTCCTGCAGGATCGGTGTTAACACTGTTTGCAAAAGACAAGTGTACTCTTCACATTAACACTGCTTGTTAAAGGCGAGTATACTTGTCCCTAGGCTTGAATGTGTTAATAAATTTTACAATTAAGCTTGTCATAGCTGGTAGCTAAAGCAAGTTGAAAGCCTTTTAAATGCACTTTCTGCTTTACTTTCAGCCTGCTTTAAGCTAAGATCTACTAGGATAGGAACTATTTCTTATGGTGCATATTCGTGACTATAATGTGGAACTACTTTCTTCAGCGGGTGAATAAGTTAAAGATTTTTTTATGGGGTAAAAGGATAATCTTATATACATGTATTTATTCAGCTCATGCTTCTGTTGTATGTTCATGTTACGTAAAATGTCTTCCAGGTGATGGTATGTTTATACATGTATAATATTGTACCAGGGCTCCAGATAAGAGGTAGTTATTTCAACAAATCCAACATTTTCTCACTCTTTTTAGCACCAAATCCTATGGTGTTATTACTCATTAGAATCGTCTCGAAGAGACGATTCTAATGAGTAGTGACACCATAGGGTTTAATTCAGAAATAAAGATTTTAGTTTTTGAAAAACTCCCCTTATCTGGTGCTTTGTTGTACAGTGCTCCCTCTCTACAACAACAACCAATGGGAGACAAAGATTGTGTGTGTTGTACAGAGGGATTTTTTTCTCTCAAACATCTACCGCAACAACCAATGGGAGATATAGTGAATCTAACACCACTGTGAGTGTCAGATAAGAATATCCCACCCGAGTTTTGAAGATATTTTTGGAACACGAGGCTTTGCCCAGTGTTCCAAAAACATTTTTAAACGAGGGTTGGATATTCATCTGACACTCAACTGTGGTGTTAGATTTATTTTCTCACCTCGTCAACCCTTAAAACGCGTTTAACTTGCTATACAGTGGCGATTTGTATTTTTAGACCCTGATCAGAGACTTCCTTCAGGAGCCCTCTTTTCAGGGTCTACACTTTTTGCATAGGACAAGTGTAATCCTTACAGGTACACTCTTTGTAAATGACGAGTAACATTGTTGCTAGGGTTGAATGTGTTAAAGCACAGTCACCTTGCTTTAAGCAGTCTTCTGTCATAAACACCTAACAGTTAACACAACTAAGTGGTTGTAATAGAGAGGTTTTACTGTACTTAGAGTACTGGGGCCCGTTTCATAAAACTTTGTACGAAAAAATCGATCGTAAGTCAAAACTTTAAAATGCATTTAATTTCTTATTTCTCTATTTAATCCGGTCTTGTGACATATTTTTGGAATCGTCTTTTCAAGACGATTCCAAAAAGATGTCACAAGACAGGATTAGATTGAGAAATAAGTAATAATTGAGACTTTTATAATCTGACTTACGACAACATTTGTCGTAAGAAGTTTTATGAAACGGGCCCCTGATATTTACCAACATTAATCCTATCTCATTAAGGGTGTACTTCCTTAAATCGTTTTATGCCCCAAGGTTGTAAAGAATTTTAGCTGATTCTGAGATTGTCCTCAAGCATGTGAATGATCAGATTTGAACAAAAGCTCAATTCTGACCAATCAAATGCTTGACAATGATCTCAGACTCAACTCTTTATATCGTTGGACCATGGGCTAAGTATTGCAGTCAGGATCATACAAGGTCACATGTTTATATGCCTTATGCACATTGCAGTTTGGTGACCTTGACCTCTGTGTTTGCATTTATGTCAAGGCATGTCACGGGCATCAATGTTTTACAAACACATTTCTAAAATCTAGCCAAACATGATGGTTATATGTTATGACACTGTCACAGCTTTGCCTTCTTGTATTTATTTTGGATATTTTCTAATAAATTGTACAATAAGAACTGTTTTAATTGTGTTTGGTAGTCAATATAACAATGGACTACAGTGTTCACTATCTACAACAACATTCAATGGGAGAAGAAGAAGGTGTGTGTTGTTCGGAGGGAGACGTTATAGGGAGGGGAAATTCAGACTTGACTTTCATTGGCAAACAGCTTGAATCCAGATCAGACGCCGCGTAACGCGGCGAATGATCTGGATTCTAGCTGTTTGTCACTGGTATATTATTTAATCAAAATGTCCAATAATATGTAACTTTGAGAAAACGCCAAACGACACTTGTAAGCAGACTATAGTGCAGCAGTGAAAGGGGAAGACATAATGGTCTTCTTTGGGGAACAGCGGCAAAGGTTGTTGTAAGGAGGGAATCGTTGTTTGGCGGACCATTGTAGGGAGTGAGTACTGTAGTATCAAATCAGGTAATTTAACCTCTTCAGTGTCATACTAATGCTTACTACATAAACAATTACTCCATGAATAGCCCTCTAATTATTTCGACTATTAGAGAAAAAAAATCCCCATTTATGAAGTCCTGGGTCCAATTTTATAAAGCATTTAAGTTGAGTCTAAGTGTGTTCTCAATCATTGGATTGGTCAGATTTGAGCCCAGGCTCAAATCTGACCAATCAAATGAATGACTTCAGACTCAACTCAAATGATTTATAACCTTGGAGCCAGAAGGTGAAACAGGAGGTATGTCTAGTATATTGTCAGATGTTAGCTTAAAACAGGTTGAAAGTACAGAAGGTAAATAGGTTCCTATAAGTAATCAGATGAGTGCTAAGGCCGTTTGGCCTTTTGTATTGAATAAACATCAATTTAAAGCGACTCGCAACCAGATGGTGCATTAAAAATAGTAATTTGTAAATATGTGTCAAACGCTTATATAAATGGTAAAGAATTAGTTTAGGATAAGAAATTCTGTTTAAAAAAATGTATTTCAATAAAAAAAAATATTGGTCTCTGGTGGGATTCGAACCCGGGGCCCCGGCATTGGCGGACAGAAGGCAAAATAGGGGAAACCGCTTAGACCAATGGACCACGGAACTATCCGTTTATCTCGGATCGATTTAACGTATTTCAATGTGTAGCTATCGAAAGTGCATACAACTTCGTAATTCGGCTCGTGTTTATGTCTAAGCCCGTGTAGAGAAGCAACAACAACAACTATACCGTCTACTAGTCGGTATAGAAAAACGATGGAAAATATCTAAAAATCTAAGATTCGGTGACGATTCTTGAGACTTTTTTTGGACTGATCATATTTTTTTAATGTCAGAAGCCAAATAATGCCACAAATTTGCTTTTATTTGAGTATTTTATTTTATTTTGACAAGTACACCATCCGGTTGCGAGTCCCTTTAAGAGTCAAACATGTGAGACCCTGGGTCCATGCTTATAAAGCGTTTGAGTTGAGTCTTAAATCATTCTTAAGCATTTGATTGGTCAGATTCGAGTCTAGGCTCAAATCTGACCTCTCAAATGCTTGAGAACTATTTCAGACTCAATTCAAACGCTTTCTAACCTTGGACAAAGGACCTCATAAGTGGGGACTTTATACGCGCTGGGTCTGGCCTGGTGATGAGCTGACACTTGGACATCTTGTCAAAACTGTTCGTAAATATGAGTGTCACCCGACCTGGCAATAGAGGAATGAATGAGTTAACCATCTCGCCATCTATTTCTCTATGAGTGTCTCTCTCTCCCTCTCTTCTCTTATCTCTCACTCTCTCTGTCCACCTTGCTCTGTCTCTTTCTACCTCTCTCTAACTTTCTCTATCTCTGTTTTTGCCTCTCTCACTGCCTGTGTGGTTGTCTATCAGTCTGTTTCTGTCTCTCTTGCTGTCTCTATATGTATGCCTCTCTCTCTCTCTGTATGTCTGTCTCTGTCTGTCTGTCGCTCTCTCTCTGTCTGTCTGTGTGTATGTCTGTCTCTATGTGGTCGTCACTTTCCTTCTGTCCCTCGTGTGTCTGTATCTCTGTCTGTCTGACTCTCTGTTCATGTATATCGTGCTGCCTCTCTCTCTCTCGCTCTATCTGTCTCTGTGTGTGACTCCCTCTTTCGAAGCATTGCAATATGACAAATCGTGCAGATTCTGACCAGAGCGATCCTTTAGTTTAGTCATTATATTGACCTATATTATGGTGGGGAGTAAGACGCCCCCAGCAGACGTTAATTATTTCTAGTTAGTTTTTTGTGGGATGCAAGGATGACACAGATGGAATCCTACTGCTGGAGAACCACTCGGGTTTTAAGGTCTCATCCTCATGATCCTATGTATCATAATTAGAACAATTATTAGGTGCATCGGGTACTCGAGCCTTGGAGCGACTCATGTACCCCCTACTAGAGGTAAACATATTCAAGCGTGTTGCTGTTAGATCACGACTCCGCTAAGATTAGAGAGCTATGTACAGTCTCTGGCCTTTGAGTTTCAGTGAAGAAGACGTACGTTATTGAATCCCAATAAACGAGTTCACTCATTATCCCCTGAAACTTCCAATGGACAATTTCAGTTAGCAAAAAAGGCTGGTCCAATTTAGACTATTTAGGGGTATTTTTGTAATAGATTTCAAAATGACAAACAGTGAAGTCCCTGGTCAGAGCCCTCTGATCAGGGACTTCACTGTTTTCCTAGGACAAGTGTACTCTTTACACGTACATATTTGGTAAAGGACGCATATATGCGTCACTAGGACTCCATGAGTTAATGCTAAAATAATGATGCCCGCTGATGCGCCTGATCAGGCCCCGTTTTATAATTTGCGTTCTAGTTCGTTTGCGTTGAGTATGAGATCGTTCTCAATATTTTGATTGATCAGAGTTGAGCTTCATTTAAAGCGCTTGAGACGAGTCTGAGGTCGGTCTCAAACTTTCAATAATCGGCCAGGTTTTAGCATTTTGCTTAAATTTAACCAGTCAATAACTTGAGCCTGAACGATCTCAGATTCAACTCGAACGCTTTAAATATAATCAGTTGAAGCATATTATACCAAGACTCCGAAGTTCCAAACTGTTCTACACTCGGCCAGGGATAATATATTATCCCTGACTCGGCTTAATCAAAACTTTAATGAGTTCATGTTAGTCTTTCCGGCTTGGACATTTAACCCATTACCCCATAGTCCGTTTCAAGTTTTGGAGACATAATTCGTCGTGTGACGGTATTACAATGTTCTATCTACCATGCAGGTTGTTTTCAGAAAATTTACTTTAAAAAGCATGCGGTATCATGCATATCATGAAGTTTGAAAACTCTATATATAGTATTGGACATAGATCATTGTAAGACTCAAAGGAAAGTTAAAAATGGAGATAGACTATTCTAATACTGGTGATAACTTCAAATAGAAATCTTAGATAAACATATCGTTTGCACCAGGAGATGGCCCTTGGAATGAGCTTACCAATGGTATGTAGAACTCTGTTTGTTTACAAATTGGACTTAGAATGTTGTAAGCCTCACACGACGACTGATGGCCATTTAAAACAGGTTGAAAGTAAAGCAGAATGCGCCTTAAGGCACATTCTTCTTTTTTCAGCCTTCTTAGGATATTATATTGAATTTAATTCTTATAATGCTCCATCACTGTGGAACTACAGTATTTTCTTCAGAAGAGGAAGAAATTAGAGGCGGAAAATGCGTTTTCATGGGGTAATTGATTGAATTGAAAACAAATTTGAACTGAGGTATGTTGTTGTTGTTAGAGTATCTGTACTTAACACTCACAGGACAGCTTGGTACAGACAGAGTGGCCTGTCAAGCTGGAGCATTACGTGCACAACTGTTTTCAATTGCCTCGCCATTTAGGCAGCTATGCTCCGTCTTCAGAGGATAACTGGGGTAGGGCCTATATTATCGGCGCATGATTCCAAGCTGTTTTGACTCTCAATCTCGTAAATAAAATACAATGTTACGCTGACGCCTTAGATGTGCAATCACGAATGAATATTTTTCGTGGTGCAATGTAGACCCATTTAGAAGTATCCAAGAAGGATTTTGTGGAGTACCATCATTGAAGTTGAAGTTGAATCTGCACAGATTGTCTTTAAATTGCAATACATGTACCTTGTATATAATATCTATGTAACGATACCAAGTCAAATTTTGACAATGCTTAATTAGAAGGAACCTACTTGGAAACTAGAGTTGTTTAATTTAAATTTTGTCAGTTAAATTTATTTCTCCTGAGTGGAAATTGAATTGCATTTTTCATCTGAAACAACGCTGTCGGTTATGTACAAGTGTGAAGAGGACGTTGTATCCTATCAACATGCAATTATTGTAAAGCAGAATGCGTATTAAAGGAGCATTCTGCTTTACTTTCAACCTGCTTTCAGCTTACATCTGCTAGGCTATGTCAAAGGAAATATGTTTTCTCTTATGTTCCATAGTAAACTGAAATAATCTCTTTCGATGAAGAACACATTAAAAGCGTAAAAGGCGTATCTAATGATGGTAAAGGAGCTTTAAAGTGATTTCAACAAAAATGTATATTTAACGGGTGACCGTTTTGACGTCCTTGGTTATTTTCGCCCTAATTATATAAAGTCGACGTGCGATTGCTATTTATGAACAATTCATTTATTCTTGCCTTTTGACAATCAGAACTACAGGTAACTGGTTAATTGAACGTATGTCATAATTTCTTAATTGTACGGATTCAAATTATTGTGAAAATTTGCGACATCGGTGCCAAGCAAGCATTTTTTGTTGTTATTTTAGACGAAGCGCACCATTACATATTCACCCCTGAAACTTTAAATGAACAAGTCCAATTTCTATGTTAGTCTAGTCCATTTTTTACTATTTAGGGTTGATTTTAAAAATATATTCAAAATGACAAACAGTGTTGACCCTATCAGAGGGCTCCATCGGTTGAGGAATAAATTAAATTTTAATCTGTATATGCATAGGACAAGTGTAATCCTCACATATACACTGTTTGTAAATTACGAGTATATTCGTCGCTAGGGTTGAATGTGTTAAGCTGGTATCTGACTGTGTTATTATAACTTTAAAATTAAAATCATCTGATTAAAATTTCTCCTGCTGAAATTATGTAACAATTACTTTTAAAGTTTAAATAGGTGTAGAAATTCTTTTATACTAGCTGAAAATCAATGGGCTTTGGTGTGTAGTGGCTGTATCGGTGATCATTGACCAAACCCCAATAGCTCAGTAGGTAGAGCACCAGACTAGTGTCAACTGATCATCATGGGTTTAACTAGTTGCGATATCGTAACTGTATTGCGGATACAAGACCTTGGTCTAGAGTTAGAGGTACAGTACTGCAGCTAGGGTTTAACCAATTACCCCATAAATACACCTTTTTACGCTAGTGCGCCTCTAACTTATTCCTCTTCTGAAGAAAATCGTTTCAATTTATAAATTCATGACTATGCAGCATAAGAACTTTATTCTTTATCTAGCAGATGGTAGCTTAAAGCAGGCTGAAAGTAAAGCCTGTCTTCAAAACTAGAAATAGGGTATGGGGTAGTGGATTAAAGAGGCTCGCAACGGGATTTAGCATTAAAAATAGTAATTTGTAAATATATGTCAAATGCTTATATAAATGGGTAAGATTTAGTTAAGCATAATAAATTCATTTAAAAAAAAAGAAAAGAAGAAGCTCTGGTGGGATTCGAACCCGTGACCCTCCATGAGGAGACAAACATGAAAATAAGGAAACGCCTTTACCCACTAGGCTACGAGCGCTCTCTCTGTATATGAGTTAGCGAATTAACGTACTTCAGTGGTAGCGATTGATAGTACATTATTCGGCTCAGGTTTATGTCTGAGCCCGTGTAGAGAAGCAACAACAACAACTATACCATCTACTAACGCTATAGAAAAAGATGGAAAATATCTAAAAAAAACCCTAAGATTCGGTGACGATTCTTGAGGCTTTTTTAGGACTGATCATATTTTTTGAATGTCAGAAGCCAAATAATGCCACAAATTTGCTTTTATTTGAGTATTTTATTTTATTTTGACAAGTACACCATCCGGTTGCGAGTCCCTTTAAGACTTAAGTCCCACTTCAGGCAGACTTTTTTCTTTAATTTTTTATGATGGCTAACATTCAGTGCTGCATATGATGGCCATGTGTGACTGTGGGTAGTTAAAAAGACAGAAATGCTGGGTAGTGCACTACAATGATTTCAGAAGTGTTTGATTGTCCATATATATGAGAGCCATTTTGTCTTCTGAAAAAGAGAGTGTACTGATTGTAGGTCTGTAAGTGTTGAGGTGGTCCAGTGTATTCAAGTTCCATCGTTCAGGGATATTTTCCCCCTTGTTAACTTTGAGTTTGCTTAACTAGCTACCTGTCACTCAGAATTCTAAGATTTAGAATAATTTTCAGTTGCTCTACTCCTTCAGACTGTATGGGAAATGTGCTAGACTGTTAATCAAGGAGTCAGTTTTTGGCACACCTGAGCTAGCTCAAGGTGAGGTTTTGCAATCCTTGAATGTCCGTCGTGTTTAATGTTTATGCAATCTTTCTCAAACTTGCTCAGATTGTATATTACCATAAGAGTTCGGATGAGTTTGATTATGGTTGAAATCGGACCAATAGGTCTGGAGTTATCTAGTTCTACCTTTGAATTGCTGAAAATGCCATATTTAACAGTGTTTACACTCTAGAGGCCACAATATAAATCTAATCTTTCTCAAACTTGCCCAGATTGTATATTACAATAAGAGTTCCAATAAGTGTAATTATGGTTGAAATCGGACCAATAGTGCAAGAGTTATCTGCCCTTGAATTGCTGAAAATGCCATATCTTACAGCGGTTACACTCTTGCAACTACAGATTTCAATGGATTTTGATTATACTTGCACACAAAGTATATAGCTATAAGTTCTCAAAGGAGTGCAATTATTGTTGAAATTTAATCATTATGGCAATAGTTACCTGAAAAAAGTTTAATTAAATATATACCTGTAGTCATGAATTTGCACCATAAGAAATATTTTCTTTATCCTAGTAGCAGAATCAAGTTGAAAGCTTAAAGCAGGCTGAAAATAAACCAGAATAGGCCTAAGGCACATTCTACTTTACTTTTGACCTGCATTAAGACTTAGTATTCACCTCTTTTCAAAACTAGAAACAAGCTATGGTGTTCAGGGTAAAGGTATTTCTATGAAGCAATGGTTAAATCTTACAGGGTCACTGGTGTACCAATATGTTTGGAATGTGGAGGCTACTGAGTTTTGCCTTGAGAAAGCAGACACCAGGATGCAAATTCTGCAACTGCAATCGCATGCTATCTGTGGCATCTAAAAGGTAAGAAAAAAAGGCTCTCCTTAGCCATATACACATGCAAATTGCTAATATCCAAAGTTAGACAGATGGCTGCTTAAAGCAAAATGGAAGTTTTGATGCAGAAAACTCCTCTAGGAACTTGTTGCGTTACCTTCATCTTGCTTTAAAACATTCGGCTCTATCCACACGTTTTTTGTTTATCATTTCAACATTTACCAACAGTGTACCTATGAAGAGTGCAGTTGTCCTATACAAACAGTATAGACCAAGATCAGGGTCTGTACTGTTTATCATTTAGCAATACAATGTATAATACAAAATATAGTTCTAAATGGACTAGAATTAGCTTAATTGAAACTGGATTTTTCCCTTAAAGGTGAATGGAGTGAACAAGTTATCCAACTATCACTAAGATTTTAATACAAATTCATGAGTTTAATACACCCTTAATCCTTTACCCCATATCCTGTTTCTAGTGTTGAATATACCGGTATGTGACTACTAACTTAAAGCAGGTTGAAAGTAAAGCAGATCACTTACGGCACATTCTGCTTTACTTTCAGTCTGCTTTAAGCTACCTTCTATTAGAATATAGAAATTTTTTAGGATGATCATACATATAAGATATTCCTGATTGTATTAATTGGAACTACATGTTTATTAGTTGATGAAAAAAATAGAGGCGTAAAAAGGCGTATTTATGAGGTAATGGGTTAAAGCACATTATGCTTGAATTTTTAACCTGTTTTAAGTGGTCATGTCATGTGTTGAAAATTAGAAACAAGTTATGGGGTAAAAGTAGACTGTCCAATATTTTACTGTTATTTTTGTTTCAGGAAAGGTGTGGACATGGCCTATTTGACTTATGAGCGCTATGTGGATCACTTACCCAAACCTCAACCATTAATCATATTTCATGGACTGATGGGTTCAAAGACAAACTGGCAGAGTCTTGCTAAAGTGTTAGGCAAGACAGGTCGGATGGTAGGTTCCTTAATTGCTCTTTAACCAATTACTCCATAAATATGCCTCTTTACACCTTTAATTTATTCCTCCACTGAAGAGAATAGTTGCAATTTATACAGTTATGAATATGTATGATAAAAAATACTTTCTATATTTTAGCAGATGTTAGCTTAAAGCAGGCTGAAAGTAAAGCAGAATGTGCCGTAAGTGATCTGCTTTAACCCTTTACCCCATAGCCTGTTTCTAGTTTTGAAGACAGGTGACCACTTAAAGCAGGTTGAAAGTAAAGCAGAATGTGCCTTAAGGCACATTCTGCTTTACTTTCAGCCTGCTTTAAGCTAAAATCTTCTAGGCTATATAAAATATTTGTAATAGTAATTGTTCATGAGGGTATAAACTGGAATTATTTTCTTCAGCGGAGGAATAAATTAAATACGCTAAAAGTCGCTTCTATGGGGTAATGGGTTAAGGTGGTTCGCGGGTCAGCTTATTCTGTGTCAGAATTCTTTGAAACCTTGATTAAATTGAAATATACCATATGGAGAGTGAAACATCGTAAAAAAAAAAAAAAATACAGTGCCGTTTTTTTCTGACAGGACCTTTTGTCGAGAAAAGCTCCTTTTTTAATAAACAGGAATATTTTCTTTATAAAATGGTATAACTCAATAATTTCTGTACATTCAAGTAAACAGTACATAGACTATAAGATAGTGGGCAAACAAAAGTATTTCATGACATATTTTCTGGAAATATCAATATTTTAAAAACGTCAAATTCTGATAAAGTCAAATTACAAAAAATCTAGCTGTTTAACATACACTAATTTTACTCTTATTAGATAGATATAACTGAATTCTACTATTCACAAAAGTTTAATGAAAATCTACAGTAGAATTTACATTTTATATATTTGATTTCCTGAAATTCTGACAAAATGTTTACACAAAACGAGTAACCTGCCTTGAGTTCAACTTTAAAATGCCGTCAGCTCTAAATAATACCATAAGTCAAACCTGTAATAAGGAACCATTGAATACGGTAGCCTGTAGATATTTAAAGGCAGGTGACTGCTTATTGCATAACAAAAGTAATGCATAAAAGCTCCTCTAGGATCTATCTTTTAGCATTACTTTTGTCCTGTGTTAAGCTGCCATGTGTCATATAGGCTATAAATCCTCACAAATTTAGCTGTCACTTGACTATACTTGCATCTGATATTATTCGTTATTACGTGACTAAACATAGCCTGTCCCCTGATCACCGCGTTATGAATTGACTTGTCACTAAAATCGGACAATTTATTTAAAAAAAAAGTTTTGAAGCGAGTGGGAATCGAACCTAGAACCTTTTGATTGCAAGTCAATCACCTCACCAACTGCGCTAACAGAGAAGACACTGAAGTAGATCGAACTTTTCTTTATCTTAATTTTCTACTATAAGCACGTGCCACAAAGATCAGGTGAAAGTCATCAGCATTTCCGGAACTCGAGATGCGGGCCGCCCGCTGTCGAACCACCTTAAGTGGTCACCTATTTTCAAAACTAGAAACAGGCTATGGGGTAATGTGTTAACCAATTACTCCATAAATATGCCATTTTAAGCCTTTATTTATTACCCCACTGGTGAATATTGTTTAATTAATAGTTTAATACAGTTGTGAATATGCACCGTAAGAAATATTTTTAATATCTTAACAGATCTTTGACAACTTAAAGCAGGCTGAGAGTAAAGCATAACACGCCTTCAGGTGCATTCGGTTTTACTTTTTACCTGCTTTAAGTGGTCACCTGTCTTCAAAACTAGAAACATGCTATGATGGGATAAAGGGTTTAAATCTCTTTTTACCGAAAATACATGTATCCTTATTGTTTTTGCCTTGTCTGTTTGTTTGTTTGTCTGTATTTCCACAACTTTAACCTTTGCCATAACTATGGAACAGTATGTGATATAAAGAAGAGACTTTATACTTGGTAATTGGCATGTGTACTCAACTCAAGAAGCTCTAAGAGCTCAGTACACGTTGGGTCATATCAGACAAAAGTCAAGGTCATTAACCCTTTACCTGATAGCCTATTTCTATTACTTAAGATAGGTGACTACTTAAAGCAGGTTGAAAGTAAAGCAGAATGCGCCTTAGGGCGCATTCTGCTTTACTTTCAGCCTACTTTAAGCTATCATGTGCTATAATATAGAAAATATTCCCTATAATACATATTCATTACTGATTAAATTGGAACTAAATAATATCCCCTAAAAGGCGCTTCTATAAGGTAAAGGGTTAAGAGGTCATGGTCAAATCTGGGGCATAATGTTTCACACACGTCTTGTTTTTTATGACCCAGGTAGTTGCTGTTGATGCGAGGAATCATGGTGAAAGTGTGCACTCTGAGGAAATGAACTATTTTTATATGCGAGACGACTTATTGCGACTTATGGACGATCTTGACATCAGTCAGGCAGTGGTTCTTGGACACAGTATGGGCGGAAAGGTTGCCATGACAACAGCTTTGACCAATGTGAGTGGGTGCTTTAGCTTTTCTAGATTACTATTATACATGTCTTTCTAATCCTTTACTCCATAAATACACCTTTTTAGCTCGACTTTTTCAAAAAGTCGAGCTATTGTCGTCACCCTGTCGTCTGCGTCTGCGTCAGCGTCTGCGTCTGCGTCTGCGTCTGCGTCGGTTAAGTTTTTTGCTTAAGGTTTTTGTAAGAGTCCATTTCTCAATAACTATCAAAGGTATCCATTTGAAACTTGGAATAGTTGTTCAGTATTAAAAGGGCAACTCATTACAACAAGACAGGTAACCCTGGGATTTGTCATTTCAGAGTTATTGCCCTTGTTTTATTTACTTAAAAATTATAAATTAACATATCTCAATAGCTATCAAAGGTATCCATTTGAAACTTTGAATAGTTGTTCAGTATCAAAAGGGCAACTCATTACAACAAGGCAGGTAACCCTGGGATTTGTCATTTCAGAGTTATTGCCCCTATTTTATTTACTTAAAAATTATAAATTAACATATCTCAATAACTATCAAAGGTATCCATTTGAAACTTGGAATACTTGTTTAATATCAAAAGGGCAACTCATTACAACAAGGCAGGTAACCCTGTGATTTGTCATTTCAGAGTTATTGCCCTTGTTTTATTTACTTAAATATTATAAATTAACATATCTCAATAACTATCAGGGGTATCCATTTGAAACTTTGAATAGTTATTAAGTATCAAAAGAGCAACTCATTACAACAAGGCAGGTAACCCTAGGATTTGCCATTCCAGAGTTATTGCCCCTGTTTTATTTACTTAAAAATTATAAATTAACATATCTCGATAACAATCAAAGGTATCCATTTGAAACTTTGAATACTTGTTTAGTATCAAAAGGGCAACTCATTACAACAAGGCAGGTAATCAAGGGATTTGTCATTTCAGAGTTATTGCCCATGTTTTATTTACTTAAAACTTGTAAATTAACATATCTAAATAACTATGAAAGATATTAACTTGAAACTTTAAATACCTGTTAAGTATCAAAAGGACAACTCATTACAATAAGGTAGGTTACTCTGTGATTTGTGATTCCAGAGTAATTGCCCTTGATTTATTTACTTAAAACTTGTAAATTGAAATATCTTAATAACTGTCAAAGGTTTTAACTTGAAACTTTAAATACTTGTGTTATAACAAAAGGGCAACTCATTCAAACAAGAAAAGTGACCGGGGATTTGCCATTCCAGAGTTTTTGCCCTTGTTTTTATTTGCATAAAACTTGTAAATTGAAATTTCTCAATAATTACAATAGGTATTAACTTGAAACTTTTAATGCTTGTTCAGTTTCAAAAGGGCATCACCTTTCAAGACAGCAGATAACCATGAGATTTGTCATTGCAGAGTTATTGCCCTTGTTTGACTAAGAATTTGTATATGAAATTATTCAGTAACCGTAGAAAGTTGTTAATTTCAAACTTCCAATATATTTGAATACTTGTTTAGTTTCAAAAGGGCAACGCATTACAACAAGGCAGGTAAAGCAGGCAAAGATATTGTCCTTCTTTTGACTTATAGTTTACTTTAAGTGGAATGTAGACTGTCCAAGTATGTTTAAGTTGTTGTTGCTTACAAACTTCTATGATCAATAGGGCATTAAACACACATTCTTTAAGTTTGAAAAATATAGCCGTCTCAAGTATATGAAAGTCGAGCGTCCAGCACCCGTTTGCGGTGCTCTCGTTATGTCTTTAATTTATTCCTTCATTGAAGAAAATGGGTCCACTATTATGCACTATAATTATACAGTCATGAGTATGCACCATGAGTAATATTTTCTATTTCCTAGCAGGTTATACATGTAGTTTAAAGCAGGTTGAAAGTAAAGCATTCCTGCTTTACCTTCAGCCAACTTTTTGTGATCATTTGTTTTCAAGAATAAAAACTAGACTATGGGGTAATTGGTTAAGGGTCAAAATTTGCCTCCATTATATTTTCTGATATTCTATAATTAATTTAATCTGCAATATAAACAATATATATGAGACAACAAATAATCAGGGCTGCTATTTCTCCGGATTTTTCTGAAATCTTTGGAATTTTTTCCTAGCAAATGGTAGCTTACAGCAGGTTGAAAGTGAAGCAAAATGTTCCTTGAGGCACATTCTGCTTTACTTTCAACCTGTTTTAAGTAAACACCTTTGAAAAATAGAAAATTTGGAAATCTTAAGATTTTCCATGATCAAGTTGTTGCATCCCTGAATAATCCATTCTACTCATGGATCATTTACACATAGAACACTTTTCCGACATCCTATCAGGGTTTTGCTTTAACCGATTACTCTTTTAACCACTCTAATTTATTGATTTACTAAAGAAAATAGTTCCACTTTATACGTCATAAATATATACAATGTACCTGATAAGTCTGTAACTTAGCCGATGGTACATCTAGCTTAAAACAGTCTTAAAGTAAAGCTGAATGCACCTCAACCCTTTCCCCTATAGAAGCATCCTTAAACACATTCTATTTACATCTCCACTGAAGAAAATAGTTTCAATTTAGACAGTCATGAACGTGTACCCTAATATGAAATAGTTTTCATGTCCTAACAGATGGAAGTTTAAAGCAGATTGAAATTAAAGTAGATTCTGCCTTAACTCATTCACCCCTGAAAGTTTTAATGGACAATTCCAAATTCAAAATAAGTCTAGTCCATTTTTGACCATTTAGGGTTGATTTTAACAATATACATGTATTTCAAAATGACAAACAGTGTAGACCCTGATCAGAGGGCTCCTTCAGGAGCCCTCTGATCAGGGTCTACACTGTTTGCATAGGGCAAGTGTAATCCTTACAGGTACACTATTTGTAAATGACGAGTAAACTCGTTGCTAGGGTTGAATGTGTTAACTCTTTCCTCCCTGAAACTTTAATTGGACAATTCCAGTTTCCATTTTAGCCTACCGGTAGTCCATTTCTGACTTTTAAGGGTTGTTTTTGTCAATGTTTGACATTGTGACAAACAGTGAAGACCCTGATCAGAGGGCTCCTTTCGGAGCCCTCTGATCTGGGTCTTCACTGTTTGCATAGGACAAGTGAACTATTCACATGTACACTGTTTGAAAAGGACACCCATATGCGGGACTAGGGTTCAAAGAGTTAAGGGGCATTCTGCTATAGGTGGTTATCTGTTTTCAAAACTAGAAATAGGCTATAGGGTAAAGGGTTAAGGGCTTAAGGCACAATCTTCTTTACCTAAGATCTTCATAGTGGGTGG
Source organism: Gari tellinella (assembly GCA_922989275.2). Lineage (NCBI taxonomy): Eukaryota > Metazoa > Mollusca > Bivalvia > Cardiida > Psammobiidae > Gari > Gari tellinella. Next base: position 7,224,866 of record OV277868.1, on the reverse strand, counting down.
AGTTTAATATGAATATTCAGTAGGAGGTGGTTTAAATATTCAGGCAGATCGTGTTTCGGGGCTAGTGGTTGTTGATGTCTCTCCCTGCCCGTCCCCGTCAGCTGGTACCATCCCAGCCTTTCTCGAAGTGATGCTTAGAATATCCCTGGACCTGCGAGAGACAAGCATAGACGTGCCAATGTCCACAGTCAGAATGAATATACTACAAGCCTTAGCAGAAGTTGTAGAGGTAAGTTTTGAGTTGAGTTTGAAGTCGTTCTCAAGCATTTGATTGGTCAGATTTGAGCCTAGGCTCAAATCTGACCAATCAAATGCTTGAGAACAATCTCATACTCAACATAAAACAAGTTTTTAGCCACACCATCTCAACGGAGCTCGCTGTGAATGCCCTCTAGGGTTTTTGCGAGAATGCCAACTGAAGAACTGAAGAACTCCAAAGCTTTGTAACTGTGGACCCAGGGATCCAGATAAGAGGGAATAACCTCCAGTTTTGTAATGTTTTTTTTTCATGTTTGTACTACTATACCCTATTGTGTTTCTTCTCATTAGAATTGTCTCTTTCAGATGATTCGAATGAGTAGTCACATAATAAGGTTTGAGGCTGACATAAAGATTTTTGTGCACATTTATTGTTTTTTTTAACTCTGCCAAAAAGTAGTCCAGGGAATATGGTAACGCTAATATTATTCTGTCAAACATCATTATTATTGTCATTGGAATTATATCCAATGCCTAAAACCAACTGTAACAAATAGGTTAATAGACAAACAGCGAAGATAAGATGGTTCCTATTTGAATAGAACTCAGTTTGCCACATTGATGCATATTTAATAACGTCAATTTTATTGATTGGTTGAATGAATTTGTCTTTGTGTAAATAAACTTATGAGTCAACCTGCTTTAAGTGGTCACCTAATTCTAAAATTAAAAACAGGCTATTGGGCAAGCCGCAATGGGTTAAGAGGAGCAACTGGTACAAAACTTGTACAAAACATAAGAATATAGCTATATACACCAGCACCAAAGGGAAGTAACTGTATATAGCTAAGTTTCTTACGTACAATTTTTTTGGTACTTTTATTTTCTCTATACATTATTCAAGTTTAGATACATCATTTGAAAGCTTTATTTGATTAGATATTAAGGAATGGTAGTAGTGTGGGTTTTAAGTGTTGTGGGATGTTTAGGTAGGTTTTGGGGAGGTTTGGGGTCTTTAGACGAACCGAGATAAGATAGATCCTCAATGGGCTAAAGCGTCACAAGCGTGGGCACAATTTTAGAGCCGTTCTTGTTTAGCCTTCTCCATACTGGTTCAATCCCAATCAAGCCCAGTATCATTATCTTTGAAATGTAGTTTTTAACATAAATGTTTTTCCTAAACTAATTTTTACATCTTTATAGAGGCGCCTGGTATCCAGTTACAAAAAAAAAGTTTATAGATCAAATTTGGTTCTCAGTCTTTGTAAAACATGTATACATGTTGATGACTGTATGGTAAGCCTTATTGACTTTTATTGTTCTATTTCAGAATAGCTCAATACGTCATTTTTTGGCATCCAATTTGATAATTAAAGATAACAGTTATCAATGGAGGGTGAACCTGGATGCCATAATCAACAATTATACTGATATATCTGGATTCCCTGACTTTGGGAGTGAACAGTACTATGGCAGTACGCTATTTATAGGTGGAGCTAAGTCTGATTATATAAGGTATGTCTTCTGGGATATAATTAAGAAATAATAAATTCATACCAGTGTTTTGTGGTGCAATAAAAAACGGGTAGGCGTTGAGATGCGTAGTAATTAAATCATGAGGCTGAAGTCTACCAAAGTTTTGAAGATAGGTGGTCATTTAAAGCAGGTTGAAAGTAAAGCAGAATGTGCATTAAGGCACATTCTGCTTTACTTTCAACCTGCTTTAAGTGGTCACATGTCTTCAAAACTAGAAACAGGCTATGGGTAATGGGTTAAAGTAGGCTGAAAGTAAAGCAGAATGCACCATAAGTTAGCGGTCAACCATCTTCAAAACTACAAACAGGCTAGAGACTAAAGGTATAGGGCCACCAAATAGACTGGAAATGCTTCTTGGTGTAGTCGAAAGAAGTCTGGCGAGAAATAGTGCCAAACCTTTTATAAGTTATATAGTAGAGTTGAATTGGTGGCCCATTCCCTAAAGGCTTAAAGATTCATTTGTTAAATCCAATTTATTCGTGTAAAGTTCTCTATATGATATAATAATTAAATCCTCATGTTTTGTATCTGTTGTTTATTTCAGAGATGTTCATTACCCTATAATATTGTCGATGTTTCCAAATGCAGAAGTACAACATATAGAGGGCGCTGGACATTGGGTGCATTCTGATAGGCCACACCAGTTTATTCAAGAAATCAATAGCTTCTTAGAACAGGCAGGATTATGATAGGAGGATTAACAGAACAGACAGGATTTATGATAGGAGGATTAACAGAACAGGCAGGATTATGATAGGAGGATTAACCCTTTCCCACATAGCCTGTTTCTGGTTTTGAAGACATGTGACCACTTAAAGCAGGTTGAAAGTAAAGCAGAATGTGCCTTAAGGCACATTCTGCTTTACTTTCAGCCTGCTTTAAGCTATCCTCTGCTAGAATAAAGAAAATATTTCACATGGTACATGTTCATGAATGAATAAATTGGAACTATTTTCTTCAGTGGAGGAATAAATTAAAGGCGTATTTATGGGGTAATGGGTTAACTTACTGAACCTTGAAACTTCAAATGGACAATTCCAGTTTCTAATTACTTCTAATTTAGTTTCTAATTATTTGCAAACTGACAAGTAGTGCTTTTGACTTGCAGCTATTCCTGACAGAAATGCACTTTTAATCCATTGTATTCTGGGTAATATTCGGCTGCCATTTTAAAATGTGGTCTGCAGTGGGTTATATAACTCAAATATTTGCAAAAGAATTTAGCAGTTTCTGATAGAATACTGAACTAGCTGCAAACAGTTTTGATCTCAGATCAGGCCACACAATGTGGGGCCTGATCTGAGATCAAAACTGTTTGCCTAGAGGTACACCTAAAAGTGTATCCCACATAAAATGGGTTAATCCAATACCCCATAGAGAGTTTCTAGTTTTGAAGACAGATGAACACTTAATGCCGTTTAAAAGTAAATCAGAATGAGCCCTAAGGCGCTTTTCGCTTTACTTTCAATTTGCTGTAAGTTTCCATCTGCTAGGATTTAGAAAACATTTCTTATAGCACATATTCATGACTATAAAAAGTGAAAGTATTTTCTTCTGTGAAGGAATAAATTTTAAGTTGTAAAACGGTGGATCTATGGAGTAATGAGTTAAGCTGCCACATTTCCTTAGACACAGTAACACTACGATATCTCTAACTTAAGCTGACAAGTATTTCTACGGATGAATTTTATTACTTCAAAATTACTCAAGTCGAACATACCCATATTTCATAGTTAAAATGTGGCTTAGCCTTATTTTATCTTTGAAATAAGGATATGCAGGTCAAGATAAGGGGAGTATTTCAAAAACCAAAATCTTAATTTCTGCATTAAACTCTATGGTGTAACTACTCATTAAAATCGTCTCAAAGAGTCAATTCTAATAAATAAAAACACCACAGGATTTGGTGCAGTATGAGTGAGAAAATATTGGATTTGTCTCCCCCGTATCTGGAACCCTGTGGTCTACTCCATTGAGTGTGAGATATGGAAGCTTAACTGTATCACTAGCCAATGCTAATTAGCTGACTGCTCAGCACAAGCTGGACTATACTTTATTTTTACATAAAGTTGACTGAAAATTAATGTGTGTTTACATCTTGTTATATTGCTTGTTTTGTTACTGCCAAATAGTCATTAATATGTTAACTTCTATCTTAACCCTTTGAACCCTAGTCCCGCATATGGGCGTCCTTTTCAAACAATGTACATGTGAATAGTAAAATTGTTCTGTGCAAACAGTGAAGACCCAGATCAGAGGGCTCCGAAAGGAGCCCTCTGATCTGTGTTTTCACTGTTTGTCATAATGCAAAACATTGACGAAATCAACCCTAAAAAGTCAGAAATGGACTAGACTTAAATGGAAACTGGGATTTTCCATTTGAAGTTTCAGGGAGGAAAGAGTTAACCCTTTCCCCCATAGCTTGCTTTTAATATTGAGGACAGATGGTTGCTAAAAGCAGGCTTAAAGCACATTCTGCATTACTTTCATCCTGGTTTAAGGTACCATCTGTTAGGATATAGAAAATATTTATGTTGCATATTCATTACTGTGTAAAGATGTAGTGCAAGAACAAGTTAAAGGCATTAAATTGCTATGGAGTAACAGATTAATTTAAAATTGACTTCATGTTTGTCTGTTTTTCTGTCTGTCTATCTATTCAAGCAGGGTACTATTAGCTTTACTTTATATTTATTATACATAGGCAGATGTTAGATCTATTTTAAGTTGAAAGTTACTCAAAGATGTTATTGTAAATTTGCAATATTGGCCTGGAGGACCTTGAACTCATTCTGAGGAAAGGAGGCTGCAGTGATACGGCCAGGTGGAGAGATCTAGAGGTACATTGAACGTATCCTGTAACTCACAGGTTACTGGCACACTTGACCCAAGATGACATGGAAACAGTTGACAGAGAGGGATTGCAGAGTGTGGAACCTTACTGCAATCGGTCCTCTAGAGAGAGACACCTGGAGATCAGGTGTAATAACTGCCATGTGTGCAGCAAGCCAGCTACCTGGAAGGGGACCCACTGATGTGGATATTTCCCCTGAACTTGCTTGTTAATCTAAAATCTGGTGATAATGATGATTTATTACTTCACTGAAGAAAATAGTTCCACTTTAAATATACAGAAGCACTTTATGGATATGCACCATATGAAGTATTTTCTTTGTTCTAGCAGATTGCAGCTTAAAGCAGGCTGAAAGTAAAGCTTTATTTAACCTTCTTTAAAATGGTCAACTGTCTTCAAAATTAAGCTTCAATCTGCCTGGATATAGAAAATATTTCTCATATTCATAAATAATTAAATACATAAAGTGGAAATAATTTCTTCAGCGAAGGAAGGCGTATTTATGGAATAATGGATAAGCATGTGATAATTTGATATTTCTGTGTTATTGATAATTTCAAGCACCCCAGATAAGATGAGTACACATACTTCAAATACAGTAAAATCTCTATTACGACCACTTAATTCAGTTAATAATGTTGATAAGCAGGTGACTGCTTAAAGCAAGGTGAACATAAAAAGGAGCTTTCTGTTTTACTGTCACCTTGCATTAAGCTGTCACATGTATTTTATTTAAATCAAGAAGCCCTGTTTAAGTGGTCGTAATAGAGAGGTTCCACTGAACTTCAAGCTTACGTTGTGACTAAGCATTAGAATCGACTTAACTCTTTCCTCCCTGAAACTTTAAATGGCATTCCAGTTTCCATTTTAGTCTGGTCCATTTCTGACTTTTAAGGGTTGTTTTTGTCAATGTTAGGCATAATGACAAACAGTGAAGACCCTGATCAGAGGGCTCCTTTTGGAGCCCTCTGATCTTGGTCTTCACTGTTTGCACAGGACAAGTGTACTATTCACATGTACACTGTTTGAAAAGGACGCCTATATGCGGAATTAGGGTTCAAAGGGTTAAAGAGATTGACGTAATGAGTAGTCACTACATCAGTACATGGTGTTTGGTGGAAACAAAAAGGATAAAATGTTGAGAATATTAAGTTTTTTCACTGTTACTTAAATCTTTGTTTCCACAAGACTCTGTGTTGTGACTACTCTTTGAAATCGTTTTGAGGAGATGGTTCTGATGATTAGCCTAAACAAGGTCCGTCTAAATAACCCAAACCTCCCCAAACCACTTAAAAACCCACACTACTACAATTCCTAAATATCTAATCAAATAAAGCTTTTAAATAGTGTACCTGTATTTAAACTTAAATAATGTATAAAGAAAATAAAGAGAAAAAGGATTCATACAAAACGTAATTCAGCACTAAAGGGAAGTAATTGTATACAGCTCTGTTCTTACGTTTTGTATGAGTTGTTCCCCTTAAATGAAAAAAAAAACTTGTTTTCATAATTTTAGCTTAAATTCACCATTTATAAGCTTTATATCTGAATAGATATTAAGGAATTAAAGTATTTTGGGTTGTTTCTAAGTGGTTTGGGTAGGTTTGGGGTCTTTAGACGGACCCGTGGGGCTTGGAAGAGACATAAAGAATAGTGTTGAGAAAGTTCAGTTTACTTAGTCTTGCTTACTCGTTTTGCTACCGCAAAATCTTTGATATGACAACTCATTGGAATCTTCTCAAAGAGATAAATGTATTGATTACGGTAGTCAGAACATGGAGTTGGAAGCTTTGTTTAATTACTCTTATCTGGAGCCCTGGTATGAAATGAATGTGATACAGATCAGTGTTTTAACACATTTGCTCCTGAGCCTTCAAGTTGACAATCGTTTCCTGGTTAATTTGATTCATTTAAATCATTTTTAGCTCGTCTGTTTCAAAGAAACAACGAGTTATTGTCACCACTCCGGCATCTACGTTGTTGTTGTCGGCGTTGTCGTCGTTGTCTGAAATCTTAATGTTGGCCATACCTTTACAACTACATGTGATACAGACTTTTTATAGTATGTGTACTCACCTCAAAAAGTTCTTGAGCTCAGTACAACTTAGGTCATGTCTGACAAAGGTCAAGGTCATTAACCCTTTCCCCCATAGAAGCGCCTTTTAGCGAATATAATTTATTCCTCCGCTGAAGAAAATAGTTCCAATTTAATCAGTCATGAATATATATTATAGAGAATATTTTCTATATTCAAGCACGTGATGGCTTAAAGCAGGCTGAATGTAAAGTAGAATGCGCCTTAAGGCACATTCTGCTTTACTTTCAACCTGCTTTAAGTAGTCACCTATTTTCAATACTAGAAATAGGCTATCAGGTAAAGGGTTAAGAGGTAAAAAAGGGAGAATTTAAAATTGGCCATAACTTAGGATAACAAGACAGATGAGCGTTGGCATCCACATGCAGTGCTCTCATTAAGTATTTAGGGTTGGTTTTAGCCATATACAGTAAAACCTTCCTATTACGACCACTAAATTTTGTTAACTATTGGGTGTCCAAGACAGGTGACTGCTTAAAGCAATGTGACAGCGAAACAGAAAGCTCCTTAGGAGCTTTCTGTTTTACTGTCATCTTGCTTTAAGCTGTTACCTGTTATTATACAATCAATTAGCTATCGTTTTAGTGGTCGTAACAGAGAAGTTTTACTGTATTTTATACTGATAAAGAGAAAAGTCCCTTTAGGAGCCTTCTCATCTCTGTTTAGATCGGTTGAACAGGACAAGTAAACTTTTCACTAGTACACTGTTTCTAAACTACGTTTATACCTGTGTTAAACGGCCAGTTAAAACAAGTCGGATTGACAGGCTTTTATTAACTCTTTGCATGCTGGGTAATTTTTTTTCGTCGCAACAATTGTCGTCTGCAACTGTTCTGAAATTAGCATTTTCAAAAAAAAAAATCAAATTCAGGGTCAGAATGACAAACAGTTTGGATTCTGATGAGACGCCGCATAATGCGGCGTCTCATCTGGATCCAAACTGTTTGCAAAAGTAATCACTGGCAGATATATCTGCCGCTAGCATGCGAAGAGTTCAGTAAGAGCTTAATGCAGGGTTAAGGTATTGCATACAAACTACTTCAGGAACTTTCTGCATTACGTTGCATTAAGGAATCTCCTATCTTTACAGATCTCCATAACACTACTTCAGGAACTTTCTGCATTACGTTGCATTAAGGAATCTCCTAACTTTACAGATCTCCATAACACTACTTCAGGAACTTTCTGCATTTCTTTGCATTAAGGAATCTCCTATCTTTACAGATCTCCATAAAAACTACTTCAGGAACGTTATTCATAACGTTGCATTAAGGAATCTCCTAACTTTACAGATCTCCATAAAACTACTTAAGGAACTTTCTGCATTACGTTGCATTAAGGAATCTCCTATCTTTACAGATCTCCATAAAACTACTTCAGGAACTTTCTGCATTACGTTGCATTAAGGAATATCCTAACTTTACAGATCTCCATAAAAACTACTTCAGGAACTTTATTCATTATGTTGCATTAAGGAATCTCCTATCTTTACAGATCTCCATAAAACTACTTCAGGAACTTTCTGCATTACGTTGCATTAAGGAATCTCCTATCTTTATAGATCTCCATACTTTATTAATGAGTGGCATATTGGGATCGCTATGGTTACGGTAACCCATTGAACCCTAGCCATGTATATACATGTATTTGTCCTTTGAAAACAGTGTACCTGTATTGAGTACACTTGTTCTATGACAAACAGTGAATACCCAGAACAGAGGGCTGCTTAAAGAGCCCTCTGATCAGGGTCTGACTGTTTGTCATATTGCATTATATTGACAAAAATAGCCCTAAATACCAGTAACATAAAATGGACAATACTTTAAAACTGGAATTGTTCATTTGAAGTTTCAGGAAGGAATGGGATAACAATGTTTTAATATGGTAAGATAATCATTATGCAGAACGTGATTTTATATTTAGCACATATAATTATTATATTACAAGAATTGATTGTTTAACCCTTAGCCTGCCACTCACGACTATAGCTCCATATGCAAACAGCTTGGATCCGGATGAGACGCCGAGTAACTCGGCGTCTCATCCGGATCCAAGCTGTTTGACACTCGGACAACATTTTCAGCAATTTTGAGCAACTTTGAAGCACTTTGAAACTTGAAGCAGACGAAAAATATAGCAGACAACATTTTATTTGGCGGGCTAAGGGTTAATGTCTCCTGTGTTTGTGTTATGTTTTAGCTCACCCTATTAAAGCTCATGGTGAGCTATTCGAATCATCTTTCCTTTGGCTGGTCCTCCATACATCCGTTCATAATTAGTTCCTTACTATTCTTAAGTTAACATATGCATGGATGTTGATTGCACTTGTGCAAACTGTTATGGCCAACAGCAGTGGAACGAGTTCTGGATCTGGATCGGGATATATACACTGCAGAGCTTTTTAAGCATATGCGCAGCGGAAGAGAGAGCGTTGGAAGTACACTAGTCATACTTCAAAGCTGTCTTAAAGCTCTGCACTGTATTTGCGCACACAACTTCCCCTGGTAGATTGTTCCACTCAATAACTGTTCTTGGGAAGAATGAGTTTTTAAGATTAGCACTTTTACACTGAAATGTCATGAAGCACTTTTGGTGGTTTATAGCATGGTTTGTTACAATGTTTTGACTCACACAATCTTCAAATGTTCTAGGTTTAATAAGTCGCCTACCACGAATAGGGGTAAGATAGGTATCTATCGGCATAGCTGACACCAGCCCCTCAGTCAGCTTGAAGAAGAATGTTAGTCGAGCCATCTTTCTTCGGTCTTGGAGTGGTTGGATTTCAAGTTGTTTGAGCATTTTTGTTACACAGCCCTGCTCCCGAGAGTTGTAGTCCCCCGTTATGAATCGAGCCGCTTTTCGCTGTACCTGCTCAAGTGTGTCTTTATCTTTCTGTAGATATGGATCCCACACGGTGGAGCTGTACTCTAGTGTAGATCGAACTAGTGTGAGGTATGCGGTCTTTCTGCATTGGGCAGGGCAATGTTTCAGGTTCCTTCTTAAGAAACCAAGAGTGTTGCTTGCTTTACTGGATATTTTGCTGATGTGGGTGCCAAGCTGGAGTTTGTCTGTAAAGGTGACGCCTAAGTAGGGGTTTTGGTCAACATTCGAGTCCCGGGTATGACGTTAAACTGCCTCCCTACCTCAGGGTTATGAGGCTGCCACAACCTGGGTGGCAGAGCTAGACAGCAACCATCGATAAACTGATGGCTTGGTGCTCTAGCTACTGTGGCTTGGCGGAAGATCCTTTTCCACAAGGACAACGGCAAGGCACATTGCCCAAGTGAGGGAACGGCGCACACTCCTAGATCACGTAAGATCTGAGTTGGGATGACAGCCAGGACAGGCGATCCCGTTAAAGACCTCGTTCCAAACTAACTATGGCATTTCAACAGACAGAACCAGAGTTAGACGATGCCAGCAGACAGCATGGTCCTGTTGGTGGCGTCTCCGGCTTGGCCTCCTATCAGGTGTGGGGGGCAGGGTCGGGCCCTAGCGGCGAATCAAGTAAGCACCTGAGTAAGTTCAGGGTGGGTACACTCAATGTTAACACCCTGAGAGGAAGGATCTGTGAGATGGTGGAGACGCTGTCTCGCAGGAAGGTGGATGTTTGTTGCGTTCAGGAAACCAGATACCGTGGAGGCCACTGCCGCACAATCAAGGGCAAGGACTCCCGGTACAAGCTGTACTGGTCCGGAAACAACAAAGGCACAGCTGGAGTAGGAGTGTTATTGGCTGAAGAGTGGATCGAGAAGGTCTTCGAGGTCCAGCGCATATCAGATAGGATTATCCTGGTGAAGCTTATAGTCGGCCAGCAAGTGCTTACCTTTCTGTCTGTTTATGCTCCACAAAGTGGTCTTAGTGATGAAGTTAAAGACCAGTTCTTTGACCAGCTGCGTGCTGTGACTGTCAGAATCCCAACATCTGAACTTCTTATCCCTTGCGGAGACTGGAATGGCCACGTAGGCCGTGCTTGCACTGGGTATAGTGAGGTACATGGTGGGATGGGCTTTGGCAGACCTGAACCGGATGTAGAGGGTGAAAGGATCCTGGAATATGCACTTGCACATGACCTAATTATAGGGAACACATGTTTCAGGAAACGTGACAGCCATCTCATTACTTACATGTCAGGAAACGCAACAACGCAGATAGACTTCATCCTGTACCGTAGGAGTATGCGCAGAATTGTGAAAGATGTGAAGGTCATTCCAGGTGAGGAAGTTGCCTTGCAGCACCAGCTCCTTGTTTGTGATTTAAGGATAGCCGTTCAACTGAAAGAAAAGAAAAAAGTTCACTCCCCGTTTAAAAGTTTGGAAGCTGAAGGACCCTGAAACATGCAACCGTTTCCAAGAGGTTTTCAACTCCCATGTGAATGCATCCACAGGTGATGCACATACAGAGGATATCTGGTCCAACCTGAAAACAAGCCTGCTCAAAACAACAGAGGAGGTGTGTGGCAAAACACGCCCCCATCGTTGGCGTCAAGAAACTTGGTGGTGGAGTGAGGACGTAGGAAAAGCAATCACAGCAAAGAGGCAGGCGTTCAAGGCTTGGAGGACTGGTAAGGGTTCAAGAGCAACATACGATGCGGCCAAGCGGACTGCTAGACATGCAGTGCACCATGCTCGTCATGATGCGGACAAGGAGGTCTATGACAAAATAGACCCTAAGTCATCAGAGGTCTACCGTCTTGCCAAGCAGATGCGCAGATAAACACTGATGTTGTAGGGGACAAACCAGTCAGGAATGATGCAGGAGAGATGTCACTGAGTGAGGACTCTAAGCAGAAAGCCTGGCTGGAGCATTACGAGCGGCTTCTTAATGTGGAGTTTGAATGGGACCCCGCACACCTATCTGACGAGCCACCTGTGGAAGGTCCACCCATCCCAATAACCTTGGAGATGGTAATGAAGGCCATCTCAAAGATGAAGCTGGGCAAAGCTGCGGGACCATCAGGCATAGTTGCAGAGATGATCAAAGCAGCAGGCAACACTGGCGCTACCATGATCCGCGATCTAGCAGCTTCTATCATTAAAGATGGAAAGGTGCCGGCAGATTGGGAGAGAAGTTTCATCGTTTGCCTTTACAAGGGAAAAGGTGATGCACTGGACAGGGGCAACTATCGGGGCCTAAAGCTCACTGAACAGACCATGAAAGTCCTGGAGAGGATTATGGACGGCCTCATCAGACAAGTTGTGTCAGTTGACGAATCACAGTTTGGCTTCGTCCCAGGCAGAGGTACAACCGACGCAATCTTTGTGGTCAGACAGCTGCAAGAGAAATATCTCTCAGTCAACAAAAAGCTATACATGGCCTTTGTTGATCTGGAGAAGGCGTTCGACCGAGTCCCAAGGAAAGTCATTTGGTGGGCTCTCAGAAAACTAGGTGTGGAGGAGTGGATTGTAAGACTGATTCAGGGTATGTATACCAATGCACGCAGCTGTGTTCGCATAGGGGAAGGATGCAGTGATGAGTTCCAGGTGAGGGTTGGTGTGCATCAGGGATCAGTACTCAGTCCACTTCTCTTCATCATAGTGCTCGAAGCCCTTTCACGTGAGTTTCGTTCAGGCGTCCCCTGGGAGGACCTCTACGCAGATGACCTTGTTATCATCGCCGAATCATTGGAGGAGTGCGTAACAAGGCTTCTCACATGGAAGGATGGCATGGAAAAGAAAGGCCTTAGAGTTAATGCCAGAAAGACCAAAATCATGATCTGCGGCACAGGCCTGGACGTCCTTGAAGGCTCAGGCAAATTTCCTTGTGCAGTATGTTGCACTGGCGTGGGCAACAATAGCATCTTATGCGGTCGCTGCAGAAAGTGGGTCCACAAGAAATGTAGTGGATTAAAGCATCTGAAAGAAGATCCTGCATTCAAATGCACGAGGTGTAGGGGTACAGCACGGCCTTTGGACGGAAGACCACAGACTGAGGTCCAAGTAGGAACAGACAGATTGGAGGTAGTAGCTTCTTTTTGCTATCTTGGAGACATGCTTTCTGCAGCAGGGGGTTGTGACCAATCTACCATAACCCGTGTTAAAGCTGCATGGAGAAAGTTTAAGGAGCTGTTACCTATCCTCACATCACGCCATCTCTCGTATAAGACACGTGGCAGAGTATATAGCACTTGTGTGAGGAGTGTAATGCTTCACGCCAGCGAGACATGGCCACTGTCCAAGCCAAACCTCCAGCGTCTCATGCGAAATGAAAGAGCAATGGTCAGACAAATCTGTAACGTCAAACCACAGGACATTGCCGCCACAAGGTCGAAAGAGCTCCTTGTACAGCTTGGTTTGGATGATCTGGACCTCATCCTGAGGGAAAGAAGGCTGCGTTGGTATGGCCACGTAGAAAGATCTAGCGGTGCGTTGAAGGCAGCCTGCAACACACAGGTTACTGGAACACGTGGGCCTGGAAGGCCCAAGTTGACATGGAAACAGTTAACAGAGAGGAATCGCAGAGATTGGAACCTCTCTGCAATCGACCCTCGAGAGAGAGACACCTGGAGATCAGGTGTAAGAACTGCCATGCGTGCAGCAAGCCAGCTACCTGGAAAGGGGCCCACTGATGTGGATAATTGCCCCTGAACCTGCACGTTAATCAAAAATCCGTTGATGATGATGATGATGATTCTGCAAGATGTGGTTGTTGAGTTGGTAGAAACTGCTAGTCTTGTTGTTGATGCTCATGACGTAGCATTTCTTAGCATTAAACCGCATTATTAAAGTTCTTGGATCATGAAATTGAGGCTGAAATATGACTATTTTAGAAAAGAGTGGTCCTCCCTTGATGCACTCAAATATGCACGAAAAGGCCTTACTACATACCACTTCAAACGAAGTTTGGGAGTGGGTATATTGGTGTCGTCGTGTTGGTTGGTCGGTCTTTCCGTCCGTGGCACAACAGATCTTATGACAAGAACTACTTCTACATTTCTTTACCCATTGACACCAAACTGTGCATATGCATTTATTATAAAGTGCAGGTGTGCCTGCCATTTTTCATGTGAGTATAATTTATTATCAGAAAGTAAATCTTACACTTTCATATTAACACATTGAGCCCTAGGGACGAGTATACTAGTCATTAACAAATCGTATACCTGTCAAGGGTATACTTGTCCTATGCAAACAGTGTAGACCCTTATCAGAGGGCTCCTTAAGGAGCCTTCTGATCAGGGTCTACACTGTTTGTCATTTTGTAAAATATTGTTAAAATCAATCCGTATTATTAAAAAAATGGACTAGATTTAATGGTAAACTGGAATTGTCTATTTAATGTTTCAGTGGGTAATGGGATAAAATGGCCAATATTTGGTTGCCAGTCTCTCTAGGAGATGAATATTGAATTTCAAGGAATTTGGAAAGAGAAGCAACGGGAAATATTTTTTTATTTTTTTTATTATTTTTGTTCATCAATAAACACATAACACAGACTGAAGCCAACATTGTAACAATAATGCCTGCAGTTTTTCTCAAAAAGTACAAATGACTAATTTGGGTACAAGTAGTGAATAAAACTATCATACAGATTGAAATATTCTGTCCAAACTGAGTACAGCATAATTTGCAAACAACGTAGACGCAGATCAGATAACTCATTGAGGTGTCCTCTGTTTGCGGTCTTCACTGTTTGTCATGATATTTGTCCTGATGAGTATAACCCTTAATAGCTCAAAAATCGAGTATCATTTTCAAACAGGGTAGATCCAGAGGAGTCCTCTGAACAGGATCTTCACTGTTTGCTACTTTTTTCATATTATGAGGAATTGTATGATCAGGGTTTACACTGTTTGTAATATGTCTTAATAGTGTGAGAAAAAAACTCTCAAAAGCCAAAGTATTTAAATTGCTGTTTTTTTTTTTTAAACATGATAGTCATTTATAAAAACTGATTTTTATTACTGCACAACTTTTATTTCTTAGAATCGTGTGTAGCTATAAACACATACATGTACATGTATATGTTTAGTGCTTAAATGAAAGGTTTATTGTATTGCATTAGATAAAATTTGCAATCATAAGAAATGGCGCCAACATTTCAAGAAACCTTTTGCATTGTTTTAATACTGCTTTAAACAACTATCTGTTTTTAAATTTTTCCATATTTCCTCAATGACTATTCACTGACTGCTTAACCCTTTCACTCTCAATGACGCCATAAAGTGCATTTGCTAACAGTTTGGGTCCTGATCAGACGCCGCGTCACGCGGCGTCTGATCAGGACTCAAACTGTTGGACACTCTTATCGATATTTATTAAGTCACCTAACCTTAAATCTAACTTTGAAACGTATCTTTCAGACAACAGTACAGAAACGGTGAAGGGGTAAAAATCTCCCGAATAATTTGATCATGAAACGGTTAATACTATTTCTTTGTAGACACAATGTGATGTGAAACAAAATGAGCAAGACATGTTGAGGTGAGCAAGATATATAATCAGAGTTCATAAGCTCTGTGAAAACAATATTCACCTAATATTTTGGTTGGTTTTTGTTCTTAACCCTTTCCTCCATAGAAGCACCTTTTAGCACATTTATTTCATTCCTCCACTGAAGAAAAAAGTCCCAATTTATACAGTCATAAACATGTACCTAAAGAAATATTGTCTAAAATTTAGCAGATGGTAGGTTAAAGCAGGCTGAAAGTAAAGCAGAATGTGCCTTAAGGCACATTCTGCTTTACTTTCAACCTGCTTTAAGTGCTCACCTGTCTTCAAAACTAGAGATAGGCTATGGAGTAAAGGGTTATAATATGTGAAACTGTTTCTGAAACTGAGAAATCAAGACAAACATTGTGATATACATCTTACCTTGATATCTCATAATTGCTTACTCTATTACTCAATGGGTATATATTTTTATGCCTTTAATTTATTCTTCCACAGAAGGAAATCGTTCCATTTTATACCGGAATGAATATATGTATCATAACAAATATGTTTCTACATTCTAGTAGATTGTAGCTAAAAGCAGACTGAAAGTAAAGTAGAATATGCCTTTAGGCACATTCTACTTTACTTTCAACCTGCTTTAAGGGGTCACCTATATTCAATAAAAGGCACATTCTGCTTTACTTTCAACCTGATTTAAATGGTTATCTGTCTCCAAAACTAGAAATAGATTATGAGTTTAAAGTCATTTCTAGGTTTGAAAAAGTTAATTTTTCCCCGTTAGAAGCGCCTTAGATAGTGCATTTAATTTATCCCTCCCCCTGAAGAAAATAAATGTAGATCTAGTTCCAATTAATACAGTCATGAACATTCACCAAAAGAAATATGTTCAATATCCTAGCTTAAAGCAGACTGAAAGGAAAGCAGAATTACTTGCTGTAAGTGGTCACCTAAAGTTATCACGTCTTCAAAAGTAGAAATGGGGTAAAGGGTTTTCTATGTATAGGATGTACATTTTCAGAGAGTGCATGCCCAATGAGAACAATTACAAGAAAACGAAATAGTAATTGAACTCATATAGCCTGAGGATCAATATTGTCTACAGTCCAGTCTCGATAGGTCAAATACTTTAACCCATTACCCCATCAATGTGCCTTTAATTTATTCCTTCATGACTTCATAAATTCGGTCTATTATCATTTGTGGATTAAATTAAAGGTCTAAGAATGTATCTATGGAGTAATGGGTTAAAAATGTACATACATTCTCAAACAACAATTATATTGCTATGAAAAGGGTATTGTTAAGATAACAACCCTGACAAAAGTTGTGTGGAAAGAGCAGAATTTAGAGCGAAATTGGACTGTTCCAAAAACCACAGATGGAAGAGCCCATTTGAGTAAAACTCACAGATGAAAATGGACTTAAAGTTTTTGTTTTACATTTGGCAAGATGCAGCAAGCACACACAGTACACAAAGTCAACAGGACAATATTTTGATACATTACAAATTTACAACTGATCCTATGTTAGATGGACAGTCTTAGCCCTCATCATGCTGATATGTCATCTGCTGCAAATAAATCGTCTGCGCAATATCTAAAAAATTAGTTGTCATGCTTTTGAAACAGAAGAAGAGTTGAATACGAGTGACAAACAGTTTGGATCCAGATCAGACGCCGCGTAACGCGGCGTCTGATCTGGATCCAAACGGTTTGCAAATGATACCCAAGTCGTGCTTAGCATGATAAGGGTTAAGGATAACAAATAGCAGTCTTTAACCCATTCTTTCCTAAAACTTTAAATTGATAATTCCATTTTTCTGATTAAGACTAGTCCATTTCAGGCTTTTATTTTTTAAAGATTAAAGGTCCGGTTTTTCGAGTCATAGGCGTTGCGCTGACTTCTAACAGTCAACCTAAATTTCGGATTGGTTTTACAATGTTTTGCAATTTATAACAAAGATTGAATACTGGTATACAAAATAATCTCAGAATATTTTTGTTTTTTCATCAACAAATACCATATGATTTTAGCATATTTGATTGAACACAGTATAATTAGTGTAAATGACTAGAAACTACATTTTCTGATGCAAATTTGAACAAGAGTATCTACTTTAATGAATGGCTGTGACAACTGTTTTAATATTTATAACAATTTTTATATTCTATTTTTATTTCAAACTGGTATACAAGTACTTGATTTGACTTGAAAATAAAATGTCAGATGCAAGTGAATAGTTACAGTAGATCTATAACCTGTCTTTTACGGCCATTAAAAAAAGCCTGGTTGATTGTCCGAAAGGCAAGTGATAGCTTAAAGCAAAATGAAAGTTAAACAAAAGGCTGCGATAGTAGCTTTGTTTTTCGTTCACCTAGCTTGCTTTTAAGAAGCCACCTGCCATAAATACCTAATGATTAACACTATTTAGTGGTCCTAATAGAGTTGATGTATTGGCATTGGTATTTATAAAGGCATGAATATGCACTGTAAGAAATATTTTCTTGGCATAGTTGATGGTAACTTACAGCAGGCTGAACGTAAATCAGAATGCGCCTGAAGGCGCATTCTGTTTTACTTTCAACCTGCTTTAAGTAGTCACCTATCTTCGATTCTAGAAACAGGCTATGGAGTAAGGATTTAAATGGGAACATGATCTTTCCTAAGCAGTCTTATCACTTATCAGAAATGAAAAAAATCAAAAAAATCTTAAATATTACTTGAATCATTATTGTGAAAGGTTTTTCTTATTGATGTGTAAATGTGCTTGGTCGAGTTCAGACCAAATGTATGTTATCTCCTCTGCTCTGCATGTATACGCACATGAAGGTACCGATCGAAGTTTGATAAATATGTCATGATATGTTGTCCGGTTAACAGCCAAACATGTGTTAAGCGACCCCTGAAAACTTTGTAAATTAACAAGCTTTACACCAACTCAACTTAATTTTATTGGCAATCGGCAACAAAACCTTTCCTCTCTGAAACTTAAGTTCAAATTGATGATACAGCGCTCCCTCTCTACAACGACACCCAATGGGAGACACAAAATATGTGTGTTGTTCGGAGGGAGTCGTTATAGGGAGTGAAATTGGCTTACATTTGCAAACAGCTTGAATCCAGATCAGACGCCGCGTAACGCGGCGTCTGGTCTGGATTCAAGTTGTTTATCACTCCTCATTATTTTTTTTCTGTCAAAATGTTCATTATATATATAAATCATTGAGAAAATTAGCAGACAACAATTTTAAGCAAACGACATTGCAGCCGTGATTAAGTTGGACGTCCTGTTTAGGGAATCGTGACAATGGTCGTTCTAAGGAAGGAGTCATTGTTGGGAGGGCCGTTGTATAGGGAGGGAACACTGTGGATTAATGCAGGGCAAATGTAAATCTAAGGCAGACATCTCCTATTATATCTAAAGAACGTTTTACTCTACCTTTAGTCCTGCATGAACTTATTTACTGTCTAATTATTGTCTGCATACAAATTGTCCTCAGAACTCCTTTTCTCAAATTCAGTTATAATTTTGGCTTTTGAAACATTACAACGATTATCAAACAGTTTGCAGCCAGATCAGATGCCGAGTATCATGAAGCCTACCTGGGGTTTGATCTGGCTCCATACTGTTTGAAATGTCAGCCAGTTGTCATTAGCAACACAAGGGTTAAGTAATAAAATGTTTTCCTGACGATCGTGACTAAACAGTTTCGATCCAGAACAGACGCCGCGTTATGCGACGTCTGATCTAGATTCAAATTGTTTTACATAAAATTTTGTCTTTAGACCTCATATTAAAAAAAGGATAAATCGTTATTTGACAAATTTGCAGACGACAACTTTAATGCAGGCGATATTTTGTTAAGTTGAGGATTAAGTCTTTGCACGATAGCGTCCGATCCGTGATTATCTGGACAAACAGTTTGGATCCTAATGAGACGCCGCGTAATGCAGCGTCTCATCAGGATCCAAACTGTTTGACACTTTGAATCTGTTTAGAAAAGAAATTTAGAAAAAAAAATCAATTTTTAGAACAGCAGCAGAAGACACTTGTTGCGGACGACAAAGAATTACCCAGCATGCAATGAGTTAATATGGCGTCATGCGTCTTCAAAGAGTATCGGCTTAACACAAGTTTGACTATACATGGAAGGAATGTTTCTTTCACAGACAATCCAGTGCTGTCTCCCGGCGCAAAGCCTTATCTGTTCCCACTAGATATTTGGATGGTTCCCGATGCCTCATCTTTCTTAAGCGCCTCTAGCGGCTTTTCCATTCTCACCCCGAGGAGATTTGCCATGTCAGCCTAGAACCAGGATAAACAAGTTTAGTTAATATTTTTCAATGCTGAATACAATTAAAAGTTCGATATTTCTATGTTGCTGGCAAGAGGAACAAGCTTGTTGTCACTAGGTGCCCGTTTCATAAAACGTACGACAAATGTTGTCGTAAGTCAGATTATAAAAGTCTCAATTGATATTCATTTTTTCATCTAATCCTGTCTTGTGGCATCTCTTTGGAATCGTATTGAAAATACGATTCCAAAGAGATGTCACAGGACAGGATTAGATAGAGGAATCAGAAACTAAATGTATTTTAAAGTTTTGACTTACGATCGTTTTTGTCGTACGAAGTTTTATGAAACGGACACCAGGTCGCTGATGTCGGAATACCCGTTCCCTTTTGCGTTTGCAACTTTCATACTTGGTCAAGGCGTACCTTAGGACAAGCCATTTCTACCGTGTGATTTTGACCCCTGTGACCTTGAACTTGACCTAAGCCTCTGTGTTTAAGTTTCGAACCAGGGGTTTAAGTTCGAAATAGTATTCACAATGGCTATACATGTATATCTACCCTTTTACCAACAGCTTATACATACACCTTGTCACATATGGTCTTCACTGGCTGCATAGGGCAAGTGCACTCTAAATAGTGTACTCTGCTAGTTAATGACGAGTATACTCGTCGCTAGGATTGAATTGTTAATAGAACATAAGTTATACAGTACCTGCCACTGATCGAGAAGCTGGGACACGGTGTTCTTCTGTTGTATGGCCTCCATTAGCTGGTGATTCAACACGATGACCTCATACCGAGCTTGTTGTAAATCCTTCTCTAGGTTGTAACGCCTGTAAAAGGTAGAAAGGCCATAAACCTAATACCCAATAGCCCAAAAGGCCATAAACCCAATACCCAATAGCCCAAAAGGCCATAAACCCAATACCCAATAGCCTAATTCTAGTTTTGAAAAAAACAACACCATTTTAATTCTTTCATTAGCTGCCAATGACACCAAAAGACGCCTCTGCAAACAGTTGGATCCTTAACGGACGCCGCGAAACGCTACTTCTGATCAGGGTCCAAACTGTTTGACACTCTCGTTTTGAAAGTTAAGTCATTCACACGTCCTTAAATCTTAGTGGCAACGGTATTGCAGACAATATTGAAACGGTCGACAATATAACGGTGAATGGGTAAAAACCCAATGATAATTTTGGTAAGGGAAGGGATAAGTGACGAAATAACACATGGTGTATTTTAAAAAAGAAAAAAAAACAAAAGAAAAAAAAACAGAAAAAAACAAACAATACTTTCTATAATACGGTGCTCCCTCTCTACAATGACACCCAATGGGAGACCAATTATATATGCGTTGTTCGGAGGGAATCGTTGTAGGGAGGGAATTTAGCTTACATTTGCAAACAGTTTGGATCTAGATCAGACGCTGCGTAACGCGGCGTCTGATCTGGATTCAAGCTTTTTGTCACTCGTCATTAAGTTTTTCTTCTGTCAAAATGTCAAAAATATAACTGAGAAAAGCAGCAGACGACAATTTCAAGCAGACGATATTGCAGCAGTGAAAAGTCGTTCATTTGGAGTAATCAGGGCGCATGATATAAGAATGAGTAAGCTGAAGAAATCCAACATTTCTCACTTATGTCAGCACCAAATCATATGGTGTTACTACTTATTAGAATCGTAGGGTTTTATGCAGAATTAAAGATTTTAGTTTTTGAAATAACCCCCCCCCCCCTTTATCTGGAGCTCTGACTAATGGGTTTAACCCTTTACCCCATAGCATGTTTTTAGTATTTAAGATAAGAGACCAATTAAAGGAGGTTAAAAGTAAACCAGAATACTTTCAGTCTGATTTAAGCTTCCATCTGCTAGAAAATGGAAACTTTTTCTTCTAATATATATTTATATGACTGAATAAATTGGAACTATTGTTTTCATTGGATGAAAAAATCATATGCGCTAAAAACGCTTCTATGGGGGTAACGGTTAAAGATGATATCACTGCACCCACTTTTCTACCGCAGCGTCTCTCTCACGCCTGGCATGCCGAAGAAGGGCCATGACACTGTACATCTGGGGCCGCCCCTTGTCTGACGCCATCATGTCCTGAAGTTTGTCTCTCTGAGAGGACAGTTGCTTGATATCCTCGTGCTGTGACGATACCTGAATAGGAAAAACGATTTTTTTTTACCCCTTTCATCGCCAATGTTATCTAACGGTTGACTTTAATCAAAGACGGTTGAAATTTTCGCTTGATCTATTTTATTGTAATGCGCTTGCGTTTTATTTGCGTTTAAATGGAAAAAACGTGCTGTGACGATACCTGAATAAGAAGAAAAAAGCTCATTACCCCTTTCATTGCCAATGTTATGGTTATGCTTTAAAGAGACTTACAAGCAGTAAATAATGAAATTGCTATCAGAAAAAACTTTAAGACAATTCTACAATGAATGATTAGTGTTTATGTGTTCTCGCTGACTTTAACACATATGTTCTGACACTTTAATTATGCAATAATAAGTAGGATAAGTAATAAAGCACAATACAATTGAATATCTATACTTTATGCGCTATATATAAATGTTTCTGCATTTGTATTTGTAAGCTTAAATATTTCACCGCAAAACTTCGTCTGCCACTTATCTCTTAAAATAAACGGCCAGAATTGTCTGCCAAAGAGTTGTAAACTTCTCTAGATCTATTTTATTACAATTGTGCGTTTGCGTTTCATTTGTGTTAAACTCATTTGCCCCTGAAACCTTTAATGGACAATGCCAATTTCAAACGAGTCTAGTATACAATTTTGACTATTTAGGTTTGATTTTAACAATATATACCAAAATGACAAACAGTGTAATCCCTGATCAGAGGGCTCCTTAAGGAGCCCTCTGATCAGGGTCTACACTGTTTGCATAGAACAAGTGTACTCTTGACATGTATATGGTTTGTTACTGACGAGTAAACTCGTCGCTAGGGTTCAATGTGTTAAACGGGAACAAATGACGTATTCTCCACTGCACTATACCTGTTTGTTGAGTTCGCTCATTCTCTGTGATTTTTGCTGTATTTGTAATTCTCTGTGATGAAACTGCTTCTGTAGTTCTTGTAAGCTGTTCTGACACATGCGCAGGTCTTGTTCCAGCTCCCCAACTCTCTGCTGTAGAGAATCTATCTCTACCACGTGTGAAGACTGCGTCTGAAATTGTATTGTGTGGACCACATTTAGAACAGTTTAATGGCTTTGCGTCTAGCTGTTCCTTCAGTGGGATGGGTGTGTGTGGTGGTAGTGGTGGTGGTGGTGGTGGTGGGGGGGGGGGGATACACCCACTAACCAACATGGCAGAGCAGTAAGACTCCACCAAAAAGTGACATCAATACATTCACGCACATGCTTTGATTTGATTTGATTTGCTTTGATTTTACGCCGTGTTCAACAATGTTTCAGTCATATTGCGACGTCCAGCTAATTAAAGGTGGAGGAAGACCCCAGAAGTCATTTATGCACTGTTTCAGACACAAATCGGCAACTGCATGGGTAGAACCACCGACCTTCCGCAAGCCAGCTGGAAGGCTTCCCTACATGAAAAATCACACACACGCATGCATACATGCATGCTCAACACTGGCTCTATATGGCCATTTTATGTGCCACGGTGCCGTAAAGCCCAACTCAAACACATACATTTTTAAGCTGACATTTTTCGTCTTTTAGCCAACTGTATGTTTCTATTTCTAAGGCACATTCTGCTTTACTTTCAACCTGCTTTAAAGACATCTCCTGACGACCTTTTGATCATAATGTCTTGCCAGACAATTTCCTTGTAAAAATCATTGATATTATGGACATGTCGGTAGCAAAGAACCATTGAAGCTTCTCGTGTGAGACCCAACCTTTATATTTGATAGTTTGGTTAGAAATAACCATTGAAAATCACTAGAGCGTGAGTATAACCTGGGCCTCACCAGGTAAATTGAGATTAGTATAGCATGTGCTGCATGCTTTGACAGTTACATTGGCACATATCGAGACAAGGGGAGGGGGGTAGTCCATCAATGGACTGAGGAAAGTCTTAAGTGGTTACCTGTCTTCAAAACTAAGAACAGGCTATGGGGTATGAGTAAGGTGCATAGTAAAGTCGAAACGCGATCATTCGAATTCGCGATATTTCGACATACCCATATTTCAAAATTAAAACGTGGCTTGGACACGTTTTAACTTTGAAATACGGGTATGTTCGACTTAAGCGAGATCGAATTTCATCTTTTGAAATTCTGGTAAGATCAATTTAAGCCGGTTCGAATTATCGAGTTTCGACTGTATTTCAAATAATACAGAAATCAATGAGTCTTCAACTGAATGATCGCTTATACAAGATTCCGTATACAGTGCCCCCTCTCTCTTCAACGGCACTCAATGGGTGACACATATTGTGTGTTTTTCGGAGGGAGTCGTTATTATAGGGAGGGAAACTTAAGACTTTGCTTATCTACAAACAGCTTGAATCCAGATCAGACGCCGCGTAACGCGGCGTCTGATCTGGATTCAAGCTGTTTGTCACCATATTTATTCTATCAAAATGTCAACTTATATGCAACTTTGAGAAAAAGCAGCAGACGACACTTTTAAGTAGACGATATTGCAGCAGTAAAAGCGTTAGACATAATTGTCCTGTTAAGGGAACTGTGGCAATAGTCGTTGTAAGAAGGAAGTCGTTGTTGGGAGGACGTCATTGTAAGGAGGAATTCGTTGTTGGGAGGACGTCATTGTAAGGAGGAAGTCGTTGTTCGGAGGAAGTCGTTTTTGGGAGACCCGTTGTAGAGAGGGAACACTATACATGTACGACCATGCCCCTACCTGGTTTGACTTGTCTATTGCGTTGTGTATGACGTCTTTGAGCTCAATGACCACGCCGTTAAGACTTCCGGTTCCCTCGGAAAGGTTCGAGTCCAGGTCGTCTTCGACCTTATCTCCCATTTGGGTCTTAATGTCAAGACAGATCTGACGCAAATGGCGATATGCACTAACAATTTCATCCTCCATCTGGAAATATAACATATGATAGAATCTTATAATTTCATCCTCCATCTTTAAACATTACCTAAACTACACTCTTAACAATCCTACCCTCCACTGAAAAAAATGTACAATTGCATCCTCCACCTGGTAATTTAACATTTAATAAAACACTGGCAATGTCATCCTCCATCGTAAAGCATATCTGGATTCAAGCTGTTTGTCACTCGTACTCATGCTTTTTTATGTCAAATTTCCAATTTGTGACTTTAAGTTTTACAGCAGACGACAACTTTAAGCAGACGATAATGCAGCTGAAAAGGTTGGACATAATTGTCTTGCTTGGGGACCTGGGGCCCGTTTCATAAAACTTCGTAAGACAAATGTTGTCGTAAGTCAGATTATAAAACTCTCAATAATTATTTATTTCTCAATCTAATCATGTCTTGTGATATCTTTTTGGAATCGTCTTGAAAAGACGATTCCAAAAAGATGTCACAAGACAGGATTAGATAGAGAAATCACAGATTAAATGTATTTTAAAGTTTTGACTTACGACAAAATTTGTCGTAAGAAGTTTTATGAAACGGGGCCCAGTTGCAAACGTTGTTGTAAGGATGGAATGATTGTTCAGAGTGATGTTGTAGGGAGAGAGGACTGGGGAACAGCGGAAAGCGTTGTTGTAAGGATGGAATCGATGATTGTGGAGAGGGAGCACTTGGAAAAAGTGGCAAGCGTTGTTTTAAGGAGGGAATCGTTGTTCAAAGGGACGTTTCTTAGAAGATCTGTCCGACATTAGTATGCACTCTTTTCTGGATATTTATTCCTTATTTTTAAAACCAATGTAATCATGTAATATATATATATGAATATATTTAGTATGCTTTACAATTGTTGTATGCAAATTTGTTGCTTTCAGATTTAGTTTTTTCGAGTAAATACACCTAAATACCTGTGCCAGTGAGTCTGGATCTAGATCAGACACCAAGAAACTCAGAGTCTAATCTGAATCCAAACTATTTCAAACTGATGTCAGTACTGACCAGTATGGCGACTGACAGCAGACGAAGGTTAATACCTCCGGTTACATTTCCCAGTAATTTGAGTATTCGTGTAGGTAACACATAAACACATAAAAGTCTGATACAGTCTGTACTGCTTAGTGGTAAGTCTGTTATTGCGATTGATCTTGTACAAGATAGGCCATAAATGTTGTCTGGAATTTGCAATTTTTATCCAAAAATTGATCTCTCAATCTTCTCTCTGTAAGTGCATTTGCAAGTAGTGCTCTAGACACGATGGCTATTTAACCCTTTACCCCATATCCTGTTATAGTTTTGAAGTAATGTTATCACTTAAAGCAGGTTGAAAGTAAAGCAGACCGTCACTTGCTTTCATACTGCTTACAGCTACCAGTGCAATAATAATATTATAGAAAACGTGTATCTGGAAGTTTTTTCTTCAGTGGAGAAATAATTCAACAAGAGCCGTATACGGCCCTAAATCGCTCACCTGGGACCGTTGATGTAAATGTAACAAATCTTGGAAAGCTGAGAAATTAAGACAATATGATTGTGCCAATTGCTGATTGGTTGATGCTGAGTGTATTAGCTAAGCTTAGGGTACATAGTTTAAGAGAAGATTTTTTAAGTTTTTTTTTAAAAAATCTATTTTTAGCTTCTGTGACCTAGGTATGCAACGGACCGGAACCATTTGAAGTTACACCATGCCAAATATCAAAGCTCTAGCTAATTTAGTTTCAGAGAAGAAAAGGTTTGAAGATTTCACTATATAACTCTATGTAAATTTGTGACTCCAGGGACATAATTTGAACAATCTTGATAGAGGAACTGAAGATGATACTATGTGCAAAATATCTAAGCTCAGGGTACTGTGGTTTCAGAGAAGAAGATTTTATAAGTTTTTATTGAGAAAAAAAATCTATTTTTAGCTCCTGTAACCTAGATATGCAACGGACCGGAACCATTTGAAGTTACACCATGCCAAATATCAAAGCTATAGCTATATAAGTTTCAGAGAAAAAAAGGTTTGAAGATTTCACTATATAACTCTATGTAAATTTGTGACCCCCGGGGCGGGGTCATATTTGACCCCAGGGACATAATTTGAACAATCTTGATAGAGGAACTGAAGATGATGCTATGCGCAAAATATCTAAGCTCAGGGTACTGTGGTTTCAGAGAAGAAGGTTTTTTAAGTTTTTATTGGGAAAAAAAATCTATTTTAGCTCATGTGACCTAGATATGCAACGGACTGGAACCACTGGAACAATATTGGTAAAGTACCTCTAGAAGTTAAACCATGCCAAATATCAAAGCTCTAGCTATATTAATTTCAGAGAAGAAGAGGTTTGAAGATTTCACTATATAACTCTATGTAATATGTGAATTTGTGACCCCCGGGGCGGGACCATTTTTGACCCCAGGGACATAATTTGAACAATCTTGATAGAGGACCTGTAGATGATGCTATGTGCAAACTATCTAAGCTCAGGGTACTGTGGTTTCAGAGGAGAAGATTTTTTAAGTTTTATTGAAACGATCTATTTTTAGCTCCTGTGACCTAGATATGCAACGGATCGGAAATATTTGAACAACTTTCAAAGAGGTCTATATAAGGATCAATCCTGCCAAGTTTGGTTAAAATCCATCCAGTAGTTTAGGAGGAGATATCGTTTAAAGAAATTGTTGACGACGGACGAACAAACGAACGGACGACGACGGACGACGGACACAGGGCGATCAGAAAAGCTCACCTTGGCACTTTTTGCCAGGTGAGCTAAAAAGGTAAAGAGTCGTATTAGGGAGCAATGGGTTAAATGCCTTTATTCACCATTATGTGTCCGCCAAGCGCTAAGATGATATAAGTTTCGGAGAAATTCTAACGAGAAGTCACAACATTGGATTTTATTGTAACAGAAATGAGCGAAAAAACGTTCAATTTTGAACTGCTCAGTTTACTCAGTGTCACCAGCAGCTCTGCTTCCAGCAAACCCTATGATGAGAGATCGTTTTACCCCTTCACCGTTTCATTGTCGTCTGCTTCATTTTTTTGTTTGCAAGATCGTTTCAAAGTAAGATTCAATGTAGATCTAGTATGACTTAAAACAGATCGATACGAGTGTCAAACAGTTTGGATCCTGATCAGACGCCGCGTGACGCGGCGTCCGATCAGGATCAAAACTGTTTGCAAATACGATTTATGGCGTCATTGAGAGTGAAAGAATTAATACTAAAGACTTCCCTTATTAGTAGCTATTAGGGCATGCTTTCATCTAGTACATACTTATTAAATATTAATATTACTCTACCCATAATGGCACTGATCACATGGTCAATAACAGAGTTCAAAGAATTCACATATCAGTAGTATTACAGGAAATCCTCTGAGAACAGAACTCTTTTTCGTCTGCAACAATTGTCGTCTGCTACTTTTTCTAAAATTAGAGTTTTCTTACAAACAACTTCAGAACAAGGTCAGTGTGGCAAACATTTTGGATCCTGATGAGACGCCGGGTTCAAACTGTTTGCAAAATTAATGATACATGTACCTTATGTCTATAAAGTCGACGTTAGTCGCATATGGAAGTCAATGATAACCCTTTCTGCTCCGTAGTCGCATAAAGTCGACTTCGCAACAGTTTTGATCCATATCAGACGCCGTATGACGAGGCGCCTGATCAGGATCCAAACTGTTTGACACTTTTATCGATATTTCTTAAGTCATTCAACCTTAAATCTAACTTTGAAACGTTCTTGCACAGGCAACGGTTTTGAAGCAGACGACAAATAACCGGTGAATGGGGTAAAAATCTCCCAAATAATTTGGCACCAAAAGGGTTAACCCTTTACCTAATAGCCCATTCTAGAATTGAAGATAGGTGACTACTTAAAGCAGGTTGAAAGTAAAGCAGAATGCGCATTGAGGCGCATTCTGTTTTACTTTCAGTCTGCTTTAAGCTATCATGTGCTAGAATATAGAAAATATTCACTGTAATATAATATTCATGCCTGAATAAATTGGAACTATTTTCTTCAGCGGAGGAAAAAATCATATTCGCTAAAAGGCGCTTCTATGGGGGAAGGGTTAAGGTAATCATGTTGTTTTCTTCTTACAGAAATGGCTAAGTGACACGACGTGATCCCAAACCGTTGATCGATGTGGACTGATACTAATCTGGTCTTGATTCAAACAGTTTGTATGGAAGATAAAGTTCCCCGGACAATCATGTTCAATATGAAAGGACCCCCATGGGACAGAGCTTGTGAACATCAATAACGCATGGCTACCTGTTCGTCAATATAGGACACGGGGCACCAAATCGACTCTCCTATACAATCTATAGAGAATCATGTTATTTTTCAGGTAAAACAAACATATTTTTAGTTTCCAACGAATTTTCTCTCTTTATTTTCCTAGAAGATATATTCATAGAAAAATGAAAAAATGATGTTTTTAAGGCCATGGAAATAGAGGATCTTACATGAGTGCTCTTTAATTATCATTTTTAATAAACGAGTTGATAAAACCAATATGATGCGAGCCTTGGCGAGTGTTAAATTAATTTTAGTCAACGAGTTTATTAAAAATGATTAGTAATTAGCACGAATGTGAGATTCTATTTATCATATGACAATTTTAAACATCTATTAAATCAACCGAATCCGTAGTTTGTGGTCTTTCTGCTATACAGATTATCCGCTAAAACCTGACGTTGTTTATGGTAACGTCATCGCAAGTGACGTCATTTGGTGTCCCGCTACATGCAACGCTTGTGGACGAAAAGGTTTGACCGGAGCCCAAAAAACGACATTTCACTAGCCGATTACGATATTTATATAATGGCTTTATTCCACTCCCAGACCGCAAGTTATGTGATAAATGTTCTTAAGCCTATATATAGCTTTGAACAAACAGACGCACCAGCTAAACTGTTTCCATGGTCATAAAATCTTTAAGATGAGTCTGAGATATTTTTCAAACTTTTGATTGGTCAGGTTTTAGCATCTGCTCACTTCTTTTCTTAATCATATTGATCTTTTTTTGTTTTTGGCGGTTGGGGGAGGGGGTGTTGAAGGAGGTCTTCTTTATAACCCGGCACGGAGGAATGTCGGGTTATACCTGAAAAGACTCCCATTGGAAAATTTCTTGTGAACATCAATAAAATTATACAATATTTTTTTCAATATTCCAGATATGGAATTAAATTAATATTAATATATATACTGCTCTTTTCTAATATTTCGACCACTAAGGGCCTTTTTCAAAGAAAATCACGTCAAAACACACGTCACATTTTTGTTACATGCATTCAGCCATAAAATCAAAGAGAATAATGTTTACAACACTTTGTTTGTTATTGCCGTTGTCATGACGTCATCATGACGTCATGATGATGACGCCATGTGTGCAATGGCGTCATGCATGCATTAGCGCATTATCCTCCTTGACATTACAGCCAAATGGTCTGTACGTTCTCAGCTTCCAAATCCAATCGGTTTTCAATTCTGCTTCCATTAAACATCCTCTTCAAAATGACAAATCTAACATCATCACTACTATGTCCTCCGACTCCAAAATGCCTATTAATTGGCTTCTCTCTCTCATGCCTTATATCACTCAAATGCTCTTTCATTCTCTCTCTGATTTCTCTCTCAGTCTCGCCTACATACACCATCCTATCACATTTATTGCATCTTATTGCATACACGACATTTCTCTCCCTACAGTAAATATTAGTACACACCTTGAAAATTGATTCTTCATATGTGTCTTTAACACTTGACATTTCAAGAATACTACAAGTAGTACAGAATGTACCAGTGTGTCACAGAGATTTTTATCTCGCCTGAATACTACAATAGGTAATTCCTGAAATACTTCTTTCAGTCTCTCAGATTGGTGTAAAACTTTTGAGTGCTTTCTTACAATGTCGTGTATGTTTGGCAGTAGATTTGAATAAGTCAGAACTAAAGGAACCCTATTCATTTCCCTATTATCTGATTGTTTCTTGAGAAGAGTATCTGATCTATTAAGCTTATCAACCCTTACTAACTGACTTTCTATCATTCTACCGCTATACCCTCTCCTTCTCAACTGACCCTTAAGTTTACCTCTTTCCCGAAGGTAATCTGACTCTCTTTCACATATACGTTTAATTCTCAAACCCAAACCATACGCTATGCCTTTCTTTGTATTTGGAGGATGACAAGAAGAATTATTAAGGTACAGTTGTTTATCTGTAGGCTTAACATAAAGATCTGTATATATCTGACCATTGTCTATCTTCACTAAAGTGTCCAAAAACTCTATTTTATCTAAACCATATCTAAGTTCTATCTTGATAAGTCAGATCAAGCCACAAAAAGCAATGTGGAAAGTAAAAGAAACAATAGTACATCAGTCATTAATATGTCTAGTTACCCACTAACGAAAGCACAACAATCACTTTTAGAAAAGGGTTTAAAATTTATACCGTCAAAGACAAATATAGATAAGATAAAATTGCTTTCAGATCTATCACAATGGGAAAGAAAAATGAGATTGAGAGAATATTTTTTTGAAAAGGATAGCGTAGTTGATGAAGATAATGATATTAAGAGTGATACATTTAAGTTAAGAAAAGGTAAGGGGTTTACACTGAATTCAGGTAGAGACAGGCATCTTGATCTGTACATAGAATTAGTTAAGAATGATATAGTCAATAGTTTGAAAAAGAAGTGTCAGCTGAATATTTCTAAAGATGAAAAAGAGGCATTTTATGAACTTTTGCACAATGAAAATATAGTGATTAGACCAGCAGATAAGGGCTCAGGTATAGTTATCATAGATAAAGAAAGGTATATACAATCAATAAAGAATGACATGTTTACAAGTGATTCATATGAGGAAACTACTCGTGATCGCACAGAGTCAGGTCTGAAGGAAGTTAAAAAACTAGTTAATAAGATGTTTAGGGAAGGTGCTATATCAAAAGACATGAAACAGTATCTTATCCCAAAGTACTCTAGATCAGGTAAATTGAAAGGTAACCCCAAAAATCCATAAACCAACTGCTCCTTTTAGAACGATAGTTAGCGGCATTGGTACTGCTACTGAAAAGTTAGCTGAGGTTGCTGAACATGAACTTAGTGAATTTGTCGAATCATCACCAAGCTACATTAGGGATACTACTGATTTTATTAATAAATTAAAAGAATTAAAAGGTCCGTTTTCAGATAATTGCATTTTGTTTTGTTTTGATGTGGCTTAGTTGTATCCGTCAGTTCCTAAAAAAGAGGGACTAGATGCATGTAGGGAAGCCCTTGCAAACAGGAGGGATCCATTGATAGGAACAAAACATGTTTTGAAGATGATTCAAACAGTTTTAGACAACAACACGTTTTGTTTTGGTGATAGTACTTTCATAGCAATTGGCTCAAAATTAGGAAAATTTTTGCTTTACATACATGAGGAAATGGGATGAAGAATTAATGACACACACAAAAAGTGCCACTGTTTTATAAACGATTCATATATGACGGTTTTGGGATGTGGAATGGTACAGTGCAAGAATTAGAAGATTTTGCCAAACATGCAAACAGTATTCACCAAAATATCAAGATAGAACTTAGATATGGTTTAGATAAAATAGAGTTTTTGGACACTTTAGTGAAGATAGACAATGGTCAGATATATACAGATCTTTATGTTAAGCCTACAGATAAAACAAATGTACCTTAATAATTCTTCTTGTCATCCTCCAAATACAAAGAAAGGCATAGCGTATGGTTTGGGTTTGAGAATTAAACGTATATGTGAAAGAGAGTCAGATTACCTTCGGGAAAGAGGTAAACTTAAGGGTCAGTTGAGAAGGAGAGGGTATAGCGGTAGAATGATCGAAAGTCAGTTAGTAAGGGTTGATAAGCTTAATAGATCAGATACTCTTCTCAAGAAACAATCAGATAATAGGAAAATGAATAGGGTTCCTTTAGTTCTGGCTTATTCAAATCTACTGCCAAACATACACGACATTGTAAAAAAGCACTCAAAAGTTTTACACCAATCTGAGAGACTGAAAGAAGTATTTCAGGAATTACCTATTGTAGCATTCAGGCGAGATAAAAATCTCTGTGACACACTGGTACATTCTAAGACTAACCGCATTGTTAAACCTGGCACTGTGGTTTGTTCACAAGAATGTACTACTTGTAGTATTCTTGAAATGTCAAGTGTTAAAGACACATATGAACAATCAATTTTCAAGGTGTGTACTAATATTGACTGTAGGGAGAGAAATGTCGTGTATGCAATAAGATGCAAGAAATGTGATAGGATGGTGTATGTAGGCGAGACTGAGAGAGAAATCAGAGAGAGAATGAAAGAGCATTTGAGTGATATAAGGCATGAGAGAGAGAAGCCAATTAATAGGCATTTTGGAGTCGGAGGACATAGTAGTGCTGATGTTAGATTTGTCATTTTGAAGAGGATGTTTACTGGAAGTAGAATTGAAAGACAGATCTATGAAACCGATTGGATTTGGAAGCTGAGAACGTACAGACCATTTGGCTGTAATGTCAAGGAGAATAATGCGCTAATGCATACATGACGCCATTGCACACATGACGTCATCATCATGACGTCATGATGACGTCATGACAACGGCAATAACAAACAAAGTTGTAAACATTATTCTCTTTGATTTTATGGCTGAATGCATGTAACAAAAATGTGACGTGTGTTTTGACGTGATTTTCTTTGAAAAAGGCCCTTAGTGGTCGAAATATTAGAAAAGAGCAGTATATATCAATATAGCCTGGTCGAACTAATTGCCGGTCAGCATTTCTAATAGACAATGCCATATAAAGGAGCCAGTACACAATATGTGAAATGGTCCAGGTCAAGTCGTTTTTAAAATAGAACTTCTGCACATAAGTCCGTGACTGTTAGTAAGACTTAAACCTCTCCTTAGCGACACCTGAAATAAATTTCAATGCCGCATTCTTTCATTATTTTCGTCTTACTTTTAGCAGACACCTGTTGTAAGGAATCCGTTAGAGCTTGTGTCAGTAATCCCGTTGTAGAGCCGATAGGAAGAATAAAGAAAAGAGTGGCAACTTGTATAAGATAAAGTGCAAAGAACGGTAACTCGGTATAGGAGATGCCTACCTTTCCATTGTCCATTTGCGAGCATGGATCTAAATGGTGGACATGGTCAGGTGCTGATGACGTCATCAAGAAGTCGTCGTCGTCACATTCGATATCCTCGTCGCCAAACATGCTTGGAGGGTACTGGTAATAATAATACAATGTACATGTAATATTAACAGTAAAAATAATATTAACAATAATAATAATATCAATAATATAAAATCTAATAGTAATGATAATTCTAATAATAATGATAATACATGTAATTACAACAATTACAGCAAAACATAGCAGTGCATGTAATCATCATTTTGTCCTCCATTAAACCGTGAATCGCCTTTAAAGTAATTCATTCGTCCTAAGGGCTTGATTGCTGAATAGAATTACGATTAGAAACAGTGTCATACGAAATCTGTCTGTATGTCTGTCACTGTCTCTCTCAATGTCTCTCTCGCTCGCTATTTCTCTCTTTATTTTCTCTCTCTGTCTCTCTTTTCTCTCACTGTCTCTGTCTCTTTCTCTGTGTGCACGTGTCTCTGTGTGTGTATCTCTCCCCTATTCTACTCGTTGTTTCTCTCTATATATGTAGCTCTCTATATATTTTTCTGTATATATCCCCTGTTTTTCTCTCCCTTTCTCTGTATGTGTGTGTATCTGTCGTTCTGTCCCAATATCAGTATGCATGTGTGTTTGTATGTATGTATGGTTGTCGCTGTCTCTCTGTCTGTGTGTGTGTCTGTCTCTCTGTTTCTATCATCGTATCTCTGATTCTATCTCTGTAAACATCTCTCCTCTATCTCCGTCAAATTGAGCACATGTATAAATTAATTAATACCGGTATACTGCAAAATGACTAACAGTGCAGACCAAGATAAGAGGGTGTGTTGGGTGTACGCCGTTTGAAGGATACATTAACTTGCCACTAGGGTTCAACGTCTAAAGACACTTACAGGATTGATCGGAGAGTCCGTTGCCATGGCAAGTTCTGAAGGTCCAGCGAATTGAGAGAGTTCATTGTATAATGTCATGGAATGGCCACTACTGTTGGATGCTTTCTCTGTCATATGATCCAGTTGTATGTTTAGCTCCGAGTTACGCTCATGAAGTTCTCGGATCTCCTGGTTCTTTGTATGGATCTGAAAGTAAATGCGCGTAAACTTAACCAATGTATGCCTAGCGTCCCGCAAATAGGAAATAAGCAAACAGTGTAGACTCTGATCAGACGCCGCATAATGCGGCGTCTGATCAGAGTATACACTGTTTGCTGACAGGAATTTGAATATAAAACAAAACTAAAATGACAATCTAGCGAAGAAAACCCTTATATAATCAATTGGCTAATCAAATGTATAAGCACGGGGCATAACTGGGTTAAGGGTAAATATAAAAAAAAACCGAAAATGAAAATTAAGACCAAGCAACCCTGAGATAAAACATTGGCTAATCCAATGAATTATTTAAAGCATGAGAGAGCCCACTATAGACAATACTGGGTTAAGGACAAACAATACTAACAACACTGTTAACTTTGGAAGAATACGACAAACCGGAAAATCTTGTCTAGTACTCCAATAACAGAACCCGCGATTATACCGCGATTGAGTTAATTCTGAGATCGTTAGAACTAAAGCATTTGATTGGTCAGATTTTAGCATTAGCTCAAATCTGACCAATCAAATTCTTGAGAACGATTTCAGACTTAACTCAAAATTTATAAAACGTTGGGCCTAGGTGTACACTGCAAACATGATTAATTACAGACGCTTTAAAAACCAGTTGGTCCATATATAGCCCGGTTATAGTTTTGAAGATAGAAACTCACTTAAAGCATGCTGAAAGTAAAATAAAATGCAACTTAAGGCACATTCTGATATACTTTCAGCCAACTTTCAGCTATCATATTCTAGAACATAGAAACTATATCTTATGGTACATATTCGTGACTGTGTGAAGTGAAACTACTTTTTTGCAGCGGAGGAATAAATTAACGGCGTAAAATGTGTATCTATGGAGTAAAGGATTAAAAAGACTAGTACCAGTTGGCAAATTGACATTATTTTAAGGATATGTTCAGGTATATCCTACAGTGATTGCCTTTGCAACGTTATTGAAAAGAAATTTTGAAATTTCTATTTTTTGAGCAGTAGGAGACGACAATTGTTGCAGACGAACTAAAAATTATCCAGCATGCACAGCGTTAGTAGGTATCTGTTGCCTTGGTGGCACCACAGGTGGGGTCGCAAATTATTGTTTATTAAGGTTGGTTTTGCCTTAGCCATAAGGGATCGATTCGAGACCATGGTTTACTTTTCTTTGTTTGTTTGTTTACAAAATTAAACAAACAAATAGGCAAAGTCTGGTTGTTTGGTCTTTTAACATTCCGAAATACTCGATCAGATTAAGAACATCAACAACATTTTCAAACCTAAAACAAATGACAATTTCCGATATTTCACCGCATCGTGATTGAAGAATGAGGTAAGGAAAATATCGATCAGGATTAGTATTGAACTTAAACGATTCAATTTAAAGGTTCAGTGGAAATCTAACAGTTGGATGTGTGTTATCAGATTCAGCGACAAAGAATCACCTTGAATTGCCATCTTGGAAGATCAAAAGAACCGCTTGCGTGCTAATGAACTTTAAGTCACTTCCGGTCTGTCACCAGGGGACCAATCAGCGTTATCTCTATATGTACACCTTCAATGAATTGTGTTTCTAGATTTAAGATAGTCACGTGACCTAATACAATTGCAATTTTCACCCGCATGATTTTTTCTCTTTGTTCTCTCTAAAACGACTTGTTTTTAAACCCTTTAATCTCGGACAGGATTGAACTGGTAACTACAAACAGTTTGGATCCAGATCAGATGCCGATTAAATCGGCATCTGATCTGGATCCAAACTGTTTGATACTCGCATCTACTTTTCCCCCGTCAAAAGTTCTGAAATATAAACTTAAAGAAGACCACGCAGACGACAATTGTTAGGCGGATGATATGCCGGAAGTGAAGGGGTACAATGGATTGTTTTACGACATTGGTATTGAAAATGAACAACACCCATGTGCTTACTAAATGTGCGAGGATAATGCACGTGAGTGATTTAAGAATGCATTTTACCTGATTGCATTTTTGTATTACATGCATTAAACATGCCACAGTAAAACGAAGGTTTCTAATAATAAAAATATGGAAACAGTTCGTGAAGCAGTCTGAGACTTGTGTTTAGAATGGAGAGAATTCTCTTCAGATTCACAATACCAGTCGAAATTCGATACTTCAAACTCGCTTAAATCGATCGTACCAGTATTTCATAAGTTTAATTTCGATTATTATAGATATATATATATATTTATTTCGGTAAAAAGTGTACATAACATGGCAAAGCATAATTAAATCAAAACATATAAGAGCCATGTAATGCGCACTAGAAACCAAGGATAACACAAAAAAGGAAAACTATGTTCCTTATTTCCATTGTGGTCCTATCGATCTCGCTTAAGGCAAACATTTCCGTATTTCAAAGTTAAAACGTGGCACAGCCACGTTTTAACTTTATATTATGGGTACATGTATGTTCGAACTAACGCGAGTTCGAATTATCGAATATTGTGGTTTCAACAGTTGGTTGAAATCTCAAAATACGCAATTTTCTTAACAATCGCAAGTGTATGTTAACTAAATATTCATATCTGTTTATAGATTTTGTGTAAGTTTATCCTCTGATGTCATTTTCTATATAGAATAGTGTAGTCAGGGCGCCCAGGCCGGTGGAGAAATTTTTTTGCAAGCGGTGATGCAGAAAATTTTCAATTATATTGCCGAATTCGCTATACATTGGGAGTACGTTATTTTCGTGAATCGTTTAAACGGGAAAGAAAATCCTTTATGAGACTATTGACCTGCATTAAGCTGTCAAGTGTGCGTTGTAAATTGTCCCTTGTTTAATGTAGGCATAGTGAGCGAGTAAATATGATATTTGAGAACGAGAAGTTGAAACAGGTTTTTTTTAGAGACAGGTTTTAAGAAGTTATTTTCCGGGAGGTTGAAGCCGAATTGTACAAAAGGATTTGATTTGATCTTGTTCTGTTTTTTTACATGTAGTATTTCAGTCAACTAATTACAGGCGGAGGGAGACCCAAACCCACCCGATGCTCTTCATACACTGTTTAACCCTTTACCTGATAGCCTATTTCTAGTATTGAAGATAGATGACCACTTAAAGCAGGTTGAAAGTAAAACAGAATGCGCCTTGAGGCGCATTCTGCTTTACTTTCAACCTGCTGCAAGCCCCCATGTGCTAGAATAAAGAAATATTATCTGTACTATATATTCATGACTGATTAAATTGGAACTATTTTCTTCAGCGGAGTAATAACCTGAATGCGTTAAAATGCGCTTCTATTGGGGGGAAAGGTTAAGGCACAACTCGGTAACTGGGTAAAAACCACACCGGCCTTTCGAAAGCCAACTGTAACCTTCACAACATGAAAATTCCGCAGTGCTCAGACCGGGAATCGAACTCACACGCGGCGATTAGGGGCTAGTGACTTTCAGTCAGTTACTATAGTTATTCTGCGGGAGAACCATGAGCGTATCATGGAACCATTGCAATAGGTTGCTGTTGATGTTTCTTCTGGTCAGAAAAAAAACACGCTCTTTTCTCTGTAGTATTGCTAGTAGTACTTTGAAGAAAAAACCACACCCTAAAACCAATGTTGAGATTATGCAGGGCCTGGTGTTTCCTATATACGAATCTTAATAGTTCTTCTCATAAAACTAATTATTTTCTGTCATTATAGCACTATTTTCCCTGGCGGATGCATATGTAAGCTCAGAGAATGAGATGAAAATGAAATTTGTTTACCGCTACTTTGGCAGTCATCGCCTTAGGACATGAGAAATAAAAAACTTAATAACCGTTTGCATAAAGATATCTACAGTCAAACAAAAACGTTTCTATAACCCTTTTTTCAGACAAAATATTA
Source organism: Gari tellinella (assembly GCA_922989275.2). NCBI lineage: Eukaryota > Metazoa > Mollusca > Bivalvia > Cardiida > Psammobiidae > Gari > Gari tellinella. The sequence goes on along the minus strand of OV277868.1, from coordinate 7,186,334 downwards.
TCTGCTAATATTTGTCGAAGAAAAAGTGAATAGAGTGGTATAGTTCTTAAACAAGATAAAGTCGGTTGTCCAAATCTGGGAAAGTAATATCCGTATAAACTGTTATTTTCAAACGGCTTTGGTTCAATGAGATTTCCCAAGAGACAGTGAATCACAGTTCATTACATGTAATATAGACTTTAGACAACGAATAATGAATTGTGTCTAAACAATAATGAAGATCTCTGTTTCATCAAATTGTAGTAAAATTGACGGATATACAGTGGAGAATCTGTTATTCTTTCCCGTTTAAACGCAAACGTACGCAAACGCAAAGCACTAAAACGTAGAAAAGAACAACTTTTGGACAATTCTGATAATTCTTGTTTATCTTGGTGGTAAACAGTTTGGAGCCTGATCAGACGCCGGGTTACCCGGCGTCTGATCTGGCTCCAAACTGTTTGCACTGCAAATAATAGTTTTAGCGTAAACGCGTTTATTGGGAAAGAATAACAGATTCTCCACTGTACATCGGTAAACAACGTTAACCCTTGAAGGCTTTCATGATCAAATTAATCGTGAGGTTTTTACCCCTTCACCGCCATATTGCCCTCTGCTTCAATATTGTTGTCAGCGATATCGTTTCAAGGCTTTCAAGATGTAAGACAGTATGGCTTACGCAGGGCTGCCATTTCTCCGGATTTTTCCTAAATCTCCGGATTTTTTCCCAGTACATAGTAGCTTAAAACAGACTGAAAGTAAAGCAGAATGCGCCCTAAGGCGCATTCTGCTTTACTTACAGCCTGCTTTAAGTAGTCGCATGTCAATAATACAAGAAAGAGGCTAATGGGTAAAGGTACGATTCCTTAAATGGCACTTGAAAAATGCAAGTTTGGAAATCTTAGGATTTTTCATGTCAACTTATGGAAGCCCTGCTTACGTAAATTCAAAACAAGAGGCAAACAGTTTTGATCGTCTGATCAGGATAAAAACTGTTTTCAATTGCGCTTTATGACGTCATTGAGATTGAAAGGGTTAAAACTTAAAATACACTGGCACCAGAGTCATGGACTTATAATATGTGTGTATTTACATTTAGATGCATGTTTATTTCTTATACATACAGAGAAGAATATATATACACACAGAGACATAATAAGTCTATGAATGTGGTGTCAGTGGTTAGAACTGTATCTACCGGTAAGTAATGTATACTATATATGAAGGCGGAAATCTTGATGTGTACGCTCTATAGTCTCTATCTACTAGATTCTGGATGTAGAACCTTTTTTCCGTACTGTTAGCAACGTCTTTTGTATGGGAATGGAAATAAAAATAAAAATAAAAATGTGAGTTGACTCTAGATATGCCTCTACCTACCGGTCTGCTATTTTTTACTATAAGATCTATTAGATATAGATTCTTGATCTATAAGATGTTCCCCCCAAACGTTTGCAATGTCTATCGTATGGGATTGGAATAAAAAAAAAAAAAAAAATTTTATTTTTTTTATAGATCTATCACGATGAGCTTCTACCGGTCTGCTTATCTACTATTATAAGACCATGGTATATAGAGAATATTTGGTGACTAGCTTTGAATGAGAAATGTTATCTGGCAAGGCGCATGAATATATCAGGTGAGCCGCAGGCGAACCTGATATTTTCAGAAGCCGAGCCAGATAACATTTCTCATTCAAAGATAGGAACCAAATATTCTATTTATCCTTGTCACAATAGTAAAATAAATAGAGAATGCTTTTTTTTAAAGCTAGAGTCAATTTTGGTCCAGATAAGATTCTCACTAAAGAACTATGTTATTCTAAGAAAGCGCGCTATTATATAGATGACGCCAGTGACGTCACATCCTAGTTACGTTGAAAAGAAATAAAAGAACCTTTAAAAATCTAGTGTTTTTCACTCAGGAAATCTAAAAGGTGAACACTTATAGAAGTATGTCAGCAAGCGACTAGTGGCGCGTACTCTATAACGCTTTGATTGCATCGAATAGTTCGAATAAACGTCGTTACACGTCGGGATTCTGTTGAAAGAGTTTTAGAATACCTTTCCTAACAGCGGGAAAAATAAGCGTCTCGGTGAAAAAAGTAGTTCGGGCTACAGGTCATGTGACCACTTGACATAATAACATCGGTCATGTGACCACATAGCATAATAAAGCAAAGTTTATCTGTCACCCCTTTATCCGTCAGGAAAACAGGCACGTGACAGGATAAGTAACCAATTCTACACAGTGTCACTTCAACAACAAGAATAACTATCTAAAACGCATTCAATCCAAACCAAATCTTTTGCAATCCATAGATAAGATATTTTTCTATCCAAAATACACTTCTTCGACGGTTGATTTGAATACGTAACTACAAGAATCAAGATTGAAGCCGGTATTTTACCAAACAGGGATTTCCTCCACCCCCTAGCTTCCGGTTTAGACGAAATGAAAGTAAAGTTTGCGACGAGCGATTTGATTGGCTGATTGAAAAAAGAATGTATATACCGGAAAGATGTGTAAATATATATCGTTCTCATGATTTTTGGTTGAAATTGTTAATCATACAGTTATTAAAATCTTGCATTAATATAAGTTCAGCACAATTGTGCACAATGTGACGCTGTAATCAGTAGTTTATTCAGTTTGACAGAAGCGCGGGAAGACGCTCGCGCGAATGACGTCAAGTACAGAAAACGTTATTCTTTCCAAATAAACGCGTTTATACTAATACTATTATTTCATTTGCAAACCATTTGGAGGCTGATCAGACACCAGGTAACCAGGCGTCTGACTAGGCTCCAAATTGTTTGCCATTGAGATTAAAATCAATAGTAAAAAATAGTAAAAAGCTGTCATTCAATACATTTTAGTGACATGCGTTTGCGTTTTGTTTGCGTTTTAAGCGGGAAAGAATAACGTATTGTCTACTGTACGGGAATACTCTCGCGTGAATTATTCAGCCAATGAAATTTGCGCTTACAAACGCTTTAACTTGACCCGAGGTCAACCGGAAGCTAGGGGGTGGAGGAAAACCCTGTATTTTAAAAAACCGAATTCATTCTTGATTTTTGTAGTTGCGTAATTCAAATCAACCATCGAAGAAATGTATTTTGGATAGAAAAATATCTTATCTATGGACTGCAAAATATTTGGTTTCAATTGAATGCATTTTAGTAGGTAATTCGTGTGGTTGAAGTGACACGGTGTAGAATTGGTTACACACCATGGTCTTATAATAATAGATAGCAGACAGGTAGATGCCAATAGTCAACCCATATAGATTTTTTTTATTTTTATTTTTTTTTATTTTTTAAATTTCAATGCAATAACATAGACATTGCTAATCGGTGGGGAAAAATCTTTTAGATATAGATCACTGGCACCAGAGTCATGGACTTTTTATGTGTATGTGTTTACTTTATCTATACCTCTACCGATATATATTATAAGTCCACGACTCTGGTGCCAGTGTAGTAGAAGACGTCATTCTTTACCAAACAAAATGTGCTAAAAAGCTTTTAAATCACAAACAGTATGGAATCTGCTCAAATGACAGGTAACTCGGCGCCTGGGGTCCGTTTTACTAAACAACTTACGCAAAATTTTTGCGTAAGTCAAAATCGTTTAACTCTTATTTTTCAATCATAAACGTTTGCAAACAGCAAAAAGCCAGATCAGAGGACGCGCTAAAAGCGCGTCCTCTGATCTGGCTATTTGCTATTTGTAGCAAGTGATAATAAAAAATATAAATTAAAATTTAAAATTTTGACTTACGCAAAATTTTTGCGTAAGTAGTTTAGTAAAACGGGCTCCTGGTCAGGCTTCATACTGTTTGCCATTCTGATTAAAATAAGAGTGCCTATAGTCTAAGCTTTTGTGTTTCTTTTTGTTTGAACGGGAACGCTTTTGTCTTCCTCGTTGTCAAGAGCTTGCAACATTAATTTTGGTCTTAGTTAAGCTGCTATATTCATAGAATTCATTCATCCCTGAAACTTTTAGTGGATACTTCCAGTTTCCAGTTAGGATTAGTCCACTTTTTGTTTTATTATTTAGGATTGTTTATAGCTATGTATTGCAAAGTGACAAGCAGTGCAGACACTTATCGGAGAGCTCCTAAAGGAACCCTCTGATCTGGGTCTACACTGTTAGGGCATGTGTATTTTTATAGGTACACTGTTGGTAACTGACGTATTACCTCGTCGCTAGGATTGAATGTGTTAATGATTAACAGAACAGTGAAGCCTTTCTAAACCGGACACGTGTGGTGACAACAAAAAATCCGTGTTAAGATGGGTTCCTAGTTTAGAGGGGGTTTAACCCATTACCAAATAGCTTGTTTCTAGTATGGAAGATAGCTGATCACTTAAAGCAGGTTGAAATAAAGGCGCAACGGCTTTAAGCTATCATCTGCTAGAATGTATAAACTATTTTCTTTAGTGTAGGAATAAAGCGAAAACGTAAAAAGGCGTATTTATGGTGTAATGGTAAAAAATAAAGAAGGGTTGGAAACGGGACCAAATTGTTTGTCCGGTTTAGAGAGAATTCCGGTATTTAGAGGTTCCGGTTAAGAGAGATTACAACTGTATTTATATTACCGTTTTGTACAGAATGTTCTGCAAAATAGTTATCAAGCATTAACTTTTATAATGAGGGGCCGTGTATGCACATCCAGTGCAAACAGTGTAGACCAAGATCAGAGGGCTCCTTCCGGAGCTCCCTGATCTTGGTCTGCACTGTTTGCCAAACCATTTTTAAAAACAAAATTCCCATCAAATAGCAAAACAAACTAGTCATTTCAAGAAAATAAAAAAAGTTTTCATTTTAAAATGTAACAGATTAAGTGTTGAATGCATATAGCGTCACTCCATATCGTCAATTTAATTTCCTGTTATTAAAATCTTTTCAGTGAGCCGATTCTTATTTAACAAATTGAGCCCTAGCGACGAGTATACTCGTTCCTTACAAACATCAGGGCTCCATTTCTCAAGATTTTTCCGAAATATTCGGATTTTTATCCAAGCAGGTGGTAGCTTTAAGCAGGCTGAAAGTAAAGCAGAATGTGCCTTATGGCACATTCTGCTTTACTTTCAACCTGCTTTAAGTTATCACGTTTGAAAAATAGAAAATTTGGAAATATTTGGATTTTTCAAGATCAAATTATGGCAGCCCTGGAACATTATACACAAAGAGAGTACATCTGCCCCATGCAAACAGTATAGATCCATACCAGAGGCCTTCTAAAGCATAATTGCAATAAGTATGTTATATTACTATACATTGACAAAATCAACCCTAAATAATAAACAAAGGACTACTAAATTGGAAACTTGAATTGTTCATCCGAAAGTTCAGGGAGAAACGGGTTAGAGCTTTCAGCTGTAGATCTACTTTCCAAGCTACGCTACACTGCTTTTTGTAAACAGTTTGACCAAAACTATTGGTCAATTAGTAGGGGTAACTGATAAGGATCCAAACTATTTGACACTCTCATAGATATTCATTTCAGTCACAAATTCATTGCGATTTAACTCTTTCGCTGCCAAATTAATCGTGAGATTTATTTTACCCCTTCATCGTTTCATTGTCGTCTGCTTCAATATTGCTGTCTGCAATATCGTTTCAAAGGTAGATTTAAGGCAGTATAACTGACGTTATTTCAAAACAAGTGGCAAACAATTTTAATCCTGATCAGACGCCGCGTTGCGCGGCGTCTGATCAGGATCAAAACTGTTTGCAAATGCGCGTTACATGACGTCATTTGCTTGTGAAAGGGTTAAGTTAGTGAAAGCACCCAGATGCCTATTTGAAGCATAAAATTATGATATTATTGCGGTGATTTGCTCGAGTTTGACTGTCGTGCAATCGGAAATCTGATTTTAATGAGGTTATCGATGAAACCAAATTTGTAAAGAATTTTTTTTTTTCAATAACATCCGGCGGCGCCTGTATTTGTAGTTATTTTTAATTCTCTTTAACTACAGACTGTGTAGCATTTGCATCTCTCATTGAAATTCTCGGACGGATTACAAATAACTTTCCGATTTCCGACTATTCCGTGATTATGCAGCGTACGTTGTTGCCACAGGATGCTAAAATTTGCGTAAAAACAACGTCTGAAAAGCGTTTTCTGGCCTTTATTTAGTACAAATAAATAAAATTTTGCTTGGTTACTATAATTGGCAAAATTATTGGGGGGCACGTATAGTGAAAGAAAATGACTTCTTGATTGTAGAACACTTGTGCGTGTATAAAAACGATTTGGATACAGATCAGACGCCAAGTTACTCGGCGTCTGATCAGATTCTGTGGGGGGGGGGGGGTTGTATATTCTATTCAATAATATAGATATAATATTCTAAATGACAAACAGTGTAGACCCTGATCAGAGGGCTCCTTAAGGAGCCCTCTGATCAGGGTCTACACTGTTTACATGTAGGACAAGTGTAATCTTCACAGGTGCACTGTTGGTAAATGACGTTTATACTCGTCCCTAGGGTTGAATGTGTTAACATTTCGCGATACAGCTCTTGTTATAGAGAGGTTACCTCCTGTTCTTGCTCATTCTTCTGTTTTTCGAGAACCTTAAGTCGGTCTTGAGACTCGTCCACCAGGTTGACCAGTGAGTCTCTATCCTCCGTAGTCTTCTCAAGTTGTCGTTCCAGCTGACACTTCCGATCTGTCAGGTTTACAATCTATGAAAAAGAAATATGAGTTGTAACAAGTGCTTAACCTATTGAAACTGTGAACACCCAGATCGTAAATGAGCCCTCTGATCAAGGTTTACACTGTCTGTTATATTACAATACAATGACAAAAACAACCATAAATAGTATTCAATTAGAAAGTGGAATTGTCCATTTTAAACTTCAGGGAGGAAAGGGTTTCAAAGATACGACTTTCTGCGCTCGCATGTAATTTACTTAACACAATCATTGTTTTGCCCTGAGTACAATGTTTATCTGCAAAGACTTTGGGTCATGATCAGATGCCGCGTAAGGCGATTCCTGATCAGGTTCGAACTGTTTTACAGTCGTGTCAATACTTGTTACGTCAATGTTTTGTATATTTAGCTACATGTATATATATGGTACGGTCAATCTGTGTAATCAGTCATTTCAAGACATGAAACAATGGACATGTGAAATGACTTTTTCCATTTAATGACACAATTTATAATGATAAACAATGACATTTTTAAATGATTTCAAGCATAAAACAATACAATTACTTTACATCTTATTTCAGCCAAATTGTGAAATGATGTTTAACCCTTTACCCCATAGAAGCGACTTTTAGCGCATCTAATTTATTCCTCCGCTGAAGAAAATAGTTCCAGTTTATACCCTCATGAACAATTACCTTAAAAAATATTTTATGTAGCCTAGCAGATGCTTTAAGTGTTCACCTGTATTTAATGTTATATACGGGTTATTGGGTAAAGGGTTAAGCATTGGACGCTGTAAATATGAAATAATGTAATATTTTTCATGTAATACCACATGTTTTATATGGTATTTTTTTATATTTAAAACTCACTTTGACAAACTGAATGATAGCAACAAACTAGTAGAAAGTATGCCTTTTAAAACCTCTGTAGTCTGAGTCGTATTCAGTATACTTTGACTAAGTCCTCAAGAAAACAGCACTTAATGTAGGATAATATACGTGAATAAAAAATTGGTTATATTTCGAGAAATATATTAAACGAAACATATAGTAGAGTCTACTTTCACTTTCTTTTGTGTTTGAATAGTTGCCAAACAAGAAAGTGGCATGCTGCTTTGAAATGCGGCGGCTTCGAGGGTTGTCAGTTTCGCGGCTTTTGTAAACAAGCTTCCTTGAGAGTTTTTAATAATATGCAAAGACCATACGTATAGATAATCTCCAAATATGCCTAGAATAAAACTCAAGTGATTAAATCATTTACGAAAAAGAGTTTGGGCCAAATCAGGAGCACTCAAGCTCTTTACAGCAGTATTATTCATTGTTAGAAGTTCTTTGTATATACGAGTGGCATTTTTTAAGTAGTGGCAACTGATCAGTAATGCAATATGCATGTGTGATATATCATTTTAACGAACAATTCTTTGCCAAAACGATGGTGTAACGCACGATAAGATCACATAAGTCGATAAGTCACAACACGAACCTAAATGACCACTACTTCAGGACACTAGAACATAGCACTTGTCAGACATTTTTTTTACGTAATAACTTCTTAAAAAAACAACAATTTTGTTGAAATATATCAGTTTATATCTCTATTTTAATGTAAATAACATTTAATTATCATTGAAAGGTTTATCTGACTAAGAAATACAATTTTCCAAAAAACCATTTCTTATTTTGCTTATAAAAACTCAACATATATGTTTTCGAACACTATAATCTTTTTCTATATCGGTACATCTACATTTTGATTTTACAACATAAAAATCTACTTCAATGACTTAACCCTTTCCCCAATAGAAGCGTCTTTTAGCGGATATGATTTATTCATCCGCTGAAGAAAATAGTTCCAATTTAATCCGTAATGAATATGTATTATAGGAAATATTTCCTATATTATAGCACATGATAGCTTAAAGCAGGCTGAAAGTAAAGCAGAATGCGCCCTAAGGCGCATTCTGCTTTACTTTAAACCTGCTTTAAGTAGTCACCTATCTTAAGTACTATAAATAGGCTATCAGGTAAAGGGTTAAATCATAGCCTGGTTTAATATGAAAATTGAATATTTTTAAAGCGTTTTATTTATATATCATTATTATTGATCATTTATTTTATTTTATAATTTTTTTTATGTATAATATCATTTTAAAACTGTAAAGTGTGTACATAATTGTCTGATTTTACTTGACAGAAAGTTTCATAAACTTATTAAAAATGATAAAGCCGCAATATTAATTATATTATCAAATGTTTGTTTTAAAATACCTCAACAATACACAGAAAAGGTCTAGTGTCCTGAAGTAGGGGTCATTTAGGTTCATGTTGTGACTTATCGACTTTTGTGATCTTATCGTGAGTTATACTATTGGGTCGGAAAATAATTGCTCTTTAAAATGATATATCACACATGCATTTTGCACTTAATATATTGAAGTTACTGATCAGTTGCCACTTCTTGAAAAATGCCCCTCATATAAACAGTTACAAATCCTACTAAGACATTTAAAGTATTTCAGTTAGACATTATCGTCGGTATTTTCAAGTACTTTGCTTTCATTAGAAGGACACATATAAGATAGCAAGACACGCGAATCTTTTAATTAGTTTAAAAGAAAACTCGCAGTTAATCCTGTTTGGTGAAAAGGTCACGGGACTTTAAGCAAGCAGTTGAATTAGTCTTAACCGTATTACTGCCATGACGTAATCTGCTTGAAAAATTGTCGTCTGTTTTTACTTTAAAAAAAATAAATTTCAGGTAAATTGACTCCTCAAATATCGTAACGCGTGTCAAACAGTTTGACTCTTGATCAGACGCCGGGTTACGCGGCGTCTGATCAGAATCTAAACAGTTTTCAAATCCCCATTGTATTCGGGTTAAGGCAGAGAGTTAAGGAATAACAAAGGATTTTGTGGTTGTTTAGTCTGCGGTGATAAGTAATGTAATGATTACTTAACTCGCGTATTAAAACTTAACCCCTTCACCGCCCGTGATGACGTCATCAATTTTAAACCGTTGTCGTCTGCTTTTATTTTTAAAACAGAAATTTTTGCACTTAGGAAATATTAAATGTGTGTCAAACAGTTTGGTTCCTGATCAAACCCGCGTTACGCGGTATCTGGTCAGGAGTCAAACTGTTTACAATTAACTATTGTACTCTCGGGTAAGGTATTGATTGGTTAACCCACAGCCAGGTACTTGACACATCTTGATTTTTTACCATCTACCATTTAAAAGAGATTCTCCTTCATATGGTAGATGGAATATATATAAAAAAAATAATAAAAAAATGTGTCAAACACCGAAAGGGTTATGTGCAACTGCTTACCAACAAATCAAAACTAACCATTTAGACATACATGCATAAGTAAATGTTGATATTATCAATCGTAAATATATTGCGCATAGAACGATTAAGCTACAATAACTTAACCTTACGTTCACCTAACACGGTGTCTGCGTTAATCGTCGATTACGAAAACAATTAAACCAGCCGAATACATGTCAGTATGCATTAATGTTTAGGATTGCATTTAGAGAATGTTTCAGAAAAGTTGAAAGTAAACAAACAGAGCAGAACCTGATCTGGGGGCTCCTTAACCCATTACCCCCGAACTTGTTTCTAGTTTTGGAGATAGGTGACTATTTAAAGCAAGTTAAAAGTAAAGCAGAATGCGCTCCCATTTCTCAAGATTTTTCCGAAATATTCGGATTTTTATCCAAGCAGATCGTAGCTTAAAGCAGGCTGAAAGTAAAGCAGAATGTGCCTTATGGCGCATTCCGCTTTACTTTCAACCTGCTTTAAGCTATCATCTGTTAGGATATAACAAAGATTTCTAATGAAACGTTAAAATTGGAACTATTTTCTTTAGTGTAAGACTAATTTAAAGGCGTAAAAGGCGTATTTATGGGGGAATGGATTAAGAAGTCCTCTCTGTTGGCGATGTATATACAATGTATACACTGATTTCGAGTATAGAAGGACTTTACCCATTTATGCTTGGACCATTCAATGAACTATCCCTGTATAATAGCTGGAATATTTCATTGCAATACAGTGTTTGTCCATGCAAACTGTTCAATAGCAAAAACTATGCAGACCCTGATGAGACCCCGTGTTACACCGTTTGCCAATGTAGAGTCTAAACATTTAACCCTTTCAACCCTAAATATCTCTTGTGGATATTTATACTCCTTTTGGATTGTTCTAGTACAGGCATTTTGAACTAGTCTACTGTTGCGTTTTTGGTATGACAACAAAAAAACAAATGAAAACATCATACAGTGCAGACCCTGATCAGAGGGCTCCTATATGAACCTTCTGATCAGGGTCTACACTGTTTGAATATGTAATCAATAATCTCTAGAGAGGGTTGTATGGTTTAACTCTTTCCTCCCTGAAACTTTAAATGGACAATCCCAGTTTCCATTTAAGTATAGTCCATTTCTGATTTTTAAGGGTTGTTTTTGTCAATGTTTTGCATTATGACAAACAGTGAATACCCAGATCAGAGGGCTCCGTAAGGAGCCCTCTGATCTGGGTATTCACTGTTTGCATAGAACAAGTGCACTTTTCACATGTATACTGTTTGAAAAGGATTTGTATTATCATTAATTTGATAGAGTGTTCCCTCCCTACAACGGTCCTCCCAACAACGACTCCCTCCTTACAACGACACTAGCCGCAGTTCCCCAAACAAAACAATTATGTCTAACGCTTTTACTGATGCAATATCGTCTGCTTAAAATTGTCGTCTGCTGTTCTTCTCAAAGTTACATAATGGACATTTTGACAGAAACAACTAAATGACGAGTGACAAACAGCTTGAATCCAGATGTAACGCGGCGTCTGATCTGGATCCAAGCTGTTTGTTAATGTAAGACAATAACTCTCCCGATAACGGCTCCCTCCGAACAACACACATATTTATTGTCTCCCAGTGGGTGTCGTTGTAGAGAGGGAGCGCTGTATAACGGTACACTGCAAATAATATCGAGCCAGATCAGACGCCGAGTAACACGGTGTCTGATCAGGCTCCGAAATGTTTGCCAATCAGGATAAAATAAATAGTGCAGAGTTGTCGAAAAACTTGTCATTTTCTACCTATTTTGCTGTACGTACATTTACGTTTGGGTTTAAACGGGAAAGAATAACATGTTCTCCACTGTAAGCATAGTTTTCCAATATATTTTATGAATCATTCTGATGCACGTTGGAAATTTAGTCTTTGACCCGTTTGGCCCGGAAGTGCGATAGGCAATTTTCGTCTTCAAACTGTGTCGTCTGCAACACTTCTAAAACTAGCTTAACCCTTTCATGATCCAACTATTCGGGAGATTCATTGTAGTCTGCTTCAGTATTGTTGTCTACAACACACGTTTCAAAGTTAGGGTTAAGGCTGTATGACTTAATAAATATCGATAAGTTTGGTCCTGATCAGACGCCGCTTTTCGCGGACCAAAACTGATTAAAAACTTGCGTTATGGCGTCATTGAGAGTTCCTTCTCGAAATATTAATAGAACTTCAAACAATTTGGATCCAGATGATCTGCGTCTCGTCTGGGTCAAAAATGCTTGCAATTGTAAGCACAAAGTCGATTGTAATGTTATATTGCTTGAATCCCTTCACGGTCTTACCCCGATTAAAATATTTATTTGCAAACAGTTTGAATCCTGTTTTTACACTAATTTCAATATTTCTTAAATCAAAATAGCTAAACTTTGAATTTTAGAAATAAAAGCAGACGACAACTGTTTAAAATTGATGACGTCATGGATACTCAACGAGTTACGATGCTGGATACACTCCTTTATATATGTACAGTAAAACCTCTCTATTACGACCACTAAATTGTGTTAGTTATTGGGATTTTAAGGCAGATGACTGACTAAATCAAGGTGACAGTGAAACAGAAATCTCCTAAAGGAGATTTCTGTTTCACTGTCACCTTGCTTTAAGCTGTCACCTGTTTTTATATAATCAATTAGCCATCGTTTTAGTTGTCGTAATAGAGAGGTTTTACTGTATTTTTTTTAAAATCGAAAACAGAACATTGGTGTCCATTAGTTAATTAAAGCTGGATTCTAAATGTGGAACCATAAGCAGACATGACGTAGGCAGCAGGTAACAAGTGAATTAATGACACCACAGAGGTAGTCGATATGGGGCATATGGTTATGTTTTACTGATTCATGTTACAGCCTTATACTTATTCGCCCCAGAAACTTTAAATGAACAATTCCAGTTTCTAATGAAGTCAAGTCCATTATTTTTAATTAAGGTTTGCTTAGGTTTTTAAAAATAATTTTCTTTTACAGCTTATAATAAAATGGCATACTGCAAATGTGCAGATCCTGATCAGATGGCTCTTAACCCTTTCCCCCATAGAAGCGCCTTTTAGCGCATTCAGTTTATCCTTGCCCTGAAGAAAATAGTTCCAATTTATACATTCATAAATATGTATAATACAAAATATTTTCTATATTCTAGCAGATGATAGCTTAAAGCAGGCTGAAAGTAAAGCAGAATGCGCTTAAAGCGCATTCTGCTTTACTTTCAACCTGCTTTAAGTGGACTCCTATATTCAATACTAGAGATATGCTATGTGGGAAAGGGTTAAAGTAGGCCCCTGATCTTGGTCTACACTTCATGCATATGACATGCGTACTATCCAATGATACACTATCTATACGACTTGACGCGTCGTTAGGGTTGAATAAGTTAATACATTGAACTCTTTTCTTACAATGATTATACTCGTCATTTACAAAGAGTATACTTGTGAAAAGTACACTTGTCCGGTGCAAACAGTGTTGACTAACTAATGGTGTTAGCACATGTACAGGATCTGCACTTTTTGTCATTTTGCAATGTTTAGTAAAAAATCAACCTATAATATTTAAAAAATGTACAGTGCTCGTTCTTTAAAAACAGTCCTCCGAACAACGATCCCCTCCTTATAACAATACTTGCCGATGTTTCCTAAACAACACATTTATGTCTATCGCTTTCATTGCTGCACTATCGTTTGCTTAAAATTGTCGTCTGCTGTTTTTCTCAAAGTTACATATTGGACAAATTGACCGAGTGACAAACAGTTTGAACATAAGTCAGACGCCGTGTACATGGATTAAGTCAAAATAGATCTACATAAAATAAAGTTTGAGAAATAAAAACAGACGACATTTTTTTTAAAATTGATGACGTCATGAAAATGAAGGGGTTAAAAGATACACACATGTGGTTTTCGATGAATGTACCTACAGAATATTGTACGGATATCACGTGACCTGTGAAAATTTACTTTCGACTTGTGACAATTAAGAACTCATTCTATTAGGTCTTTCTCCGAAAGCGTTGCTGTGAGCACCCTGCTTAGGGTCAACACTGTTTCCATAGGGTTAGTGTACTTTTTAATTGTGTGCTATCTGCAAACGACATGTATAGGCCTACATATGAGTCACCAGTGGTTACTAGGTTGATTATGCTCCACTGTTTACTTCCGTTTGACACATGATTTAGACAACAACTTAATTATTAAACATAAACCGAAAATAGCATCGCTTATAGCAATGCTGTAAATCAACTGGTTCCAGTTGACTCTTTGAGCAGTTTCCCTGCAGCGTGTGGCTTATCTCATATAGAAATTAACCCCTTCACTGCCTTACTCCGAGTAAAATAGTTATTTGCAAACAGTTTGGACCCTGATCAGACGCCGCGTGACGCGGCGTCTGATCAGAATCCAAACTGTTTGACACTTTCTTTTTAAATATGTCGTAAGTCAAGATACCCTAAAATTTAAATTTGCGAAATGAAAGCAGACGACAACTGTATAAAATGGATGACATCACGTCAATTGTTTACCCTCGCCTGCTACAATGGAGAATCTGTTATTCTTTCCCGTTTAAACGCAAACGTACGCAAACGCAAAGCGCTAAAACGATCAAAAGAACAACTTTTGGACAATTCTGATATTTCATGTTTATCTTGGTGGCAAACAGTTTGGAGCCTGATCAGACGCCGGGTTACCCGGCGTCTGATCTGGCCCCAAACTGGTTGGAATGGAAATAATAGTTTTAGCGTAAACGCGTTTATTGGGAAAGAATAACGTTTTCTCCACTGTAGTACAATAGTAGTAATTGTCATAATTATGCAATTGTTGTATGCCCATTATTCCTTAGATATGCATATGCATAGGTACACCTTTAATGTAAGCCTATTCCTCCACTGAAGAAAACAGTCATTAATACGTACAGAACGAATGTTTTTCTATATCATAGCAGATGGTTGCTTAAAGCAGACAGAAAGTAGAGCAGAAACTTTGGGCGAATATATTGATTGAACAGGGCGTATGTCAGTCCGAGCGTCCGTCTGTTCGTGTACCTTTTATCAGAAGCATATTTCCTTTACCACATCATCTAGGGATACAAACTTTGGCGTGTGAGTAAACCTTGGGGTGGCAAAGTGTCCCGTAACATTTTTAGGTCAATGTGGCATTGGCCTTGACCTTTGAGCTCAATAGTAGGAAAAAGTGAAGAAAAAGCTTGTCCGGGAATATATTCCCTATACAACACTAACAAGGGGTACTGTTGTGTGAGTACATCTTGGGATGGTGGAGTGTCACGTAACTTTCCATGCCACTGTAACATTGGCCTTGACCATTGACCTCATTTATAGAAGCAAAACTTAGCTGGCACACATTTACTACAAAACAGCGTAAGATATATGCATAATGCACGCTAGTTTCTGTGGATAGAGGAATATATACACGTATAGGCCTTGTGAGAAACTCTTATTTGTATTATAGGTGACTAAATATAAGCGATATGAAAGCTATGGACATCAGAAAGCTTGACAAGATAGCTAAATTAAAGATAGAAACAACTGTGGGAAAGACGTTTAACTTAACGAAAACCTATTGCAATAAATTGTAAACAATTGACAGTGTTTTTGAATATGCTTACGATTTTTAATGCCAAAGTGACAATTGCCGACTCTTAACTCATTCACTCTTGGTACTTCAATTGGAAAATGACTATTTAGGGTATTTTTACAATATATATATACTGCGTAATTATAAACAGTGTAGACCCTGATCAGTGCGCTCCTTCAGGGGTCGCTCTGATCTGAGTCTTCACTGATTGCCTAGGTTTAAACATCGTGAAATTTCATTAATTTTATGACATTGGCTCTGTTCACAATAAGAGACGATATTCACGACATGCTTTCATTGAAATTACATGTACAGTCGAACTTCGATATCTCGAACTCGGTTATGTCGAACATACCCGTATTTCAAAGTTAAAACGTGGCTTACGGGTATGTTCGACCTAACCGAACATGAAATAATGCAGTTCATGTGTCGAACTATCGGATATTTCGAGTAAAGCGAGTTCGAGATATCGAAGTTCGACTGTCTACTAATTGGGTCGGTTTATTAGCAGAGGTAAAAATAGGATGAGTGCCAACGTTTAGCATTTTTCTCAAAGTATCTACAGTGATCCCTCTCTACAACAGCCCTCTCAACTACGACTCCCTCTTTACAACAACACTTGCCGCTGGTCCCTATGCGGGACAAGTATATCTAACGATTTTAGTGCCGTCATTTCGTCTGCTAAAAAATCGACGTCTGTTGTTTTTTCTCAAATTTAAAATAATTGATATTTTGACATAAAAACCTTAATGACGAGTGACAAACAGCTTGAATCCAGATCAGACGACGCGTTACGCGGCGTCTGATCTGGGTTCAAGCTGTTTGCAAATTTCCCTCCGTATATGAAACGACTCCCTCCGAACAACGCACACAATTTGTGTCTCCCGTTGGGTGGCGTTGTAGAGAGGGAGCGTCGTATTGTATGCCTATATCAAACCCCATAATTGAGCAAATACTCATTGGAATCGTCTCTTTGAGACGATTTTAATGAATAATCCCAACATTGGTTTTTATTGAGACTTTTGGACGATTCTCCCTTGGTCTGTAAATTATGTTCACGTATAAACAATTCTATTGGAAATATAGTTAATATTATATAATAGATCTATATGTATTTGAATGTACATGTATATTTATTTCTATTGAATAGAGTCATTCATTTTCAGTCGTTAAGACTTTTGACTTAACAATCAGCAACTTTTATGTGATCCATTTACTACAATTTGCAATAAATCAATTTACCCTTTACCCCATTAGTACATATTTTTTACGCCTTTAACTTATTCTTCCATTGAGAAAATAAGTTCCACTTTATAAATACATTTTTGAATACGCACCATATGGAATAATTTCTATTTTCTAACAGACGGTAACCGGTTACTTGCAGCCTCATGTAAGTTACATGAGGCTGCAAGTAAAGCAGAAAGAACCTTAAGTAGTAACATGATTTCAAAACTAGACACAGGCTATGGGATAATGGATTAAATGTGCACGCGCGTTCACCTTAGAAATCCCTCAAACAGAACCGAACGCATAAACTCTACATTGGTCCATTTAATTCTATAAACACTATAGCCTACATTCAGGTCATTAACCGACCAATAAATATAGGTTTAATGGGATTCAATCAAACCAATACATTATTCTTCATTCCATAGGCTGTTTCTAGTTTTGAAAACAGTTGACAATTTAAAGCAGACTAAAAGTAAAGCAGAATGCGCCTTAAGGCGCATTCTGCTTTACTTTCATTCTGCTTTAAGCTATCATCTGCTACGATAAAGAAATATTTTCTAATAGAACACAATCACAACTTAATAAATTGAAACTATTTTCCCCTCCGTGGAGAGATAAATTTGAGGCGTAAAATGTCGTATAAACTCCCTATAACGACACCCTCCTTACAACGAACGCCAGTTTTGGCTCCCATTGGGTGTCGTTGTAGAGAGGGAGCGCTGTAAAGACAAAAAAGGACTACCAAAACACATGATAATAACACTGACCCCTAATATCAAGTATTTGAATCTCTCACAAACAGTGTATTACAAAGAGTACACATGTCAGATGCAAGCAGTGGAGACCCAGATCAGACGTTCATTTATTAACTCATTGATTCGGTTGAAACTTTCTACAGCGGCGTAGGACGCTTGACATTGTGCTGTCTACTGTAATTATTGTATTGTGTTGCTATTCACTTTTACGAATGTATGTTGTAGTATGGACAGTTATTCTACAGTCGAACCTGGGTTGAGCAATCTTTCAATGACAATGCTTAAAAGTCTTCACTCGGGACAGCTTAGTGCGGGACGGTGGGGGACATATTGCACCCTCGGGGGCATTTTGTCTTGCCTTTGTCCGGCACTGGACGGTTTTTATAGAAGACCGTCTGCCTGATGCAGGTTTGACTGTGGCTATTTATATTGCGACATGCAGGTGCGTAGAAATATTACCCGTTATTTTCATAGTTTCGTAAATTTTCGTTTGAAAAGCAAATGGGTAATTAACAGTGACGCCTTCATTTGGCGACATTGTTATTATGAATGTAGAAGTTGACCGAAGAGTGTCAGGCTGTTTCGACTCTGTCCAGACGCAACATTAAGTGACGTCTGATCGGGATCGAAAATTGCTGCCATAGCTTTTATTATAACCTCATTTCAACTCATCTATCACCGGACCTGTATTACTCATCCATTTTCGTTTCGGCGGAGTGTAAACACGGGTGCGTGTTGTTTCGGTCCTCATGAAGGTGAATACATATAATACTATATACTTTATGTCGTGACTATTCTTTAACATTTTCTCGTGAAGAAGATTCTGAAGTTACATCAAGAAATGATGGAAATTTTGATTAACTCTCCCTTTTCTGGATCTCTGTTATTGGTATCTGCTGAGGCACACATTTCAAATGTAAATAATATAGGCAAGTATTATAGGTGCTTATAATCGTAATTGTATATCCTAACTGATATACATGTAAATATTTTGTACATGTTACCGTGTGATCAGGCTAACATGTATGTGCATTACTTGTATAGATAATTGTATCCAATCGTGATATGCAAACATTTATACTGTGGAATAGCATGGTTTATGTTACATGTATGTTTAACCCGTTTACATTGTTATATGTATAAATGTTAAAGATCTCCATGTATGGAGGAATGAATAAACTACTACACCTGGGAAACCAATTGACATCAACTGCAGTAGAGAAAATTGTATTAGTTCCCAATAAACGCGTTTTTGCTAAATCCATAATATCCATTGCAAACAGTTTGGATCCAGATCAGTCGCCGGGTAACCCGGCGTCTGATCAGGCTCCAAACTGTTTGCCACTCAAGATAAAATGAAAAATCAAACGTATCACAAAATTGTCCTTTCTTAAATTTTATTGCTTTGTGTTTGCGTCACGTTTAAACGCGAAATAATAATGTTTTCTCACTGTCGGTACCTATTGAAACTTCAGTTGCATGCATGATCGAATGGGCTACAATGAATACCTTCTTTTTTTGTGACAATCTCTCCGCACGCAAATTATGGTAGAACGCACCTAACGGGACCGGGCAAAACTCGGCCAGTATCGGTATTCTACGTGGAACGATCGGCCATTCTCGTCAACCGACGTCGTGTACCAAATTATGCTTCAGCGTCGTTCGGTACGTTCCGCCAATGAACAAAAATGGCCGATCACTATACGCTTAGAGTACCGATATTGACTGACATTGGTATGGCCTCAATAGGAGAAGGTTCTACCTTAAAATGACAAATTCATGCTAATACAGCGGTCTTTTGTACAGCCCATCTTGTTTTAAGCGTCTACTAAAAACACGATGAATACGACAGAAAACAGCTTAACTGCTTTAGGAGCTTTCTGTTTTACTTTTGCCATGCATAAAGCAGACAATTGTCTTAAGAAAAACGCTCCCTCAAAGAGTAGCCGCCTTAGTGCCACGTTACGCGTCTTTTAGTTTACAAACAGTATACATATGAAGAGTACACTTGTCCTTTGTAAATAGTGTACATCCTGATCAGAGGGCTCCTGTAGGAGCCCTCTGATCAGTATGTGCTCTGTTTATCATTTTGCCATATATATTTAGAATTAACCCTAAATAGTGAAACTGGACTAGATCTAATTGGTAAAGGAATTGTCAATTAAAAGTTTCGGGGTGATTTTGACTGTATTTTGAATTTGAAAGTGCAGTTTGTTCACCACAACAGAACACTAACGACGTCCTGTTGGAGACAGAAAACTTTGTTTCTATCATCAGACTTTAATTTCCGTTAGATTTAAATGCCCCATTATGTTTTCAGAAATAAACTGAATTAATTGAATGTTTGGTTCCCATTTCAAACTTGTCGCAGAAAAAATACAGGATGTGCATTTCATGTGTGAACAATCGAGCGTTAACTTCAAGGTCTAGTACAGTGGAGAATCTGTTATTCTTTCCCGTTTAAACGCAAACGTACGCAAAAGCAAAGCACTAAAACGTAGAAAAGTACAACTTTTGGACAATTCTGATAATTCTTGTTTATCTTGGTGGCAAACAGTTTGGAGCCTGATCAGACGCCGGGTTACCCGGCGTCTGATCTGGCTCCAAACTGTTTGCACTGCAAATAATAGTTTTAGCGTAAACGCGTTTATTGGGAAAGAATAACAGATTCTCCACTGTATCTTATGTAATCTGCTTGATTTTATTGAACTAAAACTAGGGAATTTCTCATAAATGCACGCGCATGTGTCGTTGTAAATTTCGTACCGTCAATACACCCTTCCACAAAGGCGACGTCTGATCAAGATCCAATTTAATCGTGCGGTTTAACCATTTCGAGGATACAAAATCGTCTACTATAAAAAAAAATTCGTCTGGAAATTATTCCAATTCAATTTTATAAAGTTTTGACTGATGAATATTGATACTAAATTTTGTCGTCTGCAAATATTCCAATTCAGTTTTATTGATGAAATATTCGTAAGTCAAAACTTTATAAAAATGATTTCATGAAACACGTGAATATTTTTTCAAACACATTTGAAGATTATCTATACATGTACATATAACCTTTAAATCTCGTTAAAAAAACCTCAAAGAATCCTTTCGAACAGCCGCGGAAGTAGTATAGTAGGTCACTTTCCGGGTCCCGGAATTATTCGTACACAAAAGAAATTGAAAATAGATTCTACATTTTTATGATCATCGTATTTATTTCAGAGTGTTATACTTATTCACTATAAGTTGTTTTTTTATTATAAACCGTTTTATTGTTTTTTCAGACACAATTCTCAAAACTAATCGATTTTTCGTTTTTAACTCTTTGAACCCTAGTCCCGCATATATGCGTCCTTTACAAACAGTGTACATGTGAATAGTATACTTGTCCTTTGCAAACAGTGAAGACCCAGATCAGAGGGCTCCGAAAGGAGCCCTCCGATCAGGGTTTTCACTGTTTGTCACAAGGCTAAACATTGACAAAAACAATCCTTAAAAGTCAGAAATGTACTAGACTAAAATGGAAACTGGAATTGTCCATTTAAAGTTTCAGGGAGGAAAGAGTTAAGGAACTGACAGCATCCTACGACATTATTGAGTGTTGCTTTCTTGAGCGGATAATAATCAACACATTGACTCGAATAGATTAACTCCTTCACTGCCTTACCCCAAGTATAATATTTATTTGCAAACTGTTTGGATCCTGATCATACGCCGCGTAATTCTGTGTATGATCAGGGCCCAAACTGTTGGACACTCATTTCAATATTTCTTAACTCAAAATTTATACCTAAAAGTTAAATTTGAGAAATAAAAGCAGACGGCGACATTTTTATAAAAAAAAGTGATGACGTCATGACTATTCCGATTTCGTCTGCAAAATTTGTAGTCACGGTCTGCAGTGACTCTCTACTATCTCTCCATTAATTTGTCAAACAGACAAGATCATGAGACGACGAGCAACTAAACGTTCCATCTTTTGACACCCTTATGATAAGATGGCGCGTGAGTTTAGCTGCAGACGATATAATTTTGCAGACGAAAACTGCTTAGAATAACCAACTTCAATATTCTGCTCGCTCCTAAATGTCACATTTCTCTGGATTATATCGATATAGTTGTCTGGTCACTCGGCATTTTATTGAGCACACCACACAGCTATAAACATGTACAGTGGAACCCCTCCAAACCGGAACCTCTAAATACCGGAATTCTCTCTAAATCGGACAAAAGTTTTGGTTCCGTTTCCAATCCTTCTTTATTTTACGCATTACACCATAAATACGCCTTTATACGTCTTTTATTTTTTCCTGCACTGAAGAAAATAGTTTATACATTCTAACAGATGATAGCTTAAAGCAGGTTGAAAGTAAAGCAGAATGCGCCTCAATGCGCATTCTGCTTTACTTCAACCTGCTTTAAGTAGTCACCTGTCTTCCGTACTAGAAGCAAGCTGTTTGGTAATGGGTTAAAACTCCTCTACACTGGAAACCCCTCTTTTTTACCGGAATTTTTTGTTGTCCCCACACATGTCAGATTTAGAGGGGTTTCACTGTACATATACAGTCAAACTTCGATATCTCGAATTATAGAGCTTAAGTCGAAAATATCTATAATTCAATGTTAAAACGTCATGGCTAAGCCACGTTATACAGTGGAGAATCTGTTGTTCTTTCCCGTTTAAACGCAAACGTACGCAAACGCAAAACACTAAAACGTAGAAAAGTACAACTTTTGGACAATTCTGATAATTCATGTTTATCTTGGTGGCAAACAGCTTGGAGCCTAACCAGACGCCGGGTTACCCGGCGTCTGATCTGGCTCCAAACTGTTTGCACTGCAAATAATAGTTTTAGCATAAACGCGTTTATTGGGAAAGAATAACGTTTTCTCCACTGTATCTTTAAAATAATGGTACGTTCGTTTTATGTTCGACTTAACGGAAATCGAGTCTGCCTTTATTTCTCAAATTTAAATTTAGGCATTTCGACTGAAGAACTATTGAAATGAGTGTGAAACAGGTTTTGATCGCGGCGTCTGATCAGGATCCAAACTGTTTACAAATGACAATTGTACTCGGGGTAAGACTGCGACGGGGTTAATATTTATACATTTGTTTGTCTCACCTGTTCTTGAAGATGCTCAATACGACCTTCATGCTTTGACGACAGGTTGGCAAGTCGAGAGTTCCTCATTTGCTGTAACTCGGCATCAAACTGTAACTGCCGCTGATTGGCTTGCTGTAGTTCCTCCTGGAGGCGTTCATTCTGGAATTAATCAATTAACCAATCAATCAATCAATCAGTCAAATACATGTACATGTAATAATAATAATAATAGTAATAATAATAACAATAATAATAATCATCATCACCATCATCAAGATCATCATCAGCGTCACCATTACGATAATCAACATCATTATTCATACCATCATCATTATCTTCATTACTATCATCATCATCATCATCATCATCATCATCATCATCATCATCATTACGATAATCAGTATCATTATTCATACCATCATCATCATCTTCATTACTATCATCATTAAACATCTCTTAAGCCATGTAAAACCACAAAAAGGCAAACCAAAGCAAACCAATTATATGTGCATGTACGGATAGACTAGCCATAGAAATATTATTCCATAAATACGCCTTTTTACGCCCTTAATTCATTCCTCAACTGAAGAAAATAATTCAATTTTATACAGTCACGAATATGTATCATAAGGAATATTTTCTATATTATAGCAAATTGTAAGTTAAACAGGGTGAAAAAGAAGCAGAATGTGCCTTAAGGCGCATTTTGCTTTACTTTAAACCTGCTTTAAGTTGTCACCTATTTTCACTAGAAACAGGCTACGGAGTAATGGTTACGGGACCTATAATGGCAGGAGATTACTACATGTAGGGCAAATGCTCCAAGTGATGTTTGTCCTTAAGGTAGAACGCCCCTAATGACTTTGGGTCAATGTCGGTCAATACCGTCCGTCCACATTATGCAATCAGCCATTCTTGTTAAATGAGGATCTGTAAAGAACCATGATCAAACACAGCTCGGTACGAACCGCCAAGGCAGTTACATAACGAGAATGGCTGGTTGCTTTACGTAGACTTCTAGTATTGACTGACATTGGTAAGATCTCAGTTTAGGATGTTCTACCTTAAGCCGTGAACAGTATCAGACACTGCTAATTCATCAGGCGTGACTGCTTCATATAGTTTATCTGTACGCATTCCGGCCCTTTCGACGATACAAACCGTTTGGCAATCGTAAATTTTAGCAGACGTTACTGATAAACATTTATGAAAAAAGTTTAAAGCAGACAGTTTAAATTTGCGATTAGAGGGTAAACCTTTTCCAGAAATGGAATAATCAGTTGACATCTAGTAAGTGTATTATTGACCCCCTTCACTGCGAATTGCACCTCTTCTATTCACCCTAATACATGTAGTATCGACTGTTTTAACCCTTTTACCTCCATGCTGTCGTCTGCTTCAATATTGTTGTCTGCAATATCGTTTAAAATCTAGATTTAAGGCAGTATATCATCGACGAACTTGATTTCGAAATGAATGTCAAATAGTTTTGATCCTGATCAGACGCCGCGTTACGCGGCGTCTGATCAGGATCAAAACTGTTTTTAAAGGCGCATTTTTCGCACCATCGACAGCGGGAGGGTTGATACTGTTATCCTTACTATTGTTTCAAAGGTATAGATTACAGGCAATATGACTAAAGAATTATCGATACGAGTGTCAACCAGTATTCCCTTAGGATCCGCACATGGGTATAACAAGAATTACGGAACCGGATATCGATCAATACGTTTCAATAGTCATGCGCAGACGGCATGAACTTTATGTCAATAGTTAATGTAATAAGTTAGTATGCAACCACATGTGGGAGCCAAACCAGGGGCCCGTCTTACGAAACGTCGTTCGACAAATATTGTCTTAAGTCAGATTCTAAAACTTTCATTCCTTATTATTCACCTCCAACTAATCCTGTCCTGTGACATCCCTTTGGAATCGTCTTGAAAAGACGATTCCAACGAGATGTTACAAGACAGGATTAGATTGGAAAATCTGAAATTATATGAGTTTTAAAGTTTTGACTTAAGACCGCTTTTGTCGTACGAAGTTTCGTAAGACGAACCCCAGGGGCGCACAGTTTTATAATCAAATCGTATGACGAATATTGTTCTCGGATTCAGTGAAATCTTGAAATGACTCAATCATGGTGCTAAACATGGATAGAGGATGACATTTAAACAGAAAGCTCCTGTATGACCTTTCTGTTTTACTTTAATCCTACTTGAAGCGAGCACATGCCCATTTCTCCATAGACACACCATCTATAACATGTTGTGCAATTTATACAGTCATGAAGATGCATCAAAATGAATACTTTCTTTATCTTGGCAGATGGTAGCTTAAAACGGACTGAAAGTATAGAAGAATGCGCCTTGAAGCATTGGTTTACGCCTAAAGCAAGCTAGGGGTTTTTGAAGATCGTAATTTTGAGTGCTGCTGTATTTAAGTCACAACTTCCAAATACATTTAATTTCTGATTTCTCTATATAATACTGTCTTGTGGCATCTCTTGGAATAATCTTTTCAAGACGATTCCAAAGAGATGTCACAAGACAGGATCAGATGGAGAAATAAATAATAATTGAGATTTTTATAATCTGACTTACGACAACATTTTTCGTACTAAGTTTTATGAAACAAGCCCCACGAGTTTGACGCTCCTATCAATCAATTTATGTCTGACTTCAGGGAGTTGATAAGTGCAGACGACATGTGTTGTCTAAGCAGACGGTCTTCCTGCAGTGAAAGAGTTAAATTAAAGGTGAATAGGGCAGGCAAATTAAAACTTACCATGCTTAGCGCGACTGGGCTAACTTTTGTAAACAGTTTTGATCAAGATCAGACGTAGAGTAATTCGGTGTCTGTATATGAATTCTAACTGTTTTACACACCTTAAAAATCACTTTTCATAAAATAGAAAATACCAGGGAAATTAGAACTGATTTTGATTTATTTTGCAGACGATACTTTTAAGCAGACCGTAAGACTGCAATTATTAACCCCTTCACTGCCATGACGTCATCTGCATAATTTTTCGTCGGCAATTATTTATCAAAGTGTGATTTTAGGTTTATTGACTAAGGAAATATCAGCATGAATGTCGAACACTTTGGGTCCTGATCAGACGCCGCGTTACGCGGCGTTTGATAGGGACCCAAACTTTTTGCAAATAACCTGCACCTGGAGCGAGGCAGTGACGGGTTAATTTTATTTTAAGACATTCGGACAGTCACCTTTCATTAACACTGTCGCTGACATTAAAAATTAAAAATATTGTCTGCTTGAATATTTTCATCGGCATTTTACTGAAAAAAGGATTTCCTATATGCAATTTTGATTGAACACACATTGATTAAAGTGTCTAACTGTTTTGACCTTGGTCAGACATAAATTTGCTCGGCGTAGGATCTGAATCCGAACTAATTACAAAAGCAAGAGGATTTGCTAGTGGCAGGGTCAAAATTAAATTCATGACTTAACCCCTTCACTGCCTTACCGCGAGCGCTCTAGTTGTTTGCAAACAGTTTCGATCCTGACCAGACGCCGCGTAACGCGGCGTCTGATCAAGATCAAAACTGTTTGACATTCATTTCAATATTTCTAAAGTCAAAATATATTTTTTTATTTTCGGAAATAAAAGCAGACGACAAATGATTAAAATTGATGACGTCACGGCAGTGAAGGGGTTAACACTGCTTAGCACTAGCTGAGGTCATTGTTCCGATTCGCTGTCACCAGGGTGATCGTATCTCCGATACTATATGTAATATGGCTGATATTTCAACATTTTCATTAAACTTTAATGGGAAATATGTCAGAACGGAGGCGTTTACAACTGCCCTTGGGCTAAATACGTCGGTCAATTAAACTTGGCTTAATTCATTTCAAACTCAACACACTTGATGCTCAGTTCTTTTAAACCCTTTGATGGTCAATATTATAATGAGTTTACAACCCCTTCACCGCCATATTGTCGTCTGCTTCATTATTGTTGTCTGCAATATCGTTTCAAAATTAGCTTTAAGACAGTATTTCTGACGATATTTCGAAACGAGTTTCAAACAGTTTGGATCCTGATTAGACGCCGCGTTACGCGGCGTCTTATCAGGATTCAAACTGTTTGCAAACGCGCTTTTTTGGCGCCATTGTCAGTGAAAGGATTCAACTTTGCCCAATTCATTTCAAGCTATGTACAGTGGAGAATCTGTTATTCTTTCCCGTTTAAACGCAAACGTACGCAAACGCAAAGCACTAAAACGTAGAAAAGAACAACTTTTAGACAATTCTAATAATTCATGTTTATCTTGGTGGCAAACAGTTAGGAGCCTGATCAGACGCCGGGTTACCCGGCGTCTGATCTGGCTCCAAACTGTTTGCACTGCAAATAATAGTTTTAGCGTAAACGCGTTTATTGGGAAAGAATAACAGATTCTCCACTGTACATAGTTGATGCTCAGTTTTTAAGTATTATCTAAATAATTTAATATTGTTTGTTTTCATTATATATTCGAGCTATTCCTTAAATTAAATCTAAGTTTGCAGACAAATATTGCAGACAAGAATATAGATAGCAGACGACAAAATGGCGGTGAAGGGGTAAAAAGCTCACGATGAAGTTGGCAATTAAAGGGTTAAAACACATTAATCGGCGTGATAAGTAACGTTTAAAATTCGAGCATGTGCATTTAGAATTGAACTCGAGTTTTAAATTATTTACAAGTATTGATTCAAACTAGATGTCACACATATACTCTCAGCAACTTTGATTAACCCTTTCACTGACTTACTCAGGATGCAATTGTTATTTTAAAACATGTTTGATGTGCAAATTTGATAATTTTTCAAAATAATTTGCTGCGCATGTGCAGTTACCTTTTTCTCTTGAACGATTCACAAGAGTCAACACAAACATGGCATACATACAATTCTATAGTCTGATCTTATGCCCCATCCAATTGCTTAATATTAAGCTGGGAATCAGACCTCCCTATTGATATGTATGTTTTCTATTTGTATAAATGTTAATGCTGTCCACGGTAGTGGACCTTATACAGATATATTTCAATAAAGTTTCAAAGTTTCAAAGAATATGAAACTGTAGTGACCCTGGGTTGAGGACTTGGGGTTAGAAGAGCCGATTTCAAACGGTCAAAAAATCCATCTCGAGTCGAAACTCTTCCAATTTAGAAGGAACTCAACAGACTATGTATAGTCGTTATTCGAGTTCGTAGTGAACACAAAAATATGGACTGAGATCGTTCTCAAACTTTTGATTGGCTAGATTGAGCATATTCTCCTTAAATCTGACCAATCAAAAGCTTGAGAACAATCTTAGATTCAGAACAAACTCTTTTTTAGAACGTGACACAGAGAGGAACGTACCCATCCCCACAAAAATGAGCCGATGTTGATCAGGGGCCCGTTTTACAAAACATCGTACAACAAAAACGGTCGTAAGTCAAAACTTAAAAAAAAATAATCTAATTTCTTATTTCTCCATATTATCATATCTTATGACATTTCCTTGGAATCGTCTTTTCAAGACGATTCCAAAGAGGTGTCACAAGACAGGATTAGATGGAGAAATAACTAATAAATGAGACTTTATAATCTGATTTACGACAATTTACGACAATATTTCTCGTACGACGTTTAGTAAGAAATGGGATGATGCATAATTACAGAGCTTTGCGTGAACGTGAATCATTCTTAGAAACAACAATACGAACTTACATGCTGTGATAGTTCCCGTATCGCTACCAGTTTCTCCCTCTCGTCCGCGTGGGAGTCGAGCTTGGACCGGTCGAGTTGTTCCTTTAGCTGGGCTAGGTCGTACTGTAATTCTTTTACCGTATTTTCATATTCCCCTTCCAAGTTTTCATACTTCAAATGAAGGGCGTGCTTTTCTTGCTGAATTTCCTGAAACAAAAAGAAATTTACGCATGACTGAAATCGTCTACGGCGGGGAAAACTTTATTCTTTCCCAAATAAGCGCGCTTAAGTCAATTCAATTATTTCAATTGCAAACAGTTTTGGAGCCAGATCAGACGCCGGGTTACCAAAATGTTTGCCACACAGATCAAATTTAAAATGGATAGTCAGAAATACCAAAGAGTTGTCATTTTATATATTTTATTGCCATCGGTTTACGTTTCGTTTCCGTGTTTAAACGTATAGATTATTACATACTAGGTGATGCTGCTCGTATTGTATCCAATTATAGGCCATTTCAATGTACATTTACTATATCTTCATATTTTGTCATACATGTATATAATAAATTATAATTGTTTGAGTTGAGTTTGACGGCACCGTGCCCACTGTCTGGTTATATAGCGCATGTGCATGCATGTGTGTGAATTGTAGCGGTGTCACTTTTAACTGGAGTCTAACCACTCTGCCAGTTACTCAAACTATTAATTTTTGCAGACGACACTTATTATAGTGTGCTACACTTTAAGTTAAAAGAAGGCTAACTCACCCCTGAAACTTTTAAAGGAAATTTCCAGTTTCCAATTAAGTTTAGTCCATTTAGGACTATTTAGGGTTGTTTCCTGCAATATATCGCAAAATAACAAACAGCGCTCCGTTAGGAGCCCTCTGGTCTGGATCTTCGATGTTTGCATAGGACAAACATACTCTTCACAGGTACACTGTTTGTATATTGAGAATATACCCATCGCTAGGATTGAATTTATTGACCCATATACGTATGTATATCCTTATGTGCTTGCTGGAAGACTGAATTATAGATAAATGGTGGCGATCGAAAGACACTGCAGTGTTTGTCAATACAGCAGAACATTTCATTCATAATAACATACAGGGCAGACCATGGTGAGACGCCGTGCAACGCGACTTTTCGTCAGGGTCTACACTGTTTGCCAACGTCCTCTTAAGTAGACACCAGGCTCCGAGGTTATAAAGCTTTTGACTTGAGTCTAAACTCGTTCCCAAGCATTTGATTGATCAGATTTGATCCTAGGCTCAAATCTGACCAATCAAATGCTTGGGAACACACTCAGACTCAACTAAAATGCTTTATAACCTGAGCCAGGCTTAATTCTTAAACTGCAAATGCCGACAACACTGAAAGTTGAAAACAGTTAGGATTCTGATCAGACGCCGTGTAACATATCTTCAAATATTATTTTCTATACCTTGTCATTTTCTACCATTGTTGCATTGCGTTTGCGTTTCGTTTTATTTCAAACGATGAAGAATAACGTCTTCTCCACTGTATAGAAGATACATGAAACAAGACACTACACGCAAGAATACGATCAATTCCGTATGCATTTATTAGAATCTAGTGGATAAGACGCCAATGAATGGAATAGACTATTCCGTGGAAATATATACTATACAAACACCTGGTCATATGCTAATATATACTGTATGTATAGGTGATATAGATGAAAAACTGGTAAGATCGGAAACTGAACCGGCATAAATATGAGTCCAACGTCATAGACATATCCTAACCCTTTCATGATCAAATTTATCGTGAGGTTTTTACGCCCGTCGTATTGTCGTATACTTCAGTATTGTTGTCTGCAATATCGTTTTAAGGTAAGGATTAACCCTTTGAACCCTAGTCCCGCATATAGGCGTCCTTTTCAAACAATGTACATGTAAATACTACGATTGTCCTGTGCAAACAGTGAAGACCCAGATCAGAGGGCTCCGAAAGGAGCCCTCTGATCAGGGTCTTCACTGTTTGTCACAACGCCAAAAATTGACAAAAACAACCCTTAAAAGTCAGAAATGGACGTGACTCAAATAGAAACTGGAATTGTCCATTTAAAGTTTCAGGTAAGAAAGAGTTATGGTAGTATTGCTAAAGTAATTTCGAAACGAGTGTCAAACAGTTAAGATCCTGATCAGACGCCGCGTTACGCGGCGTCTGGTCATGCTCTAAATTGTTTGCAGAAATATAAATAATTGTACTCGGGGTAAAGCAGTAAAAGGATGGTGGTACATTAAAACCACTCAAACGTGATTAAACGTATTTGCTGTGTTTAAGGAGTTTGAATATTTAACCCTATAGTATTGAACCTTTGCAACATTAAAAACTTTAAACATGTATTAGGCAGCCACTGCAAAGATTATTTGGTAGTCTAACAGGTGTATTCACAAAATTAACAGAAATATTTTACATTTGTCCTGCGTTAAGATGTAATTTGTCCTTTAAGGCCACCATACCAAGTGATTGAACACAGGTTTTACAGAAACTCACATACATACAGGGGAGAATATGTTATTCTTTTCCGTTGAAACGCAAACGAATCGCAAACGCATTGTACTAAAATGCAGAAAATAACAACTTTTTCACAATTCTGAAAGTTGATTTTAACCTTGATGACAAACAGTTTGGAGCCTGATCAGACGCCGGGTTACCCGGCGTCTGATCTGGCTCCAAACTGTTTGCAATGGAAATGGTAGATTTAGCGTAAACGCGTTTATTTGGAAAGAATAACGTTTTCTCCACTGTACTTCGTAGATCTATATACAGAGAGTAGAAGACCGCGACCTTTACCGATAAACGCCTTTTTGATAAATCAATTAAATGTATGCCAATGAGAAAAAGTTTGGAGCCAGATCAGACGCCGTGTAAACTGTTTCATACTCAGGTTTCAATAAATCCACAATACATATATTTTCAGGATTATGCCAAATTCTATATTTTTATTTCATAATTTTTTGTTAAATTTTGTTTAACCCTCTAATCTGATTCTACTTTTAAAGACAGACGGTCTAAAGCAAGTTGAAAGTAAAGCACACAGCGACTTAATGCACATTCTGCTTTACTTTCAGCCTGCTTTGAGATACCATCTGCTATGATTAAGAAACTTTTTCTTATGTTGCATATTCATTATTGTATATCGTGGAACTAATTTTAGTGGTTTTGACCCTTCCACTCTCAATGACGCCATAAAGCGCGTTGGCAAACAGTCTGGATCCTGATCAGACGCCGCGTAAAGCGTCTGATGAGGACCAAAACAGTTTTACATTCATATCTATATTTATTAAGTCATACAACCTTAAATCTAACTTTGAAACCTGGCTTGCAGACAACAATACTGAAACAGACGAAAATAATAATGAAGGGGTAAAATTCTCCCGAATAATTTCATCATGAGAGGGTTTAATTGCGCTTTATGACGTAATATGTTAAAAGGGATATGATAAAATAATCTCCATTGTATATATTATGTATTATATACCTCAATTTTCTGGTTTAGTTCTTCGGCTGTTTGTTCTGACTTCCGTTCTATTTCTTCATTCTTTTCCAGGAGAGCTTTTCCAAGTTCCGCGGCAAGAACTAAATCCCTTTCTTTCTGTTCTAACAGGGCCTGCAGTGCCCCTTCCTCTTGCTTCAAAAACGAATCCCTATACTCCTCTTCATACTCATAGGGGTCCTCCTCTGACATCATGCCCCCTTTCTATCCCCTTAGTTTAGATATTTGGGGCTTTAATAACCTTTCTCTGGGCCGCTCTCTTACTTTAATAGCGTAACACAGTTTCTGTTGATATTTTGGTTTAATTTCTAGATTGGATTAGACTTTGACAAATATATCTAATACCGTTTATTTACATGAGTATATATACCCATTCATTTGGGACTTTAATGTTTATTTATTTTGTTAACAATTCTTTTGATAGATTTCTGATATCACAACAGCCTAGTATGGGTTGCCGTAGTCTGTAAACAAACTCGTTGTTGGTGAATACTGCTTCAATTGTTCTATACCTTTCTTATTATCAAAACTTCGGAGGTTTGTTTAAATTATTTCAGCTGAGAGATGATCTTTTGTAAGCAAATACGGTGACTTTAATGGTGTATAAACTGATTATAGAATATTACACCAGTCTGGCACACTCCAATAATAACTGATTATACACGTCTTTACAAATGTTTACAAACTAATTACATCCCCACCACAAACCAAACTATATATTATACAAATCACCTACATATACAAGCCACCGTGGATGTACAGTATATACACAGTGTTAATATACATAGAAGAGAAGAAGGTGAGAGGAAATGTCCCCGAAACGACACACTACATTTTCTATCCGAAATATTTACAAATTTTACACATTTTATCTCAAAATTCACATGGTTTGAGATATTTCATGTTTCGGAAGCACCGCATCTGTCTCCGTCTACTAGTCACTGTAAACTCTATGAATTTCCACATGTGATTAACACAACAGTGTAATTATTATGACTCGTAAATCCACTAAACATCACGATTTCTTAAAATGAGAAAAACCTCTCAAATCTATCCCCAAACACAGCATCCCCACCACATCACTTCAGTAATTCCATGACGTTACCTGTGATTCTAAAAATAGAACACGCAATCACCGATGATATGAACACCTTTCTCGGTACGAGACACGTTTAAAGCGACTTGCTTTAACACCCTTACAGGCTATATAAATTATATCCTCTGGTATATCAAATATGAAACACAAAAACGGCAATTAACAAATATCTCAGAAACTATTTAATCTGACCACACAGCTGAT
Source organism: Gari tellinella (assembly GCA_922989275.2). Classification (NCBI taxonomy): domain Eukaryota; kingdom Metazoa; phylum Mollusca; class Bivalvia; order Cardiida; family Psammobiidae; genus Gari; species Gari tellinella. Next base: position 7,153,113 of record OV277868.1, on the reverse strand, counting down.
TAAGACACGTTTCATCCGCTAATCCCAACCACGGTAATGTTATGTTTTTACGTTGTACATAATAATCCTTGCCTTTCCCGTATCGATCGGACAGGCTCGCGTCTTTCCCTGTGTCATTACCTGCGCTATATAGCGCCATGCTGGTATTGGTTTTAGCCCTTACCCAGTAGAATTGTCGTCTGCTTCTAATATATCGTCTGCGTAAAAGCGTACATTCAGTTTTATGCCATTTTTTTAAATTGAGAAAACCTAAAAAGGAATGTAAAACAGCTTGGATCCAGATCAGACGCAGAGTAACTCGGCGTCTGATCTGGACCCAAACTGTTTTCAAAATTTGGTCAGATCACCTTAAGCATTAAAAGGTTAACCCGTTTACTGTCGACCTTGGCTCTATTAGATTTGCAAACAGTTTGGATCTAGATCTGACGCCGATTTAATCATCATCTGATATAGATCCAAACCGTTTGAAGGTCGTATCGACGATTTTTCAGTCATTATGACGAAATTTTGAATTTGAAGAAAACGTGCAGACGACATTGTAGTTGGCAGACGATATTATGGTGATAGAAGGGGTTCACAGTAAACAAAGCCTCTCCGATATTTTATCGATACGCTGCCGTTCGCAAACAAGCAGCATGCATTATAGTTATTGGCTTGTTAAGTGTTTCATGAGTCAGCATGTTAACAGGATTGTTGTCTGTCTGTACAATTCCGTCTGGCTCGCCAGCTGAACCTGTCTGTTGGCTAGTGGCTACTGAGGTAAATAACTTCTTCTTTCGCAGTAAACGCGTTTGTAGGCCTTGTCCATAGCAAACAGTTTAAAGTCATATAAGACGCCGAGTAAATCGGCGCCTGATCAGGCCAGGTTTAAATAAATCTCCAACATTTTCCGAAACCGTGTCATTTTCTACTAGCAGCGCTGTTGACTTAAATAGTCTACATTTTCTTTTTTATATTCAAAATCGTCATGGTTTAAATTGTTATTGCATATGGCGCTTAATTTTGCTTAAGTCGGAAAGAATAGAAGATAGAAAACCAAAGGTATATTAAAAAATAAGAATGCGTAAGTGTTCCCTCCCTGTACAACGGTCCTCCGAACAACGACTTCCTCCTTACGAAAATGCTTGCCACTGCTCCGAAGACAATTATGTATAACGTTTTCACTGCTGCAATATTGTCTGCTATAAGTTGTTGTCTGCTGTTTTTCTTACATAATGGCAGGGCTGCCATAAGTTGACATGAAAAATCCTAAGATTTCCAAACTTGCATTTTTCAAGTGCGATTTAACGAATCCTACCTTAACCCATTAGCCTTTTTCTTGTTTTGTTGACATGCGACTACTTAAAGCAGACTGTAAGTAAAGCAGAATGCGCCTTAGGGCGCATTCTGCTTTACTTTCAGCCTGCTTTAAGCTACTATGTTCTGGGGAAAAATCCGGAGAAATGGCAGCCCTGTAATGGACATCTTGACAAAAAACACGCTAATGTCGGGTGGCGAACAGTTTGAATCCAGAGCAGACGCCTTGTTATTCGGCGTCTGTTCTGGATTCAAGCTTTTTGCCAATGTAAGCCAATTTCCCTCCCTATGACGACTCCCTCCAAACAACACACACAGTCTTTGTCTCCCATTGGGTGTTGTTGTAGAGAGGGAGCCCTGTATTATATTCCAAGCGTCAAACAGATTGGAGTCTGATCATACGCCGAGGTACTCCGCGTCTGGTCTGGCTCCAGATTGTTTTAAATAGACAGGTCTTAGCGTACACACACATTGGATTATAATGACAGGACTTGAACAAAGAAAACAGATTGTGAACTTCTCTTTGAAATAGTGTCTAGATTAGTAGAATAGACAATAGTAAAATCAATCTTTTTCGGTTTCACAAGCACCATTAGTCTGGTTACCCTCTAGTCGTGTTTGCTGAAGAAGAAAGATAAGAATCACGGACTGAATGATCTTTGCTTTTGATAACGATCTTGTTCATTATCATATAGTTATGTTTTATGTGTGTTTTCGCTCCAGTATAATGCTATGGTGGTATTGGTATTATTCTTTCCCGTTTAACCCTTTCCTCCTTAGAAGTGTCTTTAATTTATTCCATCACTAAAGAAAATAGTTCCAATTGATACAGTCATAAACACACATGAAGATAGAGTTTTCATATCCTAGCAAATGGTAGCTTAAATCAGGCTGTAAGTAAAGCAGAATGCGCCTTAAGGTAGCTGTATATGATCGATACTGCAAGCAGTTTTTTTTAATTTATTGTCATGATTGATGATTTTCCCCCCAATTTTATAGCTGAGGGGTGAAAATGGTACACATCCCATCAGAATATGCCAATTTACAAATTGTTTTTTAATTTATTACGATTTTATAAGAACATTTAAAAAAAATTTCAAACAACGATATCAAAGCCATCTTTATTTGTAACTTGATTAAAATTGCCCAAAATACTCTTTATAAACATATCTAGGGATCAGTGTCTCAGATTTTTGAAATACCGCTTCAAACCTTTGTTATGTAACATCAAAGTTTTTTTACAGTTTAAAGTCAACCACTATTACGTAACGCTTTATAACGGACTACTGGAGCTACTTATAAAAATTCCTCGAGGACATAATACCCTTTAATCTGCTTCAAACCGCATGAAAATCGAACCCCAACTGCGAAAGTTAGGAGAGTTAAAAAATACCGCTCGCTTCAAATTATATAATGTCGGAAACTCCAATTAACCGACTGATGTGTCAATTAGGCTCACTTGACCGCCCGGTATTCAACAAAGACATTCTTTTTCAACAAATAACATGACCCAGCTGATCATCAACCATTTCGTTAAACTCCGCCCCAAATTAACAAAGCCAATCATATAAAAATAACGATTTTGATGCGGTAAAAGTCGTAAATCACCTCTGACAGCTTCGGAATAAACCACCTATCTAGTCACGTAATCTACGCAATTGAGGCACCCAGCGGGGATTCTGACGCTTGATTTACCGGTAAAATGACCGAGAAAGCAAGAGAGAATTTGATAACTTGTAGAAAATACCTTTATCTATCAGGATTTGTAAAAAAGTATAAAACGACTATTTTACCATTTATTTCATAAAAAGCTACCTTAAGGCGCATTCTGTTTTACTTTCAACATGATTAAGTGGTCACATGTCTGTTTTACTTTCAACATGATTAAGTGGTCACATGTCTTCAAAAATGTGAACAGACTATGGGGTAAAAGGTTAAACGAAACAGAACCTAAAAGCAATGCAGCAAATTGTAATAAAGTGATGTGTGTTTATTTGGGGAAAGAGTGTGGAACCTCGCCAGACGGGGTAATTTTTCAAAGAAGGGAGATAACTTGTAAAGTCGTAGAAAATTCAACACATGAGGTCATCTGTTCTTTGTTTCAACTACACATATAACTGGTGTCTGCTTCAAAACTGTCGTGTGCTGAATTTTTCCTTTAAAAATCTCCAGAATGTAGATAAGGGCATTTTTTCCGAGGAAACACCGATATAGGTATATATCAAGCAATACGCTCTCTGATACATGTAGATGTCGTACTATACTTGGTCCCAGTTCTGGGACCCGTCTTACGAAACGTCGTACGATAAAACCGGTCATAAGTCAACGCTTTAAAATCATCTAATGTTTGATTTCTCCAGTTAATCCTGTCTTGTGACATCTTTTTGAAATCGTCTTTTCAAGACGATTCCAAACAGATGTCACGAGACATGACCAAATGTAGAAATACAGTGCTACCTCTTTACAACGGCCGTCCCAACAACGACTCCCTCTTTACAAGGACCCTTGCCGTTGTTCCCCAAACGAGACATTTATGTCCAACTTTTCACTGCTGCAATATCGTCTGCTTAAAATTGGCGTCTGCTGTTTTTCTCAAAGTAACATTTTTGACATTTTCGTTAGGCAGAATAGTGGACACCGATAGATTATCGATAAACTGTCCTACGCTAGCTTGCGTGCCCGTCAATGTTCGGCTCTTACCGCTCGGTATTTACGGAAACTCCCGACGACTCTTTGAACATATTAATTTTATTTTCAATTTGAAAAAGGACCAAATTAACATTAACTTACAATTCTTAAATTTATATCAAAAGAAAGAACAAATAGTCAAGTATACGAGCCCGTTTGCACAGAATTGATATCGATTTGTATAAATGCACAAGGTCGTGTTATATTATCCGTGTCGAGGCTTATTTTCAGCATTTTACTCTTTGTTTAATGTGATTTAGAGGTGTCTTTTTAAACTTAAAAAAGGACCAAAATCTTATTAAAATATTTTTTCAAAACAAATTCCACCATAAAGGAAAATGTTTAAGCTAACACAGGCCGTTTGCACAGGAACGATATATGTCCAGAAAAAAAAGTTATTACAAGTTATGTAAAAATGCCCTTCTTATTTTAATGCTCGAAAATGAGAGCAAGTGGGCCACCTGCGTGTCCACTATTCTGCGTAACGGATAGACATAACAAACTTTAGTGACGAGTGACAAACAGCTTGAATCCAGAGCAGACGCCGCGTTTAGCGGCGTCTGATCTGTATTCAAGCTGTTTGCAAATGTAAGCAAATGTCCCTCCCTATAACGATTCCTTCCGAACAACGCACATGATTTTGGTCTCCCATTGGATGTCGTTGTAGAGAGGGAGCGCTGTAAATAATAATTCAGAATTTAAGAATCTGATTTACGACAATATTAATTTTGTCGTACGACGGTTTGTAAGACGGGCCTCTGGATCCAAACTGTTTGCAAATTCAAGTGAAATTCACCAGCCTTCAACAAGTGGCCAATTCAGAAAGAAGAATATAAAGAAGAGTTCATTTGTTTCTATTTAGGGTTTTTTATTTTCAGTAAATTGCAAAATGAGAAACCGAGTAGACCCTGATCAGAAGGAACTAAATGGAGCCGTTTGATCTTGGTCTACACTGTCTGCATAGAACAAGTGTACTCTACACTGATGCACTGTTTGCAAAGAACAAGTATGCTCGTCGCTAGGGTTCAATTGGATAATAAACAAACTTCAACTATAATAGTTTGTTGTTGTTTTTCTCAAAAGAAGACATATTAATTATACAAGATTATGACGCATTTATTTATCATAACATCATATAGGTACATAAAAATATACATCATGATAGGTACCTCTACGACTCGGATCAATTTTCATTTTATATTGTGGAATACATGTATATAAACTACTACTGCTACACTAAACAACAGTCGAACTTCGATATCTCAAACTCGCTTAACTCGAACTATACGATATTTCGAAACATGAATTGCCTTATTTCAAGTTCGGTTTAGGCGAACATACCCGTGTTTCAAAGTTAAAACGCGGCTTAGCCGCGTTTTAACTTTGAAATACGGATATGTTCGACTTAACCGAGTTCGAGATATCGAAGTTCGACTGTACTATACATGTACATTAAAGACAACTTTTAATACGGCTCATTGTTTACTCTAAATACATATCTCAGCTTACAGCACACTGAATGTGAAACAGAAAGCTCCTATAGGAGCATTCTGTTTCACATACATGTACATCTAGCTTTAACGAGTTATAGTCATTTCGTAACCGAGTCATTTCGTAACCGGTAAAATAAGTCATTTCGTAGCCGAATTTTTGGTCATTTCGTAACCGCGCAAAACCTAAAAGTCATTTCGTAACCGATTTTTTGGTCATTTCGTAGCCGACAAAAAAGTTGAATTAGTCATTTCGTAACTACCAAAAATTAAAAAATGAAAGGCCCCAAAGAAGGCATAAGTCATTTCGTAGCCTCGGAAAATTGTTAAAGTCATTTCGTAGCCGAATATTTTTTTCTTTGGTATTTTTTTATAAATTTTTTGTGCAGTTTCCTGAACTTATTTCAACAAAAATGTGCTAACATGCAAAGTTAAGAAATTATGTAAAGAGTGTAATGGGGGCCGAATTTATTAAAAATCTTGATTAATAGAATTATAATCAAGTTGTTGAATATTGTTTTAAATAGAAATAATATTACGTGTCTCTATGCAATTAAATTCATATGAGTGTTCTATTCTTTAAAATTGGACCCGACATCCGACATAAATAGATATATAAAAGGTGTATAATTGATCATTAATCGCTCATTATATGTTACGCGTGTTTTAAGATGAAACCCAACACCGACACAAATTGGTTTACAGTTGGATGTTTAATTTATCGTTAATCGATCATTATACCACGAAGAGGTATATTGTCCACACCTTTAATTTTTGACACACTTGAAAATGTCGTCTGAAGCGGTCAGCTTTTGGGATGTTGTGACTGAGGAAATGTTGATACGAGTGTCAACCAGTATGGATCTTGATCAGACACTGCGTGACGCTGCGTCTGATCAGGTTCAAAACTGTTTGCATAGTCGACTTTTGGCGCCGTTGGCAGTGAAAGAGTTAATGTTTTTCTAGTCATATATTTTCATTATTTTGAGATTTTAGTCAAACCCAAGCAAACAATATAGAACCTAACATAATGTCGTAAGTAGTATTCTGAAAGTCTCTATTATTATTAATTTCTGCATCTAATCCTGCCTTGTGACATTTTTTCAATCGTCTGTGTAGTACAGTGGGGAATATTTAATTTTTTATTTTTCCTTAAACGAAAGCAAACTGTTGAAAATAACTGTTCCAAAACAATATAGAGCCTTCTGAAACAATGTGTAACCTGGTTAGATTACATAGGCTACATACTGTGTGCAGTGGAAATACATGTTTTAGCTTAGTGCGTTTATTGGGAACGAAATACGTCTTTTCTACTGTAGGATTCTTCAAACGTGATCAAAGTGGTGGATTTACTCTTCATGTACAATGTATTCCACAATGCAAACTGTTCGATGAATAACATTTTACCTAACCTAACGGTTTACAAACTATTCGGGTATTCTTCTTTCATACTTTAATTCATCCCGGGTAGTATATACTCGTATGGCAAACAGTTTGGAGCCTGGTCAGACGCCTGATTACCCAGCGTCTTATCTGGCTCCCAACTGTTTGGAATGGAAAAAATAGTTTAAGCGTAAACACGTTTATTGGGAAAGAATAACGTTTTCTCCACTGTACGCACCTTAGTTGAAATACAGGTCCAAAAGTATATATGAATAAGAGTTGAGTTTAAAGTAAATAAATGATTGCTGATTTACTTTTATTTTGCTTTAAGCAGTGATGTGCCTAATTGTACTGGCTATTTAGAATACGTAGAATGAGATGCTTTAGTCTAATTTAGCGAGATAAGTGTAATGGACCGTGACAATCCAATCGCTGTAGGAGTAGGTATTGGGTGTGGCTTATGAAGAAGATTTATTTAATTGGTTGAAAGGTGTGAGATATCAACTTGTAGACTTCGAACATTTAAAAATTGGTAGTGGGTGTGGCTTATGAAGAAGATTTATTTGATTGGTTGAATGTTTTGAGAACAATAACCTGTAGACTTCGAACAATAAAAATTAGATATTGGGTGTGGTTTATGATATAGATGTATTTGATTGGTTTGAAAGAATAACCTGATGCAAACGAATCAATACGATTGTTTTTAATTTTTTATAAAATAAGTGAACTTTGTAGTTTCTTTGAAATATAAATAAGTTTACTTAGATTCAGTAATTCTTCATTTTTTGATGTAGACATTCGTTTCTAAGATTTATTTGATGCAGGCCTTCTGTAATAAAATGCTTTTATATATTAATATTAAATAGCTATAATTTGGTGTGTAATGCCTAAAATAGAACACCGTTCACTCTTATAAGATACAGATCTTTATTCGGCATAAAATAGCATAAGCATAAGCATATTCATAAAAAGTTTACATTTATCATTTACAGCTAGGTCTAGCTTGTTAAAAATTATGAATATATTATGCATAGCAAATAGATTTTTTTTCTCCACATTTCCGGCACGTGCGGGAGGCGATAATTGCCTTGGTATGAGTGTTTATCCGATGTGTAAACTGTTAAAACAACATACAAGTTAATGTTTGACACGCTTCACATATGGAGCGCAATCGTTGCCAATATTCAAGACATGTAGATGCTAACATCTATTTTGTAGTTTGTATAAAATACAAACCCGACTGTACAAAATATAAATGTGACTTGTCCATAAGTTAGTCATGACCATACAATGCTATTTTTAGAATTGACTTTCTGCTTTGTTCAAAGCAAACACCCGCTTTACTTTCAACCTGCTTTAAGTGGTCACGTGTCTTCAATACTAGAAACAGGCTGTGGGGTAATAGGTTAAGCAGACTGAAGTAAAGCAGATAGTTCCTGAAAGAGCTTTTCTGCTTTACATGTGCCTGCTTTAAACATCCATCTGCCCAGATGCAGGACAGGGGCCCGTTTCATAAACATTGTTGTCGTAAGTCAAAACTTTAAAATACATTTAATTTCTGATTTCTCTATTTAATCCTGTCTTGTGACATTTTCAAGACGATTCCAAAAAGATGTTACAAGACAGGATTAGATTGAGAAATAAATAATAATTGAGACTTTTATAATCTGACTTACGACAACATTCGTCGTACAAAGTTTTATAAAACGACTCAAGGTTTCCAATGACTCTTTATCAGGATAATATTTGTAGAAGTATGAAAAGGTACATGCATTAAATTTGTAATAGGAATAATTAAAAAAAAACTGCCAACATGTGCATCTATGTGTGAAATGGTTAAAGTGGTTGCTTACAGCAAGATAAAAGTAAAGCAGAAATCTCCTGTGGCAGCTTTTGATTAACTGCTTTACTTTTATCCTGCTTTAAGGTGGGCTCAGCTTCTTTAACCATTTGAACCCTATTGGTGCATCTATGGGTCCTTTGAAACAGTGTACCTGTGAAGACTTAGTAACATTAACCCTTTACCTGATAGCCTATTTCTAGTATTGAAAATAGGTGACTACTTAAAGAGGCTCGCAACCGGATCAAGCATTAAAAATAGTAATTTGTTAATATAGGTCAAATGCTTATATAAATGGGTAAAATTTAGTTTAGGATAATAAATTCTGTTAAAAAATGCATTTCCAAAAAAAAAAAAGAAGAGTCTCTGGTGGGATTCGAACCCGTGACCATCCATGCGGAGACAAAAATGAAAAATGAGGCATCGCCTCTACGCCCTCGGCTACGGACGCTCTCTATATATATGGTAGCGAATTAACGTACTTCAATGATAGCTATTAATAGAACATTATTCGGCTCGGGTTTATGTCTGACCCCGTGTAGAGAAGCAACAACAACTATACCGTTAGCTAACGCTATGGAAAAACGATGGAAAATATCTAAAAAACTAAGATTCGGTGACGATTCTTGAGACGTTTTTTGGACTGATCATATGTTTTTAATGTCAAAGGCCAAATAATGCAACAAATGCTTTTATTTGAGTATTTTATTTTATTTTGACAAGAACACCATCCGGTTGCGAGTCCCTTTAAAGCAGGTTGAAAGTAAAGCAGAATTATAGTCACTCGGAACACCTCAGAGTTCTTGGCATACGTTCTAGGAAATACCGAAACTTCACGAAGGAAAATTGACGCGTCGAAGGAGGGGCTTATGTAGCTAAGACACGCCCTCGTGGCTCATTTGTTACTTTCTACATTGTCCGTTGTACATTGGCGAATATCCGAAGTTCATTGTATGGTGTCTGTTTGCAAAAGGTGAAACGTCTTTCGCAAAGCGTACTTTCAATTCTTCCAGGCGGAAAATGTTTATTTCAAATGTTGGTTATATGTAGTTCTGTCTTAGAAAGTAACATTAAATCGTGGATTTTGGTTCCCTTGTTAACAGCTTTACATGAAAGAATTGCAAGTGTTTAAAGTATAAACTATAAATACCTTTTTATGGAATACAGTATACACATGTAAACAGACATTTACATGTTAAGTTTGCATGATTCTAAACGACATTTATACAAATACATATCGTTTTTGGCCAAACAATAATTGAAAACTGGGTGATTGCATGTCTGGATTTTTGGCAACGAATGCGCTCCATATTCACATACATTGAGCGATAATACATGTACATTGTTAACAAATTGACCATTTAATTGAATTAAAGACAAGTAATAATATTCCTGTTTTAAAAAACATTCAACAACTTGATTACAATTCTATTAATCAAGGTTATAATTATTTCGGACCCCAAACTCTCTTAACATATATTTTTTAACTTTGCATATTTGCACATTTTTGTTGAAATAATGTCAGGAAACTGCACAAAAAAATTATAAAAAAGATAAAGAAAAAAATATTCGGCTACGAAATGACTTTAACAATTTCCCGAGGCTACGAAATGACTTATGCCTTCTTTGAGGCCATTCATTTTTTAATTTTTGGTGGTTACGAAATGACTATTTCAACTTTTTTGTCGGCTACGAAATGACCAAAAAATCGGTTACGAAATGACTTTTAGGTTTTGCGCGGTTACGAAATGACCAAAAATTCGGCTACGAAATGACTTATTTTACCGGTTACGAAATGACTCGGTTACGAAATGACTAGCTCCCGCTTTAACCACCCATTTGTCTTCGACATCGAACGTAGTCACGTGTCATGGACAAAATCTAATGTGTCAGTAGTTGTACCGTAAAAATCTAAAACAAAAATATGGGACACCCTGTATAAAAACACATTACCAGTTGACAGTGCGATACAGAGTGAATGTATTTTGCTCGAGACGTTTTTGGCGGAAATAGCCGATCTGACGAGCGCCTTGGCGCGAGTCTGATCGGTTGTTTCCGCCAAAAACGTCGAGAGCTAAATGCAACACTCTGTACATAGCGCACTGTCAACTGGTGATGTGTTTATTATATGCCTTGAATATACTCCAGAAACACTAAATACATAGTTGTTTAAATCATTTTATATCCAAAATGTTTTGGTAATTTGAAGCAGAAAAAGGGTTTTTGCATGCCACAAAGAATAACGCGGCACTTTTACATGAACGTAAATGACGTCACGTTAAATCGAAAGCGACGTCAGAGTAAAATACAAACTGGCTGATACAAGGTGGCTGATACAGACTCTTGTATTTTACTCGGAAGATACACGCGAAAACGCTCGATATCATACTAAGGCATATAATAACTGCTGTTATTTTACCAAAAAAAATGAGTTAGAGCAAATGCGGGTATTATCGGCATGCGGGTATTATCGGCACTCCCAGACAGCATATAGTATTTCGCTCACATACAAATACATGACTACGTCATCCGAGCTTTTATATGTGGTTATGACGTCACTTTTATGTTGTAGAAGATTTACAGTACACTGCGGCCTTGTTTAATCTTTAATGTGTTTTTTTTTTTTATATGACCTCATATTTCAGATTGTAAAATAATGTATCTTATCAACTGTGAATACAATAGAAATGTAAAATATGATTTCAATTTATATCAAGAAGGCAAATAGTTTACGCCAAAAAACCCTAGAGTCTTTAACTGTTTCGTAATTCTGATGGAAAATCTATCTTGTTGGATGAAGTGTTTGTATTTGATATATGTGTTTGTGTAAGCATATTTATTGTATTATGCCATGTTCTTTATATGTATGTAATTAGCCAAAGGCAAATTGTTGCCGATATGCTAATAAAGCTGAAACTGAAACTGTGTTAAGCTTGGTCCGATGAAAACACGTGCATATGTTTGCTTCAAAAGTTACTTGCAGAGTCACTGCCGTTTCACACCTACTTAAGTCTGTGCTCTTTACATGAGAAATGATCAGAAATAATGAAAAACAAAGGGAAAGGAGGGGATGTAAAGGTGCCGACAATTACAGTCAATATTTATAACAGTAGTCTATTATCGGCACCCTCTGCTGGTGATCGGACACCATGCAACTTTATTCCGGAAAGGGGTAATCAGCGCCTTTTCAGGATCCAACTGTCTCTTACCTCGGTTAATCCTTGTAAAAACAGTGTGCTTGGCCGTGCGTGTAATTAGCAATGTTGTCAATTTACCAGTGCTGGGAGATAAACAATTATACTTTATAAACATTTTCCATACCCAACCCTATTTACCTACTGTATTAAACAGTTAGGGAACTGCCAGATTAAGAGTAATCCCTGAATACACGTGTCATGATTTATGTCGAACATGTAATAATAAACGCAGAATCAAACTGGTGTTGGGATCATTTCCCTGGTTATATACCACAAGGGCATTTGGCAAAAAAAGGAATTCAGCACCGTAATATAGCCTATAGCATAATACATGTACTTTATTTTTTGTTTGTTTCGTGTCCTTGTGGGATTTAGTTATGAACAGATGGTCTAATTTCGTTTACACAAAAGGATGTCGGTCAGATCAAAGGATTTAGGAATGGTGAGACCGTCTTCAAGCCTAGTAACGAGTCCCCAGTGTGGCTGCAAATTTTGTGTAAGATATATATATGGATATATATCTATAGCCAGAGCTATACTATTGAATACTTATGTAAATTATGAAATTGGCGGGGCTCCTCAATTCTGCTGTGATGTTTTTGTCACCTCGTGTGTAAAAAGTGTCTGTGATAATGTACGTTTGTTAAGTATGTTTATATGAGAGGATAATAATTGGATGCTATTAGAGGCGAAAATTCAAGGTGATAATCTGATATATTTTATTTGCAACTTCTTTTTACTGCCAGCTTTATAATCAAACTTGGAAAGCATCAGTAGTTAAAAGATGCCGAAGATTCGTTTGAATGTTCGGCCATATTGGCATGAGGGGAAACAATACTTCATTAAGGATATTTTTTTTACTATTTCTATGAGTATGGACACCTACTAAAATAATTTGAAATAATTTATTATGTAGTCTGACAGAAATAAATAAAATTATAGTAAATAGAGTAAATACGGTATATAGTGCGTCATTCACAGATACAGGTATTGGAAATTTCACTGGTATTCCGGTAGTATTCCGGTATTTTGAAGGGTCGTGTGAGCACAGATGTTAAAGGCACAATCCCGCTCAAATTGGTGTTTAAAACGCGCAATTTCTTATATGTGTGCATTTTCTATGTATTAAAACTAAGTGAAATCGAGTGTAAGAAGCCTGACATATGCACCCACTTCGTAAAGAATCCTACCTAAATGTGTCGAATTCTTATCGTGGTGGTTTACATTATAAGCGGGTTTGTTTACAAATAAGATTACGGGCTAAGCGGGTTTGTTTACAAATAAGATTACGGGCTGGTTCCGAGAACTCTCGATCGATCGCATAAAGGTCACGTGATTGATTCGGCCGCGACAATGTGTTTACATTGCATCAGTTTAACGGCCAAACTTAAAGGAGTTGTCTCTCTTTGGTTGTAAAGCACTCGACTTGTTGTATAGAATTATGCAAATGAGCTTTACCGAGTATGTCCGTAAATTTTCGTCGCTATTCAAAAATAAACAAACTTGATTACTTGTTTCCACAAATTTCACTGTTCGTTAGCAATATTGCTTCAAATATCACCACGTATTACTTCTTTTTATATGGAATGCTTACGATAGTGACATAAATTTCATGTAAGAAAAATGTTTGATTCTGTTTATGTGGGAGTAATATAGTGGCTTTAAGTAAAGTAAATTTTTGAAGTGCCGATAATAGCCTCAAGGTGCCGAAAATACCCTCCAAAGGGTACATATTCCATCCTTTCATAATCGTAGTTATTTAAATAGTTGCAAAGTTTCTATTATAAAATAATTAACCAATGAAAATATTTGTTACATATGACAATGACGAATTTAGCGTTAAATAAAGTGAAAGGGGGGATTTCATTGGTTGCTTTTTAAGGTGCCGATAATACCCGCATTTGCTCTAGTTGCTTTTATTGTAAATTTGATAAAATTTGTCCAGATATTGCAAAACTGAATGACAAACAGTGTAAAGCCCGACCACACTGTTCTTGATGGAGAAGTCTTATTAGGGTCTACAGTGTTTGCGTAGGCTTGTCTGCACCAATAATTAGCGTTACATGTATTACGGTATTTCGGTACACAGAATACAGACTGTTCAATAATGGTCTTTAGCAGGAATACTTTACACGAATGAACTCTTTTAGACTATTCCAGAAATATAAAGCGTTTAAGTTGAGTCGTTCTCAAGTATTTGATTTGTCAGACTTGAGCCTAGGCTCAAATATGACAATCAAATGCTTGAGAACAAACTCAGACTCAACTCTAACGCTTTACAACATTGGACATGGATCTAAGTTACAAACAGTTTGAATTCTTATCAGATATATACAATGTTACATGGTATCTAATTTGGGTACAAAGTTTATGAATACATTCAAGTTACGGTTAATACAACAAGTGCTAAGTGTTTTGCTTTAACCCTTTTGCCACCATGGGCGACTATAGTCCACATTGCAAAGAGTAACGCGGCGTCTAATCAAGATCAAAACTGTTTGGCTCCAGTATCAATATTTCTTCAGTCAAATCTTTAAAATCCTTGAATGAGTTCATTATATTGGTAATGCATAATTTTGAGAGATTCTACTGCTACACATCTCGTCAATCTCAGACAGGTTGACGGAAATTCCCGAGCCTTGTCGAGCATTCGCCAATGAATGCCAGTAGTTCACATGTGTGGACGAAACGGTCAACAAGTAAAAAACCTTATTTCTGTGAATAAGAAGAATAATTAACTCTTCCATGATCAAATTATTCTGAACAGTTTTACAGTTTCACTGCTTTATTGTCGTGTGCTTAAGGATTGTTGTCTGCAAGACACGTTTCAAAAGTTAGATTTGAGGTTTTATAACTTAATAACTATCGATAAGAGTGCCAAACAGTTTTGGTCCTGATCAGACGCAGCGTTACGCATATATAGACAATTTTGATTTTAATTACGTAATCAAGTTTTAATGAATTTATTACAAAAAAGGTTCTGATGAATGTACATTTCAAATTTGATGTTAGCCTGATGGGCGTATTCATAATAGCTGCAGCAATCAATTAGGATTCAGAAGAGACGACGTCAAATTTTGATAAATGTACATGTAACATTGCAGGGCTGCATATTGTGTCCAAAATCGCTATCACGGTAACTATCGATAGTTGAAAGCACTATCACGATATACTATCGATAGTTGGATTCACTATTGCACTACTATCGATAGTTTATTACACATTATACAATAACAATGTATGATTATAACCAATAAGAAATGTTTTATCTATCCTAGCAGTTCGTAGTTGAAAGCTCTCTTCTTTACTTTCAATTTGATTTACTTCCAACTTGATTTAAGTAGCCATATGTCTTCAATATCGAAAACAAGCTAAAGGGTAAAGGATAAAAGAGAAATTAACACACAATAGGGACACAATCAAACACACTACGTATCTCAAAACTTGCGGAGCGAGTTATTTATAAACGTTTTCTTACTATCGATTGTAGCTGGAATTATCGTCGTTAGTATCGAACATTTGATTTGTAATCGATAGCCGACTATAGTGACTTCAGCTATTGCAACAAGCCGATACTATCGGCTATCGTATCATCCCTACCGTACTATCAATAGAAACTCAGATTATCGTCGTTAGTATCGAACATTTGATTTGTAATCGCTAGCCGACTATCGTGACTTTAGCTATTGCGATAAGTCGATACTATCGACAATCGGGCCGACATAGGCTATACTATTTGATGTAAGCATGTAATAATTGAGTAATTCAAAATAGCTGCTGCATATAATTTGGAATCAGGTTAGGCGCCATCAAGTTTTAATTGATGTACATGTACATGTAAGACTAGTGAACATGTAAGCATGTAATAAGCCGCTACAAATAAAATGGATTCAGATGAGACAGCGTCCAGTTTTAATGAATCTATGTCATCACGTAGTGGCTTATTATTTACAGCTGCTGGAGACAATTTGGATCAGACGAGAATCTGACTTATTCGGCGTCCTCTCATTTGGAGTCAAACTGTTTAATACAGTGAATATTTCTTTTACAAAAGAAAGGGTAGCTAAATGTTCTCTGTGCATTGTGGATAATTACAAGTTTGATAATTAAAACTACTTAGACCAAATTGATACAAGTGTATAGGGCTCCAGATAAGAGAGGATAAAACTAATCAATTTTAACATTTTCTCCTCTGTATCTGCCTCAAACCCTATGGTATGATTACTCTTTAGAATAGTCTCATCGAGAAGATTATAATAAATGATCACACAATAGGGATCAATACAGCAATACACGTTTCAGTGTATGAAACTCTCCCATATCTTGAGCCCTGCAATTATGTTATTTGAAGAAATACGCAGTATACATTTATTTTACAGAAATTCAAATTGCATGACAATAGTTAAAAGCACCGTTTTGCAAAAAGACTGTTTTAAAATACCTGAAATAAAACAAGACCGAAATAAGTAGTATAAACAAATAGATCGTGTTACTGGTGTAGGTGTGCACTGAATATTTACATTCGCCCCATCCAATTCCATTGACAAAAACGGTGTTCATTTCGTATAAACACCATTTCTCGAGAGGACAGGACTTGTGGAAAAGTTTCGAAGAGGAGGCGGGGCATATGCAGTTTTCATTCGCGAATTAATCTTTGGAACTCGGGACAGCAAACATTTGGTGGATTTTTTCAAAATTTGTTCTTAACCGATCTATGCCTTCCTATTAGTGGAAACCATGATTCCCGACTTATAATCTTCTTTAATAATGCGATAAATTGCAAGAAAATTGACATACCTTATAAACAACAACTGTCTGAAAAATTCCTTTATGCCAAAAAACCCTCGATATATTTATCCTACTTTAAAAATGTGTCATTTCCAATGACGTCAATCGGCATTTTCGCGCCAAACTGTCAAAGTTGTTGATCTTAGAAAGGTAAACAATGGAACTTATTCTTTTGCTTTCGAATGTACACAGCTACAGTTATTCGGTCATGGCTGTTCCTGATAGGGTTCACATTATTCTTGTTATCAACCTCTATTATTGATTAAACATACATGCATACTTACAAAATGTTAATCTAATATTAGAAATTACAGCAAATACATTGTAAATATAACAAATGAACAGATTTTTTCGGCGTTCAAGCGAAATGAACGACAGAAAATTATCGGCAAATTTACCATGAATCGCTAGTTCACAGTTCCCTAAACAGGACAACTATACCCAACGATTTTACTGCTGCAATATCGTCTGCTTAAAATTATCGTCTGCTGTTTTTTTCTCAAAGTGACAAAATGGACATATTGACATTTTTTTAATGACGAGTGATAAACAGCTTGAAACCAGATCAGACGCCGCGTTACGCGGCGTCTGATCTGGATTCAAGCTGTTTGCAAATGTAAGCCAATTTCTCTCCCTATAACGACTCCCTCCGAACAACGCACATAAATGTTGTCTCCCATTGGGTGTCGTTTTAGAGAGGGAGCGCTGTAGTTTTATTCATTCAGTACAGAAATTTGTCGACGCATTTTGACATAAAGGTCTCGCATTGAAATTTAGCTGCGTTGTGAAGTGGTCGAATATCCCATGGTTTTAGACAGATTCCTATTCACACACTTCTGACACTTCGGCTACAAGGTCTCGCATGTGAAACTTAGCTGCGTTGTGAAATGGTCGAATTTTCCATGATTTTAGAAAGCACTGCGCAGCGTCCCCATATCGCTGTTCCTGCATGCAGATCCAGCCTAGTATGTTGTATGCCGTCTCTCTGTGGCCTAGCTGACGCATGCTATACTGTCTCACAGCACGTATATCGTCTTCCTCTATCATTGCCCGTATATTATCAATGGCTACCTGCTTAAACGCGTCCTTTTGTAGTGTTTTACTCACCAGGTATTGCATTAAGTAGAGGTACACTCTAGCGTCAATAACTGACCAGTCAAACCAGAAATCTCTTCTGTCATTTCTTGATCCTGGCCGTGTACCAAATGAACGTAGCATCTCATACTGTAGAGGAATAGGGACAATTGGAAACTGCGACGGTAGAAATACCACACAGTATGCATACAAGTGTTTGGTGGCTTTCCGGAGAGACATGTCGCCCATTGTTTTTTCCCAATCTTTGTGGGCTTGATCATCATGCAAAAGGCGTGAACAAAGTAGTTCACATGGACAATTTCTTAAAACTTTATGTGTTAAGTCATTTTCTATTTGTTGAAGTAAATAGAAACACATTTCACACTGTTCAAATTTGAAGAGTATTGTCGTCATCGCTAATCTGACATTAACACGGTCTGTGAGTTCTGCTTTATGGAAATGAAGGTCGGCTACCTTCAGTATCTGCTTACTGTACAATCTATCTTGACACCTGTAAGATAAACATGCTAGACACTTGGCTATGTGAAGGTGAAACCAGGGTTTCCAATAGTCAAATGCTTCTTGTGTTTCTGCTTGTGTGTGTTCAGTAATTGTCTCTGTTTGTTGTAAAACATCAACGGCACTAATGAGACTGAAATGACTGTACTGATTTCCACACAGTCCGTGTAATACTACTTGGGCCGTATTACTGATGGCGTCTAAATGATAATGAATTATTTCACACCTGAATTTAGATTTGTTCAAATCCAAAACATGTACCCATCGCCTTTCGCCTTCTAACAGTATATGCCCCACGTGATCAGTTTGTAACAAAGTAAGGAAATGGTTGTTTGACTGCTTGTTAGACTGAAGAATAAGCTCAAATGTATGTAATAATGACCTTCTTATATCAGAAAATCCTCTTTTTGAGAACAGATTCTGGACACCATTGAAAACGTTCGGACAAAAACTATTCTTCAGCCACAATTTAAAGAGTTTGATACATTGCATTAGACATTTGATTATATTGTCTGGTGTCCAAGATCGTACCGGAGTCATAAGCACTGTATACAATACGCAGGTCTTACAGTGATACGACGTAAACACACCACTGCCAACAACCTTTTCTATGATATTTTTCTTGATCATCTTCAGAAGGATATACACCTTATGCTGTGTTGGATTAAGTTTTGACATCAAATGTCTCTCTTGGAGTGATAATGATAGACGCCATTCTAAGTTCTTCTCTTGGCTCATAAAATGTCCAGCTCCAACAAACAAGCAGCCCACGTTATTGAGTTTATCGAACTCTTCATCAGACATTAATCTCCGTTTTCTGAATCTGTCTAACTGATGACGTGCAAATAAAGGTAAAGTCTTACATTTAAATGCACCTACAATGTCATGGACGTGTACTCCATTCCCATCCAGAGTTTTAGTAGCTGGACTATTATTTGTACCGTGGGTTAAATGTCTGTAACATGTTCGCCCTACTTCATCATGGTCTACATGACAATCTTGGAACCCATCACTCCTAGTCATAGGAATGCCATTAATCATCACCTGTAGTTTGACGTATCCAGGATAAGTCCACGCGTCACTTACCGTAAGCAGCGATAATGGAGTTGGTGATGCGTGATGATTCAATACAACAGGTACAGATACAAAACACAGTATATAGTCTATGTCTGCGGAAAGGTCAGGTGTGACGGAGCCTTCGTAGGAACTGCCGCACGTATATACATGTTCACCGGTACCTCCTTCTCGCAATGTGTTATAAACAGTATCAAGTATGTCATGAGTCGTGGATGCACGTTTATGTAGATTCCTCATCTTCTCAGATGCTCCTACCATCTCAAGAACGTCATACAAACGTAACGATAAAAATCGCTGATCTTGATCCTCTTTATTGCCTGAAAAAAAAAGTGATAAACATATACATTGTACAGTCGAAACTCGATACTTCGACTCGCTTAAATCGACCATCTCAGTATTCCATAAGTTTAGTTTCGATAAGTCTATCTCGCTTGAGTCGAACATACCTGTATTTCAAAGTTAAAACGTAGCTAAGCCAAGTTTTAACTTTGAGATATTGGTATGTTCAAACTAACGCGATTTCGAGTTATCGAGTTTCGACTGTATTTTTCATATAGTCGGATAAAATAAAAGTTAACACAAACAAAGCTTCACTGAGCTGATATTGCAGTTGCATTAACCTCTCCACCGCCTTGGGCGACCATTGTCGATTTTGCAGATTGTTTGGAGCCTTCTCATATGCCACTACGTAATGTGACGTCTGACCATGATCCAAACTGTTTGACACAAAATCATTTAGCTAGATTTGAACCAATAGCAATTATTCCTGTATTACAGGAGACGCAATAATAGCGATGGAAGCGTTAAGGTACTTCGCATGTGCGCTTAATTTCCATACAATGTGTATGAAACTTTTCATGAAGAATGATAATAGCCTAACAAACAATGTGTAAAAATATAGGCAAAATCTATCGTGTGGTTTGTCTTTTAGGTCTCTTTTTCTGAAAAAACCTGGAATTTTGATGATTTGATTTTTCTCAAAAATAAATAAAGCTTATGACTTTAAGTCTCGCCCCATAAGTAGCCTACAACATTCATTACAAGAAAAGCTAAAAACATTTTGAATAAAGGTGTTCAGAAAAATGTTATCGGCTATTTAAATTTTGCAAAATGCTAAAAAATTGAATTACAAAAAACTGACTCATTCAAGTTTTTTGTTTTTCATTTTATTCAAATGTATGATTGATGAAGTAGTTGGTCAGAAAAAATTAGAAAATATTACAGTCAGGATTTGTTGTAATATCAGTTTTTCTTATTAAAATATGGGAAAGAAGTTGAAATACAGTTACCTACCTTAAAATTGAAATTCTGTCATTAAAATGCATTATTATTTATTCATGGACTTGCATACAATGTTAATTATATTGTTTAAACATAATAATGGGCAATATCAATCTTGAAAAGCTTCAATGTGTGGCTTTATAGTTCGATCAAATCTTATACAATGTCATGTATACCGATTTTATTGACTTGTAAGTCATTAAACTAAAACGTACATGTAAGTGGAAATATAATTGGACCGTATATAACATCACTTATTCTAATCAACGAAGACAAAACATAACATGTCCCTTGATCACTGCTTGTTATGGATTGAGAAGTCAATATATCGGACACTTAAAAAAATATTTGGCTCGCATGGGTCTCGAACCTATGGCCTTTCAATTGCTAGTCAACCACTGTACTGACTGCGTTATAAAGGATTATACTAAATCGTATCAACATTTCCTTTATATAAATTTTCTAGTATAAGCACGTACGGAAGAAGTCTGTGTCGTCAAGACGCATATCCGCTCGCCCGCAAGACCGACTTCCGGTAGCGAAAGGCCTTAAAACAGGTGATACGATTTGGCATTGAAATGGTAAAAATTGCTGAAATAAGTTTAAACAACAATTATCATTCGTATGACCATGTCTGAATGGTTCTCCTAGAGAAGAACTTAATAAACAACCATTGCTTCCGATCTCTTTCTTATTAGCCTAGGCGGTTTGCCGCCATGGCTATTATCTTAGCCTAGGCGGTTTACCGCCATCATGGCTATTGTCTACATGTAATAAATAAATACGAAAGACTCAAGCAGGAAACGTAACACAAACAATACACCCACCTCTCAAGCAGAACACACACACACAGTCATACCACAACAAACACACACACACACACACACGCAATACCATTCCATCATCTACACACTAAATAGAAAACAACACGCAAGACAAACATAAAGCAAAGTGAATATAGGAGCCCGCCTTGGTACGGTCAGTAGCAATCAATAACCAACTATAAATTAATTAATTATTAACAACCACTGGGGGTTAAACCTGGGTTTAGGGGCGCCCAACCTCACACTTATCTCCCATATTCACCTATAAAGACAAACAGTGTACATAAAATATAAACCCTGTTCCACAACCTCACAATCAAAAAGACCGCCAGCACAGTAAGTAAATACATGTAAAACATTTAGCAAAAATTCTATAACAAGATCATTAGTAACATGGGAAAGAATTAAACATTCAAGCCCGTGTTAAAAATAACCCACTATGGCAACGGTCAAATTGTACTCAAGCGACTAGTCTGTAGTTACGAGTAACTGTAAGACATGGAAGGGTCTAGGGTACGACAGAGAAGGAGAGAAAAAACAAAGCACGAAAATCCGACATAACTCTCCCGGTTAAGGACGGCTTTAAAGATACATCATCATGTAGTGCTAAGCCCCGTCTGTCGTCGCACAACCAAAGAGGAAAGCATAGTTATCAATTGTAGATTGATCGATAAACAAACGTGAAGTGCGCAGCAATATAGTTGGATCATAATCTTTTTTGAGGAAAAATCTAATACGTTTCACAAATAGGTTTTGAAAATGTATATGTCCAAAAATCTTACGAAGTCTGTAAATCACATCACCATAAAATTCCGGATGTGAAATACCTTGCCGCAGAAAAGACTTTAAGTTACATTTATACTTGTTAATGAGAGGAAGATTTCTATAAAAGAATTTAGAAAATGTTTTACGAAGTTTAAGAAATCTGTACCCCTGTTTAAGAAGCTTTTCAGTAATAGTTTTATTACGAATGTGGACGTCCTCAACAGAGGTACAGGCCCTAGCAAAGCGAATAAGTTGTGAAATATAAACCCCGTAAGATGTGGAACGGGGAACATCGCCATCTAGATGATGGCATTAAACCATTCTGGCCCTTCAAGGCATACAACAATTCTGCTACCAACATCCAAAAATACTTCCTTTCCAAAGAAGCTAATGGCCTATTTTTTCCATAATTTATTAAAACACTACACAGTTATATGTAATTGTTTTGTTTCATGAAGAAATCGGCATTTGACTATGGATTTAAATGGATATATCAAGCAGACAGCCTTTGTGACAGAGTAAGGGGCTATGTGATAAAGCCCTATCACTTATCACAGAGTATGCTTGCACAGGAAATCATAGTACATGTGCAGTGATTTCCAGGTAAACATCAGAAAGTTAAGTAGCCAATCGGAATGAAGATAGCTTCTACCAACTAGCAGGATGTACTGTAAAGTGGCAGATGTGTTAATTATGTAATTGCCAATAGCCCCATTGCCTTAGTCATAATTGGATTGAGATAAAGAGGATGCTTCGACCAGGCTCAAATTATTTTTCCAACGCTCCCCCGATCATGGGTTAGATCTGTAATAGAGTACACCGGGAAAGAGACGTAAAAACGAATAAAGCAAGCAAGCAAGCTCAAATTATTAAACCCTTTCACTGCCTTACTGTATACATAGTGTACAATAATTGTTATTGCAAACAGTTGGGATCCTGATAAGACCTTGAGTTACTCAGCCTCTGATCAGATTAAAAACTGTTTGAAATTCATTACGATCAATCTATTTTATTAACCTTTAAATTTAAATTTAAGAAACAATTGTTCGAAGCAGCTGTCATCATGAAGGGATTAAGGAACTGAAGGCATCCAAACAAGAAAACTTAACTCCCAGATAATTCAGCTTGCATTTACCATTTACCCCCAAAGCCTTTTTCTAGAAGATAGTTGACCACTTTAAGCAGGGCTAAAGTAAAGCAGTAGGTGCCTTATGGCACATTCTGCATGACTTTCAGTCTACTTTAAGCTAACATCTGCTAGAATATAGAACATATCTTTTTTATATGGCACATGACTTAATAAAGTGGAACTTCAGTGAAGGAATAAGTCAAAGGTGTAAAAAGGTGTATTTATGGATTAGTGGATTAAATAATATGTATCTTATAACATTTCTATGCTTACAAATCTGATCTTTTTTACTTTTCAAAGACAATACAGTTTTGTTGTTAAATTATTAAAATCTTAATTAGTTTTGGGGCTAATTTTTTTACGACAACTTTGAAACTTTATTGAAATATATCGGTATAAGGTCCACTACCATGGACAGCATTAACAGTTGTACAAATAGAAAACATATGCTCAATTCCAAAAGAAACTGTGCACTTTTTTATTTCAAATATTTTAATATCTAGAAGACGTATCGATTTAAATTTTTCTACACTATATCTTAAGTATATCTGCCATCCAACGATAACAAAATCTATAACTTGGTATGAAGAGATTTTCATTTTATTGGGAAAGATGTAATTTTGCATGTTTTGCACGTGCAACTCAAGAAAAATACACATGCCACCGAAAACGTGCATGAGTGTAATTCGTATGCCTTATGCAAAAAAAACACATTTAACATCATATCGGTTCACAACGAACTTGCTGAGATTGAATGAAAATAAGCAAACTGTGGTCTTTGCGAAGCTTGTTCATAACTACAACGTCACTAACGTGAGTAGGACATTATGATACCAAAGAAACACAATCATTCGGTTTCGCAAACGTTTTCAACAAACAAGTGGAGATGCATATCGCCACAGATAGTACACAGACACCTTGGACAGCATGTCTACAAACGAATGTGTAACGTTGGCGTTACTTCGGCGTCGTTTTCAAACAGCGTCTAGTTCTACAAAACAGTACGGTATCAGCAGGCAGACCGTATTGTGTTAGCTCCGGCAAGCTCGGACACCCATCTTTGGACTCTTTGTGGGACGGATCTTGACAGGACGTCATTGGTCGCTCGTTTGCAGCGTGCATGACGTCAGTTTCGTTTGGGGCGACAGAAGTGGACTTGTATCTTATCTCTGATAGGTCTTATAAAATTCTTAGGCACAATCATGCTCGCACGCCGGATTTTTGGAGAAAAGATCTTATGGACCTTGAACATGCCCAAACTCAGGTATAGGACAACGTTTCATTCCCGACGTCGATATTAGACGTCTCGTAAGGTCTACGCGATGTCCCATTGCTTTTTGCATCATGAGCAAAGATGGACACCTACAATACTGACAAAAATTATCATGAGATTACAACTTAATCTACATTAAATGCCCTACTGAATACCCCCTGATTCTCAGAGTTACTTTGCAACTTTGATATTAACACTTTGTCTTTTCTCGTTTAAAAAATCCACTTTAAACGACCGCATCTCAAAATCTGAAATAACTGCCATATTGTTCGTGATCTGATCTAAATTTTGGTGCCAAATACATTATGCTTTTAGGCTTATAGTCATAGTCATATTCTGAATAATTACAGAAAACAAAGTGCACAGTTTCTTTTGGAATTGAGTATATGTATCAATATGGAGGTCTTTAGTTGGGAATACGCAAATTCATTTGAATTTTTTATAATTTATAATAAAGCCTAAATAAAAAAGTATTTCTTTTGAATAAACAGATGTAAACCAAAATATTTCAATATTACAGAAAAAAAGTAAAACTCAGTGCAGACACGGATAAGACTGAGGCTTTCTTACACTGTAAAATAACACCTGCAAAGATTTCTAGCATATAATTGTTGATTCGGGAGTAGTAGTATTTATTCATTCCTCCATACATGGAGATCTTTAACATATATATATATAACAAAGTGAACCGGTTAAACATACATGTGAGATAAACCATGATATTTACATTCACCTTGTAAAGTCTTTATGTAATCCTATTAAAAATTTGCGGTACATCTGTCGATGAACCTACACTTCGGAACTGGTATTAGCCAGTTCGGATTTCGCCCGTGCTATTCGTGGACTTCTTCAAATAGACTATATCGGGCACTTAACACTAAGCTCCCATTGGTCGACGGTCATATGACACTAGCGGAGTGATACAGACCCATAGGTCGTTGCCATCGCGTTGCTATGTGTGTAAATGGGTTAAAAAAACAACCGCGACCTGTATTTTTAGAATGTGCTTTGGCAATAGATATTCAAGTTGCACTGTTATTTGTTTGCCTTGTAAATCTTTTCCATTCACAGAGAGAAAGTTTACTGGAAAAAATCCTGAATTTTTAATACAGTTAGAGTACATGTAGTTGGGACTACTTTCTCACCATATTTAGAAACTGGAATGGCTATTACATCGACATTACATCTATCAAACCTCTTTGACCGGTATATGATAAATTCTTATACAGAAAAACAAATCTGGCCAATAAACACATTAAATTGACAGACAGAAAATATAAATATAAATATAAGGAATAAACAACATCTCTTTGCCGCTCATGACGGTATGACTACATTAGCTTCGGGGGGTAAATTTAACGAAAACGCCCTTCGGGCGTTTACGCAATTTACCCCCTGCGAAGCTAATGTAGTCATACCGTCATGAACGTCAAAAATATGTTGTTTATTCCTATAATGTACAACAGTGTAAATGTAGGTAATGACAATTTGACACAAGTATCTATATAAGTAATGTATATAAATGTTATCAATGTTCAAACGGTAACATGTACAAATCTTTACATGTATATCATGTTAGGATATACAATTACGGTTATAAGTACCTATAATCCATGCCTATATTATTTACAGTTGCACTGTGTGACTCAACGGCCACCAATAACAGTGAACCAGACAAGGGAGACTTAACCAAACGTTCAAATATTTCTTGTTGTGACTACCATTCAGAATCCTCTTGACGAGATTATTCTAAAGAGTAGATTTGACATAAAGACTTTATTATTCACCTTCTCTGGAGCCTTTTATGAGGATCGAAACAACATGAACCCGTGTATACACTCCGCCGAAACGAAAATGGAAAGGTATAACAGGTCCGGTGATTAATGCGTTGAATGGAGATCCTTATAAAAGCTGAACCAGCAATTTTGATCCCGACCAGACGTCACTTAATGTTGCGTCTGTACAGAATCGAAAAACCTGATACTCTGGTGTTCGTGTCTTCGGACAAACTTCCACAATCTTAATCAAAATGTCACCAATTAGAGGCATCACTGTAAAATTACCCATTTGCTTTTCAAAAGTTTCGAAAATATGAAAACAATGAGTAATAGCTCTACACACCTGCATGTCACAATATCAATAGCTACAGTCAAACCTGCATCAGGCAGACAGTTTACGATAAAACCACTCATTGTAGGATAAAGGCAAGGCAGAAAGCACCCGAGGGTGCAATATGTCCACCAACGTCCCACAGTAAGCTGTCCCGAGTGACGACTTTTAAAGCATTGTCATTCAAGGCACGCTCAACCCAGGTTCGACTGTAGAATAGCTTTTCACACTACAGTATTTAGTCGTTAAGGTCTACAGTAATAATTACAATAGAATCTCATAACGGCCATAGCAAACGGAGACACTAAGAACTTGCGAAATTAACGCAAGCACAAGTACGACAATTAACATTTCCTCACACAGTAAGTACAGTAACGCCCCATAAAGCCGGAAGTTAAAACACGACGCGTGAATACGTCACAAAATAAGTTAAAAGTTCACAACTAGGCAGAACGTCGATGCGGAAGCACCCCGCTCGCGCAAGACGTAATAAACAAACGTACTGAATCAAATTCCGGCTTATCGGGTAACTGCACAACTAACTTACGTCATTACACTCGTAAAGGCGTTCAGTCTCGGAGCATAGACTTAATGATTGTCTGCAATCTATTGCTGTATGTTCCGTTATATAGTTGCGTTACTACTGTATACAGGATATAAATACACTGTTCACGGGCAGAGAAGCGCATCATACAGGTAAACTCTTTTGCACCTTTTAATCTAATCAAAGCGTCCCACAGAGCTTTCGCCGGATTAGCATTCTTCTCACAGAAGCAAAATAGATACTCTGTGATATTTGTACACATCCTGTTGCATTTCCTGCATGTCCATGTTTTCTGACCAGATATTAATAAAGCTATACCGAAAACCACCTGCTTACATATGCTAACTGTATGTGGCGAATCCCTTGCACTTTCCCATATAGCTGAAATACCTTTGACTCTAACTATATCACAGTGGGCCAATATGCCCAATGACTGCAGCAATTCACACACTGCTAGCTCTTTCCACGGACGATCTACATGGTTGTAAATAGTCTGTTTCCATGAATACTTAGACGGAAAATGCCCATGCTCTATATATTGTTCTAAGACAAGTTCAATGTTATATTTGCGTAACAAACGGTAAATGTCTGGTATGAACCCGCGTGACTGACTATCCAGGTTAATATAGCGGATCAAACGCTCAATAAATACTCTCTTTGAAAGATAGGTACATGGTAAGCGGCATAACTGCCCAAAGAACAGCAGTTTTCTCTTGTCAATCATTAGTTCTATCGGTGGCACATCCAACATAACAAGAGCGAGGTTAGTGTGGCAAAATTTACTCAGGCCTTGCATGTTCTTTATACACAGACGATGGGCCCTTTCAAGAAGAAGCATGTCACATTTTGAGTACAAATCCCAAGTTTCACAGCCAAACAACGCTTTCGGCTGGATCGCACTAAGGTATATTGTCTTAAGAAGCGTTGGCGATAACATCTTTGAATTTAAGCCGTTATGTACAGTATTTAGGTAAGTACCACGCAACTTCACACTAGCATCGTATATCTGAGATTTACAGGACAGAGACTTATCACAACTGATACCCAAGTGGACATAAGAGTCTGTTTATCTGATACATTCATTTCCTAGTTTATATATTCGCTTGGGTGGATCAGGGACATCATTGAATACCAACACAGCGCACTTTTTGGCGTTATAGAAGTACCGCCATTTACATGAGTACTGCCAGCATATTTCTAGCATCCTATCGAGGCCTTGTTTCGAGAAGGCAAGCAGCGTCATATCGTCTGCTACAGTTGGAGATGACATCCAAGAGTTGTCAAATAGTTTTGATCCTGCACATACACCGTGTAACTATGCAACTGATCAGGGTCCAAACTTTTTTCATTAGACAATTTTGATCGGGAAACCCATTGAAGAGATAAATGCAAATCTGTGCGAATATTAAGTACATTTCAAATGACTATATTAAAAATTTCAAAATTTTACCCACTATTGGTAATGCACATACTATTTTATTATACTGCAAAGTAAATTCCTTACTTTTCATTGGTCAACGAGCCGTAGACATAACACGAAGTACCCTGTGAGCTGACAGGGTACATAGAAATGCAGCTGTTTCATTGGCTGACAGTTCCCTGAGTCTTGCTTTGCGGAAAATAAGATGGCCGATTGCTCGACAGGAGTGAGTGCATTCAATCGTGCATCCTCCGTTTTAATTCCATTTCGGCTATGAACCATTCGCTGTATGGATCTTTCAACAGTCGCATTATAATTTTGGAAAGTTTGACGACGAATATGCCCATTTTTCTAATGAATAGCAACGTCAAAAACATATGACGTCACAAGTTTGCGCTCAACGTTATCTGCTTTGGCGCGATATTGTTATATTTTATTATAAGCGCTGTACACGACACATTCCGAAATCTTTCGTTTGTACAGTGAAAACTTTGCAGTATAATAAATTCGTTATACAGTTTCTTCACAGTGTACATGAGAATTTCTTCCCGGCTGAGGTAAATCATGTAACCCTCGCCTAACGGCTCGGGCAACATGATTTACCTCAGCCGGGAAGAAATTCTCATGTACACGGTGAAGAAACTGTATAACTAATAATATACACGGCTATTAAAATTGACAAATTCTTCAATCCTTTCACTGTCATCTGCTTTAAATATTTATCGTCTGCTTTTATTTCTCAATCATAATTCTTACGTTATACCGGTATTTACTATTATAAAGTTAAGGATGTATTTTCAAACAGTTTTATAAGGGGAGATTGAACTTCATGCAGAGTGAATAGCCATGGTAATATCATTACTTCACCATTGAAACAGATTCAGTCCTCTGTCAAAACACCTCCAAGACATGATCCTGATCATACACCGAGTTACTCGGCATCTGTTTAGGATCGAAACATTTTACAAATAACCACTTATATTGGGGCAAATTTTCAACTACTGTGGTAATGTGCGTTTCTAAAATTGAAATGTTGCCTTGCTGTTTGTTAATGCTGGCTTTTGATGATGATAAAAATACTTAGTATATTTGTGATCTGTTGGTGGCTGATTAACAAACATACTTCAATTTGACACTTTTACTTATATGTGATAGGATTAAAGTTTTAAGCTTCTTCCATATCTTGTTAATCATATATTTATAACCTCTTTCGTTTTTCAACGGTTGGATGCCTAAAGAAGGTTGAAAGTAAAGCAGAAAAGTTCCCAAAGAGTTTAATTTCTGCTGCACTTAGCAACCTTCTTTAAGTAACCAGCTGATGTTTTATTTGAAAACAAGCGTCATTCAGATAATCAAAAATGTTTTTGTAAATACAATTGAAAGTAATGCATAAAGCTTCACCAAAAACTTTCCGCTTTACTTTCAACCTGCTTTAGGCAACCGCTTGTCCTTTAATTTGGGCAACTGAAACAGCCACAAACTTGAGAGTTGAAGTTTTGTATATCTAGTAAAAGGTTATAAATATGCATTGTATGATGTCATTTCAAACAAAAGTAAAACAAACAATAAATATATAATTGTCACATAATGACCATGTGATTTGTATTTTTGAACTTAGCAGAACCTCAAATCACTTTCGTTCTTGGCACTCTTACTTTTGTTTGAAAACATTATATTTCTAATTATTGCATGTGTTCCGCTATGCAAATTCAAAATAATTTGGGTTTTGCTTAGGAAAAGAGTTTTGTTTCTATATCATTCAATAGTATCACTACAATATCTCATGCCAGCGCTTTGATATATATTTATGCATGTTTATAAAATATGTACTATTTTGAAATAAAATATGTTTAAACTAACTGACTGAATAATAATGGTATAAAGAGTTTAGCATTCCCTTCATTGCCTTGCCCGGCGTTCTTTGCAACAGTTGTATCTTAATCAGACACCGCATAACGCTGCAAGTGATAAGGATCCAAACTTTTTGACACTCATTACTATTTTTCTCAACTAAAGTTACCTTAAGTATAAATTTGGTAATATAAAAGCACACGACGAGAATAGTTTAAAACAGATGACGTCATGGAAGTGAAGAGGTAAGTGTTTCGAGCACGAGGAACTTACCTAAATCAGTTCATATGTACTGCTTTAGTTCTCCATTAAACCCCTCTTTTTGCCTTTTTGCAAGACCGTCTCAAAAAGATATCAGAATGGTTTAAATAATGAACACAATTATTATAATGATCACATATTATATTATTATGAAATATGAACACGAAGGAATGTTTTCTGTATCCTATCAGATAGTAGCATAAAGCAGGCTGATAGTAAACCAGAATGCCCCTGAAGGCTTTACTTTAAACAACTATCTGCCTTCAATATTGAATACAAGCTATAACCCATAACAAGGAACAAAAAACGCCATCTCAAAATTCTGGTACAGTCTGTAAAAAGAGTTACTTATAAACAACTTTACTTATACTACGTTTCTTTGCTGAAAGTGATAGATGTCCAACTATCGATAATAGCTCAAAATATCGCCAATAGTATCGATAGTTTGATTTTGCAATCGAAAGTCGACAATCGTGACATTAGGTATCACGATAAGTCGATGTTTTCGGCTATCGTGACACCCCTAGTTGACACCCTATTTTGTAGATACTTAGCGGGTTGCATATGTGAAAGTCATAAGGCGGTGAATGTATAATGCTGCAGAAGCCATAATAATCATATTAGTCAGTCCTTGAAATTTCGAAAACTGATTATAAAATTATAAAAGCTGAGATTTGAATAATGTATACAGTTTGTCTTTACCGGTAGATTTTAAAATCGTCCAAATTCTAACCTTAATTTTATAATAATAAAGACTTAATTTCATGTGGATTACACATTTGGTGTCAAAAATCAATTTTCAATATGGTCCACAAGCAACATTAACATAAAAACAACGCGAATCATGTAAGAATGGGACAACATTACCAATTTCTTTAAACCTTTGCAAACAGAGTGGACCCAGAAAAGGACAGCTCTTGTAGAAGCTCTTAACAGTGTCAACTGTTAACTTAGAGATTTTTTTAAGATCAAGTTAAAATACATTGTTTAAGTGTCATAATGAAAAGTATCGCAACTCATTTTTTTATCTATACCAGAATAGCCAATAGGTAGAAGCCAGATAATTCCCAAATAAAACGACTTTATAACAAATAGCAAATATACCAGTGAACTTTCATATAAAATAAGAAGGAACTTACCAAAATTACTTTAAACCCTTTACTTCATGGTAAATTTCTAGTATTGAAGAAAGGTGACCCCTAAAGCAGGTTGAATTTTAACCAGAATGCATTCGGATTTAATTGCAGCCCGCTTCAAACTGCCATCTGCTAGAGAACAGAAAACATTTCTTATGAAACATATCCATGACTGTATAGATGCTACTATCTTCAGCGCAGGAATAACTTGAAAGCGTAGAAATGCGTATCTATGGAGTGAAGGGTTAAAACAACATGCAGATAATGATCATATAACCATATTTCTATCGTAACTTCCATAACATAAAGAAGCGTTAACATATCGACATCTACATACGTGTAACACTGACGATTTACAACCGATTGAAATAAGTTTGAAGTACATGTATCATAGTGTGACTGGATTGACAAATCTAAAATAATTCAGATCATTTTATCCATTAACATTTCCACTCTCAAGCACACCAAAAAGGCGCGTTTGCAAACAATTTGGATCCTGGTCACACGCTGCGTAACGCGGTGTCTGATCAGGATCCAAACTGTTTGACACTCGTTTTGAAATTTCTTCAGTCATACTGCCTTAAAGTTAACTTTGAAACGATATTGCAGACAAAAATATTGAAGCAGACGACAATATGGCGGTGAAGTGGTAAAAATATCACGTTAAATTTGATCATGAAAGTGTTAGTTGGAATTGTTAAACTAGTAGAGGAACATTTTAACCCATTGATTGTCTTGCCCCGAGTACAAGGCAAATAAATTGGATCCTGATCCGACGTCGAGTCAGATCAGGATTCAAATTGTTTGACATTTTTAGATCGTTTTTTCTTCAGTCATAAAACCTGCAAAAAAATTGAGTGATAAAAGCAGACGACAATTGGTTAACCCATTACCCCATAGCCTGTTTCTAATATTGAAGATACATGAGCACTTAAAGCTGGTTGAAAGTAAAGCAGAATGTTCCTTAAGGCACATTCTGCTTTACTTTCAGTCTGCTTTAAACTATCAACTGCTAGAACAAGGAGAATATTTCTTATGATATATATTCATGGCTATATAAATTGGAACTACTTTCTTAAGGGGAGGAATACATTAGAGGCGTAAAAATGTGTGTTTATGGGGTAATGGGTTAAAGCATATGGCGTACTGTATTAATTTGTCAGCAGTTAAAGGGTTAAATTCAGAAAATGAAATCGATATGGTTATATGCCATATACTGTAAAAGTCAATATTAGAAGTACATGTCGTAATTTACCCGCCATCTTTATTGGTGACGTGATCTATGTACTGTTCAATCCCGGAGAAAAACAATCCATTTTACATATACACTGTCTTTAATCTGAAAATACAGAGTTAACAAAACTGAGTAAGGAAAACGTAAACTGTTATAAAAATCATGATAGTTGAGGAGTGAAAGATTAAATTATTTATAGACATAGTAGACATAGACATAGTTTATTTGGTAACTTATACACATTGTATCTCGTTACATCAACATACACAATCAAATTGTTTAAACAGGTCAAATCATATCACGTGACAAAACTATTTTTATATGTATAAATCCAAACTAAAAAGATCATATGATTGAGATCAATAAAAAAAGAACATTTATAACATACACCTGTATTCTCCATATGAAGTTGCATATGTCGTAAACCTGGGTTTTGGTCTGCATTGTTGTTTATACTATATAATATACTATGGTAGATTATTGGTCTACATGGTTGTCAATTTAGTTTTATATAGATTCTATGTTTGGGTCTACACTGTTGTGTGTAGTTTAAATTGCTGAGTTAAAGCATTAACCTTTAAAGTGCTAATAAGTTAAGGTATTTTGAACAAGACCTTCTGTATGGTTGATGAGAGACCAGTTAATAAACAGTTTGCATTTTGGATCCAGATCTGAGAAGTTGAATTCTGTAGAATTGGATCTAAACTGTGAACTGATACTGTAACTTCTCAGGCACTTTAAGGATTAATCTTTATGTATATTACTTCATGTATGCTCAATATATTGTTTTACTTATTACCTCCAATAAAGTAACATTAAAGTGCTTTAGGCATTTATTGTGTACTCAGTGAACTGTGTGTGCACTGACCCATGTGTATTGAATGAGTCAGCCTCCCATTGGCACTGCATGAGCTAACTAGTAGATTGTGTATTTACTTTGAGCCTTTGCTCAGGATCCACACTTTGGATCCAGGTCAAATGCTTATGTAGAGATAGAATCTGGAGATTGAGCTCCAAGATAGTCAGTTAATAACATCAGTTTCCATGCCAATAGATAAAGATTGTGTATTGGAGCAGTAGCCCTGGTGATTAGAGCTGACCTACTTTCTATTTATAGATCACCCCTATTTACCTGGGCTATGTCTTTGTAAATCTCTATTTAAACACATTTTGCATAGAAAAGCATAGTAATATGATGCATTTAAGTATTTCAAAGCTTTATGGTAAAGCAGGATAGCTGGCATTAGGTACCAATGCCAGGATCCAGCTTCTAAGATTTGTTTACATAACATTCCTTTTGGCCCCTTATCCCTAGATCAGATAAGAATATCATCATGTTAATTACAATGCTTTTGTTTATATTTTAAGTTGAGTGACCTGTATCATTGAATTTAATTTCTTATCTTGTGAACTATATTTTCATTTGTTAATCCTTGAAGATAAGTTGTTAAACTTTACTATAATTAGGCAAAACTTGTCTGGAAAGTGACCCCCTAGCCTCAGGGAGCCATCTTGAGTTTGGGCTATAGCGTCTAGGTCAATCTTTTACATCAAAATTTAAGACTTTAAACTAAGAGTTTGCAGACATATTTAATATCACAAGATAGGGAATTTCATGAGCCTTAATTTGGTATAAGTTTTATATTATGACAATATTGCATTTTGTGGTATTTGCCATTTGTTTACATTTAGCCCCTCAGTGGGAGGAGCTAAAATCATGTTGTTGACTCATAGCCAATCAGAATGCAGGGAGTTTCTTGGCTCTGGGCCTGCAGCCAGAGGGTATAAATACTGGCTGCTGAGCCTGATTCGAGAGAGATCTCAGGAATTACTATTACTTGTAGGTTGAGACTTGTAAAGATATTCATGGAAATTAATTAATAATTAATACAGAAATAAAGATGTGGTTATTACTTTTGGCTGTACTTCTGAACTTGTGTTTAAGTTTAACTCTCAACTTAGTCATTCTCACCTTAGCTGGAATTTACTATTTCCAAAAATATTATAATTATGAGTGGCTAGCAGTCAGTTGCAGGGTTTTGTGTACATTAAGTTAGTGAATTAGTTTGAACAGTTTCTAGTATTCTAAAATAAACATTAAATTTGATCCAATTTACAACAGCATTTGTTCTTCATTCATCCTGACAAGAGAGTTAGAAGAACGGAGTTATGATCCGGAGCCTGAAGTGTTATATTATAGTGATATAATATAATAATAATTTAATTAATGTAAAACGCGAGAAGACATTTACGCGACACTGGTGTCAGAGAATGGGATTGGGATAGTGTTTACCCAAAGTTAAAAACACGGACTCACTACTGGATCATAACAATTGGACTTATACTGTGAATTATTGTGAATTGGATTTTCTTAATTGAACTTAAACAGTGAATTTTTGTGACTTGGATTAGAACAGTGAATTTCACAAACTACTTCTATCTTATGGTGATGGACTAAAGTGATAAATAGAATTAACTAGATATTTACTTTTTTCAAATTTCAATTGTTGAAACTTTGCAGAACTGGTTGCATGCTTTTTATTTACGTTTTTAACTGCATGATACCCTATAACACTAACTTAGTTTGTTAAGAGGCTAGTTCAGAATCATCGTCTGACGGCCAAATCACTAACTCCGGCTAGCTCAGAATCATCGTCTGACGGTCAAAATTACTAACTCCGGCTAGTTCAGAGTCATCGTCTGACGGCCAAATCACCAACTCCGGCTAGCTCAGAGTCATCGTCTGACAGCCACTCTACTAACTTAGTTGTTAAGGGGCTAGCTCAGAATCATCGTCTGACGGCCAAATCTGTTTGACACTAACCCCAGCCAAAATTCAATGCATGCCTCCTATTCACATTTTTAACTGCATGATACTCTATAACACTAATTTAGTTGTTAAGGGGCTAGCTCGGAATCATCGTCTTACGGCCAAATCTGTTTGACACTAACCCCAGCCAAAATTCAATGCATGCCTCCTATTCACATTTCTAACTGCATGATACTCTATAACACTAATTTAGTTGTTAAGGGGCTAGCTCAGAATCATCGTCTGACGGCCAAATCTGTTTGACACTAACCCCAGCCAAAATTCAATGCATGCCTCCTATTCACATTTTTAACTGCATGATACTCTATAACACTAATTTAGTTGTTAAGGGGCTAGCTCAGAATCATCGTCTGACGGCCAAATTACTAACTCCGGCTAGTTCAGAGTCATCGTCTGACGGCCACTCTACTAACTTAGTTGTTAAGGGGCTAGCTCAGAATCATCGTCTGACGGCCAAATCTGTTTGACACTAACCCCAGCCAAAATTTAATGCATGCCTCCTATTCACACTGCATGATACTCTATAACACTAATTTAGTTGTTAAGGGGCTAGCTCAGAATCATCGTCTGACGGCCAAATAACTAACTCCGGCTAGTTCAGAATCATCGTCTGACGGTCAAAATTACTAACTCCGGCTAGTTCAGAGTCATCGTCTGACGGCCACTCTACTAACTTAGTTGTTAAGGGGCTAGCTCAGAATCATCGTCTGACGGCCAAATCTGTTTGACACTAACCCCAGTCAAAATTTAATGCATGCCTCCTATTCTCAATTTTAAGTGCATGATACTCCATAACACTAATTTAGTTTGTTAGAGGGACTAGTTCAGAATGATCGTCTGACGGTCACTCTTTTAACAATCAGTTATCGCTTGTCAGTCACAATATTAACAGCCAAGTACAGTTTCTGCAAAGTAGAATTAATTTACTGAAAGGTATAAACTGCTGTTATGTAGTAAAATTTAGAAGTGTTATTTTTGCCGTGATATTTAAATCAGAGAAAGTGCATCAAGTGGATTTTTACCTAGTACATTCAGAGTGTGGAATATGGAATTAAGGTCAAGATCGGTTCCACCACCTGTGGAAAGGCAAAGAGAGTTCAGCTCCACGCCGGACCCAGCAGACTGCCAAGAGGCTGAAGGACCTGTCTCCCGGCAAACACCTACTAGGACATACGAGAACCCATTTACTAGTGAAATGCAACCAAATGACCCGTTATCATACAGACATCGTCGGAGATCTCCTAGTCCAGATCAATACCGTGCAAATTTAACCTTGCCATGGGTACAGACTGAAGGGATTAGAAAAAGAAGGGATGACTTTGAGGACAATTTAAATGTCTACTTTGATAACACTCCTCCTGGACGTCGCCCAGATCCATACATTAGAACAACACAGGGTCAGTTTCTAGAAGATGAGAGAAATGAGACATTAATGGACCGGGGCTATCCTCTGTCAAATTATGGTATTCAGGATCATCGCCAGATGCCACATAGATGGGGAACCGCTCAGGATCCGAACCCAGACCGGACTTTCACATACCCACGACAAGCCTTCCGAGAGCCACACAGTCTGACTAATTACGGGCGATATTCTCCAGCAGGCAACATGGGTAGTCGGTTTAAGGCGAGTCCTGTCAAGCCAGTCCAACCAACTTTTGATGGAAATAACTGCTCTTGGGAAGCATTTCTGTTACAACTGAAATTACTTGCAAGAACATACAAATGGAGTGCTGATGAATTTCACACACAACTGATTCTGTCTATGAAAGGGAAAGCCTTGTCTTATGTTACCTCTTTGCAAAATAGAGACCAAGAGAATACTGACGCACTGCTGGCTGCCCTAGAGAAACGGTTTGGACGAAACAAGTTAGCTGAAACCCAAAGAGCTACTCTATCTAGCTTACACAAAAATTCAAAGGAGAGTTGGCAGGAATACTGTGCACGAGTTGACGAATTGATGTCGGAAGCCTACCCAGGGATGCAGGGCACAGATATTTACAGTGGACTTGCCACAGAACATTTCCTGAGAGGGATATCTGATAGGAAGTTAGCATATGAGGTTCAATTGAGAAAGCCAAGAGACCTGACAGAAGCTGTACAGATGATAATGTGGCATGAAGCTTGCAAGCAATCATCGTTCCGTGGCACAGATATCCGCCAACTGGAAGAAAGTACCGACATATACTACGATTCTGAGACTGAAATGTCCGAGATGCGTCGTATTAATTACAATAGGAGATCACGTCCCAGGAATTCATCCGACATGAGGAGAGTAGATGATTCCTCGACGATGGAGGAAAAGCTTAAGAAACTTCTGAAAGATTTTGAAGCAGTAGTAGGACACTCTGCCTCTAGTGGGGATGCAATCGAGAAATCCAATCGAAGTGACAGAAACAAGGAGTTGATCTGCTATTTTTGCAGAAAACCGGGACATATATCACCCGACTGCCCGGACAACCCAAAGGCTAGACGAAGGTTCAGCAGAGATAATAGCGTCAGCAGGAAGTCCGAAAATCAGGAAAACGACAGCGGGTTGTGTTAGATGGCCAGAATACAGCCCAGGCCACATGGAATTTACAGGCCAATAAAAACTTGGTGAATAGTGATAAGGTGGAAGATACACCAGGACACTGTGACAAACATCAAAATAGTGAAACAAGTATAAGTGACTCAAAAGTGGCCCATAGTGACAATTTTGTACATCTGAACATTGACAGACTGAAAGCCAAAACAGTGAAAATACCAATCAAAATATGTGAATTTAACTGTGACGCTGTAATAGACACGGGCGCTGAAGTCACCGTGATAAGTGAAAGTGTTTACAATCAGATACCTGAAAACTTGCGTCCTAGCCTCGGAAAGGCAAAGAGAAAATTAGTTGTTGCCGAGGCAGGAAAAGAAATGAGAGTTTGCGGCCACACAGAGTTAACGTTCAAAATTGGAG
The DNA here is from genome assembly GCA_922989275.2 of Gari tellinella. Lineage (NCBI taxonomy): Eukaryota > Metazoa > Mollusca > Bivalvia > Cardiida > Psammobiidae > Gari > Gari tellinella. The sequence continues at coordinate 7,114,160 of OV277868.1, read as the reverse complement.
ATCTTATGTTTAAGTGGCCCGTATATGTTGCTCCCCTCCATGATGATGTGTTGCTTGGTTGGGATATGATTTACCACAAGAAGTTTGCTATTGACCCAGAGAGAGGATTTAGAGTTAAAGACAAATGGTTAAAAGTCAATCTAGTTGGAGAGTATCATCAATCCGAGACACAAATTGAAATTAAACGTGCAGTGACAATACCAGCTAGATCGGAATTTCTAATGACTTGTAGTGCTAACCAGGATATTGATGGAGAATTACTATTTGAACCAACTCCTCAGTCGAGGCTGATTGTTGCAAAATCTTTGGTTTCGCCAGTGAAGAATAAAATCCCTGTGCGGTTGGTTAACCCATCAAACTCGCCAATCAAACTCAAGAAAAGAACAGTGTTAGGGAAGTTACAGGAAGTGTCTGAAATTGAAGAGACTGGACTTTCCATCAATCAAAATAGTGATAATGGAATATCATCCGGAGCGAGTACTTCTAATTTAACTATTACTCGTGAGCGAGAGCCTCTTAAGACATTTGCGATCAATCAAACACAGAGTGTCTCTCATCCATTGATGCTAGATACCTATCTTCCAGTAATACATGAGAATACTGATCAGGTGCGAGAAATAAAGAGTCAGGATTCGTCAATACCTGAACATTTGTCTGGTCTTTATGCAGAAAGTGAAGGAAATCTAACGTCGGACGACCAGAAAAGTCAAATGAAATCCTTACTTGTTGAGTTCCAGGATACCTTTGCAAAAACTTCTACTGATTTAGGAAAGTGTTCCATTTTGAAACATAAGATTAATATTTACCCTGGTGCTGCCCCAGTGAAACTACCACTACGCAGAACACCACAAAACTTTGAGGCTGAAGAGGAAAAACATCTGAAAGACCAATTAGCTTCTGGTGTCATCCGCCCCTCATGCTCGCCATGGAGTGCTGCCGTTGTGCTTGTGCGGAAAAACGACGGAGGCGTCAGGTGGTGCATTGATTATCGCAAACTTAACGATCTGACAATTAAGGATGCTTATCCACTCCCTAGGATAGATATGTGCCTAGACTGCCTCTCTTCCACCAAATACTTCTCCACTCTTGATCTCCAGTCCAGATATTGGCAATTGGAACTCGCAAAAGAAGATAAACAAAAGACAGCATTTATCACAAAATACGGGCTCTTTGAGTATAACATGATGCCATTCGGCCTGTCCGCAGCCCCGCCCTCATTCCAGCGATGCATGGAAATGGTTCTACGAGGTTTGCAATGGGAATCTGTGCTGATCTACCTGGACGACATTATAGTGCTAGGGTCTAGCTTTGAAGAGCACAGCTCTCGGTTACGTGAAGTTCTCTCCAGGATTACAAGTGCTGGATTAAAATTGAAACCCTCAAAATGTGAACTGTTTAAAAGTGAAGTTCTTTTTCTTGGTCATATTGTTGGACAAGACGGCATTCGCCCAAACCCCAAACTTGTGAACAGTGTGCAAGAGTGGAAAATACCAAAGTCTGTGAGAGAAATCCAGCAATTTGTTGGACTTTGTAATTACTACATACAATACATTAAGAACTTTAGTGAACGTGCTGCCCCATTGACTCAATTAACAAGAAAAGGTGTGGGCTTTGAATGGAATGAAAACTGTCAGTTTGCATTTGAAGAATTGAAGAATGCCTTATGCACTAGCCCTGTGTTGGCCTATCCACGTAGTGACTGTGATTATATCCTCGACACAGATGCATCGGACATAGGTGTAGGTGGTGTACTGTCGCAGATGCAGGACGGCAAAGAAAGAGTGGTAGCTTTCGCCTCAAAGAAGTTGAACAGGGCTCAACAGCGTTACAGTGTAACCCGGCGTGAGTTGCTTGCTGTCATATCATTCACACATCACTTCGGGCATTATTTGCTGGGACGCAAATTCCTTCTACGCACGGACCACGGATCCCTTCGATGGATGTTTGGCTTCAAGAACCCCCGTGGGCAACTAGCACGGTGGCTTGAATCTGTGTCGCAATATCAGTTTACCATTCAACATCGGCCCGGACCAAAACACCAAAATGCCGACAGCATGAGCCGCAAAGATTTTGAACAACAAGTCTGTACTCATTCATCTGATTTGGATTTAACATGTGTTCAGTGTAAAGAGACACAAAAGGATTGGGCGCAATTCCAAGATGAAATTGATACAGTGACTGACATGGTTGTTTCAGTGACAAATAGAGCCATCACAAGGCAACAAACTAACAATGAAAATGAGAGTGATACTCCCCGTTATAAAGCCCCAGTTTACCTCCCACATTACAGTGAAAAGGAGTTAGCAGCACTTCAGAGAGAAGATGTAGACCTGGGGATCTTACATGAATGGAAAGACAGAAATCAAATACCCGATAGAGACAAAGTGAACGGATATAGCCCTGCTGTGCGTAAATACTGGTTAAACTGGACAAACATTGTCAAAAATGGAAATTTACTTTATCAGCAGTTTCTAAGTGACAATCCAGATTCAATGGATGTTAAGTTACAACTCCTTATTCCAAAAGTGTTAAGGAGAAAAATTCTAGAAATGTGTCATGATGGTGTTACCTCAGGACATATGGGGGTTAACAAAACTGCTGAGAACATTAAAAAACGTTTCTATTGGTACAAATATAAACAAGATGTGAAGTCGCACATATCAGCTTGCGTTTTGTGTAACAAAAACTCGCAGCCTGCGAAGAAACCAAGATCTGCCACGCAAGACTACAGAGCAGGCTATCCCTTAGATCGAATTGCATTGGATATTATGGGTCCTTTACCAATTACCGAAAGTGGATCAAAATATATACTAGTGATTGGTGATTACTTCACTCGTTGGATGGAAGCATACAGTTTACCTAGTCAAAAAACAGAGGAAATTGCACAGAAGTTAGTGTATGAATTTATCTGCAGATATGGTATACCTTTTGAAATTCACAGTGATCAAGGGAGAAACTTCGAAAGTGATCTCTTTCGTGAAATCTGCTCTCTATTAGAAATTAAAAAGACACGAACTACCCCATATCGGCCGTCTTCAAATGGATTAATCGAAAGATTCAACTCAACTCTTGGCCGAATGCTTAGAAAATTTGTAAATCTAAACTCTAATAACTGGGACAAGTACATTGGACTATTGATGGCAGCCTATAGAAGTACTACTCATCCAGCTACAGGATTTAGCCCCAATATGATGATGTTTGGACGAGAAGTAACTCTACCAATAGATGTCCAATTCCCAGTACCAAGATCAGATCCACTTGAAGCGAGCCAGTATGTCTCTGATTTACGATCACAGATGGAACAGTGTTTTAGCCAGGCTAGGTCGCAGCTACGTTCAACTGCGAATCAGCAGAAAAGGGACTATGACACCCGAATATGTGAAAGGAACTTTAAACGAGGCGACCTAGTTTATAAAAAACAACCTCCGGGAAGAAAGTTTGACAAATTTGGGATGGACCCTATGTGATCGTTAAGTGTGTTTCACCCTCAGTGTACTTGATCCAGGGGAAACAAAAAACCTCAGTGGTACATCATGACAGACTTAAACCGTGTATTCTGGAGAAAGTGCCTCGATGGGCCCAGAATGCGCGAGATAACTTACAAATACTATGAAGTTCAATGCTGTATTGATTGGTGATAAGCAATTATTATACTTAATATGAAAGAATAAACATCAAGACAGACTACTGGCCACAATAATTAAAAACTTAAATAACTATTAGGATAGAATCAGTACTTTTTCTGCAATACATTACTATTGCCTTGTGTATTTGCAGAATAGCATTATGCCTCCTAAGCTGTATCAGTGCCTGCTTTGTGGATTAAGTTCTGGATACATGTCAGTTTGGAGACATGTTGCCCTTCTACACGTGAATCCAAACTATGTGCCATTCACGTGTGAGTGCCAGAGGGTTTTCAAGACACTAGCAGAGGCTTGCAGACATCTTAACAGAACTTCCTGTAAGAACATGGGCATCCAACGCCGCCTGGAAGATCCCTTTGGAAGGATGATTGGTAGGGCCGGCTACCCTCCATGCCAGACCAACTCCTTGCCATGCTCAGTGGTCCAGACATTCCCCACCGAAGATGGTCATGGGTCCAGTGTTATTGATCCAAGCCTGGAAACCATATCGGATTCAGAGGCAACAGAAGAAGTAGACGCCAAGTTCAGACCAGAACCAAGGGACCTTCTCGACTTACTTGTACAACCAGAACTAGATTACAACGACTATGACTTCCTGGACGACTTAATGGATTATTGATTGAACAAAAAGTGATATAGCCTCATATTCTTAACCTGTGATTTTAACCATTCCACTCGATATTTTTTAGTGATTCCACTGGATTTAAAACCAATCGTTACTATGTGCCTCTAGTCATTCCACTGGATATATTTATTTCATAACAAGTGCCTTACCATTTGGGATTAAACAAGTGATTGCAATTGGATTACCATACTAGTGATTTCATATTGGATATAACATACTACGCGAACATTCAACCTCTTTTTCAGCAGAGTATATTTAGTCGCATATAGTGAACATTCGCGAACATTCAACCTCTCTTTCAGTTAGATATTATATATGAAGCGACATGATAAAATCAGACATTGACATTCCATTCCATAGCCAGTCAGAGCCATTCCGAGACGTCAACATCTTAGACTTATATATAAGACTGTTACTTTAATACTATACTGTTCCTAGGAGTATTCATAGCCATTCCTGTTATTATTATATATTTGGACTTAGGTTGTGTCATATATTATACTTAAGATTTATATTTACAAACTATCTATAATTGATCGAGTAAGACAAGAGATGATCTCAGAGTTGCTTGAATGCAAATTTGAGTGGTCATTTCTTGCTGTGGCTTGATATGCTTTATAGTTTGATAAGGGTATATTGTTTGTTAAAGAGAATATGAAACCTTGCATTATTTTACGACTTCTGTGTGATAGGTCGTTTGTTATTAGGGCTTCTGTGTGATATTTCCTTGTGTTAATGGCTTCTGTGTGATAGGCCGTTTGATATGGGTAGCGCCCATATCGTGTTTTATACTCTTTATAGTGTCTGTCTTAAATTTACAAGTTGAACACTTACTTGTATCTGACTTTCACTGAGTTTGCTGTGTGCTTTTTATTAGGGAATTGAGGCTTAACTGTCTCGGTGCTATTTACAGAGTATTTATGCATTATATTCATAGCAAAGCCAAAAGTTATTTGGTTAGATTGTCAGTTTTAAGGTTGGGACACTTGGTTCTTTTGATATACTTAAATTGATGCCTCCAAAAGTTAGGTGTGTCTGTATGTCAAGCTAGTGAGTGTTGTACTTTGATTAAATTGATGAGTTGAACACTTACTTATCTCTTCATTGTGCAAGTTTGAAACATAGATTGGTAACTTCCTTGTTAGAAACCCAAAAGAATACCTTTATCTTACTATTTATCATTCAAGTTGAAGCAATGGTGAATACTGAGATATGCATTTTAGTACATTCAGTGAGATGACAGTGAAGTGAGTTTTAATATATATTTTACATACCGGTGTTGTCTTGTCATAGCGTTTATTAAGTGCTTATCATTGGTTAATAAGGTGCATTAACATGACATGCTAGTCAGGAGAAAGTACTTTTACTTTGACAGAGTTTATTTTACTCATATTTGAACAAAATATGAACTATTGTGCCATAGATGGTACAACGTTTGTGATTAGTACCTCAGGCAGTGTTTGCATATGATTCAGATTCATGTAAAGGTGTTCAGAAATACACATGTGTGTGTGTTTTATATTTTTGTACTATTTGAGTACATGGAAAAGTAAAGTAAACTTTTCATATTCTAGCCTTAAAATCTAGCCATATGTAGAATTTGGTATCAAGTTGCAAACTGCCTTAGTTACTTATCATGAGATGTATATACAGTAGTTTAGTTGATTTTATACTTTTCATCTTATATTTCTGTTGGTAAAAGATATATTTTTATGATTGTTATCATGACATGAATAGTTACCAGTGAACTATTCAGAAGCACAGGATAAACATTGGTTTTTGCTGAGTAAAATTTCTTAATTTTGGATTAAGATAAATAGATGCATAAGTCGTATGCTTTTGAGAAGAAATTTCTGTGACCTTATTTATCCAGTGCAAGACTGTTACTTGTGATATAAATGTTCCTTGTTTTTATTATTGATCATTACAAGTTTGCAGTATAACATTATATGCCCGTCCAAAACCTTACTTACATTGAGAATTTAGAGGAATTCATTCCGAGGGCGGAATGGGAATGCATTTCCCTAAATGCATTCTTCCCGAAGGGGGAGCTGTGTCGTAAACCTGGGTTTTGGTCTGCATTGTTGTTTATACTATATAATATACTATGGTAGATTATTGGTCTACATGGTTGTCAATTTAGTTTTATATAGATTCTATGTTTGGGTCTAAACTGTTGTGTGTAGTTTAAATTGCTGAGTTAAAGCATTAACCTTTAAAGTGCTAATAAGTTAAGGTATTTTGAACAAGACCTTCTGTATGGTTGATGAGAGACCAGTTAATAAACAGTTTGCATTTTGGATCCAGATCTGAGTAGTTGAATTCTGTAGAATTGGATCTAAACTGTGAACTGATACTGTAACTTCTCAGGCACTTTAAGGATTAATCTTTATGTATATTACTTCATGTATGCTCAATATATTGTTTTACTTATTACCTCCAATAAAGTAACATTAAAGTGCTTTAGGCATTTATTGTGTACTCAGTGACCTGTGTGTGCACTGACCCATGTGTATTGAATGGGTCAGCCTCCCATTGGCACTGCATGAGCTAACTAGTAGATTGTGTATTTACTTTGAGCCTTTGCTCAGGATCCACACTTTGGATCCAGGTCAAATGCTTATGTAGAGATAGAATCTGGAGATTGAGCTCCAAGATAGTCAGTTAATAACATCAGTTTCCATGCCAATAGATAAAGATTGTGTATTGGAGCAGTAGCCCTGGTGATTAGAGCTGACCTACTTTCTATTTATAGATCACCCCTATTTACCTGGGCTATGTCTTTGTAAATCTCTATTTAAACACATTTTGCATAGATAAGCATAGTAATATGATACATTTAAGTATTTCAAAGCTTTATGGTAAAGCAGGATAGCTGGCATTAGGTACCAATGCCAGGATCCAGCTTCTAAGATTTGTTTACATAACATTCCTTTTGGCCCCTTATCCCTAGATCAGATAAGAATATCATCATGTTAATTACAATGCTTTTGTTTATATTTTAAGTTGAGTGACCTGTATCATTGAATTTCTTATCTTGTGAACTATATTTTCATTTGTTAATCCTTGAAGATAAGTTGTTAAACTTTACTATAATTAGGCAAAGCTTGTCTGGAAAGTGACCCCCTAGCCTCAGGGAGCCATCTTGAGTTTGGGCTATAGCGTCTAGGTCAATCTTTTACATCAAAATTTAAGACTTTAAACTAAGAGTTTGCAGACATATTTAATATCACAAGATAGGGAATTTCATGAGCCTTAATTTGGTATAAGTTTTATATTATGACAATATTGCATTTTGTGGTATTTGCCATTTGTTTACATTTAGCCCCTCAGTGGGAGGAGCTAAAATCATGTTGTTGACTCATAGCCAATCAGAATGCAGGGAGTTTCTTGGCTCTGGGCCAGCAGCCAGAGGGTATAAATACTGGCTGCTGAGCCTGATTCGAGAGAGATCTCAGGAATTACTTTAGGAAACTTCATTACTTGTAGGTTGAGACTTGTAAAGATATTCATGGAAATTAATTAATAATTAATACAGAAATAAAGATGTGGTTATTACTTTTGGCTGCACTTCTGAACTTGTGTTTAAGTTTAACTCTCAACTTAGTCATTCTCACCTTAGCTGGAATTTACTATTTCCAAAACTATTATAATTATGAGTGGCTAGCAGTCAGTTGCAGGGTTTTGTGTACATTAAGTTAGTGAATTAGTTTGAACAGTTTCTAGTATTCTAAAATAAACATTAAATTTGATCCAATTTACAACAGCATTTGTTCTTCATTCATCCTGACAAGAGAGTTAGAAGAACGGAGTTATGATCCGGAGCCTGAAGTGTTATATTATAGTGATATAATATAATAATAATTTAATTAATGTAAAACGCGAGAAGACATTTACGCGACACATATATTTTTTATAAGTGAAATATGAGGCATGAAAACTAAATAATTTAACCGTGAGTGAAGAAATAAATTTAGTAGTGTAAATACATGTAATAGTGGAATAGTAATAGTATGAGAAGAAGAAAACATAGGAGGGTAGTAGTAGTAGTAAAAGAAAGAGTAGCAGTAGAAGACACGTAGTAGTAGATAGTAGCAGTAGTAGTAATAAAAGTAGAAGACGTAGAAGAAGTAGAAAGTATTGAAGTAGTAGCAGTAGAAGTACAAGAAGCAGCAGCAGTAGCAGTAGTTGTAATAGCAGAAATAGCAGTAGTAGTAGCAGTAGAAGAAGACGTATCAATAGAAGTAGTAAAAGTACTTTTAGAAGTACGTGTAGTAGTAGTAGCAGTAGTAGACTCGTAGTAGTAGTAGATAGTATTAGCAGTGGTAGTTTGAGTGGTAGTAGAAGTATTAATTGTAGTAGTGGTAGTAGTAATGATAGTAATAGACTCGTAGTAGTAGTAGATAGTATTAGCAGTAGTAGTTTGAGTGGTAGTAGAAGTATTAATTGTAGTAGTAGTAATAGTGGTAGTAGTAGATTCGTAGTAGTAGAAAATAGTATTATCAGTAGTAGTTTGAGTGGTAGTAGTAGTTATAATTGTAGTAGTAGTAGTAGTAGTGGTAGTAGTAGACTCGTAGTAGTAGTATACGGTATTAGCAGTTGTAGTTTGAGTGGTAGTAGTAGTATTAATTCTAGTAGTAGAAGTGGTGGTAGTAAAAGACTGGTTGTAGTAGTAGACAGTATTAACAGTAGCAGTTTGAGTGGTAGTAGAATTATTAAATGTAGAAGTAGAAGTGGTAGTGGTAGTAGTAGACTCGTAGTAGTAGTAGATAGTATAAGCAGTGGTAGTTTGAGTGGTAGTAGAAGAATTAATTGTAGTAGTAGTAGTAGTAGTGGTAGTAGTAGTAGATTCGTAGTAGTAGTATATGGTATTAGCAGTAGTAGTTTGAGTGGTAGTAGTAGTAGTATTAATTGTAGTAGTTATAGTAGTAGAAGTAGTAGTAGTAGTAGTAGTAGTAGTAGTAGTAGTAGTGGTAGTAGTAGACTCGTAGTAGCAGTATATGGTATTAGCAGTGGTAGTTTGAGTGGAAGTAGTAGTATTAATTGTAGTAGTAATAGTAGTAGTAGTAGTAGTGGTAGTAGTAGTAGTAGTAGTAGTAGTAGACTCGTAGTAGCAGTGTAAGGTATTATCAGTAGTAGTTTGAGTGGTAGTAGTTGTATTAATTGTAGTAGTAATAGTAGTAGTAGTGGTAGTGGTAGTAGTAGTGGTAGTAGTAGTAGTAGACTCATAGTAGCAGTATATGGTAGTAGCAGTAGTAGTTTGAGTGGTAGTAGTAGTAGTGGAACCAGTAGACTCGAAGTAGTAGTAGATAGTACTAGAAGTGGTAGTTTGAGTAGTAGTAGTAGTATTTAATGTGGTAGTAGTAGTAGTAGTAGTAATAGTAAATTCGTAGTAGTATAGTAGTAGGTATTAACAGTAGTAGTTTCAATGGTAGTAGTAGTAGTAGTAGTAGTAGACTGGTAGTAGCAGGAGATAGTATTAATAGTAGTAGTTTGAATGGTAATAGTAGTAGTAGACTCGTAGTAGCAGGAGATATTATTAACAGTAGTAGTTTGAATGGTAGTAGTAGTAGTAGTAGTAGTAGTCTCGTACATGTAGTAGCAGGAGATAGTATTAACAGTAGTAGTTTGAATGGTAGTAGTAGTAGTAATAGTAGTAGTAGTCTCGTACATGTAGTATCAGGAGATAGTATTAACAGAAGTAGTTTGAATGGTAGTAGTAGTAGTAGTAGTACTAGTAGTAGGCTCGTAGTAGCAGGAGATAGTATTAACAGTAGTAGTTTAAATGGTAGTAGTAGTAGTAGACTCGTAGTAGCAGGAGATAGTATTAACAGTAGTAGTTTGAATGGTAGTAGTAGTAGTAGACTCGACGTAGTAGGAGATAGTATTAACAGTTGTAGTTTGAATGGTAGTAGTAGTAGAAGAGTCGTAGTAGTAGGAGATAGTATTAACAGTAGTAGTTTGAATGGTAGTAGTAGTAGTAGACTCGTAGTAGTAGGAGATAGTATTAACAGTAGTAGTTTGAATGGTATTAGTAGTAGTAGACTCGTAGTAGCAGGAGATAGTATTAACAGTAGTAGTTTGAATGGTAGTAGTAGTAGTAGTAGACTCGTAGTAGTAGGAGATAGTATTAACAGTAGTAATATAAATGGTAGTAGTAGTAGTAGTAGTAGACTCGACGTAGTAGGAGATAGTATTAACAGTTGTAGTTTGAATGGTAGTAGTAGTAGTAGTAGTAGACTCGTAGTAGTAGGAGATAATATTAACAGTAGTAGTTTGAATGGTAGTAGTAGTAGTAGTAGTAGACTCGTAGTAGCAGGAGATAGTATTAACAGTAGTAATATAAATGGTAGTAGTAGTAGTAGTAGTAGACTCGACGTAGTAGGAGATAGTATTAACAGTAGTAATATAAATGGTAGTAGTAGTAGTAGTAGTAGTAGACTCGACGTAGTAGGAGATAGTATTAACAGTTGTAGTTTGAATGGTAGTAGTAGTAGTAGTAGTAGACTCGTAGTAGCAGGAGATAGTATTAACAGTAGTAGTTTGAATGGTAGTAGTAGTAGTAGACTCGACGTAGTAGGAGATAGTATTAACAGTTGTAGTTTGAATGGTAGTAGTAGTAGAAGAGTCGTAGTAGTAGGAGATAGTATTAACAGTAGTAGTTTGAATGGTAGTAGTAGTAGTAGACTCGTAGTAGTAGGAGATAGTATTAACAGTAGTAGTTTGAATGGTATTAGTAGTAGTAGACTCGTAGTAGCAGGAGATAGTATTAACAGTAGTAGTTTGAATGGTAGTAGTAGTAGTAGTAGACTCGTAGTAGTAGGAGATAGTATTAACAGTAGTAATATAAATGGTAGTAGTAGTAGTAGTAGTAGACTCGACGTAGTAGGAGATAGTATTAACAGTTGTAGTTTGAATGGTAGTAGTAGTAGTAGTAGTAGACTCGTAGTAGTAGGAGATAATATTAACAGTAGTAGTTTGAATGGTAGTAGTAGTAGTAGTAGTAGACTCGTAGTAGTAGGAGATAGTATTAACAGTAGTAGTTTGAATGGTAGTAGAAGTAGTAGACTCGTAGTAGCAGGAGATATTATAACAGTAGTAGTTTGAATGGTAGTAGTAATAGTAGTAGTAGTAGTCTCGTACATATAGTAGCAGGAGATAGTATTAACAGTAGTAGTTGGAATGGTAGTAGTAGTAGTAGTAGTAGACTCGTAGTAGCAGGAGATAGTATTAACAGTAGTAGTAGTAGTAGTAGTAGTAGTAGTAGTAGACTCGTAGTAGTAGGAGATAGTATTAACAGTAGTAATATAAATTATAGTAGTAGTAGTAATTGTATTATTATTATTGATTGTAGTAGTAGCTGTTGTAGTAGTAGTAGTAGTAGTAGTAGTAGTAGTAGTAGTAGAAGTAGTGCCATAGTAAGTTACAGTAGTTATAGTAGAACAACTAGTAGTAAAACATATCACTTAATAATAGTAAGTGAAACCGAAAGTGAAAGTACAATTTTTTTTTTATTTCTCCTCAAATTTTATAAGCAGTCTACTAAAAAGTGTAAGCATTAGTAGAAGTTGTTGTTTTTGTTTTTATTATTTTTGTAGAGTTAGAATTAATATGATTTGTAGCTTTATCACTGATTGTAAATGAAAACGAAAGTGAAGTAGACACACCAGTACTTTATTTGTTTGACATCTTAACGTTAGTGACCATTAAGATGTTCTTCCTTGGTGCTTTGGTGGATAAAATAGAATGATTTGTTAAATTTTAATGAATACATTGTGACCCATATCGAAGTAGAATGTAGCACTTGATTGATATGAAAGATATGTCAATAGTTTGACTTAATGATATGTGGAATATCTTATATTACACAGCGGATAAAAGATAAAACAAAAAGTAATTATTTCATTACTTACCTCTCAGCATGTTTCTCTCTCTCTATCTATCTATCTATCTATCTAACATATCCTGCGTTAACGGAGAACAAATTTAATTCGTAATGATTGTTTCTAAAGTCGCCATCTGTAACTGGAATTTTTTAGGGAAATCCCCTGTAGGCCGTGAGCCGGAGGGGTTGGTTGGTACCAATCGGGTGAATAAGGTTCACTATGATTTTCGGAAAGATCAATGTGTGACTAGTTAAGAAATGTATGATAGCAGTAAAATCATGGCAGCTTTGTTGACTTTTTAGGCATTTTTGTTACCCCACCCACCAAGTTTAACATTGCAAAAGGACCATCATTATCACAATCATACTTTTGGTAATGTATGAATTTTTATTGAAACATCATATTGAAAATGTATTGTAAAATGCCACTTGACATTATTGGAATTGTTTAAGTAATTTACTTTGGCAAAAAAGGCATATTTGTTACCCCACCCACCAAGTTTACCATTGTAAAAGGACCATCATTATAACAATCATACTTTTGGTAATGCATGCAAATTTATTGAAGTATCATATTGAAAATGTTTTGAAACATGTCATTAGACATTATTGAAATTGTTGAAGTAATTTACTCTAGCAAAAAAGGCATATTTGTTACCCCACCCAACAAGTTTAATATTGTGAAAGGACCATCATTATCACAATCATACATTTGGTCATGCATACGTTTTTTTGAAGCATCACATTAAAAAAGTATTGTAACATGCCATTAAGCATTATTGGAATTGTTTAAGTAATTTACTTAAGCGAAACCAATAAATTACGTCATCCTTTTCATAACGAAAAATCCCTGTTTTGACTCCTGGAATCTAATATTGATGCAGGTGGCATAATTAAAGTAATCGCCCTGTTCGTTCGTACGAAGTCAACCATATCTTAACATTTTATATAGCATGAAAACAGCTCACTAGAATGATTTTACACTTCTACAGTTGTTGCCTTGAACCATTCCCAGCTATTTTTGAGCTATTTCTTGGTAAAATAGATTTTACCGTTTCTCCAGAGTTATTACTTCTTTCTGGAATGATTTGATCATTGCATACTGAATACATTGAACCTTTCGAAATTCAGGAATATCACCAAAGCTTGGTTTGGCCTTGGACTTGACCTAATTTGGACCTCTAAAAACATTCAGAATAAACAGTACTGCTAAGGGTGCCTCCGGGGTTCTCTTAAAGCAGTAATGTTCTAAGACATTGTTACTCTCTTCTTATGCTAAGGCTAATATTGTACAAATCCTTGACTCTGCAATTTTCAAATATACCTGCTAGCACATAACAGATGAAAAACAAATATTTCGGGTCAAAGGATTTGAGTTTAAAGGCAATCTATTGGCGTTAACTTACAAACCATTGACAACAGTGTTATGAAAATGTCTAAACATCTAGTCGGCATTGACGAATAATCAATGCATTCCAACCACTGAAGTGTAGGTTGTAATTCTTATGTAAGAATACCAATTCTCACATTTCCTTCACTCTCAATGTTTTCAGCCTCTTCCAGTGGACGTTCTTCATCATCTGATTCTGTACTAGTTGCCTGATTATCACAGTTGCTCATGTTCGTACTATTCAAACCATAAGAAATGCATACACATTTAGGCAAAGTACATTTACTAGCACAGCTCCCCGCTAGTAGGTCAAGCATCTACGTCGGATCTGTTTTCTATCCAGCAAGTCGTCTAATAGCTGATCAATCTCACCCTCTTTCACAACTTTCCATCCTCTTCCTACATGACTTGGAATATCATCGACTCCAAATAGCAGCCTTGAGGTTAGCTCTTAAAGTGTGTTTAACTAAAGAGTCCAGACATTCCTATCTTCTTGTATTTCTGTGGGTTAATTGTCATACGGAATTGTTTCTCTTTGTTAGAACGAAATTACCCCCTCTTCTAAGAACTAAAATTAAGGAAGACAGGTAGTTGGTTTTGATCTTATTTGCTGTTTTGCAAAGGACGAAATTAGTCAAAATCATCTGCGCGAAGTCATCGTCATCATCGCGTCTCATCATTTCCCCATCATTCACTGGCGCTTTATGACCCATTTTGTGGCGCAGTGCCGTAAACCAAAATAAATTAATCCATCCATCCAGGCATGAGGTGTAGCTGGTGGCGCTCTATCTTACCCTATGTGGTACATAATAAGCCGTACCGCTGAACATTCACTTTTGCTGATGACGCTTACAGGGCATAGAGCTGACGTTTATATCTCAAGTCTGTATATCAAAGCAGGAGGGGTACCCCTTTCCTATTCAACGTCTGGGAACATTATTGAGCTTCAGCATTACCATTCATCAATTTCAGTGCGCGTGTTTTATTCTTACCAGCAAATGCGCTGACCGTGTCACAACATGTTAAGACATACATTCAATTCAGTGACTTGCAAACATCAGTGTCAATCGCGTCCTCAATGTTCAGGATATCATATATAACTTGTCCATGTCTTTGTCCAGCATTTCTTAAATATGTTCATTTGCTTCTTCTTGGCTGCTTCAAAGACCCTGTACCTCCTCGCACCCATTGTATTTTATTTTGAAGCATTTGATTTCAACGCAAGGTGCGATATTTTCCTCTGTAACCTAGGGCCTCCGTGGCATAGTGGTATAGTCACTGTGACTTACATCACTAAGTTCCTCACCGCTGTGAGTTCGAATCCCAGTAGAGTCGTTCGGATTTCTCATGTGGGGAAGCCTTCCAGTTGGCTTACGGAAGGTCGATGGTTCTACCCAGTTGTCGATTTGTGCCTGAAACAGTGCATAAAGGACTTCTGGGGTCCTCCTCCACCTATAATTAGCTGGACGTCGCGATATGACTGAAATACTGTTGAAAGCGACGTAAAAAAATAATCAAATCAAATCTTCTGTAACCTTTGACTGTGCTCAGTTTTCATCCATTGATGCACCAGGAATGCTATAAGAATATTTTTATTGACCTTATTGCTACAGAAGCGTCTCCCCTGTATACATCTATTCTATCACTGTCACTGCCGCCTCGAGTACCATCGATAGAATAGTGCTTGCGCAGCCACAAAAATGCATTGGTATCTTTTGACTTTCTATACGAGGTTCATTCCGTCAATCACAGAGACAGACTTTTTCGGGACACCTTCAGCTAAGCCAAGCGTTTTCTGTTAGCTCAATGCTAATGCAGCATTGTTTGATTTCTTAGCAAACCATTTGATGTTGAGAAAGACTATTGCCAAAGAGCAATAAGTAAAATAATGAAATGTATCTGGAGATTGCGTGTGTGTGCCATAACTATGATGCGACCGAACAAAAGCATTATCAGCTATAAGAACTGCCAGTCTTCCACTGGATTTCACTTTCATGCTGCTTGAGGTCTAAACTTTGTTGCTCTTTATTCTATCATGGTTGATCTTCTTTAAATTGTGCATACGAGCATTGACCAATCTCATCATTGACCAATCGCATGCGCACTCAGAAGGTATTTTGCGATGTCTCAAGGTACTGCATTAACGGTGGATATGCTAATCAGACCTTGATATATTTCAAATGGGTTTAACCAGCCTCTTATTAGATATGTTACTTTAGTAACTTTTTCCTCGTATTTCTGCATTTGTGACCTTTTCAGCTGTGTGTGAGAGTTCTCGTGTTTCGTATCTTCAAGAATGTCTCTAAATTGGCTGATAGATGCACTGTTATATAGTAACGCTTGGTGGCACAAGTGTTCAAGCGGAAGTGTATGGTCCCAATGCGAGTTTGTGTGTCCTCATTGACAGTGATATCTGTGGTAGTATCAAGGTAAACACAAGGTTGGGTGATATGGATAGATTATGAATGGTATAAGGCGACAACTGTATAATTATGTATCCAAGTATTTGAGTAAGCGGTGCTAGACGAAAAGATAAAATCTATTTAACCTTGACATAGCACATAAAACATATTCTTAGTCCACAATAAGGTCAAGGTCAATGCCAAATTAAGTTTTGTTGATACTCATTGATTGGGAATTATCGAATGTAACAATTGTGCAAGTCTCAAAGCATTCTAATAAAAGTTGTTACACGTAATGCTAGATGAAACGGTAAAATCTAGTTAACCAACAAACATCCCTTATTAAGATATTCTAAGTCCGAATTCAGTCACGGTCAAGGTCAAAATGGAAGTTGGGTGATATGGGTGAACTGAGAGTGATTCTAAACCATAACTGTGAAAGTTTCATAGCATTCTACTAAGCGGTAATAATGCTAGACGATGCGGTAAAATCTAGTGAACCAATAAAGCAGCCCTTATAACATATTTTAGTTCCAAATTCGGTGAAGGTCAAGGTCAAAACTGAGGTAAGGTGATATGGGTGAATTGGCAATGATCAAAAGCAGCAAGTATCAAATCATTCTTATATGCGGTATTGATGCTAGACGAAACAGTAAAATCTAGTTAACCAATAAACAACCCTAATAACATATTCGTAGACAAAATTCGGTCAAGGTCAATGTCAAACCGAGGTTGGATGATATGGTTGGATTGGGAATTACCCTAAACAACAACTGTTTAAGTACCAAAGCATTTTATTACACGGTGTTATTGCTACAAGAATCGGTAAAATATGTTTAACTCGTACGCACCGCCAGTAGGATCACTATATGCCATCCTCATCAAAAGACATTTGTCTAAAGGCATAAAAAGGTGATTTTTTCGTCAAAAAAAGTGGTGGAAATTTGGTTTTTACCAAAGTTAAAACCTTAAATAATGTCAATAACATTAAATGGCATGTTTCAATACCCGTTTTGATATTAGGCACCAATAAAAATGCATGCAGTACAAAAAGTATGATTGTGACTACAATGATCCTTTTACAACGTTAACTCGGTGGGTGGGGTAACAAAAATGCCTCAAAAGCCAACAAAGCTGCGATGAATTTACTGCTATCATACATTTCCTAAAAGCAGAGGGTTTGGGCTTCCTGAAAATCATAGTGAACCTTATTCACCCGAATGGTACCCGTACCTCAAATTTCAGGTGCCTGGCTCACGGCCTACTGTGAATTACGGTATATTCGGAACGCCTCGTGATTGTTCAGGATAAGCTAGTACTACAACAAGTTTGCTTCTTTAAAAAAGAAGCCATGGAGAAGCCGAGCAGTTTGGAGAAAAAAAGAATATTGGTAAAAGGTATACTTGAGGCATTTTAGAACATATTCTATGTACAATGAAACCTCTCTATTTGCGACCAGTAACTTGCGTTAATTTGTTTGTGTTTTAGACAGGTGGCTGGTTAAGACAATGCTGATCTTAAAGCCACGATCTCACTGTCCCGGTTTGGGTCCCCGGTGAGTCCCGGTTTAGCGAACCGGCAGTCACCGGCAGTCGCCGGGAGTCACCGGGAGTACAACCTTGGCAGCGCCGGGGACGACCGGCTCAATCTGGGATCGACCGGCTGCCACCGGCTAACATCCCCGGATGCTTTAAAATGTTTAATACAACCGGGGTCACCGGGAGTCACAGGGACAGAAACCAGAACCGGCTTAATCCGGGGAATGCCGGAGCAACGCCGGGGTATGCCGGGGCAACGCCGGATCTCTACCGTGAACAACCGGGGTGTTTGGGATGATAAATCTGGTTTTTTTGGGTATTTTTAAATGCAGATTTCTACATTTTGTTGTTAGCTTTTGCGTTTCGTCTGTGTTCAAATAGGAAATAATATCGTCCTCTCTATTGTATAGGGTAAATCATATATATAAAAACTAAAGTTTTTCTTTATAAATAAATGGCTTCAGGCTAAAGTCTTTATGACCACTACAATCAGTATGTAACCAGATCAGACGCCGTGCAAACTGTTTGAAACTCATATTAAAATGAAGTTTGAACAGTCTACAACATTATTAATATGTTCTAATTTATTGCATTTCGTTTGCATTTCAGCTCATATATCCCGAGAGACAAAAGAGAATTTATGCTTATTCACGTTCGCCCCGGTTTATGTCCTTTCCGGCGAACACCGGGTAACGCCGACACGTCACCGGTGAACAACCGGGGTTGATCGGGACGACACCGGTGGTCACCGGGATACCACCGGCGACGGCGGGGGTTACACCGTGTTATACCGGGGTTAACCGGGAACAGACCGGCCCTGCACCGTTACTACGCCGGGCCAAACCGGGAACTCTCCGGGAAGGTCCGGGGAATTCCGGCTTCATAACCGGTGCTCCACCGGGGGAGACACCGGGAATGTGAGATCGCTTTTTTTCATAAAAAAACGCCCCGGTTCATCCCGGTCCATCCCGGTTCATCGCCTATCTCCACCGGGACGTACCGCGGCCAGCAACGGAACTTTAGGAAAAGTGAAAGTACACCTAAACAGAAAGCTTATGTAGGAGGTTTCTGTTTTACTTTACTTTGCTTTTAAGCTGCCAACTGTCCTTTATAAATCAATTTGCGTTATTTATGTAGTTGCAACGACCTTAATTACGACCGCAACACGAGTTGCTTGGCGTCTGATCAGGATTCGAACTTTTTTTGTAATAAATGTATATTATTATAACGTATTTGTTTGATCAGGAACGCCGTTGGTGGGAAATAATAACATGTTATTCGTTGTAGCATGTGCAATCAAACAACTAAATAACTACCCTTTCAGATATAGGAAAAGTTTCTTGTAAAGAAAGGTTACAGTTGTTTAAGACAGTAGCATGCTTTAATCACTTAACTGCCTAACACAGAGTACAATTATTATTTGCAAACAGTTTGAATGGTGATTAGACGCCGCGTTACGCGGCGTCTGAATACCAGGCATGGGGTCAATTACTTGAGAATGTAATGCATTACATTACAATTACATTGCCAAAACAGTGCATTCAATTACAATTACAATTACTCTACTTTTACAATTGTAATGAATTAAGTTACAATTACATTGGCAAAGTAATGCATTACATTACACATTACAATTTCTACATCTATCTTAACATTACTCGGACCACCTTCATCAAGTTGAAGATTATGTCACAGCTGTATGCAATTATCAAAACAAGTGACAAGGCTGTTAGTTTAATAAACTGATTGATACTTTAAAATCAATTTTCAATTTCAATTTCCTTTATTACACTCAGTTCATGATATACATGAATACATGAGGAAAACGTTATACATTGTATATACATAGACAAAACATACATATTGACAAACAAATAAGTGTGTGTATTATCAGTTAGTTAAATTTTAGAAGATTATTTACTATTAGATTCCGGGAGAGATACGGGTATAATTAACAGAATGTTTAAGTTAGCAAAATATACTGGGAAAGCCAGACATTTTCAGTTACCATTATGTAAAAATGAAAATTATAAGGATATTTAACAGCACTTTACTTAAGGACATGTATAACAATAGTTTGTAATATAATTACACACGTTCCCAAACACAAAATGCGTATAATACATGTCAACCAATTAATACAAATCAATCTAGTAGATCTACCGTGTTTTCTGACATCTTTGTTACAAAAGTAATGCCATGTTATGCAATGTAATGCTTATAATTACTTGCTTTTTGAGCACTGTAATGCATTAAATTACAATTACATGTAATGCAAAAATCCCTGCATTACACATTACATTCAATTACATTGGAAAATGTAATGCATTACAGTGCATTACAATTACGTTTTTGCATTACCCCATGCCTGCTGATCACAATCTAAACTGTTTGACCATAATTTCAGTATAAAGACTAAATACAAATAATAGAGATTTGAGAAATACACGTGGACGACATTTGTTTTATATTGATGACGTCATTGCAGTGAAGTAGTTACTCAAGGACAATGTTGATACAGAAAGTGTCTTTTCATTACTACTGTTCTGCATAGAGAATCTACCTGAACCAATTCTCCTGTATACCTCTTCGCTGTAGGCTTTGTAAGCAGGAAGAATTATGCCTCACCCACTTTAGTCGGTTGACATATTGTGTGACTGTTCGTCTGTTTGTCCGTCTGTCCGTCTGACTGTCTGTTTTCTGCCCGTCTGTCTATAACGATTTGGTACTCTAGTTTTAATAGGACGATTATGTCCATTTCGATGTACTGGTAGCTTACGAGGACGTACTTTAGGGATAACATCATCTGTCAGACTGTTACTGAAATTAGGTATTGATGTTTCCGGGTCTGTGATAGGGGGCATATCGTTTTCATCCTGTCTGTTTGCCCGTTTGCTTGTTTGTTCGCATCCTTAATGTCTTTAATAACTTTGAACGTTAACTACTACACTGATCTGAACCCAAACTGTTTCCAATCGTTGGTCAGATCACCTTAAACATGACATGGTTAACCCGTTTACTGTCGGCCTTGGCTCTATTAGATTTGAAAACAGTTTGGATCTAGATAAGACGCCGATTTAATCATCATCTGAACTAGATCCAACCCATTTGAGGGTCGTATCGACGATTTTTCACTCATTATGACGAAAGTTTGAATTTGAAGAAAACGCGCAGACGACATTGTCGTTATTAGCAGACGTCATTGTGGAAATGGAAGGGGTTTACAGTAAACAAAGCCTCTCCGATATTTTATCGATACGCTGCCGTTCGCAAACAAGCAGCATGCAGTATAGTTATTGGCTTGTTAAGTGCGCTTCATGAGTCAGCATGTTAACAGGTTTGTTTGTCTGTCTGTACAATTCCGTCTGGCTCGCCAGATGAACTGTCTGTTGGCTAGTGGCTACTGAAGTAAATAGCTTCTTCTTTCGCAGTAAACGCGATTGTAGGCCTTGTCCACAGTAAACAGTTTAAAGTCATATAAGACGCCGAGTAAATCGGCGTCTGATCAGGCCACGTTTACATAAATCCCCAACATTTTCTGAAACCGTGTCATTTTCTACCAGTAGCGCCCAACTATTTACTACTGTTGACTTAATAGTCTACATTTTCTTTTTTATATCTAAAATCGTCATGGTTTAAATCTTTATTGCATATGGCGCTTAATTTTGCTTAAGTCGGAAAGAGACGACGTCAAGTTTTGATAAATGTACATGTACATTTTGAGGGCTGAATATTGCGTCCAAAAACGCTATCACGATACTTATCGATAGTTGAAAACACTATCACGATAGACTATCGATAGTTGGATTCAGTATTGCAATACTAACGATAGTTAACCACACCTTACACTATTACAATGTATGAATATAAACCCTTAGAAATGGATTTTTACCAAGAAGTTCGTAGCTTTAAGCAGATTGAAAGTAAAGCAGAATGCGTTTTAAGGCTAAAGGGTAAAGGATTCATGAGACTTAAACACACACTTGGGACAAAATCAAATAACTTGCGGAGAAAGTTATTATTTATTAACGTTTTCTTACTACCAATAGTAACTCAGATTATCGTCGATAGTATCGAACATTTGATTTATAATCGATAGTCGACTATCGTGACTTCAGCTATTGCAACAAGTTGATACTATCGGCTATCGTATCATCCCTACCGTACTATCAATAGTAGCTCTGATTATCGTCAATAGTATCGAACATTTGATTTGTAATCGCTAGCCGACTATCGTGACTACAGCTATTGCAACAATCCGATACTATCGGCTATAGTATCATCCCTACCGTACTATCAACAGTAACTCAGATTATCGTAGATAGTATCGGAACATTTGATTTGTAATCGCTAGCCGACTATCGTGACTACAGCTATTGCAACAATCCGATACTATCGGCTATAGTATCATCCCTACCGTACTATCAATAGTAGCTCAGACTATCGTCTATCGTGCCACACATATACAATTGGATGTAAGCATGTTATAACTGACTAATCCATAATAGTTTCTGCATATAATTGGGATTCAGGTTAGGCGCCATCAAGTTTTAATTAATGTACATGTACATGTAAGACTAGTGAACATGTAAGCATGTAATAAGCTGCTACAAATATATTGGATTCAGATGAGACAGCGTCCAGTTTTAATGAATGTTCAAGTAAAAATCTATGTCATCACGTAGTGTCTTATTATTAATAGCTGCTGGAGACAATTTGGATCAGATGAATTATTCGGCGTCCTCTCTTTGGAGTCAAACTGTTTTATACAGTGAATATTTCTTTTACAAAATAAAGGGTAGCTAAATGTTCTCTGCGAATTGTGGATGATTGCAAGTTTGATAATTAAAACTACTTAGACCAAATTAATACAAGTGTATAGGGCTCCAGATAAGAGAGGATAAAACTAATCAATAAATTATAAATTCTGAATAAGGGGAGATCCTTTGAAAGCACAGAAAACAAAGCAAGTTTAACATCTTCTCCTCTGTATCTGCTTCAAACCCTATGGTATGATTATTCTTTAGAATAGTCTCATCGAGAAGATTATAATGAGTGATCACACAATAGGGCTCAATACAGTAATTCACCTTTCAGTGTTTGAAATTCTCCAATATCTGGAGCCTTGCAATGATGCTATTTGAAGAAGTACGCAGTATACATTCATTTACAGGAAATCAAATTGCATGGCAATAGTTAAAAGCACCGTTTTGCAAAAAGACTGTTTTAAAATACAAAATGTACCTGAAATAAAACAAGACCGAAATAAGTAGTATGAACAAATATATATTGTTACTGGTGTAACTGTGTGGCTTAATAGCTCAGTTAAGTGTTACAGTCCTTTGGCCCGTCTTACGAAACATCGTATAAACAAATTTATTATATACCTATTCTAAAATCAAGCGAATACAGGCCATACAATCTTTTTCCGTATCAGATGATCCGTATCAGATGGCATATATGCTACACAATGTTGACGTCACTGCTTTTATGCAACACAAGTTGTACACGATCTATAAATATAAAGAAGTGTTGCGCGTGACGTTTCGGAATTCCAGGTCCGATGCTATTTTTACAAAAATGTTGAAACTAAGAATTGGTCAACTTTGAATAGTTAATTTCCATTTTAAGCGTGAATAACCCACATCACCCACTTTTACTAATGTTTTCCTCCAAAGGATAAAGCTTAAAACAGTTCAACTCGTGTTCTGAAACGCTTAAATGACCGTTATTTGCAAAACGCCACTTCTTATAAATAACGGATTCAATCGAGAACAAAGTGATACGTCATAAAATAAGAACGTAATTTATTGGTGGTCACATGACTTCCATAAATAGTTTTGCATAGAACTCAGGATATTTAACATATAGGGGCCTACATGTATGCGTATATTTGATTATTCGGTTGAACAATATATAGATCTAGATCTAGTCCCAAACAGTTTAGGTATATAATAAAAGGAACATCACCACAGTGTGTGATCCGGGGTATTGTATCAGTTCTCGTTGGTTGTGTAATCCAGATCACACTCGAGGCTGCGCCTCTCGTGAGATCTGGATTACACAACCAACTCGACTGATACAAGACCCCGGATCACACACTGTGGTGATATTCCATTTAGATCGTGTTACTGGTGTAGTTGCGATTGTACATAAAGCTTGAGATGATTCGCTGTATTACTTGATAGATCAGTTAAGTGTCACTGTGTTACAGTCCTGTTTTATTTGGAAACCTGTAAGTCATGGCGTTATGCAACGAGCTATGTATTCTAATCAACGAAGACTAAATCTTAATTGTTCCTTGACCTCATTGTCATTCATTACTGGCAGGTAAATAAAATCAGATTGCAGTAAAACCTCTCTATCACGACCACTAAATTATGTTGTTTATTAGGTGTTTCGGCAGACGGACACTTAAAGCAAGATGACTGTAAAGCTTTCAATTGTCAACCGTCTTTTATATAGTCTATTAGCATTCGTTTTAATTGTCGTAATAGAGAGGCTTTACTGTATAATATATGGTAAAATGTTTTGATTCAACTGAAACTAGAACCCATGGTCTCTGGGTTGTTGCGCAAAAGCTGCCACCGGCTGAATTATTAACGCACACCGTTTTTGTGCCTTTAAGCCTCAATCTGTACCAATCAGATAGATTAATGCATCACATTGTTAAACCATCGTGATAACAAGTATTATACAAGTGAAGAGGGTCATGAAGGCCCTGATATCGCTCACCTGTTGTAATGAAGCCTGATAGCTTTACGTTTGAGTTTCATCCATTTTAATCTTAATACATTCAAACTTGTAGTAAAACATGTAAACAGTATTGGATTAGACATATTCTAGTAAGGTAGAGTACATCAAGGGCAGATAACTAGAGCCTAAACAATACTGAAATGAAGCCTTTATTAACACTTCAAAGTATATAAAGGGCAGATAATAATTATCCGATTTTAGTAATAATTGCACTCCTTCGAGAACTTATAGTTACGTATATACATTGTGTGTAAGTATAATACAAATTCATTGAACATTTTAGTTTCTAGAGTTTAAACACTGTTAGGTATGATACTTTCAACACATCAAAGGCAGGTAACTCTTGACCAATTGGTTCGATTTCAACCAATTTCGAACTCATCCGAAACCTTTTAGTCATATAAAATCTGAGCAAGTTTGAGAAATATTTAATAAAAATCGTGGCCTCTAGAGTGTCAACACTGTCAGGTTTGGCATTTTCAACACATCAAGGGCAGATAACTAATGGCCAAATGGTCCGCTTTCAGCCAAAATTAAACTCGTCCCAGAACTTAAGGTTATTTACAATCTGAGATAGTTTAGAAAGATTGGATAAAAGTGTGGTCTCTAGAGTGTAAACACTAGTAGATATGGTACTTTCAGCAATTCAAGGGCAGATAACTCTTGACCTATATATCCGATTTCAACCATAATCGAACTCATTCGAACTAATCCGAATTCTCATGTTCATATACCAGCTGAGCATGTTTGAAAAATACTAGATAACATTGTAGCGTCTAGAGTGTAAACGTTCTTAGATATGGCATTTTCAGCCATTCAATGGCAGATAACTATTGACCTATTTGTCCGATTTCAACCTTAATCAAACTCATCTATAATCTTAAAGTCATATACAATCTGAGCCAGTTTGAGAAAGATTGGATGAAAATTGTGGTCTCGATAGTGTAAACACTGTTAAATATTGCATTTTCAGCAAATTCAAAGGCAGATTACTCTTGACCTATTGGTAAGATTTCAACACTGATCAAACTCTTACGAACTCTTATGGTCATATACAATCTGAGCAAGTTTGAGAAAGATTGGTCTCTAGAGTGTAACACTAACATTGTTGACGACGATCGACGAACGAATCCTGACGGACGACGGACGCCGGCCATTAAAGGATTGCAAAAGCTCACCCTGAGCTAGTAGCTCAGATGAGCTAATAGAACAAACCCTACAGAGCAACAGCTAAATAAAAAATAACATTTTCAACAAGATATAAATATTGAATCAAGATTCAAAAGTCGCGCTAAACACCAATCAGATATTGTAAACTGAAGACTCGTACTGATACAGCCGACCCTCCATAACTGAAACTAACGTTACAAGTCGAACTGATCCCTTTCCTTTGAGTTCCTCGAAATAACACGTTAGTCAACGATACTCGTAATTCAATGCCATGTTTTAACTTTGAAAACGGATAAGTACGACATTATTAAGATCAAGCTATTGAGGTTTGATTGTACAGTGTTCCCTCCCTGCAACAACCTCCCAACAACTACTCCCTCCTTACAACGACCCTTGTCACAGTTCCCTAAACAAGACAACTATACCCAACGCTTTTACTGTTGCAAAAACGCGGCGTCTGATCTTGATTTAAGCTGTTTGCAAATGTTAAACCCATTTCCTTCCCTATAACGACTCCCTCCGAAAAACATAAATGCTGTCTCCCATTGGCATTGGGTGTCGTTGTAGAAAGGGAACGCTGTAGTTTTATGCACTCAGTACAGAAATTTGTCGACGCACTTTGACACAAAGGTCTCGCCATGAATTTTAGCTGCGTAGTGATGTTTTCGAATATCCCAAGATTTTAGTCAGACCTCTCTCCACGCACTTCTGACACTTCAGCTACAAGGTTTTGCATGTGAAATTGAGCTGCGTTGAGATATGGTCGAATATCCCAAGATTTTAGACGCACTCTTCTTCACGCACTTCTGACACTTCAGATAAAAGATCTCGCATGTTAAATTTAGCTGCGTTGTGATATGGTCGAATGTTCCATGATTTTAGAAAGCACTGCACAGCGTCACCATATCGCTGTTCCTGCATGTAGATCCAGCCTAGTAGGTTGTATGCCGTCTCTCTGTGGCCTAGCTGACGAAACTCATACTGTATTATAAAATATGACAAAGACTATCAGATATATCTGTTAAACAGTCCAATTGAATTCATTTTGCCCAGAATGTCTCGCAAGTGAAATTTCACCGCGTTGTGAAATGGTCGAATTTCCCATGATTGTATAAAGCACTGCACAGCGTCACCATATCGCAGTTCCTGCATGTAGATCCAGCCTAGTAGGTTGTATGCCGTCTCTCTGTGACCTAGCTGACGTAAATCATACTGTCTTAGAACGCGTTCATTGTCTTCCTCTATGATTGCTCGTATATTATCCATGGCTACTTGTTTGTGGGCTTCCTTTTGTAGCTCTGTACAAACAAGATACTGCATTAAGTAGAGATACACTTTAGCGTCAGTAACTGACCAGTCAAACCAGAAATCTCTACTGTCATTTCTTGATCCTGGCCGTGTACCAAATGAACGTAGCATCTCATACTGTAGAGGAATAGGAACAATTGGAAACTGCGACGGTAGAAATACCACACAGTATGCAAACAAGTGTTTGATGGCTTTCCGCAAAGGCATGTCGCCCATTGTTTTTTCCCAATCTTTGTGGGCTTGATCATCATGACAAAGGCGTGAAAAAAGTTGTTCACATGGACACATTCTTAAAACTTTATGTGTTAAGTCATTTTCTATTTGTTGAAGTAAATAGAAACACATTTCACACTGTTCAAATTTGAAGAGTATTGTCGTCATCGCTAATCTGACATTAACAAGGTCTGTGAGTTCTGCTTTATGGAAGTGGAGGTCAGCTACCTTCAGTATCTGCTTACTGTAAGATCTATATTGACATCTGTAAGATAAACATGCTAGACACTTGGCTATGTGAAGGTGAAACCAGGGTTTGAAATAGTCAAGTGCTTCTTGTGTTTCTGCTGGCGTGTGCTCAGTAATTGTCTCTGTTTGTTGTAAAATATCAACAGCACTAATGAGACTGAAATGACTGTACTGTTTTCCACACAGTCCGTGTAATACTACGTTCGAGGCAATACAGGTATACATTAATGGTTGAAAAGTTATTTTACACCTGAGTTTAGATATTTCCAAATCCAAAGTATGAACCCATCGCCTTTCCCCTTCTAACAGTATATGCCCTACGTGATCAGTCTGTATCAGGGTTAGGAAATGGTTGTTTGACTGATTGTTAGACTTAATAATATTGTCCAGAGTATGTAATAATGACCTTCTTATATCAGAAAATCCGTTTTTTGAGAAGAGATTCTGGTCACCATTGAAAACGTTCGGACAAAAGTTATTCTTCAACCATAATTTCAACAGTTTGATACATTGTATTAAACATTTTATTATATTGTCTGGTGTCCAAGATCGTACCGGAGTCATAAGCACTGTATACAATACGCATGTCTTACAGTGATACGAGGTAAACACATCACTATCAACAACCTTCTCTATGATATTTCTCTTAATCATCTTCAGAAGGATATACACCTTGTGCTGGGTAGGATTAAGTTTTGACATCAAACGTCTCTCTTGGAGTGATAATGATAGACGCCATTCTAAGTTTTTCTCATGGCTCATAAAATATCCAGCACCAACAAACATACAGCCCATGTTATTGAGTTTATCGAACTCTTCATCAGATATTAATCCCCGTCTTCTGAATCTGTCTAACTGATGACGTGCAAATAAAGGTAAAGTCTTACATTTAACTGCACCTACATGGTCACGGACATGTACTCCATTCTCGTCCAATGTTTTAGCAGCTGGGCCATCATCTTCATCATGGGTAAAATGTCTGATACATGTTCGCCCTACTTCATCATGGTCTACATGCCAATTTTGTAACCCATCATTACTAGTCAATGGAATGCCATAATTCATCACCTGTAGTTTGACGTATCCAGGATAAGTCCATGCGTCACTTACAGTAAGCAGCGAGAATGGAGATGGCGATGCGTAATAATTCAATTCAACAGGTACAGATACCATACACATGATATTGTCTATGTCTGCGGAAAGGTCAGGTGTGACGGATCCTTCGTAGGAACTGCCACACATATATACATGTTTAGCGGAACCTCTGCCGGTTAATGTGTGATAAACAGTAGCAAGTATGTCTGAAGTCGTGGATGCACGTTTATGTAGATTCCTCATCTTCTCAGATGCCCCTACCATCTCAAGAACATCATACAAACGTAACGAAAAAAATCGCTGTTCTTGATCCTCTTTATTACCTGCAATAAAAAAATTGATAAACATATTATTCAGTTGAAACTCGATACTTTGAACTCGCTTAAATCGACCTTCTCATTATTCCATAAGTTTAGTTTCGATAAGTCGATCTCGCTTAAATCGAACATACCCGTATTTCAAAGTTAAAACGTGGCTAAGCCAAGTTTTAACTTTGAAATATTGGTATGTTCGAACTAACGCAATTTCGAGTTATCGAGTTTCGACTGTATGATTCATATAGTCGGATAAAATAAACGTTAACACAAACAAAGCTTCATTGAGCTGATAGTTCAGTTGCATTAACCCCTCCACCGCCTTGGGCGACCATTGTCGACTTTGCAAATTGTTTGGAGCCTTCTCATATGCCACTACGTAATGTGACGTCTGACCATGATCCAAACTGTTTGACACAAAATCATTTAGCTAGATTTGAACCAATAGCGATTATTCCTGTATTAAAGGAGACGCAATAATAGCGATGGAAGCGTTAAAACAGGTGATACGATTTGGCATTGAAATGGTAAAATTTTTAAACAACAATTATCATTCGTATGACCATGTCTGAATGGTTCTCCTAGAGAAGAACTTAATAAACAACCATTGCTTCCGATCTCTTTCTTATATATATACATGTATTTATGCATGTCTATAAAATATGTACTATTTCGAAATAAAATATGTTTAAACTAACTGTCTGAATAATAATGGTATAAAGAGTTTAGCATTCCCTTCATTGCCTTGCCCGGCGTTCTTTGCAACAGTTGTATCTTAATCAGACACCGCATAACGCTGCGAGTGATAAGAATCCAAACTGTTTGACACTCATTACGATATTTCTCAACTAGAGTTACCTAAAATAAAATTTGGTAATATAAAAGCACACGACTAGAATAGTTTAAAGCAGATGACGTCATGGAAGTGAAGAGGTAAGTGTTTCGAGCACGAGAATCTTACCCAAATCAGTTCATATGTACTGCTTTAGTTCTCCATTAAACCCCTCTTTTTGCCTTTTTGCAAGACCGTCTCAAAAAGATATCAGAAGGGTTTAAATAATGAATATTATGAATATGAACACGAAGGAATGTTTTCTCTATCCTATCAGATAGTAGCTTAAAGCAGGCTGATAGTAAACCAGAATGCCCCTGAAGGATTTACTTTAAACAACTAACTGTCTTCAATATTGAATACAAGCTATTTAAGGGAAAGAATGAAAGGATTTAAAGAGGCCCATAACAGTGAACAAAAAACACTCTCTCAAAATTCTGGTACATTTTGTAAAAATAGTTACTTATAAACAAATTTTAATTATACTACGTTTCTTTGCTGAAAGTGATAGATGTCCAACTATCGATAGTAGCTCAAAATATCACCGATAGTATCGATAGTTTGATTTTGCAATCGAAAGTCGACTATCGTGACATAAGGTATCACGATAAGTCGATGCGTTCGGCTATCGTGAGACCCCTAGTTGACACCCTATTTTGTAGATACTTAGCGGGTTGCATATGTGAAAGTCATAAGGCGGTGAATGTATAATGCTGCAGAAGCCATAATAATCATATTAGTCAGTCCTTGAAATTTCGAAAACTGATTATAGAATTATAAAAGCTGAGATTTGAATAATGTATACCGTTTGTCTTTACCGGTAGGTTTTAAAATCGTCCAATTCTAACCTTAATTTTATAATAAAGACTCTTTTTCATGTGGATTACCCATTTGGTGTCAAAAATCAATTTTCAATATGGTCCACTAGCAAGATTAACATATAAACAACGCGAATAGTGTTAGAATGGGACAGCATTACCAATTTCTTTAAACCTTTGCAAACAGAGTGGACCCAGAAAAGGACAGCTCCTGTAGAAGCTCTCAGTGTCAACTGTTAACTTAGAGAATTTCAAAGATCAAGTTAAAATACATTGTTTAGTATCATAATGAAAAGTTTCGTAACTCAAGATTTGTTAATTAAACCAGAATAGCCAATAGGTAGATGCAAGATAATTCCCAAATAAAACGACGTTATAACAAATAGCAAATCACTAGACAAGTGAACTTTCGTAGCATATGAGAAGAAACATACCATTTACTTTAAACCCTTATATTTCTAGTATTGAAGAAAGGTGACCCCTAAAGCAGATAGAGCCTTAAACAGAATGCGTCTAAATGCGCATTCGGATTTAATTTCAGCCTGCTTCAAGCTGCCATCTGCTAGAAACAGAAAACATTTATTTTGAAACATATCCATGACTGTATAGATGCTACTATCTTCAGCGCAGGAATAACTTGGAAGCATTAAAATGCGTATCTATGGAGTGAAGGGTTAAAACAACAAGCAGATAATGATCAAATAACCATATTTCTATCGTAACTTCCATAACATAAAGAAGCGTTAACATTTCGACATCTACATACGTGTAACCCTGACGATTTACAACAGATTGAAATAATTTTGAAGAACATGTATCCAACTCATAGTGTGATTGGATTCACAAATCTAAAATAATTCAGATCATTTTATCCCTTAACCCTTTTGCTCTCAATGACACCAAAAAGGCGCTTTTGCAAACAGTTTGGCTCCTGATCAAACGCCGCGTGACGCGGCGTCTGATCAGGATCCAAAATGTTTGACACTCGTTTTGAAATTTCTTCAGTCATACTGCCTTAAATTTAACTTTGAAACGATAGTGCAGACAATAATATTGAAGCAGACGACAATATGGCGGTAAAAGGGTAAATATCTCACGATAAATTTGATCATGAAAGGGTTAGGTGAAATTGTTAAATTAGATGGGAAATAGTTTAACCCTTTGACTGTCTTGCCCCGAGTACAATGCAAATAAATCGGATCCTGATCCGACGTCGATTCAAATTGTTTTGGCATTTTTAGATCGTTTTTTCTTCAGTCATAATAACTGCAAAATGAATTGACTGATAAAAGAAGACGACAATTGGTTAAAGCATATGACGTCATGTATTAATTTGTCAGCAGTGAAAGGGTTAAATTTCAGAATTTGATATGGTTACAAGCCATTATACTATAATAGTCAATATTAGAAGTACATGTCATAAATTACCCGCCATCTTTATTGGTGACGTGATCTATGCACTGTTCAATCCCGGAGAAAACCAATCCATTTTACAGATCTGAAATTACAGAGTTAACAAAACTGAGTAAGGAAAACCCAAACTGTTAGCAAGAGAAACGACAGTTGAGGATTAAAGATTAAATTCTTTATAACATACACCTATATTCTCCGTTTTTGTAAGTAAAATATGAGATAAGAAAACTAAAATATTAGACCCTGAGTGAAGAAACAAACCCAGTCTTATCAAAGAAAGTGTCATTTTTAAATCGACCCCTATGTCATTTTGCTCAATATTTTACAATTAACAAAAACTCGTGTCTTCTTCAATTTTTAACAGAATGTCATTAAGGAATTGTTCTTCAATCCAGATAAGCGAAATAGTCAAACAATATTTCAGTTCCTAGTATATAGATAGAAATATAATTTTATGATTGGTACTTTCTTTTTTGGCTGAGTATAGAAGAAGAAGTATATGCTGTGTCGAAACGAAACAGTGAGGACAGGTTGTGTAAAGTAAACACATAATATTACATCAGAAAATGTGCACTGTAAATGATGACGAAAATCGACTTTTTACACTTCGCGTCGCGTGCAGACTGCAGGTTGAGGTAAACAAAAACTGAAATATGCCATTAATAGTAATTTTGTGACTCGGATTGATCCCACATGTCAATTCCGACAAAATACTTCCATCTGCATTGCCTGGTCTGCATACATGTATATAACATCTGCATTTATTATTGTTTATTTTACCAGTCCGTTGTCTATGCACTTCAACACTTACAATGTAGATTTCGACCAAACGCATAATATTAATGAACAATTCCTCATTTCACAAGTACCTGGACTCTCCATGTCGAGATCGATCGCGGAGATTAATATTTGATCGATTTTCCCACGCAGCGTAACACAGCGCGAAATCGCGGCGGATCCGCAGCGGCTTAAGGTTCTAAATACGAGACGGAAAATCTTGCTTATCCCAAGCAGTGGGGAGAGGAAAAACGCAGAGTTTGTCCACGCAAAGTGATTTCTTGCCGCAGAGGACGAGAGGAATAAGCAAAATCCACGTGAGCTGTACTGTACTTTTGTAAAGAAAAAAGTAGTTCCATCATAGATTCCTCCATTTGTTAAAAAATGACCTCCAAAATTTCAATCACATTTTACGCATATTACATCAGTGGTTTCTAAATATGACACTCCTTTGTTGAATGATCAATAAAATGTGAAATGAAGAATTCAAAAGTTGGCACTTGTAAAAAAGATACATGGACATTTCCAGACTTTGTTAGGGGCACCATAAATAGCTTAGTAGTGATTAATTTTACATCAAGACTTCTTTATAAAGCTTCTACAAGTCCAAACGCTCAAAATGTTTTTTAATATTGGTATGTTGCATGTAGGCATTTTGGAAACAAAGTCGGGCTATCAAAAACTATCTCGGAACCTTACGGCTTTAGCCGTTAAACATATATACCACATGATCCTCAATTCCGAACCGTGCAACACACACATATAGGATTTATTTTGGATTGAACAGAAATAACGAGGCATAAATGACTTGCAGATGGAGCCTGCTTGATACTGTACACCTTTTAAACCAAACTCAGTTACCAAAAAGTGTACTAAATCACATTTTCAAACGTTGCCTACAATACAACTTTCTCGCGGAAATGGACGTATTAATTTGACTCGAATAGGAGTAGGGGTAAGGAGTAGGAGTTGGAGTTGTAGTAGGAGTAGTAGTAGCAGGAGTTGTTATAGTAGTAGGAGGAGGAGGATGAGTAGAAGTTGTAGTAGTTGTAGTGGTAGTAGTAGTAGTAGTAGTAGTAGAAGTAATAGTAATAGTAGTAGTAGTAGAAGTAGTAGTAGTAGTAGAATAAGAAGTTGTAGTAGTAGGAGTAGTAGTACAGTGTTCCTTTCCTACAACGGCCCTCCCATGAACGACTCCCTTCTTACAAGGACCCTTGCCGCAGTTCCCTTAATA
Source organism: Gari tellinella (assembly GCA_922989275.2). Classification (NCBI taxonomy): domain Eukaryota; kingdom Metazoa; phylum Mollusca; class Bivalvia; order Cardiida; family Psammobiidae; genus Gari; species Gari tellinella. The sequence continues at coordinate 7,080,497 of OV277868.1, read as the reverse complement.
TTACAATTATTCTAACGCTTTTACTGCTACAATATCGTCTGCTTAAAATTGGCATCTGCTGTTTTTCGCAATGTTACATATTTGACGTCATGACAGAAAAAAACTTAATGACGAGTGACAAACAGCTTCTGATTTTGATTCAAGCTGTTTGCAAATGTAAACCAATGTCCTTCCTTATAACAACTCCCTGCGAACAACGCACACACTTTTTGTCTTCCATTGGGTGTCGTTGTTGAGAGGGAGTACTGTAGTAGTAGTACAGTTGAGAATCTGTTATTCTTTCCCGTTTAAACGCAAACGTACGCAAACGCAAAGCACTAAAACGTAGAAAAGGACAACTTTTGGACAATTCTGATTCATGTTTATCTTGGTGGCAAACAGTTTGGAGCCTGATCAGACGCCGGGTTACCCGGCGTCTGATCTGGCTCTAAACTGTTTGCACTGCAAATAATAGTTTAAGCGTAAACGCGGTTATTGGGAAAGAATAACACATTCTCCACTGTAGCAGCAGTAGTTGTAGTAGTAGTAGTAGTAGTAATAGTAGCAGTAGTAGTAGTAGAAGTAGGAGTAGTAGAAGTAGGAGAAGTAATAGTAGTAGTAGGAGGAGGAGGAGTAGTAGAAGAAGTAGTAGTAGCAGTAGTAACATCTGCAGTAGTAGAATTAGTAGTAGTAGTAGTAGTAGTAGTAGTAGTAGTAGTAGTAGAAATAGTAGTAGTTGTATTAGTAGTAGTAGTAGTAGAAGTAGTAGTAGTAGCAGTAGAAGTAGTAGAAGTAGTAATAGTAGTAGTAGTAGTAGTAGTAGTAGACGTAGTAGCAGTAGCAGTTGTAGCTGTAGAAGTAGTAGAAGTAGTAATAGTAGTAGTAGTAGTAGTAGACGTAGTAGCAGTAGCAGTTGTAGCAGTAGAAGTAGTAGTAGTAGTAGTAGTTGGGGTAGTTGTAGTAGTAGTAGTAGTAGTAGTAATAGAAGTAGTAGTAGGAGTAGGAGTAGTAGTAGTGGTAGTAGTAGAAGTTGTAGTAGTAGTTGTTGTAGTAGTAGTGGTAGTAGTAGTAGTAGTAGTAGAAGTAGTAGTAGAAGTAGTAGTAGATGTAGTTGAAGTTGTTGTTGATGTAAACTTACAATGTAGTTGTAGTAGAAGTTTAGGTAGCTTAGGTATAATTTGTATTTACCTAACTTGTAGTTTTATCATTAGTTGTAATTGAAAACGAAAGTAAAATACCTATTTAACTTTTAAGAAATTTAATAATTCGTTTTATTTTGCGTTATACACTGTGACTCATATCAAAATAGAATTGAGCACTTGATTGATACTGAAAATAAAACAATAGTTTAACTTAATTATATCGTGAATGTCATATGTTATACAGCATGCTAATAAAACAAAGTAATACATGTAGTTTTATTACTTACATCGACTCTCTGTCTCTCTTTCTAACACATAATCCTGCCTTGACGGAGAACGATTCTATTCTGTACTGTTTGTTTTCTTTGGGTGCCATTGGTATTGTCGATAAGGTTTGACCTGACGGTTCATGCATATTCCGTCTTTTTCCGTAAGTTATTCGTTAGCTTCCGAAAACAACTAGTGTATTGAGAATAGACAATTCAACGGTGACTCGAACTGGAATTGTGTTATCGGTTATAGATAAATACAGTCGGTGATGGCTCAGTGGTAAGGTCGCCGCGCTACCAAGGTAAGGGTATTGGGTTCGATCCCCGGTAGAGTTTTGTATTATTTATTGAATATGTACATGTATTTTTTTTTAAAATGCGGATAGACGCATACAAACCATGACATTCATGCAATTGCATGTACATGTATATGAAATAGAGTACAGTGCTACTTGCCTAGAAAAAACTTGGCTAGAAAACTGGTCCAAAAAACACCACGTTATGCAAAACATAATGAACATAAAAAAAATGAAATAAAAAAGATATGAAAATGGAAAAATACAGTCTGAATACAATTAGATACTATATTTAATTAACACAAAATACTTTTACGGCTAATATACTAAAAAAATATTTACAGCCGAAGTTTACAAAACAGTACCGAGAATCGAACACACGACCCTTCCACAACGAGTCATTCACGCTATCCATTCAGCTATTGCAACACAGTGACTTTTGGTTATCGGCTAAGGTATATATCGTGAGATCTATAAATAAAGTATCCGGAAACTCCCGATTGTACCACCGATTGTACCAACGAAAGCTGACGGAAAGTGATGACCGTCAGGTCAAACCTTATTGATAATAATTGGAAATTGTTGGGGAAATCCCATATGAAATTACGTTATATTCGAAACGACTCGTTATTGTTCCGCATGAGCAAGTACTAAAATTACAATAGACTATTTCGGTTTGAAACGGGTCATATTAGATTACAGTGGAGAATGCGTAATTCTTTCCATGTAAACAAAGTTAAACACAAACACACTAGAATGTAAAAAACTACAGGCTTATTATATAAATTATATGCCCCTGTCACACTGTCCCGAATTTGACACCAGAAGGCCACACGAATGTGAAATTTTGAATTTCGCGCGAAGGTGACCCCGAACCTGGCTCAACAGTCAATCAACACGAAGGCAAGTACGGTGCCAACAGAAGGCCACACGATGGCAACCGAACAACACACGAAGTCAACACGAATATGCGGGTTTTTATAAGGAAGTTTACCCGAAGGCAACACGAAGGTCACACGATAGCTACACGACATCGTGTGGAGAATACGATGCAGTCACGAAGGCATCACATGACCTTCCGATGGTATAAAATCTTCGATAGACGGCGGGAAAGTTCAGTCGCTGATCCGAGATAACAGTCGCCATATATTAACAATATTTAAATCTAATTCGACCTTCGAACCTAGATTTTAAATTCATCATGCCAGTTTCTTCCCCAACTTCGGAAGACAGTGTTAACTCAGAGACTGTTCCATAAATGTTCCATAAACGACCCATTTCAAAGTTCGAATAAAAATGACAAGTGCATACAATAAAAGTACATGTATTCACTAAATATTTGAAATTTCATGTTTTGTCCTTTACCCCTAATTAGTTAAATGACATGTGTATTTTCATGCTGGGTAATTTTTTTCGTCTGCAACTATGCTTTTGTTCTTAAGTCAGAACTTTAAAAATTCAGAATGGCAAACCGTTTGGATCCTAATCAAACGCCGCGTTACGCGCCGTCTCACCTGGATCCAAACAGTTTGCAAACGTAAGCAGTGTGGCAGAATTACCCGCCGTTATCATGGTAAAAGTTAAATTTCAGGTATCCTAAATGTTAAGTCAATACTAGTTTAAAATAGAATTTTTAAGCCTTTGAAGTGCTATTGACTTTACATCTTGGAAACTTGAAATTTTCAAAGCCTAGCTGTTGAATAAGACTAATTGATTACAAGACGATTAGTGCCAGCTTAAAGCATGGTGAAAGTAAAACAGAATGTTCCGAAAGGAGCGTTCGATTTTACTTCCAATATTCTTTAAGCAGCCACCTGCCTTAAACACTGTAAATCAGTGGTATTGATAGAGAAACTTTATTGTACATTTATCTCAAATTTAGTGAAAATAATTAATTTACAAGTGTTTTCGGAATTCACCTGTCTACTACGTCCACTAAAGTCTAATTGATTACAAGAAAGACAGGTGATATCCTGAAACATAGAGAAAATATTACAGAATGCCCCTAAAGGAGACGTTCTGTTTTACTTTCAGATTGCTTAAAGCGGTCACATGCCTAAACACATTACCCCATACATACCGGTACATCTTTTTACGCCTCCATTGCTTACTCCACTGAAGAAAATGGTTTAAACTTTATATAGTCATGAATGCGCACAATGAGAAAAATCTTCGTAATTTTAACAGATTATAGTTTAAAGCAGGCAGAAAGTATTTGCCTTTTGGCACTTTCGGCTTTACTTTCAACCAGCTTTAAGTGATTACCTGTTCTGAAAACTAGAAATAGGCTATGGGGTAATAGGTTAAACACCACATACTTAATGTGATTCAGGGGTAGTAAATAATAGGTATTTTTTATCTCGAAGTTGAAGCTTTATTTCAAAAGTACAAATAATAACAAGTACTAGGCATTTCCAATACAAATCTTAAAAAAATACTATTTATTACTTCACTAACGGTTTGCAATACAGTCCTCCCTCTCTTCAACAACACCCAATTGGAGACAAAGACTATGTATGTTATTCAGAGGGAGTTGTTGTAGGGAGGATAGTATTAAAACCTGAGAGTGTAAACAGTTTGAATCGAGATCAGACGTATAGTAACGCGCTGTCTGATCAGGGTTCAAACTGTTTGACACTCGTCATTATGTTGATTTGTTTTGGGATGGCTAATTTTCAAAATGGCTAATGCGTAACTTTGAGAAAAAATAGCAGACGACAATTTTAGATAAAAAAGACAATATTTCAGCAGTAATATCGCTGGTAAAAATGTTTTGTTTAGGGAACAGTGGCAAGTATTGTTGTGAGGAGGGGGTCGCTGTAGGGAGGGAGAACTGTATGTGAAAGTAATGTTTGTGTCTCTGTATAAAGTGTATTGTCACTGCTTCATGGGAATGATTACATGATCATCTTGTCCTGCCAGGGCACCAATCCAGCCTTTGAAGAAAAGTAGTGACCCAGGTATCGTCTAACTTGCCTCCCTTCCTGAGTTCCAGAGTTCCTTGCCTTCTCATGGTACACATCCGTAAGTACTTTGTCATTTCTCCATGTCCCTGGGATGACATCATGGCTCTGATCCTCTAAGTCCATCAGGTTACTGTGAGTTGATGGATATCTCAATCTGATAAGATTGTGAAGAATCACACAAGTTGTGATGATTTTTCTGCATGTCTCTGGTCTCTGGGTCATTGTCCTGAGCAAAACGCGGAATTTGTGTGCCAGAATACCAAAGGCATTTTCAACTACACGCTTTGCTCTAGATAGTCTGTAGTTAAATATTCTCTCATGGTGTTCCATGTTTCTGATTGCAAACGGGTTCATCAAGCTCTTGTTGATACCAAAAGCATTGTCCCCCACTATGTAGTAGGGGACAGGAACGTCATCTCCTGGTAGAGACTTCTCTTCCGATAGATTGAGTATGTTGTTCGGACTCTCCAGGCCTTCATTCAACTCTGAGGCATTGTAGATACTTGCATCGTTGCTGGAACCATCCGAGCCGACATCAATCCAGAGAAATTTGTAATCAGCGTCGACAAGGGCCATAAGGACAATAGAAAAGAACCCCTTGTAGTTTCTGTACACAGAACCAGTATTCCAAGGACATGTGACAGCGACATGCTTGCCATCAAGAGCACCACAACAGTGTGGAAATTGCCATCTCTTCTCAAACTGCTCAGCAATGTTGGTCCACTCTTCTGTTGTAGTAGGACACGGGATAACTTCAGCAGCAAACTCGGTTTTGATGGCATCGCATACTTCATTAATGATAAGGGAGATGGTGTTCGGAGCAACTCTGAAGTTGTAAGACAAACTTGGATAGTTGTCACCGCAGGCAAGGTGTCGAAGAGTGATCGACAGCTTGAGACCAGGAGGAAGAGACTTCCTGTACCATGTGTCCTTCTTCTCTATTCGGTGATGTACCCTTTGCAGAACTTCATCGTATAGACATCTAGGAAGTCTTGTGTAGTTGTAGAAGGCATTCTCGTCTTCCGTCTTCAGCTCTTTTAGTAGAGTACTATAGTGGCCAAATCGTTCTCTTCTTCTGTCAGACAGCCATTTTCTGACCCACATAGACCTTGGTTTCCTCCTACGTCTAGATTTGCCTCTGTCCTGGAAAATAAAAAATAAATACAATAGATAAGTACATTGTCGAATGCCGGAAAGGCGAGTGGCAAGAAAAGTTAGACTTGAACTTGTTTTTTAGGAAAACAAACAGCAGATCTTTTCCCCGATTTCCCCTTCTCAAATAACTTGAATCAAAATGAGCAATCCGTTAGAACAAAAGAAAGTGTCTGGTAACAAAGGTTCGTTCAACAAACATATATATATTTAGTAGCTGATCATGCGACCTTTGACCGACTGACATGAAATACAACCCCATGCATCCCTTTATCATAAGCTAGCATTACATAAAAATAAACAGGATTGCTCCATTAGAACAAACGTTATTATCCGGAAACAAAAGCGAGACAGACAGACAGACGGACAGAGAGACAGACAGCATAACTAATGTCTCCCCACTAAAGTTTATGAGACATACTAAGACAATTTGTACCTGTAAGAGGAGATGCTGTGTCTTTAATCTTTGTTCATCACATTCTCTGAGGTGCATTAAAATAAGCAATGCTGCTGCTTTCGTTTTCCTGGTTGTCTCGTCATCTAAGAATGCAATTCTGCAGGAATTGAAGTATATCGTGATGGATGTTTAGCTCTGTTCTGTTCTGCACAGTTGCTCCAGACTGACTGAGGAAGCTGCTCTGAGGCTGGTATTTATATGTCTACGACAGTAACGTTACCATGACATATCTAAACCACACTAAGTACCTAAATTCGTCTGTTTTTGGACACTTCGTAATGTCATCATAATGCCATCGTACTATAATACGATAGCTTCACGATAGCGTCACGATATCATTGCGAGGGCTTCACGAAGTCGTGTTGCCTTCCTAAGACCGTCGGACAGTTTCGTGTTTCCTTCGTGTTGTCTTCGTGTGGAAAAAAGTGCCCGATTGCACCGATGGTCACACGACAGCAACACGAAGGCGACACGATTGACAAGATGACCACACGATGGCCTTACGAAGGGTAAAATGAACACACGAAGTCGACACGAAAATGAACCTTCGGAAGGTCCTTCGGCAATTTTTTTGACAACCAAAGATTTTTTCATCGCTCACGAAGTTGCTGCCGATGCCTGAGAAATTCAGCCGGAGGCCACACGGTGGCTGAAGATGCCCTCACGAATGGCCCGATGATTACACGATCAGGCCCGAATGTGAACTTTTCCTTTATCGTGTGTCCATCGGATGTCAATTTCGGGACAGTGTGACAGGGGCAACGTATTTCAACGTCATGTGTAACGCCGTGGGCCAGGAGCTTTTGACGTTACGTCTTAAGGTTGGCCATATTTTTGTATCTAAGTAACAAACAGTATGGATCGTGATCAAACGCCAAGTTACTTGGCGTTTGATCAAGATCAAAATTGTTTGTAATGAACGTATTTGTTTTGGCAAAAAACGCGTCGGCCGAGAAATAATAACATCTTCGCAGTAGCATGTGCAGTGAAATCTCTTCCCTCTCCGGACAGAGGAAAAGGTTCCGTAATGTTGTTGGAAAATTAGTTTTCCAACAGAACTTTATCATGCTGTGTTTTACATGTTACCTTGGTTTCTATTCAATTTATGGCATTTTTTAATAAATGCCAACTTATCAATCAAAATGCATGTTTTAGTTTTCAAATTTCCATACAGAGTTCATTTCCCCTTTTAGTCAACTGTAGATTGTCACGTACGCAGAAGTACAGTGGAGAATCTGTTATTCTTTTCCGTTTAAACGCAAACGTACGCAAACGCAAAACACTAAAGCGTAGAAAAATACAACTTTTGGACACATCCGATAATTGATGTTTATCTTGGTGGCAAACAGTATGGAGCCTGATCAGACGCCGGGTTACCCGGCGTCTGATCGGGCTCCAAACTGTTTGCACTGCAAATAATAGTTTTAGCGTAAACGCGTTTATTGGGAAAGAATAACAGATTCTCCACTGTAGCATGTGCAGTGAAATCTCTTCCATCTCCAGACAGAGGAAAGGGTTCCGTAATGTTGTTGGAAAATTAGTTTATCATGCTGTGTTTTACATGTTACTTTGGTTTCTATTCAATTTATGGCATTTTTTAATAAATGCCAACTTATCAATCAAAATGCATGTTTTAGTTTTCAATTTTCTAAACAGAGTTCATTGCCCCTTTTAGTCAAATGCGCAGAAGTACAGTGGAGAATCTGTTATTCTTTCCCGTTTAAACACAAACGTACGCAAACGCAAAGCGCTAAAACGTAGAAAAGTACAACTTTTTGACAATTCTGATAATTCATGTTTGCCATAGTGGCAAACAGTTTGGAGCCTGATCAGACGCCGGGTTACCCGGCGTCTGATCTGACTCCAAACTGTTTGTATTGTAAATAATAGTTTTAGCGTAAACGCGTTTATTTGGAAAGAATAACAGATTCTCCACTGTACATAAAGAGAGGTTACAGTTGTTAAACCCTTTCATGATCAAATTATTCGTGAGATTTATTCCCCTTCATCGCTTTATTGTCGTCTGCGTCATTATTGTTGTCTGCAAGACACGTTTTAAGTTAGATTTAATGTTGTACCACATAATAAATATTGATAAGAGTGTCAAGCAGTTTGGGTACTGATTAGACGCCGCGTAACGCGGCGTCTGATCAGGACCAAAACTGTTTGAAAACGCGCTTTGTGACGTCATTGAGAGTGAAAGGGTTCAGACAGATGCCATCTTTAACCCTTTCACCACCTTAATCCGAATACAAATGTTTTTCTGTTAATAGTTTGGATGCTGATCAGCATCCAAATTGCTTGACACTCGTTTAAATATTTCTTAAGTCAACATACAGAACTTTACATTTTAGAAATAAAAGCAGACGACAATTGTTTAAAATTGATTACGCAATGGCAGTGAAAGGCTTAATCAAGGACAATAGTGAAACAGAAAGTTATGTTACCTATATAAAATAGAATGTATTGTATTGTATACGTCATACTGATAGGCTTTGTGAGCGCCTAGAATAATGTATCTCACACTTTATTGGGGAGACATATTGTTGTGCCGTTTGTCTGTCTGTCTGTCTTTCCGTTTGTTGGTAACGCTTTGGTTTCCGAACAGTAACATCACACCTACCTATTTACTGGTAGCTTACGAGAAAACGATGGTTGATAAACGGAAAGACGGTTTAAATACAGAGCAGCCATTCAACAAGACGACTGGTCAAGATTTAAACTGATGGATAGACTTTTCTTTAAATGCAATAGAACTATTTAAAGTAGTCGTTTCCTAGTACTTTCAACCTATATTAGACCTCACGGGCACACCCACTTTTGATATTATTTATAACTTATGTACATGTATGTATATTATTTGATGCTTTTGCTGTTCATGTTATTTATGAACCCAAGCAGTAATAAAATTGAGTTGAGTTGAGTTGAGTTGAATATCACATTATCTGTCGAACTGTTACTAAAATTAGATCTTCGGTTTTTGCATTGAGTTCCGGATACTAGTTTCAATGTCCTCGGGATATATGATCGGGGGCAAATTGTTTTTGTCCTGTCTGATTGTCAGTTTGTTAATTTTTGTGCATTCTTTACGTCGGCAATAACTTTTGAACCTACTAACACACACCCAATACGTGGTACAGTGGAGAATCTGTTATTCTTTCCCATAAACGCGTTTACGCTAAAACTATTATTTGCAGTGCAAACAGTTTGGAGCCAGATCAGACGCCGGGTAACTGTAACTGTTTGCCACCAAGATAAACAAGAATTATCAGAATTGTCCAAAAGTTGTTCTTTTCTACGTTTTAGTGCTTTGCGTCTGCGTACGTTTGCTTTTAAACGGGAAAGAATAACAGATTCTCCACTGTATGTGTGTTGCTCATATAAAGAAGTATATGAATACAGTGGAGAATCTGTTATTCTTTCCCGTTTAAACGCAAACGTACGCAAACGCAAAACACTAAACCGTAGAAAAGTACAACTTTTGGACAATTCTGATAATTCATGTTTATCTTGGTGGCAAACAGTTTGGAGCCTGATCAGACGCCGGGTAACCCGGCGTCTGATCTGGCTCCAAACTGTTTGCACTGCAAATAATAGCTTTAGCGTAAACGCGTTTATTGGAAAAGAATAACGTTTTCTCCACTGTATGCAGGTTTTGAGCACGTCGGGTCAAAGGATAAGATCACAGATATAAAAAAAGGTTGAATGTTTGAAATAGCAATATCCGTAAACCTTCAAGTGCTAGGGCTTTTCTTATATTTGTAGAGTTTAAGGTCAATGTAACAAAAGTCAAAGGGTAAATTTTATTCACAACTTTGATATTGGTAATAACTTTTGAATTTAAACCAAACCACAATCAATATACCTATAGTATTTGTAGAGGTATATATAAAATGCAGGATTTCGGGCACGTCGATCCAGAGGTCCAGATAATAGAAGTCAACAGGTAAATATTTTAAATTGCAATACAATTTGACCCTCAAATGATAAGGACTTCGGATTTGGTAAACATATTGTTCTAATTAAGAAGAAGTGAAAAAAGTATACTTTAGACATGTCGAGTCAAAGAGGTCAAAGTGTAAAATTTATTGGCAAATTTAACGTTGGCAAAACATTTCTTAGTATGAAAAGGTTATGAATATGTAGGATTTTAATACTTTGATTTAATATTGACGATCACAGATGAAAAAGAAAAAACAAAGACTTATAAAACAGAACTTATCAATGATTTATTACAGAAACATTTTATTCAAACAATTCTAAACAATATATCATTCAATGAAACAATACATAATGGAACCCTTCACCGCCAAAGTGTCGTCTGCTTCAATATTATTGTCTGCAATATCGTTTCCAAGTTAGTTTTAAGGCAGTAGAAAAGACGTTATTTCAAAACGAGTGGCAAACAATTTTGATCAAAACTGTCTGCAAATGCGCTTTATGACGTCATTGAGAGTGAAAGGGTTAAATCCTTTCACTACAGTGGAGAATCTGTTATTCTTTCCCGTTTAAACGCAAACGTACAGTGGAGAATCTGTTATTCTTTCCCGTTTAAACGCAAACGTACAGTGGAGAATCTGTTATTCTTTCCCGTACGCAAACGTACGCAAACGCAAAGCGCTAAAACGTAGAAAAGAACAACTTTTGGACAATTCTGATAGTCATGTTTATCTTGGTGGCAAACAGTTTGGAGCCAGATCAGACGCCGGGTTACCCGGCGTCTGATCTGGCTCCAAACTGTTTGTAAAAGAAAAAATAGTTTTAGCGTAAACGCGTTTATCGGGAAAGAATAACAGAATCTCCACTGTACCATGGTGTTGATCAATTTTGAACAATAGTCGTCTGTTTTTCCGTCTCAAATTTAAAGTTTATTTAATTTTTACTCAAGACTTGTTGAAATTAATGTCAAATAGTTTGGATCTTGATCAGATGCCGAGTAACAGGATCCAAACTGTTTGCAAATATATTGTCCTTGGGGCAAGGCAGTGAAAAGGTTATCAAAGTAATCAAAGGTTTAAGTTTTAATCCATAACACATTAAATACGCCTTTTAACGCCTTAATTTACTTCTCCGTTTAAAATAAATAGTTCTTATTTATACTTTTATAAAGATACAAAGTAAGAAATATTTCCTAAATCCTAGCATATGGTTGCTTAAAGCAGGCTGAAAGTGGAGAAAAAAGCGCCAAGGCACATTCTGCTTTGCTTTTTAACCTACTGTAAGTGGCCACTTGTCTTCAAAGCTAGAAACAGGCTATGGGTTAAAGGGTTAATAGTAGTCACTTAAAAAAGTATCTTAGCAGGAGCCAAGCTGGGTCCGTTTCATAAAACTTCGTACGACAAATGTTGTCGTGAATATACTTATAAAAGTCTTAATTATTTTTTTCCTTCTTATCCTGTCTTGTGACATCCTTTTCGAATCGTCTTGAAAGACGATTCCAAAGAGATGCAACAAGACAGAATTTGATGGAGAATCAGAAATTAAATGTATTTTAAAGTTTTGACTTACGACTGGTTTTGTCGTACAAAGTTTTATGATAGGCCACAGATTACTAATACAGTGAAGAATCTGTTATTCTTTCCCGATTAACGCGTTTACGCTAAAACTAATTTTTCTTTTACAAACAGTTTGGAGCCAGATAAGACGCCGGGTAACCCGGCGTCTGATCTGGCTCCAAACTGTTTGCCACCAAGATAAACATGAAATATCAGAATTGTCCAAAAGTTGTTCTTTTCTACGTTTTAGTGCTTTGCGTTTGCGTACGTTTGCGTTTAAACGGGAAAGAATAACAGATTCTCCACTGTAACAGGTGACTCGGGTCAAAGCAGTGAAGTAGGTAGAGGCAGTTAATGAAACTAATTCGGAATGCTTCTTGACCCTTCAACTGCTGAATTGTCGCACTATTAAAAATTGTCGTCTGCTTTTACTTTTCAAATAAATATTTAGGGCATTTTCGCGATATCAGGGGCCCGTTTTACTAAACTACTTACGCAAACTTTTTGCGTAAGTCAAAATTTAAATTTTTTATTTATATTTTTTATTATCACTTGTTACAAACAGCAAATAGCCAGATCAGAGGACGCGCTTTAAGCGCGTCCTCTGATCTGGCTATTTGCTGTTTGCAAACGTTTATGATCGAAAAATAAGAATTAAACGTTTTGACTTACGCAAATTTTTTTCGTAAGTTGTTTAGTAAAACGGGCCCCAGTATCATATATTTAGGACACTGGTCAGACGACGAGGTATTAAGACTCGAACTGACCGGTATTTCTTTAAACGAATTTCATTATTTCAAACTCAGTTAATCCGAATATACATGTACCCGTATTTTAGAATTAAAACGTACCTTAACAACGTTTAAACTTTTAAATACGAGTATAATCGACGATATAGATGTTCTTCTTATTATCACTTGTTTACAACCATAGATAATAACTTAAGGTGGTTCGCGGGTCTGCTTATACAAAGTTTCGTTGTCACTTGACTCTACTGCATCTGATATTTTTCATTATTACATTTGTGACCAAACATAGCCTGTCCTTTAATCACTGCGTTATGGATTGACTAGTCAATAAAATACTTGTGATACGATCTCTTGGTATCTCTCTGTTTCGTTTCGTAAGAGGTATTATGTATGGATCTATATGCGGGACTCCATATAAGGTGAGATTTCACGAAATAAAAGTTTATGTGTGAATAAGCCCTATGGTGTAATTATTCATTGGAATCGTCTCGAAGAGACGATTCCAATGAATAGTCGTACCGCGCGTTTTATGCAGCTTTGAACGATAATTGTCGAACTTAAGTTACTCCCCTTTGTCTGGAGCCCTATTGTGCATTACTGTTTGTTTCATTTTGTCACGTATATATATATCAATACAGTTGAAGCTCGATTACTTCGAAATTGCGTTAAATTGAGCATGCCCGTAGTTCGAAGTTGAAGTATTCTACTAATGATAATGGTAGGTCGATTTAAGCGAGTTTGAAGTATTCAGTTTAAGCTGTATAAAACTGTTTGTTTACTTTTTTTCTGAATATTTTGTTTGTGTAAAATGCTCTCCTTCATGAAGGAAATAAAATATACTACTATTACTACTACTACTACTACTACTACTACTACTACTACTACTACTACTACTATTACTCCTACTACTACTACTACTACTACTACTACTACTACTACTACTACTACTGCATCTGATAATTTTCATTATTACATTTGTGACTAAACATAGCCTGTCCTTTAATCACTGCGTTATGGATTGACTAGTCAATAAAAATGGACAATTTATTTAAAAAAAAGTTTTGAAGCGAGTGGGAATCGAACCTAGAACCTTTGGATTGCTAGTTGATCACACTACCTACTGCGCTAACAAAGAAGACACTAAGGCTTATCTAACTTTTCTTTATGTAATTTTTCTACTATAAGCACGTGCCGAAAAGATCAGATGAAAGTCATCAGCATTTCCGGAACTCGAGATGCGGGCCGCCGAACCACCTTAAGTTATAGACTAGATCGAGCGTCTTATGATATGCCCTTGTTGGTCGACAGTCTCAAAGACGAAATCTTGGAGGGAGAAAAGAACATTTCGCTTCGACGGCGAAATATTATTTACTTTCATTTCAGAATAAATGTGTTTGCTATATAAAAATATGTTTCACATAACAACAATGGATCGATGATAAGCGCAAAATGAAATACAGTCGAACGCGATAATTCGAACTCGCGTTAGCTCGAACATATCCACATTTCAAAGTTAAAACGTGACATAGCCACGTTTTAACTTTGAAATACGGTTATGTTTGACTTAAGCGAGACAGAATTATCGAAATTCAACATATCAATCTAAGCGACTTCGAAATATGGAAGTATCGAGTTTCGACTGTAATTCCTGTTCAACTGACTACAAGTCATCAGTTAATCGCAGAATCTTTGGATATGTACCATAGTCAATGACGCACCGTCTACGTTGACGGGATTACCTGCACGCAGCATATAACATCATCAATTATGCATCATCTACGTTGACGGGATTACCTGCACGTAGCATATAACATCATCAATGATGCACCGTCTACGTTGACGGGATTACCTGCACGCAGCATATAACATCATCAAAGATGCACCGTCTACGTTGACGGGATTACCTGCACGCAGCATATAACATCATCAATGATGCATCGTCTACGTTGACGGGGTTACCTGCACGCATCATATAACATCATCAATGATGCACCATATACGTTGACGGGATTACCTGCACGCAGCATATAACATCATCAATGATGCACCGTCTACGTTGACGGGATTACCTGCACGCAGCATATAACATCATCAATGATGCACCATCTACGTTGACGGGATTACCTGCACGCAGAATATAACATCATCAATGATGCACCGTCTACGTTGACGGGGTTACCTGCACGCAGCATATAACATCATCAATGATTGTTAATAATTAATTAATTTATAGTTGATTATTGATTGCTACTGACCGTACCAAGGCGGGCTCCTATATTCACTTTGCTTTATGTTTGTCTTGCGTGTTGTTTTCTATTTAGTGTGTAGATGTAGGAATTGTATTGCGTGTGTGTGTGTGTGTGTGTGTGTGTGTGTGTGTGTGTGTGTGTGTGTGTGTGTGTGTGTGTGTGTGTGTGTGTGTGTGTGTGTGTGTGTGTGTGTGTGTGTGTGTGTGTGTGTGTGTGTGTGTGTGTGTGTGTGTTTGTTGTGGTATGACTGTGTGTGTGTGTTCTGCTTGAGAGGTGGGTGTATTGTTTGTGTTACGTTTCCTGCTTGAGTCTTTCGTATTTATTACCTGCACGCAGCATATAACATCATCAATGATGCACCGTCTACGTTGACGGAATTACCTGCACGTAGCATATACTATTATCAAACTACCACAGTACGATGCACACCTGACCAAGGTGTTACCAAGCATGCTCTCTCCAAAGTTGCCACACGGTACCATAGCTGATTGACATATAGCCGATCTAGTATATTTTAAGATATCTACAGTGTATGTTAACGACTATGTCAGGGTCGACGTCTTCCTGTTGAGGTGGTTGTTATGGTGACATAACGTAGCGAACTCTCTTAGGTCGACGTTGGCAAACGCATGCGACCGATTGTGGCTCCCTCACCTTACAAAAGAATAACAAAACATGTTTCAGTGAGTTATTTTAGTCATCTTCTGTTAAACCAGATATTCTCAAATTAATTTACTTTTGTAATATGTAATTTAAACATCGCGTATGAAAGTGTTCAAAGCTATACAAGGGAGTAATTTATTTTTAATAAAGAAGTGTTCCGTATGAAAATGTACAAAACCCTTATCTCATATCAAGTACTACAGTCTTCAGAAGTTAAAACATGTATCGTTTATAAATGATGGCCGAATGAGGATTCTTCTAATTCACTATCCACAATCAAGGTATCTACCTGGATGTTAAACCCGTTACTCCATAAATTCCCCCTTTTAAACCTTTAATGCATACCTATGCTAACATGACTCCATTTTAAACTGTGTGACGATCTACCTGATGGTAGCTTAAAGTAGGCTGAAATAAAATAGAATAGTCCTTAGGGATTTTTAAAACTCAGCAACTTGTGAAGTTTTCAAACTATTTATAGAATTGAATTGTGATTGTGTTTTGAAGATGTTGCTGTAGAGTGTCTGGCATTAAGGTCATTTCTAACAGGAGTGTCAGATAAGGATTGATTTTTTATAATTCTGACTATTCAAAGAACACTGTTCAGTAATTAAAACAAACATTGTAATTTTATTTTGCATTATTTATTCCATGTCTATGGTAGTATTTTCTCATGAAGAAACTATAATAAGATATAACAGGCACCATATTTGAAACATATGAAGCCCTAAATATCACCACTATGGTACTATTTTGTATTTTTTTTAAAGGGATATAAACCCTATTTCTTTAATGACAACAGCAATCTATCATTTTCTTTTCATGTTTTGAACTGCCTTAGCATGGGATTTGGTGTGATAAACTGTAAGACAAAATATTTAATGCTAGAAAATAATTCAAAGTGATTCAATATTTTTCATTAAAAATTAATCACCTATCAAAACCTTATTTTTTATAGTCAAAGATTCATGTTTGTCAAAGCTGGTGCCTGTTTTATCTTGATTTAGTTTTTTATGTGAAAATACTATCATATGTATTCAATAGATAATGAAAAACACAATTACCATATTTGTTTTCATTTAAAACAGATCTTATTAAAAGGTTTACTTTGAATGGAACAAAATTATGAAAAAGGTCCTAATTTAGTGCAAAACATGTACACTAACATATGATTTTGTTTTTACTTTCATTTATAATAAACCCCCCTCAAATAATCCATGATAGAAGAAATGTTAGTTACTTTGAAAAGTTCGGTTATGGGTTTAATACATCCTAAAGGAACAATTTGCTTTATTTTCACCCTGCCTTTAGCAACCATCTGTCTTCAATACTGAAACAAGCTATGGGATAAAGTGTTAAGGAGCAAAAAGACGCACGGTGTCAAAATACTGTATACATTTAGCACATTCGGCCTATTGACGAATAACGTAGTCATAAAAACTGTGTAGATCTTCTTGATATGTACACCTGTCCTGTGCAAACAGTGAATACCCTGGTCAGGTGATTCCTACAGCAGCCCTTTGATCAATGTCTGCACGGTTGGTCATTTTGAAATATATTTCAAATCAACCCTCAAGGTAAAAATGACTTTGTGTTATTAGACATTGGAATCGCCCATTTAAGCAGTGTATTTATGTAACGGTTGTCTAAACAGGACATCGCTGTGTTTTCTTCCATGTGAGCGACTTCACTGCCATGGCGTCATCCATTTTAAACAACCGCCGTCTGCTTTTATTTCTCAAACTAAAAGTTTAAAAATTTGACTTAAAAATTAAAATGAGTGTCAAACAGTTTGGATCCTGATCAGACGCCGCGTCACGCGGCGTCTGATCAGGATCCAAACAGTTTGCCAATAAATAAACTAGGAGTGTTAAGCAGTGAAGGGGTCAATATACTAAGTGATTCTTACCAAAGAATATCTCTTGTGCCCGTCCGTCTGCTCTATTACTCTGAACACATACAGGAACTTGAACAAGGGAGTACATCGATTAGCTGATCTACCCGGCCAAGGACCCATACAGTGTAAACATCGACACTTAACCTTTTCAAAGAAGAGAACAGAACAGAACCTTAAAACAGAGAAGACCTTTATTATCATTTCGACGACTGATCTGGATTCAATGTGTTTATTAATCGACGTGAATCATATTTGTCTAATCTTTGACGTTTTACAATAGGGAATGTGAATTTCCCAATAAATTCGTTTACGATAAACCAATAATGTCAGTTATAACACAAAGTTTGTTTTTCACTCTGTGTTTTATTCAATGGTCAATATTTTCAAAAACTTTCCACTTTCAACATTTTATTGCCTTGCATTTTCGCTTCGTTTGATTGATATGTAAAGGAAAAACGCCGTAAAAACTGTAACGGTAATTCTCAATGTTACAATGGTGAAAATGTTTATTCTTTCAGGCTGATAGGATTTGAGAATACATTGTACATAACGTACGTGGTACGTTGGTACGTGTAAATTAGGCTTCTCAAATCGTTGTAATAAAAAAGAGTAATACACCAAGTTATAGTCTTCTTTCAGTCTGAATGACCGCTCAGCCGACTGTACATTTACTCCCCTGGTCATTGAGTCATATTGCCTACAATATTGAGCACTGCTAACATATGGCGCAGTCAAATGCAGCCGCAGTACCGGCGCAGACCCTTCACATGTACCCATTTTAACCCCTGGGTGGAGAGGAGCAATTCGCGGTACATGTCTTGCTCAAGAACATTCCTGTACATCATCGGGGATTCAGAAAAAAATCCCCTAGTCAGAGATACTCGTCGCCAGAGTTGAATGTGTTAAATCAATCACTGAACTCTTACCGATCAAATTGACTGGTACTGTTACAAAAATTGTTCATAAAGATTTTTTGGCCAATGTTTTTCAAATGAAATACATGTAATACATTGCACATTACGCAACATTAGTATTTTAAAGAAATTATTTTAAAAGAAAAGACCGATCCTCATTGTTGGTTGTAACAAGTACAACCTTGGAAACCGACGGGTATTATTTAACATATTCAACCCTAGCGAGGAGTATACTCGTCATTTACAAACAGTGAACCAGTGATGAATACACTTGTACCATGCACATATTGTAGACCCTGATTTGAGGGCTCCTTAAGGAGCCCTCTGATCAGGGTCTATACTGTATGTAATTTTGAAATATATTGTTACAATAAACTCTAAATAGTAAAACATTGACTATACTTATTTGGAATTGGAAGTGTCCATTAGGGGTGAATGTAAAAGGCAAGTAAGATGGCCATACAGTTGGGCTCTAATAATTCAAATGAAATCTATTTCAGCCTCTTTGGCGAAAATATCTAGGGACATATAACTCATTTTGTTACATGTTTTTGCAAAAACTTTTAATCTTGACCAGACACCGCGTAACGCGGCGTCTGATCAAGATAAAAACTATTTGACATTTGTTTCAATATTTCTTTATTGATATGCCAAAATACAAGAAACTCGACTACCGGGTACGCGAAATAAAATCAGACTAGAATTATTTTAATTATATGAGGTCATGGCAGTGACGTGGATAAGTAACCGGGAAATAATAACTTCTTTAAGTAAACAAAGTTTTAATCAGTGTTTCCCGACGTATTACCTGCACTAAGATGGGTGGTACTCTATTTGTGTCGCTTTCTATAACCTCGTATGAAGGGCATGGCTTCATGATTCCAGCCGTGCTTATCTCCTTGTAGCCTGGGCAGGATTCATTGTTAAACTGTGTCAGAACATGAGCCTGGAGCAAATGCCTGTCCACTTCGTGGTACGTCAAGATCCCAGGTACGAATTTGTGTTTAAAAAGTCTGTGACCAATAGAGATAATTCTGAAAATAAATGGACATCTTGATACATTGATCAGGAACTATCTTTTTTTAATTAAATGAATTCAGCGTAAATGAAAACATAAACCACCTGTAAGTCTTATAATTATTTTAGTTATAAGACACGTAACATACTTTATAAATGGCAGCCCAAGTGCTCCTTCAAGGGTTATGAAACAATGTCTTGGAAAATTGCCAAGAAAAAAGTACTTTGCTAATCAGACATAGACTGCATAGGACATACAACCCCCTTGTACAATTTATATATGTTTTATCTAGATCGTAAATTAAAGGACCCAGGACTCGTCTTTCTAAACACCCTACGGTAAATGCCAAATAGTATCGTGTATTTTGTCGTACGATGTTCGCAACTACAGTGGAGAAGACGGTATCCATTCCCAATACTCGTGTTTACGCAAAAAAATACCATTTCCATTGCAAACAGTTTAAAGCCAGATCAGACACCGGGTTAGCCGGCGTCTGGTCATGCTCTAAACTGCTTTCCACTCAAATTAACACGAATGGTAAGAATCGTCAAAAACTTGTTTAATTTCTACATTTTAGTGCATTGTTTTTGCGTTTCGTATCCACTGTACTCATCATTGTCAGTTTAAAGTCCAGGAACTTGGTCCATGCTTATAAAGCGTTTAAGTCGAGTCTCCAATCATTCACAAGCATTTAATTGGTCAGATTAGAGCCTAGGCTCAAATCGGACCAATTAAATTCTTGAGAGCGAACTCAGACTCAACTCAAACGCATTTTAAGCGCTGGGCCATGTTTCTTGTTTTACTTCACATGATTTGATTGTGATTACCTTCCTATCTGCACTGAATGAATAATCATTAAATCTCAAAAAACGTCTTACAGTTGTTTGATATATTAGGTTAGGCAATGTTTCACTAACTTGTGTAGTTACTTCTCCGACACGTGTTCTCCTATTACCTCTAGCAACCCTAAAACACCATTCATTCATTCTAGCAACCCTAACAATATGTCGAGCACATCCTTTCACAACTTTCAAAAAGGGCTTCTCACTCACTGGCTCATTTTCAATAGTTTCCTTTTGTTTATACCTTAATCACTTACATGTAATATTTATGCGACTTTGTTGTGAAATTAGATCATTTACTTAAATCAAAATCATTTATCTCTGCTCAGGGGTAAATTCTTTCATTTTGACAGTCATATTGATGCAGGCGACCTTTTGTTTTGACGGTTTAGTCGGATAAAAACATAAAGATGACATTCCAAAAAATAACAACACAAAGAAGAGTGCACTTTCCACTGAAAGAAAGAAAGCAAGGCATAAATGACTTGCAGACATGGTCTACTAGACAAACCTTAAAGGATAAACAAATCTAGTTTAACTTCTAAAGGTCTTTTTAGTTACACCAAAAGTGTACAATATCACATTTTGTTGAGTTGAAGTTTACAGTGTGCGGAAGAATATCTCTTGATTAATAATATAAGTAACATAATGTACAAGTAACTTTAAAAAGCATGTCAAGAAACATGTATCCAGCTAGTTCAGTGGTAAACTTAAAGGACTGTGAAACATGAGACCAGAGGTTCGAAACCTATGGAATGTTATTTAAGTAAAATTGCATTGCATTCTGGCACATCTATTACTCTTTATGTCATTTGTTATTATTGTTGTTACAATTACATCTTGCTTTCTTCATATTCCTTCTTGGGTACTTTTATCTTCTATTCAACATTCTGCAAGATGGGAGGTAAAGAAAGCACGATGTAATATTTAATTACTTCAATAACATCCCAAAGAAACCCATCGGATGCATTGTTTTGGTTATTTTAATCATGTTTATTTGTTGACCAAACATGTACACATGTCTATTGTCGTCACCTTGTCGCCTGTGTTGTTTTCATTTGGCTGTAGGTCAATTGTTTGTAAGACAACATTTTGCAATAGCTATATAAGGTACCGTTTGAAACTTGGAACACTTGTTCAGTATTGAGCAATCATTCTGAAATTTGCTCAAAATGTTATGTTGCAAATATCTCCAGTTTGACAAAACAGCAACATAGTACACGGTCTAAGTGGATTTGCTCCAAAAGAGAATTTACATCAAGTAATTCACTATTTTTGAAAAGGCACTGTGTACCTTAAAATTAATAATGTGATTAACTTATATCAATGTACACTACGTTCATTTCAGACCGTACATAATGCTCATTTTTTTTTAAAAACAATGACGCTTTGTCCCAACTATTTATCGAGTATGAAACCAAACAAAGATGACTTCACATACTATACGGTACAGTTACAGTTTGAAAATCTGTTTTCACAGCAAAACGTAAAACAAAATGTCAAACCTAAATGCCAGCAGGGCTTTTATTATCTATACTCGAGAGCTTTTTGTTTCAATGAAGCAAAAAGAGATAATTCTACTTACAAGATAGACACATTGACATTTTTCAAAACGAAAATATGTATCGAGTGTGCTACCAACATTGGCTAAATGTTTACCGTCTCTGGTTGGCGGCCATCTTGATGACTCACTTATGGCCACCCACTGTAAGTTATGTTTGAAAGCGGAGAGCCGCTAGTGTTTTATAATATATATTGTAACTAGGTATGTTGGAGCTCCAAGCTAGGAACTGTTTTATTTCGGATAACTGATAGTCATCTGTGTCATTATCATTTAGTTAAATATATATATGACCTCCAGTGAAAGAGTCCTTTAATCTGAATAACCTGTAGAAGTAAAGCATCGGAAAGGACACGGTAATGATTATTTATAGATTTCGAAGAAAGCGAACCCCTTAAGTACGTAAGTACGAATGTTATTTCCCGAGCCCCTATATCCCTTCTTTCAACCTGCTATAAGTGGTTACTTGTCTTCAAAACTAGAAATATGCTAGGGGGTAATGGGTTAAGCAATTCCACTGTGACTTTTGTCTAGTTTTAAAGACAGTTGACCATTAAATTCTTAAGGCGCACTCTGATTAGTTCCAGAATGTTTTAAACTACCCTCTGCTATGATATATCAAATTCCTTACGGTAAATACTCATTATTTATAAAGTGGAAATAGTTTCTTCAGCAAAGCTATAAATTTAAGGCGTAAATAATGCGTATCTATGGAGTAATCGGCTATACGAATAACGTCTTCTCACAGGGTTCCATAAAAGGGGAGTATTTCAAAAACTAAAATCGTTATTTCTTTAGTAAACCCTATGGTGTCACTACCCATGAGAATCGTCTCTTCGAGACGATTCTAATGAGGAGTAACACTACAGGATTTGATGTTGAAATGAGTGAGAAAATGTTGGATTTGTAGTTCACTTCCTCTTATCTGGAGCCCTGCTTCTAGTCTGTAAATGACCATCAGTCTACTATTTTATACCTGTCCTCTGGCTCTGGTGGGATGTCTTTCTCGATTGCGACATCTCTACATCGTTTGTGATACTTGTCTTTTCTGACATCTACACTTCTGGCAGCCCAACACAGGCACACAAGTGAGAAAGTAGTGAGGACAGTGCTAGTCTTCAACAAACAGACCTGAAAATACACCACACATAAACAAGAAATATTAGGTTATTCCTCCCTCTAAAATGTGCTTGTGCTTAAATACTTATTTCAATTACAAATGATTTGGAACCAGATCAGACGCCATTTGTTTTAAAACTTTGACTCGCAGGTTTCTGTATGTCGAACAAACTAGTAAGATAGTGAAGTCGTCTCCAATATCGTCTGAAACACAGGGACCGGTATCGTTAAACAAATGTTTGTTCCCTGTTTACCATACATCTACAAGGTACATTTCCTATTTACACAGCCATTTTTAAAAGGTGTTGAAATCAACAACTGCCCTGAAAAAGTCTTTGAACTTATAATTTTTATAAAGATTAATATATAAATGATAAGTTCCCAAAATCTCTTTGAAAGTTGTCTTTTTATTTACGAGCTATGCCACAAAACATAATGCAACTGACCTGAGTTCATCAATGAGGTGACTGTTTATCATATCAGGCCATTACAGTTTATACCTAAGTTTCTCATTTGCCGATAAAAACACACGCCTCCATGTACATAATGTGCATGGCCTTCAAAAGCCAATGAAAACCATCGTTACAACATGACATGGAATAATTCAAAATCATGAGGAATGGCAGCACAAATTGGCACAGGTACTAATAAAACATTATATTGACGAAGATAATTATATTATGAACGGGACGTAGCACTTGCTTTCAATGTTAAAAGTCCTGTAGTATTTATTTTCATCGGTAAGAGATCAATTACATGCATAGTCATGATTTTATTTTGAAATGTAAACAAAATGTTAGTAAACGGTCTACTTCGCACGCTATTTGCCCCTCCAGCCGCTTCCCATTTTTACAAATAAATACATTTTTTGTTTTATTTTTAGATTCCATGTGATAAGTACCTAAACCATAACAAAAGATAGTTTGCTGACCATAGTCAAAATGAATTAAAATTATACAAGATACAAGAAGATTTATTTAAAGTCGGATACAATATAACAGTAAAAATTAGCTGTAACAGCTGTTTTCCAACAAACACAAGTATAATATAAACAAGAGTAAAAGGCTGTAAAAAAGAAGGACTATAAAAGAAAGGGTTTACGTATACGGCTGAAACTAGGAATACAAATTATTTAGGTTGTTTTGTTTTGTTCTCCAGAACTATGAGTTTTTATTCATCGGACTCTGCACTGTTTGCTAAGTATATTTACAGGTCTAATATTGGTTAGTTTAAGAGAACAAAACACACACAAACAGAAATCAGAAATTATATGTACATCACTGTAAGAGGCTGTTATATAAGCACAACACTAAAAACAAAAAATGCAGATAGAACCGGGCCAAGCGACCACCAAAAGAGACACAGTGATTTTTAGCAATAGGTATGCTTAATGCCGGGCAAAAAATACAGCATAGAAGACACTTTAACCATCTGCACCACTTTTGCCCTGCATCAGGCTGCTATAACAGTTAGGCACGAATCAAATACATAAAAAGATACCTTCCAACACCATATAAGATACGATAAGATAATCTTTATTTATAGTCGGTTTCAGTCAACATAATAACACTAGCTATAAGCTATTTTCCGACATAACAAGATTATCCAATAACAATTTAAACAAACAATCTGTAATAAAATATGCATTAAAATAGTTAGTTTAAACATATTTATTTCAATAATTTACATGTATTTTACAAACATACAACAAAAAATCAAAACAGCTGTGTTACGACCCGTTTTGTAGTAACGTTGCAAATTGTAGTAATTACTACAAAGTGCGTTACTACACTTTGCGTTGAACCCTCACGACCCGTTTTGTAGTAACGTTGCATATTGTAGTAATTACTTCAAAGTGAAATGACAGTGCTATTTCAAAGTGTAGTAAAGTTCTATAAATCATGTCATAGATGTCAAATTGCAACGAATTTTGGAGTAAACCTTCACATTGACATTATACGTGTATACAAGAAATATGATAATGATAGACGACCTATTTGAGAAATTATCCTCAAAATGATTTATAAAGCACCTTGCGACCCGTTTTGTAGTAAAGTTGCAAACTGTAGTAAAACACTAAAAAGTCGGTTCTCAGAGATATTTCAATGTGTAGTAAAGTTATATAAATCATGTCATAGATGTCGGATTGTGACGAAATTTGGAGTTAACTTTCACATTGATACTATGCGAGTGTGCAAGAAATATGATAACGATCAACGGCATATTTGAGGAGATATCTCATAATATTACACATTAAGGACACTGCGACCCGTTTGGTTGTTAAATGCTACAAGGTGGGTTGACAGTGCTATTTCAAAGTGTAGTAAAGTTCTATAAATCATGTCATAGATGTCTGATTGCGACGAGATTTGGAGTAAAACTTCACATAGACACTGTGTAGAAGAAATATGATAACAATAAACTGCACGATTTAGGAGATATGTCATATAATGATTTATAAAGGACATTGCGACCAGTTTTTAGTAAAACGCATAAACAAACGCATTTAAATCGCGCATCGTTTGCACATTAGTAGGCATGAACAGGAAAGAATAACGTTTCATTCATGCTTTCGGAGGATAACTAGGAAACACAGTTGATAATCACTTGATATTTTCAATGTTTCAAGCAGTGGCATTATCGTCGCGCGTGTTTCTTTGATGCATTTTCCACGTAGGGCTGCCCAAGACTCGTGGTCAATCGTGTCTTATCGTTTCATTCTTGCAGCACGATTTGTAGCGAACCATCCAACGTAAGGACACGAAACCAAGATCGGAAGTAACGACGTAATTCGGATGACGTCTAATCATCAATATATCAGTGACGTAATTGTACGGCAAACTGTCACAAAAATGTGTTCGATATAATTTTGGAGCTCCACACGGGTTAAAATAATATACTTCCGCTTTCAAATGTTGAACAATTTCGTTTAAAAAGTGGCTTAAAAGCATAAATAAATAGAATAACTGTATTTTTTCAGTGTAAGATCGAGTTTAAGGTGGTTCGACAGCGGGCGGCCCGCAGCTCGAGTTCCGGAAATGCTGATTATTTTCACCTGATCGTTGCGGCACGTGCTTATAGTAGAACATTTACATAACGATAAGATTGATCTGATTGAGTGTCTTCTCTCTTAGCGCAGTTGGTACGGTGATTGACTAGCAATCCAAAGGTTCTAAGTTCGATTCCCACTCGCTTCAAAACTTTTTTTTAAAATAAATTGTCCGATTTTATTGACTAGTCAATCCATAACGCAGTGATCAAAGGACAGGCTATGTTTAGTCACGAAATAATGAATAGTATCAGATACAAGTATAGTCAAGTGACAGCTTAACTTTGTGAGGATTTATAGCCTATATGACAGATGGCAGCTTAACACAGGACAACAGTAATGCTAAAAGATAGACCCTAACGGAGCTTTTAATGCCTAATTACTTTTGTTATGCACTAAGCAGTCATCCGCCTTTAAAGATCTATAGGCTACCGTATTCAATGATCCCTTATTACAGGTTTGACTTATGGTATTATTTAGAACTGACGGCATTTTAAAGTTGAACTCAAGGGAGGTTACTCGTTTTGTGTTAACATTTTGTCAGAAGTTTTGGAAATCGTGTATAAAATGTAAATTCCACTGTAGATTTTCATAAAAATTTTGCGACGAGTGGAACTAAGTAATATCTATCTAATTAGAGAAAAATTAGTGTATGTTAAACAGCTAGTTTTTTTTTAATTTAAGATTTAGTGACTTTTTCTGAATTTGACTTTTTTAAAATATTGATATTTCAAGAAAAGATGTCATGAAATATTTTTGTTTGCACAATATATTATAGTCTCTGTACAGTTTACTTGAATGTACCGAAATTATTGAGTTAGATTAGTTTATAAAGAAAATATTCACGTTTATTAAAAAAGGAGCTTTTCTCGACAAAAGGTCCTGTCAGAAAAAAACGGTACTATAATTTTTTTTTATTTTAATGAGTTTCACCCCTGATATGGTAAATTTCAATTTAATCAAGATTTCAAAAATTTCTGACACGGAATAAGCTGACCCGCGAACCACCTTAATCCATTTCGTGAACATCATACTGTTAAATTTTCACGAGTGGCTTCGCCACTCGTTAAAATATAACTTCTGATGATCTCTCAATGGATTAAATTTGCGATCGTTAATTGAAAAAACAACAACAGTTTTTCCTCTATTTCTCCACTGTACATGTACATAACTACATGTATGTCCCTCCACTAAAATGGAAGATCTTGAATATGTGTTGTATATGATATATTGCCTAAAGGACTAATATCGAGAATTCTTGGTTATTAACAAGTCGCATTAATTAGTTATAGTTTGCCTCATTTGTTTAATCGACATATGTAATAATCCGTGTACATGTTATTGTCTACACGCCTGTAATATTCATAGAAATTAATGAAGAATAAAATGTATGTTTTATCTGAAAAATCGTCAAGGCCTGGTGACTACCGGAACCATAATTATTTGTTTAAAAATGTTACAACATTTGTCAACTTCACTTCAAAACAAATCTGGATAGTTAAAAAAGGTAGCACAGAAACCAATATTGTAGTATTTACTACAACTTGCAACTTAACTACAAAACGGGTAGCAAGGTCCTTGAAAAAAACATTATATGAGATTTCTTCTTAAATGTGACATATATCGTTATCATATTTCATGTGCACTCGCAGAGTATCAATGCAAAGGTATACTCTAAATTTCGTCGCAATCAGTCATCTATGACATGATTTATAGAACTTTACTACACTTTGAAATATCACTTTCAACCCACTTTGTAGTATTTTACTACAAAACGGGTCGCAATGTCCTTAATAAATCATTTTTGGAGATTATTTCTCTCTTAAGCCATATATCGTTATCATACTTCTTGTACACTCGCATAGTATCAATGTAAAAATTTACTCCAAATTTCGTCGCAATCGGACATCTATGACATGATTTATAGTACTTTACTACACTTTGAAAAATCACTGCCAACCGACTTTGTAGTATTTTACTACAAAACGGATCGCAAGGTCATTAATAAATTATTATATGACATATCTCCTCAATCGTGCAGTTTATTTTTATCATATTTCTTGTACACTCGCATAGCATCAATATACAGGTTGTTGCAATCGGAATCTATGACCTGCTTTATAGAACTTTACTACACTTTGAAATAGCACTGTCAATTCACTTTGTAGTAATTACTACAATATGCAACGTTACTACAAAACGGGTCGCAATGTCCCTTATAAATCATTTTGGGGATAACTTCTCAAACAGACCATCTATCGTTATCATATTTCTTAGACACTCGTACAGCATCGATATGAAGGTTAACTCTAAATTTCGTCGCAATCGGATATCTATGACATGATTTATAGAGCTTTACAACACTTTGAAATAGCATTGTCAACCCACTTTGTAGTATTTTACTACAAAACGGTCGCAAGGTCCTTTATAGATCGTTTTAGGAGATAAATTCTCTGACAGTCTCACTATCGTTTTCATATTTCTTATACATTCGAACAACATCGATACGAAGGTTTACTCAATATTTTGTCGCAATCGGATATATATGACACACTTTTTTTTTTTTTTAACTTTACTACACTTTGAAATATCAATGTCAACCGAATTGGAGGATTTTACTACAGTTTGCAACTTTACTACAAAACGGTTCGCAAGGTCCCTTATAAATCATTTACGGGATAATTGCCCAAACAGGCCATTTATCGTTATCATATTTCTTGGACACTCGTACAGCATCGATATGAAGGTTTACCCTAAATTTCGTCGCAATCGGATATCTATGACATGAGTTATAGTACTTTACTACACTTTGAAATATCACTATTTAATTCACTTTGTAGTAATTACTACAATATGCAACGTTACTACAAAACGGGTTGTGAGGGTTCAACGCAAAGTGTAGTAACGCACTTTGTAGTAATTACTACAGTTTGCAACTTTACTACAAAACGGGTCGCAAGGTCCCTTATAAATCATTTTGGGGATAATTTCTCAAACAGGCCATCTATCGTTATCATATTTCTTAGACACTCGTACAGCATCGTTATAAAGTTTTACTCCACATTTCGTCGCAATCGGATATCTTTGACATGAGTTATAGTACTTTACTACACTTTGAAATATCACTTTCAATTCACTTTGTAGTAATTACTACAATATGCAACGTTACTACAAAGCGGGTTGTGAGAGTTCAACGCAAAGTGTAGTAACGCACTTTGTAGTAATTACTACAATTTGCAACGTTACTACAAAACGGGTCGTAGGTGCTTTATAAATCATTTTGGAGATAATTTCTCAACTATGTCGCCTATCATTATTATATTTCTTGTATACTCGTATTATGTCAATGTGAAGGTATACTCCAAATTTCGTTGCAATTCGACATCTATGACAGGATTTATAGAACTTTACTACACTTTGAAATAGCACTGTCAGTTCACTTTGTAGTATTTTACTACAAAACGGGTCGCTAGGTCCTTTATAAATCATTTTCGAGATAATTTCTATGACATGATTTCGTTGCAATATGACATCTATGACATGATTTATAGAACTTTACTACACTTTGAAATAGCACTGTCAGTTCACTTTTTAGTATTTTACTACAAAACGGGTCGCTAGGTCCTTTATAAATAATTTTCGAGATAATTTCTCAAATAGGCCGTCTATCGTTATCATATTTCTTGTATACTCGTATAGTGTCTATGTGAAGTTTTACTCCTAATATCGTCACAATCAGACATCTATGACATGATTTATAGAACTTTACTACACTTTGAAATAGCACTGTCAACCCACCTTGTAGCATTTAACTACCAAACGGGTCGCAGTGTCCTTTATATGTAATATTATGCGATATCTCCTCAAATATGCCGTTGATCGTTATCATATTTCTTGTACACTCGCATAGTATCAATGTGTAAGTTAATTCCAAATTTCGTCACAATCCGACATCTATGACATGATTTATAGAACTTTACTACACAATGAAATATCTATGAGAACCTACTTTTTTGTGGTTTTACTATAGTTTGCAACTTTACTACAAAACGGGTCGCAAGGTGCTTTATAAATAATTTTGGAGATAAGTTCTCAAAAAGGTCGTCTACCATTATATATTTCTTGTATACACGTATAATGTCAATGTGAAGGTATACTCCAAATTTCGTTGCAATTCGACATCTATGACATGATTTATAGAACTTTACTACACTTTGAAATAGCACTGTCAACCCACTTTGTAGCATTGTACTACACACGGGTCGCAGTGTCCTTTATATGAAATATTATGAGATATCTCCTCAAATGTGCCGTTGATTGTTATCATATTTATTGTACACTCGCATAGTATCAATGTGAAAATTTACTCCAAATTTCATTGAAATCGGACATCTATGACATGATTTATAGAACTTTACTACACTTTGAAATATCTCTGTGAACCAATTTTTAGTGGTTTTACTACAGTTTGCAACTTTACTACAAAACGGGTGGCAAGGTGCTTTATAAATCATTTTGGAGATAATTTCTCAAATAGGTCGTCTATAACTATTATATTTCTTGAATACTCGTATTATGTCAATGTGAAGGTATACTCCAAATTTCGTTGCAATTCGACATCTATGACATGATTTATAGAACTTTACTACACTCTGAAATAGCACTGTCAGTTCACATAGTAGTTGTTTACTACAAAACGGGTCGCTAGGTCCTTTATAAATCATTTTCGAGATAATTTCTCAAATTGGCCGTCTATCGTTATCATATTTCTTGTATACTCGTATAATGTCTATGTGAAGTTTTACTCCAAATTTCGTCGCAATCAGACATCTATGACATGATTTATAGAACTTTACTACACTTTGAAATAGCACTGTCAATCCACTTTGTAGCATTTTACTACAAAACGGGTCGCAGTGTCCTTTATATGTAATATTATGAGATATCTCCTCAAATGTGTCGTTGATTGTTATCATATTTCTTGTACACTCGCATAGTATTAATGTGAAAATTTTCTCCAAATTTCGTAGAAATCGGACATCTTTACTACACTTTGAAATATCTCTGTGAACCAATTTTTAGTGGTTTTACTACAGTTTGCAACTTTACTACAAAACAGGTTGCAATGTGCTTTATAAATCATTTTGGAGATACTTTCTCAAATAGGTCGTCTATCATTATTATATTTCTTGTATACTCGTATTATGTCAATGTAAAGGTATACTCCTAAGTTCGTTGCAATTCGACATCTATGACATGATTTATAGAACTTTACTACACTTTGAAATAGCACTGTCAGTTCACATTGTAGTTGTTTACTACAAAACGGGTCGCTAGGTCCTAAGTAAATCATTTTCGAGATAATTTGTCAAATAGGCCGTCTATCGTTATCATATTTCTTGTACACTCGAATAATGGCTGTGTGAAGTTTTACTCCAAATTTCGTTGCAATCAGACATCGATGACATGATTTATAGAACTTTACTACACTTTGAAATAGCACTGTCAACCCACTTTGTAGCCTTTTACTATAAAACGGATTTATACTACACTTTGAAATATCTCTGTGAACCAATTTTTAGTGGTTTTACTACAGTTTGCAACTTTACTACAAAACGGGTCGCAAGACCCTTTATATGTCATATTATGAGATATCTCCTCAAAACTTGCATTGATCGTTTGCATATTTTTTGTACACTGGCATAGTATTAATGTGAAGGTTTACTCCAAATTTTGTCATAATCCGACATCTATGACATGATTTATAGAACTTTACTACACTTTGAAATATCTCTGTGAATCCACGTTGTAGTAGTTTTACTACAGTTTGCAACTTTACTACAAAACGGGTCGCAAGACCCTTTATATGTCATATTATGAGATATCTCCTCAAAACTTGCATTGGTCGTTTTCATATTTCTTGTACACTCGCATAGTATCAATGTGAAGGTTTACTCCAAATTTCTTTACAATCCGACATCTATGACATGATTTATAGAACTTTACTACAATTTGAAATATATATGAGAACCCACTTTTTAGTGTTTTACTACAGTTTGCAACTTTACTACAAAACGGGTCGCAATGTGCTTTATAAATCAATTTGGAGATACTTTCTCAAATAGGTCGTCTATCAGTATCATATGTCTTGTATACACGTATAATGTCAATGTGAAGGTTTACTCCAAAATTCATTGCAATTTGACATCTATGACATGATTTATAGAACTTTACTACACTTTGAAATAGCACTGTCAATTCACTTTGTAGTATTTTACTACAAAACGGGTCGCTAGGTCCTTTGTAAATCATTTTCGAGATAATTTTCAAATAGGCCGTCTATCGTTATCATATTTCTTGTATACTCGTATAGTGTCTATGTGAAGTTTTACTCCAAATCTCGTTGCAATCAGACATCTATGACATGATTTATAGAACTTTACTACACTTTGAAATAGCACTATCAACCCACTTTGTAGCATTTTACTACAAAACGGGTCGCAGTGTCCTTTATTTGAAATATTATTAGATATCTCCTCAAATGTGCCGTTGATTGTTATCATATTTCTTGTACTATCGCATAGTATCAATATGAAAATTTACTCCAAATTTCATTGAAATCGGACAACAATGACATGATTTATAGAACTTTACTACACTTTAAAATATCTCTGTGGACCAATTTTTAGTGTTTTACTACAGTTTGCAACTTTACAACAAAACGGGTCGCAAGACCCTTTATATGTCATATTATGAGATATCTCCTCAAAATTTGCATTGATCGTTTTCATATTTCTTGTACACTCGCATAGTATCAATGTGAAAAATTACTCCAAATTTCGTTACAATCCGACATGTATGACATGATTTATAGAACTTTACTACACTTTGAAATATATCTGAGAACCCACTTTTTAGTGTTTTACTACAGTTTGCAACTTTACTACAAAACGGGTCGCAAGGTGCTTTATAAATCATTTTGGAGATAATTTCTCAAATAGGTCGTCTATCATTATCATATTTCTTGTATACACGTATAATGTCAATGTGAAGGTTTACTCCAAAATTCGTTGCAATTTGACATCTATGACATGATTTATAGAACTTTACTACACTTTGAAATAGCACTGTCCATTCACTTTGTAGTAATTACTACAATATGCAACGTTACTACAAAACGGGTCGTGAGGGTTCAACGCAAAGTGTAGTAACGCACTTTGTAGTAATTACTACAATTTGCAACGTTACTACAAAACGGGTCGTAACACATCTTATTGTGTTTCTCTCCTATTAAAATAGTTAAGAGACTTCTATAAGAGACTCCTATAAAAGCTTTCTATAAGATGAGATTATAAGCATAATCATATTTAAAAATATATTTTTATGCAATACTATGGTAACTAACAAAATTTAAAAGATGACAGGTTCACATTTTTGCGTAGCTAGAGGATCCAGATCATGGAAAGACCAGTAGCCCGAGACATATCGGTGTGGCAATACATCTGACCTGGACCCACTTGCTGGGGCTATCACATACATCACTATATAACAATTACTTATACGTAGTGTATGTATGTGTCGAACGGGATGAGGATGAATAAATCAGAGATATAGCACGCGACGAGCACCAGTGATCTAAACATTCATACATATACCCGCCCGGACATATCAGAGGGGTTATGTTAATCTTCTCCACGAAATTGCTTCGCACTCATACCTCTTCACAACCAAGAAGTTATCTTCTTCAACAATTGTCATCTGCTTTTTTTTCTTGAACTTAAATTTGAGATATTTATATAGGCTTCCGTATACAGTGGTCCATTATTAAGGGTTTCACTTACGGTATTATTTAGAGCTGACGGCATTTTAAAGTTAAGGTCAAAGCAGGTAGCTTGATTTGTGTTAACCTTTTGTCAGAATTTCTTGAAATCATGTATAAGATGTAAAGTCTACAGTAGATTTTGATTAATTTTGTGTGACTAGTAGAATTAAGTAACATCTATTTAATAAGTCTAAAATTAGTGTATGTTAAACAGCTAGATTTTTTGTAATTTAAAATTTAGTGACTTTTTCAGAAATTGACTTTTTTTAAACATTGATATTTCCAGAATATATTTCCTGAAATAGTTTAGTTTGCACAATATCTTATATTGTCTGTACAGTTTACTTGAATTTATAGACATTGTTTAGTTATATCAATTTATAAAGAAAATATTTCTGTTTATTTAAAATGGAACTTTTCTTGACAAAAGGTCCTGTCAGAAGAAAATGGTGCTGTATTTTTTTTTATTTTAACGATTTGTTACTCTCCATATGGTATATTTCAATTTAATCAAAGTTCCAGTGAAGTCTGAAGGGAATAAGCAGACCCGCGAACAACCTTAACTAAATTCTGGAAAGATAATCTACCATTTTCTCAGAATAAAATGACTTGGGCGCGTTTCATAGACTTTGTACGGCTTCTTCTTCTTCTGCGTTCAAATGTTTAAACATGGTCATGTCAGATACTAAGACGTGTACTTCTAATAAACTGTGCTGTAGCTTTTAGCTGTTGGATTGAACCCCATAGCTTGTCCCCCAAGATCCCTCCCTGGGGCCATGTGTGACCTCTCTCTATGGCAAAACTTGGACAACTGTTGTCGTAAGTCAGATTATAAAAGTCTCAATTATTATTTATTTCAAAACTAATCCTGTCTTGTGACTTCTCTTTGGAATACACTTGACTGCAAAGAGATGCCACAAGACAAGATTAGATAGGGAAAATAGAAACTAAATGTTTTTTAAACTTTTGACTTACGACCGGTTTTGTCGCACGGGTCCCTAGTTTTGTAGTAAATTTTGCACACAGGGCTGGATCAAATTACTCTCTGTCATGTTTTTAAAATAATAATAATAAATAATAATAATAATAATAATAATTAACTCGGTTAAAGTCCTGACTACATGGGTCAGCATTTTGTGACACAAGATTCATTTGTACATCCCAAGGTTAAATGTTTTGAGTTGAAGTCCTTGTCCTATATAGGATGTAAGGTGATGAATATACAGCCCCGCATGTAAGAATTTTATCTAATTTACATAGCTTTAAAATTCCTATAAAAGACCATTTTTAAAAATTACATTTTTGCTTTATATACTAAGAGAAAAAAGTTAAGTGAAACATTTAAGGTAGCGTTTTACGAAATAAATGGTAAAATAGTCGTTTTATGCTTTTTTACAAATCCTGATAGATAAAGGTATTTTCTACGAGTTACCAATTTCTCTCTTGCTTTCTCGGTCATTTTACCGGTAAATCACGCGTCAGAATCCCCGCTGGGTGCCTCAATTGCGTAGATTACGTGACTAGATAGGTGGTTTATTCCGAAGCTGTCAGAGGTGATTTACGACTTTTACCGTATTAAGGGTGTATCAATGTCATGAATAGGGTTTGCTGCAGGCAGAGCTGCTGGTGACACTGAGTTAAGGGTGTATCAATGTCATGACTTTGGAAAATTTTCAAAGTATATGAAAACACTCTATGGTGATTTTGTATTGAAGAGCTATTTAAGATGAATGAAAAAATAGAAAAATTGTACATTTTGGTGAACAACTGTTGGCTCTATGGCCATGTAAAATTTACCTCACCCACTTCCTCTTATTTTGTCCTTTTCAAACAGCCCGCTTCAATAAAATCCATTTCAAATGAAAACAAATATGGTAATTTGGTTTTGTGTTATTTATTTCCTATCTATGGTAGTATTTTTTCATACAAAAACTAATTTAAGAGAAAACAGGCACCAAATGTGAAATTTATAAAGCTCTAAATATCATAGATATGGCACTTTTTTGTAAATTTTGTAAGGGAAGATTACTCTTTTTACTTCAACAACTCAAAATTTTCAACACTGACCTTTCAATTTCTTTTCATATTTTGATCTGCCTTACCATTGGCTTTCATTTGGTATAATATAAGATAAAAGTTTAATACTAGAACTAGTTCATTTTCAAACTTTTTTACTTTTTTTTCATAAAATAAAAAATCTAATAAAATCATGCCTATAAAAAGCATATTTTTGATATTCGAGGATCCATATTGTTCAAACCTAGTGCCTGATTTGTCTAAATTTGGTTTCTATATGAGAAAATACCACCATAGTCATGAAATAAATAATGAAAACCCAAATTACCATGTTTGTTTTGTTTTGAAATAGATTTTACTGAAGCTTGTACTCTGAATGGGTAAAAATTGAAAGAAAAAGTCCAAATTTGACATACTTTTTTCAAATCGCTGTAGCTCAAAAAAAGGGACACCATCATATATTTTTTTTCCATTTTTTCATTCATCATAAATAGCTTTTCCAAAAAAACAATGATAGAAACAAAGTTTGATACTTTGAAAAAATCGCTTATTGGTTGGAAACACCCTTAACATCGTCATTTTTTATATGATTGGCTTTGTTAATTTGGGGCGGAGTTTAAAGAAATGATTGATCATAAGCTGGGTCATGTTATTTGTTGAAAAATAAGGTCTTAGTTGAATACCGGGCGGTCACGAGAGCCTAATTGACACATCAGTCAGTTAATTGGAGTTTCCGGCATTACATAATTTGAAGCAAGCGGTATTTTTGAACACCCCTAACTTTCGCAGTTGGGGTTCGATTTTCGTGCGGTTTAAAGCAGATGAAAGGGTATTATCTCCCCGAGAGAACCATGTCTCAGAAATTGTAAAAGTAACTCCAGTGGTCTGTTATAAAGCGTTACGTAATAGTGGTCGACTTTAAACCGTAAAAAAACTTAATATAACAGAGAGTTTTAGATAACAGAGCAGTTGGATGACAAAGAGTTCAAATCCTGAACAAGGGGTTCTGATCGGATAAGAGCCTTCTATATGGGTATTCACTGTTTGAATATAGCATGCGTACTCCTGTCACACTGTCTGTAAATGGCATTTTCAGTTGATCAGTTGCTTGGCAAATAGTTCTGACCCAAGTCAAGATGTTCCTGTAAGAGCATTCTAGTTTGGTTCGGCACCGTTTGCATAGAACGGATTTTCTTTGTACTCTATTTGTAAATCATAATGACGTCTTTTTTGACAGAACAGTTGGTTTGCAAACAGTTCAGACCCAGAGCAGTTAGTTGGGGGCTATTTCGTGACAACATGGTCTTGGTCTACTCTCTTCGCAAAGAGTGAATGTAGATATGTCCTTAGTAGATAAACTGTTGTGATTAGTTAATAGCTTGTGTGTCAGTTGCATAAAATTACTTACTTTGATTGATTTATTATTTTATTTTATTTTATTTATTTAAATTTTTGTTATGTTAAGTTTTTTGTTAAGTTTACCATAAAATTTATTTATTTGATTTTAACATAACACGTCATTCATTATTATCACATTTTTATATTGTTAAGATTTTAATGCATGTTTGTTTTATTGTACATTTGTAAAGCTCTTCAATATTGAAATAAATCAATCAAATCAATAAATAATAGAGTTATTAATATATTTTAGTATATATGATTTTTGTTGGTAGTGGTGGATTTTATGAATTTCATTTCTGCTGCAATTCTGTTTATTCATCATTTTCTTTTTAATATGGTTGTTTTCACCCCTATCTTTATTTTTATTATGATATCAGTATATTTTTGTATCAATATTATTTATCATTATTACTATAATTATTATTATTCATTATTATTATTATTAATTCAACTACTACATGTACAATAACAACTTCTACTACTATTAATTATTAATTCATTATTACTATTTGTTAGTATCAATAGTAGAGTTGTTGTAGTAGTTGTTGTAAAACAATGAATATTTTGAACAATACCTGTGTATTTTTTGTAGATTCTAGTCTTATGCATATTTATATAGGTTTGGTGAAAATAATTCTTGTTTTACTGTCTAATTCTACCACTTCTAAAATGTCACAGCTGAGCTAATTGATAAATTCAATCAGACCAGGTGCCTGTTTGATAAAACATCTTACGAAAACGGTCGTAAGTCTAATATCAAAAATACATTTACTTTCTGATATTTCTATCTAATCCTGTCTTGTGACATCTCTTTGGAATCGTCTTTTCAAGACGATTCCATAGAGGTGTCACAAGACAGTATTAGATAGAGAAATAAGTAGTAATTGAGACTTTTATAATCCGAATACCTTTATTCAGATTTTTACGACAACATTTGTCGTAAGAAGTTTTATGAAATGGGCCCCAGAGGTGTAAAATAAAATCACGATCTTACCATAACTCTCTTTTATCCAATGTATCTGTTTGATATAAGGTGATTTGATATGTCGGCTCATTAAACTAATTTCCTTTAAAACAATTCGATTCCATACTTCCTTTGTTGGTGTATATATATGCATAAATATCACAATCACAACACTTTTACCTTATCCCAGTAACCAATCAAGCAGTTTGTTTATATACTGCTGAATTCGATAAAGGGTCAACACACCTTTTCCTCTCGACATATCATCTGCTTTGACATATCAGTACTTGGCAAAGTCTTTAAAAATTAAATTTATACAATTTTAGATATAATACACCGTATAAGAGTAGTCAAAATGTTAGGATCCAGATCAGTCACCGGGTTACCCGGCGTCTTGTCGGGATCCAATCGGTTTGCAAATATTAGTCAGTTCGAGATCGCCTGCAAATGGTTCACGATTACCGAAAATTTGACGTACTCATTTAACCTAGATCTATGCGAATTTCCGAATATTGAACTTTGCCATCAAAATATTCGAATTCTATGAAACTTTTTATTATGTTGTTATGAAATCAAATTCGTTTTAAATATGCGAATATTAAGGAAACAGGTATTAACTTCAAAGGGGCAAATTCTGAAAATCTCTTATGTTTAATACTGATAATTTATGACTTCGTAGAATGTACAAGTTCATATATGATACAGTAGTACTTCTTTTTGGCGATCACAAAGTATGGGGTAATGGTGCTTTAACCCTGTAGCTCACAATGATGCTTAAAAGTGCGTTTGCAAACAGTTTGGATCCTGATCAGACCCCGCGTAACGCGGCGTCTGATCAGAATCCAAATTGTTTGACACTCGTTTTGAAATTTCGTTAGTCATACTGCCATATTTGTTAACTTTGAAACGACATTGCAGACAACAAAATTGAAGCAGACGACACTGAAACGGTGAAGGGGTAAAAATCTCACGAAAACATTTGGCAGTGAAATGGCTACATGTAATGCAGCAGCTAATGCAGGAGAGCAGCAATACAGAAAGTCTCCAAATGTGCTTTCTGTATTACTTTCGTCTTACATTACATTTCCACCTGTATCAAAAAATTGAAAATTGGATTTGTTCTGATATTGATTTAACTCCTGAACTTAATGTTGTCACGTCGCCCTTACTTCTATAAATAAATATATGACGAAACTTAGATAATAAGCATTCAGCATTCAGTTTAACCCATTACCCCATAAATACGCCTTTTTACGCATTTCATTTATTCCTCTACTACAGAAAATAGATCCAATTTTTACAATCATGAATTTGTATCATAAGAAATATTTTCTAAATTCTAGCAGATATAAGCTTTAAAGCAGGCTGAAAGTAAAGCAGAATGTTCCTGAAGGCACATTCTACTTTACTTTCAACCTGCTTTAAGTACTCACATGTTTTCAAACTTGACTAGAAACAAGCTATGCGGTTAATGGGTTTAACATAAAAAACATGTTGCACATTCAAAGTCCGATATTGTTCGCATCTCAAGCATGAAAGTATCACGAACGATGAAGGTCATAGACTGCAAATAAACAGATATAAAACGGGTGAAATTGAAATACATTAACCCTTAGCCCGCCAAATAAATTGTCGTCTGCTATATTTCTCGTCTGCTTCAAGTTTCAAAGTGCTTCAAAGTTGCTCAAAATTGCTGAAAATGTTGTCCGAGTGTCAAACAGCTTGGATCCGGATGAGACGCCGAGTTACTCGGCGTCTCATCCGGATCCAAGCTGTTTGCATATGGAGCTATAGTCGTGAGTGGCAGGCTAAGGGTTAAAGATAACAATATTCCAAATAGAATTAAATTATAAAACTGCTCTTTTCTAATATTTCGACCTGTAAGGGCCTTTTTCAAAGCAAACCATGTCGAAATACATGTACACGTCTTATTTGTGTAACATTCATTCAACCATGAAATCAAAGCGAATAATCTATAATAATTTACAGCTGAATGCATGTAACAAAATGTGACGTGTAATTGGACAAGAATTTCGTTGTAAAAGGCCCTTAGAGGTCGACATTTTAGAAAAGAGTAGTTTTATAAAGGAAATTGGAATAGTTTTGGTTAGTTTTGCTTACAAGTCTTCAATTGTATGTAGTTTTGATATTTTATGTCCGGTTTGTTGCCGGAGGCTTATGATGTTTGCAATACGTCAGTATCAGTATTCTCTTGAATTAATTTGCTATACATTCTACAGGGCTGCCATTTCTCCGGATTTTTCCTAAATCTCCGGATTTTTTCCCAGTACATGGTAGCTTAAAGCAGGCTGAAAGTAAAGCAGAATGCGCCCTAATGCGCATTCTGCTTTACTTACAGCCTGCTTAAAGTGGTCGCATGTCAACAAAACAAGAAAAAGGCTATGGGGTAAAGGTACGATTCTTTAAATCGCACTTGAAAAATGCAAATTTGGAAATCTTAGGATTTTTCATGTCAACTTATGGCAGCCCTGATTCTATTGGTTACTTTTGTTGCTTATGGCAGTTGTGTATGTTTGCTTGAAATATAATTCATTGTATTGTACATGTACTTGTTATTGTTTGTCTGCTATTCCTCAGTGTTTGTTTGATTTCTATACGTCCGTTTTAGTTTACAATAATTTTTACAATATTCCTGATAGGGAATTAAAATAGTATTAATATATAAACTGCTCTTTTCTTATATTTCATAATAATATTCTCTTTGAGTTTATGACTGGATGCATGTAACAAACATGTGACGTGTGTTGTGACGTGATTTTCTTTGAAAAAGGTCCTTAAAGGTCGAAATATTAGAAAAGAGCAGTATATATATTAATCCGTTTTAGTTTAGTCTGATTAGTTCTCCCTCGAAAATATAGAGTACATTTTCGCCCGAAATTCCTGAATTTATCAGTTCCAAAAGGTATATCACAATATTATAATAGTTTCCAAGTCAAATATCCAAATAAAAACGATATGCCTCGATAGAAACGTCCGAATAAAGAACAATATCCTAGGAATAGCTAACTAAAACAGTTTCCCCAGGAAAGTTTCTATTACAGAGGAGAATCTGTTATTCTTTCCCAATAAACGCGTTTACGCTAAAACTATTATTTGCAGTGCAAACAGTTTGGAGCCAGATCAGACGCCGGGTAACCCGGCGTCTGATCAGGCTCCAAACTGTTTGCCACCAAGACAAACAAGAATTATCAGAATTGTCCAAAAGTTGTTCTTTTCTTCGTTTTAGTGCTTTGCGTTTGCGTACGTTTGCGTTTAAACGGGAAAGAATAACAGATTCTCCACTGTATTACAAGTAGAACAGTTACCACGGGAATAACTAACTAGAATATACCCCTCAGGAATATCGCAATCAAACAGTTTCAAGTAACCATTTAAATAAAAGAGACACACAGGAATAACTAAGCTACTGTATGTTATAAGGACTATCATTATCAAGCTATTCTAAAGGACATCTAAATTAAAACAGTCTCCCAGGAATAACTTATTAGAACATTTCACTAAGATATATCACAGTAAAACGGCCCCGAGGGTACATGTAAATAAAACAGATCCCATGGAAAAGCTAACTAGAAATGTCCCGATAGGAATATCTCAATAAAACAGTTCAAAGGGGGGCTCTAATTTGAATTACCCCAAGGAATGGTTGGTTAGAATAGTTACCTTAGAAATGTCTCAGTGAAACAAACTCTCATGACTAAAATCTTACAACCACTCTAAATGACAAAATGATTAAATCCCATTATTGTTCGTTAAGACAGAATGCAGCTTAATGTAAGACTAATGCAATGTACAAAATTCCTTTTAGAGCTTTCTGAATTTGTGTTGCCCCGAAATAATTATTCAGACAGATTTCAACATTGTTTTAGTGTATGATTAAGCAATCGTGTGTGGTTTCTCAAAACAGGTTGAACTACAATTACAATAAAACATAGCCAGGTAAAGATTCGATATGTATTCTACCGAACGTTTAATATTAGGGTCTGCACCGTGCCATTTGGTAAAATATGGCAGACACCAATCCAACATTGTCATAAATGGACTAGACTTAATTGGAAACTGGAATTGCCTATCAACCATTTCATTCTCAATGACGCCATAAAGCGCATTTGCAAACAGTTTGGGTCCTGATCAGACGCCGCGTAAAACGCGCCGTCTGATCAGGACCCAAACTGTTTGACACTCTACTTTGAAACGTGTCTTGCAGACAACAATACTGAAGCAGACGACAATAAAGCGGTGAAGGGGTAAAACTATCCCGCATAATTTGATCATCAAAGGGTTAATTTGTTTTAATGAAATATCTTCTGCGGGGCGGTATAATATAGATCTCATTGTACCAATATTCTGTATCAGTTTGTAATACAGTCAAACCTTGATAGCCGCATCGCTTTTAACCATGTACCCCAGAGCCTGTTTCTAGTTTTGAAAATAGAAGATAACTTAAAGCAGGTTGGAAAAAGAAGCCGAATGCGCCTTAAGGCGCATTCTGCTTTTCTTTCAGCCTGCTTTAAATCTACTATTTGATATAATGTAGAAACTATTTCTTATGGTACATATTCGTGACTGTATAAATTGGGAATATTTTTCTCAGTGAAGGAATACATAAGAGACGTAATAAGGCGGGTTAATGCGGTAATGGGTTAATCCCATACCCCATACTAAATATAACCGTTTTACGCTTTTAATTATCCATACGATTACACTAAGACAAGGATTTCAGGCTTAGAAGTCCTTAATCCTTTGAACCCTAGTCCCGCCTATAGGCGTCCTTTTCAAACAGTGTACATGTGAATAGTACACTTGTCCTGTGCAAACAGTGAAGACCCAGATCAGAGGGCTCCGAAAGGAGCCCTCTGATCAGGGTCTTCACAGTTTGTCACAATGCCAAACATTGACAAAAACAACCCTTAAAATTCAGAAATGGACTAGACTAAAATGGAAACTGGAATTGTCCATTTAAAGTTTCAGGGAGGAAAGAGTTAATATGAGATATAAAGGTCATTTCATGTCATTTGTGTAGATCTATGCAAACTTAAATTGGACTGAAAGGAAAGCAGTATGCTCTTTTAGGGTCGCTTTACTTTCTACTTGTTTAAGTAGTTATCTATTTTATAAACTACAAGCAATCTACGGGGCAATGATTTTTGCCAAACGTGTCCTTATTTCTTTAGTTAGTCTTTCATGGTCAAATTTATCGTGATGTTTTTACCCCTATACCGTCATATAATCGTCTGCTTCAATATTGTTGTCTGCAATATCGTTTTAAAGTTAGATTTAAGGCAGTATAACTGACGTAGTTTTAAAATAAGTAGCAAACGCGGCGTCTGATCATGACCAAAACTGTTTGCAAATGCGCTCTATGACGTCATTGAGAGCGAAAGGGTTAAACCTCGATAACTCGAACGCTTTTAAGTCGAATTTACTCGTTTTTATTCAGTTAAAATTCAATAAATCAATATAGCTTATGTCGGACATGTCAATGATCAAAGTTCAAACACGACTCGGTCATTTTTTATTTTTTTATTTATAGCTTAGTTTGACTTTAACTCTTTCCTCCCTGAAACTTTAAATGGACAATTCCAGTTTCCATCTAAGTCTAGTCCATTTCTGACTTTAAAGGGTTGTTTTTGTCAATGTTTGGCATTGTGACAAACAGTGAAGACCCTGATCAGAGGGCTCCTTTCGGAGCCCTCTGATCTGGGTCTTCACTGTTTGTACAGGACAAGTGTACTATTCACATGTACACAGTTTGAAAAGCACGCCTATATGCGGGACTAGGGTTCAAAGAGTTAAGCTAGTTCGTGTTATCAACGGGTAATATGTACTGGATTTTATTCAGTAAATGTTTGAACTTATCTGGTAGATAACAATTTAAAACAAAATAAATACTTTTTTAACACACTTTAGTATTGACATGAAATCCCTCACCCGACCAGGTCATTTGTTTCCTTAACCAGACACTATTGATTTAAACATTGCATATTAATTTACCTTTCAGCTCGTTAAAAATTTCCTTCGACTGCTAAAATTTATTAATCCACTTGTGGTACCTAATAAAATAGTTTGCCCATTCTGTAAACATACCGTTCTCTTTCTGCAAATTGAACATAAAACTCTATTTGAACGAATGACAAATATCCCCGGTCTTCCTTAAACAGTTACACCTTTCTAAAGAGGACATCTTTGAGAAAGAAGATAGACCACAAAAGCTAAGTGACTACTTAATGCAGGATAAAAATAAGACAGAAAGCTCTCAGAGGGTCTGCTTTACTTTTGTCCTGAATAAAGCTGCCTATTATTACCAACTTGTTAAGATAACGAAAATGTCGTTTTATTAGTGTCCGGTTGAGAGAGGGAGAACTGTATTTATAATCGACCAATAAAATGCATACTTCCTGTTGTCGCTCAACCAATCAGCGCCCGGCACCCGGAAGGGAAGTGTACACCCGATACCACTTCTTCCTAGTCTGATTGTGATAACGTACACGGACCGTCTAATCTGTGAGATTGGATATTGCGATTGACATACAGTGGAGAAGACATTATTCTTTCCCAATAAACGCGTTTGCGCTTAAACTATTATTTCCATTGCAAACAGTTTGGAGCCAGATCAGACGCCGGGTAAACCGGCGTCTGATCAGGCTCAAAACTGTTTGTCACTTAAAGTAACATGGATGGTTAGAATTGCCAAACAGTTGTCCTTTTCTACATTTTATTGCAATGCGTTTGCGTTTCGTTTACGTT
Source organism: Gari tellinella (assembly GCA_922989275.2). Classification (NCBI taxonomy): domain Eukaryota; kingdom Metazoa; phylum Mollusca; class Bivalvia; order Cardiida; family Psammobiidae; genus Gari; species Gari tellinella. The sequence continues at coordinate 7,035,712 of OV277868.1, read as the reverse complement.
TAAACGGGAAAGAAAACATCTTCTCCACTGTATACAGCGGGGAAATACATTAAACTGTCCCATTAAAACGAAACTATTCGCCAATGCAGTTCAATAAAATGATGAAAATGACATTTGTTAGGGTTTTTTAAATGCGAATAATCTGTAGCGTGTTCAGACAATTGTATCGGAGTCCAACGTCCTTTAGAATGCAAACAACCCTTATAGTATGACATCCTATGTTCTTTAATACTCCCCATGCATTACGCCCCACCCCCACCCCCACCCCAAACCACCACCATGTTTGTTTACTTTTCAAGGGTACGAATCGGAATACATGTAACACACACAAAAGTGTACTTATCTTATCAACTAAAATGCATCAATTTCACCGTATACAAAAATAAAGCTTAAATATAACATTGTAAACTGCTTTGCTTGATACATTAAGTATAGAAAAATGTTGGTTTACTGGAAAGCAATTAACTCTTGTTGTCTGCAAGGCACGTTTCAAAGTTAGATTTAAGGATGAATGATTTAATAAATGTCGATAAAAGTGTCAAACAGTTTGGGTCCTGATCAGACGCCGCGTACTGCGGCGTCTGATCAAGACCAAAACTGTTTGCCAACGCGCTTTAAGGCGCCATTGAGAATGAAAGGGTTAATCCGTTTATGCCCGGGTATTTGAATAAAGAGTAAATAATAGATACAAAATGAATGATCAAAGACACTACGGTATATTAGTGAAATGCTTCAGTTGGTGACATTCCTGTTCTTACACTAACAAATATTGAAAAGCAATACTGAATAAAATTATAAAGATTATTTAGATATTTGACCTTATTCTATAAGATGTATATTTTCTAGAATAAGCTTTTCACCGCATTCTCTTAGAAATCAAGTAGGCAGATTTGCACGGAACATATTAGCTGGTATAGTCAAACAACTAGGTTAGACGTGTCACGGGGTCGCCGAGTCCATTTTTAAGGGAGATCAGCATTTCGGATATCCACGTGGCAATTTTTAAAAGAAAACTTTTAGTTATTTGTACAAACAATAAAGGTATTAGTTATCGGAAACATAGAGTAGTGGATAAGACGTAGGGCTAAAGGAAAGCATGATCGGGAAACATTTTATCAAGCACGGGTTCGAGTCTTGCATCAACCTAAAATATTTTTTTGCTAAAACAATATTAAGGATTCTATAATTACATTGCATTAAAGTATTGCGGAAAGCCCCCTGAAGAAAACAACTAAAACTTGTATTGATATTTGTATTTTATCATCCCTTTGTTTTTGAAAATATGGCTAATACAGGACTCGATCTCAAACTAATGCACCCCTTCCCCAACATCGAAGAACATGTGCATAAATAGTCAGTATAATACAGTATGAAATAAGATAATGCTTTACTATTCATTCTAGATTAAAAAAAGGTTTGAGGTTGACGCGGGATTCGAACCCACGCTGAACAAAAACACTGTTATCACAATGCACTCTGCGTACCTACACTTTACCTTCTGCGCTAAAGTGCTGACAACACAAAAATGGAAACTGGAATCAAACTCAGAAAAGAATAGCCAAACACTCGTCATTTTCTTTACACAATTTATTTACAATTTACAACCAGTTAGAACTACCAGTGAAGAATAAAATAAACTTATTTAATACTCTTGTTTCATCAACTCTTAATTACGCAGCGGAGATCTGGGGTCACCACCCAGCACCAAACGTGGAATTAATCCACTCAAAATTTTGTCGCAAAATACTTGGCGCAAAATTATCCACAAATCTCGAGGCAATATACGGAGAATTGGGTAGATTTCCTATGATAATACATAGACAAATCATCATGATAAAATATTGGCGGAAAATAATAAACTCTGATAAGCAATCGTTACTATACAAAACATACAGTACTCTAAAATTGGATATGGAACAAGGAAATAATTATAACGGAAATAACTGGGCAACGAAAATTAAGGGCATTTTAGAAAATTCAGATCTAGATTTTATCTGGTACAACCAAAATAACATACCAATAGACTTAGGAGCCATAAATTAACAAATCATTCATTTTTATAAACAAAGCTGGTATGTTAAACTAAATAATTCAAACCGTCTAGAAACCTATGGTCTATTTAAACATGATCTTGAATTTGAAAATTATCTCTCATTTATCCAGGAAAAGAAATTTCGAATTGCCTTAACAAGATTTAGAATATCATCTCATGATCTAGAAATAGAAACCGGAAGATATACAAACAAAGAAAGAAACCAAAGAATATGCACGAAATGTACAAATCACCAAATTGAAAATGAGTATCACTTCCTACTAATATGTCCAAAGTACAGCCAATTACGCGCGAATTACCTACCACGATATTATTATACATGGCCTACAATACAAAAATTTCAAAATCTGATGTGCATAAATAACAAGAAAATTGTCAGCAATATTTCCAAATACATCTACTTCGCAAATCAAATAAGGAATCAGATAGATCTTAGTAAAAATTAAAAAGATTAACTAAAACTAAAACACATACGCAAACAAACACTTAAAGTCACTGAGCGAACAGAAATATTAAATAAATAAACAGATAAATATTAGAAAACCATTAAATGAATAGAATTAAATAAATAAATAAATAGGGTGAAACGGGAGAAGACGAAAGTCATACAAAAATATGAGTAAATAGAATTAAACAAAATAAGACACCTGTATCCTAAATGTACATATCTGCAAAATTTAAATTTGAATTCCAAATTTAATCTCAAATTTCAAATTTCAAATTTCAAATTATTTTCAAATTTCAAATTTCAAACTTGAAAATTCTTATTTCTTATTCAAAGCTCAATTTCTAGATAGAGCTCTTCTAGGAAAATCATATTAAATATTTAACTTTCTACATTAGTACTGAAAAGAGATATATATCTAGCACTTGCTTTTGTCTATTTACATGTTCATATACCACTGTTGTGTTATTATACCATGCTTGCTACAAGCATACGATGTATGTTTAATGCAATAAAGAAGAATTGATTGATTGATTTACTATACTCTAAGCAAAACGGTGAAGGGTGTAAATACGCGATTAAATCAAAAATAGAATCTAATGATGCACATTTTCGTTATAATTCACGTACTGTGGCGTTTTTTGACGGAATTTGATGAAATAAAAAGTAGATATTGATAAATTAATCATTTCCCGAGGGTACCACAAGAGAATATCGGCGAACTAGTCTAATTTAGCGTCAGTTTAAGTCGATAGTTAAGACTAGGTGTCGAATTGCGCTGTTTACCTTGTATCTATAATAGAAGTCTAGTAAAAAAAAATTATATTTTTGGCCAATAGATCTAGATGTATGTGTCAAGTACCTGTGTATTGGATAGGGGAATACAATTTTTTCGCGAACACGGCATTCATTTTGTGATTTCACCCCAATCGTTTAAATTGTTTGATTCCAACTCATGTATATAGCGTGTATAGTATGCGTATGGTGACTAAAAAGCACCGTCTATCAAGTGCCGAAAAAGAACTACATTTGTAAATAAGATAAAATCGTTGCCTACATTTAACCACCGCTGTGTCGAAATTCGGTTCATTTTAAAATATAGCCATGCCCGGGATACGTTTACACCCAGTGTAGTGGATCCCGGTCGTATTACGCAATACTAAGCCGTGTAGTAATATTTGTATCAGAATTTATTTCTTCTTTCAGTTTCATTTTGATGGTTTTAAATTACCCGTTTAGTGATTTAGGTCTGTTTTAAACATTTCAAAGAACGGTATGGTCCCTAAAAATGGTCATACATTATTATTGACATTGTTTGTATTTCAAACATTAAAATAGGTATGATTACAAAATGGGGTTGACGAATTTAATAATATTACTATAAACCCATTTGTATCCAGTGGAGTCTTCCATGCATATATATATATTAGATTATTCAAGTTTTGATATAAGGGTGCTTGGTCAAATGCGGCGTCTGATATGAGTCTACACTGTTGGTATATGTCCCTTTTATAGGACTCTAGGCACAACTGTGTTAACCATTTGAACCCTAGTCCCGCGTATAGGCGTCCTTTTTAAACGGTATACATGTGAAAATTGCACTAGTCCTATGCAAACAGTGCATACCCAGATCAGAGGGCTCCTTACGGAGCCCTCTGATCTGGGTCTTCACTTTTTGTCATAATGCAAAACATTGACAAAAACAACCCTTAAAAGTCAGAAATTGACTAGACTAAAATTGAAACTTGGATTGTCCAGTTTAGGGAGAAAAGAGTTAAACTGTTGCTTATAACTATACTTTCAGAGTAATGTTTAAAGCAGTTTGCAAAAAGACATGTAAAAACGAGCGTCGAATAGTTTGAATCAGACGCCGCGTATTCAACGTGTTTGCAAAGTCGACTTTAGTTGTCTATGATGCTGAAAGAGTTAAAGAACGAATGAAACTAAAATAAAATCCTGTCAATATGCGAGCTGTTTACATAAAGACTGTTTATTATATACCTACCAATGTTCTGCCCGAAATATTTCTGTATTTTATCGAACAAATACACCTTGACGGATTGAAAATTCCGTATTACCCATGTACCTTGTGTAATGGGAAAAGAACGTTTACTGTGTAGTCGGAAGTTCGGAACTACAGTAAAACCTCTCTATTACGACCACTAAATTATGTTAAGTATTAGGGTGTTTACGGTAGGTGACCGCTTAAAGCAAGGTGACAGTGAAACAGAAAGCTCCTTTAGGAGCTTTCTGTTTCACTGTCACCTTGCTTTAAGCTGTCACCTCTCTATTATTTAATCAATTAGCATTCGTTTTAGTGGTCGTAATAGCGAGTATTTACTTTCACGCGCCATTCCCCGAAGTTTGACGTATGGGAAATCCCGTTTATTTATAGTAACGCTCGAAACATTTCTATCGTGTTTCATTTTATTTTTATTATAAGAGGTATATAATAAAAGGAACATTACTATACTTTGCATATCTTATGTACCGGATCACAACTCGAGTGATCCGGTGCATCAGATATGCAAAGTAGATCTATAGTAATATTCCGTTTTTATTATTCGTTATTGCAACTTGTTCAGTATATTTGCAAATAGTTTGTCTCTAATCAGGGAGAAAACGAGCACAACTATTTTCTAAAACGATGTTTCAGTTATTTCCCTTTTAATATTAAATCGATTTCAGCCTTTTTAATTGATGATACAAGCAATAACGAGACCGAAAATTTGTTAGTTTTTTTCTCTATAGAATCTAAAAACATTTTCGAATACTACTTGTTAGAAAGAATTAGTCATGTGTTTAGGCTGCTAAACACAATCAATCCTAGTGACGAGTATACTCGTCTTTGGAAAAAACAGTGTAGCTGTATGATATTATAGTATACAGTAAAACCCCTCTAAACCGGAACCTCTAAATACCGGAATTCTCTCTAAACCGGACAAAAATGTTGGTCCCGTGTCCTACCCTTTTTTACGTCTTTGATTTATACCTTCACTGAAGAAAATACATTCATTAACATATATCAGAAATATTTTCTATATTCTAGCAGATGATAGCTTAAAGCAGGTTGAAAGTAAAGCAGAATGCGCCTTAAGGCGCATTCTGCTTTACTTTTAACTTGCTATAAGTGGTCAGCTACCTTCCATACTGTAGATACAAGATATGAGTTAAAACCCCTCTAAACCGGAAACCCCTCTAAACCGGATGTTTTTGTTGTCCCCACACATGTCCGGTTTAGAGGGGTATCACTGTACTTGTCTAACCTTGGTTGATATTTCAAATATCTTAAAATTTCTGATCACAAAATGGTACTTTTATATACAGAGAAACCCCTTTAAACCGGACATGTGTGGGAACAATAAACATTTCCGGTTTAGAGGGTTTCCGGTTTATGGTTTTAACCCATAGATTGTTTCTAGTGTAAGATAGCTGATCACTTTTTTAAAGCAGGTTGAAAGTAAAGCAGAATAGGCATTAAAGCGCATTCTGCTTCACTTTCAACATGCTTTAAGCTATCATCTGCTAGAATATTGAAATTATTTCTGAGTATGTATATTCATGAATATATTTTATTCAGTGTAGGAATGATTCAAAGGCTTAAAAACGAAAATAGGCATATATCTATTTATAGTGTAACGGGTTTAGTTAAAGAAGGGTTGAAAACGGGACCAAATGTTTTGTCCGGTTAAGAGAGAAATCCGATATTTAGAGGTTCCGGTTTGGAGACGTTCCACTGTAAACGAATTTTTCAACTCAACTCAATTTTATTTCGGCTTTGGTTCACAATTAACATGAACAGCAAAAGCATCAAGTAATATACATACATAATAAAGAATATCAAAATAGGTTGTGTCAGTGAGGTCTTATAAGGATCAAAAGTAATTATCATTTAAGTATAGGAAACGACTACTATAAATACTTGCATTTGTATTTAAAGGGCATTCTACTCATCCGTTTGGATCCTGACCAGTCATCCTGTGTCTGAATGACTGTTCTGGATCCAAACCGTCATTCTGTTGTTTATATTTTCAAAAAAGACAGCTTATATCTTTATTAACATAAATTTTGTATTATACTAAACATCTATATGTAATTAGCACTATTGTAAATGTAGATAGGGCGCATGTGAGAAACAAACTGCTTATACATGTAGCCAGGATAAGGACTAATATAATTATTGATGAAAACTGATTAGATGCAGATAAAACGCCGATTTATGTAGAGTCTTATCTGGATCCAAACCGAATGTTAAGAGAAATAAAATATTACATTTTAGACATACCGGGTATACACAAGAGAGTAGAAATGCTTCTTTACTAATCATATCGCCACTCTTGTGTGAGACGTAATCTGATAAGTAACCGTATACAAAAGATTTATGTACCATCATTTGATTTACATTCATACAAACAAAGATACATTCGTTACTGCAAATTAATACTTCATTCAAATATTCTGCATATGAATATTTACAGGGCTGCCATTTCTCCGGATTTTTCCTAAATCTTCGGATTTTTTTTCTAGTATATGGTAGCTTAAAGCAGAATGAAAGTAAAGCCGAATGTTTCTTCAAAACAATCAGATTAAGATTAATGATTCTGGCAGATAGTAATACAGTGGAGAATCTGTTATTCTTTCCCAATAAACGCGTTTACGCTAAAACTATTATTTGCAGTGCAAACAGTTTGGAGCCAGATCAGATGCCGGGTAACCCGGCGTCTGATCAGGCTCCAAACTGTTTGCCACCAAGATAAACAAGAATTATCAGTATTGTCTAAAAGTTGTTCTTTTCTACGTTTTAGTGCTTTGCGTCTGCGTACGTTTGCGTTTAAACGGGAAAGAATAACAGATTCTCCACTGTATGACGTCACTAATGACGTCAGAATAACAGATTCTCCACTGTACTAGAACCAATACAGTGGGAAAATATTGTGATTTCCAAATACAAAACGTTTGTTCGTAAACATAACATAATCTTTATTTGGCATTAAAAAGGACCATGACATACATGTATGTATAGCTAGAACAAATGATATTCATAATACAACACATTCCATTGAGAACAGTTTCGAACCGAGTAACTCGGAGTCTGATCAGATTCCAAACTATCTGCTATATTTTAATCTTTAAAATATTGTTAATTTCTAAATGAACGTTTAACCGGGGGAAAATAACATACTACAGCAATACCTTTTGTGAGACAAATATTGTGTGCGTTGTTCGGGGAGAGTCGTTATAGGGAGGGAAACCGGCTTACATTTGCAAACAGCTTGAATCGAGATCAGACACCGCGTAACGCGGCGTCTCTTCTGGATTCAAGCTGTTAATCACTTGTCATTAAGGGTTTTCTGACAAAATGTCAATTATGTAACTTTGAGAAATACAGCATACGACAAGGTTAAGCAGACGATTATTGCAGCCGTGAAAAATGTGGGCATAACTCTCTTGTTTTGAGAACAGGGACAAGCGTTGTTGTAAAGAGAGACTCCTTGTTCAGAGGGATGTTGTAAGGAGGCAATTAAAGTCCCATTGTGTTTTCAGACCTTTTCTTAATGCCTGAAATACAATAACGGTTAATAATAATGTTTGAACATTCTTATGGGCCAAACTGATCTATGAAATGATGAAGACGGACCTAAATCACCAAAAAGGGCGATTTAAAATCATAACAAACCGAAAATAGAACGTCTGACATAAACATTACCACACGGCTTAGTATCACGTGATACAGCCGAATTCAACTTCACTGGGGGCAACCGTATCTACCTCCACCCGTCCATCCATCAGTCAGTTAGACTAACACACTTTTTTGTCCGCTCTCTTACTCAACTATTTTTTATCCAATCTTCCACAAACTTGCTGCATATGTTCATTGATATAAAATCAAGGTTTAGTTTGATTACTACTAAAATCGCATAAGTTTTTTTTGAGTTTTTTGCCTGTTAATTAATAAAAATGACTGTTTCAGTCATTTTAGCGCTCTAAAACAAACAGCTTTTATCGGATATTCACCAAACATGCTGAAAATATTTATTCATATAACATTTAGGTCTAGTTTGATTATTACCAAAATCGCACGTGGCATATCTGAGTTTTTGCCCTTTATGTATTAAAAAAATGACTGTTTTCAGCAAGTTTTGCTTTCTAACACAAATACGTTTTATTTGATCTTCACCAAACTTGCTGAAAATGTTTATTGATATAATATCAAGGTTTAGATTGATTACTATTCAAATCACATAAGGTTTATCTGAGTTATTGCCTGTTTATTAAAAATAAAATGACTGGTTCAGTCATTTTTGCACTCTAACACATACAGTTTTTATCGGATATTCACTAAACTTGCTGAAAATGTTTAATGATATAAAATTTAGGTCTAGTTTGATTATTACAAAAATCGCATGTGGCATATCTGAGGTTTTGCCCTTTATGTATTAAAAAATGACTGTTTCAGCATTTTTCGCTTTCTAACACATACAGTTTTTATCAGATATTCACCAAACTTGTTGAAAATGTTTATTAATATTAAATCTAGGTCAATCATCTTAACTACCAAAATCGCGCAAGGCATGTTGGAGTTATTGCCCTTGAATAACTAAAATTTTGCTATTTCATCCTTATTTTTGCCCTGTCCACTCTGTAAAAGGACCAGTTTTTTTATTCTATTTTAGCCAAATATTTGGTCAATGGTTGCATGTGCTTCATCTTAGCCGTGTTGGTAATAAGTTAAGTAATAAATGACCACTCCATTTCTCCTTTACCTCTTGAAGGATTTTCATTCAACTGTATTCGATTTTTGTCCTTGACCTAGATTTAATACCAATACACGTTGTCAGCAAGTTTGGTGAAGATCCAATAAAAAAGAGTTTGTGTTAGAGAGCAGAAAATGCTGAAACAGTCATTTTTTAATTATTCAAGGGCAATAACTCAGACATGCCTTATGCGATTTTGCTAGTTATTGAACCTGACCTACATTCTATACTAATAAAAATTTGTAGCAAGTTTGGTGAAGATCCAAAAAGAAGTGTTTGAGTTAGAGAGCGGACAAGGCTGGAACAGTCATTTTCAGCAAGCTCAAGGTATAGATTCTCCGTAGTTTGTTTCAATAAAATGTACACGTTGTTATTGGATCTCATAGTGTTTAACCCTGTGCCTACTGGTCGTAACTTTACAGAATTTACAAACTATTTGAATCTAAAAAGACGCCGCGTAACGCGGCGTCTCATCTGGATCCAAACTGTTTGACACTCGTCTTAAGGTTCGTTTAATTAAAACAATGCATAAATCTAAACTGAACACATTTTGCAGACGACAATGTCAAAGCAGACGTCTTTGCAGCAGAATAAGGGTTAACAGGGTCATTTTCAGTGCTCCAGCTATAGATGTAAGCGAGAGTAATCTGAACTAATCTAACATTTTGTCACTCATTTCAGCACCGAATGCTATGGTGTTACTACTGATTAAACCGTCTCTTCGAGACAATTTTAATGAGTATGACAACATTGGGTTTAAAAGCAGAAATAAAGATTTTAGTTTTCGAAATAATTCCGTTATCTGGAGCCCTGTATTTACAGAGTTGTCCTTCTTTCCATTCACAAGGGAGGCTTTTTAATTTGTGCAGCACCAAACTATTATAAATCAACTTTAAAAAGCGAATTTCTTAGATAAAACCGGTTTTTGTGAAAGAATCACGTCCCGCGTAGTTCAAATGGGACCCCAAACAACCGTTTTATGCAGGTTTCTCAAACACACAATGCGGCTTTAATAGTTGTACAGTGGAGAATGTGTTATTCTTTCCCAATAAACGCGTTTACGCTAAAACTATTATTTGCAGTGCAAACAGTTTGGAGCCAGATCAGACGCCGGGTAACCCGGCGTCTGATCAGGCTCCAAACTGTTTGCCACCAAGATAAACATGAAATATCAAGATTGTCCAAAAGTTGTTCTTTTCTACATTTTAGCGCTTTGCGTTTGCGTACGTTTGCGTTTAAACGGGAAAGAATAACAGATTCTCCACTGTATGACGTCACCAATGACGTCAGAATAACAGATTCTCCACTGTAGTAAGGGAGTACTGTATGACCATTGCACACTGTTTAGTATCTGTTTGATCAGATGCCGATTTTGTTTTATTTCATAGCATTTCAGTCTTTTTTTATTTTCATGAGAGAGAAAATCGTCTGCTCCTTTATAATTAGGACTTTGATCAGCCCCTTGGCAGCCAACAAACATGAAAATCTCACAGATCAGTCATTAACATCGGTCAATCTCTTGGCATAAACAAAATTAATACGGAATTTTTCACAAATCAGACGCTAACATCTGCCGATCTCCTGGCAGGCAAAAAACATAGAAAATCTCACAAATCAGACGCTAACATCTGCACCTCACCTGGCAGGCAAGGAAATTGGAAAATCTCACAAATCAGACGCTAACATCTGCCGATCTCCTGGCAGGCACAAAACATAGAAAATCTCACAAATCAGACGCTAACATCTGCCGATCTCAAGGCAGGCAAGAAACATGGAACATCTCACAAATCAGACGCTAACATCTGCCGATCTTCTTGCAGGCAAGAAACATGGAAAATCTCACAAATCAGACGCTAACATCTGCCGATCTCCTGGCAGGCAAGAAACATGGAAAATCTCACAAATCAGACGCTAACATCTGCCGAACTCCTGGCAGGTAAGGAAATTGGAAAATCTCACAAATCAGTCACTAACTTCGGCCAGTCTCAAGGCCGGCAAGTACGGCAAATTTCACAAATTATTCTCAAACATCGGCCAGACTCCAGGCAGGCAAGAAACATAGAAAATCTCACAAATCAGTTATCAACATCGGTAAGCCGCCTTGCACCCGACAGACACAGACACTCTCACAGAACAGGCGTTGTCTGAGCCTGATATACAGTGTCTGAGTCTAAAAGGATAAGATACCATTATAGGACTACAGACAAGGTTGTCCAGGCCCTCAGGAACAGACGTTGTGCACACTCGTGTCCGGATTCGAACAGGATACAACGACGAATTGTGCATCATTTCTGTCCTCCAAGGACATATGTTATTGCATTGGCCACCAAATGAATGCCAGTTCCTCCTCACCCTATTGTGCTCGTTATCATTCTGCCGGAGAGGTTGATAGTATATTGCTTCACTGTTCATGTCTGTTGCTATATCCATGGGAAGCCTAATATAAGCGCTTATATTTTTATTGTCAGTGCTGTTAGGCATTGATGTTATATTTTGTTGTCGTCTTTCAATACCGGTACTGTTTTGAAGTAGATAAGAAGTGTTGTCCTCTTCATGTGTGTTGTGCAAAGGTGGAAGCTGACTTGACTCGGTAATTATGGCCAAGACGACGAATGCCCCAAGGACAGCGGTGAGCACATGATATAAACCCTGAAATATTTATAAAAAAAAATGCATGTTAAACTTGAGGCAATGGGACAACTTTCAAAGAACCTGCTTCCAACTTTTGTATTTCTATCTGTGTTTTAAAAAGACTGGAAACCCAAATTTGTACTTATTTTTTTAATGTTGCAAATTGGCGCACGGCGCCTGTACAAACACATAAAATTAATATTACAGTGTTCCCTCCCTACAACGGCCCTCCCTACAACGATTCCCTCTTTACAACGACCTTTACCTCTGTTCCCCAAACAAGAAAATTATGTCTAACGCTTCCACTGCTGCAAAAACGTTTGCTTAAAATTGTCGTCTGCTGTTTTTTCTCAAAGTTACGTATTGGACATTTTGACAGAGAGAACTTAATGACGAGTGACAAACAGCTTGAATCCTGATCAGACGCCGCGTTACGCGGCGTCTGATCTGGATTCAAGCTGTTTGCAAATGTAAGCCAATTTCCCTCCCTATAACGACTCACTCCGAACAACGCGCACATGTTTTGTCTCCCATTGGGTGTCGTTGTAGAGAGGGAACACTGTTTTAGTTTAGGAAAATAATACATTTAAAACAATAAGCTTGGCCGTGCAGAGAAGTCAAAAGGAGATATGCACTACGAGTGTGTAGACCATTCAGCCAACTCGACCACACGGGTAGTCTTATCTGACAGTCCTATTTATTAGTGCTATTATTATCCTATTTGAATTTATTTGACGAAATTTAAAACACATGGCATTATAAAAACGTATTCAAAAAGAAAATCACTGAATCTTAGTTTTGTAGATTTTACGTATCGCCTTTTCTACTCCGTCCTAAGACGGATGCACGATAATACCAATTTTTTGCTTTAATCTCAATGCTTTCTTTTTATGCAAATACACCATAACTATGGGGTTCAATCTCTTTAAAAATAGGTAAACTAGTGCGATTCATGGAATTTGCCGATCATTTTCTGTCGATTATTTTGCTTAAACGCCGAAAAAATTCAGTTCATTTCTTAACTACACTATGATATATAATATAATAGGCGTTCAGAAAGAATTTTCCTTATTCAGGATTTACTTCCATTTTTATTTTGCATCACTTTATTGCAATTATATTTTCATTTTGAAAGTACAGGTATATAAATTCATTTGAAGCGCTTGTGAACGCACAACTCCTGCGTGAAAAAAGCGCTATATAAATCTGGTATAATAATAAAATTAATATAGATCTATATATAATAATAAAAAAATACGAATATAATTATTATGTTTGGACTTTTTTATTTGTTATGATTACATCTTTGGAGAGAACAAACATAATCTGCTATCCAGTCCGTTTCTACGTCTTGAATAGCATTTTGCATAACTCATTCAACCCTGACACCTTTAAAGGACAATTCCATTTCCCAATTAAGTCCAATCCATTTATGACTATTTAGGGCTGTGTTCTGCAATATAATGCAAATAGGCATACAGTGCAAACTGAGCCCTCTGATCTGGGTCTATACTGTTTGAATAGGACAAGTTTACTCTTCACAGATACAGTAACACTATTTGTTAATGACAAGTATACTCGTCGCTAGGGTTGAATATAGGGGTAAATATAAAGGTGCCGTTACCATTTTCTTGTAATGTCCTGATTCCTATGTGTGCATAGGCTGTAGAATCTCTCCAGGAATCTTTAAGAATTGACCACCGTATCTCACGAATATAGGTTGAGAAATGAGTTGCTTCCAACGTGTTTCTGTTGCTGGGAAACGGTTTTAACAAGCCTGGAATATAAGCATAAGATCTACACTGATTCAAAGAAATCGTGCAAATGGTTGGACAAAACTACCAACTTTTACTTGTGTATGATACAGTGGGAAAACATTATTTTACGTTTAAACAAAACTAAGCACAAAAGCAAAGCAGTAAAATTAAGATTATTACAGTTTATTTGAAGTACAGTACTCCCTCTCTACAACGACACCCAATGGGTAACACATATTGTGTGTGTTGTTCAGAGGGAGTTGTTATAGGGAGGGGAATTTAAAACTTGGCTTACATTTGCAAACAGCTTGAATCCAGATCAGACGCCGCGTAATGCGGCGTCTGATCTGGATTCAAGCTGTTTGTCACTCGTCATTATATTAATTTATCAAATTGCCCACTTATATGTATCTTTGAGAAAAAACATCACGACACGACAATTTTAAGCAGAATATAACAGCAGTAAAAACGATAGACATGCAGCAGTAGTAAAACATTGTAGGCATAGTTCTACTGTTTAGGGAACTGCGGCAGGGGTCGTTGTTAGTAGGGGGTCGTTGTTCGGAGGGCCGTTGTAGGGAGAGAGCACTGTACATTAGGATATATTCAATTCTAATCGCAAACAGCATGCATGGTAAGTTGCCGAGTTAGTCGGAGTCTTATCAAGCTCCAAACTGTTTACAATGGGCATAATTGTTTAGCCCGCCCCTTACTCCGGGTACAGTGGAGAATCTGTTATTCTTTCCCGTTTAAACGCAAACGTACGCAAACGCAAAGCACTAAAACGTAGAAAAGAACAACTTTTGGACAATTCTGATAATTCATGTTTATCTTGGTGGCAAACAGTTTGGAGCCTGATCAGACGCCGGGTTACCCGGCGTCTGATCTGGCTCCAAACTGTTTGTGAAAGAAAAAATAGTTTTTCGCGTAAACGCGTTTATCGTGAAAGAATAACAGATTCTCCACTGTACAAAGGCTATTTGAAAACAGTTTCGATCCTGATCAGACGCCACGTGTTACTGTAAGACACTCATTTCAACATGTCGTAAGTCAAAATGTCTTTAAATTAATTTCGAGAAATAAAAGCAGACGACGATTATTGTTTAACCCATTACCCCATAAATACACCTTTTTTACACTTTTAATTTATTCCTCCACTGAAGAAAATAGTTCCGATTTATACAGCCATGCATATGCATCACAAGAAATATTTTGTATATAGTTGAAGATAGTAGCTTAAAGCAGGTTTAATGTAAAGCAGAATGCGCCTTAAGGCGCATTCTGCTTTACTTTCAACCTGGCTTTAAGTGGTCACTTGTCTTCAAAACTAGAAACAAGTTATGGGGGAAAAGGGTTAAAACAAATTACGTACATGTTCTACTGCAACCAACTGATCCAAAAATGTCACTCAAATTATATAAGTTATTCTATAAGTATAATTAGTAAGCTATTTCTTATTTCTTCTTCTTCTCTTCTCTTACTTACCACTCACTCTATTTGTTGTCACTAAATAATTATGTATGTTTAAAGCCATTGTATATAGATACATGTATATAGATGTTAACACACAAGGGGAAGGGCCGAATCTAATGTTGTGAGAACTTGTGGCCCAACCCCATTTCTCTGTATATTTATGGAATAAAATATGTTTAAACTTAACTAAACTATCGTTCATGATCAAATTTATCGTGAGGTGTTTACCCCGTCGTCGCCATATTGTCGTCTGCTTTAATATTGTTGTCTGCAATATTTTTTCAAACTTAAATTTTAGGCAGTGTATCTGAGGTAATTTAAAAAAACCGGCAAACAGTTACGCGGCGTCTGATCAGGATCAAAACTGTTTGAAAATGCCCTCTTAGACGTCATTAAAAGTGCAAGGGTTATACAATTTTCCGTCCATAAACATGTGTTCGACTTTCGAATAATTTCAACACTGGTGATTCAGGTTTGTTATAATCAATATATCTATGCTAGGTAACGTATATGTTTTAGTTTTCCGCCCATAAACATGTATTTTCATATTTTTGAATACGAGCAACTCAGATATTTTAATGTTTTGTGACTGCACCTGAAAATGTTTTCTGACTATACGCATGTCTTTTATTGATTTGAATAATGGCAGTTGAGACATTTTTATATCAACAGTTTTAATATTTACTCGTGTGTCATATTTACATGTTAAAGATATTCACACACAAACATGTATTTTAATGATTCTGAATACTGACGATGCAGATATTTTAATATCAGTCCTTCTAATATTCATTATAATTGTAACTTCCATCCCAAAAACATGTATTTTCTTAATTTTGATACCAGTATTTAACCTTTTCACTCTCAATGACGCCATAAAGCGCTTTTGCAAATAGTTTGGGTCCTGATCAGACGCCGCCTAACGCTTCAAGCAGGTTTAAAATAAAGCAAAATGCGCCTTACGGCTTTACTTTCAGGTTTAACTTTCAGCCTGCTTTAAGCTACAATCATATAGGATGTATAGAATATTTTTTATTGTGCATATTCATGATTGTAAAAAAAGTGGAACTATATTCTTTAGTGGAGGCATAAATTTGAGGCGTAAAAAAGTATGGGTTAATGGGTTAATACATTTTCATTCCTTACCAAATACGTAGGATGTTGGTATTTCCAGAAACCACTGTGTACTGCAACCTACGTCTTCTGTGGCCTGCTTCAGTAACGGTCGAAGTTTTATACCACCCCAAATTGTCAGCATCAAATTTTGGACAAAATTCCCTCGTTCACATAGTTTCGCTTCCTCCATCTTTTATTGCATACATGTACTTACCAGCTTGTTGCAAGAATAAACCCTATGATGTAAATTACAGTCGGAACTCGATATTCCAATCTCGCTAAAGTCGGACATACCCGTATTTCAAAGTTGAAACGTGGCTGAGCCACGTTTCAACTTTGAAATATGGGTATGTTCGAACTAACGCCAGTTTGAATAATCGAGTTTTGACTGTATTTGCGAACCATTACTAAGCGGTCACTCTTTTACGAGGCATAGGGTCGCTAAAGACATGTGGTCGCTTAATGCAGGCAAAACATAAAGTAGAAAGCTCTTAGAGCAGTATGCTTTGCGTGTGCCCTGTATTAAGCAGTGACATGTCTTATAAACCAGTATGTCAACGTCATTTAACTCATTGAGCCCTAGTGACGCATATTTACGTCGTTTACCAAATGTGTACCTGTGAAGAGTACACTTGTCCTATGCAAACAGTGAAGTCCCAGATCAGAGGGCGCCAGCAGGAGCCCTCTGATCAGGGACTTCACTGTTTGTCATTTTTCAATTTATTACAAAAAACAACCCTAAATAGTCTAAAATGGACCATCCTTTATTGCAAACTGGAATTTTCCATTGGAAGTTTCAGGGGAAAATGAGTTAAGGTGATCGTTAAACTCGAGTTTGACAGTATTCTCAAATATTTGTAAATGTTCTCAAAGTTACCTTCAACAAAGATTTAGATTGTAAACATGATTCGTTGTTTTGTAATATTCTAACACTTATTACACTTAGCGAGACTTGGCTATCATTTGCAAACAGTTTGGAACCAGATCAGATGTGGAGTTGCTCGGCGTCTGATCAGGTTCGAAACTCTTTGACACTCGTTTTATTTTTCTTCATTTTCAAATATCATGAAAAAATGATTTTGAGATTTTACGCGGACCGATTTTTTTAAGGAGACGGTAAACGAGTCAGCTAAGGGCTATGAACATGCTGATAGAAATACTTGACTTTAAAGTGATAAAACTTTGAATTGAAGATACCGGTACTAGGGGGTGGAAGGGGCAGAGATAGTGGATAGCATCCGACATTGGCCACATGCAACGGAACTTGTTAATATTAGATCCAATGGCTCGTCGTGTTGATAGTGAACCCCTTGGCTGATAGCATTCCGGTAGGCAATACAGTGTACATCCTCACGTGAGAAATTAATATACTAACAGGACACAGAAACTATACATTTGGTTTGAGCAATTTTTGTTAACTTATAAGTACAAACCATAGACACAGTTGGTATCAAATGTCCCAAAATGTATAGGCTACACGATGTATTTTTAAATATGGGGATTCGGAAAGTTTGATGATCTTGAGCGAACCTTATTAAATTTTTATAAATACATTTTTACATTAAGAAATCAACCCCGTCATAAATGGTTTATGGAGAAATAGGAGTACATGTAACGCCCTTACAAGTTGATATCCATAACAGAGTTATATCATATTGGTCGAGAATAATTGATAATCTAAGGTCTGACCAACTAAATAAACTGTCCACAAACATATATCTTCTAATTATATACATATTATAGAAATTTTAATATGAAATCTCAATGGACCTTACGACTTTGTTATGTAATGGATGATTTTCGGGTATATGGTATAGTCAACAATTTATAACTTCGAAATGGCTGACCAAATCATCATATATTACAATTAAAGATATTTTTATCCAAAATTGGTATGCAACAATAGACAAAACTTCAAACAATAACATGTAAAAACATATCAAGAATGATTTTAGAATGGCACATTACATAAAATCTTGATCTACTTTTCATTGTAAACGCCTTATGGCCTTCGTAACAAGAAATCATAATTTACCAATAGAGAAAGGGCGCTGGGAAAACATCCCGGCTGCTGACAGAAAATGTCCATACTGCAGAGATTTAGGCGACGAGTATCATTACATGCTCGTTTGCCCGATATTTCGTTACCGAGCGTACGATATACGTGAGTAAACATGATGAAGTTTATTGACCTATTCCAAATAGAAAGTGAACAAGAACTTAAAAAAACTCGCTATATTTTGTGACATCGTTATGAAACATTTTAAACAAAAATAAATAAACTCTATTTGAAATACAACTCCATTTGAACTACATGCCAATGTCATTGGTACATTTTATGAAGAACCTACAGTGGAGAATCTGTTATTCTTTCCAAATAAACGCGTTTACGCTAAAACTATTATTTGCAGTGCAAACAGTTTGGAGCCAGATCAGACGCCGGGTAAACCGGCGTCTGATCAGGCTCCAAACTGTTTGCCACCAAGATAAACATGAGTTATCAGAATTGTCCAAAAGTTGTACTTTTCTACGTTTTAGTGTTTTGCGTTTGCGTACGTTTGCGTTTAAACGGGAAAGAAAAACAGATTCTCTACTGTAGTTGTTGAATAATGAGCTAACTTGTTTGAAATCTTGAGTTATACATTAATTGCTTGATCAATTGACAGATAGTTAATTGAACAATTAATTAATCTATTGATAGTGATGCTTTGGAATTATTAATAGCTCCTAAAATGTATAAGGTTATAGAATGATGGATTGATTACGTAATCCGCAACTAGTTGTACTTATTACATTAATTGCATTAATGTTTTTTATTTATGCTTTTCGGTGGATTACCACGATATAGCAGTGGATGATCACTTGGTAATCCACTGCAGTGGATTATCACCAATCGCTTTTATTATGAATTTTCCCCGTAGGGCTCCCCAAGAATCGTAGTCAATCGTGTCTTATCGTTAAATTCCGGCAGTCCGATTTGTCGCGAACTACTCACCGGAAGAGCACGAATCCAAACTCGGGAGCAACGAAGTCATTCGGATGACGTCATTATACCGCCAACTGTCACGCACATATGTTCGACATAAAACGTGGGGCTCAACACGGGATAAATAATGTACGTTCGCTTTCAATTTTTAAACAATTTCGTTTAAAAAGTGGCTTAAAAGCATAAATAAATAGAATAACTGTGTTTTTTCAGTGTAAGATCGAATTTAATCCATTTCGTGAACATCAGACTGTTATATTTTCACTCGTGGCTTCGCCACTCGTGAAAATATAACGTCTGATGTTCACTCAATGGATTAAATTTCGATCTTACACTGAAAAAAACAGTTATCCTCTATATCTCTTCATGAAGTTCAATTTCAATTATGCTGGATGCTTTGGATTTATTCATAGCTCCTACAATGTATAATGTTATACAGCACGCCAAATAAGGGGCGTAAAATGGAGAAATCCAACATCTTCTCACTCATTTAAACACAACATGCTATGTTGTAACTACTCATTAGAATCGTCTCAAAAAGACGAATCTGGTGTGTATTAACACCATAGGGTTTTATGCGGTTATAAAGATTTTAGTGTTTGAAATACTCCTCTTACTTGGAGCAACAGATTTAAGACAAACATATTGATTATTTGATCCGTTGTATAATTAACTGATGAGTAAATTGAATAGCTGATGGAATAGCCTTTCAAGATGGTTGTTTGAGAATGCTTTTAATATTTGATTTTCATTATACAGCGCTGCCTCTCTACAACGACATCCAGTGGGAGACAACATATATGTTCGTTGTTCGGAGGGAGTCGTTGTAGAGAGGGAACTTAACTTACATTTGCAAACAGCTTGAATCCAGATCAGACGCCGCGTAACGCGGCGTCTGATCTGGATTCAAGCTGTTTGCCACTCGTCATTAATTTAGTTTCTGTCAAAATGTCCATTATGTCACTTTCAGAAAAACAGCAGACCACAATTTTAAGCAGACGCTATTGCATCAATAAAATCTTTAGATATAATTGTCCTGTTTGGGGAATTTCGGCAAGGGTCGTTGTAAGGAGGGAGTCGTTGTTGAGAGGGCCGTTGTAGAGAGGGAGTACTGTAGTCCATGTGTCTATGTCTCCTATGTTCGTTTCGTAGGAGAGTGAACTTGGGCCCTATTGAAGTTTGAAACAAATAACTACATACACGTTATGCATTAGTTGTAATATTAATATTTGTAAAATTAGTTATATTTGGTGCCTTAAAAATATTTGACTTTGACCTTTGAAAGTCATTGTTAGAGTATGCTAGATGTAAGGTACCAGCGGACCAACTAATGTCTTAATATTCCGGGATGTTGCCATACATTAGTAATTGTATGGCACCATATCGGAACATTCAGAACCAAAGTACCCTCCCTAATAACATATTTGAAATAGTTGAAGACAGAAACAATAAGAAACAAACATTTACCTCTAATACTTTAATGTCTCAATTCACTATTTTGTTATATACACATGAAAAACGGCTGTTTAGACCAAACATAATTATCTAACATTTATCTACTTGCATAAATACTTTTGAATGTATATTTCCATTCTCATGCAATTTTCTGAGTTATATAATACTTTACTGAAAGTTGGCCAAATGGCCACCTGACCACTCACGGATCATGAGATCTCATGTTCTTAGAGCTGGTAATGCGGCCATGCAATCTCTTACAATCTAACAAAATCGCTTAGGTGAATAGCCGTTTTCCACGTGCATACTGGTTGTCATGTGACTATAATTATTATTATAAAAAATTTGTATGCTGATGTTTCCTGCATTGCAGGACTTATGCTTGAATGAATGAAAGTTGAAGTTGAATTATGATTTTTAATAATTTGCAGATCATAATTTTGTGTATAAATGACGATACATGTAGTGTGAAAAGTAAAAGTTGCAGACTTGTATGTTTTTATAGTCTATGTAAAACTGTGACCCTCGGGGCGGAGCCATTTTGGACCAAACGGGCATACTTTTTATAGCTTTTGGTAGATGTTTACTATGCAATGCTCCACAGTATATATCAAAGCTCTAGGCCTCCCGGCTGGCACAAAACGATTGATCGATACCAAACGACAACAACAACAACAAAATATTAAAAATCCGATCACAAAATTATGATCCGCAAGTTATTAAATCACAATTAAAACTACACCATCATGTAGCCAATACATATCAACGCATTTTTGATGTGTACTTATAAGAATGAAAAGTCTCTCTAAACCAAATGTACAGTTTCTCATCGTGTTAGTATAAGTACATGTACAGTGGAGAATCTGTTATTCTTTCCCAATAAATGCGTTTACGCTAAAACTATTATTTGCAGTGCAAACAGTTTGGAGCCAGATCAGACGCCGGGTTACCCGGCGTCTGATCAGGCTCCAAACTGTTTGCCAACAAGATAAACAAGAATTATCAGAATTGTCAAAAAGTTGTTCTTTTCTACGTTTTAGTGCTTTGCGTTTGCGTACGTTTGCGTTTAAACGGGAAAGAAAAACGTTTTCTCCACTGTATGATGTGTACTTATAAGTATAAAAAAAAGTCTCTCAAACCAAATGTACAGTTTCTTATCGTGTTAGTATAAGTATATAAGTTGACATTATCCAACTCATTTATGCCTTGATATTGCAATTAATTATCCGTATGGGCTTTTTGGAAGATTTCAATCTGGTAATCAATGGTGTTCTAAACACACTGCAGTGTTTGTCGATACCGCAAAGCAAACTATACATACAGTGGAGAAACTGTTATTCTTTCCCAATAAACGCGTTTACGCTAAAACTGTTATTTCTATTGCAAACAGTTTGGAGCCAGATCAGACGCCGGGTGACCCGGCGTCTGATCAGGCTCTAAACTGTTTGCCACCAAGATAAACATGAATTATCAGAATTGTCCAAAAGTTGTTCTTTTCTACGTTTTAGTGCTTTGCGTTTGCGTTTCGTTTCGTTTAAACGGGAAAGAATAACAGATTCTCCACTGTACCCTGATGAAATGCCGTGTAAAGCGGCGTCTAATTAGGGTGTACAGTGCTCCCTCTCTACAGCAACACCCAATGGGAGGCAACGATTGTGTGTGTGTGTTGTTCGGAGGGAGTTGTCAAATAGTGGTCATTTTCTACAGTTAGTTGCATTGTGTATGCGTTAAGTGTCATTTTTAAAAACATTGTCTCCCGGACACTTCAAAAGGACAAACCTAGTTTCCAATTTAGTCTAGTCAAGTTTTAACTATTTAGGGTTGTTATTTGTCAATGGTATCAATTAGGGCCTTTTCAGACCTGGGTTTTCACTGTTTGCATAGGATATGTATGCTCTTCATAGATATGTATACACTTAGGACGTACATATGCGTAAATAGTGTTTAACCCTTTCCCCATAGAAGCGACTGTTAGCGTATTTAATTTATTCCTCCGCTGAAGAAAATAGTTCCAGTTTCTACCCTCATGAACAATTACCATTACAAATATTTTATATAGCCTAGCAGATTTTAGCTTAAAGCAGGCTGGAAGTAAAGCAGAATGTGCCTTAAGGCACATTCTGCTTTACTTTCAACCTGCTTTAAGTGGTCACCTGTCTTCAGACTAGAAACAGTATATGAGGTAAAGGGTTAAATGGTTAAACGGAAAATTCTAAGATATTTTCCCTGTTATTATCATAGTATTTGGCCACAGTGGAGATAACGTTATTCTTTCCCTTTAAAACGCAAACGAAACGCAAACACATTGCAATATAAGGTAAAATGACAACTTATTGGCAATTCTAACCATTTATTTTAATCTGAGTGGCAAACAGTTTGGAATACAAATAGTTTTAGCTTAAACGCGTTGATATGGGGGGGGGGGGGGGGTAACGTTTTCGCCACTGTTGCAAATTGTTATCGGCTGGCTTGAAGTGCCACTTACATGACTGATAGCAAACACTGCCAGCCAATGAAACAAATCCATGAAGTACTATAAATTAAAGATAGCTGGCACTCTTTGCCAATGGAATACAACCAAGAAACACTCCAATTTATGATATCAGACACCTTTTGGCCAATGAAATACATCCATGAAGATCTATAATTAAATGATAGCAGACAAATCTAACCAATGAAAAACGACCGTGAAGTACTACATGTATATATATAAGATGTGTACACATGCTTATCATGACCTCATAAAGCCCATTGTGCCATAGCAGGCCTGCCATAAGTTCCAAATTTTTCAAGCCCGATTTTCCTGATTATATCTTTAACCCATATTCTGTTTCTAGTTTTTAAGACATGTAATGCTTAAAGCAGGTTGAAAGTAAAGCAGAATGCGCCTTAAGGCGCATTCTGCTTTACTTTCAGCCTGCTTTAAGCTTCCATCTGTTGGAATAAAAATCCGAAGATTTCGGACAAATCAAGAGAAATGGCAGCCCTTCCATAGGTATGTTTAATTACGTTACTATTCAAAGGCAACAAAACTAGTTCCATTGCAAACCATTTAACGTCATCAACTTGACACATTGGCACGAAAAATACCGATTTAACGTCATTTCGACAAGGCTAATGTTAAATCTTAGATAAGAACAGTTATCACTTTTACAGTCCGAATAACTGAAGCTGTGTACATTCGAAAGCAAAACAATAAGTTTCATTGTTTACATTCTTACGTCAGCAACTTGACAGTTTGTTGCGAAAATGCCGATTTGACGTCATTTGGAAATAGCGTCATTTCTAAGATAAAGATATCGTATTAATTTTGTCATAAAGAAATGCAGGCGGCTGCTGTTTATAAGGTATATCAATTTTCTTGCAATTTATCTCATTAATAAAGAAGAATTTTAGTCGGGAATCATCATAGTTTCCGCTAAAAGGAAGGCATACGTCGGTTAAGAACACATTTTTAAATAATCCACATGTACAATGTATATCACAAAATAACTGTTACCACGGGTGCCCTTACGCGTGACGAAACCATTTACAATGGGGAAAACATTATTCTGTCCCATAAAATGCGTTTGTGTTCAGGGGAACCAGTATGCTGTGAGATCAGGGGCCGAGGTTATGAAACTTAAAACAAACTCTGTGCTCAAAACTAAGATTTGATTACATGCTCTAGTTTTTACCAAAACATGCTTTAACCTCATTTGGATATATCGTTAACTTAGAGTTATGTATGCAAATACTCGTTATATTTAAAATGGTTGCCGAAAAATTATGAGTTGAGAAAAATTCTGAGTTTTGAGCACAGAGTTCGTTTTAAGTTTTATAATCTCGGGGTCAGACCTCGGTGTTTGATCAGATTCCAAATTGTTTATTCTCTCTGATCAAGAACAAAACTGTTAACACTTGTTTTGAAATTGCGTCAGTTATACTGTCTTAAATCTTACTTTGAAACGAATTTTTAGACAACAATAATGCAGTAGATTACATTATGGTTGCGAACGGGTAAACACCTCACGATAAATATGATCATGAAAGGGTTAAACAAGTCCGCAATATTTTGGAAAATATTTTCTTTCTTTCACTGCATTACTTATGCGTTTCGTTTCGTTAAGATTTGAAAATGGTAATGTCTGTCTCATTTTACAGATACAGTGGAGAAAACGTTATTCTTTCCCAATAAACGCGTTTACGCTAAAACTAGTATTTCCATTACAAACAGATTGGAGCTAGAACAGACGCCGGGTAACCCGGCGTCTGATCAGGCTCCAAAATGTTTGCCGTCCAGGTTAAAATAAACATTCAGAGTTGTCAAAAGGTTGTCATTTTCTTCATGTTTTGGCAATGCGTTTGCGTTTAAACGGGAAAGAATAACGTTTTTTCCCACTGTAAATGTATGAAGCTGGCGAAATAAAGTCATCAAAGGACTAAATTATCGACCAGACAGTTTGATTTGTTCGATGAGGAAGTCAATGCAAATAAAACATAATTTAATTTAAAATACATGTACATGTATTCGTGTATTGATTAGTTCAATGAAAGGCGGAAATGATATTAGCCAACCACCTGTGCAATACACATATATATGTTTGACTGTGATGGAGCCTATTTGACTATCTAAGGCAAGTTTCCATTAAACATTTTGAAAACGTTATTTCCAACGTTTTTACCCTGTCATGATCAAAGTTTTCGGGATATTTTTACCCCATTTACCGCTTTATTGTCGTCTATTTTAGTATTGTTGTCTGCAAGAACAAGAAACACGTTTCAAAATTAGATTAAAAGTTGTATGACTTAATAAATATCGATAAGAGTATCAAACAGCTTGGGTCCTGATCAGACGCCGCGTTACGCGGCGTCTGATCAGGACCCTAGATGTTTGCAAACGCTTTAAAGCGACTCGCAACCAGATGGTGCATTAAAAATATTGATCATATGGGACTATTTTAGTGAAATGCCTGGCTTAATCGAGGGAGTTACTCCCCTTGAAAATAAGCCGATACGTGACTGTCCAGCAAGAAGCCATCGATTTAGATTACAAAGAATTGATAGGGGACAATTTTTGTAACTGCAATAAAACCATTATTATTCCAATCACAATATTCGCCCCGTTATGAGTTGAAAGGTCTACATCTAAACTTTATTATGGTATATTGTGTTTTAAAATGATATATTATCTTCAACAGTATTTTTTTGATTATTTAAACAGTAAAGTGCTGCTTATATGTTCTTATACGATTATGCAAAAAAGGGGGAGGGTTGTACCATGCTTGGCTCTTAAAAGCAATTTATTTATCAAAATTAAATATCCGCCCCGTTATGAGTAAATTAAGAAAACATTGTTCTTTTTAATGATATAATTTTCAGAAAAATAACTTAGTGTCTTGTACAGTATTTTTTAGGTTGAATTACACTATATTTCATGATATCGATATATTAGAACCACTCGTTAAGGTTCGTAAATTTCCGACGGAAATTAACGACCGTAGCAATATCAGCGGGCAACCCCCCGGGGCGTTTATTGCTGGTATCATAAATCTGCCAAGGGAAAGGACATATTTCAACCCTATTAGCAATAATCTGTTGCATTAACAGATTAAGAAAAGACAAATGCAGCAAAGCGTAAATTTGAGACATCCTCTACGAAACGTTTGTAGCAGCAGAATTTATAAAGTTTTATGTTGAATGAATCTATATATAATTGTTTTAAACATGTGATTGGTTATAATGTGTAATAACTTATTTTACCAAAGTGTCATGAAAAATTGAATAAAATAAACGATCAGGTAAATTAGCTAATTTAATTGGATTTGAAATTTTTAGAAATGTTGTCAAATTTTCTTGTAATGAAATATTATCCAATATGCTGCGTTATCTTAAAGATCGAATGTTGAGTAATATTTTGCTTTGAATTGCTTTGAATAACCTTTAAATACTTCGAAATGCAAACAGTATAGTCCCAGATCAGAGATCATCCTATATGATCCTACGTGATAGGTCTTGAATCCATTGTAAGTATGTGAAGACAGTATAGAAACAGATAAGAGGAATATAGAGAAGGGTCCAGTACTTTCACGAAAGAAATGACAATTTAAATAAGCTTTATTTTGGACAGTCTGAAATGGAAGTTTTACGCAAAAGAATTAACGGAGTATTTGTAACTTTGAAATAAATTCTAGTGCTATATAGATCTAAAATGTATGCAATTAGTTATAAACCGTGTAATAACCTTTTACAAGGTAAACTGAGAACAATACATCATAAGATCGGGAAAAACACTTAGGTAAAGTTGACGTAATATCATGATATGATGTAATAAAGTTTTAATAATTTGGTCTCATTATCTTTAACTGAGACGTTATGCAAGATGTTTCTTTGATGATGGAGATAATAAAGTTGAGTAATTGTTTGTTTTTAGCAAATTGATTCGGATAATTTTTCATCACATACACAATAACCCTCTGACTTGTTAGTTGGTTGGTAGAATGTTGACACTTTGGTCGAGGTAACTAACTAGCTATTGTTCCCCTAATATTCAGGGACAATAGGTAAAGCAGAATGAGCCTTAAGGTGCATTCTGCTTTACTTTCAGCCTGCTTTAAGCTATGATCTGCTAGAATATATAAACAATTTTCTTCAGTAAAGGAATAAATCAAAGAGGTAAAAAGGCGTATTTATGGTTTAATGTGTATTAAATAAAGAAGGTTTGGAAACGGGACCAAAGCTTTTGTCCGGTTTAGAGAGAATTCCGGTATTTAGAGTTTCCGGTTTGGAGGGGTTCCACTATAGTTGCTTATAGCTGTTTAAAGATTACATTATCATTTAACTGATACAGTTCCGAAATGAGAGAAAGAAATGATGATAGTTTTATTTATTATACTGACGCTTATATTGTTAAAAGGTAATATATTAAGAAAATCTATCTTTTATTAGATCTATTCTTATATGTTCTGTTCAATTTAATTTTATACCGTCAGAAGTAATGGAGAAAGCTCCTGTAAGAGGTTTATGGACCACTTTTGTCCTGCATTAAGCAGCCACCCTTAGTTACATATCTCAAGTCTTTTTGACCGGACGGTCGTTTTACGGGTCATTTACATACATAAATATATTTTAAAATACTTATGATAATTCAATCACTCGTGAAAATGCAAATGGCAAATTTCAGTCCAGTCCAGTTAAATCTAGTCAATATTTAACTGCTTCGGGCTGTCATTCTTAAACTGCATTGCTGAATGGAAGACTATGCAAACCCTGATCAGATGGTTTGTTTGAGTGATCTGAGTCTACGCTGTTTGATAAGAAGTTGTGATTTTCAAACATACTTTGTTTGCATATGAAGGGTTGTGTGAAATGAGCCGGAAATACAAGGGGCATACGATTGCTTACTGTCATTAACCTTTTAACTGCCTAAGCCGACGACACTGACGTTAGCAAACAGTTTGGATCCTAATTACGCATGCGGTGTCTGATCAATTATCGATCTGTTTGACACTCACATTAATTGTTCTTAAGTAAAAACTGCATACAATTCCCCAAAAAATAAAGTAAACGCTGACGCATGAATAAAAAATGCGGGCGATAATATAGCAGCGGCTGTGTTTGACGGGTTAATCGTTATTACGTCATAAAGGCAGTGAAATGGTTAACTAACAATAAAACAAATGTTTGATGTGTCGATCTATAAAGCCTTTCTAACGCGACCACTCGATATAAGTATCATGGCCGGCCTCGGGGTGACAGCCTAATGCAGGAAAGAAGGAGCCCCAATACGACTCACCCCTGCGCTAAGCAGTCGCCTGCAATTAAAAATCCCAAATCATAATGACCGGGCGGTCGCATTAGAGAGGCTTTATTGCATAAATGTCTCCGATTGTTACTGTAGTTAAGCCGAAAGCTCCTTTACTTTCATTCAACTTAGTGTGTTCACTTTTTTCAGAGCTTTCTTGATATGTTTGGATCAAAGCGTTGCTTAGATTCAGGGCACGTTTTGTATTATGTTGAATTATTTGTTAAGATGAAAATGTCTGAAATGATTACCAAAGCAAATTTCAGCTAGTTTAAATGCATGTATTAAATCTGTGTCGAATAGTTTGTGTCCTGGTAAGTGGCCGAGTTACACGGCGTCTTAGGAGGACCCAAACTGCTCAGGCAGTTAAACTTAAAAGCTGTCGTTCAAAGTTCCAGGCCAAAAAAGAAGAAAAAAAAGAGAATCGTCTACAATGATGAAGTGTGTGCCGTTCATTTACTTTTATTCAATATTTTGGCGAGAATGGCGAGCAACGTGTATAAGAAAATTAAAAGTGTATTTGGATACAGAAAAATAATGTTTGCATAAGATTTGAGTAAAAGTAAAAATTAAAAATTAAAAAAAAGAGTTATTATTTAGATCTGGTACTCTGAAATCAAACACTGTATATTCATGACATTGTATTAGACGTTTCATTTTTGTCTTATAGCACAAATACATTATTATGTTACATGTACCAAATATTAGCTACAGCGGGGAAATCGTTATTAATTCTCAATATACGCGTTTACGATAAAACTATTATTTCTATTACAAATAGTTTGGAGCCAGATCAGACGCCGGGTAACCGGCGTCTGATCAGGCTCCAAACTGTTTTTCACTAAGATAAACATAATTCGTCAGAATTGTCCAAAATGTTTGCCTTTCTACGTTTTAGTGCTTTGCGTTTCAACTGGAAAGAATAACGTTTTCTCTACTGTACCTTAATGAATACCAAATTAACGCAATTATTCAGTTGTCATTTTCATGTAATAAATCATTATTTACATATTATTAAATGGCTTATTCATTGAAACCTGCTTAAACTGAGAACCCGAAATAGTGTGAGATTATTTTATTACCCACGGCGATAAGACTTAGTGAAGATTATACACGCAGCATGTCGTCTGTTTTATTATCACAGTGATAGGGTCGTGGGCAAGTCACGGAAACACGTAATTTCCGGCAAGTTGTAAATATGTGTCAAACGCTTATATAAATGGTAAATAATTAGTTTAAGATAAGAAATTCTGTTTAAAAAAATGTATTTCAATAAAAAAAAATATTGGTCTCTGGTGGGATTCGAACCCGGGGCCCGGCATTGGCGGACAGAAGGCAAAATAGGGGAAACCGCTTAGACCAATGGACCACGGAACTATCCGTTTATCTCGGATCGATTTAACGTATTTCAATGTGTAGCGATCGAAAGTGCATACAACCTCACAATTCGGCTCGGGTTTATGTCTGAGCCCGTGTAGAGAAGCAACAACAACAACTATACCGTCTACTAGTCGGTATAGAAAAACGATGGAAAATATCTAAAAATCTAAGATTCGGTGACGACTCTTGAGACTTTTTTTGGACTGATCATATTTTTTTAATGTCAGAAGCCAAATAATGCCACAAATTTGCTTTTATTTGAGTATTTTATTTTATTTTGACAAGTACACCATCCGGTTGCGAGTCCCTTTAAGGCGTAATTGAGAGTGAAATGGTTAAAACGCCACGAAACCAAATATAATGCAATAAAATTTGAAAAAGTGAAAATTTTATTTTAATCTTAGTGCAAGACAGTATGGAACCTGATCTGATGTTGAAATACTTGGCACCTGATCTGGCTACAAACTATTTGCGACAAAAATATATAAAGGTTTAAGTCTAAACGCATTTATATATAGGAAAAGAATTACACCTTCCCCGATGTTGCAGTTTATTGTAATTTACTTAAATAGTGTTAACCGTTTCATCACCGAAGTCTACTTAAGTCGATTTTGCAAACAGCCTGAATCCAGATCAGACACCACCTCTCTTGACGTCTGATCAGGATCAAGCTGTTTGCCTTTTTGATCTTATAGATCGATATTTCTTAGGTCATAATACCTTAAATCTAACATTGAAACTATCTTGCAGATAATAATAATAAATTATTAATAATGAAACAGGCAACAATATGACGGTGACAGTGTAAAACATTACGATTAATTTGGCGTTGAACGTTTAAATCTAAATGCAGTGTTCCCTCTCTACAACGACACCCAATGGGAGACACAGATTGTGTGTGTTTTTCGGAGGGAGTCGTTATAGAGAGGGAAAATTTAGACTTGGTTTACATTTGCAAACAGCTTGAATCCAGATCAGACGCCGCGTAACGCGGCGTCTGATCTGGATTCAAGCTGCTTTGCATTCGTCATTATGTTTATTCTATCAAAATCTCCACTTATATGTAACTTTGAAAAAAACCAGCAGACGACAATTTTAAGCAGACGATAGTGTAACAGTAAAAGCGTAATATATAATTGTGTTGTTTCGGGAACTGTGGCAAGTTTCGTTGTAAGGAAGGAGTCCTTGTAGGGAGGGCCGTTGTAGAGAGAGAGCGCTGTAATAAAACTTCATGTACTTGCAACAAAGGGTCGCTTCTGTTTTAACAAATATACGAACGAAGGAACTTTTATTTAAATAGTTTTTAGGCTAGTACTGGCCCATGTACGAGTACAACATGACAAATATAAGATTTCAGTTTAAAGCGAAAGGAAAGTGGATATTGATACAAAATAAATTGGTTATAAAATACTACTGCATATAATTTGCATATGAAGCTACAACCAAGAAGAAAACTTGTGAGTTTAACTCATTGAGCCCTAGTGACGCATATATGCGTCTTTTACCAAATGTATACCTATGAAGAGTACTCTTGTCCTATGCAAACAGTGAAGTCCCTGATCAGAGGGCTCCTGCAGGAGCCCTCTGATCAGGGACTTCACTGTTTGGCATTTTGAAATTGATTACAAAAAACAACCCTAAATAGTCTAAAATGGACCAGCCTTTAGTGCAAACTGGAATTTTCCATTAGAAGTTCCAGGGGATAATGAGTTAATGTATCTACAAAATCTATGCATACTTTGAAACTTATATACCGTATGTATCCGGTCAAAACTTAGCAGATAATACTGTTCTGAGGCCCGTTTCATAAAAACTTGTACGACAAATGTTGTCATGAGTCAGATTATAAAAGTCTACGTTATTATATATTTCTTCATTGTATCCTGTCTTGTGACATCTCTTTGGAATCGTCTTCACTGCTACCCAGAGTGCAATAGTTATTTGCAAACACTTTGGGTCCTGGTCAAATCCAAACTGGTCGACACTCATTTTATTACTTACGTTAAACTTGAGAAATAAAAGTAGGTGATAATATTTATCCAACATGATGACGTTATGGCATTGAAAGGGTTAATGACAGAACATTGTGCCTTTCAGAGAGGGGTATACGCTCGAATATTGGACCCAAAGCCCCCCCCCCCCCCAAAAAAAAAACCCATTAATTTTCCTTAATACAGTGGAGAATCTGTTATTCTTTCCCGTTTAAACGCAAACGTACGCAAAACACTAAAACGTGGAAAAGAACAACTTTTGGACAATTCTGATAATTCTTGTTTATCTTGGTGGCAAACAGTTTGGAGCCTGATCAGACGCCGGGTTACTGTTTGCACGGCAAATAATAGTTTTAGCGTAAACGCTTTTATTGGGAAAGAATAACAGATTCCCCACTGTATATACATGCATCTATCTTATGTATTGTATCATGGTCAGGCGAACACCATCTGTTGATGCTATTTTACATGTGGCCTAGGTCAAGGTCATTTAATAGTTAACAATAGCACTGCCAGATTTAAAACCATTTTATGTAAAAACTACTAAAGATTTATACGTATCCCGGTAATGCTAAATACCATTTGTTGTGAGTTGAGACCAATTCACGTTATCAAATTATATACCATTCGATGCGTTCTTTTTAGTGTTTAAACGATGGTCGATTATTTCCGATAATTGATCGAAAGTCATCATTCGAAAGATAATCGATTATAAAATGAAATAAGCGATTAATCGAAATAATTTTTTGTAATTATATTCCAAGTAATAGAGCTATATTGTTTTTAATATAAAATGTATGAAAACACTTTACTACGTAGATCTACATTTATTGTATGTATTAATCTTCAGATGTGCAATTAGAATAAAAAAATATTATCTGATTTTTTAATTGTCAACTTTCAGATTTTAGTTACTAAATTCATACTAAAAATTTAAATTTCTCATTTTGATTGTATACTCGATGATTAATCGAAGTGGTCTGTCCGATTATATCCGATGATCGATTATGAAAATCAGTCGATTATGAAACCCTAGTTCTTCATGTGCACGTTGTACATTCAAACATTGGTGTTAAAATAAACTGATCACGGTAGGATATTTAGCATAGTTTCCGGAAGCAAAACAGGTGACTGCGTTATGCAGACTCAGCTTTAAATCAGAAAAGCTCCTTTAGTACATTACATGTATAATGTATTACATTTCGATCAGCATGCATGCATGCAGTGGAGAATCTGTTATTCTTTCCCGTTTAAACGCAAACGTACGCAAACGCAAAGCTCTAAAACGTAGAAAAGTACAACTTTTGGACAATTCTGATAATTCATGTTTATCTTGGTGGCAAACAGTTTGGAGCCTGATCAGACGCCGGGTTACCCGGCGTCTGATCTGGCTCCAAACTGTTTGCACTGTAAATAATAGTTTTAGCGTAAACGCGTTTATTGGGAAAGAATAACAGATTTTCCACTGTATATACATGCAACTATCTTATGTATTGTATCTGTTGATGCTATTTTACATGTGGCCTAGGTCAAGGTCATTTAATAGTTAACAATAGCACGGCCAGATTTAAAACCATTTTATGTAAAAACTACTAAAGATTCATACGTATCC
Source organism: Gari tellinella (assembly GCA_922989275.2). Taxonomy (NCBI): domain Eukaryota; kingdom Metazoa; phylum Mollusca; class Bivalvia; order Cardiida; family Psammobiidae; genus Gari; species Gari tellinella. Next base: position 7,002,275 of record OV277868.1, on the reverse strand, counting down.
CGGTAATGCTAAATACTATTTGTTGTGAGTTGAGACCAATTCACGTTATCAAGTTATATGTCTAGATTCTCTTTACTGATTTACAGTCGGCGTAGTAGTACAGTATTTTGGTGATTCAAAAATTAGTATAAAATATATGCCCAGTGGGCCATACGATTTTTACGGCCCTCTATATTTTGCACGTTTATGTGATAAAATGTATTACATTTCGATCAGCATGCATGCTATGATCAACCATCTGTTTTATACATTGTAATACATGTAAAATGTTGTTGATATTTTTCTTTTCCAACACATTAAACCCTAGCGACGAGTATACTCGTCAAGAACAAATAGTGTAAGAGTGTATGTTCTATGCAAACAGTGTATACATGTACTCTGATCAGGATCTGCACTGTTTGTCATTTTGCAATGTATTTTAAACTCAACTCTTAAAACAATGTAGTAAGAAATGACGTTACTTTATTGGAAATTGGGGGAATTGACCATTAAAACTTTAACAGGCGAATATTTTAACCCTTTTCTCCATAGCCTGTTTCTAGTTTTGAAAAAGGCGACCACTTAAAGCAGGTTGAAAGTAAAGCAGAATGCGCCTAAAGGCGCATTCTGTTTTACTTTCAGCCTGCTTTAAGCTAACATCTGTCAGGATATTTCTGTTGGAAAATCTTTATGACTGTATGAATTGGAACTATTTTCTTTCGTGGAGGAATACATCAAATGCACTAAAAGGCGATTCTATCAGGGAAAGGGTTAAACATATTATGACTTGCATTTCAGTAATTGTCACCTGGAATCAGATCAACGGTTATGGCTGTACAATGCCCCCGTTTGGTGTGCTTGGTCATTCTTGTCATTCCGACGGCCATATGTTTCGTTGAAGGAGAAAGCACCTGCCGACCAGTGAGTTGTGTTACCTACAACACAGCTTTAAATGACATGCCCCTCGGCAATGTTGCAAGCGTAAGTCGTTACGAGAGAAGAGATGCCATTAAGACGGAGATTATGAGGTTAAATGCCGATGTTCTCTGTTTACAAGAAGTCTGGTTTGGTGAAGATGTGGAATACATAGCCGAGTGTCTAGGTGATGTTTACAAACATTCATTTAGCAAACTCCATATAGGAAGCCATCTACCATCACAAAGGGAGATAATGCCCCCGCCATGTAATGGTAACCGTCTCTCAGAATTCATAGCTTGTGCAATGGCAAACAAATGTCTTAAGAGAAAAAAGAAACAATGGCCGAAGATGCATAAATGTTTAATAGCTAAGTGTTACGGTCTTTATTGTCAGTTGTCCCAGGAATGTATATCATGTATTGTGAAAAGTGCAGCAAGTCCAGACCATGTTCTCCAGCAATGTGTTGGCACGGGTATCCCGAGCCCTGGTCAACGAAACATGAACGAACCAGGCTTGCTTCTTTTGTCCAAATTCCCAATGACGAAATCACAGTACACCGACTACCATCCCTATACGAAGGAGCTTATCGAGAGAGGGTACTTACAGACAGACATAGGGGGATTAGGGAAGGTCGTTTGCACGCATAATACAATGCACGTTCCGTATTATTTTGAGCCTGATTTGCAACTTTCTGGTATGTTTAATTCTTACATTGAACAAGGAGATTCAGAAAGGGCTGAACTAATTGATAGATTTAGATCTGAAAGCCAAATCATCATGATGGGAGATTTCAACACGGGTGTACCAGTCGGTCCCACAACATCCCCATACCTGCCGCATGCATTTTACCTGCTCTCACAAGCATTTGATATTGTCCCGTCACTTGACTGTACATTTTGTAGTCGTAGAGAAAATCCATATCAGCGAAATTCCAAAACCGGAAGTATTATTGTCGACCATATTTTCTTTACCGGACATGACGTCATGCAGGTGTCACGTGTCTTCACGCCAGTGTCGACAGTTCTCATGAATGGTCTTCCCTTGTCCGACCATTTCGGGGTGATGGTAGTTATGAAGGTTTGCTTTTAACTCATTTACCCTGGAAACTTTAAATGGACAAGTTAGTTTCTAGTTAGGTCTAGTCTATTTATTACTATTTAGGGATTTTTTCTGCAATATTATACAAAACGACAAAACGTACAGACCCTAATCAGATGGCTCCTTTAGGAGCCCTCTGATCTGGGTCTACACTGTTTGCATAGGACACGAATATGCATAATGTGTACACTATTTGCAAACAGTGCATTTATTTAAAACGTTACACCATGTGCCACTGAGTTAACAATCTTTCCAAAACACTCCTTCCGTGCAAAATGTTACTTGATCACTAGACAACAACAGATAGGATATTCACATGAGGTGCCTGAGCAGGATTCAAACTGTTTGTCATTCAACATATATGTATACTCAACAAAAAAAGTTAAGGAATTTTCAGAAAATTATCTCAAAAAAGTACACCGAAACTAACCATTATCATTTTTTTTATTTGATTAGATCCATTTCTTCACTTGAAAGAAATATTTCTTTTAGTTTGATATCACTTATATCCTCGCTGTACCACTGTTTCACGTAACCTAAGGGTCAAGGTCATTTTTCACAAAATAAGTGTTTACATTAGTGTTATTTAAAACACACGAATAAGCTTTAAAGATCAGTAAAAAGTACATAAAAATAAGGTCAAAGGTCAAAGTTGCTCACTGAACATGTCTCCCATTTAACATGGATAGGATATTTTAAGGCAGAGTACCGACACAAAGAAACCTCAAGGCTCATGCGACGGCTCTGCAGGAGAATGGAGGCTGCTCCCTTAGCATGATTTCGCCATAACTTCATCAATTGTTCATCTATAATCTTCATTTTTGGTAGGCATGTTCATCGTGATATGTCCTATTCAGGCATATCAAAACATTGAACCAAATGATATTGACCTTGACCTTACACCTAATTTTACTGTAATTTTTCACTGATCTTCAAAACAACAGACGAGCGATGAAACTTGCATGCATGCTCTTGTTTGAATATTCTCATCGTCCATGCGCGACAGTTGATGCTATTGGGAGAATAGACATACGTTAATGTCAGTACACATTCAAAAGAACTGAATTTCACTTTATAAAAACTCACGACTCATTCATGTGTTTTGCATAACAAGAGGGATTACTCTGTAGACACTAATTTTGTGAAAAATGACTTTGACTCTTAGGTTACTTGAAACAGTGCTACAGCAAGGATATAAGTGATATCAAACTACAGGAAGCATTTTTTTTCAAGCAATGAAATGTATCTAATCAAATAAATAAAAAAATGATAATAGTTAGTTTCGGTGTACTTTTGTACGATGATTTTCTGAAAATTCCTTAACTTTCTTTGTTGAGTATAGTACAGTCGAGAAGGCGTGTCTTCTTTCCCGTTTCAGAACGAAACTAAACGCAAGCGTAATGCAGTGTAAAGTAGAAAATATAAGTTGTTTGAAATTCGGACGATTTATTTATATCTGAGTGGTAGACACAGATTTGAGCCTGATCAGACATCGGGTTACCCGTTGTCTGATCTGGCTCCAAGCTGTTTGGCATGAACAAAATTGTTTTAGCAAAAACGCGTTGATCGGGAAAGAACTGCATCGCTTCCAATGTAATACAGTAGTTTCATCAGAAGACATTTTAGCAAACAGTCGAGACTCGATACTTCCAGCTCGCCTAAGTCGAACATAAAACCGCAATTCTTCAGTTGGATTTCGATGACTCATTATCGCTTAACCCTTTACCTGATAGCATTGTTTCTAGTATTGAAGATATGTGACTACTTAAAGCAGGTTGCAAGTAAAGCAGAATGCGCCCTAAGGCGCATTCTGCTTTACTTTCAGCCTGCTTTAAGCTATTAACTGCTAGAATAAGGAAAGTATTAAATATGGCACATATTCATTACGGTATAATTTGGAACTATTTTCTTCAGCGGATGAATAAAATGAATGTGCTAAAAGTCGCTTCTATGAGGGAAAGGGTTAAGGCGAATATATCCGCGTTTTTAGGTTTAAACGTAGCTAAGCCAATTTTTAATTTTTAAATACATGTATACGGTCGACTTCAGCGAGTCCGAAGTTTCGACGTATATGAATGGACTTTCTGATTAATTGAAAATGTGTATATTTGGTGTCCAGTGTATATTTTGTGTGGCTATTAATAGTTTTAGAACACAATAAAAAGGTTACACAGTTTATTTGTCTATCGACTAAACCCCTAGTTTATCCTCAACATTTCAAGACTTAAAAATAAGAAATACAGTAGACCCTCTCTATTACGACAACTGACTTGTGTTAATTATTAGATGTTTGCGACATGTGAAGTCACTTCTTAAAGCAATGTGTCATTGGAGCTTTCTGTTTTACTGTCACCTTGCTTTAAGCTGTCACATGTACATGTACATGTATTTCAATTACAGTGTGGTAAATATACGCTATTCCTACCCACTATACGCGTTTCTTACGCATTTCTTAAGCATTTCTTACGCGTTTATTATCCGTTTCGTTAAACGCCTTTTCTAGCCGTTTCTTTACGCGTTTATTTACGCGTTTAAAAGAGCCCGGATGAAAGGGTCATCACTTAGCCGACGGACCCCTTAGCTTCAGCGGTTTACACATCCACTTTATGACATGTGTATTACAGAACATTAGGTGGTATCGCCGATAACATTGCTATCTTTAATTGGCACTATACTGTTAATCCCCCGATATCTGAGTGGCATATATAGGCGGGTGGTCAATGCTTGTTCTAATTGATTGGTTACAGGCGGGTAGTCAGTGCCTGTCGATAAGATCCGAAATCTCCACGTGAAACAGATAACTGAAGCACCAATCGCAACATCTCTGGTATAATCGTTTATTAACGCGTTTAAACGGGTTAAGATCGTTAGGCGTTAACCGTTCGTTAATCTATTAGCATTCTTTTTAGTTGTCGTAATAGAGTGGTCCGTCTAAAAAACCCAAACCTCTCCAAACCACTTTTAAAAACAAGTTTTCCATATTATAGCAGATGGTAGCTTAAAGCATGCTGAAAGTAAAGCAGAATGCGCCCTAAGGCGCATTCTGCTTTACTTTCAATCTGCTTTAAGTGGATACCTGTCTTCAAAACCAAGAACAGGCTATTAGATAATGGGTTAATATCTAGTATTAACTGTATATGTAGCTTTCTTAAATTTTGTACGAATTACTCCCTTTGAAATGAAATACATCTTAGATTTAGTTTCATTTAACATATTTTGCATTGCTTTAGCTTAAAATATCCATTTATAAGCTTCATTTGATTAGATATTAAGGAATTTAAATAGTTTGGTGTTTTTTTTTTAAGTTGTTGGGGCAGGTTTTTTAGGGGTGTCTTTAGACGGACCGTAATAGAGGAGTTTTTACAGTAGACTGAAGAAATATGAAGGCATATACTACAGTCAAGAAATACCATCACAGCCATAGGATTTATGGAACTATAGGCAATTCAGTCACACACGGATATGAGTGTGAAAAGTATGGATTCGTATTTAATCGTTGAATTAATCGGCAAACCTGCCAAGAACCCACCCGTCTGCATACCATCTACAGTCAATGGACATAATTATTCGCCACCATGTGAAAACGTTGCTTATTTTTATCAGTTCTTCTCATTTGTTTATCAGAATTAAAACTGAAGACAACATTCAATGCAGTTCTCTTTGGTTTTAAGAGTTGAAGCAAAGATCAGCTGAATGTTTTCTAGTCTCAAACTGATCATGTGATTCTTTTGTTCTTGTTGCTAGGTAGTTTTAGAATGTACATGCAAAATTGGAACCATGTCCACAGTTAACGGTTGCCATGGTAACAGTAGATGACATCTATGTAAAACTGCACCAAATTAACGAACACCATACATATGCGTTTAAAAGTAAAAAAAGAAAATTTCATTCTAATGCCCTTTTACTTAATAAACAATCAGTTCTAAATTTCAGTCAGTAAAATTCGTTTTCCATAGACTTCCATGTTAATTTGAGCAGTTATCGCATGTCAGTAAACTTGAACATTAACAATTTCTGTAATTATCTTTAGTTTTATTTTGAAAGCGCACTATTGTGAGGGAAAATATGTTTATAAATTAAAACGTTCTTCAGTTGTAGTTATTTGTCCCATCTGTTACCATGGCAACCAGTTAATTTGAACGAGTCAACTTTTTTCATGTATATTCTAAAGTTGCCAAGCAACAGAGGTTGAGGCCCGAACAGCATAGAATACATCTATATTTGAAAAGTTAACACCCTAACTTTAAAACTGGCCTGCACTGTGGTTTAATATTGTGTTTGATATGTTTGTAGCATCACTAGAAATATATAAAATGTGTGGGAAAAAAAGCCAAAATTTCGTAGGGTGGCGAATAATTATGTCCCATGACTGTACCAGTGCAAATCGGGGTAATATGGCATTAAAGAGGCCATTTGTTTTTTTTACAAATATATTGCAAAATTACAAACAGTGTAGACATACTGGCAGGTGTGCTCTGACCTTGGTCTAAACTATTTGCATAAGACAAAGTGACCTCTTTTAATGTACACTGTTTCTAAAAGATGCAAATACGTGACCCTAAGGAATCAATGATTTAAAGACATTTCCTCAGTCCAGTGATGGACCCCACCATTGTTCTCACTAGGTGTTAAAATACAGGTAACGCAGTAGTAAAGTGTGCAAGCCATTGCCACTAATCTCAAGTTGTCTAGAGAGGCCCTCACATACTCATACTCAAGGGTTGTTTTTTCAATGGGTTTCACTAACCAAACTAACAAAAAAAAGGTACGGACCTCACATGAAACGCTTGGATGAGTATATCCCTAGATAAGATAGCAGTAAGGACAAAACTCGCCTATGGCTGCATGATTTTATACCTGGTTTGGTGTTACCACCGAAAAAAGATCAGGAAATGTCTTTAAAGCCAGTAACAGGAGCAATGCCGGGGTCCAATTCAATGCTACAGTTTCTCTACAGTTTACAGTTTCTGTAATCGTTTAAGTATCGTTTAAGTTTACCTCCTTCGCCGCTTATTTGCAAACAGTTTAGACCCTGATGAGACGCCGCGTTACGCGGCGTCTGGTCAGGATCTAAACTGTTTGACTACCATATTGACGTTTCTTCAGTCACAATGTCTGAAATATAAATTTACGTGATAAAAGCAGACCAATATTGGTTGATGCATATGACGTCAGGGCAAAGAAGGGGTTAAACATGTTTTATTCATTATTCACAATTGGAATGGGTATGACCACAAGACGTTAATATTGGCAACACTGGAGACGGCCCTCACCCTACAATATAGTTACGGAAAAAAATAATAGTGGTGTAAACAGAAATACATGTTTTATATAACAAGTGGCATACACAAATGAGAACATTTGGCGAAAAAAGAAGAAGAGTGTGTTGGTTTTTTTTCGGCACCGCGACACTAAGAAGGTCATATAGCATCAAGAGAAGAAGAAGGGGAAGAAGAAAATAACAAAATAGAAGAACAATTAGAAAAAAATTTGATTGCAATTTAATTATTAAGGCAAAATTCTGTTCCAGTCCATTGTTCCGTAAAAACTGATTTATGACAACTTTAACGTAAAGCTTACTTATATTGATTTTTTCGGGACCATATGATTTCTTTCGTTATACCCAAATTTGATTAGAAGATTTCTGTTATATTTTACGTTAATTAATGATAAGGAATATATTTCGTTATATCCAATAGTTCGTTATAGCCAATTTTGTTATAAGAGAGTTTCACTGTATCAGGTAAGACATACAGTAACCTAAGAGATTCTGAACAATTAGGTTTCTTTTCATAAACATGTAATCAAATTTTGAGTACCAAGTACAAGGAATAAAGCATAAAGTAAGATGAAGTGCAATTTATGATAAACCACAAAACATCAAGCATAATGCACAGGTACTTGACACATACTTTATTATCTATGAACCCCCTCCCCCCCCCCCCCCTTTAAATTTTTTTTTTTAAAAAGTGGGGTGGTGTTAATAGATAATAAAGTATGTGTCAAGTACCTGTGGCTTAATGCATAGAGCATTAAGTAAGATAAAATGCACATTACAATACGCAAGAAAGCACCAAGCATATTGAATAAAGCATTAAGCAATGTATATTGCTACATACAATAAGCAACAAAGCATCAATCAATATTTGCCCTAATACTCTTCCATAGTTTGGTGCTCTACATGTTTTAAATCGCTTCCCAACACACAATGGTTTGGGAAGCCTTATTTGCATATACAGCGTTCCCTCTCTACAACGACACCCAATGGGAGACAAAGATTGTGTGCGTTGTTCAGACGGAGTCGTTACAGGGAGGGAAATTGGCTTACACTTGCAAACAGCTTGAACCCAGATCAGACGCCGCGTAACGCGGCGTCTGGTCTGGATTCAAGCAGTTTGTCACCCGTCATTATATTTATTCCATCAAAATGTAATTTTGAGAAAAAAACAGCAGACGACAATTTGAAGCAGACGATATTGCAGCAGTAAAAGTGTTAAACATTTTGTCTTGTTTGGGGAACAACCATAAGGGTCGTTGTAAGGAGGGAGTCTTTGTCGGGAGGGCCGTTGTAGGGAGGGAACACTGTACCAACGTTCCACGAACCATACAACAAGCTAATGGTCGTAATAAAGAGGTTTTACTGTAATTATGAAATATCCTTAAATGGATTATATTTATGTTCTCCCTCACCCCTCTCCTATATATGGGAGACATATTAATGGTGTTATTTCTGCCCGACCATCCGTACATTTGTCAGTCTGTTAAAAAGATTGTGCAGCTATCCTCTCAATTTGCTTCAAACTTTTACAGACCAACTCCTGTCATATGAAGGTTTTTATATGGTTTTGAATTTTGGATTGCAACCATATTGACAGAAGTTATGGCCCTTTGAATATTTTCCTGCAGAGGATATATAGGGAAACAATCTTGTTGCACCTCACTTTTCCTACAATTTTGAAAGAATTTTCTCTAAACGTATTTGTAAAAGTGCTCATGTGGTTTGAAATTTTGACTGCGACAATTTTGAGTAAAGTTATGTCCTAGGGAAAATGTGTGCACCTGTCTCCACTTACTTTGCTGGAGTAATTTGCTCTAAGCTTTTACAGATTAACTATTTATATTTGAAAATACTGTTGTGGTTTAGAATTCGGGCTGCGGCTCTTGCAGGTAAGAATTACTGTCCTTAAATTATTCAAAATTGGCTGTTTCAAATTAGTCGTAAATGTGGTATTACATGCAGTATACGTCCATATTCGTGTTAAAAAGTGTGTGCAGTTATCTCCTGCTACAATATTAGAGAGATTTGTTCCAAACTTCTACAGATTAACAACATATGTGTGAAGGTGTTCGATTGGTTTTGAAATTGGGCTTGACTGATTTTGACAGAAGTTATGTCCCTTTGATTTGTTTCAGACGTTACGCACGGTGTTGGTACCAGTTACCGTAACGTCAAAATCGACGACGAAGTCATTTACTCAATTTTTCGTCGCGAAACTTGCTTATTACATAATGGAGTCTTTATGTGTGCTTATAGATGGTAAAGTTTGACAAAATATTGGTTAGGTTAGGTTAGGTAAAAATGAACTAAAATTAATTCGAAACTTGAGTTTGAGTTTGAATTTTCAGGGCTTGGTGAGGAGCATGGAAGATATATAATGCAACAATAAAATAAAACAAGTTACTGAATAGCTCTATATGTGCGAAAAGAGAACCATGGTTTAGGCGGACATGTTTTAACTACAATGAAAAGATAAAAGTATTAAATATATTGAGACGCTCGTTGTACACACAGGTACTTGACACATAGATCTAGATCTATTACTCCCCCACCCCCCTCCAAAGTTTTCAGTCGTTTCGGACGTCCTCACTCCTTAGCAACGGGCCTACATGTATGTAGGGGTGATCTGTTAGGTGTTCACAGTTAACGACCTATGCCACTGGAACTCTCACCAAATGTTATAAATCATCTTTAAATGAAATGTGTTCAGTTTTATATAATTTACATAGAATGCAAAATTAAAAGAAACTTTACCTGTGTAATTTTGGCCAATGAGATCGCTCCGTTCATTCGAATTATCCGGTTTTCAAAATGAAATGAGTCTTTCACTTGTCAATTTCGTGCCAAATTACAGGTATATTTCATACAGCTGATTGCGAAGAGGTCATGTTTTGACATTTATATAACGTATTTGCTCTAATGAAATTAGGTGAAAGTTTCAGCCGCTAAGGCCGTTAAATGTGAAAACCGACTAGATTACCCTTTATTTGGGTCAATAAAAACTGGACGTCCGAAACGACATAAAACTTTTTGATGCACATTTTCGTTATAAATGAACGTACTGTGGCGTTATTTGACGGAATTTGATGAAATAAAAAGTATATATTGATAAATCAATCATTTCCCGAGGGCACCACACGAGAATACCGGCGATCTAGTCTATTTTAGCATCAGTTTAAGTCGATAGTTAAGACCACCTGTTGGGTCTTGTTGTATACCTTGTCTTTATAATAGAAGTCTAGTAAAAAGATTTTTTTAAATTTTATTTTGGTAATAGGTCTTGATGTATGCATCTGTCTAGGACCCGCATACAAACTCTAACAAAAATCAAATTGAAAAAGTGCAAAGGCGTGCAGCCAGGTTTGTTTGCAACCGTTACCACAAAACTAGCTCAGTATCTGATATGTTACACAGTCTCAACTGGCCCACTTTAGAATTAAGAAGAACTAGATGTAGATTAGTAATGTTTTATAAAATTATCCATAATGTAGTAGCTATCTACCCACCTTACCAAATTCTCAAGGCATCAGATCCCAGAACTAGACAAGGCAACACGTTATCGTTCAAACATATCGCAACGTCAAAAGACACCTACAAATATTCATTCTATCCAAGAACAGTAGCCCAGTGGAACCTTTTGCCTGTCTCTATACAATCAGCAGTCACAGTAGACACATTCAGAACTCTTGTTCCTGTGACTGTCCTAACACCAATTTTCAGCAGCTAAATCCATAAGCTTGTATATAGTTTTAACTTGTTTTAACCTTTTGGCATTCATAATGTTCTTTTAAATGTTGTTTCTATTCAATCTGGCGCCAACACATAATTCTCAAAGTTGAGAGAGTGTCGTATACATGAAGAAGAAGAAGAAGAAGAAGTATGTGTCAAGTACCTGTGGTTATACATAGTCAAGAAAAGCCAAATCAATTTTCTAAGTTTTCATATTTTGGACTGAAACATTTAAAACACGAGACTAACAACGCCGTTACATCAGAAAATAGTTGTAACATTAAAACTATCATTATTTCATTTTTGAACAGTGCATTACAGATAAATTTACCGCATGTTTATTGCGTATCGGAGTTTTTTCGCCAGCGTTTTACCCTTTACCCAATTAGTTAAAAAAAGTGGTCTCCCTTACTGCACTTGTCTAAGGGGAGTAACCGATGAATTGAGCTTGCCTCTGAAATGTCAAAATTTAGACCCGTGACGATATTATGTAAACAAGATTTAAAAACTTTTAGGTGATTGTCATAATACATTACCATGTTTCGTTAGGTCAACGTGCTTTAAAATAATTAATTATGTGAATGTCAGTTCACTTTGAAGTTTTACAACCATGTTTTTCACCACACAGACACTGAGACAGTCACTTCCTTCACGCCAAATTACGGCTTGTAATGTAAAGAAAGGGTAAATAGTGGAGAGGAATAAAGAATAAAGTGAGTAAACGGAACATTTCTAACTTTTAACTCATAGTCAATAGTGGAGATGAGCTATATCTCTTTGTTAAGAACAGCACGCTACTTAAACCTATACCCCATAGCCTGTTTCCTGTATTGAAGATAGGTGACCACTTAAAGCAGGTTGAAAGTAAAGTCAAATGCGCCTTAAGGCGCATTTGGCTTTACTTTCAGCCTGCTTTAAGCTTACATCTTCTAGAATATAGAAAATATTTCTTACGATACATGATCAAGACTATCTATCTATCTTCCAAATAGTCAAACCCCTGCTGGGGACCTAGACTTGATGCGCATCAACTGTCAGAAAATTAGTAAGGAGAAAAATATAAGCATAAAAGAGAGAATGAGTAAAAATGTTAAAAACAGATCAGGTTGTTTATGGTGAAATGTGTTCAATCTGGCTGACAGCCAGACTGAACTCTGGGGTGGGTAAGGTCACAATATCAAGGGGTAGCTAGAGCATTCCAGTGGACTATGGTACGGGGAAAGAATGAGAACTATATGAATTGGAACTATTTTCTTCAGTTGAGGAATAAGTTAAAGGCGTAAAAAGGTGTATTTATGGGGTAATGGGTGAAAGGGACTCGCAACCGGATGGTGTACTTGTCAAAATAAAATAAAATACTCAAATAAAAGCAAATTTGTGGCATTATTTGGCTTCTGACATTAAAAAAATATGATCAGTTCAAAAAAAGTCTCAAGAATCGTCACCGAATCTTAGTTTTTTTGAAGACATTTTCCATCGTTTTTCTATAGCGTCAGCTGACGATATAGTTGTTGTTGTTGCTTCTCTACACGGGCTCAGACATAAACCCGAGCCGAATAAAGTACTATCCATCGTTACAAGTGAAGTACGTTAATTCGCTATCATATAAATAGAGAGCGCTGGTAGCCGAGGCGGTAAAGGCGTTTCCTCATTTTTCATGTTTGTCTCCGCATGGAGGGTCATGGGTTCAAATCCCACCAGAGCTTCTTTTTTTTTTTTTGAAATGCATTTTTTTAATAGAATTTATTATCCTAAACTAAATCTTACCCATTTATATAAGCATTTGACATTTATTTACAATTTACTATTTTTAATGCTAAATCCGGTTGCGAGCCCCTTTAAAGAAACATGAATTTAAGCAGCAAGCCCACAGGGGCCAGACACAAAAATATACCCTCTGTACATAAAGAAAAGAATGTACAGAGGGTATATTTTTGTGTCTGGCCCCTGTGAGCAAGCCCCTTTCTGCTTTCACTCTTGCTCAATAAATGGGAACAGGCCCATGATGTCAAAATTCAAAGTAAGGCATCACATTTAAGATGTGTACAGAACTCCAGATAAGGGGCATATTTCCAAAACTTAAATCTTTATTTCTGCATTAAATCCTATTGTGTTACTACTCATTAGAATCGTCTCTTTGAGGCCAAATAGGATTTGGTGCTGAAATAAGTGAGAAAATGTTGGATTTGTTCAGTTTAGTAGTTTACTCCATCTTATCTCTAGCCCTGTGTGTAGTGATAAGTTATTGGGTTGGCTATTCAAAATTTTACATGCATATCCTAAAAGTGTTTAATTAGTAACAGAAATTTATTCTTTCTAATTTTTGCACATTTGCAATGTTGTCTCAATTATATTTCTCTTTCCGTTTTAATTACTTTTGTCTTGAAAATGTATGCTAGAACCATAATGAAAATTCGGTACAATAAAACTTCTCCTACGACCACTAAAGTAAGTTACAACCAGATTTTTCACCACACAGACAGACACTTCCTTCACGCCAGATTACGGCTTGTAAAGAAGGCGTAGATAGTGGAGAGGAATAAAGTGAGTGAACGGAACATATCTATCTTTTAACTCTCATAACAGTTAACTCTATTTTAATAGTGGAGATAACCTATATCTCTTATGTTAACCCATTACCCCATAGCCTTATTCTAATATTGAAGATAGGTGCCCTCTTAAAGCAGGTTGAAAGTAAAGCAGAATGCACATTAAGGCACATTCTGCTTTACTTTCAGCCTGCTTTAACTCTTTCCTCCCTAAAGCTTTAAATGGACAATCCCAGTTTCCATTTTAGTCTAGTCCATTCCTGACTTTTAAGGGTTGTTTTTGTCACTGTTTTGCATTATGACAAACAGTGAAGACCCAGATCAGAGGGCTCCATAAGGAGCCCTCTGATCTGGGTATTCACTGTTTGCATAGGACAAGTGCACTTTTCACATGTATACTGTTTGAAAAGGACGCCTATATGCGGGACTAGGGTTCAAAGGGTTAAGCTATAATCTGCTAGAATAAAGAAAATAATTTTTATGTAATCTTCACCAAACCTGCTGAAAATGTTTATTGATATAAAATCTAGTTCAAGTTTATAACTACCCAACTCACAGAAGGCATATTGGAGTAATTGCCCTTGAATTATTAAATTACGACTGTTTCAGCCTTTTCCGCTCTCTAACTCAAACAGTTTTAACTGGATTTTCACCAAATTTGCTGAAAATATTTATTTGTTTAAAATCTTCGTCCAATTTCAATAATAAATACCCAAATCGCCATGAAGGCATATTGGAGTTATGGTCCTTCAATTATTAAAAATGTGCTGCTTCACCCTTATTTTTGCCCCTACTCTATTTACTTAATAAACTATCTTGTATCTTGCGAAGCAATTAAGTCTAATAGAACTAACCTTTACAATAGGATTTATCAGGGATGTTGTATATATGCTATATACTGAAAACTTGTTAGGTCATTATGTCATAGACTAGTTGCTAGTCTGATAGAAATACAAATGTATTTGTTATATTTATTCTGGCTACAGTAGTTGACCACTCAGTTAGAAACATCTGATACAGAAATATATCATGGATGAACTATACCTGATACAGGGCTCCAGATAAGAGGGATTCTGTAAACTGAACAAATGTAACATTTACTCAAAAATTTGAGAACCACATCTTATGGTGCTACTACTCATTAGAATCGTCTCGAAGAGACGATTCTAATGAGTAGTGACACCATAGGGTTTAATGCATAAATAAAGATTTTAGTTTTTGAAATACTCCCCTTATCTGGAGCTCTGCTGATATATGTATACACACATTTATCATGAAGGTTAAGTTTGATAGATATCATACATACATGTGTTATCACTGTTTAATCTAGAACAAATTGTTAATTTATGCGACACAAACATCTCAGTGAATATTTTGTGGTTGTTTCAGTCTATATTAACAAGCAGTAAGCTAGTGTATCCAATGATACAGTGTTAAGTTTTGTATTTATCATAGGATTTTCATTTAATATTTAATTCTGGTTTTGATTGTGGATATTTGGTAAGACTTTATTTCTTCTATAATTGACATGTATCATTATATTAGGTAGATTTAGCCTTATTGAAAGAACAAAATGTATTTTAATGCAGAGCAACAGATAAGGGTAGTTTTTCAAAACTTAAAATCTTTATTTCTGAATTAAACCCTCTGGTGTCACTACTCATTAGAATCGTCTCTTCGAGACGATTCTAATGAATAGTAACACCATAGGATTTGGTGCTGAAATGAGTGATAAAATGTTTGATTTGTTGAAATAACTACCTCTTATCTGGAGCCCTGCTAATGAAGTCATGTATCAATTTGTATATTAATCCATTACCCCATAGTCTGTTTCTAATTTTAAAAACAGGTTACCACATAAAGCAGGTTGAAAGTAAAGCAGAATGTGCCTTAAGGCACATTCTGCTTTACTTTCAGCCTGCTTTAAGCTACCATCTACTAGAATATAGAAAATATTTCTGGTAATACATATTCATGACTATATAAGTTCTGCTTTACTTTCATCCTGCTTTAAGCTACCATTTACTAGAAAATAGAATATATTTCTTATGATAAATATTCATAATTGATTAATTGAAACTATTTTCTACAGTGAAGGAATAAATTAGATGCATTAAAAGGCGTATAGAAGGCGTATTAATGGGGTAATGGATAAATTGCAATTATGGACAATCCAGAGCAAGAGAACAATCTACATTGTTTTAGGACAGACATTAGTTACTGCATTATTACACCGAGTGTAAATATGACACATCAGTTAATGATGTATTACACTGACTCAGAGGTAGGCATTTAACTCAATTACTAAAATATTACATTGAGTGTAAATATGACAGTCTCATATCAGTTACTACGGTATTACACTGAGAGCCAGGCATTTAACTCAATTTCTAAAATATTACACTGAGTGTAAATATGACAGTCTCATATCAGTTACTACAGTATTACACTGAGAGCCAGGCATTTAACTCAATTTCTAAAATATTACATTGAGTGTAAATATGACAGAAATCAGTTACTACAGTATTTCATTGAGTGTAAATATGACAGACATCAGCTACTGTAGTATAACACTGAGTGTAAATATGACAAGACATCAGTTACTGTAGTATAACATTGAGTGTAAATATGACTGAAATCAGTTACTACAGTAGTACATTGAGTGTAAATATGACAGACATCAGTTACTACAGTATTTCATTGAGTGTAAATATGACAGACATCAGCTACTGTAGTACATGTATAACACTGAGTGTAAATATGACAAGACATCAGTTACTGTAGTATAACATTGAGTGTAAATATGACTGAAATCAGTTACTACAGTAGTACATTGAGTGTAAATATGACATGAAAATCCTATGAAGTTCTACACTAAGTATAAACATGAACTATATCATTTATTGTATTGTTCGACAATATTGACCTGACGTTGGTGACCTCTATTAGCATAATTTCACACTTTGTTGCATTTCTAAATATAGCTTCGGAACACTTCGTTATAATTTATACGAGAACGCACATTGCTACCACATCGGCACCGAGAAAATATAGCATAGCCCGGTTCCACAAATATCGACAGGTATTTAGCGCAAGTGGTAAGAGAGACGACTACATGTATACACTATTTTTCCGTACAGTCAGTGGTTCGAATCCCATGCTATACTCATACGTCTTTCACTTTTTTTTTTTACAATTTATACTGTTTCTATTAAGTTATCATACAGCATCTATATCGATTAGAGCACGATTCTTTTGTTATTTTTAAAAACATTATGTCATAGCGTCTGTTTGGTCTATAAAATAACATTTTATAAAATAAAAATGTGTTCCCCTCTATCGGGATTCGAACCCGGAACCTCGATGGTACAAATCTCTTGCTCTATCGACACACCTATTGCAGATTAGTTACATCTGGGGGTTGTAAATTAGGTCTATATTGGCAAGAGTCGCAGGTGAAGAGATCGATGATCTTACCTGGATTAAAACCAACTCGAAAGCGCAACATGGTGCGTTTTAGTAGATGCAATTATATATAGCCCTTATAGTAGGAGACTCGGGAATAATAGTTAATCAACAACATTTTGTTGAACTTGCTCAATGTGGAGTGTTAATCCACTGAGGATCACAACTGTAACAAGATTCACGTAATCAGCCGAAATAACCCGAAAGTGTACGAAGGCTATCGATTATTGATTTATACTGTGTCATCTTATTATAATTTATTCTTGCATAAAGTTCAACGTCAGGTCAATATTGTCAGACAATACACTAGATGTAAATGTCTTTAATGTCAGTTACTGACATTCAGGTATCGTTTACTGATGTATTACACTAGGTGTAAATATGTTAAATCTCACTTACTGAAGCACAGAGATTTGGACAAGGCTTAAGGTGATGTCAACAGGGTAGAAATATGTGATTTAAAAGTAAAAATGCATGCATCCCAATGACAATCTGTATAATAATACATGTATCTAAAACTAATATCTGGTCTAAAACTGTCAATGTGTCATCTGGCTGTCAGCCTCTTTATTAAAAGATTGACTATTTGATTCTCTGTTTCAGGCACTGATATTCTGAGCAGGTCAAGGAGTTCAATTCTCTGTTTCAGGCACTGATATTCTGAACAGATCAAGGAGCTCAATTCTCTGTTTCAGGCACTGATATTCTGAACAGATCAAGGAGCCTAATTCTCTGTTTCAGGCACTGATATTCTGAGCAGGTCAAGGAGTACAATTCTCTGTGACAGGCACTGATATTCTGAGCAGGTCAAGGAGTACAATTCTCTGTGACAGGCACTGATATTCTGAGCAGGTCAAGGAGTTCAATTCTCTGTTTCAGGCACTGATATACTTTGCAGGTCAAGGAGTTCAATTCTCTGTTTCAGGCACTGATATTCTGAGCAGGTCAAGGAGTTCAATTCTCTGTTTCAGGCACTGATATTCTGAGCAGGTCAAGGAGTTCAATTCTCTGTTTCAGGCACTGATATTCTGAGCAGGTCAAGGAGTTCAATTCTCTGTTTCAGGCACTGATATTCTGAGCAGGTCAAGGAGTTCAATTCTCTGTTTCAGGCACTGATATTCTGAGCAGGTCAAGGAGTTCAATTCTCTGTTTCAGGCACTGATATTCTGAGCAGGTCAAGGAGTTCAATTCTCTGTTTCAGGCACTGATATTCTGAGCAGGTCAAGGAGTTCAATTCTCTGTTTCAGGCACTGATATTCTGAGCAGGTCAAGGAGTTCAATTCTCTGTTTCAGGCACTGATATTCTGAGCAGGTCAAGGAGTACAATTCTCTGTGACAGGCACTGATATTCTGAGCAGGTCAAGGAGTTCAATTCTCTGTGACAGGCACTGATATTCTGAACAGATCAAGGAGCCTAATTCTCTGTTTCAGGCACTGATATTCTGAGCAGGTCAAGGAGTACAATTCTCTGTGACAGGCACTGATATTCTGAGCAGGTCAAGGAGTACAATTCTCTGTGACAGGCACTGATATTCTGAGCAGGTCAAGGAGTACAATTCTCTGTTTCAGGCACTGATATTTTGAGCAGGTCAAGGAGTACAATTCTCTGTGACAGGCACTGATATTCTGAGCAGGTCAAGGAGTACAATTCTCTGTGACAGGCACTGATATTCTGAGCAGGTCAAGGAGTACAATTCTCTGTTTCAGGCACTGCTATTCTGAACAGATCAAGGAGCCTAATTCTCTGTTTCAGGCACTGATATTCTGAGCAGGTCAAGGAGTACAATTCTCTGTGACAGGCACTGATATTCTGAGCAGGTCAAGGAGTACAATTCTCTGTGTCAGGCACTGATATTCTGAGCAGGTCAAGGAGTTCAATTCTCTGTTTCAGGCACTGATATACTTTGCAGGTCAAGGAGTTCAATTCTTTGTTTCAGGCACTGATATTCTGAGCAGGTCAAGGAGTTCAATTCTCTGTGACAGGCACTGATATTCTGAACAGATCAAGGAGTTCAATTCTCTGTTTCAGGCACTGCTATTCTGAACAGATCAAGGAGCCTAATTCTCTGTTTCAGGCACTGATATTCTGAGCAGGTCAAGGAGTACAATTCTCTGTGACAGGCACTGATATTCTGAGCAGGTCAAGGAGTACAATTCTCTGTGTCAGGCACTGATATTCTGAGCAGGTCAAGGAGTTCAATTCTCTGTTTCAGGCACTGATATTTTGAGCAGGTCAAGGAGTACAATTCTCTGTGACAGGCACTGATATTCTGAGCAGGTCAAGGAGTTCAATTCTCTGTTTCAGGCACTGATATTCTGAGCAGGTCAAGGAGTACAATTCTCTGTGACAGGCACTGATATTCTGAGCAGGTCAAGGAGTACAATTCTCTGTGACAGGCACTGATATTCTGAGCAGGTCAAGGAGTACAATTCTCTGTGACAGGCACTGATATTCTGAGCAGGTCAAGGAGTTCAATTCTCTGTTTCAGGCACTGATATACTTTGCAGGTCAAGGAGCTCAATTCTCTGTTTCAGGCACTGATATTCTGAGCAGGTCAAGGAGTTCAATTCTCTGTTTCAGGCACTGATATTCTGAGCAGGTCAAGGAGTTCAATTCTCTGTTTCAGGCACTGATATTCTGAGCAGGTCAAGGAGTACAATTCTCTGTGACAGGCACTGATATTCTGAGCAGGTCAAGGAGTACAATTCTCTGTGACAGGCACTGATATTCTGAGCAGGTCAAGGAGTTCAATTCTCTGTTTCAGGCACTGATATACTTTGCAGGTCAAGGAGTTCAATTCTTTGTTTCAGGCACTGATATTCTGAGCAGGTCAAGGAGTTCAATTCTCTGTGACAGGCACTGATATTCTGAACAGATCAAGGAGTTCAATTCTCTGTTTCAGGCACTGCTATTCTGAACAGATCAAGGAGCCTAATTCTCTGTTTCAGGCACTGATATTCTGAGCAGGTCAAGGAGTACAATTCTCTGTGACAGGCACTGATATTCTGAGCAGGTCAAGGAGTACAATTCTCTGTGACAGGCACTGATATTCTGAGCAGGTCAAGGAGTTCAATTCTCTGTTTCAGGCACTGATATTCTGAGCAGGTCAAGGAGTTCAATTCTCTGTGACAGGCACTGATATTCTGAGCAGGTCAAGGAGTACAATTCTCTGTGACAGGCACTGATATTCTGAGCAGGTCAAGGAGTTCAATTCTCTGTGACAGGCACTGATATTCTGAGCAGGTCAAGGAGTTCAATTCTCTGTTTCAGGCACTGATATACTTTGCAGGTCAAGGAGTTCAATTCTTTGTTTCAGGCACTGATATTCTGAGCAGATCAAGGAGTTCAATTCTCTGTGACAGGCACTGATATTCTGAACAGATCAAGGAGCTCAATTCTCTGTTTCAGGCACTGATATTTTGAGCAGGTCAAGGAGTTCAATTCTCTGTTTCAGGCACTGATATTCTGAGCAGGTCAAGGAGTTCAATTCTCTGTTTCAGGCACTGATATTCTGAGCAGATCTGAAGGAGTTAACACAGAGGTCAGATAGCATGGTTTTCTACCCTCAGTTTAAATCCCAAGCATAGGCTGCTAGTAACATCCAATGGCAGGAAAGTTTCTGGTATGTACATATATACAACCTATACCATATTGCTTCAGATTAAAGACATTCTCAAATGCCCATACATAAACCCAGAGCTCCAGATATGGGGAGTAGTTCAAAAACTAAAATCTTTATTTCTGGATTAAATCCTATGGTGTCACTACTCATTAGAATTGTATTTTTGAGACGATTCTAATGAGTAGTAACACCATAGGATTTGATGCTGAAATGAGTGAGAAAATGTGGGATTTGTTCAGTTTACTCCCTCTTATCTGGAGCACTGATAAATCACTGGCCTCCCTCCTCCAGCCAGCAAATTCAAATGTTTTACAGTGATCGAAGATGAAAATATTTCAAAAGGGGAATTCAGTATAAAATGTTTTTATCTTATATTTAAAGGGACTCGCAACCGGATGGTGTACTTGTCAAAATAAAATAAACTACTCAAATAAAAGCAAATTTGTGGCATTATATAATTTGGCTTCTGACATTAAAAAAATATGATCAGTCCAAAAAATGTCTCAAGAATCGTCACCGAAGCTTAGATTTTTTTAGCTCACCTGAGCTAGCTCAGGGTGAGCTTTTGCAATCCTTGAATGTCCGGCGTCCGTAGTCCGTCGTGCGGCGTCAACAATTTTAGTGTTTACACTCTAGAGGCCACAATATTTATTCAATCTTTCTCAAACTTGCTCAGATGGTATATTGCCATAAGAGTTCGGATGAGTTCGATTATGGCTGAAATCTGACAATTAGGTCATGAGTTATCAACCTTTGAATTGCTGAAAATGCCATATTTATCAGTGTTTACACTCTAGAGGCCACAATATTTACCCAATCTTTCTCAAACTTGCCCAGATTGTATATCACTATATGAGTTCGAATGAGTCCGATTTTGGTTGAAATCGGACAAATAGATCAAGAGTTATCTACCTTCGAACTGCTGAAAATGCCATATTTAACGGTGTTTACATTCTAGAGTTCACAATTTTTATCCAATCTATCTCAAACTTGCTCAGATTGTATATTACCATAAGACTTTGGATGAGTTCAATTATAGTTTTAATCGGACCAATAGGTCAAGTATTATCTACCTTTGAATTGCTGCAAAAAGACATATTTATTGGTTTTTACACTCTAGAGTTCACAATTTTTATCCAATCTATCTCAAACTTGCTCAGATTGTATATTACCATAAGACTTTGGATGAGTTCAATTATGGTTTTAATCGGACCAATGGGTCAAGAGTTATCTACCTTTGAATTGCTGAAAATGACATATTTAACAGTTTTTATGCTCTAGAGGCCACAATATTTATCCAAGCTCTATCAAACTTGCCCAGATTGTATATGATCATAAGAGTACGAAAAAGGGTAATTATGGTTGAAATCGGACCAATAGATCAAGAGGTATCTACCTTTGGACTGCTGAAAATGCCATATTTTACAGTGTTTACACTCTTGCAACTACATTTTTCAATGGATTTTCATTATACACAAAATATATAGCTATACCTTCTCGAAGGAGTGTAATTATTGTTGAAATCTAATCATTGTGGCAATAGTTACCTGCCCTTGATATACTTTGAAATGCTAGAAAAAGGCTTCATTTCAGTATTGTTTAGGCTCAAGTTATCTGCCTTTGATGTTCTCTTCTATACTAGAATAGGTCGACAAACTTGAATGGATTTAGAATAAAAATGGTGAAATTCAAGGGTAAAGCTATCAGGCTTCATTACAAATGGTGAGCGATATCAGGGCCTTCAGGCCCTCTTGTTTAGATATTTCCATCGTTTTTCTATAGCGTCAGCTGACGGTATAGTTGTTGTTGTTGCTTCTCTACACGGGCTCAGACATAAACCCGAGCCGAATAATGTATATCAATCGCTACCAGTGAAGTATGTTAATTCGCTACCATATAGAAAGAGAGCGCCAGTAGCCGCGTGGATAAAGGCGCTTCCTTTTTTGTCATGTTTGTCTCCGCATGGAGGGTCACGGGTTCGAATCCCACCAGAGCTTCTTTTTTTTTTTTAGCTCACCTGAGCTAGCTCAGGGTGAGCTATTGCAATCCTTGAATGTCCGGCGTCCGTCGTGCGTCGTCCGGCGTCAACAATTTTAGTGTTTACACTCTAGAGACCACAATATTTATCCAATCTTTCTCAAACTTGCTCAGTTGGTATATTGCCATAAGAGTTCGGATGAGTTTGATTATGGTTAAAATCGGACAAATAGGTCATGAGTTATCAACCTTTGAATTGCTGAAAATGCCATATTAACATTGTTTACACTCTAGAGGCCACAATATTTATCCAATCTTTCTGTATATTACCATAAGACTTTGGATGAGTTCAATTATGGTTTTAATCGGACCAATAGGTCAAGTATTATCTACCTTTGAATTGCTGAAAATGACATATTTATTGGTTTTTACACTCCGGAGTATATTTATCAGTGTTTACATTCTAGAGTTCGCAATTTTTATCCAATCTATCTCAAACTTTCTGAGATTGTATATGACCATAAGAGTTCAGATGAGTTTGATTATGGTTGAAATCAAAAGAATAGGTCGAGAGGTATCTACCTTTGAATTGCTGAAAATGACATATTTAAGGGTGTTTACACTCTAGAGGCCACAAGTTTTATCCAATCTTTCTCAAACTTACTCAGATTGTATATTACCATAAGACTTCGGATAAGTTTAATTATGGCTGTAATCAGATCAATAGGCCAAGAGTTATCTACCTTTGAATTGCTGAAAATGATATATTTAACAGTGTTTACGCTCTAGAGGTCACAATATTTATCTAAGCTCTCTCAAACTTGCCCAGATTGTATATGACCATAAGAGTTAAAAAAAAGGGTGATTATGTTTGGAATCGGACAAATAGATCAAGAGTTATCTACCTTTGAATTGCTGAAAATGCCATATTTTACAGCGTTTACACTCTTGCAACTACAGTTTTCCATGGATTTTGATTATACTTGTACACAAAGTATATAGCTATACATTCTCGAAGGAATTCAATTATTGTTGAAATCTAATCATTGTGGCAATAGTTACCTGCCCTTGATATACTTTGATATGCTAGAAAAAGGCTTAATTTCAGTATTGGTTAGGCTCTAGTTATCTGCCTTTGATGTACTCTACTATACTAGAGTAAGTCGACAAACTTGAATGGATTTAGAATAAAACGGGTGAAATTCAAAGGTAAAGCTATCAGGCTTCATTACAAATGGTGAGCGATATCAGGGCCTTCAGGCCCTCTTGTTTTAAATGCATTTTTTAACAGAATTTTTTATCCTAAACTAAATCTTACCCATTTATATAAGCATTTGACATATATTTACAAATTACCATTTTTAATGCTAAATCCAGTTGCGAGCCCCTTTAAACCTTTGCAGGCCTTTATGGAAAAAATCATATCTAAATCCACATCACGTTTTATACCCCCACAAAGTTTGAGGGGGTATACTAGAATCAGTCTGTTTTTGGTATAGTGGTGGTTGGTTGTTCTTGGTCTGTCTGTCTGCAACATCTTGTATGATGAACTCAAGTCCTACAGTTTCAGTCCAGTTTTCCTCAGATACTTGGCATAAATGTTAATCAGGAGTAGTAGATGTGCAAGATACAAATTTCAGGTCTCGCTGACCTTGACCTATGGCCTTTAATTTGCTTGATTTGTCTGCAAAATCTTGCTCGATGAACTCCTCCTTCAGTTTCATTGGATTTGCCTAATACTCGGCATATAGGTTAATCAGGAGGAGTAGATGTGCGCAGGAACCAAACTTTAAGTCTCTTTGACCTTGACCTCTGGCCTTAAAATTGGTGTGTCTGTGTGCAAAATCTTGTATGGTGAACTCCTCCTTCAGTTTCAATCAGATTCACCTGATACTTGGTACACATATTAATCAGGAGTCGTAGATGTGCAAGACACACATTTCTGGTCTCTTAAAATTTGACCTTGACCTGTGGCTTTGTAATTGAGTCTGTCTTCAAAAGATTGTACAGCATACTCCTCCTTCAGTTTCAACTTGATTCACTCTATACTTGGCATAACTGTTAGTCAGGAGTAGTAGACATGCAAGACATACATTTCAGGTCTCCTCGTCCTTGACCTGACCTTTGTTGTTGAAAAAATTGTCCAGAGCATAACTCCTTGATTGTGCCATCTAGGATAACCAAATTTGGTGTGTGTATAATTATATATTTGGATTGCCCAGTGTCCCTTACCACTTTCATGTAAATTTGACCTTGACCTTGAACCTTGATAATTGAAAAACCCTGTCAAGAGCCTAACTCTTATACCATATTATCTATGATTACACAATCTGGTGTGTTTATACATCTTGAGATGGAGGAGTGTTGCCTACCACTTTGAGGTCTCTTTGACCTTTACATCTAACCTTGATTACAGTACAAGTCTCGCAATGTTTAAAAAGTCCGCGCTCCCAGCACGGACACTTTTGAATGTCCGCGGGTTTCCAGCACGGACAATTTTTTTGGATCATCGTGGACAAAATGTGTGTCCACCGCGGACAGAAATTTACCCTACGGGATATTTCCGCGGCGGAGTCATCGCTGATTGCGATGGCATCATCGCGGATTGCGAGGCATCATCGTGGACGCTACCTGTATGAGTTGGAGTCGCTGAATCGCTTTAGGTGAAAATTATCAAGAAAAGATATGCAACAGCTTACTTGTTCATACACGTGTGCATTTTTAACTGTAGAAACCTTTTTGGAATACAGTCATATTTCGAATTCATAATGAAATATAATATACATGTAAATAGCCTACTCTTATGTTAAACTAAAGTCTATAGTCAGGTTGCCAAAAAAAAAAGATAAAGGATTAAAAAAAAAGTCTACGTATAATGTGTTTTAGCTCACTGTCTAAGTTTATTGAAAATCATACGGAAAGAGATTAAAAATGTCACTCGTATTCGGTCATAATTGTTTCGACCCATCACGAGAGTTAAAACGGGGGAGAGTTATGAAACTCGGGAAAACCATTATTTGAATTCATTCCCGTAAACGTGTGTCTTCTTAGAAGACGAGAAACTAATAGTACAGTAAAACCTCTCTATAACGTCCACTAAATGGTTTTAGATAGCAGGTTCTTTAGGTTCTATGTTTTATTGAAAATCGTACGGGTAGAGGTTAAAAATGTCTGGCGCATTCTGTCATAATTGTTTAGAACCAACACGAGAATTAAAGGGGGGGGGGGGAAGAGTTGTACATCTCGGGAAAATAATTATTTGTTTTCAATCCCGTAAACTTGTACCTCCTCCTAAGAAAAGTAGCTAAAGATACAGAATAAAACCTCTCTATCACGACCACTAAACTGTGTTAATTAGCAGGTGTTAAAAACAAGTGCATGCTTAAGGAAAGGTGAACGTAAAACAAGTTTCTGCAGAAACTTTCATGTTTACCGTTTTCATGTTTACGTTCATTTTGCTTCAAGCTTTCCCGTCTTTTTATGCAGTCAATTAGCCTTCAGTTTAGTGGTCATTATAGAGAGGTTTTATAGTAGATTGAATAATGATATAAGGACCAAACGCATCTACACGATTGATTTTGGTCTCAAAATCTACTATGCTGCTACAGTTTTTACTTTTGATCGATCAACTCTGTCAAACACGGGTTTGTATTTTTTCTGAGGAATGTAATCCTTTTTTACATTAGCCGAGGTTAAAGTTGAGATGATAGATAGTTATAGAAGGCAGTGTTATTTATATGCAAATGAGAGAGAGAGAGAGAGAGAGAGCAAGACACACACAGAGATAGAGAGACAGAGAGAGAGAGAGAGGGGGGAGAGGAGGGATGGAGGATAGATATATATATAGATAGAGAGACAGAGAGAGATATATAGACTAGCAGACTGAAAGAGTGAATAAAGACAAACAGACAGAAACAGATGCATGTAAACAGACAGAGGGTCAGTCAGACAGACAGACAGCTGTTTTCATGTGGAAATAATATGCTGTTAGAGCTTCTTCCCGGAATGTCTCAGAGCGAACGGTCAGTACTGTATACGGTCGCATGATTGAATTAAATGTACATATCAACTAACTCGACCGAGCTTACTTTTTCGTCTCTTTTCATAATTAAACAGAATTAAACCCTATTTACCCTTTTTATGACATCGCATACTAAACGGCAATCAAATAAGTTTAGTTTAAACATATTTTACAGGGCTGCCATAAATTGACATAAAAATCCTAAGATTTTCAAATAAGCATTTTTAAAGTGCGATTTTATAAATCTTTCCTGTTCCCCATCGCCTGTTTCTAGTTGTGTTGCCACGTGGATGCTTAAAGTAGGCTGAAGGTAAAACAGAATGCGCCTTAAGGCGCATTCTTCTTTACTTTCAGCCTGCTTTGAGCTACCACATACTAGAAAGAATATCCGAAGATTTAGAAAAAATCCGGATAAGTTGCAGTCCTGATTTTATTTCAATTATATACATAAAATGGGGTTGGACCACAAGTTCTACCAACTTAGAGACGGTCCTTCCCCTATAGTTTAACAAATACAAATTCTTTTTCGAGAGCGGGCATTAGTGAGCCAGAGAGAGGGAGAAATAAAAAGAGAGAGAGAGAAAAGAGAGAAATAGAGCGAGGGAGAGAGAGAGAGAGAGAGAGAGAGAGGGAGCGAGGAGGAGAGAGAGAGAGAGAGAGAGAGAGAAAGAGAGATAATAGAGCGCGAGGGAGGGAGAGAGAGTATGTGTACAGTTGCCTCCATAACCATTATACATACTCTCTCTCTCGGCAATCAAATACATAAAGAAATTTATACAAATAGCAAACATATATATGTACAGTCGGCTGAGCGGTCATTCGGACTGAAAGTAGACTTTAACTTGGTATATTACTTTTTTTATTTATCTCTGACGACCCGTGTCTGTAAACACCATATTGGATCTGCGATACTGTAACTGTGGAATTCTGAATGTCTACTGTCATCTTCAATCCATATGTGAAAATTTTAAAAAGACAAACAGGTGGTTTCGCGTTCTTTTGCAAACTACGTTTTAAAACTAGATTATAGTATTGATTTAAAAGAGTCAACAAAGTCTTCATCAGTCATATACATATATTGGAAAATATTGTTTTATAAATGTGGTAATTAACGGTGTAGATACTTATGTAGTGACTGTAACTCAGTGTATGATAAGGATCTACTAGAATTTTTTAAACAACTTTTCGTTTACTTTCATTCTAAATAACTATAATGTTGATGACATTTAAAATTAAAATGTATTATCTGGTTTTGAGATGATCGCTTACAATCATGGAGACATTACACATTCTCCATGCTTACAATGTACATAATACCATATCCTTTCTCCATGATAATACGTATAGAGATAGATCTTACATCCATACAGATAAGAAAAATCAATCAAATTAATTATGTAAGTACTTCGTTATTGCTGTCTCTCAGTGTGACTCGTTATCTGCCACATTTCCCCATTGAGTGCCCCGATTAAGTGAATCACGTGCCTAACTAACTGGTTATTTCCGAAGCTGTCAAGGCGATTTATGGCATACAGTGTTAAAATCGTTATTTTTTATGATTGGCTTTCTAATTGGGGGCGGAGTTAAACGAAATCATTTACAATAATCTGAGTCATATGATTGGTCGAAAAAAAAGGTATTAGTTGGAAACTGGAAGGTCACGAAAGCCTAACTTGATAAACACTTTGATGTTACATAACTTAAAGAAGTATTTTGCCTCTTCATTTTTCTTCTCTCGACAAAAAGGCATATATTATGGTGATATGCGTATCACTTGCACACCTGAGCTATGAAATTTGTGTGTGGTGCCATAAATCATAAATTAAAAAAATCCGTTTGCACTACTAAACCATCATCTCTGTACATTGAACGGTGCAGATCCTGATCAGAGATACAAGGAGTCCTCTGGTCTGGGTTTACATGCTTACTGTTAAGCATACGACAAGTGCACTTGTCATAGGTAAACTGTTAGAAAGTGACTAGTATATTCGTCGATAGGATTAAGTGTGTGACGTAATTACGATATGTGGTCATATCCTTAAACGGTGTAGATCCTGATCAGAGGACTCGAAGAAACCTCTGATCTGGATCTACATGTACATGCTTAGTATTCGACAAGTATACTTTCATAGGTAACACTGTTAGTAAGTGACGAATGCATATATATACTCGTAGATACAATTGAATGTGTGAACCAATAACGATGTGATCGTATCCTTAAACGGGATAGATACTGATCAGAGGGCTCTAGGATCCCCCTGATCTGGGTCTTCATAGTTATAAAGGTTTGTTTATATGTAGTATTTATTAATTTTCCAATTGCTGTTGTATCACCGGCGCTTTTGTATTAAAACAACAGTATGGGACTTGTAGTACGACAGCCGAGTCTACACTGTTTGCAAGAATTTGGGCATTCGATTTGGTCATTTCTGCCCCGTCTGATTCATTCCTTGCTGATCCATCGTCATGGTGCTGTTCCCTCCATCAGAACATAGAAGACCGTTAAGGAAAGACAGTCACGTGAACAAAAAGTCATTTATCTCACAAAAACCGCGAGATCAACGACATGCTGTCCAGACGATTTGCCATTGTGTCAATAGAAGTTAGTTTAAAAAAACGAGTATACTCGTCGATAGGGTTGAATGTGTTAAATAATTCTTTTCATAAACAGTGCAGATCCGGACCGGAGCACTCCTTTATGAACACTCTGATCCTGGTCTGCACGGTTAGCACACGACAAGTGTACTTTTCTCAGTTACACTGTCAGTGCAAGGAAATGACGAGTGTACTCTTTGATAGGATTAATGTGATAACCAATTCTACCTTTTTATCAACTCATCACGGTTGAGTCTCATCTTTTCAGTTAAAATTCTACCATATACATGTACACACATAATCATGATTTAAAAAAAATGAGATGTTGAAATTAGGCTTTTTAAAACTTTAATTTACTATAAATGATGAGTAATTATATATACAGACCGGTGGAAGCTTAATGCAGATGAGAATTAATGCAGATAGCTCTGAATGAACTTCGATTTGCAATTAGCTGCCATCTGTCTGCAAAATGTTCCGCATGACTATTGCTCGGCATTAAGTTGTCACCAATTTGCATAACGGGTAACTTAATGCAGATGACAAAAAATGTAGAAAGCCTGGTGACAGCAAAATCAGTCGTTTTCCAACAATTCTAATTGTTTAAGACACGGAGCCATTGAGCTGTAACATCTTGTTGATTGAAGGCGGCGCTTTTATTTTTGATTGTCGGGTTTTGTTATCTAACCCCCTGCGCTGGAACGCCAGGGTCGTCGTTTCCGGTGTAGAACACCCAAAGCGTTGTTTTAATGTTTGACACTTTACTTTTGGCCCTCATTATGCTGAATTATCACCCGCTTCTAAAATGTTTGTGAAATAACTGAAATAAGATTCGTTGCTTAATTTCGCTGAAGAAAAACAGAAAATGAGAGTTAGTCAGGTTTAACCCTTACTAGGAGTTACGGTCTTCTGTAGGATCCAAACTGTTTGCAAATATTAAAGACGCTACACTCGGCAGGCTAAGGGATTATGCTATAAGAAGGTTGTGCGGCCGCCCAAAGCCATGTGATCCTTGCAGCTCCAGTCACAATCGGCTCCTTTTTGTGAAGACGTACATAGTGGGGAATGTATTATTATTTCCCAATAAACGCGTTTACGCTAAAACGTTTATTTCAATTGCAAACAGTTTGGAGTCAGATCAGAGGCTGGGTTACCCATCGTCTGATCAGGCTCCAAACTGTTTGCCACTCAGATAAAAAGGAATTGTTAGAATTATGTAGAACTTGACATTTTCTACGTTTTAGTGCCTTGCGATTGCGTTTCGTTTGCGTTTAAACGGGGAAAAATAACGTATTTTCCACTGTCTGCAGCGAATGTCAAATTTACCTGCATTTATTAGGCTTTATGAATATGCTACTAAAACAGTTATTTCTTTCTCTCCCCCCCCCCCCCCCCCTTAAAACTGTGTTGATTATTAGGTGTTTAGGACAGGTTACTGCTTACATAAAGGTGAAAGTAAGGCAGGAAGCTCCTTCAGTTTCCCATGTGTGTAACCGGCAACCGGCTCAATCAATTTTCCGTACGAAATATATTTATTCTATTTGCTTACAAAGGATACAATAACAGGCTGAAATAGTCATTAAGGCAGGTGGTTGATCGCAACAGTACAACAGAGCTTGCTAAATTACTGCTCATCTGCAATTAGCTGCTACCTGTCTTAAAGCCATCCTGCATTTAGTTGCCACATTTTAAAACGCCATTCAATAAAAACTGTTTAAAATGTTGTTTTTAAACCCCACCACCAATAAACTGCTTAAGAATCTCTCTAGTCCGGGTTTTTGTATGGTAACAGGATTCGATGTTCCGAGTTTTTAGTAAGTTTGTAAACGACCAAAATCTGTTACATTTACAATGGAGAAAACGTTTATACTTTCCCGTTTAAACGCAAACGAAACGCGAACGCAAAACACTTGAATGCATATACATGTAATGACAACTTTGTTATAAATATGTCTACATATTTTTATCTGAGTGACAAACAGTTTGGAGCCTAATCAGACGCCGGGTAACCCGGCGTCTAATCTTGCTCCAATTTGTTTGCAATTGAAATACTTGTTTTAGCGTAAACGCGTTTATTGGGAAAGAATAACATTTCTCCACAGTATAATTCGATTTCATGCAGTGTTAAAAGAAAGAATGTTTGCGTTAGAGTGACGTATTTTGAATTTAGAATAATTAATAATTATTCTTTAATCCTTTCACTTCCATTATAAATGATTCCCACTATGACATAATACACCCTCAAAGTTATTTCGTCTGCCAGTCTGATAATTATGTAGGCTAATCTACACAGGAATCATAGAAGACTAATGCGGACTCATAGATTTTGGGAATAGTTTTCAGGAGATTTATGATACTAGTATTTAGACTGATGTGAAATTGAAACCGTAAAATCGATTTACTTATAACCCTTTCACTCTCAATGACGCTTTAAAGCGCGTTTGTAACTAGTTGGGGCCTGATCAGACGCAATTAGGACCCACACAGTTTGACTGTCGTATCGACATTTATAAGGTCATACAACATTAAATATATCTTTGAAATGTGTATTGCAGAAAAAACAAAATTGAAGCAGACGACAATAAAGCGATGAAGGGGTAAAATTCTCCCGAATAATTTGATCATGAAAGGGTTAAAAGTGGAACTTTACTATATATAGAGCCAAAATGGCATACGCGTGTATGCAAAGTTGAAACATCATAAAGGCTGTTTTTGCTGTTGGATAATCGGTTGTACCGTGTTTCTTTATCAGAAATAAATGTTTGGCAACACTTAAGTAGAAAATAGACTCGAATATTGCACATCGTATTTTACCGAACAGAACCAGACAATTCACAATCAGGTTCTGTAAACATAAATCAAACACGCCAAACAAATAGATGCTTGTCGAATGCAGAACGGTTTCGGTTGGAAATAAGCCACAATGAACTTTTTTCGAATGATTTATTTCATATATTGAACACCTTTTATTGTGCGCAATATAGGAGCAAATAGGCTGTGGAAATTAACCAAGGAAACAAAATATCAATCCAGGTAAGGACCAGCGCGATCCGCAGTGGTGCACCGCGGTCCGTGACGATATCACCACGATCCGCGGTGATAACGATCGCGTCCGGCGGCGAGAACCCCGGTGAGACACCATCACGGACCCATCACCATCCGCGATGGACTGCGGAATACCTCAAATATCATGACGGACAAATACGCCCGTCCGCGGTCGCTGAAATTGCGACGGACCGCGGATTCTTTAAACATTGCGAGACTTGTACTGTATTGAAAAACCTTGTCCAGAACAAGTATCACCTTTAGTGATAGTTCTAGGTTTTCATGCATTCAGTCAAAAATTAATGTATCTAGTTCTTTTGATTTCTATACACTTGATAGTAGCTTTAAGCAGCCTTTAAGTGGATACCTATATGAGACTCCTAAACCCATTGCCCCCATAAATACACCTTTTTACTCCTTTAATTTATTCCTCACTTAAAGAAAATTTGAGGTCCACTTTATCCCTTTACCTGATAGCCTATTTCTAGTATTGAAGATAGGTGACCACTTAAAGCAGGTTGAAAGTAAAGCAGAATGCGCCTTATGGCGCATTCTGCTTTACTTTCAGCCTGCTTTAAGCTTCCATGTGCTAGAATATAGAAAATATCCCTATACTATATATTCATGTTTGTTTGAATTGGTACTATTTTCTTCAGCGGAGGAATAAATCAAATGCGCTAAAAGGCGTTTCTATTAGGGAAAGGGTTATACAGTCATGAATTGGTAAGAAGAGAAATATTTGCTATATACTAGCAATTGATAACTTAAAACAGGCTGCTCTAATACTTTCAACCTGAGTTAAGTGGTCACTAAGTAAGTCTTCAAAACTAGAAACAGGGTATGGGGTAATGGGTTAAAGCAGATTGAAAGACAAACTTAAAACAGGTTTAAATATAGGCAACCACTTTTAGCAGGTTGAAAGTAAAGCAGAATGCACCGGTCTGTTGCAGTTTGCTTACTTTCAGCTTGGTTTAAGCTTCCGTCTGCTAGAATATAGAAATATTTCATATGATTAATACATATTCTTGACTGTATAACTTGAAACTATTTTCTTCAGTGGATGAATAAATAAAAGGCATAGTTATGGGGTAACAAGTTAGAGGGGTAAAAATGTGTATTTTATAGAGTGAACGCATGGTAGACAATGCACAATATGTTGTAAGCATCCCCTATCTGACTTCCCTGATTGTTATAATGAGATTGTTTTTTCTCAATCTCTAGCAGGAAGCAATTGCTATGACTGTTATGTCCTATGATTGGTCGAAAAAATGATTAAAACAATATTTATTATTACAATCAAGCTTGTTAATACATTTTACCTCATAAATATTTTCTTTATCCTAGCAGATAGTAACTGAAAGCAAGCTGAAAGTAAAGCAGAATGTACCTAAATGCACATTCTACATTACTCTCAACCTGTTTAAAGTGGTCACCAGTGTTTCTTTCTCTTCTTTCCTTCTTCCAGGATTTTCCAAGCTGGTGGGGGAGATAATAGTGTCCCCCCTCCCCTTACTGAGATCTGGATAAATTTAATATTTTCTATATGATCTAGCAGATGGTAACTTAAAGCAGGTGCAGTCTGCGTTACTTACAACCTGCTTTAAGTCAGGTATACTGCTTCCTTATCTTGTTCGGTTTCTAGGATTTTCCAAATTGGTGTCCCCACCCCCCTCCCCCTTCCCCTTTCTCTGAATCCTTGCATCAGTTTCCAACACATTAAAGGTTGACATCATCAAAAGTCAACTCAGCTTCATTGGTGAAAAGATAGGCCTTTGTTCTTTTTTGTATTTATATATAAGTCAGCAAGGTCATGTAGACACTCAAAAGGTGGATAAATAAACTCTTGGATCATATGATGTCTCATTGTTCAGTGCACATACAGTATTTGCCAATTTGGAATTTATTTAAATGATTTAATGTGTAAGTTTAATATTTATGGATTGAATGTGTAACTGGTAAAAATTAAGGTGATGTATCATAATTAGTGTTTCCCCCAAAGGTAATAATCTGCTAATTAGAACCCAGCTCTAATATAATATCCCTTAACCCATTACCCCATAAATATGACTTTTCACACCATTAATCTATTCCTCCACAGAAGAAAATAGTTCCAATTTATACAGTAATAAATATGTTTGATAAAAAATATTTTTTATATTTTAGAAGATGTTAGCTTAAATCAGGCTGAAAGTAAAGCAGAATGTGCCTTAACCCTTTGAACCCTAGTCCCGCATATAGGCGTCCTTTTCAAACAGTGTACATGTGAATAGTACACTTGTCCTATGCAAACAGTAAAGACCCAGATCAGAGGGCTCCAAAAGGAGCCCTCTGATCAGGGTCTTCACTGTTTGTCAAAATGCCAAACATTGACAAAAACAGCCATTAAAAGTCAGAAATGGACTAGACTAAAATGGAAACTGGAATTTTTTATATAAAGTTTCAGGGAGGAAAGAGTTAAGGCACATTCTGCTTTACTTTCAACCTGCTTTAATTAGTCACCTATTTTCAAAACAAGAAACAGGCTATGGGGTTAATTGGGTTAAACTGAAATTACGTCATCTGCTTTAACTCAGTACCCAATGGCCTGTGTCCTAAGTTTTGAAGACAATGATGACCACTTATTTTAAAGGGACTCGAAACCGGATGGTGTTCTTGTCAAAATAAAATAAAATACTCAAATAAAAGCAAATTAGTGGCATTATTTGGCTTCTGACATTAAAAAAATATGATCAGTCCAAAAAACGTCTCAAGAATCGTCACCGAATCTTAGTTTTTTAGATATTTTCCATCGTTTTTCCATAGCGTTAGCTAACGGTATAGTTGTTGTTGTTGCTTCTCTACACGGGGTCAGACATAAACCCGAGCCGAATAATGTTCTATTAATAGCTATCATTGAAGTACGTTAATTCGCTACCATATATATAGAGAGCGTCCGTAGTTGAGGGCGTAAAGGCGATGTCTCATTTTTCATTTTTGTCTCCGCATGGATGGTCACGGGTTCGAATCCCACCAGAGCCTCTTCTTTTTTTTTTTTTTGGAAATGCATTTTTTAACAGAATTTATTATCCTAAACTAAATTTTACCCATTTATATATAAGCATTTGACATATACATGTATTTACAAATTACTATTTTTAATGCTTGATCCGGTTGAGAGCCTCTTTAAACAGATAAAAAATTAAACAGTATGTGTGATAAGTTGCATTCTGCTTTACTTTCAGCCTGCTTTAACCCTTTGCTCCATAGGTACTCATATTTATGCAGTTAATTTATTGCTCCACAGAATTTGGTTTGATTTGTTTTGAATTTATGTTGCTTTTAGCAGTATTTCAGTCATATCATGATGTCCAGCTAATTATAGGTTAAGGAAGAACCTAAGAAGCCCTTTAACCCATTAGCCCAAAAATACGCCTTTTTACGACTTTAATTTATTCCTCCACTGAAGGAAATAGTTCCAATTTATACAGTCAGGAATATATAGCAAAATAAATAGTTTCTATATTCTATCAGATGATAGTTTAAAGCAGGCTGAAAGTAAAGCAGAATGCACCCTAAGGTACATTCTGCTTTACTTTCAACCTGCTTTAAGTAGTCATCTGTTTTCAAAACAAGAAACATGCTATAGGATAATGGGTTATATTCACTGTTCAGGCACAAAAGGCAACTGGGTAGAACCACAAGCCAGCTGGAAGGCTTCCTCACATGAAAAATCCGAAGTGCCTTGACCAGGGATTCGAACCCACAGTGGGGAGAAGCTTAGTGATTGTCAGTCACAACGACAACCACTAGTGCAAAGACTGCCTCTGCTCCCCTCCACTGAAGAAAACAGTTCCAATCTATACAGCAATGAATATGAAGCATATAAGTAATTTTCTATATCCTAGCAGATGGAAGCTTAAAGATTAGGCTGAAAGTAAAGCAGAATGCTCCTTAAGGCACATTCTGGTAGACTTATGGTTCAACCTGCTTTAGGTGATCACCTGTCTTCAAAGCTAGAAACAGGCTTTTGACTAAAGGGTTAAAAATACAATAATTTTGCTAGAATTAAGGAAATATTTCTTATGGTGTATAATTTTGACTGTACAAAATGGAACTATTTTGTTCATTGGAGGAATGTACTTGTGGGGTAAGGTCAGTAAAAAGACTATCAACTAGATTTGGCTAAAATAATATAGTTTCTAATAGAGGTTCAAGTCCTTATATACACTGTCACATAAAGATTAGTTTTAGGACATTCATTTATGTTAAAAAAGTCAGTTCAATAAAAAAGTTATCGTGTTCATGGTATGGATTTTGAACCCGTTACCGTATATCTTGGTAAAACAAGATTTTCTAAACAGGAAAAGGATACAGTTAATTAACTAAAAATGCCTTTAATTTATTCTGCGACTGAAGAAAATAGTTCCTATATCTCTATAGTATTACAGTCATGTGTAATATTCACCATAATATTTGTTTCTTTATTCTAGCAGATTATAGCTTAAAGCACAATGAAAGTATAGCAGAAAATTATTGAAAATGTTATAATTGATTGTTTCATCAAAATGACAAATACTTATATAAACAGTAGCTACAGTGGAGAATCTGTTATTCTTTCCCAATAAACGCGTTTACGCTAAAACTATTATTTGCAGTGCAAACAGTTTGGAGCCAGATCAGACGCCGGGTAACCCGGCGTCTGATCAGGCTCCAAACTGTTTGCCACCAAGATAAACATGAAATATCAGAATTGACCAAAAGTTGTTCTTTTCTACGTGTTAGCGCTTTGCGTTTGCGTTCGTTTGCGTTTAAACGGGAAAGAATAACAGATTCTCCACTGTATATATGATCAGATACTTAGTTTCACAGCAGCTGAGCTTTATCCAAATTATCCCATTGACCCCTTATGACGAGTTTAACCCATTACCCCATACATACGCCTTTTTACGCCTTTTATTTATTCCTCCATTGAAGAAAATAATTCAAATTTAAGCATCCCAAAATATGTTAATCAAGAAATATTTTCTGTTTCCAAGCAGATGGTAGTGTAAATCAGGCTGAAAGTAAAGCAGAATGTGCCTAAAGGCGCATTCTGCTTTACTTTCAACCTGCTTTAAGAGGTCACCTATCTTCAATACTAGAATCAGGCTATGGGGTAATGGGATAAGTATCCTTTTCAAATAGTTTACATGTACCCCTGAAGAGCACTCTTGTCATATGCAAACAGTGTAGACCCAGATCAGAGGGCTCCTAAATGAGCCCTCTAATAAGGGTCTGCACAGTTTGTAATTTTGAAATACAATGTTTATGGTAAGAAATACTGGTTACCCTCAATAGTAATAAAATATTTGAAATAGAAATTGGAATTTTCAATGACTGAAGTTGAGGGAGGAATGACTTGAAATCGGGGTCAGTATTAGTAGTAAGTAAGGTTAATTGATTGCAATGCTTATCAATCATAGTAAACTAATAAAATTAATCTTCTATGAATCGGGCAATAATATATATATGCCATATTATACAGTTTTACCCGCCTCTTTCTGTTTCCGTATATTGACACATTTTGAAAACAGTATAGACCCAGACCAGGGTATGCTCTGTTTTCTTATAAGATCTGTCTGACATATTTATGAGTCTGTTTTCTTTCTTTCGAAGAGTTTATTTCCGTATTTTATTAGCCAATGGAATAGTTCAGATAATAGAAGATCATGGTGAGTGGAGTATTATCTACAAACACTCAGCAAAACATGTAGGGTTAATTATTTTCCCTTATGATTTGCACTTTTGGTTATGGAGATAATAGATTTTAACCCTTAACTTCATATATACACCTTTTTTTTTTGCATTTATTTCATTCTTCAGTTGTCAGAATTAACCCTTTGAACCCTAGTCCCGCATATAGGCGTCTTTTCAAACAGTGTACATGTGAAAAGTACACTTTTCCTGTTCAAACAGTGAAGGCCCAGATCAGAGGGCTCCGAAAGGAGCCCTCTGATCAGGGTCTTCACTGTTTGTCAGTAATGCCAAAATTGACAAAAACAACTCTTAAAAGCCAGAAATGGACTAGACAAAAATCGAAACTGGAATTGTCCATTTAAAGCTTTAGGGAGGAAAGAGTTAAGAAAATAGTTCAATTTTTAACAATACAGTAATGAATATGCAATATACAGTAAGCAGTATTTCCTCATAATGTTCTAGAAGATGGTAGCTTCAAGCAGACTAAAGGTTTTTAGCAGAATGTGCATTCTGCTTTACTTTTAACCTCCTGTAAGTGGTCCCCTGTCTTCAAAACTAGAAAGAGGCTATGGAGTAAAGAGTTAATCCATTCAACCCTAGCGACGAGTATACTCGTCATTTACAAACAGTGTACCTGTGACGATTACACTTTTCCTTTGCAAACAGTGAAGACCCTGATCAGAGGGCTCCTAAAGGAGCCCTCTGATCAGGGTCTACACTGTTTGTCATTTTGAAATATGTTATTAAAATCGACCCTAAATAGTCAAAAATGGATTTAACTTATTTTGAAATTGGGAGTTGTCCATTAAAAGTTTCAGGGGTTAATCAAGACCAATAAAAGCAATGTAATGTGTTTACTGTTTCAGACTTGGCCCCTCTCCTGACCAGTGAGAGGTGTCTAGAATACCCAGGTGGACCATTCACATCCCAACCATGTGGACATATATACACAGCCTGACTCCTCCTCCAGACCTTGACCTTTCTGTATCAAATATGGATACTGGAAACTCCCTCTACCTCCTCACTTCCAGCAGCTCCCACAATCCTAGCAGTCACCCACCACAGGACCATACCTCACCCTTGTATATACACCCTGCAAAGTTATTGTGCTCTAAATACTGGCTAGTCTACATCAACTCTTAGAATAGTGAAAACTGTGAAAAGATTGTGCAAAAAAATGTGGAAAGATTTCTATGAAATTATAAATCATATTGGAAAAAATTACTGTGAACTTTTTACTATTTGGAAATAAAGATATATTAGAGATAGATATAATATATTGAGGGGGAAATAGTTATAGTGAGTTTAAATAATATGGAAAAACTATTGAAAACTTTAAAGTATTGGAAAATATATTTTGTAAATATAATGAATTGGGAAAATATTGTGAACTAAAATACATGTTATGTTAAAAAAGGTCATAATTATTAACTTATAAAAAATGGAGAAAAAATATTGTGAAATTTAAATTTTTGGAAAAGGTACTGTGGGAACTTAAAATAGTTGCAACAAGATGTAGACGTTTCAGTGCTATGTGTATAAGCTAGAACATTACTAGGTAAATAGTTTATTTATGATATGTACACTTGTTAGATACTGTGATTTTGAACCTTAAAGTCATTAAGATTAATATGATTGGGTATTCACCTTATTTATTTGGAGAGGGTTTATTGCCTCAACAGGATAGACTGGGGTTAGGGCAATCAGTACGTGGAACACGGTCTGTAGTGTCAGAGCCACCAACCAGAGCACACAGACGTGGGCGTGGCCGGCAGGATGACTTCACTGTGTCTGTGTCTCAGCCCCCAGGTAGACCGAGGCCAGAACCCAAGGAGTCATTTGTACAGTCTCTGCCATTGACTGGATCAGAGAAAAGCTTTACCATCTATAAGCCACGTCAGCTCGATTCTTACAAAGAAGAACAAGAAAATGAGCTTACTAGGTCATTCCAGTCATCACAGAACTACATACACAATATTGGTAATCCAGACTTGAAGAAAACCAGATCTCAGACGGAAACAAACACTCTAGATAACTACCTGAGATATCAGCCCCGATCTGCACCAAAAATGGAGACAAAAGCTCAAAACACAAAAGTTAAAAAAGCAAATAACGCTAAAGAGAAGAAGAAAAAATCAGCTAGGAGTGAGTGCAATTGTAGGATGTATCACTCGCATACATTTCAAGCACCAAAGGCCCCATGCCTGGTTCATTCTTTCTCAGAAAGTGAAACAGAGATACCGAAGAAGAGCTCAGAGGTTGAAATGGCCAACCGAAATCAAACTACGATAAGTGACATGTTCTGGAAGGCACCCCTCACTTTTGCTCAATACAGACATGGTGATAAGTTGGTGGAATTCACATCACTGTGGCCAACGAGGAAAAACCTTGGGGAAGAATTACGTTTTGGAATAGAAGAGACGGGGCTTAGGGATGCGTTGTTAGAACTTTGTTTGATGTCAATTGTTGGTGGGCCGCTAGAGGTGTTGAAACTACTGTTGGACATGGAGTACATACGTAAGTTCAATTTAACTCTTTCAACACTAAGTAACTCTTGTTGGTTATAACTTATAAGGTTCCCTTGTGGATCTTTTTAGTTATCAAAGTATGAACCAGTATACTATGAATTATAGGTAAGTTTAGTATTATATTGGTCTAGATTAGAAAACTGTGCAGACCCTGCTCAGAGCGCTCCTATAGGAGCGCTCTAAGCAGGGTTTACACTGTTTTCAAATATATTGAGTATATTTTAAATAGGTCCATGGTGTTTAACTCTTTCCTCCCTGAAACTTTAAATGGACAATTCCAGTTTCCATTTTAGTCTAGTCCATTTCTGACTTTTCAGGTTGTTTTTGTCAATGTTTGGCATTATGACAAACAGTGAAGACCCTGATCAGAGGGCTCCTGCAGGAGCCCTCTGATCAGGGACTTCACTGTTTGCATAGGACAAGTGTACTATTTACATGTACACTGTTTGAAAAGAACGCCTATATGCGGGACTAGGGTTCAAAGGGTTAAAGAGTTAACCCTTATGCTTCTTATATAGCATATATTATTGACAGTTTTCTTCAAAAACAGTGTAGACCCAGATCAGACAGTTTCTAAAGGAGTTGTCTGATCTGGGTCTTCATCGTTTTCTTAATGGATCGCTATAGTATAAAGTCTGCACTGATTTCTATTTCACCGGAAACATTTGTTTTAACTTTAGTTATACAGTAAAACCTCTCTATTACCACTACTAAAATGAAGGCTAACTGTTTGTATAAAAGACAGGTGACAGCTTAAAGCAAGGTGACAGTGAAACAGAACTTTGTATAAAAGACAGGTGACAGCTTAAAGCAAGGTGACAGTGAAACAGAACTTTGTATAAAAGACAGGTGACAGCTTAAAGCAAGGTGACAGTGAAACAGAAAGCTCCTGTAGGAGCTTTCTGTTTCACTGTCACCTTGCTTTAAGCAGTCACCTTGCTTTAAGCAGTCACCTGCATTAAACACCCAATAATTAACAAGATTTAGTGGTCCTAATAGAGAGGTTTTACTGTAGTACAGATTATAGATAAGTCATAGTGTGTGAAGTTTATTAACTATGTGAATATATTATGCAGTAAAAGCATAAAACACACAGGCTCTAAAAATATTTTTACCAGTGTCATTTTGATGTCTGCACCAAATCCTATAGTGTAACTACTCATAAGTATATAAGAATCATCTCTGTGAGACAATTCTAATGAGTAGTTACACATCATAATGGTTCGATGCAGGCATCAGTAATTTAGCTTTGGAAAAACTGCACTTGTCTGAGTTAAATTAAGCCCTTCCTGATTTATCACACTCAATAGAATTTATAGTGGAAATGCAATTTAAACCTTAATTCTCACATTAATAGCATATCATCGGTCACATTCGAAAAGGATGTATATGCAATTCTATATTTCCTATTTTCGAATATATTTATTTTCCCGCTTCGAATGCAATAATATCGGTATTGATAACCAATGAAAAAGATTAGATATAGTCACGTGAGCATATCTCGTATTTCCATTGGCTCCAATATTTAACCGGTCAAAAAGGTCGTATATGTGCAGTGAAAAATCGCTGGATACTGATGTTAAACAAGTCGTGTCATCAACATCATAACAAACCCATAGCGTCTCTCTTCAACTGTAAGTAGCAATTAACTCAAATTATTTTGATGCAATATGCAACCATTTGAAAAATGCGACAAAGATGATACAAACGGAATATTACTATACTTTGCATATCTTATGCACCGGATCACTCGAGTTGTGTGTGTAAAGGCTATATCCAACGAGACCGAAGGTCGAGTTTGATATAGCCTTTACACACACAACGAGAGTGATCCAGTGCATAAGATATGCAAAGTATAGTAATGTTCCTTTTATTATATACCTCATATAATAATAATAAAATAAAAAACGATAGAAATGTTTCGAGCTATTTTCTATACCCCTGTAGTGTGTAAAGTAGTTCCGAACTTCCGACTACATAGTAAACGTTATTTTCCCATTGCACAAGGTACATGGGTAATACGGAATTTTCAATCCGTCAAGGTGTATTTGTTAGATAAAATACGGAAATATTTCGGGCAGAACATTGGTAGGTATATAATAAATAATTATATTTTTTAATAACTGCAATTTAATTGTTATTCAATATTTAACCGGTCAAAAATGTCATATATGCAACGTAACAAGTGACATGAAAAACAGTTTTTTGTGTCTCCTGAAAGGTTGGAATTTGGTGTATTCGTCCGTTTCGAACGACACCGACGGTATATTGACACATTTTGGAAAGAGCGTAGACCCTAATTAGACAGGATCTGTCTGACAAAATTTAATGTCCACACTCTTTCTTGGGGAAAACATCCTTAGTTTATTTGCCAATATCATAGTTCAGATGATGGTTGTTCATACAGTGGAGAATCTGTTATTCTTTCCCAATAAACGCGTTTACGCTAAAACTATTATTTGCAGTGCAAACAGTTTGGAGCCAGATCAGACGCCGGGTAACCCGGCGTCTGAT
Organism: Gari tellinella; assembly: GCA_922989275.2. Lineage (NCBI taxonomy): Eukaryota > Metazoa > Mollusca > Bivalvia > Cardiida > Psammobiidae > Gari > Gari tellinella. The sequence goes on along the minus strand of OV277868.1, from coordinate 6,959,241 downwards.
CAGGCTCCAAACTATTTGCCACCAAGATAAACAAGAATTATCAGAATTGTCCAAAAGTTGTTTTTTTCTACGTTTTAGTGCTTTGCGTTTGCGTACGCTTGCGTTTAAACGGGAAAGAATAACAGATTCTCCACTGTAGGGGAAGGAGTTTTATATATGAATATTCAGATGAAGGTTAAAACGTTAAATTGTTTTTATGCAGCTTCATTCTCTTGCAGGGGTTGACTATCAGTTTGACAACGACCCAGGACTGTTACATTTAGCCTGTGTCCTTAAAAACATGGAGGCCATACAGTTCCTTACTCAGAAAGGAGCCTCTCCCAAACTCAAAGATAGAAGTGGTAAGTATAATACTCAATCAGAAAAGAAAGTAAAGCGCTCCCTCTCTACAACGGCCCTCCAAACAACGACTCCCTCCTTACAACGACACTCGCCGTAATTCCCTAAACGGGATAATTAAGTCTAACTTTTTTACTGCTGCAATATTGTCTGCTAAAGATTGTCGTCTGCTGTTTTCTCTCACAGTTACATATAAGTGGAGATTTTGATAGAATACATATATTAACCAGTGACAAACAGCTTGGATCCTGATCAGACGCCGCGTTACGTGGCGTCTGATCTGGATTCAAGCTGTTTGCAAATGTAAGCCAAGTCTTAATTGTCCCTCTCTATAACGACTCCCTCCGAACAACACACACAATATATGTCTCCCATTGGATGTCGTTGTAGAGAGGGAGCACTGTACCCACTTTTTACATTGACTTTACAATTGAGTAAATTTTAAAGCTCCATATCTTTTAAAGTACCTTAACAACTCCAGTTTTGTGTGAGATTTTAAAGGCTCATACATTCACCAATGTATTCCAGTTATCCAGTAGTAACATTCAGATTAAACAACACATGTAACGAAAACGAAAAACTTTAATACGTTCATTCTTATTTCAAATCAAAGGGAGGTACATGTAATTTGATATTATAAGACTTTCTACTCTTAATAAAGCTGTGCATTATGGAATTAATGAACGTCTAATGTGATTTTATTTTCTTTAAGAAAAAGTTCTATCTGCTGAATATAAGCGCCGACGTCAGGGGTTGTGAGTTTGATCCCCCTCCGGACGAAGTCCTTCGGATGAGACTTTATAAACTGAGGTCCGATGTATGATTGCTTTACACTTGGCATCTAAAAGAACCAGAGAACTCTTTCGATAATAAGAGTAGGGCATTGCGCCCAGGTTCTCTGTATCCGCTCCCCTCTATCTGGGGTGTCCAATTAGCCCTTAGATGGCAGAAACGGACGTTACCAAACAAAACAAAAACAAACAAACTGAATATAAGCGCCATTGTTTCTCTTCCATGGAAAATATTTCTGAGCAAATCTGCTGTTTTCAGGAAAAAGAGTGATAGACCTTTTATTTACAATACAATGTGCCAGTTATTTAGCCACAATGATTCCATGTCCTCTGCCACTTTCGATAAATCGAAAATGAAATACAGTTTATGGATGAGACGCTGAAAATTCAGAATACAAAAATTAATGTGGGCCCTTTTTTTTGGCTGAGTATATATAACTCTTTCAGGTCCAAATATTCTGCTTTACTTTCATTTTGCTTTAAGAAATCACCTTCTTTCACGCTTGTGAAAGGTCGGCGGTTCTACCCAGTTGCCAATTTGTGCATGAAACATTGCATACAGGGCTTAAGGGGTCTTCCTCCACCTGTAACTAGCTGGACATCCCGATATGACTGAAATGCTGTTAAAGCAACATAAAATCATAACCTTTAATTATCAAAACAACCTTAAACACAGTTGGATTAAAATACTGTAGGTGATTTTTATGATTTTGGATATGTCTCAGAAAGGGTCATGAAATATTGCTTAAAGCAGACTTGAAGTAAAGCTGAAAGTTCCTGTTCTGGCCCAAAGATTTTCATTAGTCAAGACAACTGAATTTAACTCTGAAATGTTGACCATAAACGAGGCCAGGAAGTCACTGAGGGCAAACTTTTATTAATACGAGGGTAGTTCAAAAAGTTTTGATACTGGATCAATAACTTCATTATTATAAGTGCACAATGCATGTGTGATATATCATTTTAAAGATCCATTCTTTGCCGACACGGTGATATCATGCTCGATAAGCTCGCATTACTCAATCATCCCCAACATAAACCTAAACGCACCCTCCTCGAGGACACTGGACCTTTTGAGTGTATATTTGAGTTAATTTTCTAAACACAATTTTACACTATAATTATTATTACGGCTTTATTATTTTGAATAAGTGTATGAAATTTTCTGTCAAATACAATAAGACAAATATGCAAACACTACACAGTTTTAAATGTTATTATTGCATAAAATATAAAAATATAATAAAAAAACGATCTCCTGTTATTTATAAAAGTAGTTAGGGAAACTACAAACTCTTTTTTTATTATTAAACCATGCTATAATTGAAGCCATTGAAAAATGGTTTCATGTTTTAAATTCAAAATGTAGATATACTGATCTAGAACATTTTCATAGCGTTCGAAAAAACATGTCCACTTTCGTCAATAGCAAAATAAGAAATGTCAATTTTGAAAAAATGAGATTTAAGACAGTTTACTCTTTCAATAGAGATACAATTTTATTTACATTAAAATTCAGACATCAATTGATATATTTCCAAAACAAATCTGCAAATTGTACTCTTTAAGAAGTTATTACGTCAAAAAGTAATGTCTGAAAAGTGCTATGTTCCAGTGTCCTCGAGTAGTGGTCATTTAGGTTCATGTTGTGACTCATCGAGTTTTGTGATCTTATCGTGCATTATACCAATTGTATAGGGGAAGAATTGCTCTTTAAGATGATATACCACACATGCATTTTGCACTCATTATATTGAAGTTATTGATCCAGTATCAAAACTATTTGAACACCCCTCGTATACCGGTACAAATAGATAATAAATGGTTGTATTGCTGTGGGGTATACGGTCACTGTTCTTGCCTGTATAACCCATTAGCTAATAGCTGAACTGTTTCTAGTATTGAAAACAGCACAGACCAAATTAAAGCAGGTTGAAAGTAAAGCAGAATGCGCCTTAACCCTTTGAACCCTAGTCCCGCATATAGGCGTGCTTTTCAAACAGTGTACATGTGAATAGTACACATGTCCTAGGCAAACAGTGAAGACCCAGATCTGAGGGCTCTGAAAGGAGCCCTCTGATCAGGGTCTTCACTGTTTGTCATAACTCCAAAAATTGACAAAAACAACCCTTAAAAGTCAGAAATGGACTAGACTAAAATCGAAACTGGATTTGTCCATTTAAAGTTTCAGGGAGGAAAGAGTTAAGGCGCATTATGCTTTTCTTTCAGCCTGCTTTAAGCTACCATCTGCTAGGTTGTAGAAACTATTACTTAAGGTACATCTTTAAATGGCTGTTTAATAAGTGGAACTATTTCTTCAGCGGAGGAATAAATCAAAGGCATAAAAAGGCGTTATGTTGGAGTAACGGGTTAGGACTTGTCCTGTGTACAGGAAAACAAAGTATTACATCTGGATACATGCAGTACTCATAACTGCACCCCTCTGTGCTGACCTGAACCGTTATCAATGTTTACATGTCCGGCCCTCATGATATCATAATTAGTATGATGTATGATGAGACACATACTGGTATTATAAATACAGTAGAACCCCTCTAATACGACCACTATACATTGTGTTAATTATAAGATGTTTACTACAGGTGACTGCTTAAAGCAAGGTGGCAGTTAAACAGAAAGCTCCTTAGGAGCTTTCTGTTTCACTGCCACCTTGTTTTAAGCTGTCACCTGTCTTTTATACAATCAATTAGCATTCGCTTTAGTGGTCGTAATAGAGAGGTTCTACTGTACATGTATATCTTTGATCAGTTAAAAACGTGTGTTAACCCATTACTCCATATATACACATTTAACGCCTTCAATTTATTCATCCATTGAAGACAAAAGTTCCATCTTATAACATCATGAAGATGTATAATAAGAAAAAAATTCTATATTCTAGCTTACTAAGGTTAAAACAGGCTGAAAGTGTACCAGAATGCTCCTTTAAGGTGCATTCTGCCTCACTTTCAACCTGCTATAAGAAGTCCCTTTTCTTCAAAACTATGGAGTAAAAGGTTGATTCAATCATTCACCCCTGAAACTTCAAATGAGCAATTCTAATTTCCAATTAAGTTTAGGCCATGTTCGACTCTTTACAGCTGTTTGTTTATAATAATTTCAAAAATGACAAAAAGTTAATACCCTGATCAGAGGGATGTTGTAGTGTAGAACAAGTACATGTGCACTCTTATCAGATACACTGTTTGTGAATGATGAGCATAATGGCTCAACACTATGGTTCCATTGGTTAAATATGCCTTTTTACGCCTTTTTAGCTCACCTGGCACGAAGTGCCAAGGTGAGCTTTTAGGATCGCTGGATGTCCGTCGTCCGTCCGTCCACAATTGGTTCGTTAACACTCTAGCAGCTACAAATATCATCCAATCTTCATGAAACTTGATCACAATGTTTGTCTAGTAGAAATCTAGGCCAAGTTCGAATGTAGGTCATGTTGGGTCAAAAACTAGGTCACTAGGTCAAATCATTGAAAAACCTCGTTAACACTCTAGAGGCTACAAATCTCATTGGATCTTGATGAAACTTGATCAGAATGATTATCTCAATGATATCTAGGTCAAGTTCGAATGTGGGTCATGTCCGGTCAAAAACTAGGTCACTAGGTCAAATCATAGAAAAACCTTGTTAACACTCTAGATGCTTCAACTCTCATTGGATCTTGATAAAACTTATTCAGAATGTTTGCTTAATTGATACCAAGGTCAAGTTTGAATATGGGTTATGTCCGGTCAAAAACTAGGTCACTAGGTCAAATCATAGAAAAACCTTGTTAACACTCTAGAGGCTACAAATCTCATTGGATCTTGATGATACTTGGTCAGCATGTTTGTCTTATTGATATCTAGGTCAAGTTTGAATATGGGTCATGTCCGGTCAAAAAGTAGGTCACTAGGTCAAATCATAGAAAAACTTTGTTAACACTCTTGAGGCTATAAATTTCATCTGATCTTTATTCACTTTGGTCAGAATGTTTGCTTAATTGATACCAAGGTCAAATTCGAATATGGGTCATTTAGATTAAAAAACTAGGTCACCAGGTCAAATCATAGGGGAAACTTGTTAACACTCTAGATGCTTCAACTCTCATTGGATTTTAATGAATTTTGCTCAACATGATTGCCTCATTGATATCTAGCTCAGTTAATTTTGAATGATGTCTGGTTGAAAACTAGGTCACTAGGTCAAATCAAAGAAAAACAGTGTTAACCTTTTGGAAGCTACAAATCTCACTAGATCTGCATGAAATATTGTCAGAATTTTTGCCTACATCAGATCTAGGTCAAAATCAAATATGGATTGTGTCCGTTCAAAAACTAGGTCAAATCATAGGAAAATCTTGTTTACACTCTAGAGGTTGATTGTGGGTCATGGCCAGTCATAATCTAGGTCACTATAGGTCAAGTTTGCCATGGTGTACCAGGTGAGCGATTTAGGGCCATAGTGGCCCTTGTATTTATTCCTCATCTGAAGAAAATAGTTCCTATTTACACTGTCAAGAACATGTATCATAAGAAATATTTTCTTTATCCTAGCAGATATTAGCTTAACTCTTTGAACCCTAGTCCCGCATATAGGCGTGCTTTTCAAACAGTGTACATGTGAATAGTACACTTGTCCTATGCAAACAGTGAAGACCCTGATCAGAGGGCTCCGAAAGGAGCCCTCTGATCAGGTTCTTCACTGTTTGTCACAATGCCAAACATTGACAAAATCAACCCTTAAAAGTCAGAAATGAACTAGACTAAAATGGAAACTGGAATTTTCCATTTAAAGTTTCAGGGAGGAAAGAGTTAAAGCAGGCTGAAAGAAAAGAAGAATGTGCCTTAGGGCACATTCTGCTTTACTTTCAACCTGCTTTAAATGGTCACCTATCTTCAATACTAGAAATGGGCTATGGGGTAATGGGTTAAGCTTCCACTCAGACAGTGACAAATTAGCAGTTATGCACAAGTGTGACAGCCTATTGTAGGGCTTGATATAGTGAATCTAACACCACCGTGAGTGTCAGATAAGAATATCCCACCCGAGTTTTGAAGATATTTTTGGAACACGAGGCTTTGCGAGGGTGGGATATTCATCTGACTCTCAACTGTGGTGTTAGATTTATTTTCTCACCTCGTCAACCCTAAAAACGCGTTTAACTTGCTATACAGTGGCGAGTTGTATTTTAATGCGCTAATGCATGCATGACGACGTCATAACGGCAATAACAACCAATCATATGATAGTTCGGCTTGTCTGTCCGGACAGATTAGGTTATCTCACACACTAGATTTCGGGATACCTCTGTCCGAGAGGTGAGAAAGTGCTTTCTGCATTACTTTTATTCTGTATATAGGCTGTCATACAGGTATCTTTAGAGGTTTTAAACCCGTGCTGTTTTCAAAAGTGCTTATTAACTCTTTCACCCCTGAAACATTTAATGGACAATTCCACTTTCAAGATAAGTCTAGTCCATTTTTGACTAGGATTCATGATTTTAATAATATATTTCAAAATGACCAACAGTATAGCCCCTGATCAGAGGGCTCCTTAAGGAACCCTCTGATCAGGGTCTACACAGTTTGCATGGGACTACTAAGCATTGAATGTGTTTATGGGCAAAGTGCTTACCCTTCTGCTAGTTGCAATTTACTACAATATGTAAACAGGATCCAGATCAGACTGCGAAATGCGTTCTGATCAAGATCCAAACCGTTTGACCCTCATTTAACGGTTTCTTGAGTTCTTAAAATGACATTAACCCATTACCCCATAGCCTGTTTCTAGTATTGAAGATAGGTGACCACTTAAAGCAGGTTGAAAGTAAAGCAGAATGCGCCTTAAGGCACATTCTGCTTTACTTTCAGCCTGCTTTAAGCTATAATCTGCTAGAATATAGAAAGTATTTCTTATGCTGCATATACATAACTGCATAATAGTGGACCTATTTTCTTCAAAGGAGTAATAAATGAAAGGCATAAAAAGCGTATTTGTGGGGTAATGGGTTAAGAGTGTCAAAAATAGTTTGGATCCAGTGTCTCATCAGAATCCAAACTGTTTGCAAATGTTTTCATGGTTTTGCCACTAGCATGTTTAGAGTTGTTAAGTACATGTATATAATTAATGAGGCTCTGATTGGCATCTTGCCTGGCTTCCTGCTTCTATTTTCAAGGAATTTGGTTTCTTCAGAGACTAAGGTTTTGGGTTCAAGGATTTGTATGCTGATCACTATAGTGACTGATCTGGAACTAAACTGTTTAGCTTCCCAATGATTTGAAAAAAATGATTTAACTTCATTTTGACTAAATTTACAGACAACCATTTCAAAGCAGAAAATATTATGGCAGAAAGAGGTTAAGAAGCTTTGGTTTCAAAGACTTATAAACCTTAACCCATTTATCCCATAAATACACCTTTTTACGCCTTTCATCTATTCATCCACTGAATAAAATAGTTCCAATTTATACAGTCTTGAATATGCCCCATATGAAATATTTTCTTTATCCTAGAAGACTATAGCTTAAAGCAGGCTGAAAGTAAAGCAGAATGTGCCTTAAGGTGCATTCTGCTTTACTTTCATCCTGCTTTAAGTAGTCACCTGTCTTCAAATCTAGAAACACTCCTGCTATAGGGTAATGGATTAAATGTCATAATAGCTAGTGCTATAGTGGAACTTGAACTCACAAGCAATATTAATTAGTTTCATTGCATGTCTAAGTGGAAGTTTAAACTTGTTCACCCCGGAAACTTTTAATGGGCAACTCTAAGTTCCAATTAAGTCTAGTTGATGACTATTTAAGGTTGATTGTAACAATGTATTGCAAAATGACAATCAATGCAGACCCTGATCCGAGGTCTACACTGTTTTCATAGTATGAGTGAACTGTTGTTAAAAAATAGAGGTGAGTGTTACTTGCTGCTAGGGTTGAATGTGATTACTGTAACTCACAGTTACAAACACTTTGGATCGTGGTGAAATTTAGAATCTCATCAGGATCCCACCTTTTTGATACAGTCTGACCCTGTTTCAAAAGATGTTCAGAAGAAAAGTAATTTTACAAATGTAGCAGATGGTAAATCTGGCTAATGACAAAATTGCTTAACTCTATGAATTGCATGCTCAGGAAAAGACAGCGGTGTGGATCCTGATGAGATTCCACTTAACATGCATATAGATCTAATTAAAATTGATCCAGATTAAAACTTGGAGCAAATGTTGGTCAATATAAGCATAGCATGCTATTGGTAATGTTATTATGTTGTTTGTGTTGATATAGGTAAAACAGCGGGGGAGGTGTGTTTCTCGTCCAAGACCAGGAAGCAGCTACCAGCCAAGTACCAGCCGTCCATCTTGACGGACAGAAATAAGAGCCACACTCAACTCAGGCCCGGCATCCATGATAAAGACTCCCTGTTTAAAATTGCAGCCAATCCGAAATGCTTCTATGAAGTGCAGAAAAAGTTACAGGTGAATCTATTTATAGACAGTAATTTAACCCATTAATGCTACCTAGCCCTAACTCATTTATTAGGGTCAAGGTCAAAGGTTATATAGCATTATTATAATGGGTTTGGGCTATTGTTAGCAGTAATTGTCAGAGCTCGGGGAGTTTTTCAAAAAATTAAAATCTTTATTTCTGTATTAACCCTATGATGCCACTACTCATTAGAATCGTCTCTTCGAGACGATTCTAATGTGTAGTAACACCATCAGATTTGGTTATGAAATAAGTAAGAAAATCGTGGATTTGTTCAGTTTACGTCCTCTTATCTGGAGCCCTGGTGTGTGTATCTTGTCCCCTGAACTGACCTCCTTCAGTTTTAACCTCAGGCTCTTGATACTGGCCTCCGTGGCCTAGTGGTTAAGTCACTGTGACTTAATCACTAAGCTCCTCACCTCTGTGAGTTCCAATCCCAGTCTGGTCATTCAGATTTTTCATTTGGGGGGGTCTTCCAGCTGGCTTGGGGAAGGTCGATGGTTCTACCCAGTTGCCGATTTGTGCCTGAAACAGTGCATAAAGGGCTTCTGGGGTCCTCCTCCACCTGTAATTAGCTGGACGTCGCAATATTTCTGAAATACATGTTGAAAGCAACGTAATATCATAACAAATCTAAACTTGATACTTGATGTTAATCATGGGTTACAGAATGATGTGCATGTCCCTTTGACCTCAACCTTGACATCCGGCTCCAAGGTTATAAATTTGGCTTTTGAGTTGAGCCTGGAGTTGTTTTCAAGCATTTGATTGGTCAGATTTGAGCCTAGGCTCAAATTTGATCAATCAAATTGCTTGGGAACAAACTCAGACTCAACTCAAACATTTTATAGCCTTGGACTCAGGCCTTGAAATAGGAAAATTCTTGTCCTGAAAACTCAAAAAGATTTTCTCAGTCTGATACAGTTGAATCTTCACATACTATACACTATTCAGGAGTAGTAGATAAGTTAATAATGCAAATTTCAGGTCACCTTGACCTTGACCCTTATAAATGAGTGAAGGCTACGTTTAGCAGTGCCTGTATCTTGTTTCAAAGTACCATAGGGGAGTATTTGTCACATCTAGTGGCAGTTCTAGGTTAATATAAGTTAGCCTGTTTCTAGTTTTGAGGACAGGTGACTACCTAAAGCAGGTTGAAAGTAAAGTAGAATGCACCTCAAGGTGCATAAGGCGCATTCTACTTTACTTTCAGCCAGCTTTAAGCTAGTACCATCTGCTAGAATATATACTCAGCAAAAATAGAAACGTCCCACATTTTAAACGGACATATCTCTGACGTTATTTAAGTTATACATCAAGTGAATGTACTTATGGGATACTGGTTAGTTGGAGTTACACATGTGTAAAGTTTTCACAAAATAACACAGATAAAAACCGCTAATGTAACGGAATCATGATTTGCACGTTTTGCACGTGCACGGTACACGCGTTTCAATAAAGTAATTCTGTCACCGTCATACAATACACAGGACACATGGTAATAAAAAAATTAAAAAAACTCATATGAATTCAATTATTGCATCATGCCACACTCGTCTGAAGTTGAAAGAAATCAGGCAATGACGGGCATTGACGTCGCACGCTGGTTCGGCTGCTATAGAGAAACCAAACAGAGGCTTGCGACCCGGTACCATCAGACTGTTCACAATCGTTTTTGCCTTGGTCACCCCGTTTTTCCTCCGTCAGAACTGATCACTACGGCACGTTAACGCACTAACGTCTACGTCATTTTCCAGCCACCGGAACGGCTGGTGAACACGATGAGTCATCACAAACCTTTGTAATCCAACGCTAAACCAATCAGAGCATGACGCCAATAATTCGGTCAAATTTGAACGACACGTCACCGTGGGGCTATATTATCTGACGTCATTTGAATTTGAAGCAAACCGGCTCGTACCAAGTTCTTTTTACTGACGAATCTTGATTCACACTTAGCAATTCAGATGGTAGACTACGCAAATTGATTACATTTAAGATTCAGCATTCAATATTTGACACAGACCTCACAGCAAGAGTGAATGTCTGACGTTCTCATTAAACGTTACATTACGCTGTAAAAATGGAGCATATATTGGTGCAAACAGTGGCCGTACACGATATTAATCTTACTGAATAAAACTTTGGACTTTTTATGAGTATTCAGAAATCGACTAAACATTTTTAAAAACAATCATTTATTCAGATTTTTAGCTCACCTGAGCCAAAGGCTCAAGGTGAGCTATTGTGACCGCTCACCGTCCGTAGTACGTCTGTCCGTCTGTCCGTCTGTCCGTTCACTTTTACTTCAAACGACATCTCCTCTGAAACCCGCCGATTGTAGGGAGAGTTCAAACTGCTCATGATGTTCCTTGGATGATTCTCTACAGAAGTTGTTCAAAAAAAATGAAAAAAAGCACAAACTCTGCTTGAAAAAGCAAAAAAGCAAAAATCTTTAAAAAATCTTCTTGCCCAAAACTACTAGGCCCTAAGCTTTGATATTTGTACAGTAGAATCTCCTGGTGGATCCCTCTATAGTTTGTTAAAATGAAATCCCTAGGGTCACATTTGACACCACCCTGCACAGTTTAAGTGCTGCTCTAGGCAGGTTTTACAGTATTTTTGATTTAGGCAGAACTGTATTTACCTGAGTTACCCTTAATATACTATGGGCAAATAACCAATATTTGCAAACAGTTTGGATCCAGATCAGATGCAACATAATGCTGCATCTAATCTGGATCCAAACTATTTGCCACTCATTTACCAACTTAACATTTTCTAAAAAATAAAAATGTACATTTTTTACACACAGAAGGTATTTAGCAGACATCATTTCAGTCTGGTAAGGGTAAGCTCCCAGACTGCTGCTGCTACAGTTCTCTTACATAATATTTGACCTCAGTGATCAGGCCAACAGAACTGAACATGTTGTCTGCTAAAGTTTAGAAATGGTTCAGTCGTTTGTTCAGACATTTGTTAACCCATTACCCCATAAATGTGCATTTTTAGGCCTTTGATTTATTCCTCCACTTAAGAAAATAATTCCCCTTTAACCCTTTCCCCCATAGCATATCTCTAGTATTGAATGTAGGTGTCCACTTAAAACAGGTTGAAAGTAAAGCAGAATGCGCTTTAAGCGCATTCTGCTTTACTTTCAGCCTGCTTTAAGCTATCATCTACTAGAATATAGAAAATATTTTGTATTATACATATTTATGAATGTATAAATTGGAACTATTTTCTTTAGAGCAAGAATAAACTGAATGTGCTAAAAGGCGCTTCTATGGGGGAAAGGGTTAAACAGTCATGAAAATGTAAGATGTGAAATAAGTTTCTATATCCTAGTAGATGGTAGCTTAAAGCAGTTTGAAAGTAAAGCAAAGTGTGCATTAAGACCCATTCTGCTTTACTTTCAACCTGCTTTAGGTGGCCACCTATTTTCAAAACTAGAAGCAGGCTATGGGGTAATGGGTAAAATGAAATTGCCTATTTGGAAAGAGCCTAATGAGAGGAAGTGCCATTTGCAAAGGCCATAACTCTGACATCATTGTTTTTTTTAGTTATTTCCCTTTGTCATATTTTCTTGTCAAGAAGACAACTCCAGGTCTACTGATGCTATTGTAATGAAATTTTATGTATGGAAAGAAACTGATGAGAGAAAATGCCTAGTGCATAAGGGCAGCAATATTTTGTTTTCCCCTTTGTCATATTTTATTGTCAGGAAAATAACTCCAGTTCTGCTGACGCTAGTGAAATAATTATCATTTACCGGAAATGGAAATAGCTTGATAAGAGGATGTGTCATGGATAAGGGTCATAAGCTTGGCAACAAAATTCACTTTTGTCATGTTTTCTTGTCCGGAAGATAACTCCATTTATAGCTATATTAAAATGTTGTCTTGCCCAGTCAACTTAGGTACAAACTTCAATGTCCTCAGGTGAGCGAATTTAGGGCCATGGCCCTCTTGTTTATTTTGACCCCTACCAACTTCTTCATTACATCACTCGAAAAGTTTTTTCCTCAGCAATATGAGGTCAACTGATATGGATTTAAAAATGAATGAACTTTATTTTCTGTATAGGTTTTAGTACCATCAACCTTATAACTTTCAAGAAAAAGTCCCTGTAATAGGGTGGGACGTTTCTATTTTTGCTCAGTATAGATAATATTTCTTATGATACATTTTCATGACTGTATAAATTGGAACACTTTTCTTCCGTCGAGGAAGAATTAAATGTGTAAAAATGAGTATCTATGGAGTAAAGTGTTAAAAGAGCTTGGTACTGGAGGGGTTAAGCTGCCACCACTGATGGTTTAACCCATTACCCCATAGCCTGTTTCTAGTATTGAAGATATGTGACCACTTAACTCTTTCCTCCCTGAAACTTTAAATGGACAATTCCAGTTTCGATTTTTGTCTAGTCCATTTCTGGCTTTTAAGAGTTGTTTTTGTCAATGTTGGCATTACTGACAAACAGTGAAGACCCTGATCAGAGGGCTCCTTTCGGAGCCCTCTGATCTGGGCCTTCACTGTTTGCACAGGACAAGATTACTATTCACATGTACACTGTTTGAAAAGACGCCTATATACGGGACTAGGGTTCAAAGGGTTAAAGCAGGCTGAAAGTAAATCATTCTAGGCGCATTCTGTTTTACTCAGAATGCGCCTTAAGGCACATTCTGTTTTTAGCTCACCTCAAGGTGAGCTATTGGGATGGCCCTGTGTCCGTCGTCCGTCGTCGTGCGTCGTCGTTAACAATTGCTTCAAATGACATCTTCTCCTAAACGGCTGAACAGATTTCAACCAAACTTTACAGAAATGTTCCTTGGGTCAAGCTCTTTCAAATTTGTTCAAAGAATTGAAAACAATATAGAACTCTGGTTGCTATGGCAACCAAAGTGAAAAAATAAGGAAATCTTAAAAAATCTTCTTGTCTGAAACTACAAGGGCCAGAGCTTAGATATTTGGCACATAACATTATCTACAGGTCCTCTATCAAGTTTGTTCAAATTATGCCCCTGGGGTCAAAATTGGCCCCCCCCCCCGGGGGTCACAGTTTTACATAGAGTTATATAGTGAAAATTTCAAACGTCTTCTCCACTGAAACTAATATGGCCAGAGCTTTGATATTTGGCATGGTGACACTTCTAAATGTCCTTTACCTAGTTTGTTCAAATGGTTCTGGTCGGTTAAATATCTAGGTCATAATTCACATTCAAAATATGTATAGCAGACAGCAAGTCAGCATTATAAGAGTTAGACCCTAGCCAAATTTCCTACTGGCAGAGTTACATAACTGAACTCAGGTCAGCTGGTCAGCTGATGAGGTTCACAGCATATGGTGTTGTCTGCTATATTTTTATGCCCTGCAGTTGGGGGCATATTGTTTTTGTCTGTCTGCTTTTTTGTCTGTTTGTCCATTTGTTTGTCTGTCAGTCCACAACTTTAATCTTAGCCATACAGTCAAACCTGTCTTATGTGACCTTCAAGGGGAGAGACACAATAAGGTCACATAAGACAGGTAGTCGCATAAGTCAGGTTATCAGTTTTCAGGGGTAAATTAGTATACAAATGAACACCATATGGATGTTTTCTCTGAATAAAATTATATATTAACCCTTTCTACCAAAAGCAATAATTAAGATCATTTTCTATATTTTCAAACAAAGTTGCATTGCTATTATGACAAATAGATCTACTTATTTAACTTGTCGACTATTCATCCCCAGTTGACCAAATACTATAAATTATCCAATCAATCACCTGAAATATTCGTCGGTCTGGTTTTTTTAGAGATTTATTCCGTAACAGGTTCGACGAAAAAGTCCGTCAATTCCGTTGTATCTGATAAACATGTGTCCAATTTAGGATCGCTTTCTCAGTCTATTCACTGTATAATTCATATTCAGAATCGCGTCTTATGGAGTAAGAATTCGATCCCGGCGTGTGTTAGTTGTTTTTTGTCTCTGTTGTCTCTCTCACAGGTAAATCTTTCCCGAAATGTCCACGTTTCGTGTCGCGTCTATAATGTTATCGCGCCGCCATTTTGTTCAAGTCAATTTCAAAATATGACAGCGCTATTTTTAACGTCGTTTTATTTGTCAATATCTCCTATTAAAAACACAGTCTTACAAAGTAGAAAAAAAATACTTTCTAAAACCGACGGAAGAAAATACGCTTAAGATCTTTTTACTTGTAACACACTAATACACATATGCCGAAATCTAAGTGTTTGCAACGGCATATAGGAATGTGCATAGAAATTCTGCTACGCAATTTCGGAATATCGCTTTGTTTTCTAGTGTGATTTTTCATAATGTATCGTACGAAAATCAATTCAAGAAGCTAACTGTCGGTTTACATGCATATAAAATGTTAATTACAAGGGTATTTTCGCAAAATTTACGATTATGATACGCCGGGGTTTATACGACATAATTTCCCCCATCCGTTCTTTCGTAATGGAGTGTTGGATTGGGAACGACTTTTTAACCCTTTTAATAGTAAATCATCCCCGGAATATTTATTTTCGGGGTAAGAAAAGCATTTTTTGTCGAGTTCTAATAGTTATTTTTATATTTAATTGCTTTTCTCCAAATTCATTCCCAAATCAAGATCGCCGTTGAACTATTTACCACAGTTTGTCTATTCACAAACTACAACATGCAGTTTTTGAACGTGAATTACTCGTTATAAATCAAAATTTCGGAAATCTTTTTTTCAGAATGAAATATTATCAAATATAATTTAAATGAATATTAAACAAAGATGTTGTATATCACTTTTTAGGATAACTAAATAAACACTAGACATTTTGTTTTAACATACCAGGTACAAACAAAGGAATATTCGCCTCCCGGAAATGAAAACTGAAAAATCGATAATGACCGGCAATTATCGAGTCGCTGCAAACAGGTGCGTTAAATAGGGACATGTGACTTTGGGAGCGGCATATTACGGTCGTTAGTCGCGTAACACAGGTTTGTCGGTATACACAGTCTTAACATAAAGGAAAATGTGTTGGGAGGAATTTTTAAGGTCGGCTAAGACAAATAGTCGTTATATAGGGACGGTCGCTATGACAGGTTTGACTGTAACTTTGTTAAAGTTAGAAACTTTATAACTTGGGTCATGTCCTACAAAGGTCAATGTCATTTTTGAGATATTTCCCAGTGTCATGTTTTCTTGTCTTTGAGATAACTCCAGTTCTACTGATGTTAACCCATTACCCCATACATATGCCTTTTTACGCCTTTAATTTATTCCTCCTCTAAAGAAAATAATTCCACTTTATACAGTCATAAACATGTAAGATATAAGAAATAGTATCTATATCTTAGTAGATGATAACTTAAAGCAGGTTGAAAGTAAAGCAGAGTGCGCAATAAATAATCATATGGAAATACATGTAGCTTGATAAGAAGAAGTGTCATGGATAAGGGCCATAACTCTGCCAACAATATTTTTTTAAGTTATTCCAATTTGTCATGTTTTTTTTTTGTCTGGAAGATAATTCCATTTACAGCTATATTAAAATGTTGTCTTGCCTATTAAGCTAAGGCACAATGATTTCAGGTGAGCGAATTAAGGGCCATGGCCCTCTTGTTTTTTCAACCTGCCTGAAGCTACCATCTTCTAAAATATAGAAATTATTTCTTATGATACATATTCAAGACTGTATAATTTGGAACTATTTTCTGCAATGGTGGAATAATTTGAATGTGAAAATGAGTATCTATGGAGTAAAGATCTAACAAAAGCTTGGCACTGAAGCGTTTAATTAAGCTACGGACTGTATTAAAAACTGATAATTTAATCAGTGTTGTGCCTAGGTCTAAACTTTTGGGGGACACCATTTCCCCCTGCCAAAATTTCAGGGGGACATTTGATATTTTTTGGGGACACACTAAAAAAAACCTTTAAAACACGATAGACCTACCTTTTAATTAGAATACAGTTTACGGTATTAACTATCTCGTATCGTAGAGTCCTATAAGACTGTTTACATGACGGGAAATTTGATTTTTGTCTTATGTGGTAGCGATTTTCTTGGTTCAGACGATGTTGAATGAGTTTCCTCAACACTTTGTTTAAACAAAGCATCGTCTGCTAGTTGTCTATTTTAATCTGATAGAAAATCTGTCAAGCGCATCCGTTTCGACGCCATTATCACAAAGTGGAACAGACTGGTTTACATACCGATTCTATATGCCAATATTCTTCACGTATTTTATACGGGCACAGTCTTTTTTCAATACTAAGATTAATCTCCCTTTGTGATCTCTCTATTCTCCGGAATGGAGCCAGAATGGAGCAGAAACAAGTGGAAATTGCCGAAAATGTGACTTTTTCATGGGACGCCCATCTGCCCTCGCAAGGCGAATTTTTATGGAACAATCGTGAAAAAAAAAGTGGGATTCCCGCAATGCCGCGGCCTAGGCACAACACTGATTTAATGCAAGCTTAATGAATAATGATGACTGATCTTAAGTAACTTTACTCTTGCCTTGCAGATATTTGACTTCAATGTTAACACAGAGAGTAACGAGGATGGTGACTTCCTTATACATGTCGCTTGTAAAGCAGGTAGGTACAAACAACACCCAATTGGAGATACAGATTGTGTGTGTTGTTAGGAGGGAGTTGTTATAGGGAGGGGGAAATGAATACCCTTAGAGTGCTGAGCATGACTTGGCTTACATTGGCAAACACCACATTATGGGGCACCTGATCTGGATTCAAATTGTCATTTTGTTTTTTGTATCAAAATGTCCCATATGTAACTTTGAGAAAAACAGCAGACGACTGTTTTATACAGATAATATAGCAGCAGCAAATTGGTTAAACATAATTGTCTTGTTAGAGGAAAAGCAGCAAACATTGTTGTAAGGAGAGAACTGGGGCCCGTTTCATAAAACTTCTTACGACAAATGTTGTCGTAAGTCAAAACTTAAAAATACATTTAATCTCTGATTTCTCTATCGAATCCTGTCTTGTGACACCTTTTTGGAATCGTCTTTTCAAGGCGATTCCAAAAAGATGTCGCAAGACAGGATTAGATGGAGAAATAAATACTTATGGAGAGTTTTAGAATCTGACTTACGACAACATTTGTGGTACAAAGTTTTATGAAACGGGCCCCAGTTGTAGGGAGGGAGCATTGTACTGTATAATATCTGAAAACCAATCTTATCGGGACAAACAAAAACAACCCTAAATAGGCAAAAATGGACTAGACTTAACTCTTTCCTCCCTAAAACTTCAAATGGACAATCCCAGTTTCCATTTTAGTCTAGTCCATTTCTGACTTTTAAGGGTTGTTTTTGTCACTGTTTTGCATTATGACAAACAGTGAAGACCCAGATCAGAGGGCTCCGTAAGGAGCCCTCTGATCTGGGTATTCACTGTTTGCATAGGACAAGTGCACTTTTCACATGTATACTGTTTGAAAAGGACGCCTACATGCGGGACTAGGGTTCAAAGGGTTAATTAGAAACTGGAACGTCCATTTGAAGTTTCAGAGGTAAATGAGTTACTGACTGACCCTTTGTGTTTTTCAGGACTAGCCCAGCTTCCCCTGATCATGTCACTAGTGAGGCTACATCATGCCAACATTGAGATGTGTAACACAAGTGGTATGACACCATTGATGATAGTAGCCAGAGACGGGAACAGTAACCTCTGTGATGTGAGTAGTCATTAACCCTTTAACCCATAGCCTGTTTCTAGTTTTGAAAATAGGTGACTACTTAAAGTAGGTAGAAAGTAAAGCAGAATGTGCCTTAAGGCACATTCTGCTTTACTTTCAGCCTGCTTTAAGCTATCACCTGCTGGAATAAATAATATATTCCCTACGAAACATAATGTATAACTGTATAAACTGGAACCATTTTCTTCAGCGGAGGAATAAACTGAATGCGCTAAAAGGCGCTTCTATTGGGGAAAGGGTTAATAAGTTCATTACCCAAAAGATATGCCTTTAAGCTCACCAGAGTGCTCAAGGTGAGCTTTTGTGATATCGCTCTGTCCGGCATCGGGCTGTCTGTCCGTCAACAATTGCAAACGACTTCTTCTCTGAAACCAATAGCCCCAGTGTAACCAAGCTTTGTCAGATACATGCTGTTGGTTTGAGCTTCAAAAGTTGTTCAAAGAAAGTGGATGGGGGAAATGGTCTTGTTGCCATGGCAACCATGCACAAAATCTACAAAAATCTTCTTCTCCGAAACTACTGGTCCGATTTCAATTTGGTTTTCACCAAAATGTTCAAAGAATTTTGATCCGTGGAAAAACATGGCCGCCAGAGAGCGTGGTCCTTTTCGGTGTTCAGAAATATTGAGTTGAAAGTTAAAAACCTTCTAGAACTCATATTTTTGGCTTAATGAGATTTTGTAAGTGTTATGACCTTGATAAAAGTTAGGTCATACTTGAATATAGGTCATGTCAGGTCATCAAGTAGGTCAGTAGGTCAAATTGAAAAAAAAAGCTTTTTGCCACTCCAGGGGCCATATTTTTAACCCAATCTTCTTGAAACTAGCTTAGAATGATTATCTTGACATAAGCTAGGCACTGTGTGAATATGGGTAACATAAGATTAAAAGGTAGGTCAGTAGGTCAAAACATAGAAAAAGCTTCTAAACAGTGTATGAGTAATATTTTTAGCAATAATTTAACACAACGTGCTGAGAATGATCATCTTGATAAGATATAGGCAATGTACTAATATGGGTTACTTCGGGTCAAAAGGTGGGTCAGTAGGTTAAATCATAGGAAAAGCTTCATAGTACTCTAGAGCCCACATATTTTGCCCTAATTTCATGAAACTATCTCAGAATAATTACCATGACAAAATCTAGGTAAATTATGAATAATTATGGGTTATGTCTGAATAAAAAGTAGGTCAGTAGTTCAAATCATAAAAAGGCTTCTGAATGCTTTAGGGGCCATGTTTTTCGCACCAAATCCATAAAACTTTCTGAAAATAATCTAGGCAATGTATGAATGTGAGTTATGTCAGGTCAAAAAGTAGGTCATTAGGTCAAATCATAGAAACTTTATTCTGACACATTTGCTTCTTGTTACAAGGTGCTAGTAGGGGTATAAATCACCTTAAGTGATAAAGTCTAGTTAAATCTTGGAACTTTGTACTCTGGTGAGCGCCTTAGAGCCTTGTTACACATTTTATTTATTCTGTGACTAAAGAAACAAGTTCCATTTTACAGTAAAACTCTGATATAGTGAATTTCAGGGGACCACCAGATTTACTTCACTATAAGCATACTTCACTATATTGATATAGTGAAATAATTTGCTATAAATTTTCAACTCAAATATGGATTTATATACTTGTATATGTACAGTGCATAGATCTACATGTACATGTATGTGTAGCTGAATCTGTATTTAAGTGAAATACATGTTATACAACAGTAAATAATAACTATTCATTCATGTAAAGTAACTTTATATGTTTAGGCTAATTCAGTGTACAGTCGAACATGCCTTAGTGACCGTCTGTTTTAAGAGACTATCTGTCTTATGTGACCTTACTTGAGGCTCCCAACAGTTTTACTATATATTGAACCTGAATCAGAGACTACCTGTCTTATGTGACAAGTGACCATGAAATGTGACTCCCTTCAGCAATTATCACCCTGTATTTAAAGACTTTAAGATAGGGGAGATAACTGAGACGAGCTACGGCAGGATCAGAAAGTCTCTGTAAATTCAATGTTACAATACAGTTAAAAAGACATATTAATTGTTCAAAGTTGAACTATATAGTGTATAAAATACGCGGCTGTGAAATAGTCGGATAGTGTTGTGAAAATGGATGATAGAAACAGTACAAACGTAAGTGACATTATAAGTACAGTGGACAAAAACAAACAAAATGGCGCCCCTATCGTTTTCTTGAAGGAGGAAGCGCTATTTGGAAAACGCAAACCTCACTTTACTGAGTTCTTGAAACATGAGGAAATGTTCAATACCCTGTCTCGCGTCATAGACCAAAGCCATATTACGGGTCTTCAGCGTGTTAATGGGCTATGGCGGATTTATATAGATAATCTTGAAGATAAAGCCAAGCTTATAACTGAGGGGGTCACCATAAGGGGTCATCATTTGGCAATATTACAGACAAACCCTTATAGACTAGACTCCGAAAACACCACCCGCATAAGAGTACAGAACATCCCTTTGTCAGCCGATGATGGCCAGATAACAAGAACATTTGTTCTCAAGGGCATTGATGTGATTTCGTGTACCAGAGAAAAGCTCCGAATAAATGGGAAACTCACAAATTGTGAGACAGGCGACAGGCTAGTGATCGTGAAAACACTTTCCCTTAAAGAGCCTCTCAATAGATTCATGTATATTGGACAATTCAAGGTCAAGGTCATACACAGAGGCCAAAACAAAACGCCTGCTAACCCTAAGTGCTCAAAGTGCTTAGCATCCGGGCATACCATTGATAGCTGTGAGAATGACTGGACATGCGTCCAGTGCAAGTTACCAGGACACAAAAAGGGATCATGTCCCTTAAACACCACCATAGCTGACGAGACTGAGGATGTCCAAAGGCCCTTTCCAATCAGTCGCAACATGGTAGCGGACGGCAACTCCAAGGATGTGTTTACCGACGAAGGCGCACGTGGTGACACGAGTACCACGCCAACAGACACACTGATCTCTAGCCCCGTTAACAAGTCGAAAAAAAAAATCAAAACATATCAAGAAAAATGGACCTACCAAAGGTCAGACGAGCATGGACCGATTTGTGCAGAGCGAACGTACTCCAGGCAAACAAAGATCCAGCTCTGTTACACGCTCACCACCAACACCAGCCGAGATCCTGTATGACATTTCTAAGAAATCTCGATATGGCACCAGTGACAGTGACAACGACAGCGATAGCGACGCTGACGATTAAACAGTGTTTTCACCCTTAATTAAACACTCGAACACGGACAGCTTTACGGACTATGATTTTGATTACGATTTCATTATTATGTCATCATGTGTTATCCATAGTATAACACAGGATAAGTATATAAAGCTACCTAGAACAGGTACGCAACGTAGTCTTTTGAAGACAGAACGATTGAAAAAATATGACGAATATCGATTCATGTGCTCTATAGAAAACAGCACGTGCTCTAATCTGACTGATGTGTACACACAGTCGCACTTGGATGATATCGTATATAGCACACCGCTACAGTTCAAAATCTTTTCATTTATGAAGGATATGATGTTTGCATCATCTGCATACCTAAAACTAGCTCACTTATTGATTTATTTACATATAAAGAACAGTGAAAACCCCGATTATATCACTCCGAACAGAGAGATATCATCTGGATCTACACATCGTACTGTCACTTGCTTTAAGCTTATCGCTAATATGTACGCTGTTTATCTGCCACGCGTTGTGGATCGGGTTCTATACTTCAAAAAATGTTTTATTCTAAATATGTGATGTCTTTTAAACACACCGTAAGCAACATAAAGGCGCTTTCGACAAAATTATCGAATCTTTTGTTATCTGCAAACGCAGTAAAACGGAAACATGTAAATGCAAAAAGCAGAATGACATACAGTCATGAGTGAAGCACCACATAGGACAGTAACAACTGTTACCGCCATATCTGTGTCTACACTGTATGCATGGCGATATACAATTTGTAAATATTGTAGTGTTTATTTATACATATTATACATACAACGAGTGCAGACCACATCAGGTCTGGCCCCGTCAGAGTCAACACTGTTGTTCGAGTACTTTTCAGTTATGCTGAATTACGACATACGAAGTCAATATATTAGATATATATCGAGACATGCATCTCGACCCATTTGCATATGTTTTAAATTTTAATTGGAGTTTGAACCGGACCGACAGTGTAGTATTGAACGAAACTGCACTGGCGGACCGGTTTAAACTCTGCACATGCACTTTAAAACTACGGATGGATAACTTTGTATCATGTAAAGCAGTAATTTATATACCGAGGCATGCATCTCGGCCCATTTGTATATGTATGTATCGAAGTTCAATCCGGACCGACTGTGTAGTATCGAAAGAAACTGCACGGGCGGACCGGTTTAAACTAAGTACAAGTATTTTAAACCTGTTGATTGTTATATGTTTATCATGTAAAATAATAGGACATATATTATATAAATGTACATGTTTATCATGTAAAACAATAAGATATATATTATATAAATATACATGTATGTATCGGCGTTCGGGTTGGACCGACAGTGTAGTATCGAACGAAACTGCACTGACGGACCAGTTTAAACTCTGTACAAGTTTTTGGTAATTGTTTATCATGTAAAATTACAGTTGTAAATAAACTGACTGATTGTGCAGTATTGGAAAATGCTGTTCCACAGGTCTGGGTTAAGCAGGGTACATATTTACGGGTAAACACCTGCTTATCATGTAAACTACTGGTCTTCGTGGTGAAGCGATACTGTTATAGTATGTATATATTGCTATGGAATGAACGCGGTTCTTCCCCTTTGTATGTCTATATTGGGCTGTTGCCCTCGTATTACGTTTTCACAATCTTTAATGTCTAGTCAAATACATTTCCTCTCATTAAATGCCCAAGGTTTACGAGGTAAAGATAAACGTCTGAGATTAAGAGAATATGTTAAATTACAAAAAGTTGATATACTCTTTCTCCAAGAAACACACTTTACAATAGATATATTCACTTTGATTAGGTATGAATTTGATCAATGGGATATATTTCATTCAGTTGGTACTAGTTCTAGCAGAGGCTGTTCAATATTTATAAATAAACAACTGTCATATAACACTATCGACTCTCATATAGATACAATAGGAAGATACATTCTATTAAATATCGTGCTAGATGACACAACATACACACTTGTAAATATTTACGCGTACAATGATAAAGTAAGCAGAAACATTTATTTTAATAACATTCATGAACTAGTTGAAAATAACGCACAAGGGATAAAAATAATAGGAGGCGATATGAACGACACTCTAGAATCAGTGGATAGATATAACGAAACAAGCAAATCAAAAACAACATGCAAACCAGTAAAATCACTTATAAATTTCATAAAAACACAGGACCTTTCAGATGCTTGGCGAGAGAAAAATAAATCGAAATTGCAGTTCACTTGGCAAAGGAAAAATCGAAAAGAAAGAAGTAGAATCGATCTTTGGCTAATAGAAAGTAATATAATGCCCCTTATTAATAAAGTAGATATTAGACCAGCATGCATTAAATACACAGATCATCTTGCTATTTCTATCAAAATTTCGAAGCAAAATACACGCGGACCAGGATATTGGAAATTTAATAATATGTACCTAAAAGATGACTTGTTTACAAATACCATAGGTAACTTAATTAAAAATAATCAGCAAAAGTATGAACATGAATCAGCAAAAACTTTATGGGAACTTACCAAATTAGATATCAAAGAAACTTCGATAAAATACGCTAAACAAAAGACAAAACAGCGAAAAGAGCAAATTGCAGTACTAGAACATGAATTATCTAACCTCTTTGCAAAAGATAATGAAATGAACGGACAATCGGATAACAACACAAAACACAATATACTACGTCTCGAAAATGAAATTCAACTTTTATATGATATTAAAGCAAAGGGTGCACAAATAAGATCAAGAGTAAACTTTATTGAAGAAGGTGAAAAAAGCACTAAGTATTTTTTTAACCTTGAAAAATCCAGACAGGCAAGGAAGTCAATTACGTCGCTTAACAGCAATGGCGAACAAATATGTGATAATTTTAAGATACTTGAAGAAGAAGTTAAATTTTATCAGACGTTATATTCATCAAGTAATATAAATCAATGTAATATAAATGACTACCTGGATAATACAATTTTTAATAATACATTAAAAGAAGAAGATGCCAACAGCTGTGAAGGTATGTTTACCATAAACGAACTTAGTATTGCAGTAAAGCAAATGAAAACAAATAAAAGTCCAGGTCTAGACGGCCTTACTTCTGAATTTTATCAACATTTCTGGCCACTCATTGAAAACATTATAACTGATTGTTTAAATGAATGTTTTGATTGTATGGAAATGTCAAACTCACAAAAAATAAGTGCTCTATCATTAATATACAAAAAAGGTGACCCGTCAGACTTAGAAAACTGGAGGCCCATATCGCTCTTAAACAATGACTACAAAATAGCAGCCAGAGCATTAGCAAATAGACTGAAAAAGGTAATACACAAAATTGTTCATTTAGACCAACAAGGATACATACAAAATAGATTTATAGGTTACAACTTACGTTTAATTCAAGATATAATAGACTACACTGACAATCTACAAATAGAAGGCGCAATTCTATTTTTAGATTTTCGTAAAGCGTTCGATACAATCGAGTGGAACTTTCTTTTTAGTGTTTTAAGGCGCTTTGGTTTTAAAGAACAATTTATCACATGGGTTAAAGTTTTATATGCAGACTGTAAATCTTGTATTTTTAATAGTGGATACAGATCACAACTGTTTAATCCCTCAAGAGGTATTCGACAGGGTTGTCCGATATCTGCTCTATTGTACATTCTTGCAGCAGAAGTTCTTGCTATAAATATAAGAAATTCTAATAACATCTTAGGAATTGAGGTTAAACTTACTAATGAGAAGCGATCGCTTAAAATCTCTCAGCTTGCTGACGATACAACATTATTCCTCAGAAATAGACAAGAAATCGTTTCGGCCTTAAACATCATTAAAGAATTTGGAAAATACTCTGGACTTGAATTAAATAAAAACAAGACGGAAGGAATGTGGATTGGGAAAAATAAATTACATAAAGATAACGTAGGAGATATTACATGGCCAGATGGTCCTATTAAGGCCCTAGGGGTATATTTTGGACACAATAAAGATGAGTGTTCCGTGCTAAATTGGGACACAAAATATTCAACTTGTAAAAGCATTATAGAGAACTGGCGTAAGCGTAATTTAACATTTTATGGGAAAATACAAATAATAAAAACTCTATTGATACCAAAATTTACATATTTATTTCATAGTATTATAGTACCGCAGCAGATTATAACTAAAATAAATAGTATTATATATGACTTTTTATGGAGTGGAAAGCGTGAAAAAATAAAACGAGCAACTTTAATAGGGAACAGATCAGAGGGTGGACTTCAAATGATTGACTTAGAAACTTACATTACTACATTAAAATTAAAATGGATAAAATCGATGTTATCAGATGACGACGCTAATTGGAAGTTAATACCAAAATATTATTTCCAAGCTTTTGGAAATGATTTTTTGGTATTTTACTACAATTTAGACAGCATCAAAAGTATAAATGCAACAAATATTCCTGAATTTTATAAAAATATACTAGAATCATGGATACGCATTAAAACATTCAAAGAGACACGCACCATGACATTTAGTGACATCAGAAAACAAGTTATATGGGGAAATAAATTTATTAAAATTAATAATAAATGCCTTGTGTTTACAAGCTGGATAAACTCAGATTTGATTTTCATAAATGATATTATTAACAAAAGAGGGGAAATAAAAGAGGAGTATATATTAGAAAAACTCTTAGATAAAAGAAACTGGATAAGTGAAATTGCAAAACTTAATAAAGCAATTCCTAACAGATGGAAGCAATTAATCAAAAGCGAAAATTCTTTTAAAACTAAAGTTAAAACGTCTTTATCTTTATATATTCGTAACACAGATTTTATACAAAGCAACAATAAAACTATCTATCAACAGCTTCTGTCTGAAAAGTTTCATGAACCTATAATACATAGGTTCTGGAATGACAAGTTTGACGACAAATTACCATGGTCGGAAATATATAAATTTATTAATAAAATTTACGATAATAGGCACAAACAATACAAGTATAAAACAATAAATAACATTTTCCCATCAAGATCAATACGATACAAGTGGAAAATGGAAAACTCTCCAAACTGTCTAATATGTCATGAATTCGAAGACGATGAACACATTTTCATCAATTGTTCAGAAGTGCAACCATTTTGGATAAAAATTGTGTCGCTGTTTAAAACATGTGGTATAGAACGTAATATAAAAAATCTTAAAACACTTTTAATAGGATATAAGATAACAAACACGGACTACTTTTACGTCAATATAATTTTAACTATTGTTGGTTTCAGTATATACAAATCGTACTTTCTAAGCGAAAACTGGACACTACAAACTGATATTTATAAAGTTTTCGTTTATGAAACACAAATACTTCTCGAATTCTTAAAATATAAAGGATTTACGAATCCTTTTGTTTTAAGAGTTCAAAAAGCATTGTTCCCATAATATAAAGGAATATTAATTATACCTGAATACTCTAATCATAGGGTAAATCACGACAATTAAAATACCCTTACTTACTACCGCTTTGCGGTATTTAGCAGGTCAACACAAAGATTGTATAGTTTTATTCTTACATGACCTTGCTGATTTGTTAGTTCTCATGCATGTATGTATGTTATTGTCTGTGTATATGTAAATAGTAATGAATAAAAGAAGTCTAGGCTTCTCCAAAAAAAAAAAAAAAGTGTTTTAACACTTTTTAGCACGTGGTCAAACATTTATGGTTCAACAATTAGTTATTTGAGGTGTGACATTAACACATTTGAGTGTTTAAGTGTCATTGTAGGAAATAAATTGAAATGGATTTATATAATAGATCTCAGAGGCGCCGCTCCTGGGGCGGCAGGGGCGGCGACCGCCGCCCCAATAATTCGGCAAGCAACGGCGATTTTTTTCCCCGTAAATTTGTCAAAACCAAAATATTTCTGTTAAAGTGGCACAGCGAAGGCCAGATTCATCGGTTACGTAACCACTTTATGACACATGTATTGCAAAACGTTAGGTGCGATTGCCGATAGCATCGTTATCTTTAATTGGTAATAAACTGATAATCCCCTATCGCTGAGTGGCCTATGAAGACGGGTGGTCAGTGCTTGCTCTAATTGATTGGTTATAGGCGGGTGATCAATAGTGGTTCTAATTGATTGGTAACGATTAAAGCGGCTAGATCTTAAACTGTTTGTGTGATATTTTAATGAGACTAAAAACTGTGAAAATTGTTATTACTCGAGAAAAAATGAAGAAAAATGTAAGAAATATTGTTTCGTTCACTCTTTTGAGTTTCTTCAATATGTCTGTAGCTAACCAACCTCACGAGTTTAAGTTTCCGAAACGCTCATTTGGGAAGAAATCGCCTGAACTACGTTCATTTAACCCACAGTGGTTCAAGTCCCATTCGTGGCTTCATTATGATGAGGTATGTATGATAAAAAAAACACCTGTCTGCCTGCCTCTCTTCACTTAATTTGAAGATTAAAGAAGAAAAACCAGATTATTAATGTGAAAGATTCACAATACGATTGTTTGTTTAATTTATGAACAGTTATTTTTAAAGGAATTACATTTGCCATATGCAAGCAGTGTAAATCCGACTAGAGAGATGTTGGTGTCTGCACTGTTTGTCACTTAAGCTGTAGCAGACAATGTACACCCAGATCAGGGAGGCTTACAGGAGTCCTCTACACAGGGTCTGCACTGATTGTCACTTTGCAGTTTATAGCAAAACTACCCATAAACAATAATTGTACTATACACATGAACAGTGTTAGAATATCCATTTTTGGTTTCAGGGATCAATGATTTAAACAAGAGAGAAAACTAATTATTTAATTTCTTGCTTTCAGAGCCAAGATCTTGCCTTCTGCTTCGTATGTATGGTGGCTGCCAAAGAAGGGAAAATCGCCAACACAAAGCTCGAGAAGAGCTTCATATCAACTGGTTTCAGCAATTGGAAAGATGCCACGACAAAGTTCCGCAAGCATGAAAATTCAGAAAGTCACAGAGAAGCAGTAGAACGTCACATCAACCTACCAAAACAGACATGCGACATAGGTGAAACACTGTCCGCCGCATACAGTGCAGAGAAGAGTAACAACAAACAGCAACTACTCACTATTCTTCGTAGCATCAGGTTTCTTGCTAGACAAGGTCTTCCACTACGTGGCCATGACAACGAACAGTCAAACTTCATGCAGGTTTTGAAGTTACAAGGGGAAAACGACGCTTCCATCTTGAAGTGGCTTGAGAAGAAACAGGAGAAGTACACTTGTGGAGACATACAGAACGAGATGCTGCAGATCATGGCGCTCGGCATCCTGCGTGAGGTGACGCAAAACATAAGAGAAAATGGCTTCTTCACAATAATGGCTGACGAAACGACTGACCGTTCCAATCGTGAGCAAGTGGTGATTGTTATACGACATGTTGACAGTGATTTCGTAGTGCACGAGGAGTTTCTTGGACTTTATACAGTTAGCTCCATTGATTCCAAGACTCTGACATCTGTGATCAAAGACACACTCCAAAGAATGATGCTTTCTCTCAGCAGCTGCAGGGGTCAATGCTATGACGGTGCAAGCAATATGTCTGGTGCTAAAAAGGGTGTGGCAGCAAACATCTCAGCTGAAGAACCAAGAGCCCTGTATACGCATTGTTATGGACATGCACTCAATCTGGCCGTTGGAGATACGATGAAAGCATCCAAAGTTATAAGAGACACCATGGACACTGTGTATGAGATTTCAAAGCTTATACAGTTCTCTCCCAAACGTGACGCCAAACTTCAAGAGCTGAAGCGTGAGATGAGTCCAGACACACCTGGGTTTCGGACTTTGTGCCCCACTAGATGGACTGTTAGAGCTGCTAGTCTGAATAGTGTCCTTCAGAATTATTCTGTGCTTCAATCTCTGTGGGAAGACTGCTACAACAGTGTAAAGGATAGTGAGATCCGTGCTCGTGTGACTGGTGTTGACACAAAAATGGGGACTTTTGACTTTCTGTTCGGGGTTTGTCTAGGACATGAGATACTACGTCACACAGACAACCTCAGTAAAGCACTACAACACAAAGAGATGTCAGCAGCTGAAGGACAGTCACTTGCCACCATGACCATTGACATGCTTCGTGAACTACGTTCGGAGTCTGCGTATGATTCGTTTTGGCGACTGGTGAATGGATACGTTGAAAAATTAGATGTTGATGAGCCAGTCTTGCCGCGTCGACGTAAGATGCCCAAACGATTCGAAACTGGCAACGCGCCTTACGAGTATCCAACAACAGTGCAAGACCTTTATCGGCAGAATTACTACGAAGCTCTGGATTTGGCAACAACAAGCATAGCTGAGCGCTTTGACCAGCAGGGTTATAAGACATACTGCCACTTAGAAAACATGCTTCTGAAATGTGTTGTGGGTGATCAAACTTACTTAGAGGACATGCAACATGTGGTGGAGTTCTACAAATCTGACTTTGACAAATCTACACTATCCACACAACTTGAAACTCTCCGTGTGCATGTGAAGAAAAACTGCAAAAGTGTAAAGACTCTGAAGGATATTGTCAGTGTTGTAAGAAGTTTGACGCCAGCTACTAGGCAGTTGTTCAGCGAAGTGGTGACAGTTCTCAAACTAATTTTAGTTATGCCAGCAACCAACGCCACAAGTGAACGCTCGTTTTCAGCGCTTCGTCGAGTGAAGACATACCTCCGTGCCAACATGACACAGGAACGCCTCAACCATTTGATGACGATTCACGTTCATAGAGACGCCACGGATGGCATGGACTTGAACTGTGTAGCAAATGAATTTGTCAGTGCTAAAGATTCACGCTCTACTGTTTTTGCAAAGTGCTAAATGCAAATGTTAAGCTTACATGTACATACATGTACAGTAAAAGCCCGCTAATGCGACTATTCACAATAATGTTATGATAGCTAGGTCTGTAGAAGCAGGCATCTGTAATTAAAGAACCCACTTCTTCCATACAAGACAGTCGCTTTAGTGGGATTTCACTGTTTTCAAACATCTTGATTCTGAAACCAAAGAGAGATCAAGAAACAAATCTGTATTAACCCTTTCATAACCAATGACGACTTAAGTCGACTTTCATTGCCATACAGTTTGTATCAAGAACAGACGTCGTGTAACGCGGCGTCTGGTCGGTAACTCTTTGATACTTTACACATCTTCAAACAAAACTAAAAAACTTTGAATTCTGCAAAGACTTGCAAACTTGAAATGCTAAAACGGACGGTTAAATTTGGCAGTGAAACGGTTGACTACAGAGACAATTTATATGATATTATTTATTAGCAAAAGATATATATATTTATAGACAGATAGAAAATAAATTTATAGAGAAAAGATGGTAAATAAAAAGCTTAAAAAGACGCAGTTTTCACTTCTTTATCAGGGGCGCCTCCTACAAAACGTCGTACGACAATTATTGTCGTAAGTCAGATTAAAAAAAACTCTCAATTAGATCTATTTTTTATTTCTCCGTCTAAACATGTCTTATGGCATATCTTTGGTATCGTCTTGAAAAGAAAATCGATTCCAAAGAAATGCCACAATACATGATTAGATGGAGAAATCAGAAGTTGTATGTAAGGTAACGTTCTGACGTACGGCCATTTTTGTCGTAAGGCGTTTCGTAAGAGGACCCATGGTTCCTAAATTATTGTATGTTCCCACTCGATCCTGTGTTCATAAATCAGGCCCAATACTGGAAGGCAATCTGCCTAAAAAATGTTAACTTAGATTAATAATTTTGGGTCATTTGGAGTCATTTTTTACATAGAATTATGTTCGCCTTATACCTGTTTGGAATGCTGGAAATACCCTCAGAATGCAGCAGAGACCATCTAGAATTAAAATTTTCCCGGGAGAGCATGCCCCCAGACCCCCCTAGTAAGAGTGCGTACAAACAAATGTCCGCCGCCCCAATGTTCAAGACCCCGCGACGCGCCTGCTTTCTCTATGATCTTGTTAAATGTATGTAAATTGTAAATACATGTATAATTTAACCCTAATCAATTATTAGATTATACAATTCTAATTAAATAAAAATGTACTTTAAACATCTTACTGTAACTTTTGTATCTATAAAATTGATTAGCTACTTTTATTACTTTACTAAAATATCTTCTGATTAGGTAATGTATCAAAGTATGCAAAAAACATACATGCTGAACTAATTATGCCTCCAGGTTAGACTCCACTATAACGCAGGCTTTTAATGCAATTTTAATCATTTCGGGACCTGAGATTTGATTCACTATAAACGAAACTGCACTATAACCAAATTCACTATAAACATCAAATTTTGTATAGGCTATAGAGGCTTTTTGCCGGGGAATCGATTTCGATTCACTATAACAAGAAATTCACTGTATCAGAGTTCACTATAACTGGGTTTTACTGTATACAGTCATAAATATATTATTTTGACTCCATGTTACAATTACTCTGTAAGACATTTGTCAACTTGTCATGCCTGTAATTGATTTACTTACAGATTTTGATGTGTTTGTTTGGTGCCAACCCCAACAAACAGAATGAGAGAAACGGAAGAACAGCTCTGCATTATGCTGTACTGGGAAACCACGTTGGTGTTGTGAAGTAAGTAAACTCTATAATACATTACCCCATAAATACACATCTTTCAGCCTTTTATTTCTTCTCAGCTATAAAGGACATAGTTTCCATTTTTTACAGTCATGAATATGCCCCATAACAAATAGTTACATGTACTTTATTCTAGCAGATGGCAGCTTAAAGCAGGCTGAAATTAAAGCAACACTGGTCTCTGAAAACTGAGAAACATTATTAGATCATTTTTTAAAAGGTTTTTATTTAGTGAACGCTCCTAATTCAGGTGACAGCTTAACCTATTACTCAATAGATATGCATGTTAACACATTTAATGTATTCCTCCACTGAAGGAATAAGTTTCTTTTTAGCTCACCTGAGCCAAAGGCTCAAGGTGAGCTATTGGGATGGCCCTGTGTCCGTCGTCGTGCGTTGTGCAATGTGCGTCGTTAAAAATTGCTTCAAATGACATCTCCTACTATACCACTTTACAGATTTCAACCAAACTTTACAGGAATGTTCCTAGGGTCAAGCTCTTTCAAATTTGTTCAAAGAATTAAAAACAATGTAGAACACTGGTTGCCATGGCAACCAAAGTGAAAAAATAAGGAAATCTTAAAATATCTTCTTGTCTGAAACTACAAGGGCCAGAGCTTAGATATTTGGTACATAGCATCATCTACAGGTCCTCTATCAACTTTGTTCAAATTATGCCCCTGGAATCAAAATTGGCCCGCCCCGGGTGTCATAGTTTTACATAGAGTTATATAGTGAAATTTTCAAACATCTTCTCCTCGGAAACTAATATGACCAGAGCTTTGATATCCTATACCAATATTGTTCAAATGGTTCGGGTCGGTTGCATATCTAGGTCACATGATCTAAAAATAGATTTTTTCTATAAAAACTTAAAAAATCTTCTCGTCAAAAACTACAAGGGCCAGAGCTTAGATATTTGGCACATAGCATCATCTACAGGTCCTCTATCAAGATTGTTCAAATTATGCCCCTGGGGTCAAAATTGGTCCCGCCCGGGGGGGTCACAATTTTACATAGAGTTATATAGTGAAATTTTCAAACGTCTTCTTCTCTGAAACTAATATGACCAGAGCTTTGATATTCGGCATGGTGACACTTCTAGATGTCCTTTACCTGTTTTGTTCAAATGGTTCCAGTCTGTTGCATATGTAGGTCACAGGAGCTAAAAATATATTTTTTCAATGGAAACTTTAAAAAATCTTCATGTCTAAAACCCTCGTACCCTGATCTTAGATATTTGGCACATAGCATCATCTACAGGTCCTCTATCAAGATTGTTCAAATTTAATAATGCCCCTCAGGTAAAACAAATGACCCGACCAGGATATAAATCATTATCTCTATGTTGTCAGCTATTCTCAGGTGAGCGAAATATGCCCCATGGGGCTCTTGTTTAAACAGTTATGAATATGTATCATAAGAAATATTTTATTTATTCTAACAGATGGTAGCTTAAAGTAGACTGAAAGTAAAGCAGAATACGCATTAAGGTACATTGTGCTTGACTTTCAACCTTCTTTAAGTTGTCACCTATCAGTATCTTCAAATCCAGAAACAGGCTATCTAGTTAAAGACCTCTCAGTTAGAAAACCAATGAATATAGAGTAAAGTAGCTTTATAATGCTGGACAAAATTACTTTCATCCTGTATTAAGCAGCCACATGTCCTATAAAGATCAACATGTATTTTATGTTATGGTCATTGAATAGAGCCTTTACTCTATTTAACCCATTGCCCCATAAATATGCCTTTTTACGCCTCTAATTTATTTCTATACTGTAGAAAATAGTTCCAATTTATACAGTAAAAATTTGCATCACAAGAAATAAATTCTATATCCTAATAGAAAGTAGCTTAAAGCAGGCTGAAAGTAAATCAGAATGTGCCTTAAGGCGCATTCTGATTTATTTTCAACCTGCTTTAAGTGGTCCCCTGTCTTCAAAACTAAAACCAGGCTATGGGGTAATGGGTTAAGGCGTGAAACTTATAATTTACTTTATATATATCATTGAAGTGGTCTTATAAAGCGTGGTGCTGATGTGAACATAGATGACATGGAGTTGTGTCGACCAGATGACGTGGTTCCCTTTAACCTCGGTGGTGAGGACTGCTTCCAGATTATACACCAGCAGAGGGCCCAGAGAAGTCAACACCTGGCTGACATGGTCAGAACGGTGAGAAATTATAAGTAGATTTGAATGAATGAAAGAATCAATCAATCAACTTTATTTAACCCTTTCCCCAATAGAAGCACCTTTAGCACATTTGATTTATTCCTCCACTGAAGAAAATAGTTTCAATTAATACCATCATGAATAAATACTTCCTTTATCCTAGCTGATGGTAGCATACAGGAGGCTGAAGTTATACATGTTGTAGCAAAAGTGGTAAAGAAATGCCTGTCAATATGACTAGTTATCTGGTGTTTAAGGCATGTGATAGCTTTAAGCAGGATAAAAATAAAGCAAAACCCTTTAACAGGAGTTTCCTGCTTTACTGTCACCCTGCTTAAAATTGCAACCTGCTTTAACCCTTTCCCCACAGAGTCTGCTCTTAGTAAGTGTCATAAATGAATGTTCAGTTGCATGGTTAAATATACATGATAGCTTAAAGTAAGATGAAAGTAAAGCAGAAAGCTCCTTTGGAGCTTTATGCTTTACTTTCATCTTACTTTAACCCATTACCCCCATAAATACGCTTTTTACGACTTTAATTTATCCCTCCACTAAAGAAAATAGTTCAAATTTGTACAGTCATGAATATGTATCACAAGAAATAGTTCTATATTCTAGCAGATGGTCACTTGGGGCGCATTCTGCTTTACTTTCATCTGGTTTAAGTGATCACCTGTCCTTAAAACTATAAACAGACTATGGGGTAATGGGTTAAGCAGTATCTTGCTTTCAGCACAGTTGGAATTTATTTTCTCACCTCTCGGATAGAGGTATCCCGAAATCTAGGGGGTGTGAGATAACCTTATCTGTCCGGACAGACAAGCCGAACTATCTTATGATTGGTTGTTATTGCCGTTGTTATGACGTCGTCATGCACGCATTAGCGCATTAAAATACAACTTGCCACTGTATAGCAAGTTAAACGCGTTTTTAGGGTTGACGAGGTGAGAAAATAAATCTAACGCCACAGTTGAGTGTCAGATGAATATCCCACCCTCGTTTGAAGATATTTTTGGAACACTCGGCAAAGCCTTGTGTTCCAAAAATATCTTCAAATAGATGACTCAGGTCAAGGTCAATGTGATGTGGGGGTGTACATGTTTTACAAACTTTTCTCCCATTTCCGCCTATGTGGGATAGGGATTTGCCCAATGGGGAATCACTCTATCCTCCATACCATGTGACGTCAATTCATTTTGCCCAGCTTAACAAGAAGCGCTGCATGACACGGGTAACTAAATGATGTCATTTCTGATGATGTTACTATGAACAATGTCATATTTGAGCGGGAAAAGGTGCACACAAACTGCAATTATTTTGTTATTTGTATCATGTTTTAATGATTTAAATGGGAGAAAAAAATCCACCATTCGTTTTGTTGATGTTGGATAGGAATTTCTTCCCCTCGGTCAGAAAATTCACACAAGGACTCCCAAGCCTCATCCCTGCATGAACTTTCTGACCCTCAGGGGAGAAAATCCTATCCTACATCAATGCTCATGGTGGATTCTTATAATCTTGTTTGTATAGATGGCTGTGGAGTGAAGGGTTATGACAGTCAACTGTTCTTAAATGGGGCTGTAGTAGCAGGATTCTTGGATATTATTTTTGTTGTAAGTCATTAATGACATGGACCCCTGATGAATTATTGTTGAGTATGTTATACTTGATAGGATGTGGTGTATCCGATAGATCTCAGGGTAACAGACATGAGGGTTGTAGATACAGATGGAGACACTCTCATAATGATAGCTGCCAAGTATGACAGGTAAATATTTCAACAAAATGGCTATTTGTATAGAAAAAACATTGATTTAACCATTTCATCCCTAAATATCTCTTGTGGTTATTTATACATGTATTCCTTTTAGACTCTTCTAGTAAATGAATTTTGAACCAGTCTACTGTTGCGTTTTTGATATGACAACAAAACCCAAAGAAAATATCTAATAATGCAGACCATCAGTGGGCTCCTATAGTAGCCCCTCTGATCAGGGTGTACACTGTTTGCATATGTTAAATCAGTAATCTCTACAGAGGGCTGTAGGGTTGAAAGGGTTCATTAGTTTTGTTTATGGTACTCTGCCTTGTTGCTAATGAAAATTATGAGATCAGAGTACCCAGCCACATGTAGTACAGTGCTCCCTCTCTACAACAACACCCAACAGGAGTCAAAGAGTGTGTGTCTTGTTCAGAGGGTGTTGTTATATTGAGGGAAAATTAATACCCTTAGAGTGCTGAACATGAATTGGCTTACATTTGGAAACAGTTTGAATCCAGAATCCAGAACAGATGCCGAGTAACGCAGCGTCTGATCTGAGTTCAAACTGTTTGTCACTCGCCTTTATGTTTCTTCTGTCAAAATGTCCAGTATGGAACTTTGACCCAAAAAATATGACACCAATTTAAATAGACGATAATTCAGCAACGAAAGCATTAGACATAATTGTATTGTTTGGGGGGACAGCAGCAAGCATTGTTGTAAGGAGGGAAATGTTGTTTGGAGAGCTGTTGTAGGGAGGGATACTTTATATATAAAATAATGTTATTAACCCATAACCTCATATATATGCCTTTTTACACCTCTAATTTATTCTTCACTGAAACAATTAGTGTCATTTTATACAGTTATGAATACATGTATGTATCATAAGAAATATTTTAATCTCCTAGCAGGTGCTAGCTTAAAGCAGACTGAAAGTAAAGCAAAATGCGCCTTAAGGCGCATTCTGCTTTACTTTCAACCTACTTTAACTCTTTCCTCCCTGCAACTTAAAATGGACAATTCCAGTTTCCATTTTAATCTAGTCGATTTCTGACTTTTAAGGGTTGTTTTTGTCAATGTTTGGCATTATGACAAACAGTGAAGACCCTGATCAGAGGGCTCCTTTTGGAGCCCTCTGATCTGGGTCTTTACTGTTTGCATAGGACCAGTGTACTATTCACAAGTAGACTGTTTGAAAAGGACGCCTATATGCGGGACTAGGGTTCAAAGAGTTAAGTGGTCACCTTTCTTCATTACTAGGAACAGGCTATGGGGTAATAGGTTAAAGGAGGAAAATGTTCCCCATGAACGCAGACATGTCAGACAGAAATAATTATTTTAGTTTTTGAAATACATACATGTACCAGTGTTTTCTCCATGGCAGCTTTTGCACACAGGGGGCCCTTGAGGTAACAGTTTAGGGGGCCCTTTTCCAAACTAGAGGGCCTTTTTAAAAAATTGTTCAAACTTTGTAATAATAATTCTTTACTTAGTTAATATACTGTTTTGAAGTTAACTAAACGGTCTCCATGCTTTTCAATTATCATTTTGGTTTCATGTAAGAATCGGTCAGAGCAAATCGTACCACTGTTAATTTAGGCAAATGAAGAGTCAGTGTGCTTTCCTTGAAGTTGCATGTTACTGACATCAGACTGGGTTTTGTTTAGTTCTTCACTAACTGAACAAAACTGTTGTAACTCAGCCAGTGATCATGTTTTCCGTCTGTATTGAGCATGTCAACATGGTAAAGCTACTTTCATTTTCAATGAAAGATTTTTTAGCGAGTCCGAGTTGGAAAATCGCATTGCGACATTTTGTTTAGACTTTTCAATAAGGTTTATTTTGAGATTAAACTACATCTACTGACCGTGCGTTTCTGTTGTATTTCATGTTTACAAAACTCAATATTTTCAACTCGATCACTGCATCGTCTGCCATACATGTAATGATGTATATTTCAATTATTGCCTCAATTTAATTTTTCCGGGACATCCGTTTGCCGGACCATTGTACGGCTCCCTATTCCGATTTTCGGTAGTTTTTCGAATTTTTCAAATAACAAGTATATATCTCGTGCTCTTTAGGCACGCAGATCTAATTGTTTATTTCATTAAAAGCAATCGTTTTAAATAATTTTGGGAAGATACATTGTCGAATTTGATAGAGTCGGATTCATTTTTATGCGATACCGATAATTTTTAACTGGTCCCGCATTCTACCTGCATTATGATAATTCTAGAAGCTTGGAAATGTAGTGCAATTAAATTGCACAAAGCGCTTAGACGATCATGTTGCACAAATGGAGAACAGTCTCGGTTTCATTTTGTGTTTATTATTAGAACTTTATACAGCTATATATAGCAATCTTGAGGAATTCCAAAATAGAGTTCGAACCGTTATAAATTCTGGATTACCCATTGAAAACAACAATGGTCATTTATTACCGCGAGTGCGCCCTAAAGGGCCCCGGGTAAGTATGCAAGTGCGTTCTTCGTGATTTTAGTGTGCTAAAATACGCAAGGGCGCGGGCTGGAGAAAACACTGCATGTACTCCTCTTATCTGGAGCTCTGTGATCAGCAAGCTCCTTCAGGACCTGTCTGATCTAAGTCTTCACTGTCAGTACACATCAGTATACACATAATTATTGCAGTAGACATGTACAGTGGAGAATCTGTCATTCTTTCCCGTTTAAACGCAAACGTACGCAAACGCAAAGCACTAAAACGTAGAAAAGAACAACTTTTGGACAATTCTGATTATTCTTGTTTATCTTGGTGGCAAACAGTTTGGAGCCTGATCAGATGCCGGGTTACCCGGCGTCTGATCTGGCTCCAAACTGTTTGCAATGGAAAAAATAGTTTTAGCGTAAACGCGTTTATTGGGAAAGAATAACAGATTCTCCACTGTAAGTATAGGATTAAAATTTTCAACATTTTGCATTTCAGAGTTCAAAACTTAGAAACTCTTCTTGCGGTGTCAGCAGATACAATTGATGCTCAAAATTGTCAGGTGTGTATGAGATCTAAATCTTTAGATACTTGTTTACAATTAGGCATGGCTCCAGAAAAGAGGGAGAAATCTGAACAAATCCAACATTATCTCACTCATACAGCACCAAATCCTATGGTGTTACTACTCATTAGAATCGTCCCTTCGAGATGATTCTAATGAGTAGTGACACCATAGGGTTTAAAGCAAAAATAAAGGTTTTAGTATTTTGAAATACTCCCTATATCTGGAGCTCTGATTAGGTACTTATTGGCTGCTAGTTGAGATTGTGTCATATATGGGCTCATTAAAAAGATCTCGAAGAGCCCACAAAGGGTTTACTTAGCCTGGAGTAGGGTAGATTCGGACACCTTGAACATTTATCCGGGCATATACATTTAAACCATGCATGAATACTAGAACCAGGCTATTGAATAAAGGGTTAAATCAATATTCTAACACACTTCGCACACATCTCTATATATACAAAGAAGGAACGTATCTGTGATTAAATTTTCAATCAAACCTCATGCGCTGTAACGTCTTAACGTGATGTCATATGGCTTCGAAAATGTGTTTGCCAAGAAATGTAGCGTTTTTGCATTGGTGCAAATTGCGGTTAACCTGATTAAATTGAAGTGTTTGAATCGAAATAATAAATTAATACCAGTGTTTTATTGTGCAATAAAACACGGGTAATCTTTGAGATGCTGGTAATAAAATCACTCGGCCTTCGACCTAGTGATTTAGTTACTACGCATCTCAACTCCTACCCATGTTTTATTGCACGATAAAATGCTGGTATGCATTTATTATTTCTTAATTTTCTTATGTTTCAGACTGGACTTACTGCCTTAGCCATGGCTGCCAAAGCTGGATGCTCAATGTGTGTCAGGGTACTTCTAAGGTCAGTTACACATGGAACAGTAAAACCGAGGTATCATTTTTAGGGATTTTCCAGGTTTAACCCATCCCCCCCCATTAATACGCCTTTTTACGCCTTTTATTTATTCATCCAATGAAGGAAATAGTTTCTCTGTATACAGTCATGAATATGTATCACAAGAAATATTTTGCATATTCTAGCAGATGGTAGCTTAAAGTAGGCTGAAAGTAAAGCAGAATGCGCCTTAATGCGCATTCTGCTTTACTTTCAACATACTTTAAGTGGTCACCTGTCTTCAAAAGTAGAAACAGGCTACTGGGTAATTGGTTAAGTGTAACTGGATAAGACAAGTATTTCAAATACTGATACCCTTATTTCTCAA
Source organism: Gari tellinella (assembly GCA_922989275.2). Lineage (NCBI taxonomy): Eukaryota > Metazoa > Mollusca > Bivalvia > Cardiida > Psammobiidae > Gari > Gari tellinella. Next base: position 6,918,888 of record OV277868.1, on the reverse strand, counting down.
CCAAACCCTATGATGTGACTACTCATTGCAATTGTCTTGAAGAGTCGCAACAAAGGGTTTTGTGAACACACCAAGGAGAAAATAATGTGAAGTTTACTCAATCTTTTCTGGAACCCATTACTTCTGATCCATAGATAAGCCTTTTCATGCCTTTAATCCATTGTATGCTGGGTAATATTTGGCGGCCATTTTAAAATGTTGTCTGCAGCGGGTATAACTCAAATATTTCCCAAAGATTTTAGCAGTTTCTGATAGAATATTGACTTAGCTGCAAACAGTTTTGTTCTCAGATCAAGCCCCATAATGTGGGGCCTGATCTGAGAACAAAACTGTTTGCCTAGAGCATGGAGGAAGTATACCTGGAGAAGTATCCGGCCGGCTCGCGATTTATCTTGTCGTCCAAAATCGGTCAATCAGCGGCGCTCGCTGGCCGCTAGAAAACAACGTTTTTCCGAAAGTTAGGTGTTAATAGAAATGCTGTTAATGTCATCTTTTCGTTATAAATTTTAATACAGATGTTTTATTAGACAATAATCTTATGCGTAGTACAAAATTTGAGGCGATAGCCTATAAATTGTTAGTTTAGTGAGGTTTTGAAAATGAGAGAAAAACGTATTTTTTCGTTTACCTACGAAGTTTGGTGTTTAATAGAAATGCTTTTAATGTCATATTTTCATAATAAATTTTAATACAGATGTTTTATTAGACAATAATCTTATGCGTAGTACAAAATTTGAGGCGATAGCTTATAAATTGTTAGTTTAGTGAGGTTTTGAAAATGAGAGAAAAACGTATTTTTTCGTTTACCTACGAAGTTTGGTGTTTAATATTTAATGTCATATTTTCATTATAAATTTTAATACAGATGTTTTATTAGACAATAATCTTATGCGTAGTACAAAATTTGAGGCGATAGCTTATAAATTGTTAGTTTAGTGAGGTTTTGAAAATGAGAGAAAAACGTATTTTTTCGTTTACCTACGAAGTTTGGTGTTTAATAGAAATGCTTTTAATGTCATATTTTCATTATAAATTTTAATACAGATGTTTTATTAGACAATGATCTTACGCGTAGTACAAAATTTGAGGCGATAGCTTATAAATTGTTAGTATAGTGAGGTTTTGAAAATGAGAGAAAAACGTACTTTTTCGTTTACCTACGAAGTTTGGTGTTAATAGATATGCTTTTAATGTCATCTTTTCTTTATAAATTTTAATACAGATGTTTTATTAGACCATGATCTTACGCGTAGTACAAAATTTGAGGCGATAGCTTATAAATTGTTAGTATAGTGAGGTTTTGAAAATGAGAGAAAAACGTATTTTTTCGTTTACCTACGAAGCTTGTGTGTGTCTATATTTCTCTGCCACTGTCTGTTTGCCTCTTGTCTGTCTCTCTGTCTGTCTGTTTTTCTCTTATCTCTGTCTGTCAGTCTCTCGCTTCTTCTTTTCTGTCTCCATCTTTCTGTATGAATGTCTGTCTGTCTGTCTGTCTCTCTCTCTCTCTGATGATCCTCATGCGGAGAAAAGATAAAATGTGTCATAAAGAGCTTAATTTGAAAAAGGGGTAAACTATATTTCAAGAGACATCCTCTATGAATCCGACATTTTTGCAGCCTGGTCTGGATTACAACTGTTTGCAATTGCAATAGTCATCATGTTACTGGTATTCAGTAATGAGAGGGTTAATCCAATCATCAACCAAACCAGGTGCATTGATGTTGGTCTTTTTTTTCTTTTCTTTTTTTCAATTCAATTCTATTATCTTTATTTTTTGTGATTTGTATAATATATAAAAATCATGCGGTTACAGAAGTCCAAAACACATGTTCAAGTTACACGCACGGGTAGCATTGATCTTTTTTATTAAAGAGGAAACCCCCTGGTGTCCAGTTCCCTAACAAGCACTTCATAGATAATCGGCATGTTCAAGAAGCATGGACTTCATGCTGGGAGAGTTTAATGACGCTTATAAATGGCCTGCTAATTGTGTACGGTTACGTAATGTGTCACATTCCTTTGTGATGTGTAATATGGTAGACATGTAGTTTACAGATGAATAGCCCTAGTTCATTATTTAACCACAATTTCTTGATGATTTTATTCTTAAATAAACGTCTATTACCTTTGTAGGTCATCATTACTTTTTTCGCTTCAAGAAAATCCCTGGTATTTTTACAACCGAAAAGATAAGTGTCACGGCTTTATATCAAGACCTTTTTTTAATATATATATATATATATATAGACGGAAAATGTAAAATATTCCGGCAAATATATATATATCGGACGAAAATTATGGATTAAATTCAAGTTTTTGAAACGGGACGTTGTATTTATTTCTCGATCGCCTGCTCTCGTTTATCGACTATTTCATTTGGCAATCGCTCTTTAACTCGCCATAAAATTTGTTGATTTCAAAAATAAACACTGGCATTTTCTACAACTGAAAGAAAAATATCTTAGCTGTCCTTTAAGACCATTGTTATGGAAATCGGCCTAAAATTGAGGATTTTATGAAAGGTTTTGTAACAGGGCGTGATATATTTTTGCGCGAGCGCTTGCTCCCTTTTATCGGCAAATTCATTTGGTAACCGCTCTTTAACTCGCCATAAAAATGATCAATGTAAAAATTAGATAATGTTATTTTCACAAGTGAAAGATAAATATCTTAGCCTTCTTTTAAGATCATTATAATGAAAATCGGGTAAAAATTAAGGATTTTATGTAACTTAAACTAACAGTAGGTAACCATTCAACACGATAAAAAACGCGATAGCCCGCTATCGGCGTACCGGTGCAGTTGAATTATCGATCGATTAAGCGTTATCCCGCATACAGGTATTGGACGACAACATTTTCGGGAAAATGCAGATTTGTGTATATGATTCTTCTCCAGGTATACTTCCTCCATGCCTAGAGGTACACCTAAAAGTGTATCACACATAAAATGGGTTAAGTTATTCCTCCTCAGAAGAAAGTTTGTATGGAGGTGGCCATCCATGTAACCTGACTGTCCAATGTATACCACCTCCATACAAGAAACTTTACTGTCGATGGAAACCTGTGAATTTCTTGTTGGTTACAATGAGTCCAGAGGAAAGCAGATTTGATTGGTGCATAAAGTGTATATCTATGGAACTGTATGACTGTTTTGCTCAATATTGTCGCCTACACAAGCGTAAAGAAGTGGCTAATGCTATTTCGATACAGGATGCACCTGTGTCATTACACCGGACAATTCTGCCGTTATAGTGGGTAGACGCAGTTACTGTTGAAATTGAATGATTACTGTTGGTTTTATGTTATGTTTTAGACAGAAATGCAACAAAAGTATTGTTCATCAATTATCATTCACTATATGACAAGTTTTGTTGAGTGAGGGTGTGAGTAAATTGACAATTAGTTGAACCCCTTGTCTCTATTTATACCTATTGTCACAAATATTTTGAAAATCTTGATGTGTCCGGTCCCTGTGTTTGAAGTTTCAGAGATAACTGATTTAACACATTCAACCCTAGCTACGAGTATACTCGTCATTTAAAAACAGTGTACCTGTGAGGATTACACTTTTCCTATGCAAACAGTGTAGACACTGATCAGAGGGATCCTTAAGGAGCCCTCCGATCAGGGTCTCCACTATTTGTCTTTTTGAAATATATTGTTAAAATCAACCCAAAAGAGTAAAAAATGGATTCTAACACACTTGGCACACGCCCCTATATAAACAAAGAACGAATGTTTCAGTGTTTGAATTTTCAATAGACCACTCACGGGCTAAAACATTCTAACGTGAATTCATATGGCTTCGAAAATGTGTACGCCAAGAAATGTAGCGCCATTGCTTCGGTGCAAATTAAGGTTAAATTATGTGTAAGAATCGAAATAATAAATTGATACCAGTGTTTTATCTAACAATCGAACACGGGTAGTGGTTGAGATGCTTGTAATTAAACCACTCGGCCTAAAAGCCTCGTGCTTAATTACAACGCATCTCAACTCCTACCAGTGTTCGATTGCACGATTAAACACTGGTATGAATTTATTATTTCTTAACTAGACTTATTTTGTAATTGGAATAGTCCATTAAAAGTTTCAGGGGTGAATGATTGAAAGAAGTTTGATTCCAGATTACCCTGTACTTCTCATTTATTGTGTACTATTTTGCTTCATTTGTTCCAGGTTTGGGTCTAACCCTAACATTTCAGACATGAAGGGTTACCTCCCTTTACATCAAGCAGTATTAAAGAATCAGGAGAGCTGTGTAGAAACCATTCTGGACTTTTTCCCAGACGCATATGTTGTGAGTATCAATTTGCAAATTCTTATAAGAAAACTGGCTCCAAGGTTATAAAGCGTTTGAGTTGAGTCTGAATTTGTTCTCAAGCATTTGATTGGTCAGATTTGAGCCTAGGCTCAAATCTGACGAATCAAATGCTTGAGAACGACATGTAAAGCTGTATAATCTTTGACCCTGATCTTAAGTTGTGCTGTATTTTAACCTGTTACTTTATAGCCTGTTTCTAGTTTCTAGTGTTGAAACTAGGTCACAGCTAAAAGCAGGTTGAAATAATGTGGAATGCTCAGTCTGGAGTATCCTTGTTTACTTTCAGCCTGCTTTAACCCGTTACCCCATAAATGTGCCTTTTTACATCTCTAACTTATTTATCCACTGAAGAAAATAATTCTACTTTCTACGGTCATGAATATGTACCATAAGAAATATGTTTTCACCCTAGAAGGTATCAGCTTAACCCTAATTTACCTTATAGCCTGTTCATAGTTTTGAAATTAGGTGACTTATATACTTAAAGCAGGTTAAAAGTAAAGCAGAATGTGCCTGCTTTAAGCTACAACCTGCTAGGTTGTAGAATATATTTGTAAAGGTACATACTCATTACTGTATGTGGAATATTTTTCTTCAGTGGAGGAATAATGGCGTAAAAAGGTGTATTTATTGAGTAATGGGTTAAAGCCTTAAGGTGCATTCTGCTTTATTTTCAATCTGCTTTAAGCTGTCACCTGTCTTCAAAACTAGAAATCGGCTATGGGGTAATGTGTTAAGCTTCTATTTAGAAAAATACTTGAAAACCATCCACGATTTATTTCAAGAATTTTCTGGAAAGTAAGGAAATATTATTTCCATTCTGTCTGTCCCTCAGTAGAGTTTTTTTTACATAAATATCATGTAATATTATCTAAACATGGTAACATGCATATGGACAAGATATCTAGATTAGTTTTAATATGCAACCATATGAATGGCTAGTGTAACTGGATTTACCATACTTTATTTAAGATCTACATATATTAGTGTCTCGTACAAATATTATCTATATGATGCTTTACGAATATGAACATTGCAGGGTGTGAAGGTCAAATTGCTTCAGTGAGTGGGGAGCTATGATCATTTACTTAAAATCAATACAGTCTCTGTAGTTACAGTCAGACATTTGATATCTTGATGTTGTTTAAGTCAAACATACCCATATTTCAAAGTTAAAATGTGGCTAAACCATGCCTTAGTATGTAAGTATGGTAATGTTGGAATTAAGAGACATCAAAATAATGGGTAGAATAATAGGTAGAAATATTGGTAGGTTCACATTAAGCCTGTCTTAGAGTTTTGACTGTTTTGTCTTTCTGTCTTTCTCAGGGTCTACACACTGCTCTACGACTTTGTGCCAAGTCTTCAATACATGATAAACTGACAGTAGCTTATGTCTTAGAGTTTTGACTGTTTTGTCTTTCTGTCTTTCTCAGAGTCTACACACTGCTCTACGACTTTGTGCCAAGTCTTCAATACACGATAAACTGACAGTAGCTTATGTCTTAGAGTTTTGACTGTTTTGTCTTTCTGTCTTTCTCAGAGTCTACACACTGCTCTACGACTTTGTGCCAAGTCTTCAATACATGATAAACTGACAGTAGCTTATGTCTTAGAGTTTTGACTGTTTTGTCTTTCTGTCTTTCTCAGAGTCTACACACTGCTCTACGACTTTGTGCCAAGTCTTCAATACATGATAAACTGACAGTAGCTTATGTCTTAGAGTTTTGACTGTTTTGTCTTTCTGTCTTTCTCAGAGTCTACACACTGCTCTACGACTTTGTGCCAAGTCTTCAATACATGATAAACTGACAGTAGCTTATGTCTTAGAGTTTTGACTATTTTGTCTTTCTGTCTTTCTCAGAGTCTACACACTGCTCTACGACTTTTTGCCAAGTCTTCAATACATGATAAACTGACAGTAGCTTATGTCTTAGAGTTTTGACTGTTTTGTCTTTCTGTCTTTCTCAGAGTCTACACACTGCTCTACGACTTTGTGCCAAGTCTTCAATACATGATAAACTGACAGTAGCTTATGTCTTAGAGTTTTGACTGTTTTGTCTTTCTGTCTTTCTCAGGGTCTACACACTGCTCTACGACTTTGTGCCAAGTCTTCAATACATGATAAACTGACAGTAGCTTGGGAAAGGTAAGGTATAGGTACATACACACCACCAGTTGACAGTGCGATACAGAGTGATGTATTTAGCTCGAGACGTTTTTGGTGGAAATAGCTGATCTGACGAGCGCCTTGGCGCGAGTCTGATCGGTTATTTCCGCCAAAAACGTTGAGAGCTAAATGCAACACTCTGTTGCGCACTGCCAACTGGTGATGTGTTTATTATATGCCTTGAATGCAAACCAGAAACAACTAAATAATTTTTTAAATCATTTTATATCCAAAATTTATTAGTTATTTGAAGCAGAACAAGAATTTTTTTGTATGCCACAAAGAATAACGCGGCACTCGTACACATGGAGTCGAGTTAAATCGAAAGCGATGTAAGAGTAAAATACAAAGTGGCTGATACAGACTCTTGTATTTTACTGTGCAAATACACGCGGAAACGCTCAATATCATACGAAGGCATATAATAAAATGAATTGTCAAGTACCCACATGCTACTATTCTGTCCACTGGTAGTTTTTGTCACCTTTATAAAGAAATGAATATGCAGCATAGGAAATAGCTTCTATATCCAGGCAGATGATAGCTTTAAGTTTAACCCATTACCCCATAAATACACCTTTTTACGCCTTCACTTTATTCCTCCACTGAAGAAATTAATTCCACTTTATACAGTAATGGATATGCATCCTTTAAAATATTTTCTATATCATAGCAGGTGGTAGCATAAAGCAGGCTGAAAGTAAAGCAGAATGTGCCTTATGGAGCAGTCTGCTTTACTTCCAACCTGCTTTAAGTGGTCACATGCCCTCAAAACTAGAAACAGGCTATGGGGTACTGGGTTAAACATATTTATTTCAAGATATTTTACAAATATATCTACACATACATATAATGATAGCTTAAAGCAGGCTGAAAGTAAAGCAGAATGCACTAAAGATGTATTCTGCTTTACTTTCTACCTGATTTAAGTAATCACCTATCTTCAGTACTAGAAACAGGCTATGGGGTATTGGGTTAAGGCATTTTGGTTGAAGAATTATTGATACAAGTTTCAAACAGCTTGAGTCCTGATTAGGAATCAAACTTTCACACATAAGTACCCCTGTTTTCAATAGCGAACAACAATGGTGAATATCCTTGTCTCTAACATGTGTGAGATCACTTTGATGACGTCACTATAATGTCACTATTTATAAAGGCTTTATTACGTCACTGGGATTCTAAAAAAGGCCTATTGCTTTAAAAATGAATTAAATTGTTGGTTAGGTGAGAAAAAGAATCTGTCACTCATCGATGTATGAAACAAGCTGATCTTAACCTCGCCTAGAATAGAAAAGTTATTAAGCTGCCAATGCTCGCTTAATTACATTGATAACAGATTCGGTTCAGATCAGCTTGTCTCATACATCGACGAGTGACAGATCCTATATGTTTGCAAAGTTGCATAATATTAGGCCCCTATGACTGAAAGAGTGGTTACCTAGATGTAGTTTGACATATTAATGACCCCATAGCATGTTTCTAGTTTTGAAGACAGGTGACCACTTAATGAAGGTAGAAAATAAAGCAGAATGTGCCTAAAGAAATCGTAATATCAGTAAAACTTACACATACAGTGAAGAAGACGTTATTCTTTCACGTTTAAACGCAAACGAAATGCAATTGCAATAAAATGTAGGAAATGGCAACTAGTGGTCAATTCTGAATATTTATTTTAATCTGAGTGGCAAACATTAAGGAGCCTGGTCAGACGCCGGGTTACTCTCCAAAATGTTTGCAATGTCAATAATAGTTTTAGCAAAAATGCGTTTAGTTGGAAAGAATAATGTGTTCTCCACTATAATTACCCAACAAATCAATAGGGCCTAAAAAAAAAGATGTGTGTTTCCGGTTTCCCGACGTTTCATATATATACACAGTGAAAAAAGGTAGCTACTTGGGTGTGGCATTAGCGAAAGGAAACTTATCTTCTACGAAATACGAAGATTAATGCGATGCTATAAGTGGATAAAACAACCCCGACTTACGGAGGATAATACTCACATAGGAACATCGTATGTACATAGTATGTAAGCAAAAAATATTTCATTTCATCCCAGTTACTCATTTAAATCACTATTTCACGTTTGCATCAATTAATAATTGTCAAATACGGGTGAAATATATAATTTTTAAAAAGTGGGACGTTGGATCCACAAATGGTACGTTTATGTAGTGGGGCGTTAATGCAGTGGGGCGTTGAGACCAGACACCCCTTTAAGCTACCAATTGCTAGGATATTATTTCTTATGGTGTTTGTATGTAATGGAACTATTTATTTCAGTGGATGAATTAATTAAAGACATAAAAAGGTGCATTTATGGAACACAGTGCTCCCTCTGTGCAACCACACCCAAATGCAGACGATTGCATATGTTGTTTGAAGGAGTTGTTATAGGGAGGGAAATTAGGACTAGGCTTACCTTTGCAAACAGATTGAATTCAGATCAGAAGCCACGTAATGTAGCATCTGATCTAGATTCAAGCTGTTTGTCACTCGCCATTATATTTCTTTTGTCAAAATGTCAACTAAAATGACTCTTACAGAAAAAACAGAGGATAACAATTTCAAGCAGACAATATTGCAGCAGTGAAAGTGTAGGACAGGCTTGTATTGTTTTGGGAACAGCGGCAAGCATTGTTGTAAGGAGGGAATCATTGTTGGGAGGGAGCACTGTAATGGGTTAACCCAGTATCCTATTTCTCACTTTGAAGACAGGTGCCCGTTTTACTAAACTACTTACGCACAAATTTTGCGTAAGTCAAAATTTTAAATTTTAATTTATATTTTTTATTATCACTTGCTACAAACAGCAAATAGCCAGATCAGAGGATGCGCTAAAAGCGCGTCCTCTGATCTGGCTATTTGCTGTTTGCAAACGTTTATGATCGAAAAATAAGAGTTAAGCGATTTTGACTTACGCAAAATTTTTGCGTAAGTTGATTAGTAAATCGGGCCCCAGGTGTCCACTTAAAGCAGGTTGAAAGTAAAGCAGAATGCGCCTTAAGGCACATTCTGCTTTACTTTCAGCCTGCTTAAAGCTACCATCTGCTAGAATATAGAAACTATTTACTATGGTACACTGTACACATTCATGTCTGTATACATTGGAAATATTTTCTTGCATTGAGGAATAATTTAATATTGTTTGTTTTCATTACATTTGGTTAGCTGTGATTGGCTATAATTTTTGTTTCATAACTCCATGAAAATAATAAAATTCAGGCCACGCCTTGTCAGGACTACTTTCCCTTAGTCCAACTGCTCTTCACAAGCGCTGCATGAAGCAGGATGCCAAATGACGTCATTGACGTCGACGTTACTACATAACAACGACGCGTTTTGGCGGAAAATATATATGGCGGAGGGACTACAACCTACGTTTTAAAAGCGTTAAAAAAAAGAACATTCGCCTTAGATTCTCTATTCAACTACTTTCTTAAATTCAGAAGTGATATTAAATTATAAGGAATAATTCGGAATATTTATTGTATTCATGGAGGTATGAAAAAAAAACCTGGTCACACTTTTGTATGAAACCGCTTCGCGGTTTCATACAGTGTGACCAGGTTTTTTTTAGCTCACCTGAGCACAAAGTGCTCAAGGTGAGCTTTTGTGGTCAGTCAATGTCCGGCGTCCGGCGTCGTGCGTTGTGCGTCAACAATTTCTTCAAACATCTTCTTCTCCAAAACCACTTGCTTGATTGCAACCAAACTTCACAGGAATGTTCCTTGGGTCAAGCTCTTTCAAAGTTGTTCAAAGAATTTGAAACCATGCAGAACTCTGGTTGCTATGGCAACCAAAGTGAAAAAATAAGGAAATCTTAAAAAATCTTCTTGTCACAAACCACAAGAGCCAGAGCTTAGATATTTTGCACATAGCATTATCTATAGGTCCTCTATCAAAGTTGTTCAAATTTTGCCCCTGGTGTCAAAATTGGCCCCGCCCTGGGGGTCAACGTTTTACATCGAGTTATATAGTGAAATGTTCAAACATCTTTTTCTCTGAAACCAATATGTCCAGAGCTTTGATATTTAGCATGGTATTACTTCTAGAGGTATTTGACTTATGTTGTTGAATCGGTTCCGGTCCGTTGCATATCTGGGTCACCGAAGCTAAAAATAGATTTTTTTTCCATGAGAACTTAAAAAATCTTCTTGTCTGAAACCATAGTACATTTAGCTTAGATATTTTGCACATAGCATCGTCAACAGATCCTCTATCAAACTTGTTCAAATTTTGTCCCTGGGGTCAAAATTGGCCCCGCCCCGGGGATCACAGTTTTACCATGGAGAAAGGACAAATGGAGAAGTAACGTATACTCAAATCTGCATTTTCCCGAAAATGGTGTCGTCCGTTACCTGTATGTGCGATAACGCTTAATCGATCGATAATTCAACTGCACCGGTACGCCGATAGCGGGCTATCGCGTTTTTTGTCGTGTTGAATGGTTACCTACTGTTAGTTTAAGTTACATAAAATCCTTATTTTTCACCCGATTTTCATTATAATGGTCTTAAAAGAAGGCTAAGATATTTATCTTTCACTTGTAAAAATAACAGATTTTATTTTTAAAATGAATCAGTTTTATGGCGAGTTAAAGAGTGGTTTCCAAATGAATTTGCCGATAAAAGGGAGCAAGCACTCGCGCATAAATATATCACGCCCCGTTACAAAACCTTTCATAAAACCCTCAATTTTCCACCGATTTTCAAAGAAATGGTCTTAAAGGAAAGCTTAGATACTTTTCTTTCAGTTGTAAAAATGCAAGTGTTTATTTTCGAAATCGACAAATTTTATGGCGAGTTAAAGAGCGATGGCCAAATGAAATAGTCGATAAACGAGAGCAGGCGATCGCGAAATATATACTACGTCCCGTTTCAAAAACTTGAATTTAATCCATAATTTTCGTCCGATATATATTATATATTAAAAAAAAAAGGTCTTGATATAAAGCCGTGACACTTATCTTTCGGTTGTTAAAATACCAGGGTTTTTCTTGAAGCGAAAAAAGTAATGATGACCTACAAAGGTTGCTGGCTAATGAAATGACTAGACCAACTCGCGTAAGAAAAGAACTCCTTCCGTATAAAAACTTAAGCAAACTTCTAAACTTCTAAAATGTGTTCATGCATTGTTACAATGTTCTACATGGAGGAAATATTTCCTTGGAAGCAAAAATAAAAATCCATTTTGTATGTAAAGAGACATTTGAAAGGAGTGCGCGTCAAACGGCCAAAATCCAAAACGGCCAAAGTTGTAACTGTATTATTATGTCGTATGTGATCATTATTATTATTGAAAGGAAAATTAGAATTATTAACATATTACTTCAAAAAAATGAATTTAGGGTTAGTTTTACATCAAAACTAAAATATACATATTATCCGTCCCATTTCTATGAAAGAGGTAACAGTTTGCATTATCTTCAGAAATTAATTGCAAACATGATAACATGAGATCTCCGTTTCTTTCTGCTTTACTTATGTCTTATATAACGGAGTAAATTATAAAGCAGCCAATGCCTTAAGCAATCTATTTTACTGACTGCTTAACTCTTTGCCTGCTGATCGCGACTTTACTTTTTTTTTTTTTGCAAACAACTTGGATCAAGATCAGATGCCGCGTAACACGGCGTATGATCTGGATCCAGAATGTTTGACACTCGTCCTTAGCTTTATTTACTTACAAAATGTCTACCATATTACACATCACAAATGAATGTGACACATTACGTAACCGTATACAGAACCCGCACCAAATTAGCAGGACAATTATCAGCGTCATAAAACTGTCCCAGCATGAAGTCCATGCTTCTTGAACATGCCGATTATCTATGAAGATGGACACCAGCGGGTTGCCAGTTTAATGAAAAAGATCAATGCTACCCGTGCGTGTAACTTGAACATGTGTTTTTGACTTCTGTAACCGCATGATGTTTATATATTATACAAATCACAAAAATAAAGATAATAGAATTGAATTAAAAAAAAACAAAAAAAACAACAACATCAATGCACCTGGTTTGGTTGATGACTGGATTAACCCTCTCATTACTGAATACCAGTAACATGATGACTATTGCAATTGCAAACAGTTGTAATCCAGACCAGGCTGCAAAAATGTCGGATTCATAGAGTATGTCTCTTGAAATATAGTTTACCCCTTTTTCAAATTAAGCTCTTTATGACACACTTTACCTTTTCTCCGCATGAGGATCATCAGAGAGACAGACAGACATTCATACAGAAAGATGGAGACAGAAAAGAAGAAGCGAGAGACTGACAGACAGAGATAAGAGAAAAACAGACAGACAGAGAGACAGTCACAAAGAGAAACAGAGACATAAATACAGACAGTGGCAGAGAAATATAGACACACACAAACTTCGTAGGTAAACGAAAAAATACGTTTTTCTCTCGTTTTCAAAACTTCAATAAACTATCAATTTATAAGCTATCGCCTCAAATTTTGTACTACGCGTAAGATAATGGTCTAATAAAACATCTGTATTAAAATTTATAACGATAAGATGACATTAAAAGCATTTATATTAACACCAAACTTCGTAGGTAAACGAAAAAATACGTTTTTCTCTCATTTTCAAAACCTCACTAAACTAACAATTTATAAGCTATCGCCTCAAATTTTGTACTAGTCGTGAGATCATGGTTTTATAAAACATCTGTATTAAAATTTATAACGAAAAGATAGCATTAAAAGCATTTCTATTAACACCAAACTTTCGTAGGAAAAACGGAAAATACAGTACTGTACGTTTTCTCTCTCATTTTCACAAACTCACTAAACAAACAAATTATAAGCTATCGCCTCAAATTTTGTACTAGTCGTGAGATCATGGTCTGATAAAACATCTGTATTAAAATTTATAACGAAAAGATAACATTAAAAGCATTTCTATTAACACCAAACTTTCGGAAAAACGTTGTTTTCTAGCCGCCAGCGAGCGCCGCTGATTGAACGACACGATAAATCGCGAGCAGGCCGGATACTTCTCCATTTGTCCTTTCTCCATGGTTTTACATAGAGTTATATCGTGAAATGTTCAAACATCTTTTTCTCTAGAACCAATATGACCAGAGCTTTGATATTTGGGCATGATGTAACTTTTAGAGGTCCATCACATATATGGATGAATTGGTTCTGGTCTGTTGCATATCTGGGTCACCGGAGCTAAAAATAGATTTTTTCAATGAAAACTTCAAAAATCTTCTTGTCTGAAACCATAGTACACTGAGTTAAGATATTTTGCACATATCATCGTTTACAGGTCCTCTATCTTAGTTGTTCAAATTTTGCCCCTGGGGTCAAAATTGGCCCCGCCCTGGGGGTCACCTTTTACAAATCTTCTTTTCTGAAATCACGTGACCCATCCTAGTGTCACCATTGTCAGGTGAGCGATCGAGGGCCAGTCTGGCCCTCTTGTTTCATACCTCCATGAATACAATAAATATTCGAATTATTCCTTAAATAAATAAAAGGCGTTAAAAGGCTTATTCATGGGGTAATGGGTTAATAAATAACACTTGACTTTCAGACGTCAGAAGGAGATAATTATACCTCAGTTGAGGATGTGTGCATTAGGAGGAGATGCTGAAAAACTGTACAACATTTTGGAGGAAGGCGACAGCGTCAATTGTAAGGTAGGTACGCTTAACCTATTACCCAATAAATAGTCTTTTGTATGCCTTTAAGTTATTCATCTACAGAAGAAAATAGATTATTTTTTTATACAGTCGTGACGTAGTCGAGGGGTAAAGCACCTGCTTACGACGTCAGGGGTTGCGAGTTTGATCCCCCGCCGGACCAAGTCCTTCGGATGAGACTTTATAAACCGAGGTCCGATGTATGAGTGCTTTACACTTGGCATCTAAAAGAACAAGAGAACTCTTTTGATAATAAAAGTAGGGCATCGCGCCGGGTTCTCTGTATCGGCTCCCCTCTCTCTGGGGCTTTAACAAACAAAACAAAAAACAAAATACAGTCGTGAATACGTGTTGTAAGAAATATTTTCTATGTTCTAACTGATGATAGCTTAAAGCAGGCTGAAAGTAAAGAAGAATGCACCTTAACTCTTTCCTCCCTGAAACTTTAAATGGACAATTCCAGTTTCCATTTAAGTCTAGTCCATTTCTGACTTTTAAGGGTTGTTTTTATCAATGTTTGGCATTATGACAAACAGTGAAGACCCTGATCAGAGGGCTCCTTTCGGAGCCCTCTGATCTGGGTCTTCACTGTTTGCATAGGACATGTGTACTATTCACATGTACACTGTTTGAAAAGCACGCCTATATGCGGGACTAGGGCACAAAGAGTTAAGGTGCATTCTGCTTTACTTTCAACCTGCTTTAAGAGGCCACATATTTTCAAAATTAGAAACAGATTATGGGGTAAATTAAAGGGTAAACTACTATTGAGCAGTCATTTGTTGAAGTTTACAGCTCTCTAAAGAAAGGTGGCAGCCTAATGCAGGACAAAAATAATGCAGAAAGTTTCATTGCAGCTTACAGCTCTGAAGAAGGTGGCAGCTTCTATAGAACCTTTCTGCATTACATGTTTCCTGCTAAAGCTGCCATCTTTAGATAAGACTGCTAATTAACATAGAAAGTTATCTCATGTAGCTTTGTATAACCTTGCAAACAGTTTGGAAACTCTTGCCCTGTTCGAAGAACAAAAAAAGAAATTTCTAAATTTAGAACTGTAGCAGAAAGTTTAAACCAGTAGCAGCTTACTAGCAGGCAACATTTGTCCCGTCATTCCATAGATATACATTTTTACACTCAATTTATTGCTACTCTGAACAAAATAGTTCCAATGAATATGGACCGCAATATTTATTTCCTATATGCTAGGAAATAGTACATGTAGCTTAAAGCAGACTGAAAGTAAAGCAGAATGCACCTTTAGGCATGTAATGCTTTACTTTCAACCTACTTTAAGTGGTCATCTGTCTCAGAGCTAGAATCAAGCTTTGGAGTAAAAGGTTGTTGCAGAAAAATTAGTTACTTCAGGTAGCGTTCAAAATGTTTAAGACTGCCTAGTGTATTTTCAACAGCCATGTATCACAATGTGATTGTTACAACATCAGGGATCCAGATAAGGGGAGTATTTAAAAAAAAATCTTTATTCCTGCATTAAACCCTATGGTGTCACTACTCATTAGAATCATCTCTTTGAGATGATTCTAATGAGTAGTGATACCGTAGGATTTGGTGCATTATGAGTGAGAAAATGTTGGATATGTTCAGATAATCCCCCTTATCTGGAACCCTGCAACATTATTTTTGTTTGACCTCTAAGTTTTAGATTTGGTATACATGTATAAACCATTCAAATTGAAACTACATACAGTTTGAATCTCAATAAGTCAACTCATTTTAATAAAACTTACCCTTATTTCAAAATTAAAACATATATAGCGTTTTTACTTCGAAATAAGGGTTATTTTGGCTTAATCGAGTTCAAATCATCGAAATTCAGTTTAAGAAACAGAGGTGAGTTCAACTTAACCCTTTGAACCCTAGTCCCGCATATAGGCGTCCTTTTCAAACAGTGTACATGTGAATAGTACACTTGTCCTGTGCAAACAGTGAAGACCCAGATCAGAGGGCTCCGAAAGGAGCCCTCTGATCAGGGTCTTCACTGTTTGTCATTACGCCAAACATTGACAAACACAACAACCCTTAAAAGTCAGAAATGGACCAGACTAAAATGGAAACTGGAATTGTCCATTTAAAGTTTCAGGGAGGAAAGAGTTAAGCTAGTTTGATTATCGATGTTTGACTGTATATGCTAAATTTATTTCAGAGTGATCTCAATGAGGAAATGGCTTTGTTTGTAGCACTGGAAAACTGTCATTTAGAAGTTGTACATATCCTAGTAGAGGTAAGTTTATGTGAACTTACAGGGCTCAAGAAAAGGGGAGTATTTCAAAAACTAAAATCTTTATATCTGTATTATACCCTATGGTGTTACTACTCATTAGAATCGTCTCTTCGAGACGATTCTAATGAGTAGTAACACCATGGGATTTGGTTTTGAAATGAGTGAGAAAATGTTGGATTTGTTCAGTTTACTCCCTCTCTTATCTGGAGCCCTGAATTATCACTGAAATATTTATACTATTCTTATTTCTCTGGCTAACACAATCAGAAAAACTTAATGATATTTATTTGAAATATTTGTGACCGATGCTGGACTTTGGCATACAAGGCCAATACTCTACCGACTGAGCTAACCTGGCAACTGTCACAAACCTTTCATGCCAGAAAGATTTTCTGGTTGGGTGTGCCTGAGAAAAAAGAAGACATCATTACAATGTCATGTACTTGAATTACCTGATGAGCCATCTATGTAAACAGAAATATTTGTTCACCAATTATTCAGCAAATAGACCAGGAGAATTCGATCTCAACCCATTACTCCATTTTAATTAATTCCTCCACTGAAGAAAAAAGTTCTTTACACTTTATACAGTCATGAATATGCACAATTAGAAATAATTTCTGTATCCTAGCTCATGGTAACTTTACACAGACTGAAAATAAAGTTTAATGCACCTTATGGGTCATTTTGCTCTACTTTCAACATGCTTTTAGAAATCACTTTTCTTCAAAACTAGAAACTTGCTATGGAGTAATGGGTTAAGACAGTTGGCTTCTTAGTCAATAGTGGTTTTCTATGATAACATTTGTCCTGCATTGAGCTACAAATTTGGCGTTTTAAGAATAGGTACAAAAACTCACTAAATATTGAACTTTTTCTAAACCAAACCTTTTAGCTGAGTCACAAAGTTTAACCTTTTACCCCATAGCCTGTTTCTAGTTTTGAAGACAGGTGACCACTTAAAGCAGGTTGAAAGTAAAGCAGAATGTGCCTTAAGGCACATTCTGCTTTACTTTCAGCTTGCTTTAAGCTCCTATCTGATAGGATATAGTTTATATTTTGTATGGTACATATTCATGACTGTATAAAAAGGAACTATTTTCTTTAGTGGAGGAATAATTTAAAGGTATGTGTTGTTGTTGTTGTTGGCGTACCTGTGCTTAACACTCACAGGACAGCTTGGTACAGACATAATGGCCTGTCAAGCTGGAGGATTACGTGCATAGCTGTTTTCAATTACCTAGCCATGTAGGCAGCTATGCTCCGTCTTCAGAGGATTTCAAATACCCAATAAAGGGTATAGAGCTGCTATTGAATGAGATGAACCATATTGCCGCACTCCACTAAACCTGGCCAGTAACAGAGCTGAACATAGCTTCCCATGAGCAGCTCCATTCCGACAAAGTAAAACTTTAAGGGTGCTTGATCTCGCATAATCCCTAAAGAGATTTGAGATCGGTTCTCTCTGCTCAAAAGGATAACAACTTTTTTCTATTGCCCCCATTGGTTTCATTTCTTTCCTATTGTGTTAGTGTGAAGCAGCTGAACACTGAACAATGCCCAGTGAAACACACAACTAAGGTAAGAACTTCAGCCGAGGGCCGATTTAAAGGTATAAAAAGGTGTTGTGTATTTATAGGGAAACGGGTTAAACACTGTATGTAAGATTCACACTGAATATTTTTTTGTTGCAGAAAGGGGCGGATTTACGCCGCAGAGACGTACGAACAGGGAACACAGTATTACACATGGTGGCCAGGACGGGTCACCTGGAGACGGCCAAGTACGTCCTGGAATTCTGCTGTCCACAGTCTAACAGTAAGGTCAAGGCCAGACTGGATATTAATGCCGTGAATAACGAAAGAAAAACGGCCCTTCAGATTGCAGCAGAAAAAGGTTAGCAAGAATTGAAACTGTAATTATTATGTGGTGTCTATTCTAATAACCCATTAATCCTTTGAACCCTAGTCCCGCATATAGGCGTCCTTTTCAAACAGTGTAAATGTGAATAGAGCACTTGTCCTGTGCAAACAGTGAAGACCTAGATCAGAGGGCTCCGAAAGGAGCCCTCTGATCAGGGTCTTCACTGTGTGCCATTATGCCAAACATTGACAAACACTACCCTTAAACGTCAGAAATGGACTAGACTAAAATCAAAACCGGAATTGTCCATTTAAAGTTTCAGGGAGGAAAGAGTTAAACCATAGGTACCCCTTTGTGCACATTGAATTAATTCCTCCATTGTCAGTCAAATATGCAGTGTCCATTGTAGGAATCAAAATTGATGGGTGGGGGGGGGGAGGTTATTTTATTCTTTTGATATGATACCAATTTAAGAGATTTTGCCTTCTTTGTCTATATAGAAAATTCCCTCTCACATATAAGGGATTTTCCAAGAAGAAGAGATAATCCCCCCATCCACCCCTCCTACAATAGCCACTGAGTATTATTCTGTTTTACAGGTTACATACGGCTGATAACTTTGCTGATGAACTATGGGGCCACCACGGCCTTGTTGAATGCTCGAGGTGTACTTTTCACATCGCCAGAGTTTGAAGGTGCTAGAGTACAGATAGAGTCACATCGACAGCAGCACACAAAAGAAATCATGAAGCTTGTCACTAGTAAATCCAAGAAAGCCTCGGCTATGCTGGCCAAGCTTTGGCTTGTGAGTTATGAATATAACATTAAGTTATAAATATACTGTAAATATTTTGTCAAAGTAGATGCCAGCTTGACCCATTGCACTGTAAATATGCCTTTTTATGCTGCAAATTATTTCTATACTATATAAGGCAAGTAGTCCCCCCTTAGAATGTCATGAGCCCAATCTTTGCACGCTAGCGGCAGATTGGTGATTATCTGATTATCTGCGATCCAAACTGTTTGACACTCTGACCCTGTTTTGAAAAGAAATTTAGAAAATTCCATTTTTAGAACAATTGCAGACGACAATTTTGGCAGACAAAATAATTAAACAGCATGCAAAGAGTTAGAACACAAAAGGCATTTACAGTATCTTTTCAGTTGATAGCTTAAGGCAGATTGAAAGTGAAGCAGAATACACTTTAAGGAGCATTCTATTATGCTTTCAACCTGCTTTAACCCCCATAACCCAATAAATATGCCTTTCATGCCTTTATTTATTTCCTCCACTGAAGGCAATAGTTCCATTTTATACAGTCATCAATATGTATCATAAGAAATATTTCCTATATCCTAGCAGATGGTAGCTTAAAGCAGGTTGGAAGTAAAAGCAGAATGCTTTACTTTCATCCTGCTTTAAGTGGTAACTTTTCTTCAAAACCAGAAACAGGCTATGGAGTAATTGGCTATTAAAGTGGTAACCTGTTTTCAAATCTAGAAATAGATTATAGGATAAAGTATTAATACAGGACAAAAGCAATGCTTAAGGGCTTTTTGTAATTTGTCTGGCAACGGTGGCAGCAGATCAGTCATATATTAAGATTTAGCTTCAACATGAAGTTTTTGCCTTAGCCTCTCCGTCACCTCTTCATTGAAATTTTTTTCTATTTTCATGTTGTTGATCTGAAAAACGTGTGCAGTGTCACACCAGGGCTGCCATAAGTTGATCTTAAAATTAAAAAATTCTAAGATTTCCAAAATTTCGATTTTTCAAGCGCAATTACTTAAAAGCAGGTTGAAAGTATAGCAGAATGCGCCTGAAGGCGCATTCTGCTTCACTTTCAGCCTGCTTTAAATTACCATCTGCTAGGATAAAATTCCGAAGATTTCGGAAAAATCAGAAAAAATGGCAGCCCTGTAAGACATACTCTTGTTACAGCCAAGATTTGACCACAATCTACGTGATAAGAATGGGGACACTCCTCTGATGGTGGCGTGCAAACAGGGGAGGCTAAACCTGGTACAGTTCCTGCTACAGAGTGCCGTGTATGCAAACCTGCTACCCGGTGAAGACTTGTAAGTTTTAACTCATTGAGCCCATTAATAGGCCTTTTTACGCCTTTTATTAATTCCTCCACTGAAATAAATAGTTTCAATTTATACAGTCAAGAAATGTATCATAAGAAATATTTTCTATATCCTAGCAGATATTATTATAGCTTAAAGCAGGCAGAAATTAAATCAGAATGCGCCTTAAGGTGCATTCTGCTTTACTTTCAGCCTGCTTTAAGTGGTCACATATCTTCAATACTAAAAACAGGCTATGGGGTAATAGGTTAACTCATTGAGCCCTAGTGCGTCCTTTACCAAATGTGTCCCTGTGAAGCGTATACTTGTCCTCTGCAAACTGGAGTCCCTGATCAGAGGGCTCCTGCAGGAGCCCTCTGATCAGGGTCTTCACTGTTTGTCATTTTGCAATTTATTACAAAAAACAACCCTTAATACATGTAGTATAAAATGGACCAGCCTTTACTGCAAACTGGAACTGTCCATTGGAAGTCTCAGGGGATAATGAGATAATGAGTTAATCATTTCACTGGTCAGACAAAATATTTGATATTGTTCCCTCTGAACCCTTCCCCTATTTAAAGGCCTTTTAATGCCTCTAATTATTTTTACACTAATGAAAATAGTTCCCACCTAGGAAGTTTTGGACAACAGGCCTCTCCAAAGATAATCAAGGTATGAACAATGTTATACATATACATTATGAGTCGAAATTATAAATCATTGAAAGTACATGTACGTTTATAAAGATAATTGACTTGTAGTCAAGTAATAATTTGTATCTAGCTACAGTTACGGTTCAATATCGCAAACTAGCCCAACTTAAATATATTCCTATTTAAGAGCGCAAGTGAGGCTAGGCTACGTGCTTACTTTGAAATAATGTTAAGACAACTTATCTACTTATCTTAAGTTAAGATGTGTCAAGATTTTAACTGTTTTCACATGCTGTCAAAGCTAGAAATTTTCAAACAAAACATTTATTTACAATGGTTGATTAAAATGTTTGAAAAAACCTTTTCAGGTCAGATAATAATTCTGACGTTGACTCAGGAGTTCCTGAAATTACGCCATGGATCTCGAAAGACCAGCGAGCAGTAGCACTGAATGCAGGTAGGGCTAATAGACAGATGAATGTTTCCCGCATTAGAAACATTATAGGAGGGCAGGGCTGGATATAAGGGGAGTATTTCAAATACTAAAATCTTTATGTCTGCACCAAACCCTATGGTGTGGCTACTCATTAGAATTGTCTCAAAGAGCCGATATCAATTTGTAGTCATGCCATAGGCTTTAGTAGAGACATGAAGAAGAAACATTTGGAAAACTTAAGTTTTCTCCCTCCTATCTGGAGCATAGGAATGCATTTACCTTCCAGGGCTCCAGATAAGGGGGGTATTTCAAAAACTAAAATCTTTATTTCTCAATTAAACCCTATGGTGTCACTACTCATTTGATTCGAGACGATTCAAATGAGTAGTAGCACCATAAGATTTGGTATTAAAATGAGTGAGAAAGTGTTGGATTTGTTCATTTTACCCCCTCTTATCTGGAGCCCTGACCTTCTCTTCAACATCAACACCAATAATGATTGTCATTGATGCTTTTCAAAACAGATGTTTGCTCAAAGCCATATTTGACGTACGAATTTTCGTAAGATAGACCCCTAGCACTGTATTGCTACAGTTTCTGAAATAGGCAATGCTGTAATTAGGAGGTGACAGAAATAGGCGAATATCCATCAACGAGTCCGGTGAAGAGGGGTGGAAATTTCCTGTAACAGAAAATCAGCTATAAGTAACTTTAAGTATTTCTATTTATTTCAGAGGAGCTTATGAAATCTGTGGAGCGATCTGGTGAAGAGCATGATAATCTACCTCTAGGTGCCAGCTGGGATGGTACTAGATCTCTTAACCCAAGGTATGGTCAAAATAATGGTACCTACTGGTATATTAACTCATTCACCCCTGAAACTTTTAATGGACAATTCCAATTTCAAAATAAGTGTAGTCCATTTTTAGCTTACCTGGCACAAAGTGCCAAGGTGAGCTTTTGTGATCGCCCTGTGTCCGTCGTGCGTCCGTCCGTCGTCAAACTTTTTCTTCAAAGATCTTCTTGGAAACCACTGGGCCAATTTCATCAAAACTTCATAGGATTGTTTCTGGTTAGGTACTCTCTCAGATTTCTTCAAATATAGGTCATCCAATTGAAATTGTGGTTGCCATGGCAACCAATTGACAGAAAACTTTAAAAGTCTGTTTGTCAAAAACTACAGGTCTGATTTGGAAACAATTTTACCCAAATGTGCCATTGGTGACCCTCTATCAGATTTTTTAAAATCATTTTCCTATCTAAAAAAACATGGCCGCTAGTGTGTTGGGCAGATTTTCCTTATATGGCTATATAGTGAAAACTTTAAAAATCTTCTTGCCAAAAACTTCTGGTCCGATTTGAAAGTAATTTTATGCAAATAATCCAGGGGTGAGTCTCTACCAGATTTCTTCAAATTATTTTGATATCTAAAAAACATGGCCGCCAGTGGGTAGTGCACGTTTTCCTTATGTTACTGTATAGTAATAAATTAAAAATCTTCTCCTCTGAAACTACTGGTCCAAATTCAAAACAATATTTTACACAAATTGTCAATTGATGACCCTCTACCAGATTTTTAGCTCACCTGAGCACAAAGTGCTCAAGGTGAGCTTTTGTGGTCAGTCAATGTCCGTCGTCGTGCGTTGTGTGTTGTGCGTTGTGCGTCGTGCGTTGTGTGTCAACAATTTCTTCAAACATCTTCTACTCCAAAACCACTTGCCTGATTGCAACCAAACTTCACAGGAATGTTCCTTGGGTCAAGCTCTTTCAAAATTGTTCAAAGAATTTGAAACCATGCAGAACTCTGGTTGCTATGGCAACCAAAGTGAAAAAATAAGGAAATCTTAAAAAATCTTCTTGTCACAAACCACAAGAGCCAGAGCTTAGATATTTGGCACATGTCATAACCTATAGGTCCTCTATCAAAGTTGTTCAAATTTTGCCCCTGGGGTCAAAATTGGCCCCGCCCCGGGGGTCAACGTTTTACATAGAGTTATATAGTGAAATGTTCAAACATCTTTTTCTCTGAAACCAATATGTCCAGAGCTTTGATATTTAGCATGGTATTACTTCTAGAGGTATTTGACTTATATTGTTGAATTGGTTCTGGTCCGTTGCATATCTGGGTCACCAGAGCTAAAAATAGATTTTTTTCCATGAGAACTTAAAAAATCTTCTTGTCTGAAACCATAGTACACTGAGCTTAGATATTTTGCACATATCATCGTTTACAGATCCTCTATCAAAGTTGTTCAAATTTTGTCCCTGGGGTCAAAATTGGCCCCGCCCGGGGATCACAGTTTTACATAGAGTTATATAGTGAAATGTTCAAACATCTTTTTCTCTGGAACCAATATGACCAGAGCTTTGATATTTGGCATGGTATAACTTCTAGAAGTCCTTCACACATATTGTTGAATTGGTTATGGTCTGTTGCATATCTGGGTCACAGGAGCTAAAAATAGATTTTTTCAATGAAAACTTCAAAAATCTTCTTTTCTGAAACCATAGTACACTGAGTTTAGATATTTTGTACATAGCATCGTCTACAGGCCCTCTATCAAAGTTGTTAAAATTTTGTCCCTGGGGTCAAAATTGGGCTCGCCCAGGAGGTCACCGTTTTACATAGAGTTACATACCGTACTTTGGGAATAATTGGCGTCGTCATAATTTGGCCATTTTGTGCCAAAAGATCGTTTTTTATTTTGGTTTGTTTAATTTTGGCCATTCTGAGATCCAAGGGGCGAAAATTAAACGCCTATACATGTATGTATCAATGTTCCGTTTCATGAAACATCGTAAACCTATCGTATAATTACGCACCATTGTCTTATTATCGATAGCCTTGATGAAACGTATTTCGATATATGGTATGTAAGATCGTAATCCACCTATAGTACCGTATCGTATATATACGTAACGATATGATATAATTACGATTGTAAATATATCGTATATTTTGATGAAACGGGCCCCAAACTCGTCACACAAAAAAAACCTTGTTGATAAAATGGCTTCGAAAGAAGAACGGATGCTCAAACGGAATGACTAAAATACTCTATGTCCGAAAATGTCAGTATGTTATTGCATTCGGTTCTCAGAAAAAATATTCACAATAGAATGATTTTTAAGGCTATTTTACATCTGGTAAAAACCCTCGAGTACAAAATTTAAATTTAATACAACTCCAACTTAGTTCGTAAATTGTTCCGATGCGTAAGGCGAATAATAACGTCAGTCAGACTGGTTTACAGTATATCGCATTGATTGTATCGATTTTAACGTGCTAAAAATAAGAACACCGTCTAAGGTAAATAGTGAACGTTTCCTGTTTCATTTTGTGTTCGAGAATGTTTGTTTTTAAGGAATTAACGCTCGTGTAAATTATAGTTTGGGATATCTGCTTACACAAACGACTTGGATAAAAGAAAATAAAGGTAAACAATAGCCCTAGTTTGCATATCGTTCACGGTTTACCTAATACAAATTACAGGTTAACGGACGGAGGTGTGAATCTTCAGGCCTATGTTTGGGTCGAGTTATATGTCGCCGGCGATAATTGACTTCTTTGTTGGTCTATAATAAGGATATTTTGGGGTGTTGAATTTTCGCCATTCGTGTCAGGTGGCCAATTAGGCCAATTATTAACCACGACCAATTATTCCCAAAATACGGTAGCAAAATGTTCAAACATCTTTTACTCAGAAACCAATATGGCCAGAGCTTTGATATTTGGCATGATGTAACTTTTAGAGGTCTTTCACATATATGGATGAATTGGTTCTGGTCTGTTGCATATCTGGGTCACCGGAGGTAAAAATAGATTTTTTCAATGAAAACTTCAAAAATCTTCTTGTCTGAAACCATAGTACACTGAGTGTAGATATTTTGCACATATCATCGTTTACAGGTCCTCTATCTTAGTTGTTCAAATTGGCCCTGCCCTGGGGGTCACCTTTTACGAATCTTCTTTTCTGAAATCACGTGACCCATCCTAGTGTCACCATGGTCAGGTGAGTGATCAAGGGCCATTCTGGCCCTCTTGTTTAAATCATTTCGTTATCTTAAAAAACATGGCCGCCAGTGGGTGGGGCAAGTTTTCCTTATATTTCTGTATAGAAAAACTTTCAAAAAAAAATTCTCTGATACTATTGGTCTGATTTAAGAATAATTTTACACAAATAATGATTCGTGGGTGACCCTTTGCCAGTTTTCTTCAAATATTCTTTCAAGCTCAAACCACATGGCCACCAGTGGGTGGGGTGAATAAGTGAAAACGTAATCATTACTGGTCCATTTACATGACCGTAATCATGGGTACCAGGTGAGGGATTAAGGGCAGCATGCGGCTGTTGTTGACTATTTAGGGTTGATTTTAACAATATATTTCAAAATGACAAACAGTGTCCTTAAGGAGCCCTCTGATCAGGGTCTACACTGTTTGCATAGGACAAAATTTAATGTAATCCTCACAGGTACACTGTTAGTAAATGACAAGTTATACTGATCACTAGGGTTGAATATGTTAATCATACATGTAATTTGTTTTCAGTGTTTAGCTCATTCACCCCTGAAAATTTCAAATGAACAAGTCCAGTTTCAAATTTGTCTTGTCCAGTTTATAATATGACTATTTAGGGTTTGCTGTCTGCAACAAAATGGGAAACAGTGCAGACTCTGATCACCTGTAGGAGCCATCTGATCAAGGTCTGCACTGCTTGTAGTTTAGTAATATTTTGTAAAAATACAAACCTAAATACTCAAAAGTGAACTACACTTAATTGGAAACTTGAGTTGTCTATTTTAAATTTCAGGGATGATTAATTTTAGACTTTTCTCCTACACATACTTCAGTTATTAACACATTCAACCCTAGCAACAAGTATACACGCCATTTACAAACAGTGTAGCTATGAGGATTGCACTTGTCCCATGGAAACAGTGTAAACCCTGATCAGAGGGCTCCTTAAGGAGCCGTCTGATCAGGGTCTACACTGTTTGTCATTTTGAAATAAATAGTTAAAATCAACCCTAAATAGTAAAAAATGGACTAGACTTATTTTGAAATTGAAATTGTCCATTAAAAGTTCCAGGGATGAATGAGTTAAACCAGGAAGCCACTCAAATTGCTTTCTGTATCGCTTAAACACTTCCTTCAATAACTTACTTTCAGTGTCTCAGGCAGGTGGTTGATTAAAACAGCTGGAAAGTAAAGTATAAAAAGGAAATATTTTCTTCATTGAAGGAATTGTTCAAATGCATTAATTTAACGGGCTAATCTATGGAGTAAAAGGTTAAATAGTAGTTATTCAAAGAAAAGGATTGGACAACATGCAGAGGCCTTGTGAGTCTTCTCTAACTTGTACAATTATTGTTTGTGTTCTGTACAATAATATTGGACATGTATTTTCAGCGCTTTTCAAAATACCATCCATGGGGAGAAAGAAGAGCATCCATGGGGGTCATTCTTAACAGACGTTGAGAGACCTAAAGGACTATACATTTATCATGGTAAATTCTGATTATATTTTCCCATATCTCTAGAAAATGGGACTATTTTCTCTATGGCCAAATGTGGTAATCTCCTATATCCAATTGTGTTTAATGCAGGATGCAAGTAAAGTTGTTTTCTGCTTTACTTTAAACTTGCTTTAAGCAACCACCTGTATTCAACACCTTAAATATTTATTTTTCAAGCTTAAGTGAAGGAAGGAGTAAAGGCGTCCTATGGTGCTTATGAGGAGGAAATTGGAATCAACTCTTGTACCATACCGGTTGCTGATATTCTTATTTGCATGCTGGTGAAACATGGGGTACTTTAGATTTTTCTGTCTCTCTGTCCACCTGTCCAGTTAGAGTTATGTTATGGCTTACCATTAGCCAGTAGGAGACAGTAACATCCTACTTGTTTTTTGGAGTTGATAATACAGTGAAACCCCTCTAAACCGGACATGTGTGGGGACAACAAAAATGTCCGGTTTAGAGGGGTTTCCAGTTTAGAGGGGTTTAAACCCATTACCAAATAGCTTGTTTCTAGTATGGAAGATAGCTGACCACTTAAAGCAGGTGGAAAGTAAAGCAGAATGCGCCTTGAGGCGCATTCTGATTTACTTTCCACCTGCTTTAAGCTATCATCTGCTATAATGTATAAACTATTTTCTTCAGTGTAGGAATAAACCAAAGACGTAAAAAGGCATATTATGGTGTAATGGGTAAAAACAAAGAAGGGTTGGAAACGGGACTAAAGCTTTTGTCCGGTTTAGAGAGAATTCTGGTATTTAGAGGTTCTGGTTTAGAGGTGTTTCACTGTACATGTAAAACTATGCACCATCACCCTTATTGCCTTGCTACGAGTATATTGGTATGTCTTAGCAACTCAGACCTAGTGTTAACTGTATACTTGTAATTTACAAACAGTGACCATGTGAAGAGTATACTTAACTTGTGCAAATAGAGTAGACCCAGATCAGATGGCTCTGCCTTTTTGCACTAAGTAGTAAAAAACAAACAAGTTTCAGGGTTGAATGAGTTCATTCTTCCATTTTCGCTTATATTAGAAAGGGATGTGCCTCATAGGGAATATCCTCTATGGCATGTAACCTCCATTTTGCCCTGCTAATTCATAAGCACTACATTTGTGATGACGTTTGCAAACAATGTCATGTTTAGGCGGAAAATAATTCCACAAACTTGCAATTAATTTGTTATTTGTATTGTGTTAAATAGAGGATCTTGAATGAGTGCTCATTATTTATCATTTTTAATAAACAAGTTGACTAAAATAATATGACGCGAGCCTTGGCGAGCGTCATATTCATTTTAGTCAACGAGTTTATTAAAAATGATAAATAATGAGCACGAATGTGAGATTCTATTTATCACATAACAAGTTTAAGCAACTATTAAATTGATTGAAGCCGTAGTTTGTAGATCCTCCGCTATATAGATTTTCCGCCAAACGTTACGTTGTTTACGTTAACGTCATAGTAAATAACGTCATTTGGCGTCCCGCTACATGCAGCGCTTGTAGACAAACAAGTTGGGCCGGAGCCCAAAAAATGATATTCCACTAGTGGATTACGATATTTATACAATCGCTTTATACAACTCCCAGACCTTAAAGTATGTGATAAAAGGATTTAAATGGGAGATAAAAATTCTAACATTTTTTTTAGCTCACCTGAGCTAGCTCAGGGTGAGCTTTTGCAATCCTTGAATGTCCGTCGTTCGTCGTCCGTCGTCAACAATTTTGGTGTTTACACTCTAGAGGCCACAATTTTTATCCAATCTTTCTGTAACTTACTTAGATTGTATACTACCATAAGAGTTCGGATGAGTTCGAATATGGTTCATATTGGACATATAGGTCAAGAGTTATCCACCTTTGAATTGCTGAAAATGCATTTTTTAACAGTGTTTACACTCTAGAGACCACAATTTTAATTCTATCTTTCCCAATCTTGCTCAGATTGTATATAACCGCAATAGTTCGGATAAGTTCGATTATGGTTGGAATCAGACCGATAGGTCAAGAGTTATCTACTTTTAAATTGCTGAAAATGCCATATGTAAGGTTGTTTACACTCTAGAGGCCACAATTTTAATCCAATCTTTCTCAAACTTAATCAGATGGTATATGGCTAGGAGAGTTCAGATGAGTTAGATTATGGTTGCAATCAGACGTGTAGGTCAAGAGTTATATACCTTTGAATTGCTGAAAATGCCATATTTAAGGGTGTTTACAATCTAGAGGCCACAATTTTAATTCAATCTTTCTCAAACTTGCTCAGATTGTATATAACCATAAGAATTCGGATGAGTTCGGTTATGAGGGAGTGCAATTATTGTTGAAATCTGATCATTGTGGCAAGAGTTATCTGCCCTTGATATACTTTGAAATGCTAGAAAAGGCTTCATTTCAGTATTTTTTGGGCTCTGGTTATCTGTCTTTGATGTACTCTACTATACATACTAGAAAGGGTCATATTGCAATGTTGTGTACATGCTATACTACAAATTTGAATGGATTTAGAATAAAACAGGTGAAATTCAAAGGTAAAGCATCAGGCTTCATTATAAAAGGTGAGCGATATCAGGGCCTTCAGGCCCTCTTGTTTTATGTAGGATATGAATGTCTGCCTCTCGTTTAGAAAATCCACACAGGGACTCGGTAAGCCTTGTCCCTGAATGAATTTTCTGACCTTGGGGGGAGACATTCCTATCCCACATGATGGATTCTTATAAGATGCTTTTCTACCATGGTTAACATAAAATTTGCAGGTTAACAATAGTTACGATCACCCTTACTGTCATGTTACAGTTGAACTTCGGTATCTCGAACTTGGTTAAGTCGATCATATCTGTATTTCAAAGTTAAAACGCGGCCAAGCCGCGTTTTAACTTTGAAACACGGGTATGTTCACCTAAACCGACTTAAAATAAGGCAAATTCTTGTTTCGAAATATCGGATATTTCGAGTTAAGCGAGTTCGAGATATTGAAGTTCGACTGTATATTGGTTTGTGTTGTACAGATGGTATAGTGAGCCATGTGTGTGCTGTGAACTTGTTTGATGGAAACACGCCTCTACATCATGCCATAGAAGGGGGAGATAACCCAGCCATTAGCCATGCTCTGCTTGAGGCGGATACCGCTGTGATAAACATGCAGAATGATGCAGGACTTACCCCTATACATTTGGCTTGTAAACTGAAGAGGAAGAAAGTGATACAACAGCTACTGGTATGATAATTTAGTAAAACCTCTCTATTACGACCACTAAATTGCGTTAATTATTAGGCGTTTAACGATTTAAGACAGGTGACTGCTTAAAGCAAGGTGAAAGTAAGACAGAAAGCTCCTTTACTGTCACCTTGCTTTAAGCTGTCACCTGTCTTTTATACAATCAAACTAGCCTTCATTTTAGTGGTCGTAATAGAGAGGTTTTACTGTACTCATTAGAATCATAGCAGAGATGTCACATCATAGGATTTGGTTGAAAAAAATAAGGATATATAGGATCTGTCATGAGTCAATGTTTAAGACAAGCTGATCTCAAACGAGTCTAGAATTGAAATGTTATTAAGCGCGCCTTGGCGTGCATAATAACTTTTCTATTCTAGACGAGTTTGAGATTAACTTGTCTTAAACATCGACGAGTGACAGATTCTTTTTCTCAAATTACCAACAATTTAAGCTATTTTAAAGCAATATGCTTTTTTTTTTAACCCCGGTGACGTCAAAATGCCGTTATAGATAGTGACATTATAGTGATGTCATCAAAGTGATCTTTTTTTTTATTTTTTTTATTTTTTTTTTTTATTTTATTTTATTTTATTCAAGAATATTACAATCACATATGTATATACACTCATCTTCAGAGATAAATTTCACATACACAATATTTATATATATACTGTAATGTAATTTAAGAAAGTCACAACCTCATGTGTACAGTATGTATGTACATTCATATCAATATTTATATCAATATACATGTATATATATCGGAAATACATATATATGTATATATATATATATTGTCGTTGAAACTTTGAATGCTGATGTTTGTGTTTGATAAATTCAAGAAAGTGGTATTTTCCAAATTTTTAGCGCTGGTGGATATGCATAGAATTTTCATCTACACTGTCTTCAGCATTCAGAGAATCAACGACAATATATTCCATTTAACAAAAGAGTGAACATTTTTTTAATATTGCAATATTCAAGAGTTGTTATGAATTTTTGGAGAAAAAAAAGAGAAATAAGAAAAAAATGGAAGAGAAAAAGTATATAGATTTTTTATTCTTGTAGAAATATGCTATGTGACTATATGTAGTTTGTTAGAAAAAGCTTTACAATTGTCCATGAATTATCTGTTTTAGCTGTGTTTTGACTTATATCTAATGCCAATTTTAAGGAGTTTTTTATTCCGGTTATTGACGGTATAATTTCTTTGCATTTACACAGAAAAATATATCTTTTTATTTCTAAGAAAAAAATATCAAGTTTGTAGTCTTTTCTGTCGGAGCCTAGGATTACACTGAAACTATCTATCTTGAGTGAAGGTTCAAATTTCAAAAGTGTTTCTGTTATATGGTTTATCAGTGGTTTAATTTTACAGCAGTCCCAAAAAATATGGTTTATATTTTCTTCATGACGTATGACAAAAACTACATAAATTTGAATCTTTAATATTCATTTTATACAGTAATGAGTTTGTTGGTAAAATTCTGTGAATAATTCTTGTTTGTAACCATTGAATATATGTATCTTTGGTACATTTAAAAACATAGCTATATATATTTTTCCAGTTAATGGTATCATTTTCATAAAAAGTTATCCATTTTGATCTACTTGTAGGCACATCTTCGTTTTTACTTAGAATATTATAAATAAATTTGTTGACATCATTTTTTGTTATAATGGGGTACATATAACAATTCATCGTTGGTAAGGGATAGTCAGATATAGAATCATTTATCAATGTAATGTTTAATTTGCTAAAAAAAGATTTAACTGCCTTTTTTAGACCATAATACATGAGAAAGTTAATTTTTTTCCCAGTTATTCTTTCCAAAAAGGCAGTTTCTACAAACTGGCCATGTTTGTCAAGAATATCCCTTACCAATCGTATTCCTCTGTTATACAGTATTGGTATAAAAACAGGTTTTTTATCGACAAGAAATTTGTCGTTATAGAATAATGGCATATCATATATCTGGCTAACATCACTATAACAAAGCTTTTTAATATACAGCAAATATGATTTAAAACATCAATCCAAAAATCGTTTTTTATCTTATCTATTAACAACTTACAGAACTCATTTCCACAGTTTATGAATTTTTTGTTGTCAATCCAACAGTTTACTAGTTTATAACATTTACTGTCATTGTATATTATAAAATTTCTTAGCCATTTAATTTTTAAACTACATATATAACTTTCAATATCAATCATTTTTAAACCGCCTTCTGGGTAGTCTTTAATAAGTACATTTCGTTTTATCTTTGCTTTACCATCCCATATAAAATCATAAAATAAGCTGGTTAATTTTTTTACAAAAATGTTAGATGGCGTTGGTAAACTAATAAATAAATGCGTAAGAATAGGCAAAAGTAAAGATTTGACAACAGTTATTTTTCCAATAGGAGTAAGTTTTCTTCTTTTCCAGTAAGAAATGTAGTTTGTAATAGATGTCATCTTTTCTTGGAAATTGATTTCATTTATTATATCAAGATTAACATCAAAAATTATTCCAAGTAATTTGAAACGGGTATCTCCCCATGATAATTTCCATTTTTTTTTAATGGATCTTGTGCTATATTTCAAGGATCCAATCCAGATTACCTTTGTTTTATCAAAATTGATTTTTAAACCAGATATTAATGAAAAATTATTTATAAGTTCTAGTGTTTTGTTCAGTGAGTTTTCTCATCCGTCTAAAAGCAAAGAAGTGTCATCTGCAAATTGTGATATTTTATATTCTTCTCCCTTAATTTTAATTCCTGAGATTTCTTTACAATTCC
Organism: Gari tellinella; assembly: GCA_922989275.2. Lineage (NCBI taxonomy): Eukaryota > Metazoa > Mollusca > Bivalvia > Cardiida > Psammobiidae > Gari > Gari tellinella. Next base: position 6,885,930 of record OV277868.1, on the reverse strand, counting down.
TTATTTTAATTGCTAAAATTTCAGCGCATAGTATAAAAATATATGATGATATTGGGTCCCCTTGTCTGCAGCCCCTTTTAACATGGAAAAAACTAGATAAGAAGCCATTTAATTGCACACAGACTTCAGTGTTATATAAAAATAAGTTGACCCACTTTTTAAACATATCTCCAAAATTGAAAAACGATAAGGATTTCTCAATAAATTTGAATGATAGTGAGTCGAAAGCTTTTTCAAAGTCGATTAGCATCAACAAGCCTGGAATATCATTATTTTCACAATAATTCATAATATCATATACTAATCTAGTGTTTTCACCCATATACCTACCTTTAACAAATCCAGTTTGGTCTGTAGAGATCAGATCATTGAGAACTAGTTTTATTCTATTTGCAATGCTGCCTGATGCTAATTTATATAATACATTTAAGAGAGTTATCGGTCGCCAGTTCTTTAAAAATTGTTTTGGTTTATTTTCTTTTGGTATACAAGTAATTGTTCCTAGTTTAATGTTCCTAGAAAGAGAGTCAGTTAAAAAGGCATAATTTAAAGCTCTTACAACAAAATGTCCAATTTTTGTCCAAAAAACTTTAAAGAAATTTGTAGTAAAGCCGTCACAACCAGGACTCTTATCATTTTTCATGTTTTTTAAAGTGAGTGTGACTTCTTTATATGTTAAAAGTCCTTCTAGGGAATTGCTTTGATCTAAGTTTAACCTTGGTATATCATAGCCTTCCAACTCTTGTTCTAGGTCAAAATTTGTATTTGTGTCCTGCTCATGGTATAAATTCTCATAAAATGATTTAGTTTCTTTTAGTATTTCTTCTTGGTCAAATATATAGGAACCATCTTTTTCTATAAATGATATATTCTTATTAGTAATATGTTGCTTTTCTAAGTTACAGAAATAGTTTGTGGTTTGTTCACCTTCTTCTATCCATTTAGATCTTGATCTAATAAAAGCACCCCTAAGATTTTTATTTCTTATGTTTGTAAGTTCATTTTTTAATAAAAGTAATTGATCTTTGTTATTTTCTGTAAGACATGACTCTAGAAATTGAATTTCAGTTAATAAAGTTTGTTCCCTATTTCTTTTCTCTTTTGCTTTATAACTTGAATATGATATTGTTTTCCCTCGAATTTCCATTAAAAGTGTTTCTATAAATAATTGATCATGAATAACAAACTGTATATCTGACCTATCCATTAATAATACACTATCTAGATCATAAACAGGAACAGTGTATTGGAATATTATTTCATCTATTTTACTATTTATACAATTTACAGATTCAATATCATTTAACAGATCATTATTAAATTTCCACAGCCCTTTTCCATGTGTAGTGTTTACAAAACACAATTCTAAAAATATAATAGAATGATCAGATTTATAACTAACATCAATATCACATTTTCTTAAAAAATTAATCATATTATCAGTCATTAAAAAGAAATCAAGTCTACCTTGTTGTAAGGGGGTTAATCTTCTCCATGTATATTTTTGGATATTTCCATGCAATTCTCTGAAGGGGTCTATAAGTCCTCGTTCAGAAATAAGGGCTAATAGCTTGGTTCGGGCTTTAGTATTATGATTTGTTCTTTTATAATTTTTATAGTCAATTTCAGGGTCAAGTATAAGGTTAAAATCACCACAGACAATGTACCTATCTTTCGTATTTAGAGAGTCAATAATGTTAAATGTCTGAGTGAAAAACTCTGGAGAATCGTTGTTTGGAGCATAAATGTTAAGCAGGACAAAAGCAACATCGTTATATACAAGTTCAATTACAATAAAGTTTCCATTATTATCTTTTTTCACATTTATCACTTTAATATCTAAGTTCTTTCGAAATAAAATAGCAACACCTCTTGCATTTGATTTTCCATGACTAAAAAAACAGTCGCCATTCCATTCAGAGTAAATTGTCTTTTCAGATTCTTTTACAAAATGAGTCTCTTGTAAACACAGAATATCAACTTTCTTATTCTTTAAAAAAAAAAAAGTGATCTTACACATATTGGAGATAAGGATATTCGTCATTGTTGTCCGCTATAGAAAACAGGGGTAGTTATGTGAGAAAGTACATGTAGTACTAGAAATAGTCACCATGTCTGAAGCTATGATATATGTACAGTGGAGAGCAGGTTATACTTTCCCAAAAGATGTGTTTGTGCTAAAAAACATAATTTCAAGCTGTACATCTGATCAGGCTTAAAACTATTTGCCACTAAGATTGAAATAAATCTGAAATATTTTCAAGAACTTTTCATTTTCTACATTTTAACACTTTACCCCATAGCCTGCTTCTAGTTTTGAAGACAGGTGAGCACATAAAGCAGGTTGACATTAAAGCAGAATGCACCTTAAGCCTTTACTCCATAGCCTATTTCTAGTTTTGAAGACGGGTGACCACTTAAAGCAGGTTGAAAGTAAAGCAGAATGTGCCTTAAGGTGCATTCTGCTTTACTTTCAGCCTGCTTTAAGTTACCATCTGCTAGTGTATAGAGAATATTTCTTATGATATATTCATGACTGTATAAATCAGAGCTAGTTTTTTCAGTGGATGATTAAATTAAATGCGCTAAAAGGCGTTTCTATGGGGGAAAGGGTTAAGGTGCATTAATCTGATTTACTTTCAACCTGCTTTATGCTACTATCTGGTAGGAAATTTAATATATTTCTTATGGTGCATATTCATGACTGTATAAAGTAGAATAATTTTCTTGATAGGAGGAATGAATTAAAAGCGGGAAAAGGCGTTTCTGTGGGGTAGTGGGTTAATGGAATGTGTTTGCATCTTGTCTCATTTAACCCATTACCCCATAAATACACCTTTTTACGCCTCTAATTTATTCCTCCACTGAACAAAAAAGTTCCAATTTATACAGTTATTAATAAGGACATAAGCAATATTTATATATATTCTAGGGTGTCTGGTCTCAACGCCCCATCGCACCAACGCCCCACGACATCAACGTACCATTTGTGGACCCAACGTGCCATTTTCAAAAAATTATATATATCACCCGTATTTGACAATTATTAATTGATGCAAAAGTTAAATAGTGATTTAAATGAGTAACTGGGATTAAATGAAATATTTTTTGCTTACATACTATGTACATACGATGTTCCTATGCGAGTATTATCATCCGTTAGTCGGGGTTGTTTTATCCACTTATAGCATCGCATTAATCTTCGTATTTCGTAGAAGATAAGTTTCCTTTCGCTAATGCCACACCCAAGTAGCTACCTTTTTTCACTGTGTATATGTTTCATGTCTACGATTACACTCTTTGAAATGTCGGCATACATGAAAGGGAAAAGTTGCAGACGAGAGGCGTAACACATATACACGTGTCAAGTCTAATATGCCACTGTGTATTCCGCACGCGCTGATAATCGCATAGCATAATATTTTTCGCGAGGGTGTGAACATCGGCACGATTTGATAAATTGTTCAAATGTTTGCGACTTTCTTAACTTTCTTAACGTTTTTAAATGTCTGATTGATTCACACAGAAAAACTTCCAACTTGTTTCATTTATTTAGCAAACGTTCGATTCCAATTCGAAATTGCCTTTATAAAAAAAAAGTTATTGATATCATAATATATCATAATAAGACAGCAAATTATTGGTTTATATATGACACTTGAATGAAATTAACGGATTTACCTTATAATTATACTCCCATGAAAAGTGTTTTGTTTTCGCCAAGTTTATTTTTTATCTTCAGCATTTGTCGTAAAATTCCAGAAAATCATTCACAGATCACTGCGTGTAAACTCATTACATACACACGAACATCGTAACTCGCAGATTTAGAAACGTTATCCATTTGTTATTTTCACATCTGGGCCCTAATAGGAAAGTTTCATGCTCCCAAAAGGTGTATTTCAATTGGATAATTATTAGTAAAATCCGCTGTCAATCACTTTTAGAAAACAACAAACTCTACTTGTGAGTTGAATATGTTGAGCGGGGAAGCGAAGTCGGCTAACTTTGAAGATTTGATCAAAGAGTTTTTAACGTGTTCATGCTGAATTGTCGTCTTTTTTAAACATATTGTCTGATAAGCTGAAAATTAGTTTTCATGCATTTGAAAAAGAAGAAAAGTTGAAATGAGTGACAAATAGTTTGGATCCAGATCTGGATACAACCTGTTTGCAATTATTAGACAAGTCGCACTTAACATGATGAGGGTTAAATATTTTACCCGTAAACCAACTTAAAGACAACAACTGTATCTAGGGATTTGAGTAAGTGGTATTGATGCTGGAGGAAACGGTAAAGTCTACTTAACGGACGGACACACGGACAGGACAACGCTATACGCATCCGCATTTATAGATACCGGGGGCATCAAATAGTGCAGATTCTGATCAAAGAACTCGTGAAGGATTCATCTGAGCAGTGTCTACACTGTTTGCTTAACAAAATAGATAAGGCTAAATGGTCAGGGTACAGCGGTAGTTTAATAGGCCAGGTTTGCATGGGTGCATAACTATTACAATTTTTTAAATAACATTTAAACAGTGTGTTCTGATAATTTGACTGGTGATTCTTCTCAGCAGATGGTCCCTTTTTAAAAACAAAAAAAAACGCCCTCTGCGCGGCAACATCAAAGACTATGAATAGAGCCGACTGCCGAAAATAAAGTCTGCAGAAACAGATGAAACATGTCATCAGAAAGCGGTTAACCTGTAAGAAGCTGTGTCGATTAACTTCAAAAGACCTTGTCCTGTCAATCACCCGTCCCTTACGTGTTTGTGTGTATGAGTCGAATCAGACTTTGAATAGTTTTGTTACAGATAATATTGACTGGATAAGGAAATATACAGAAGTTTATAATTCCGTGGACTGGACTATTGATTTGTTAGGTTATTATAAGTGGAGAACACATTATTCTTTCCAAATAAACGCATTTTTGCTAAAACTTATTATTGACATTGCAAACATTTTGGAGAGTAACCCGGCGTCTGACCAGGCTCCTTAATGTTTGCCACTCAGATTAAAATAAATAAATTCAGAATTGACCACTAGTTGTCATTTCCTACATTTTATTGCATTTCGTTTGCGTTTAAACGTGAAAGAATAACGTCTTCTTCACTGTATGTGTAAGTTTTACTGTAATATCAGATATTACGATTTCTTTGAAATTACATGTGTTTTCCAACCTGCGACTAATTTCAGTCAAGTTTCAAAAAGATGCCTGTTTAAATCGGTGTCAATATATTAAGTGTAGCCGCATTTAATCCAATAAAAGAATCATTTTGAATGGGATTTTTGTTTTAACACCAATTTGTAGGTCTCTTAACCCTTTCCCGACTGAGCCTTTTAACGCCTCTGCACACAGAGCAGGCATTGTTCAGGGCGTACTATACCTGTCTATAGAGTTATCATAGATCAGAGTTGTCACAACTGTTTAGCAAAAACGATTATTAATTATAACAGAGTAGAAATTTAAGTCATATATGAATTCCCGCTCAAAAAGATACTTTTATTGTCCAAAAATCGGCGACGATATGAAAAATGCCGATCCTACCTAACCTTCGTAAACACCAACTAAAATAGATTTGATGTACTAATATCGTATTTAAAGGCATATATATATTGTTTAAGTAACTGTATCGACACCCCTGTTAAAAAAGTTGGCTTTTCTTGGTTTATAATCGCCGATAATTTTCCTTAACCTATTCATCCCTGAATGGACAATTCCAGTTTCCAGCTAAGTTTTGTCCATTAATGACTATTTAGGATTGAATAACCCCTGATCAGGTTCCTCACTGTATTCGTATGACATGTGTACATCCGATTTACACACAGATTCAACCCTTATTAAAGCCTTCGATGGCTTCTAGTCTGTAATGAGACATTTGTATAAAAGCCAAACATTCCATCCCATCGTGATACGAGTTTATACAGGCATTCTTTTTTTTCCTTCGATCGGGTGTTAATTTTTTGACAATATTCTTCATAAAACCTTCAGATTAGGTTCGGGAAAATTATTAAACCATTTCTTTATTAAGGAACAGTAAAATAATACTGTTTTCATATAATTTTTATATAGTGGGACGTTCCATCCATATAATTGGGACGTTCCGTCTGGTACGTTGCAGTCTTGGGACGTTGAGACCATAAACCTATTCTAGCAGATGGTAACTTAAAGCAGGCTGAAAGTAAAGCAGAATGCGCCTTAAGGCGCATTTCTGCTTTACTTTCAACCTGCTTTAATAAGTTACCTATCTTCAAAATTAGAAACAGGCTATGGGATAATGGGTTAAATGGAAAAGAATATCGCTACCAACACTGTATTAGGGAGCATCAAAAAGGGAAACTATAGTACTCCCCTTATTGGAAGCCCTGGTACATCATCATTGTATACAGTAAAGCCTCTCTATTACCACTACTGAAAAGAAGGCTAATTGGTTGAATGAAAGACAAGTGACAGCTTAAAGCAAGGTGAAAGTCAAACAGCAAGCTCCTAAAGGAGTTTTTACTTTTGCTAACAACTTGCTTTAAGCAGCCACCTGCCCTTAACACCAAATATTTATTTAGAAGAAAGATAGAATGTGAATGACTAACAAACAATAGAACCTCACTGTTACGGACACTAAATTGTGTTATTTATATGGTGTTAGCGACAGGTGACTGCTTGAGGCAAGCTTACAATAAAACAGAAAGCTCCTTTAGGAGCTTTCTGTTTTATTGTCAGCTTGCTTTAAGTTTTCACCTGTCTTCCATACAAGCAACTAGCATTCGTTTTGGTAGCCGAAGTAGAGAGGTGTTGCTGTAATTAAAATGTTGGTGGTTGTAATAGAGGGGTTTTACTGTATATTGTTTAGAGTGTGAGAGGCCTGGACCTAAATCTGTTCACTCTGAATGGTCACCTACCTGAAGAGATGACAAGTAACAAAAGTATCATTAACATGGTGACGAAAGTCCGTAAGGAACTGCCTTCGAGGTAAGAGATTTAGTATCACTAACAGCTTATAGAGGTTGAAAGAAAAGCAGAATGTGCCTTAACCCTTTCGTTGCAAAATTATTTGGGAGATTGTTACCCCTTCACCGCTTAATTGTCTGCTTCTGAATTGTTGGCTGCAAGAACATTTCAAAGTAAGATTCAATGTGGTATGACTAAAAATTATCAAAACGTGATTCAACAGTTTTGATCCTGATCAAACGTCTGATCTGGATCCAAACTGTGTGCAAAGTGGCCTTTATGCAACTATGGCACTGAAAGGGTTAATGCAAATTCTGCTTTACTTTCAGCCTGCTTTAAACTACCATCTTCTAGGATAATAGAGAATCCCCCTGGTTGGAGAGATAATAAACTACTATTGTATATGAATTCATATTTTTAGCAAAAAACGATATTTTTCGTTGGCTGTAAATATTGGCTTGTTTGTTGATCATTATTCACTAATTGATACTGTAATTGTTTCATTTTTTCCATAATAGATACTGACTGCCTTATTACACTTAAATAACAAATTTAAGTAATTGTTCATGCACTGACTATTAGTGAGTCAAACTGTAATGCTATGATGATACTCTAAATTCATTGTTTAACCCATTACCCCATAAAAAAGCTTTTTTATGCCTTTAATTTATTCCTCCGCTGAAGAATATAGTTCCAATTTATTTAAGGAATAATTCGAATAATTATTGTATTCATGGAGGTATGAAAAAAAAACCTGGTCACAATGTATGAAACCGCGAAATACAAAAGTGTGACCAGGTTTTTTTTTCATACCTCCATGAATACAATAAATATTCCAAATTATTCCTTATAATTTAATATCACAACTGAATTTAAGAAAGTAGTTAAATAGAGAATCTGACGCGAATGTTCTTTTTTAACGCTTTTAAATTAAAACGTAGGTTGTAGTCCCTCCGCCATATATATTTTCCGCCAAAACGCGACGTTGTTATGTAGTAACGCCGACGTCAATGACGTCATTTGGCATCCTGCTTCATGCAGCGCTTGTGAAGAGCAGTTGGACTAAGGGAAAGTAGTCCTGACAAGGCGTGGCCTGAATTTTATTTTTTTCATGGAGTTATGAAACAAAAATTACAGCCAATCACAGCTAACCAAATGTAATGAAAAGGAAACATTCGCGTCAGATTCTCTATTTAACTACTTTCTTAAATTCAGTAGTGATATTAAATTATAAGGAATAATTCGAAATATTTTCGGAATATATTTTTTTCATACCTCTATGAATACAATAAATATTCGAATTATTCCTTAAGGATAAAAATAAGAAAGTTTCGGGGAAAATCCGGTTAATTCTTGGCAGAGGGAATAATTCGGTCAACAATTTGATTTAGACTTTTTGATAGACAATAAAACTTGTTGCTAGACAATTAGGATTTTTGATAGAAGATGAGACTGTCTGATAGACAATAAAACTTAGTTTTAGTTTTAGTTTTGTTTTTAATTTGTTCATTCAGACCTCCAAGCCAGCAGTTCCCTTCAGACTTTCCTGGCGGACACCCAGCGTCCATTACAGAATCTTTGCCCTCCAATTTCTCCAGTCATACACCATCCACCATCAACTTTGACTGGATTCAAAGCATGTACGAGTCAATGAAACAGGGTCAACCTCGTACCAGGCTGCACAGGGATGTCATAGGACACAGACCTGTGTCTGAACAGAGAAATGTAAGACCAGTTGCTGGTCAAGAGACTGAAGGTCACAGGCCGCGCTCGGGGAGTTTAGCCACAGAGATTGGCATAGCAGAGGAGAACTATAGTTATACAGCGTCAGCAATGAGTCCTGTGTCACAGCATCAGTGAAATGTGCAATATGAGTACAGTCGAATCTGTGTTAACTCTTTCATTCCTAAGTAACTCTTGTGGGTTATTATGTTTCCTTTTGGATCTTTTTAGTTATCAGAATATGAACCAGTCTACTTGGAATTCTGGGTAGTTTAGTAAATACCACTCTAAATTAGCAAACAGTGTAGACCCTGATAAGAGGGCTCCTATAGGAGCCCTGTGATCTGGGTTTACACTGTTTGCATTTGTAATGAGTATATTTTAAACAGGTCCATGATGTTGAAAGAGTTAGTAACTTCTGAACTGAGAAAACAGTTTGGATTCCATGCATTAACTTGTACACCTGAAACTTGTAATGGGGAATTACGATTTACAATTAAATCTAGACCATCTGTTTAACCCTTTCCCCAATAGAAGTGCCTTTTAGCACATTCAATTTATTCCTCCACTGAAGAAAATAGTTCCAATTTAAACAGTCATGAAAATATATTACAGGAAATATTTTCCATATTCTAGCAGATGGTAGATTAAAGCAGGTTGAAAGTAAAGCAGAATGCGCCTTAAGGCGCATACTGCTTTACTTTCAACCTGCTTTAAGTGATCTTCTCTCTTCAATTCCAAGAAACAGGCTATGGGGTAAAGGGTTTAGGCGAGATTTCTGCACTAGATTTCCAAAATGACAAACAGTGCAGACTGCAAACCCTTATCAGGGTCTATGCTGTTTACAGAGGAACCTATTCTTTACAGGTTCACAGTTTAAGGCAGTATATACTTATCGCTACGGTTGAATGTGATAACTCTTGCCACCACTATGTGTCCTTCACAAACGGTACCTGTACTATGCAAATAGTGCAGACACTGATTAGAGGGCTCCTTCGGGAACCCTCTGATCTGGATCTGCACTGATAATGTTTGTCATTTTGTTTTCGCTAAAACACCCGTATATAGTCATAAATGGACTTGACTTAATTGTAATTGGAAACTGGAGTTGTCCATTTGAAGTTTCAGGGGTAAACAAGTTTAGTATCTTCCTGTTTAAAGTTCTATATGGATCTGAGTGTATTTGGGCCAATAGTTTGGGATTTAGGTTGTTTCCAGACAGAGGAACTTCAAAGTTAAAAATTTAGGTTGGGTTTTTCTTAACATAATTGCAGAAACTGAGTACAGTAGAACCTCTATATTACGACCGCTTAATAGTCTTAATTATATGGTGTCGAAGACAGGCAACTGCTTAAAGCAAGGTGAAAGTAAAACAGAAAGCTCCTACAGGAGCTTTCTGTTTTACTTTCACCTTGCTTTAAGCTGTAACCTGTCTCTCATACAATCAATTAGCCTTCTTTTTAGTGGTCGTAATAAAGGGGTTTAACTGTATGTACACAGAATGCAAACAGAAGGGCCAGGATCAGAGGGCTGCTGGAGGAGCCCTCCTATGTGAGTCTGCACTGTTTGTCATTCATCTGAATATGTGGAGATATAGCCCCTATAAAGAGACAATGTATTAATGATTATTAGCTCACTCATCCCTGAAACTTTTCATGGAAACTTCCATTTCCAATTAAGTTTAGTCCATTTATGACAATTTAGGAGCATTTTCTGCAATATATTGCAAATTGACAGACAGTGCAGGAGCCCTCTGATCTGGGTCTACACTGTTTGTAGGGTTGAATGTGTTAACTAGTTATATTTTCAAAAACTGCAAGTCAATTATCTGTGGTGCAAGTTCTCAATGGGCCATAAAACACCGTTCATTCATTCATTCATTCTGTAGTGTAAGTTCCTTAATTTCAGAAATGGTTGAAAATTAGTCCGTCATTCAACTCACTCAACGCGAGTTTATTATACTTGCCATTTACATACAGTGTGTATGTGAGGAGTATACTTGTCCTATACAAAAGGGTGTAGACCCTGATCAGAGGACTCCTTAAAGAGCCCTCTGATCAGAGTCTGCATCGTCCGTCAGTTTGAAAAAATTGTAAATTATTATTTTAAAATTCAGCCTACAGTGGACTTTATTGGAAACCTGATTTGTCCATTTCAAATTGCAGGTGTGAATGAGTTTAACCCATTCCCCTAGGGCCTGTTTCTAGTTTTGAAGAAAGGTGACCACTTAAAGCAGGCTGAAAGTAAAGCAGAATGCGCCTTTGGGCACATTCTGCTTTACTTTCAGCCTGCTTTAAGCTATTGTCTGCTAGAATATAGAAAAAAATTCTTATGATTCTTATTTGTGAAAATATAAATTATTTCAAATATTATATTAATATATTAAATTAATTATTTTCACAAGTAGGGGATTGAATGAAAGGCGTGAAAAGGCGTATTTATGGGGGAATGTGTTAAAGAAATCTGATGATGTAAGGTCTGTATGATATTATCCTCCAATTGTGCAATAGATTTTAATGTTGATGGTTATATTTTGTTGTTTGCATAAATGTAATAACACGTTATGTGTAAAACAAGGAATTGATGGGAAATAATTCCGAGTACAATGGTTAGTTAGATTTAGAACTGTTTGGATCCTGATCAGAGGCCATATAATGCAGCGTCTGATCATGATCCAAACTGTTTGCGAATGCATGCAGACAATCGGTTATAGCTTCTCACCGCTGTGGGTTCAAATCCTATTCTGGGCATTCTGGATTTTTTCATGTGGGGAAACCTTCAAGCTGGCTTTCTGAAGGTTGGTGGCTCTACCCAGTTACTGTGAGATTTTCTAATTTTGTTAAATTCTTGTTGTTGTGTATATGTCATTCATATGTATTTCTGTTTTTGTTGTATATTTTATTTATACATTTGTCATTGGTGTTCAGCTGAATAAATTTCTCTTGTGATAAACAATGTCAAACTTGCCAAATGTGGTTCTATGTTGTGCTCAAGTGGCACAAGAATTGGGACCACCAGGCATAAAGTTTCTGAATCCATTTCTAAGATTTAACCCCTTCACTGCACCCTTTACCATGTGTACAGCTTTTTGCAAACAGTTTGGATCCTGATCAGACGTTGAATAATGCGGCGTCTGATCACGATCCAGACTGTTTGATACTCAAACTTATTTTTCTTACTGTAAGTCAAAAAGTCTAAAATTTAAACTCTTTCCTCCCTGAAACTTTAAATGGACAATTCCAGTTTCCATTTAAGTCTTGTCCATTTCTGACTTTTAAGGGTTGTTTTTGTCGATGTTTGGCATTATGACAAACAGAGAAGACCCTGATCAGAGGGCTCCTTTAGGAGCCCTCTGATCTGGGTCTTCCCTGTTTGCACAGGAAAAGTATACCAGTCACATGTACACTGTTTGAAAAGGACGCCTATATGCGGGACTAGGGTTCAAAGGGTTAAACAGTTCATCATCAAATTTATTGTGAGATTTTTACGTCCTCACCACCATATTGTCATCTTCAATATTGCTGTCTGCAATATCGTTTCAAAGTTAAATTTAAGGCAGTATGACTGAAGAAATTTCAAAACTAGTGTCAAACAGTTTGGATCCTGATCAGATGCCGCGTTGTTCGGTGTCTGATCAGGATCCAAACTGTTTACAAACACACTTTTTGGCGTCGTTAGGAGTGAAAGCATTAAATGTGATATGGATGCAGCAACTTTCCCTGTCACAGTGCGTTATTTCATTATAAAACTGTTACTGTATACATGTATATGTTATGTTGTCATTAAAGACTTTTCCTCAGTCCATTGAGGGACCACCAGCATATGTTCTGGAGGTGTCAATGTAACTGTCAAATCACATGCAGTTTACCTAGATTATACTCATGCTCTAGTGATTTTCAATGGTAGTTTCTAACCAAACTATCAAATATAAAGGTAGAGTCTCACACAAGACGCTTCAATGGTTCAATATGCACAAGACCCATGCTTTTTGCAAGGAAATTGTCTAGCAATGCGTTATGACCAAAAGGTCGTCAGGAGATGTCTTTAAACTCAATTTAAGAACTACCTTAACTTCTGTTAACCCTTTACCTCATAGCCTGTCTCTAGTTTTGAAGACAGGTGACCACTTAAAGCTGGTTGAAATTAAAGCAGGATGCACCTTTCAGCCTGCTTTAAGCTACTAATAGGATATGGAAATTATTTCTTATGGTACATATTCTTGACTTCATAAACTGGAACAATTTTCTTCAGAGGAGGAATAAAGTAACCTCTTACTCGATACCCATTTTAACACCTTTACTTTATTCCTCCACTGAAGAAAAATTGTTTAAACTTACACAGTCATGAATAATTTATGTAGCTATCATAAGTAATATATTTTATATTCTAGCAGATAGTACTTTAAAGTGGGCTGAAAGTAAAACAGAATGCACCTAAAGGCACATTTTACTTTACTTTCAACCTGCTTGTTATGCCCCCAGCATCGACAGATGCGGGGCATATAGTAATCGTCCTGTCCGTCCGTCCGTAACAAGGTTAAGTAGATTTTACCGTTTCGTCTAGCATCAACACCGCTTACCCAAATGCTTGGATACTTAAACAGTTGTTGCCTTGGACCATTCCCTATCCACAAATATCACCAAACTTTGACCTTGACCTTTACCTAATTTGGACTTAGAAAATTTTAAATAGGCTATTTCTTGGTTAACTAGATTTTACCGTTTCGTCTAGCATCAACACAACTGACTACAATGCTTTGATACTTATACAGTTGTTGCCTTGGACCATTACCAACTCATCAATATCACCAAACTTTGATTTTGACCTTGACCGTGACCTAATTTGGACTTAGAAAACTTTAAATAGGCTATTTCTTGGTTAACTAGATTTTACCGTTTCGTCTAGCATCAACACAACTGACTAAAATGCTTTGATACTTATACAGTTGTTGCCTTGGACCATTACCAACTCACCAATAATACCCAAGCTCAGTTTGACCCCGACCTTGACCTAATTTGGACTTAGAAAAGATTCAGAATATATTGTCAAGGATGCCACTGGGGGCATAAGCATTTATTGAACGCGCAGTCTTGTTGTGGTTGCCTTTCTTCAATACTTACAGAACAGACTATGGAGGTAATGGTTGAAGGCGTAGTTATGGAGTTATGGGTTAACTTTACTTTCAACCGGCTCACTGAATGTCTTCAAAACAACGGTAGAAACAGGCTCTGGAGTTAACCCATTACCCCATAGCCTGTTTCTAGTTTTGAAAACAGGTGACCACTTAAAGCAGGTCGAAAGTAAAGCAGAATGTGCCTTCAGGCACATTCTGCTTTACTTTCAGCCTGCTTTAAGCGATCATCTGCTAGAATATAGTAAATATTTCTTATGGTACACATTCTTGGCTGTATAAATTGGAACTATTTTCTTCATTGGAGAAATAAATAAAAGGCGTAAAAAGGCATATTTATGGGTAAATGGGCTATGGGGGTTGGGATGGGGGGATGGTTTAACGATTACCCCATAAATACGCCTTTTTATGCCTTTAATTTATTCCTTCACTGTAGAAAATGGTTCCAATTTATACAGTAACGAATATGTATCATTAGAAATATTTGCTATATACTATCAGATGGTAGCTTAAAGCAGGCTGAAAGTAAAGCAGAATGTACCTTAAGTCACATTCTGCTTTACTTTCAACCTGCTTTAAGTGGTCTTCACCTTCAAAACTAGAAACAGGTTATTGGGTAATGGGTTAAGCTCAATATGATAGAAATTGTGTTTGCAAACACAGTAACACCATGTGGTCCTGAGGCATGCCAGCTTGGTCAACTGGCAGAAAAGAATGGGGACCACTGCCATAGTCTGACATGATACAGTAGAAGACTGCTAAAAGGTGTAATCTTTTCAATGATTTGATTGATGGAATAATTCATCTTATAACATAACAGATGGCGTGAGCGTTGAATAACACCCGTTGTTTAAATGTCATATATAACTAGTTATATAACTATGCAAATGAGGTACGCCACGACGTCGTTTACTTGTGACGTCGTTAAAATGCATTCTATGCGCGTTCGATTTCCAACGTCTTCATTCCATCATGTAGATTCAATTTATAGATTTTTGGTGTAATTAATCAATATTAGATCTACATGAAAGTGTTTATTAATACATATAACAACATAAGCATTATGCTAGTGAACGGGGTTAATTTGGAACAACTTTTTTCCTGTACAGATCTACTTATATCGCGCTTAGCAGTCACTTGACCTCAAAGGCTGCGAAAAATAACATTTCTAGGTTTTGTTATAAAAAGAATATAACATTCGTGTTAATAATTTATTGGATTTATCAAACTCATCGTTTTAGAAAACGATAAAAACTCGGCAAAGCCTCGTTTTTATCGTTTTCTAAAAGACTCGTTTAATAAATCCAATAAATTATCAACACTCATGTAATATCCTATATATAAAGTGATGTATTTATATGTCAGACAGACTAAGAACTGAAATGGTTAAAATCCTGAATATTTGTAACTCTGTTATTCTGGTTAGGTTTCAAATTTCTAGATCAATACCTCATATTTTTAGATTGATGTAAATGAGGTGTTGATTTAGCAACTTGCCTCCTGCAGTAGCAATATGACTGAAATGCTCTTAAAGCGAGTTAAAACCTTATTTCAACAACAAACACAGTACATTAGTTCTATCTTGCAGGAGTCCTCTAACCTTGGTCTATACTGTTACAGTGGAGAAAACGTTATTCTTTCCCAATAAACACGTTTACACTGAAACTATTATTTCTATTGCAAACAGTTTGGAGCCAGATCAGACGCCGGATAACCTGGTGCCTGATCAGGCTCCAAACTGTTTGCCACCAAGATAAACATGAATTATCAGAATTGTCCAAAAGTTGTATTTTTCTACGTTTTTAAAGTGTTTTGCGTTTCGTAGAATAATGTTTTCTCCACTGTTAACAGTTTGCAAAGAGCAAGTGTACTTTTCACTGGGTATGAAGTACATGTACAGTCCAAACTCGTTAATCCAAACTCGCTTAAACCGAAATTCTCGTTAAACCAAATTTTTCTCCCGGTCCCGATTTTTCGCCTTCTTATTCTATATAATTCAACTCCGCTTAATCCAAATTTCGTTTATCCGAATTTTCCGTTAATCCGAAGTATTAATCTGGTCCCTTTGATAAGACTGACCCTCAAATTGACACGCTTAATCCGAAGTGCGATTTTCACACCTCGCTCGGGTGTCAGACTGGTCATAATTACTTGAGAACATACTCTCGCCAAACACCCGCGAAAACTAATTGCACCGCCTAAAGACTGTACACAATGTTTGCAGTATTTGCCAATTAAACACATTTGTATCCAATAGTAACTGTGGAGATCTTTAAAAACACAAGCGGAAGGTGTTGACATACGTTGCTCAAATGTTTGTAACCATATTCCTCTTCGCCATATTGAGATCGCTACTTCACTTTTAACGTTGTGTACATGTACGTATGTAAATCGTTTACAAATGCGAAAAAAGTATAATCGCCTTTTTTCGAAGTTTCAAGCTTTTGTTACGATTTAATATTTATGACATAAATGTATTAGATAAATTATAAAGTATTTCATGATTTGTGTTATCAAAACCATTGTCGTAAAACGTGCCATTTTGTTTATGTATGCATGTGTGTAATGTCTTTATGAATACACATATGGGTACCGACAAATATGTCCGTAAGTAGCAGAAAGTAAACAGAGGTTTGTGTTTAACTGGTTTCATTAACTGGATAATGGGATTAAACAAAGTTATCAAATTTAAAGCACATTATTACTTATTGCATAAGTATTAAACCAAAACAAAAAAAATTTTTTTTTTGACGTATATGCATTATTTGAAATGAAATATTACGGTGACCGGAGATGACAAAGTTGATACAAGATGATCGTAATCTATCCAATCGCTTAATTCGTACTCCCGTTAATCCGAATTATTTTTTTGGTCCCATGAAATTCGGATTAACGAGAGTGGACTGTATATACTTATCAGGGCGAAATAGGCGATATTTCGTCCAAATGCTCCAACTACTCTCATCAGTAGGGTTCAGTGGGATAACTGTGTGCCTTGTTGCCACGGAAAATCAGGGCTGCCATTTCTCTGGATTTTTTTCCGAAAATCCTCGGATTTTTCTTAATTTCTTCAGACCTACGGATTTTTCCGAAATCTTTGGGTTTCTGCTCTTATTTATAAAATTTTGAATTTTATTGGTTTTATACTTAGGAAACATTGACATCAGGATCTTAAATGTTTGTATAATCATGCAAGTGTTATAGAGCCTGGCAGCGATAGGGTTAACCCATTACCCCATAGCCTGTTTCTAGTTTTGAAAAAAGGTGACCACTTAAAGCAGGCTGAAAGTAAAGCAGAATGCGCCTAAAGGCGCATTCTGCTTTACTTTCAGCCTACTTTAAGCTACCATCTGCTAGGATGTAGAAAATATATCTTTTGATGCATATTCAGGACGATATAAATTGGAACTATTTTCTTGGGAATAGAAATCGATTTAAGGCGTAAAAAGGCATATTTATGGGGTAATGGGTTAAAGGTAGGATTCCTAAGATCACACTTGAAAATCTTATGAGCAATGTACGGTAGCCCTGGAAATTTGACTGCTTTTAAAATGGGATCAACCATTGCACATTCTTTGAAAGTTTTACTGAAAGTAGCCAATATATTTATAAAAATACATTGTGGAAATTACTGTATTTTTAGCTCACCTGGCACAAAGTGCCAAGAGGAGCTATTCTGATCGTGCTATGTCTGTCGTCTGTCTGTTCGTTCGTCCGTTGTTCGTTCGTTCGTCGTCAACAATTTCTTTAAACGACATCTACTCCGAAACCACTCAATGAATTTTTACCAAACTTGGCAGAAATGATCCTTATATGGTCCTCTTTGAAAGTTGTTCAAATGTTTCCGGTCCGTTGCATATCTAGGTCACAGGAGCTAAAAATAGATCGTTTCAATAAAACCTTAAAAAATCTTCTTCTCTGAAACCACAGTACCCTGAGCTTAGATATTTGGCACAAAGCATCATCTATAGGTCCTCTATCAAGATTGTTCAAATTATGTCCCTGGGGTAAAAAATGGCCCGCCCCAGGGGTCACAAATTTACATAGAGTTATATAGTGAAATCTTCAAACCTCTTCTTCTCTGTAACTAATATAGCTAGAGCTTTGATATTTGGCATGGTGTAACTTCTAGAGGTACTTTACCAGTCTTGTTCAAATGTTTCCGGTCCGTTGCATATCTAGGTCACAGGAGCTAAAAATAGATCGTTTCAATTAAAACTTAAAAAATCTTCTCCTCTGAAACCACAGTACCCTGAGCTTAGATATTTGGCACAAAGCATCATCTATAGGTCCTCTATCAAGATTGTTCAAATTATGTCCCTGGGGTAAAAAATGGCCCGCCCCGGGGTCACAAATTTACAAAGAATTATATAGTGAAATATTCAAACCTCTTCTTCTCTGAAACTAATCTAGCTAGAGCTTTGATATTTGGCATGGTGTAACTTCTAGAGGTACTTTAGGTAAAAAGCATCATCTACAGGTCCTCTATCAAGATTGTTCAAATTATGTCCCTGGGGTCAAAAATGACCCTACCCTGGGGGTCACAAATTTACATAGAGTTATATAGTGAAATATTCAAACCTCTTCTTCTCTGAAACTAATATGGCCAGAGCTTTGATATTTTGCTTGGTTTAACTTCTTGAGGTACTTTACTAATACTGTTCAAATCCTTCCGGTCCATTGCATATCTAGGTCACAGGAGCTAAAAATAGATTGTTTCAATAAAAACTTAAAAAATCTTCTTCTCTGAAACCGTCAGGCCCATACCCTTTTATATTTGGCATCTAGCTTTGCCTTATGGTCCTCTACCAAGATTGTTCAAATCATGACCCCAGGGTCAAAAATGGACCCGCCCCGGGGCTTATCAGTTTTACATAGACTTCTACAGGAAAACCTAATTCCGAGTTGTTTCAGTTTCATGCAACAGTCCACATACATGCAATGACAAACTTCATTATGCATCAAGTATAACACAATAGTTCCTCAGGTGAGCGATTTAGGGCCGCATGCGGCTCTTGTTTATATTTAATAGAAGTATTAACATTAATTAAAATATTGCCACATTGTTTTTGCTTGTTATTTTGTTAAGATTCCTGGTAACAGTCTTTTATGGTGTGAACTAAGACTCATTTCATTACCCCATCGTCTGTTTCTAGGTTTGAAGATAGGTGACCGCTGAAAGCAAGTTGAAAGTAAAGCAGAATGTGCCTTAAAGCACATTCAGCTTTACTTTCAGCCTGCTTTTAGCTACTGTCTACCAGGATATAGAAACTAGTTTGGTTTTATACAGTCATGCATGTGCACAATAAGAAATATTTTCTGTATCTTAGCAGACGGTAGCTTAAAGCAGCTGAGAGTAAATCAGAATGAGCATTCTGCTTTACTTTCAACCTGCTTTTAGTGGTAACCAGTTTTCAACACTAGAAACAGGCTATGGAGTACAAGGTTAAACTACTGAACGCTGCTTGGAGTGTATGAGATCCTGTGACTGATGCTGGCGTTGCCAAGGCAACATAAAGCCTTGATTTTATTGAATTTATTTTGACTGAGAAAAAATACACAGATAACAATAAAATAGCACATCTTTTATTTGTCCATGATTTTTAACTCATAGATACACTTTATACACATTTAATTCATTCCTAAAGAAAATAGTCATGAATATTTGACCATATTTTTTAACTCGCTCACCCCTGAAACTTTAATCACACAATTCTAGTTCCAAGTTAAGTAGAGTCCATTTTGGACTTAATAGGGTTTATTGCAATTTATTGCAATTTATTGCAAAATGATAAAATTTCAGTCTGCGGAAATAGGAAGAGTACCTGAAGCAGGCTGGAAAAAAAGCAGAGTGCCCCTTAATGTGCATTCTGCTTTACTTTTAACCTGCTTTAACACAAAGTCATTGAACCCTAGAGAATGAGTGCACTCATCATTTACAAAAAGTGTACCTGTAAAGAGTACACTTGTTTAATGCAAACAGTGTAGACCAAGATCAGAGGGCTCCTAAAGAAGCAATTTGACCAGGGTCTTCACTATTTGTCATTTTGCAATATATGGTAGAAAACGATCCTAAATAGTCAAAAGTGGATGAGATTTAATTGGAAACTGGTTTTCCATTAAAAGTTTCAGGGGTGAATAAGATAAGCCAAGACAATGTCTCAGAGCTCCAGATAAGAGGGAGTAAACTAAACAATGCTACTCTTTCTCACTCATTTCAGCACCAAATCTTATGGTTTTACTACTCATTAGAACCACCCCAAAAAGACGATTCTAATGAGTAGTGACATCATAGGGTTTAATGCAGAGATAAAGATTATAGTTTTTGAAATACCCCCTTATCTAAAGCTCTGCATTATATAACAATAGTTATGGTCACAGTAGCTGTGAGATCAATAGTTCACTGGCCCGAGGGTTTTCTTTATCATAGTCCAGCTCAAGACTGTATGCCTTGTTTCCAAATTTAAGAGGATATTGATTGTCGGCCATCTTGAACATATTTTTCAACGCATCTCTGGCAGCCAACTCCTCTGCTAGAAAGACAGTTTCCCCTGGAGCTAAAAATAACAAGAAAACAGTTGTGTTCAATAGGGTCCCAGATAAGAGGGAGTAATCTGAACTAATCCAACATTTTCTCACTCATACTGAACCAAATCCTATGGTGTTACTACTCATTAGAATCGTCTCGAAGAGACGATTCTAATGAGTAGTGACACCATAGGGTTTAATGCAGAAATAAAGATTTTAATTTTTGAAATACTCCCCTTATATGGATCCCTGGTTCAATAAGCACTTACAGTTGAACTTAGATACCTCAAACTCGCTTGATTTGAATTTACCTTTATTTCTACAAATAAATTTTATAATTTCAAGTTCAGTTAAGCCCGAACATAGCTGTATTTCAAAGTTAAAACGTGGTTGTAGCCACGTTTTAACTTTGAAATAGGGTCTGTTTGACTTAACCGAGTTTGTAATATCGAAGTTTGACTGTAATCCCCCATGGCATCCTTGACAATATTATATATTCTGAGTCTTTTCGAAGTCCAAATTAGGTCAAGGTCAAGTTGAGGTTGAGTGATATGATTGAATTGGTATTAAATTAATGGTCCAAGACAACAACTGTTTTGGTTCAATGGGTACAACTTCTACCATTGACCGATCAGAAGAATCTCAGAACTTCATTTAGATTTTTTGCAACAGAAATCAATTTTTCATATGTATTCCACTTTGGAGTACAGTAAAACCTCTCTATTACGACCCCTAAAATAGGGATAATTGGAAAAAAGAAAGGTGACAGCTTAAAGCAAGGTAAATGAGCTTTCTGTTTTACTTTCACCTTGCTTTAAGCATTTACCTGCCTGAAACAATTAACACAATTTAGTGGTCGTGATAGAGACATTTTACTGTATATTCGTACACTCTGACAGGTGGATACTTAAAGGGACTCGCAACCGGATGGTGTACTTGTCAAAATAAAATAAAATACTCAAATAAAAGCAAACTTGTGGCATTATTTGGCTTCTGATATTAAAAAAATATGATCAGTCCAAAAATAGTCTCAAGAATTGTCACCGAATCTTAGTTTTTTTAGATATTTTCCATCGTTTTTCTATAGCGTTAACTAGCTAACGGTATAGTTGTTGTTGTTGCGTCTCTACACGGGCTCAGACATAAACCCGAGCCGAATATGTATAAATCAATCGCTACCAGTGAAGTATGTTAATTCGCTACCATATAGATAGAGAGCCCCAGTAGCCGCGTGGTTAAGGCGTTTGCCTTTGTTTTCATGTTTGTCTCCGCATGGAGGGTCACGGGTTTGAATCCCACCAGAGCTTCTTCCTTTTCTTTTTTTTTTAAATGCATTTTTTAAGAGAATTTATTATCCAGAACTAAATCTTACCCATTTATATAAGCATTTGACATATATTTACAAATTACTATTTTGCGAGCCTCTTTAAGAAGGCAGAAAGTAAAACAATATCTCCGACATAGCGACTTTCACTTTAATTTCTGCTTTAACTGGTTAAATCCTCATAGAGACTAGTATACTTGACTTTTACAAACAGTGCACCTGTGAAGAATATTTAATTAGAAATTGGAATGGAGCATTTGAAGTTTCAGTGGTAAATGAATTAACCCATTACCCCATATACACCTTTTCACGCTTTTGATTTATTCCTAATCTCGAAAATTTGTCTACCTTATAAAGTAATGAATAATTACAGTTGGAAATATGTTCCATATTCTATGAGATGTTAGCTTAAAGCAGGTTGAAAGTAAAGCAGAATGCGCCTTCAGGCGCATTCTGCTTTGCTTTCAATCTGCTTTAAGTAGTCATCAGTTTTCAAAACAAGAAACAGACTATGGGGTACTGGGTTAAGCAGTAACCAGTCTTAAATATTGAACACAATCATTTACCCATTACCCCATAGATACTCCTTTTTACACTTTCAATTTATTCCTCCACTAAAGACAATAGTTTATACAGCTTTATGCAAATATGAATATGCTAAGACATATTTTCTACATCCTTGCAGGTGGTAGCTTAAAGCATGGTGAAAGTAAAGCAGAATGTGCCTTAAGGCTTTGGTTTCAGCCTGCTTTTAGTAGTTACCTGTCTTCAAAAATAGAAACAGGCTAAAGGGTAATAGGTTAAAGCAGTTGGTTTACTGTAGGAGCTTTTTGCCTTAAGGCGCATTCTGTGTTACTTTCAACCTACTTTTAGTGGTCACCTGTTTTCAAAACTAGAAACCGACTATGGGGTAATGGTTTAAGGGGAAAGGGTAAATGCAAGTCTTTTCACTTGTGGCTACTCACATTTCCCAATCAACTGTTTGTCGCTGTAAATTCCAACGTGATGAACTGCCATTATTGTGTTTTTCGCCGAGGCCCATAACATCCTCGATTCTGGCAACCCTCTCCCCTGAGCTTTAAGGCAAACAGTAAGCAGACCCATAGGATTGTCCATTTTCCACAATTCAGCAATGTCTTTTCCAATCAGCTGGGGCACAATAAAGTCCATTACAAACATTTCTGCTCTTTTGACCCCCTGAAATCATACAATAAATATTTAGTTTCCCCCAAAAGCCTGTTTTCAGTATTTAAAACAGATCATGAATATTATATGTACAGTAGAACCTCTCTATTACAACCACTAAATTGTGTCAAATATAAGTTGTTTAATACAGGTGACTACTTAAAGCAATATGAAAGTGAAACAGAAAGCTCCTATAGGAGCTTTCTGCTTCACTTCCACATTGCTTTAACCCATTAAGCCATACTGACTCATTTAGCAATAGCCTCATACTAACTCATTTTGACGCACTTTAATCAACTACCCTGTATTGAGATAAGGGTTGATAAGTATTTATCGCTTATGAGTTAATGGGTTAAGATGTCACCTGTCTTTTATACAGAAAATTAGCCTTCTTTTTAAGGGTCATAATAGAGAGGTTCTACTGTACCTCATTAAATATTTTTAATATCCTAGCAGATAGAAGCTTAAAGTATGCTCAAAATTCAGCAGGATGTACCTTAAGGCGATTCTGCTTTACTTTCAACCTTCCATACACCATTACAGTTGAGAACTACTTCAAGCTCAACTCAAAAGCTTTATAACCTTGGAGCTTGGTAATCTGTCCTCATGACTCACCTTAGATTCAGACAGGGCACCTATTACAGCCAGGAAAGTGGTAATGTAAGCCTCCTCAACAGGGGGGTACTCCTGAAACAAGGTACATGTATAGCTGTGTCTATTTATAGTAACACATTATGTATGGTAAGCAGATTACTTAAATGCCTCAATGTTAGTATTTAAATTCACAGGTCTAGATAACATACATTTCAGCTGTAGTACAGTTGAAACAAGACTGTGCCTTCAATAAACACTTATGCCCCCGGTGGCAGCCTTGCCAATATATTCAAAATCTTTTCTAAGTCCAAATTAGGTCAAGGTCAAATTGAGGTTGGGTAATATGGGTGAATTTTAATTGTCCAAGGCAGCAACTGTATAAGTATCAAAGCTTTGTAGTGAATAGTGTTGATGCTAGACGAAACGGTTAAATCTAGTTAACCAAGAAATAGCCAATTCAAAATATTCAAAATTAGGTCAAGGTCAAAATCAAGGTTAGGTAATTTGGGTGGATTGGAAGTGGTCCAAGGCAACAACTGTATAAGTATTTAAGCATTGTAGTCAGTTGTGTTGACAATAGAAGAAATGGTAAAATCTAAACCAGGAAATAGCCAATTTACAATATTCTAAGTCCAGATTAGGTCAAGGTCAAAATCATGGTTGGGTGATATTGGTATATTGGGAATGGTCCAAAGCAACAACTGTATAAGTATCCAAGCATTTGAATAAGCGTTGTTGACGCTAGACAAAACGGTAAAATCTAGTTAACTAAGAAAAGGCCCATTTACAATATTCCAAGTCCAAATTAGGTAAAGGTCAAAGTAAAAATTAAGGTTGGGTGATATTGGTGGATTGGGAATGGTCCAAGGCAACAACTGTATAAGTATCTAAGCATTTGAGTGAGCCGTATTGGTGCTAGACGAAACGGTAAAATCTAGTTAACCTGTTACGGACGAACAGACGAACGGGACGATTACTATAGATGCCGGGGGCATAAAAAAATTTGAATCAACACACTATTTCTAAACAAGAGCCGCATGCGGCCCCAAATCGCTCACCTGAGGACTATTGTGTTATATATTACTCAATGCAAAATGAAGTTTGTCATTGCATGTATGTGGACTGTTGCATGAAGAAGTAATTCGGAATCTGTTTGTCATTATTACTATTTGAGCAAAAGGGGAAAATATGGCAATGATATAAATAGTGCTAATAAAGGGCCATTTTTTACCCTGGGGTCATGATTTGAACAATTTTTGTAGAGGACCACAAAGCAAAGCTAGATGCCATATATATTAGATCTGGGCCTTACGGTTTCGGAGAAGAAGATTTTTAAAAGTTTTCCTAAATAAGTCTATGTAAAACTGATGATGTAAGTACGGAAATTGACCACGCCCTCTGGCGGCCATGTTTTTTGACGGATCAAAATTCTTTGAACAATTTTGAAAGTATATTGATTGAGAAACATTTTGGTGAAAACCAAATTGAAATCGGACCAGTCGTTCTTGAGAAAAAGATTTTTTTAAATATTGTGCATGGTTGCCATGGCAACAAGACTGATTGCCCCACCCACTTTTTTTTAACAATTTTTAAAGCTCACAACTACAGTATGTATTTGACCAAGTTTGGTTAAAGATGGGTCATTGGTTTCAGAGAAGAAGTTGTTTGAAAGAAATTGTGAACAGACGACACCAACACCGACACCGACGATGGACGGACGGCGACCGATCACAATAGCTCACCTTGAGCACTTTGTGCTCAGGTGAGCTAAAAACATACTGCAAACTTATAGTTAAACCCCTTACTCCATAGCCTGTTTATATTTTTGAAGATAGGTGACCATAAGACAGGTTGAAAGTAAAGCAGAATGCATCTTAAGGCACATTCTACTTGACTTTCAGCCTGCTTTAACCCTTAGCCCGCCAAATAAATTGTTGTCTGCTATATTTCTCATCTGCTTCAAGTTTCAAAGTTGCTCAAAATTGCTGAAAATGTTGTCCGAGTGTCAAACAGCTTGGATCCGGATGAGACGCCGAGTTACTCGGCGTCTCATCCGGATCCAAGCTGTTTGCATATGGAGCTATAGTCGTGACTGGCAGGCTAAGGGTTAAGCTACCATATACTAGAATAATTATAGAAAATAGTTTTATGATACATATTCATGATTGTTTAAATTGAAACTATTTTCTTCAGTAGAGTGTGCTAAAATGTGATTCTATGGGGATGAAGAGTTAATTCATTTCTCATCAGATCTACAGACTTCCTCTTTATATAGACCTGAATATACACATGCATTATGTGACGTCTGATCAGGATCCAAACAGTGAAACTATTTGACACACTGGCCCCGTTTTGAAATGGATTTTTGAAAAGTTCTATTTTAAACAAAGTAGCAGATAACTCTTGGTCTGCAAAGAGGTTAAAATACATCTCCTTTTCTTAAATAAGAAAGCAAATGGGGGACTCTGAAATAATATGATATTGTTCACAAACAGCCAATGTTATTCCATACTAGTCTATTATACAGTGGAGAATCTGTTATTCTTTCCCGTTTAAACGCAAACGTACGCAAACGCAAAGCACTAAAACGTAGAAAAGAACAATTTTTGGACAATTCTGATAATTCTTGTTTATCTTGGTGGCAAACAGTTTGGAGCCTGATCAGAAGCCGGGTTACCCGGCGTCTGATCTGGCTCCAAACTGTTTGCACTGGAAATAATAGTTTTAGCGTAAACGCGTTTATTGGGAAAGAATAACAGATTCTCCACTGTAAGGGCATTGGCAATCTCACCAGGGTCTGCAATGTTTGTAGTTTCATATGACATGTAGCGTGTTCAATTACCACTGTTTGCTGTTTATGTTAGCAGTTTGTGCCCCGTGTGCAGCGTGCAGAGTACAATAGAGAAAACATTTTCTTCCCAAATAACCCGGGTTACGCTTAAACTATTATTTTCATAGCAAACAGTTTGGAGCCAGATCAGACGCCGGGTAACCCGGCGTCTGATCAGGCTCCAAACTGTTTGCCACTCAAATTAAAACTGGTAGTCGGAATTGTCCAAAAGTTGTCATTTTCCATATTTCATTGCGATGCGTTTGCGTTTGAAAAAAAAAATCACGTTTTCTCCACTGTATTTCAGACCGGTAGCCAACTCGCAATCAATGGCTATCGATTTCTTTACTGAATTCATCACTGTTCTGCTGTATGGAAAAACACTGCAGTGTCTTTAACCCATGACCCCAATCCCATAAATACGCCTTTTTATTAGGGATGTTAACGATTAATCGGTTAACCTTTAGAAGTGCGGTTAATCGGTTACACTTTTCCTTCAAAAGGTTAACCTTAAAAACAGAAATTTGGAAGTTGGATCATAAAATCTGCTGTAGGTAATCAGCGGACGACACCTCCTTTGCTCGTTTCAACTGCCTTGACACCTTGTCGAATAACACGCCGCGGGCGTGTATTGCCCCTTCTACAGAGGTTGCCAGGTAACCCTGATATAAAACCAGTGGGATGAGACAATTGACAGGTCGCCAATTAACTAACGTTATTAATAGATGTGATTTTACTAGATTAAGATTAGTGTCCTATTATTAAGAAATGTGTAGAAAAGTTTGAACTGAATCCAATATCATGGATCATATAAACCCAGCAATGAATAACAGTACTTGAAATTTCGGAGAAAATAGATATACACATAATTGCTTCGAGCTGAAATTGACATGTTTATCCGTTCAGCAGCCAAGCGGTTTGGATCAAGATGAGACACCCATCAACTCGGCGTATTTTATTATTCAGAATCACTTGCAAAAAAGTCAAAAAGTGAATTCCGATGCGTTTCCGATTCGATTGTCAAGTTGATTAATTTTCGTACTGTACCATTCACAAACAGGTTACGTAACTTACGCTTCGTATTGTCGTCTGCTACTTTTCGTAGAAGTGGCAAAAATGTAATCTGCTGAAAATTTCTTCTACTATCAAGTATGTTAAACCCCTGTTTGGCTTTATTCAGTTCAAAATGCCATAATGAGGGGTTAACGCCCTAACATTTACTTTCAAATCGAGTGTAACAAAGAGTGACTCAAGATCCAGATCAGATGCTTACCAGTATATTCTTTGTATCAAACACATACTCTTTGAAATTCAGTTTCGAATTGGATTTTAAGCCTAATAGAACATCGCCGAATATTTCATACATGCATGTAAAGTCGGAGATTTTTAATGATTTTGAAAGCAGCCTGGATCCAGATCGGACGCAGTTTCACGCGGCGTCTGGTCGGAAATCAGACTATTCGACATTTGTCAATAGGATTCTTCAAAGAGTGGATGGCTTTCATTAACATTCAGAACTAACAGTAGGTAGTAAACATATCTCTTTTTCTTGGCAATACAATGGTTTAATATAGGCCTAATGTCAGGTTAACCGGTCGGTTAACCGGTTTTTGCTTGCGATTAACCGGTTACAATATCCGTAACCGTTAACATCCCTACTTTTTATGCCTTTAGTTTATTCCTCAAGAGAAGCAAATAGTTTCTCTTCATACAGTCATGAATATGCACCATAAGAAATAATTTTTATATTCTAGCAGAAGGTAGCTTAAAGCAGGCTGAAAGTAAAGCAGA
Organism: Gari tellinella; assembly: GCA_922989275.2. NCBI lineage: Eukaryota > Metazoa > Mollusca > Bivalvia > Cardiida > Psammobiidae > Gari > Gari tellinella. The sequence continues at coordinate 6,857,876 of OV277868.1, read as the reverse complement.
ATGCGCCTTTAGGCGCATTCTGCTTTACTTTCAACCTGCTTTAAATAATCATGGGTTAAACAACCATTGTTTATCTATAACGAAATCTTCCAAAACGTACACTTGAAGAGCTCATTACCCTATCCAGGAATACAAGAATTAAAGTCTTCAGTACCTTCAATGACAATACTTACAAGTGACTGTATAAGATCCCGTAGTCCAAAGTTGGAAGCCACCTTGTACAAAGTGTCATTAGCTAGCAAGAAATCGTGAATCGCACTGAAATACAAAATACACTCTTTGACCTCTTAGGATATAAAGTAAAACCTCTCTATTACGACCACTAAATTGTGTTACCCTAATTATTAGGTGTTTAAGACAGGTGACTGCTTAACCCATTATCCCATAAATACGCCTTTTTACGCCTTTAATTTATTCTTCCATTAAGGAGATAAGTTCCATTTTATACAGTTATAGATATGCACCATAAGAAATATAGTCTATATTCTAGCAGATGATAGCTTAAAGCAGGCTGAAAGTAAAGCAGAATGTGCCTTAAGGCGCATTCTGCTTTACTTTCAACCTGCTTTTTAAGTGGTCAACTGTCTTCAAAACTAGAAACAAGCTATGGGGTAATGGGTTAACCCAATGTGACAGCAAAACAGAAAGCTCCTTTACAAACCATCTGATCTGGGTCTACACAATTTCCATAGAACAAATGTACTCTTCACAGGTACAGTTTTACAGGTACAGTTAGTAAAGGGTTAGTATACTTGTTGCTAGGACTCAATGGCTTAACCCTGTCCTCCACAAAATGGCCTTACAATGCCTCTACCTACTCCTCCATCAAAGCGTGTATAACAAATGATAATTCTTGCACGCTGCTGAAGAAAGATCGCAGCTTAACCCATTACTCCATAGCCTGTTTCTAGTTTAGAAGATAGTTGCCCACTTAAAACAGGTTGAAAGTAAAGCAGAATGTGCCTCAAGGCACATTCTGCTTTACTTTCAGCCTGCTTTAATCTATTCTCTGCTAGACTATAGAAAATATTTCTTATAATTTTTATTTGTAAAAGTATAAATTGAAATTGTTTTCTTCAGTAGAGGAATAAAATAAAGGTGTAAAATGGCGTATTTATGGGGTAATGGGTTAAACCAAGATGAAAGAAAAGCACAAAGCTCCAACAGGAGCTTTCTGCTTTACTTTTTATCTTGCTTAAAGTAGGCACCTTCTTTAAACACAGATAGATATACATGATTTACACTTTCAGCTATGGAGGAAAGGATCATAATAGATGATTCTACAGAGTTGTGAGAACATAGACGTATGTACCAATATGTGGATTTCAGTATTTTGATTTTGGTTTTTTTTGTTTGTTAACGTCCGTTTCTGCCATCTATGGGCTAATTGGATGCCCCAGAGAGAGGGGAGCGTATACAGAGAACCTGGGCGCGATGCCCTACTCTTATTATCGAAAGAGTTCTCTGGCTCTTTTAGATGCCAAGTGTAAAGCACTCATACATCGGACCTGGGTTTATAAAGTCTCATCCGAAATGCTTGGTCCGGCGGGGGATCGAACTCACAACCCCTGACTTCGATTTAAGAGTTTGAAATGAACTCCTTATTTTTAGCTATGTGTAATAGTGTATATGTACTATGCAAAATGGTGAACATACCTCGAACAGTTAAACCTCTATATCATGACCACTAAAACTAATGCTAATTCACTGTATGAATGACAGATGGCAGCTTAACTCTTTCCTCCCTGAAACTTTAAATGGACAATCTCAGTTTCCATTTTAGTCTAGTCCATTTCTGACTTTTAAGGATTGTTTTTGTCAATGTTTTGCATTATGACAAACAGTGAAGACCCAGATCAGAGGGCTCCGTAAGGAGCCCTCTGATCTGGGTATTCACTGTTTGCATAGGACAAGTGCACTTTTCACATGTATACTTTTGAAAACAACGCCTATATGCGGGACTAGGGTTCAAAGGGTTAAAGCAAGGTGGAAGTAAAACAGAAAGCTCCTAATTTTAAGTTCACCTTGCTTTAAGCAAACCCCTGCATTAGAAAATAATCAACTTAATGTAGTGGTTGTAATATAGAGGTTTTACTGTATAACCAGGATGCTTACCAAATTCCTTCTTCAAATAGTTGTGGATATGAAGCCCTCAAGTATGCCTTAATGAACCGACTTGCCACAGCATGTCCTGAAATAACAATCATATCAGTATTTAACACCTCATTCCTTTACTCCATAGCCTGTTTCTAATTTTGAAGACAGATGACCACTTCAAGCAGGTTAAAAGTGAATTTGATTTGATTTGTTTTGATTTTACGTCGCTTTCAACAGTATTTCAGTCATATCGCGACGTCCAGCTAATTACAGGTGGAGGAAGACCCCAGAAGCCCTTTATGCATGTTTCAGGCACAAATCGGCAACTGGGTAGAACCACCGACCTTCCGCAAGCCAGCTGGAAGGCTTCCCCACATGAAAAATCCGAACGACCCTACTGGGATTCGAACTCACAGCGGTGAGGAGCTTAGTGATGTAAGTCACAGTGACTATACCACTAGGCCACGGAGGCCACCCAGGTTAAAAGTGAAGCAGAACGCGCTATAAGGTGCATTCTGCTTTACTATCAGTCTGCTTTAAGCTACTATCTGCTATGATATGGAAAATATTCCTTATGTTATATATTCATGACTGTATAATTTAATATTGTTTGTTTTCATTACATTTGGTTAGCTGTGATTGGCTGTATTTTTTGTTTCATAACTCCATGAAAAAAATAAAATTCAGGCCACGCCTTGTCAGGACTACTTTCCCTTAGTCCAACTGCTCTTCACAAGCGCTGCATGAAGCAGGATGCCAAATGACGTCATTGACGTCGACGTTACTACATAACAACGTCGTGTTTTGGCGGAAAATATATATGGCGGAGGGACTACAACCTACGTTTTAAAAGCGTTAATAAAGAACATTCGCGTCAGATTCTCTATTTAACTACTTTCTATATTAAATTATAAGGAATAATTCGGAATATTTATTGTATTCATGGAGGTATGAAAAAAAAACCTGGTCACACTTTTGTATGAAACCGCTTCGTGGTTTCATACAGTGTGACCAGGTTTTTTTTTCATACCTCCATGAATACAATAAATATTTGAATTATTCCTTAAATAAATTGGAACTATTTTTTTAGTGGAGAAATAGATTAAATGCGCAAAAATGTGAATCTATAAAGTAATGTGTTAACCCTTTACCTGATAGTCTATTTCTAGTATTGAAGATAATTGACTTCTAAAAGAAGGTTGAAAGTAAAGCAGAATGCGCCTTAGGGCGCATTCTGCTTTACTTTCAGCCTTCTTTAAGCTATCTTGTGCTAGAATATAACAAAATATTTCTTTAATATTTATTCATGACTGATTAAATTGGAACTATTTTCTTCAGCGGAGGAATAAATCAAATACGCTAAATGTCGCTTCTATGGGGGAAAGGGTTAACTGACACTTAAAAATTGTTGTCTACTTTTCACTCTCAAATTCAGATTTTTAGGCATTTTGATCAAAGAAACATTGACATTTTGGTCAAACAGTTTGAACCCAGACTATTTACAACTTACTTGGCATTTGATCTAGTTCCAAACTGTTTGCAAATGATAATCTGGCAGTGAAAGGCTTGATCAAGCTAATGCAATATTCTTTAACCCATTACCTCATAAATACACCTTTTTACGCCTTTAATTAATTCCTCTACTGAAGAAAATAGTTTCAATTTATGCTGTCACAAAGAAGAATCATAAGAAATAGTTAATATATTCTAGCAGATAATAGCTTAAAGCAGGCTGAAAGTAAAGCAGATTGTGCCTTAAGGCACATTCTGCTTTACTTTCAACTTGCTTTAAGTAGTCACCTATTTTCAAACTAGAAACATGCTATGGAGTAATGGGTTAAGACATGTGGCAGCTTTATGAAGGACAATAGTAATGTATACATTCCTTTTAACCCAGGGCTGCCATTTCTCCGGATATTTTCCTAAATCTTCGGATTTTTTTTCTCCAGTTTATGGTATCTTAAAGTAGGCTGAAAGTAAAGCAGAATGCGCCTTAAGGCGCATTCTGCTTCACTTACAGCCTGCTTTTAGTTGTCACATGTCAACAAACCAAGAAACAGGCTATGGGGTAAAGGTACGATTCATAAAATCGCATGGGAAAAATGCAAATTTGGAAATCTTAGGATTTTTCATGTTCACTTATGGCAGCCCTGTTAACCCTATACACCATAGCCTGCTTAGAGTGATGAAGATAGATGACCACTTTATGCAGGTTGAAAAGACTTAAGTAAAGCAGAATGTGCCTTAAAGCACAGTCTGCTTTACTTTCAGTCAACTTTAAGCTATTATCTACTAAGATATAGAAAACACAGTGTGTATGTGAAACACTATGCCCCTTGATGTCACCATGACTTCTAAATGACCTTGACCTTTGTCTGACATTACCCAACTTGTACTGAGCTCAAGAACTATTTGAGTTGAGTACACATGCCAAATATTAAGTCTCTACTACGAGTAGTGTACAACTTATAGCCACAGTTAAAGTTGTGAACAGACAGACAAACAAACAGGCATACTAAGTAATGCAGGGGCATAAAAGGGCATATTTATGGTCTTTAAGTCACTGCCCACCGGTGGCTTACCATTTTCAGCCAGTTCAGTATTACTCTCCATCAACTCTTCCACCTCTATTCCTAGGCTCTCCTGTTTTTGATTCTGTTCATCAGTGTATGATCTACAAATAATAATGTTTATCATGATAAACCTATTACCCCATAGCCGGTTTCTAGTATTAAAGATAGGTGACCACTTAAAGAAGGTTGAAAGTAAAGCAGAATGTGCCTAAAGGCACAATCTGCTTCACTTTCAGCCTGCTTTAAGCAACCATCGGCTAGAATATAGAAAATATTTCTTATGCTGAATATTCTTGACTATAAATTTGAATCATTTTCTTATGTGGAGGAATAAATTAAAAGCGTAAAACGGCATATTAATGGGGTAATGGGTTTAAGTTCTACAGTAAGACTCTATTTACTCTTCCCCTCCAATTTGTGTTTCTTGCTCAACCCTTTACCTCATAGTTTCTGATTTTTAAAAACAGGAGATCACAGGTGTATTCTGCTTTACTTTCAACCTGCTTTAAAGTGGCCATCTGTCTTCATAATAAACACAGACTATAAGGAGTATTGGGTTAAGTCGAATGAAAGTAAAACAAAAAGCTCTAAGGAACTTTCTTTTTTACACTAATCCAGCTTTAACCCGATACTCCATAAATACAGCCCTTTACCCATTACCCCATAAATAAGCCTTTTTACGCCTTTTATTTATTCCTCAACTGAAAAAACATATTTCCTATTTACAAAGTCAAGAATATGTATCATAAGAAATATTTTCTTTAACCTAGCAGATAATAGCTTAAAGCAGGCTGAAAGTAAAGCAGAATGCGCCTCAATGCGCATTCTGTTTTACTTTCAACCTGCTTTAAGTAGTCACCTATTTTCAAAGCTAGAAACAGGCTATGGGGTAAAGGGTTAAAGTCGTTTGTTTACTCCTTCACTGAAAAAAATAGTTCCACTTAATAGCCATACAAATGTACAATGAGAATCTGTCTATATCCTAGCAAATGATACCTTAACCCATTACCCCATAAATACGCCTTTTAACGCCTTTAATTTATTCCTCTACTGAAGAAAATAGTTTCAATTTATACTGTCATAAATAAGGATCATAAGAAATATTTTCTATATTCTAGCAGATAATAGCTTAAAGCAGGCTGAAAGTAAAGCAGAATGCGCCATAATGCGCATTCTGCTTTACTTTCAACCTGCTTTAAGTGGTCAACTATCTTGAAAACTAGAAACAGGCTATGGGGTAATGGGTTAATGTTGGCTGAAAGTGAAGCAGAATGTGCTATTTGCTTAAGGCACATTTTACTAAACATCCTGCTTTAAATAGTCATCTGTCTTCAAAACTAAAAACATGCTCTGTGGTATTAGGTTAACAGAGCTTATTGTAAGATCAATATTTGCAAATTCAAAACAAGAGCTGTCGGAGAACAGCAAAGCTCGCCTAACTAAACCTTTCTTAAATAGGTAACTATCAAAAGAAAAGTGTATCAGTACATTGATATTCAAGCCACAGGGAACCTCCATTCAAAATATCAACTTCCTAATGCAAATATGTCATGTAGTATAAGTGCATTCAAACACTTACTCCTTAACTAACTTTGAAATTTCAGTCCCAACTAACTTTGAAATTTCAGTCCCAAAACTCTAAGTCCACAAAAGGTGTAATTTTGACTAAATTTAAACTTTTTAAAAAAACATAACTACGCAACTACAATGTTCAACCCAAGGGCACCTCCATTCCAAATATCAGCTTCCTAATACAAATATTTCATGTAGTATTAGAGCATTACAACTCTTACCCCAAAACTTTAACTATGAGAAATCAGCCGAAAAACCTAAGTCCTCAACAGGTGAAATTTTGACTAAATTTAAAAAAAAATTAAAATTTTAACTACGTAACATCAATATTCAACCCACAGGGCACCTTGATTCCCAATATCAGCTTCTTAATACAATTATTTCAAGTAGTATTAGAGCATCACAACACTTACCCCAAAACTTTAACCATGAGAAATCAGCCGAAAAACCTAAGTCCACAAATGGTGAAATTTTGACTAATTTAAACTTTTTTTTAAATTTAAACTACGCAACATCAATGTTCAACCCACAGGGCACCTCCAATCCAAATATCAGCTTTCTAATACAAATATTTCATGTAGAATTAGTGCATAACAACTCTTACCCCAAAACTTTAACCATGAGAAATCAGCCGAAAAACCTAAGTCCACAAAAGGTAAAATTTTGACTAAATTTAAACTTTTTTTTTAATTCTAACTACACAACATCAATGTTCAACCCACAGGGCACCTCCATTCCAAATATCAGCTTCCTAATACAAATATTTCATGTAGTATTAGTGCATAACAACACTTACCCCAAAACTTTAACCATGAGAAATCAGCCGAAAAACCTAAGTCCACAAAAGGTAAAATTTTGACTAAATTTTAACTTTTTTTTTAATTTTAACTACACAACATCGATGTTCAACCCACAGGGCACCTCCAATCCAAATATCAGCTTCCTAATGCAAATATTTCATGATGTATTAGTGCATAACAACACTTACCCCATGAAAAACCAACGCCGACGCCGACACCGACGTGATTCCATAAGCCCCCCCATTCTCCGAATAGGCGAGCTAACAAGACGTGTTTGTGAAACACAATGTCCCCTGATGTGACCTAATTGGCCTCGACCTTTGTCTGACATGACCCATCTTGCACCGGAACTGATCTTAAGAGATTCTTGATTAGAGTACACATACCAACTATGATTTCTCTTTCACATGTATGGCCATGGTTAAGTTCAGTCTGTTTGACCTCTAAATGACCTTGACCTTTTTCTGATATGACCCAAGTTTTACTAAGCTAAACAAATTCTTGATTTAACTACACATGCCAATTATGAAGTCTCTATTGTGTGTAGTTTTAAAAGTATTGCCAATGTTAAAGTTAGCGACAGACAGACAGACAAACAAAGCAAATAACAATATACACGTACATGCCCCAACTAAGTTGTGCAGGTGCATAATAAAGTGTCTCATGAAATGTAAATACATGTATTGATTGATTTCTGGTTTTATGATAATCAGAACAGTACTTCTCAATGCTTGAGATAATAAGGTGTCAAATATTTCTCCTCTACATCTACACCAGACCCTACTTAATTCTAACAGGGCTCCAGATAAGGGGGGGGGGGGTGTTTTGAAAACTTAAAACCTTTATTTCTGCTTTAAACCCTATGGTGTCACTACTCATTAGAATCGTCTCAAAGAGACGATTCTATTGAGTAGTAACACCATAGGATTTGGTGATGTACAAGTGAGAAAATGTTGGATTTGTTCCAATTACTCCCTCTTATGGAGCCCTGATTCTAATGAGTATATAAAATCATAAAGTTTAAACCAGACATAAGGATTTTACTTTTCAAAATACTTTCCTTACCTTGAGTCTTGGTCCAAGGTTATAAAGCTTTTGAGTTGAGTCTGAGATATCCTTCTCAAACATTTAATTGGTCAGATTTGATCTTTTGTGCAACAAAAAGAATCATTCTAAAGCATTTGATTGATCAGATTTTAGCTTTTGCTCAGCAAAAGCTTGAATCTAACCAATCAAATGCTTGAGAATTATCTCAACCTCCACTCAAAAGCTTTTTAATCTTCAGCCCTGACCACTTACTGCTGTCTAAATGCTCTCTTTAACAATTCTTCATCAAATTCTTCATTGTATCGTTTAGCAAAGGCGTACATCTCTGTGTCATGATTCCTACAATAGACAACATTTCAGCATTAATTTTTTGCCTTCTGGGTATTTTTTTCGTCTGCTACTGCTCTACAACTAATTTTTTTTTTTTAAAACATGGTCAGAATGTCTGAACAGGTTGAATCCTTATGAGACGACACATCACGTGGTATCTCATCTGGATCAAAACTGTTTGCATTTAGGAAATCACTATTCCGTCATTTAAAGAGGCTCGCAACCGGATTTAGCATTAAAAATAGTAATTTGTAAATATATGTCAAATGCTTATATAAATGAGTAAGATTTAGTTTAGGATAATAAATTCTGTTAAAAAATGCATTTAAAAAAAAGAAAGAAGAAGCTCTGGTTGGATTCGAACCCGTGACCCTCCATGCGGAGACAAACATGAAAAATGAGGAAGCGTCTTTACCACCTCGGCTACCAGCGCTCTCTATATATATATGGTAGCGAATTAACGTACTTCACTGGTAGCGATCGATAATACTTTATTCGCTAGTGTGTAGAGAAGCAACAACAACAACTATACCGTCAGCTGACGCTATAGAAATACGATGGAAAATATCTAAAAAAAACTAAGATTCGGTGACGATTCTTGAGACTTTTTTTGGACTGATCATATTTTTTTAATGTCAGAAGCCAAATAATGCCACAAATTTGCTTTTATTTGAGTATTTTATTTTATTTTGACAAGTACACCATCCGGTTGCGAGTCCCTTTAAACATGCAAAGAGTTAAATACTGGAAGTAATAATTAATCAATCAGCCAAATGATGCACAGTCAAATTTGTGTTAGCCCTTTACTCCTGAAATATGCCTTTTTACACCTTTAATTTATTCCTCCACTGAAGAAAATAGTTGCACTTTATACAGCCAATGCATATACAGTAACACCATAGGAAATATTTTCTATATCCCAGCAGATGATTGCTTTAAGCCAGCTTAAAGTAAAGCAGAATGTGCTTTAACCCTTTGAACCCTAGTCCCGCATTTAGGCGTCCTTTTCAAACAGTGTACATTTGAATAGTTAACTTGTCCTATGCAACCAGTGAAGACCCAGATCAAAGGAGCCCTCTGATTAGGGTCTTCACTGTTTGTCATAATGTCAAACATTAACAAAAACAACCCTTAAAAGTCAGAAATGGACTAGACTAAAATGGAAACTGGAATTGTCCTTTTAAAGTTTCAGGGAGGAAAGAGTTCAGGAACATTCTGCTTTACTTTCAACTTGCTTTAAGTTGTCACCTGTCTTCAAAACTAGACACAGGCTTTGGAGTGATGGGTTAAGGTAGTATGCCCCTTATAAGATTGGACCTAATATTATGTCTGTCAATATCAGCTGATGGTACATACCAATCCATGCTTGGGCATGTTGGAAATGTTTAACCCAATACCCCATAGCCTATTTCTAGTTTGAAAACGAGTGACAACTTACAGCAGGTTGAAAGTAAAGCAGAATGTGCCTTGAGGTGCATTCTGCTTTACTTTCAGCCTGCTTTAAGCTACCATCAGCTAAAATATACAAGATATTTCTTCTGATACATATTCATAACTGTATAAAATTAAACTTTTCTCTTCAAGGCAAGAATATATTAAAGGCGTAAAAAGGCGTATTTATGGGGTAATGTTTAATCAGCTATCCTGTAAACAAAGTAACTTCTCTAGATACACAGATACATGTACAGTGCTCCCTCTCTACAACGACACCCAATGGGATACAAAAATTGTGTTCGTTGTTCCGAGGGAGTCGTTACAGGGAGGATAATTGGTTTACATTTGCAAACAGATTGAATCGGGATTCAAGCTGTTTGTCACTCGTCATTAATTTAAGTCTTTTTCTGTCAAAATGTTCAATATGTAACTTTGAGTAAAACAGCAGGTGGCAACTTTAAGCAAACGATATTACAGACATAATTGTCTTGTTTAGGGAACTGCGACAAGGGTCGTTGTAAGGAGGGAGTCGTTGTTGGGAGGGCCGTTGTAGGGAGGGAACACTGTAGGACATATAGTAAAGCAGAAAGCTGCTACTACAGAAATAATGCGGAATTCTGCGGAATTGGATGTTTTGCCATGAGAAAGATGTGAATTAGGTACATTTGGAATTTGATCACAATTATCGCAATGAGACCCATTCTATTGAGTAGTGACAACATAGGGTTTAATGCAGAAATAAAGATTTCAGTTTTTGAAATAACCCCCTTATCCGGAGCCCTGAGTATGAAAAATCTCAACTTGGACGCTTTGAAAACTTTATCCTATGGTGAAATAAAAACAAGAACATACCAGCAGCCATAAGCTGAAGGGTGTCTCTCTGGTTCTGGGCCTGCCTTTAACCGTCTTTTGTACAATTCCATCAAGTATTTCACTTTCTTTCTGGATTCTGTGTAGTTAGTGGCATACACGACCTTATCTGCAATGAAAATATAAGTTTTAGTTCTTGATATACTCCTCTTATTTGGAGTCCTGCTTAACCCATTACCCAATAAATACACCTCTGTATGCCTTTGATTTATTCCTCCCCTTAAGAAAATAATTTTAATTCGTAGTTATGAAATGTATTGAAAGAAAGTTATTCTATATTCTAGCAGATGGTAGTTTAAAGCAGGCTGAAAGTAAAGCAGAATGTGCCTTATTTTTACCCAATAACTCATAGCCTGTTTCTAGTTTTGAAGATAGGTGACCACTTAAAGCAGTTTGAAAGTATAGCAGAGCAGGCCTACCATAGTATTTTTTTCAAAATGCCGGTAATTTTCAAATTTGGTACTTTTCGACGCGGTTGAGTTTTTCGTTTAACAAACTCACCCCGTGCACATATCAAACCACATGTAGACACATATTTTTTTAAACAAGAGCCCCATGGGGCATATTTCGCTCACCTGAGAATAACTGACAAAATGGAGATAATTATTTATGTCCAGGAAGGGGTCATTTTTTACCAGAGGGGCATAATTTGAACAATCTTGTAAGAGGACCTGTAGATGATGCTATGTGCCAAATATCTAAAATCAGGGTAGTAGGGTTTTAGACAAGAAGATTTTTGTAAGTTTCCATTGAAAAAAAATCTATTTTTAGCTCCTGTGACCTACATATGCAACAGACTGAAACCAGTTGAACAAAATAGGTAAAGGATATCTAGAAGTGTAACCATGCTGAATATCAAAGCTCTGGCCATATTAGTTTCAGAGAAGAAGACGTTTTGAAAATTCTACTATATAACTCTATGTAAAACTGTGACCCCCAGGGCGGGGCCAATTTTGACCCCAGGGGCATAATTTGAACAAACTTGATAGAGGACCTGTAGGCGATGCTATGTGTCAAATATCTAAGCTATGGCCCTTGTAGTTTCAAAGTAGAAGATTTAAGTTTTCATTTGAAAAAAATCTATTTTAAGCTCCTGTGACCTAGTTATGTAACCGACCAGAACCATTTGAACAATTTTGGTATAGGACATCTAGAAGTGTCACCATGCCAAACATCAAGGCTCTGGCCATATTAGTTTCAGAGTAGAAGACGTTTGAAAATGTCACTATATAACTCTATGTAAAACTGTGACCCCCGGGGCGGGGCCAATTTTGACCCCAGGGGCATAATTTGAACAAACTTGATAGAGGACCTGTAGGCGATGCTATGTGTCAAATATCTAAGTCTGGCCCTTGTAGTTTCAGAGAAGAAGATTTTTTAAGGTTTCATAGAAAAAAAATCTATTTTTAGCTCCTGTGACCTAGTTATGCAACCGACCAGAACCATTTGAACAATTTTGGTATAGGACATCTAGAAGTGTCACCATGCCAATATCAAGGCTCTGTCCATATTAGTTTCAGAGAAGAAGACGTTTGAAAATTTCACTATATAACTCTATGTAAAACTGTGACCCCCGGGGCGGGGCCAATTTTGACCCCAGGGGCATAATTTGAACAAACTTGATAGAGGACCTGTAGATGATGCTGTGTGCCAAATATCCAAGCTCTGACCCTTGCAGTTTTTGACAAGAAGATTTTTTAAGATTTCCTTATTTTTTCACTTTGGTTGCCATGGCAACCAGAGTTCTGCATTGTTTTTAATTCTTTGAACAAATTTGAAAGAGCTTGACCCAAGGAACATTTCTGTAAAGTTTGGTTGAATTCTGTCAAATAGTATAGGAGGAGATGTCATTTGAAGCAATTGTTAACGACGACGCACGACGACGGACACAGGGCCATCCCAATAGCTCACCTTGAGGCTTGAGCCTTTGGCTCAGGTGAGCTAAAAATGGGACAAATACCTGTGTATCAAACGCAGCACATTAGTGATTACTTTTCACAAATAGATCTCTATAATACATGGTTATATAGTAGTATATGTAAATGGGGTCTGTTATGTAAAACTACATACTTACGTTTTCATCTCACTTCAAGTTTTTGTCTTTAAAGCTCATTTAAATTAATATGTCAAGTATTAACAAAATTACATTTTCGGTAAAACATGTGATATAATATATAGATTTTATTGAATTTTATTTAAGTTCAACCCTTTACCTCATAGCCTGTCTCTAAAATTGAAGAAAGGTGACCATTTACAGCAGGTTGAAAGTAAAGCAGAATGCGCCTTAAGGCACATTCTGCTTTACTTTCAGCCTGCTTTAAGCTACCATCTGCTAGGAAAGAGAAAATATTTCTTATGATATATATTCATAGCTATATAAAATCGAACCCTTTTCTTCAATGGAGGAATAAATTAGAGGCTTAAAAAGGCGTATTTATGGGATAATGGGTTTAAGATGGCATTAGAAACTTTTTGTCTCGGTTTAAGGGCAGGGAATTTTCTTCAGACACTCCAAACTGCTGTAAATTACTTGACATCAACTCGCAAGTCAATTACGGAAAATACACGATGCTCTAGTTGAAGCTTTGTCTGATAATTATCGTAGCTAACCAGAAAATTCCCAACACTCTCCGAGTATAAATTATGAAGGAAGAAAAACTGCGTTGTAAAAGGGGCTGTTGGTTAACTATTAAGAATGCATGCCTCCGGGGCAGAGTGATCAGAGGTATGCAGATAACTTTCTCCTGTAGCACGTTCAAGTACCGTATCGATTGCATCAGAAAACGGTAACAATTTAACTAAAACGACCGTTTGCACGTTATCGATTGTGAACGGCACGAACGGCCTCAAAGGTAGATAGCCATCGCCAACAAGGAAAACAAAATGGCGACCAAATGAATTTAATACAAGAGGGCCTGAAGGCCCTGATATCGCTCACCTGTTGTATTGAAGCCTGATGGCTTTACCTTTCTGTTTCACCTGTTTTAATCTAAATCCATTCAAATTTGTAGTATAGCATGTAAACAGTTTTTGAATACAACCTCATAATTCTAGTATAGTAGAGTACATCAAGGAAAGGTAACTGAAGCCTAAACAATACTGAAATGAAGCATTTTCTAGAATTTCAAAGTATATCAAGGGCAGATAACTATTGCCACAATGATTAGATTTCAACAATAATTGCACTCCTTCGAGACTTATAGCTGTAAACTTTGTGTGCAAGTATAATCAAAATCCATTGAAAACTGTAGTTGCAAGAGTGTAAACGCTGTTAGATATGGCATTTTCAGCAATTCATCGGCAGATAACTCTTGACCTATTGGTCCGATTTCAACCATAATTGCACTTATTCGAACTCTTAAGGTTATATACAATCTGAGCATGTTTGAGATAGATTGGATAAAAATTGTGGCCTCTAGAGTTTAAACACTTAAATGTGGCATTTTCAGCAACTCAAAGGTAGATTACTTTTCACCTATTGGCTTGATTTCAACCATAATCAAACTCATCCCAACTCTTATGGTAATATACAATCTGAGTAAGTTTGAGAAATATTGGATAAATATTGTGGCCTCTAGAGTGTAAACACTGTTAATTTGTTAAATATGGCATTTTCAGCAATTCAAAGGTAGATAACTCTTGATCTGTTGGTCCGATTTCAACCATAATCGAACTCATACAAACTCTTATGGTAATATACAATCTGGGCAAGTTTGAGAAAGATTGGATAAATTTTGTGGCCTCTAGAGTGTAAACACTAAAATTGTTGACGACGCACACCGCATGACGGACGACGGACATTCAAGGATTGCAAAAGCTCACCCTGAGCTAGCTAAGGTGAGCTAAAAACCAGCGAACAGTCCCGACTTACATCTGAGCAGCTAAATGTTATTTTAATATGCGGTAAAATTGATGCATTTCAGTTGATTAGTACACTTTTGCTTGTGTTATTTAGATTTGTACATAAATCGTTCGTACCCTTGAAAAGTTAATAAATATGGGGGCGCAATGAGTTATTATTGAAGAGTATTGGTGAACGTTAGATGTCGTACTACGGTACTAGTCTATATGGGTTGTTTGCATCGGTTAACGTTGCTGTTCGCTGATACTGTACTTGAACGCGCTACTGCTGAGAGACCCCCAGTTACCCATCGCACTAAACTAATAAAGAAAAGTTTTACGACCCGTTATAGCGCAGGAAATGCCTTCTTCTTTCTTCTTTTTTTTGGACAGGATCAGCTAAAATGCCATGTAAAATCAGCGTTTTTTTCCCTCCTTGGACGGTACCGGGGAACGGACCCATTCCCAATTCGAGACGGACCCTTCCCAATTTGACGACCAGACCCTTCCCAATCAAAAGAAATCAATTCTCGGACCTGTTCCCAATCAAAATAAACATATTTGCCAATTATCAATTACACTATCCATATTCCAACTTATCTTTTGCTACAATGAATGTAAACAAAGTTACGCAACTCCATTGACATTTTTGGGAGTATGTATAAAACAATACCAGTGATTACGGCAGAATTTCGGAAACGGTCCGGGCGAAGATTTATACATGCTCCTTCATCGAGACTGGTTAATGTTGCGTGATCGCAAAATCCGCTGAAATTGATAACAGTTTACAAACCCAGTCTGACTCTGTTTACCATCATTTATAAAATAGAAAACCTACAATTAAAACAATCATGAGCCATAATTCAAAGTATTACAGAATTGTTGTGAACAAGACGATAATGAAAAACTTGAATCTAGATCACTGCCTTTAACACTCGCGAGCGTGATTGGCAGTATCAAGAGATATATCAGATAAGATAAGATTTTGGATTTTACCAAGTCATCAACTCTGTCTCGGCCGCAACAGCGTCTACTGTGAGTAACAGACCCAGCGTAGATTTAGTTTCTACACCATGTTTACCATCATAAACAGTTCTAACGGTTTAGTAACTTAAATTCCCAATTTCTGCGTTGTCATCATTTCAAAACTCGTTTTTCCCAAAACTTGAAAAATTTCCAATCTGAGGGGTACCGGACCCGTTCCCAATTGGGTGGAAAAAAACGCTGAAAATGGCCTGAATGCCAGTAAGCGGAGGTAAATGCCTGCAATTTCCGGCACAATACAGGCCTGGCAGAGTGCACCTTAAGGAGCCTTCTGATTTACTTTCATCCTGCTTTCTTCTTCTTCTTCATGTATACAACACTCTCTCAACTTTGAGAATTATGTGTTGGCGCCAGATTTAATAGAAACAACATTTAAAAGAACATCATGAATGCCAAAAGGTTAAACAAATTAAAATTATATACAAGTTTATGGATTTAGCTGCTGAAAATTGGTGTTAGGACAGTCACAGGAACAAGACTACCATCTGCTATTTTTTTTTTATATATAATTTGCTAGGATATAGGAAATATTTCTTATGGTATAAATTCTTGTCTGTATAAAGTGGAACTTTTTTTTTCAGTTGAGGAATTATGATAGAATGTATATGTCACAGTGTGCAAGCGCGCTTTTATGGCGACGTGGCAGGGTGCATGACTGCGACTTGGGTTCAAACCCCGGTCGGAGCGGGTACTTCCATATAAGAGTACCCGGCTACATTTGGTGCCCTACGTTGGGCGCCAAATGTAGCGTGGTGTAGTGGTGTAACACTGTGACATACATAAATAAATGTAGTTTTTATTGCATTATTATTATGTGCTATTGATGAATTTGAATGTTTGATCTATGTCATAGTCGGTTCAAAAGCTCATGTACGCTTATGTTGTTTTTGTTAATTGTTATCTGTCTTGCGGTCTCAAAATAAAATTTGTCTTGTTTCTCTTTCTTCAGTGGAACAATAATTTAGAGGCGTATTTGAATATTATCCCAAAAGGCGAAACATCTTGGACCGAAACATCCGCCCGGACACATGAGACAACAAGTCGAGCAGAAATGTCTGCTTACCGAAATGTCTAAGAACCACTTTTCTTAATGAAACTTACTACAATATTCTCTAGTAAAACTATGTTGTTGTGTCTGGGCACACAGTACTGTATATCTGCAGTTTAGAACTGTTTTTACATGTGACAGTAATCTGTGGTGTCTGATGGTCGCCATGATTGATTTCTCCAATAAACTTTATTTTCGTACTTATCATTGATCCCAATCATTGTAGTTGCTTGTAATTTTTTGATGAACCTTTATTATATTATGTTCCAATTACCAGAAAAAATAACAAAGACATTGATTGAATCCCAATTCAAGACTATGAGTGAAAATAAATAATGATTAAAAATACGAAAGATCGGCTACATCGGATTGCTTCGTCCCAGTTGACCTTTTTGGCAGATGGAAACCACATGAAATGCGGTTGACACAAATATTGTGGGCTCAGTTCCCCAAAAAGAGAAGGATTCCAGGTCTTACTTATTCAGGGTGATTGTTCTTATTTATTCTATATCCTATTGAAATCAACATTTAATACATAGAATGCTAAGCATGCTTGAAGACTACATGCTGCAATTCGGTCAAGAAACATTTCGCCCTATCATCATGTTTTGTTCAGCGTCCTTCATAGAGAGAATATATTCGTTCCTCAACATACACGTCTGCCACAGGCTACAACTCCAAATGCCAAGTGACATAACTTTTCAAGTACATTTTGTACACCACAAAACACAGATTATTTATCTTATTCAAGTTATTGATATCAACATTTTTTTCCACCTGGGTAAGGGGTGAAACTGCATCCAGCTGGGTCATTCATGATTTGAGTATGGGAATGTAACATGACCCTTTGCCTCAGTTGCTTCCTTTTCTTGTATTGAAAATTTAGCCAATGAAAAGTTCATCATCATCAAGTTGTCTTTCAAAATCGTGAAATGTTTAAATTTAAGTATCAAAACACACCGCAGTAACATTTGAACACAAGATTCCCGCTTAAGGTGTCGATATATATGTCATTAATTTTTCTTTAGTTGTTGCAGATGTAGTGACACATCGTAGCAATTTACATAAATGTTGTTTCTATTAAATCTGGCGCTAACACATAATTCTCAAAGTTGAGAGAGTGTTGTATACATGAAGAAGAAGAAGAAGAAAAAAGGCGCATTTATTAAAATAAAGTAATTAAGGCTCCTTCAGAGTCTTTGTTTTGTGCATTATTTTTGCGATGTGCATTAAGCTGCAATAAATGATCAATCCTATATACTAGGCTATAAATCCACAAAATGCTGTTTGTCAGTCATTAACCAAAACATTATTGGACATTGATTCTAACAAACGAACACAAAACATAACCTGTCTCTTTATCTGCATTATGGACTGACAAGTCAATAAAATCGGCCTTTTTTGTTTTTAAAAAAAAAAATTTGGAACGAATGGGATTGAACCTAGGATTGCTGGTCAATAAGGGAATAACGCTACCGACTGAGCTACAAGGAAGACACTGAAATTTATCAAACAGTTCTTTATGTAATTGTCTAGTTACGTAGTATAGTGTTCCCTCTTTACAACAACTCCCTCTTTACAACGACCCTTGCCGCAGTTCCCCAAACAAGACACTTGTGTCTTAACGATTTTACTGCTGAAATATAGTCTGCTTAAAATTGTCGTCTGCTGTTTTTCTCAAAGTTACATATAAGTGGATATTTTGATAGAATAAATAAAATGACAAATGTCAAACAGCTTGAATCCAGATCAGATACAGCGTTACGTTATTTGCAAATGAAAGCCAATTTCCCTCTATATAACGACTCCCTCCGAACAATGCACACATTTTTTGTCTCCCATTGGATGTCGTTGTTGAGAGGGAACGCTGTATAAGCACGTGCCGAAAGAGATCAGTGAACCAGGAAATTCAGGATTGTCAGTCTGACATTGAGAGTATAGTTACATTTTTGTTACTTTCCAGAAAGAATCAGGGTTATAAGCCAGTGTTGACATCAGCTAAAGATGATGCAGTTAGGAAGATGATGATGACTGAGCAGAACATGATGTACTTGAACCGACCATACTTGTCATCTGTAAGCCACAGTCAACTCTCTCTATATCCAGGACTCCAGATAAGCCGGAGTAAACTGAACAAATCCAACATTTTCTCACCCAATTCTATGGTATAACTACTCATTAGAATCGTCTCGAAGAGAAGATTCTAATAAGTAGTGACACCATAGGGTTTAATGCAGAAATTAAGATTTTAGTTTTTGAAATACTCCCCTTATCTGGAGCCCTGTATATCTTGTTTAACCTATCATTTATACAATAGATGTGCATTTTAACACCCTTAATTTAATATTTTAAAATTATTATATGCTTGTTTAAGGCCTTATTGCATTTTAAACAGTGTAAATCAAGGCCAGTTGCCACATCAGAGACGGGTCGGCTGGTCTTGATATACAAGTTGTTTGACACCCACAAGCATATATTTTAAAGCATTTTATGTAGCTGTATTATATATGGTAATTCCACTGCAGAAAATAGTTTCAATTTAATTATTTATACAGTGATGTTTATGTATCATCAGAAACATTTTCTATATTCTTGCAGATCTATGATAGCTTAAAGCAGACTGAAAGTAAAGAAGAATACTTTCAACCAGCTTTAAGTCATTCCCCACTTGATCCCTTTAGTCTATAGACTAATTTACAGTTTTAAAAGAAGATGACCACTTTAAGAGGTCATCCTCTTTTAAAACTGTAAATCAATCTGGATTAACCCTTTGAACCCTAGTCCCGCATATAGGCGTCTTTTTCAAACAGCGTACATGTGAACAGTACACTTGTCCTATGCAAACAGTGAAGACCCAGATCAGAGGGCTCCAAAAGGAGCCCTCTGATCAGGGTCTTCACTGTTTGTCATAATGCCAAACATTGACAAAACAACCGTTAAAAGTCAGAAATGGACTAGACTAAAATGGAAACTGGAATTGTCCATTTAAAGTTTTAGGGAGGAAAGAGTTAAAGGGATCAAGTGGAACTATTTTATTCAGTGGAGGAATAAATTTGAAGTGAAAAAGGTGTATTTATAGGGTAATGCATTAATTTTACATGACTTGCATTTCAGAGAGAAGAGGAAATTTATGGCTTAAACCACCCAGGAAGAAAAGAAAAAAGATTTCAAGAATTCATATTAGAAAAAAAGCGACAGAGGAAGTTTTGGCCGGACAGTCGTTTGGAAGATCATTTCAAATCTTTAAACAGAAATAAGAAATGGGAATGAAACAAACTAGAAATCTCATTTAATAATAACAGGGCTCCAGATAAGAGGGAGTAATCTGAACAAATCTGACATTTTCTCGCTTATTTTAGCATAAAATCTTATGGGTTTATTACTCATAAGAATCATCTCTTTAAGACAATTCTAATGAATAGTGACAGCATAGGGTTTAATGCAAAAATTAAGGTTTTAAGTTTTGAAACGATCCCCTTATCTGGAGCCCTGAATTCTGATAATGCTGGTTTAGTCCTGGAAGCAGCTACAAACATGCAAGCAAGGAACCAGTGTTTGTATTTCATTTATAATACAGTGACGTCTCTATAAATCAGTCTTGCTTAAGTCTTATTTAAGTGGTACTTATACACTGTACACATTTAAAAAGGTTAAAACAAGTCAAGTTTTAGCCTTAAAATATGAGTACAGTGGAGAATCTGTTATTCTTTCCCAATAAACGCGTTTACGCTAAAACTATTAATTGCAGTGCAAACAGTTTGGAGCCAGATCAGACGCCGGGTAACCCTGCGTCTGATCAGGCTCCAAACTGTTTGCCACCAAGATAAACAAGAATTATCAGAATTGTCCAAAAGTTGTTCTTTTCTACGTTTCAGTGCTTTGCGTTTGCGTACGTTTGCGTTCAAACGGGAAAGAATAACAGATTCTCTACTGTAAGTGCAACTGAAGAAATCCTAACTACAGTTAAACCCCTCTATTAACTCATTCACCCCTGAAACTTTTAATGGACAATTCCAATTTCAAAACCAGTCTAATCCCATTTTTTACTATTAAGAGTTGATTTTAACAATATATTTCAAAATGACAAACAGTGTAGACCCTGATCAGAGGGCTCCTTAAGGAGCCCTCTGATCAAGGTTTACACCGTATGCATTTGGCAAGTGTAATCTTCATGGTTATGCTGTTTGTAAATGATGAGTGTACTCGTCGCTAGGGTTGAATGTGTTAAGACAACTAAAAAGAAGGCTAATTAACTATAGTAAAAGACAGGTGATAGCTTTAGGTAAGGTAAACATGAAAAACAGAAAGCACTTTCTGTTTCACATTCATCTTGCAATAGGCAGCCACCTTGCTTAAACACCTTAGTTATAATTTACACAATTTAATGGTTGTAATAGAGAGGTTTAACTGTTTTGACATTCAAATGTGGAATTTGTTAGTTTCACCAATAAATTTGAGATTCAACTGTATGTAGCTGTCATGTTATGTGGATCATTTGTAAAATGTTACAGATTTTTATGAATAAAAGGTGTACAAAAATCTCCATAGTTTTCTATACAGTGTTCAGCTAGCACAAAGTGCTCAAGGTGAGCTTTTGTGATCATTCAATGTCCGGTGTACGTAATGTCAATAATTTCTTTAAACAAGTTCTTGTTCAAAGAATTTCATTCAAGGCAGAACTTTGATTGCCATGGCAATCAAAGTGAGAAAATGAAAGTATTATTGTCAAATACCATAAAGGAAAGAGCTTTGATATTTGGTTGATAGCATCTCCTAGTAGACCTCTTTCAAGTTTGTTAAAATAATAACCCTGGGGCCAACAATTAACTGCCCTTAGGCAGGGTCTAAGTTTTACATAGAGTTATATAGTCTCTGAAACTAATATTGCCAAAGCTATGATATTTGGTATGCCACAATTGCAGGTCTCCAGATAAGTGTGAGTAAACTGAACAAATCCACCATTTTCTCACTCATTGCGGCACCAAATCCTATGATGTTAAAAAGTCTTGGATTAATTAACACATTCCACCAAAGAAGTGCCTTTTAGTGTATTCTTCCTCTTTTTAGCTCACCTGAGCCAAAGGCTCAAGGTGAGCTATTGGGATGGCCCTGTGTCCGTCGTCGTCCGTCGTGCGTCGTCCGTCGTCGTTAACAATTGCTTCAAATGACATCTCCTCCTATACCACCTGACAGAATTCAACCAAACTTTACAGAAATGTTCCTTGGGTTAAGCTCTTTCAAATTTGTTCAAAGAATTAAAAACAATGCAGAACTCTGGTTGCCATGGCAACCAAAGTGAAAAAATAAGGAAATCTTAAAAAATCTTCTTGTCAAAAACTGCAAGGGCCAGAGCTTAGATATTTGGCACATAGCATCATCCATAGGTCCTCTATCAAGTTTGTTCAAATTATGCCCCTGGGGTCAAAATTGGCCCCGCCCCGGGGGTCACAGATTTACATGGAGTTATATTGTGAAATTTTCAAATGTCTTCTTCTCTGAAACTAATGTGGCCAGAGCTTTGATATTTGGCATGGTGACACTTCTAGATGTCCTATACCACAATTGTTCAAACAGTTTTGGTCGATTGCATAACTAGGTCACAGGAGCTAAAATAGATTTTTTTCATTGAAAACTTAAAGATCTTCTGGTCTGAAACTACAAAGGCCAGAGCTTAGATATTTGGCACATAGCATCGCCTACAGGTCCTCTATCAAGTTTGTTCAAATTATGCCCCTGGGGTCAAAATTGGCCCCGCCCCGGGGGTCACAGCTTTACATAGAGTTATATAGTGAACTTTTCAAACGTCTTCTTCTCTGACACTAATATGACCAGAGCTTTTATATTCGGTATGGTGACACTTTTAAATATACTTTACATATTTTGTTCAAATTGTTCCGGTCTGTTGCATATCTAGGTCAGTCCTGGACATAAATCATTATCTCCATTTTTTCAGCTATTCTCAGGTGAGCGAAATATGCCCCATGGGGCTCTTGTTAAAAAAAAGATCCAATCTATACAAGTCGTAAATATGTACCAAAAGAAAGGCTATTTTCCATATCCTGGCAGATGATATAGCTTAAAGCAGGCTGGAAGTAAAGCTCAATATCCTAGCAGATGGAAGCTTAAAGCAGGCTGAAAGTAAAGCAGAATGTGCCTTAAGGCATATTCTGCTTACCCTCAAATAAATACGAAAGACTCGAGCAGGAAACGTAACACAAACTATACATCCACCTCTCAAGCAGATCACACACGGTCATACCATAACAAACACACACATACACGCGCAATACCATTCCTTCATCTACACACTAAATAGAAAACGACACGCAAGACAAACATAAAGCAAAGTGAACATAGGAGCCCGCCTTGGTACGGCCAATAGCAATCAATAATTAATTATAAATCAACCCTTAACGACCACTGGGGGGGGGGGGGTTAAACCTTGGTTTAGGGGAGCCCAACCTCACTCTTATCTCTCAACATGCTATAAGTGATCACCTGTGTTCAAAACTAGAAATGGTGTAAAAAGAAAAACATTTTTGTGTAAAGGATATTCAATTTTAATTATCAACATAAATCTAGTCCAATGAAGAGTTTTTGATGGCATCAACACATTGCACACTAGTGACGAGTTTATTCGTACTTTATGAACACTACATTGCAAATTTCAAACAAGTGTAATTTTTCTGCACATCAAGGACAACTGTACTCCACACACACGCACTGCTTTTAAATATGAGTATACTCGCCGCTAGGGTTTATTGTGTTACATAGGGCGTGTTCGTTTATCAGTCCGGAATCTTCCGGATTGACGGAATCGAAATCGAATGGTCCGGAATTCAATTCCAGAACTGTTCTATCAATTCTGCCCGAGGAGGTGGTGTGAGCAGAATTGTGACGTATCATCATGGTTCCCGGCACAATTTACGAACGTTTCGACAGCAAAGTTGTAATATGTAGGGAACCAGACTACCTTATTTGCAAGGGTTCAATTCCGTTTCTATTTGATTTACTAATTCCATGGAATCGTTCCAAACAGTTCTGGAACTGATAATCGTACACGCCCATACTATAGGTAAATTTTGTGCGCTGAACCGTGACTGAGCTTTTCTATTTATAGAAGATGCAACCATTCTATGTTATGGGTAAGTTAGGGTTCAAACCTTAAATTGATATGTAAAATAAGAGCTTGAGACCTATATGTCATCGTGGTCGAGGTAGTAGAGTAGCGTTTTACTGGGTATGGTCATGAGTTCGATACCCAGTGATTCCTTTCTTTTTTCTTTTTTTTGGGTTGGGAAAGGCATTTTTATACTTCACATGACGATAACCACAAGGAACCTTTAGTAAGTGTTCAGTGTTTAAATAATATAAATTATTCAATTTCTTATTACATTTAGTTATAACCACATTGTTCAAACTAAAGATGCTACGACAGACAAAACCACCGCGTCAATAGTCTAAATTTCCATAGCACGAAAGCTTGTAGAAAATGTCTACGAGCCTGTATGAAGGAGAAGCAGAAGCGATATGAATTTCAATTGGATCTAATCCGAATTCCACATAACCAATATGGGGTAACCCTAAGTACCTAACACATTGAACCCTAACGACAAGTATAATCGTCATTTAGAAAGAGTATACTCCACTTGTCCCATGAAAACAGTGAACACCCAGATCAGAGGGCACCTTAAGTAGCACTTTGGTCAGGGCAACATTGTTTATCATTTTCCAATTGTTAACTAGACTTAATTGGAAATTTGAATTGCCAATTGTCATTTCAGTGATAAATGAATTAATGCAATTGTTTTCTAAAAGTGAGAAACTGCCATGGACACATAGGGTAACATTTTACATACATTTTAAACTTCACAACGTTTAACGTTTAGTATGTCCATGACACAATTCGCATAATATGTTGAACAATTCAAATAAGTCTTATGCTCTAATAGATAATAATAATATTTTTTGAAGAAAAAAAGCAAATCCTACTGGGAATCGAACCCACAGTCTTTTACACTATAGCAAGTATCCTAACCCGCTACCAATTACTCGATTATTGATTTAGTTTCAATACAAAAGGCATTATATCCTTAGTATACCATGAAAGGTAGGTAACTCCTGAACAAATTCATGGTTTGTGATGCGTTTTACCTATACGGGTGGACTCGTCCTAAAGGTCACAGCTCACGGGTCAAAATCGGACTATATCTCTATTGCCAGCAAATTTTTAGTAAATCGATAAATACTCTTGTTGGGCATCGAATTAGATATAGGCCGATTTTATATATTGACCTGGCAGGGTGGAGTTTCGATGCGGACCTTTGCATTTCAACTTTGGGGGCGGCAGAATGCTCTTTTATTATTGCAATTTACCGTTGTCGTCTTTCTCAACATTTTAACAGAAGGAATACATTGAAGAATGAGAAACAGCTTGAATCCAGATCAGACTCCTTAAGGATCTTTCTGTTTTACTATAAATCCTGCTTTAGCAGCTTACTGTATAATCAATTGTTTTAAAAAACAACCATAATTGTCTGTCGAATTAAAAAAGAATGTTATTTAATTTTCGATTATGGACAACACCGTGATTGCTCAAGCCAGGAATAAAGTGGAACAAAAAGCTCGTAGTGGAGCTTTCTGTTTTACGCGAATCCTGGTAAGACACACCCAAGTGACCCAACCCGAACACTGTACCTCAGAAGAGTGCATTTGTCCTATGCAAACAGTGTTGACCTTTATCAGCGGGCACAGGATCCCGCTAATCAGGATTTGCACTGTTTGTCATTTTGCAATATAGTTTTAAAACCAACCCATATTAGTTAAAAATGAATGGAAAACTGGAATTTTAGCTTACCTGAACACGAAGTACTTTTGGTAAGCTTAAAATTGTAGTCAGTCAATGTCCGCCGTCCGTCGTCGTGCGTCAGTGCTTATAGTGTGTCAGCAATTTCTTTAATATATTATCCCCTGAAACTTCCAATGGACAATTCCAGTTTACAATAAAGGCTGGTCCATTTTAGACTATTTAGGGTTTTTAGCTCACCTGAGCTAGCTCAGGATGAGCTTTTGCAATACTTGAATGTCCGTCGTGCGTCGTCAACAATTTTAGTGTTTACACTCTAGAGGCCACAATACTTATCCAATCTTTCTAAAACTTGCTCAGATTGTATATTACATAAGAGTTCGGATGAGTTCGATTATGGTTGAAATCGGACCAATAGGTCAAGAGTAATCTACCTTTGAACTGCTGAAAATGCCATATTTAAGGGTGTTTACACTCTAGAGGCCACAATTTTTATCCAATCTTTCTCAAACTTGCTCAGATTGTATCAGACCATAAGAGTTCAGATGAGTTCGATTCTGGTTGAAATCAGACTTATAGGTCGAGAGTTATCTACCTTTGAATTGCTGAAAATTTAAGGGTGTTTACACTCCAGAGGTCACAATTTTATCCAATCTATCTCAAACTTGCTCAAATTGTATATGACCGTAAGAGTTCAGATGAGTTCGATTATGGTTGAAATCAGACCAATAGGTTGAGAGATATCAACCTTTGAATTGCTGAAAATGCCATATTTAAGGGTGTTTACACTCTAGAGGCCACACTTTTTACCCAGTCTTTTTCAAACTTGCTCAGATTGTATATGACCATAAGAGTTCAAATAAGTGTGATTATGGTTGAAATCGGACCAATAGGTCAAGAGTTGTCTGCCCTTGAATTGCTAAAAATGTCATATCGAACAGCGTTTACACTCTTGCAACTACAGTTTTAAATGGATTTTGATTTTACTTGCACACAAATTATATAACTGTAAGTTCTCAAAGGAGTGCAATTATTGTTGAAATCTAATCATTGTGGCAATAGTTATCTGCCCTTGATATAATTTGAAATGCTAGAAAAGGCTTCATTTCAGTATTGTTTAGACTCAAGTTATCTGCCCTTGATGTACTCTACTATACTAGAATTATGAGGTTGTATTCCCAAATTGTTTACATGCTATACTACAAAGAACAAGGTTCACGAAGGGTCAAAATTGGCCCTATACCAGACTTTGAATGGATTTAGATTAAAACGGATGAAACTGAAAGGTAAAAGCTATCAAGCTACAGTACAACAGGTGAGCGATATCAGGGCCTTCAGGCCCTCTTGTTTAAAAATAAAGTATTGCAAAATGACAAACAGTGAAGTCCCCGATTAGAGGGCTCCTGCAGGGGCCCTCTAATTGGGGACTTCACTTGACAAGCGCACTCTTCACAGGTTCACTTTTGGCAAAGGGCACAGACATGCGTCATTAGAGCTTAATGAGTTAAACATCGTCTTCTTCAAAACCACATGATTGATTGCAACCAATATTCACAGGATTGTTCCTTGGGTAAAGCTTTTTCCAAGTTGTTAAAGAATTTGAAACAATGCAGAACTGGTTGCCATGGTAACCTAAACATCCTCTCGTCAAAAACCACAAGAGCCAGGACTCAGATATTCTGCACATAACATCATCTATAGGTCATCTTTCAACAATTTTCATATTTTGTCCCTGGGGTCAAAATTGGCCCCGCCCCGGAGGTCACCGTTTTACATAGAGTTATATAGTGAAATATTATCCCCTCTAAAACTTTTATAACCAGAGCTTTGATATTTGGCATGGTGTAACTTCTAGAGGTCCTTTACCTATAGTTGAGTTGGTTCGGTTTGTTCTCTGTTGCATACCTGGGTCAACGGAGCTCAAAATGAAAATTTAAAACATCTTCTTGTCTGAATTTAGTGAAACCATAGTACGCTGAGCTTAGATATTTGGCATATAGCATCGTCTACAGGTCTTCTATCAAGATTGTTCAAATTATTTCCCTTGGGTAAAAACTGGCACTGCCCCGGGGGTCACAGTATAACTTTTTACATAGAGTTACATAATTATAGTGAAATCTCCAAGCAACTCCTGAAAAACCACAAAGTGAAGATATTTTACACATTGTATCATCTTCAGGTTCGCTATCAAGAGTATTCAAATTATGACCATTGGGTAAAAAAAGTAATATACATGTACCAAGTTATAGTCTACTTTCAGTCCTAATGACCGCTCAGCCGACTGTACATTTACTCCCCTGACCATTGAGCCACCTTGCCTACAATATTGAGCACTGCTAACATACGGCTCAATCAAATGCAGCCGCAGTACCGACTCAGACCCTTCACATGTACCCATTTTAACCCCTGGGTGGAGAGGAGCAATTCGCGGTACATGTCTTGCTCAAGAATATTCCTGTATATCATTGGGGATTCGGAAAAAGTCCCCTAGTCAGGCCGCTGGTCCGGCGGGGGATCGAACTCACGACCCCTGGTACCGTAGTCCAATGTATTACCACTGGACTACTACCGCCGGTAGCGATTAAATTGGGTAAAAAATTAACCAGCCCCGGGGGTCATAGTTTTTCATAGTTATATATTTTTTATAGTTATATATAGTGATCTCTTCAAACAACTTGATCTAATATAGCCAGAGCTTGGATATTTGGTATGATGTAACTTTTAGAAGTCCTTGACCAATGTTGTCGAAATTGTTACGGTCTGTTGCATATCTAGGTCACCGGAGCTAAAAATAGTTTTTATCTTCTTATCTGAAACCACTTTCGCCATATGAAAGTAATATTACATGTATACAAATGATTCATATAGGGTGACACCGTTTCAGATTCCTTAGCTTAAAAACATGGCTTTATTGAACGTGGCCGATTTTCCGCTTATATAACGTCAGTGTTTGTCAAATCTTTTTTCTGAAAACGCATGACAGATTTTTAATGTCACCATGATCAGGTGAGCGATTAAAGCCCATTCTGGCCCTCTTGATCTTTTGAAGTTTCAGAGGAGAATGATTTAAGGCAGGGATAAAGTAAAACAAAAAGCTCCTAATTTATTGTGTTTTCTGCTTTATTGGAATCCTGCTTTAAGTCGCTTACTAGCTGTTACATGTAATCGATTGTTATAAAACCATTAACAAATACTTACATTCGCCCCATTCAATTCCATTGAAAAATAAATGACGTTAAATTCGTATCGACGCACTTTTTATAGGGGCGGGCCTTGTGGATACCTTTAGCAGATGAGGTGGGGCTTGTGGATCTGCTCTCCCCGAATCATTTTGTTGCGTTGCTTCAGTAATGTAGTTATAGCTGTGCCTTTCAGGGTACACATTATTCGTGTTAACAACCTCTAATATGGATTAAATATACAATACATGCATACTAATAAAATGTTCATTTAATACAAATATAATGTAAATATAAGAAATGAAATGAATATTTTCGGCGTTTAAGCGAAATAAACGACAGAAAATGGTCGGCAAATTTACCATGAATCGCTAGCGCCGATCATTTTATGTCGGGTTTCCCCCCTTTTAGAATCGCCGAAAATAATTCAGTTAACTTCTTAATTATTTTCCGTCAAATAAAAACAACGAGAACTTCACTGTTTATTAGTTTAATAATCATAATCAACTTGAACGTTATCACTGTAAGAGTTAATACCTAATTGGTTAAAAGTGTCTTTGCAAACCATATATGCGACATATATGGCGTCTTTGTCCATTTCAACCTTCCATGCACTTTCCCTTTCTCTATGTCTTTCAATAACCGTGTATACACTATTTTTGATGACGTCATACACACTAACATTGTTAACTTCGATTTTAAACAAAGTTGATATTTTTATATTATAGTCTTCGTTCTCTTCCGTGCTCAACAGGTTTTCGTTTGTAGTCATATGAAATGTATTTACACTTTGACCTTCACGGCTCTGAAGATCACGTGCCGTGTCAAGGTCAGATTTTGTTCTTTCACACAAACTTTTGGCACGTTTGATAAATAAATCACCTGCCTTGTTAAGGTATGATTCTTTTGCCATTTTCTTCGAAAACATAACAGATCTGGAATCCGGGAACACGTGGATAATCTGAAAAGACGCAAAGTAGTTTTTGAGTCGCCAAAAATCAATTTTGGATGCTATTTTCCATCCAATTTCGATTTTTCATTTGACCTGTAAATACATACTCACATTTCGTAAATTTTTTACATTAGAATATAGAACATAACACATTTTTGACTTCTACATACATGTATACAGTATCTCGTCGATATAAAAGGTTATGACTGAATATAGGCATACACGTATATGTCCTAATGTCAGAAATGACGCGCTTCGATGAAAGAATGGTATTTGTTTTATGCATTGTAGTTTCCCTTCTTATGGCACAGGGACCCGTTTCCTAAAACTTCTTACGACAAATGTTGTCGTAAGTCAAATCTTTAAAATACTTTTAATTTCTTATTTCTCTATCTAATCCTGTCTTGTGATATCTTTTTGGAATCGTCCTGAACGATAGGATTAGATGGAGAAATAAATAATAATTGAGACTTTTATAATCTGACTTACGACAACATTTGTCGTACGAAGTTTTA
Organism: Gari tellinella; assembly: GCA_922989275.2. Lineage (NCBI taxonomy): Eukaryota > Metazoa > Mollusca > Bivalvia > Cardiida > Psammobiidae > Gari > Gari tellinella. The sequence goes on along the minus strand of OV277868.1, from coordinate 6,827,769 downwards.
TGAAACAGGCCCCAGGACTCGTCTTACAAAACACGTTGTACGACAAAAACGGTCGTCAGTCAAAACTTTAAAATACATATTAACTTCTGATTTCTCCTTCTAATTCTGTCGTATGACATCTCTTTGGAATCGTCCTGAAAGGACGATTCCAAAAAGATGTCACAAGACAGGATTAGACGGAGATGTAAATAATAATTGATCATAATATAACCCGACTTACGACAATATTTGTCGAACGACGTTTCATAAGACAGGCACAGGAGTTAACCTCTTTACAGCATTGCACAGAGTCTACAGTGGAGAATCTGTTATTCTTTCCCGTTTAAACGCAAACGTATGCAAACGCAAAGTACTAAAACGTAGAAAAGAACAACTTTTGGACAATTCTGATAATTCTTGTTTATCTTGGTGGCAAACAGTTCGGAGCCTGATCAGACGCCGGGTTACGGCGTCTGATCAGGCTCCGAACTGTTTGCACTGCAAATAATAGTTTTAGCGTAAACGCGTTTATTGGGAAAGAATAACAGATTCTCCACTGTATATACTATAATGGTCGAATGCAAACAGTTTGAAATATGATCAGTCCACACGCCGAGTAAATCGGCGTTTGATCATGATCCAAACTATTTTACACTAACAACGAACTCAGTCAATTTACTCTAATTTAAAATGGAAAAATACTAGTAATCGCAGACACCAAGAATCGTTTTATTTCATTGACTCCCATAACTACAAACAGAGTCCACTTAAGTTCAGTTTTTTTACTGTTTCGGTTTGTTATTATACATATACACACATTTACAAATTTACAAACAGTATAGACAGTGTAGCCCTCTGATCCCGGTGAAGTTACTAAGATACATTTATGTCTGTATACATGTATAAAAATGTATATTTATTTAATGGACCAAAATCAAAGTGCCCCTGAATCATGAAATGGAACTTATACAGCCGCAACTCGATACTTGGAACTCGCTTAAATCGACCTTAACGGTAATTCATAAGATTTATTTCAATAACTTGATCTCGTTTAAGTCGAAAATACCCGTAAGCCACGTTTTAACTTTGAAATAAGGATATGTTCGAACTAACGCAACTTCGAAGTATCGATTTTATAGTACCGGTATATATAAACAATATTCACATGTGTATTCTGTATGTATTTAAGAAGTTGTCCGAGAAAGTCCAAAGCCAAGTTCCGTACGCTCAAGACCCGAATACTCGCATTGGTACACATATTGCGCAATAGTCGCAGACAAACTGAAAAGTCTGACTCTGTCCTAGCTTTCTGTCTACAGGATGTATAGTGGTCTATATCTGTAATAGAGGAAACAAAGGTTAACTCATTGAGTCCTACATGCAAACATATGAGCCGTGTCATGGCAAAACCTGCCTTATTGCATTGCAACATTGATAAGACCAAGCATCGTTGTCATCCAGCATTCTGTATCTGAGTTTGGTCTACACTGCCATAAAATTATATCATATATAATACTACTATAACAATGTTTTAATAGATGATTTGGGGTGTCAAACAGAGTAGATCAAGGCCAGCCGCCGCGTCATAGACGCGGCGGTTGGCCTTGTTCTACACTGTTTGTAATGTTTTACGGCAGATTTTGTCATGGCACGGCTCATATGCTTTATTATTTGTGTGCAGACAGAATACATGTAATGGAGAAAAATCACAATCACAACCATAAACACAGCCATTAATTCAATTGCAAACATCGCCGGCGTCTGATCAGGTTCCAACTTGTTTGCCACTCAAATTGAAATAAATTATAAGAAAGTTTCACAAGGTTGTCATTCTTAGAATTTTATTGCAATGGGGTTTCGTTTCATTTGGGGTTAAACTCAATCATTGCTGAACCTTTTATTCTAACACTCCTCGCCCACACCCCTATATAAGCGATGAAGGACCGTCTCAGGGTTCGAATTTTCAGTAGAACACTCACGCGCTAAAACGTTCTAACGTGACGTCATATGGCTTCGAAAATGCATACGCCAAGAAATGTAGCGTCGTTGCTTCGGTGCAAATTAAGGTTAAATTATGTGTTAGAATCGAAATAATAAATTAATACCAGTGTTTTATCTAACAATCGAACACGGGTAGTCGTTGAGATGCTTGTAATTAAACCACCCGGCCTAAAGGCCTCGTGATTAAATTACTACGCATCTCAACTCCTACCAGTGTTCGATTGCAAGATAAAACACTGGTATGAATTTATTATTTCTTAAATAAACATTACCATTTTCCAAATAGGTCTACTCGATTTTCAGCTATTTAGAGTTGTTGTATTGTAATACATGTACTGGCATATTGCAGAATGATAATCAGTGCATATGCAGTGTGGTAATACCACGTGACTTTGACGTCATAAAAGCTACTGTGCCAAGACGTGTTTTCCTTCGATTCGACTTTTAAAAAAGCTGTAAGTATTTAATTTGTCATGCAAATGTGACGAGACCCGGCCAATTCGAGCGAGAAAGTAGTACGCTTTGATCGTGCCCACCTTTATCGCGGATTAAAAACGGTGTTTTTGCTAGATCGGTGGAAAACTGGCTGGTGAGAGCGCAATATGAAGGGCTACTGTGTTCAGCGAAACCAATTTCTCGGTAAAATTCAAGGTTTGCGTATCTGTTAAGGTACATTGCCAGTAAAATGAGCAGTTAAATGGAGATATAATCGAATTGTATGCAACTGGTTCTGGAAAACCCAATAGAAATAGGGAAAAATCAAAGATTTGCAGGAAAGCTACCTCGGGAAGAGAAATCGAGCAAGGCTACTTTGGTAAGCGGATTCGAGGGGCAAATTGACGATCGTTTTATGCCTATTAAAATGTTGTTTTTTTGTCTCCTAAATTATTATTCAAATACTTAAGTACCTACCAAAAGATCTTGGACAAACACATTTTGCTTGATACACACTTGTATATATTGTACCGCAATGCCTATAGATGTGAACAATCTGGATTGGCGCAAGATGCGGGGTCTGATCCTAGATCCAAACTGTTTTAAACTCGTATAGCCTGACTGGTTACATGCCGCATATTTGAATTATCGAATGTCATATATTGGACGATTTACCACAGTAGAACATCGATTATTTCGGTTTTACCATGAACTAGTTGATATGTCATCGATCTTGACAAATTGATGGGCATAGTTCAAGAAATGCCTCAAGACGTCATTTACTAATATTTCTATTAACGTCATATCACAACCGTAATAAATCGCAAAATATACCAGTTAGATTGCTCCGTTTTTATTGCGACGATTTGATTTATTTGTATTTGAATAGGTACTAGTGCAGCCGTCTGTGAACGTAATAATTGAGAAACTGAGAAATAATGTCACGAATGAAGTTAAAAAAATATATAAAAAATGCACATGTTTGTTTTACTGCGTCACAGTGTGGTCTATATCAGATATAAATATGAATAATACGGTTTGTACCGAGTACTCCCCCTTGCTCTATCGTCGCCTACATCACGATACACGCTGCTCGGTAGCCTACTCAATTTGTGTAGCTTATAGGTTTTCGAGGTAAAAATGCGAGATAATTTCACTTTTTCCTTATTGTACTTGACACAGTTAAACAATATCAATTGGTAAATATATATATATAAACGGAATATCACCACAGTGTGTGTTCCGGGGTCTTGTATCAGTTCGAGTTGGTTGTGTAATTCAGATCTCACGAGAGGCGCAGCCTCGAGTGTGATCTGGAATACACAACCAACGAGAACTGATACAAGACCCCGGATCACACACTCTGGTGATGTTCCTTTTATTATATACCTAAACTGTTTTGGACTAGATCTAGATCTATATGTTGTTCAACCGAATAATCAAATCTATGCATACATGTAGGCCCCTATATGTTAAAAATCCTGAGTTCTATGCAAAACTATTTATGGAAGTCATGTGACCACCAATAAATTACGTCATTTTGTTTTATGACGTAATGATTTGTTCTCGATTGAATCCGTTATTTAAGAAGTGGCGTTTTGCAAATAACGGTCATTTAAGCGTTTCAGAACATGAGTTGAACTGTTTTAAGCTTTATCCTTTGGAGGAAAACATTAGTAAAAGTGGATGTTGTGGGTTAATCACGCTTAAAATGGAAATTAACTATTCAAAGTTGACCAATTCTTAGTTTCAACTTTTTTTTTAAAAAATAGCATCGGACCTGGAATTCCGAAACGTCACGCGCAACGCTTCTTTATATTAATAGATCGTGTACAACTTGTGTTGCATACAAGCAGTGACGTCAACATTGTGTAGCATATATGCCATCTGATACGGACCAACTGATACGGAAAAATATTGATAGGTTTTTAGAATAGGTATATAATATATATATATATATATCAATAGATCATTACATCAAGTAGATCTACATTAAAGCTGGATCAGTATCTACTATTTACAACTTTTGAGGACATATCTTGATAAAATACTAATTAAATCTAGCCGATCAGATTCAGAACATCATCTAGGATAAGTCACGATATTTTGAGGTGATCATGAGCAAATCTGATATCCCTTTTATGTCTATTTTATTTCTGCAGATACAGAAAATGGTGAACATATGTTCCATCTGTGGAAGAGAGTTTAAATACAGGATGAGAGGGCCCACTCCGGAAGGTTCCCGTATAGATGTTGCGGCATTGGATTCACTTCACGCAGAGGTTTTTCTCTGTCTTCAGTGTCTTTCGGCCGATTGTTAGAGCTCTCATTGTTCTGAAAATAAAAAAAACATGCATTAAGTTTTTATAATGTTTTTAATATCTTACATCATCTGGGAAAAGGTGGCACACTGCGGAACACACAGTGTCATCCTAGGTAAGCTATATTCGCACGTTTATGATGGTATTTATGTTGAACACTGCACAGGGATATGTAGATGCTAATGAGAGACAATATCTAAAACCCTGATCAAACGCAGGGCATTACGCGTGTGGTCCTAATCAGGGATAACATAGTTGTCCCTCAATAAGCCACCATTTCACACATGAAGTTATATGTAGAAATTAAGATATTTTTACTTTTCATGAGCAAAGGGAAAATTGACAATATTATCAATTCTATCTTGACACGTTATTTCGTCACCATAAAAACAGAGCAATCTGACCCTGGTATATAATAAGATATACCACGGTTGTTATGTAACGTTATAAAATATAATGGTAAATGACGTATTGGGGCATTTCTTGAACTATGCCCATCAATTTGTCAAGATCGGTGACATATCAACTAGTTCATGGTAAAACCGAAATAATCGATGTTCTACTGTGGTAAATCGTCCAATATATGACATTCGATAATTCAAATATGCGCCATGTAACCAGTCAGGCCATACGAGTTTAAAACAGTTTGGATCTAGGATCAGACCCCGCATCTTGCGCCGATCCAGATTGTTCACATCTATAGGCATTGCGGTACAATATATACAAGTGTGTATCAAGCAAAATGTGTTTGTCCAAGATCTTTTGGTAGGTACTTAAGTATTTGAATAATAATTTAGGAGACAAAAAAAAAGAATATTTTAATAGGCATAAAACGATCGTCAATTTGCCCCTCGAATACGCTTACCAAAGTAGCCTTGCTCGATTTCTCTTCCCGAGGTAGCTTTCCCGTAAATCTTTGATTTTTCCCTATTTCTATTGCGTTTTCCAGAACCAGTTGCATACAATTTGATTATATCTCCATTTAACTGCTCATTTTACTGGCAATGTACCTTAAAGGATGCGCAAACCTTGAATTTTACCGAGAAATTGGTTTCGCTGAACACAGTAGCCCTTCGTCTTGCACTCCCTCCAGCCAGTTTTCCACCGATCTAGCAAAAACACCGTATTTAATCCGCGATAAAGGTGGGCATGATCAAAGCTTACTACTTTCTCGCTCGAATTGGCCGGGTCTCGTCACATTTGCATGGCAAATAAAATACTTACAGCTTTTTTAAAAGACGAATCGAAGGTAAACACGTCTTGGCACAGTAGCTTTTATGACGTCAAAGTCACGTGGTATTACCACACTGATATGGATCCTTTAGAAGCCCTCTGGTATGGATCTAAACTTGCAAACAAGTGTATTCTTTATAGGTATACTGATTGTAAAGGATATATAGTTTACTTCACGGTCGCTATGGTTGAATGTGTTGAACTGGATAGAATACTATTTTCATTGGACATTGCACAGGACTACCTCCCCACAATGACCACTGAACAACAATTCCCTCCGTACAACAACTCATCCAGCTGTTCCTTATTCAAGAGAACTATGACCAAACTTTTCACGGCTGCAATATCGTCTGCTTAAAAGTGTCGTCTGCTGTTTTCACATATTATTTGACATTTTGACAGACAAAAACATACAGACGAGTGACAAACAGCTTGAATCCGGATCAGACGCCGCGTAACGCGGCGTCTGATCTGAATTCAAGCTGTTTGAAAATGTAATTCAATTTCCCTCCCTTTTACAACCCCCGCAGAAAAACACACATCATCTTTGTTTCACACTGGATATTGTTTTAGAGAGGGAGCACTGGGTTTTATGTACTTGTATATATGTTGATGACCTCATAGAAGATTGGTCTCTCTCGTTAAAAAAAAGTCTTTATTATTATTATTATTATTATTATTATCATTATTATTATTATTTCAACTCACTTTTGTGGCTTATTGAGCCTGATGGAGACAGGCAATATTCCAGTGCCTCTGGTACGCATCGGAGAAGACCAATCAAACACTTCATTACAGTCATTGATGTATCTTCACCAGCTAGCCTAGGTAAGTATAGAGAAACTAACATTATTATGGGCAATATTGTATTTATCGTCCGACCACTCATTTAAGATTGTAGCAGACAACTTAAGTCACGTGACTGATTAAATATCCTAAATGAGAGTTCTGTATTATTTCATTCGGCATAAAGCGCACACCTGTATCAATTAAAGATCACATTCGGTTCTCAATATAACTACAGTCGAAACACGATACTTCGAACTCGCGTTGGTTCGAACATACCCATATTTCAAAGGTAAAACGTGGCGTATGTTCGACTTAAGCGAGATCAGCTTATCAAAATTCAACTTATGAAATACTGATACGATCGAGTTAAGAGAGTTCGAAGTATCGAATTTCGACTGTTCATGTATAGAATATAAGTATGGATTAATCGATATATTCTACCGCGATTAATATTTATGCCATAGACGATCATAAATAATTTCAAAAAGGTTCCTTTCAACTGGCATTGATATACCATCTGCTAGGATATAGACAATAATTCTTACAAGCGTTTAGTGCACATTCATGACTGTATGACTTAGGGGGTTTCGGGATATCGATGGTTGAATGTATGTATAAATTTAATTTTGTTCGTTAATAATGTAAACGATGGTCTATATTTTCTTTCTCTGTAAATTCTATATGAAGGAGTTATTTATGGTTGTTTCACATAAATACACATGTTTTTCACAATACTGCTACATTTGTATATACATGTACGGCTATATATATGTGCTTTGTGCAATGTTATGCCGAATAAAGATTATGTTATATATAAAGTGGAACTATTTCATTTAGTGTATGAACAAAGTAAAGGCGTTAAAATGCATATTTATTTAGTGATGGGTTAACTCGGATAGAAAACAGATACACTACTTTATCAGTACAAGTGAACAGACATAATCTTACATGAACATCTTAGTTACGACCAATTTCAAGACGTCAAATGTTACTATAATACCAATTTAGCAACTGTCATATTGGCAATAAGCATAAATTAAAAGGGTACACTTTACGGATTCTGATAACTATTTCGATTGTCTAGGTTCTCCTGTAAGCGAAACCCGAGGAAAATATCGAAATGTGAAATTGGTACCTATGGAGTTTTTACCCTTGGTGCTTAGCTAACTTTTAGTAAATAATGTGGCCATGCACTGGCGACTTCCACAAGAAGTACCCAAACTCTTGTTACAATTTGCGTATCTATTGTAAACGTAATTTCAAAGCAAGTGGCAAACAGTTTTGATCATGATCAGACGACGCAATACGCGGCATCTGATCATTATCAAAACTGTTCGCAAATGCACTTTATGACGCCATTGTATTTGAGGGTGAAAGAGTCAAAACCGTGAAGGAACATGTGGAAATAACAGAACGGTCTGCGGATGTTGTTTACCTTGGTGGTTCAAATTGGTACTTACTTGCACACGGATGATTTCATACTGCAAACTTGGTTATCTCCCCTTAGATACCACAGTGGCCACAAGGTGAAACTGGGCTGGTCAAATACAATCACATCTGCTTTGTTCTGGAACAGGTCGTCTGTAAATAAAACAGTTTGCTTAACTCATTCAACCCTAGCGACGAGTATACTCGTCATTAACAAACAGTGTGCATGTGAAGAATATACTTGTTCTATGCAAACAGCGTAGACCCTGATTAGAGGGCTCCTGTAGGAGCCCTCTGATCGGGTCTACACTGTTTGTTTTGTCATTTTGCAGTACATTGTTAAAATCAACCCTAAATAGTAAACAATGACTATATTTAACTTTAGATTGGAATTGTCCATCAACAGTTTCAGGGGTGCATGAGTTAATGCATTGGACCCTACTGACGAGTGACGAGTATACGCGTACCTATGAGGTGTACAAAGCCCTATTCAAACAGTGAACTCCTTGGTCAGAGGGATCCTACAGACGTCCTCTCATTCGAATCTGCACTGTATCACTGGTATACATCGTACACCGGATATTGGCCCAAAGTGATTCGGACTCCATGGTGAATTAATGTAAACAATGTATAAGACCAGGTACGAAATACGTCTACTACACAATTATTGCAACACATTAGTATTACATATTGTATCGTACCGAACCAGAACTAATTTCTGCCTGTCGCAAACAAGTCTCTTCTGTTACAAACGTCGATTGGTCCGTGAATTATAAGCGTTTAGTGTGCCCGATCACCACCAACGTGTGCCGAGTTTGCACAAATTGGCTGAATATGTGCATTTTATACAGTTAAAATGTAACTGTTTTTCGCTGGATCGATGGCAAATAACTACAGCTATTAGGAATATCTCAGTGTTGGCTAGAATGATCTTCAGATTGCAAATTTGGTCGATTTATGACAGCATTACTGCACTGCGTCTTGCAATAGGTAATTACTGTTTCTTGCAGAGACTAGTAATATTTACTGTACTGCTTCTTGTTAATACTTAATAACCTTTCTTCGTCTATTTTAGGTCTACAGTGGATTACAACTGTACTTACTGTGCGGATTCATTCCAATTCCAATAATTTAGAGGGACAATTGAAAAACCCCCGGAAATCCACCCTAGTAAAGAAATAAAAGTTTGTGTTGTTGATAAGAACAAAATAAAGACAACACATTTTAAAATAATCCCTGATTTATGTCGTGAATAAAGACGGGTTATTACTGTTAACAATATTTCAAATAATATAAAATTTATTTCATTCAGCCTAAGCGATAGTTGAAATGTGCGCTCTGAGATGTACATGCTTCCAACACAACGCAATTACCTCGCGCAATCAAGAAGGATTTCGGTCAATACCTAAAACCTTGTCTTGTTTGAAAACAGAAAATCTAAAATTTGTTCGAACAAATTTACTATGAATGTCTCGCTGAAAGGTTGATCTTTCAGAAAATGTCCACTTTTATAAAATCAGACCACTTAATGAACTGTTATCACTCAATAATCGGTAATTTTCAAATGCCCCTCGTGACACCATAGAATGTTCATTCAAATTTAACAACCTAGCGTTCGTATGGGGTCAAAACTATCCTACTGTGGGGGTAAAACACAAAATAACTGTTTTGACTGAGTTTGTAACAATTTGAAGAAATACTAATGAACATCTATCTAACATTTGCCGCTAAGTAAAATGATTTTTTTAAAAAAACTTTTCCCTAAAAAGATACTATAGTCTAGGCAGTAAAAATCTAAGAGTAAAACACGGCCGTTGTTTAGGGCTTTTTCGACTCTTCTCGAATACTAACACGAGATTTATCGTTTGTAGGAATCTTATTGTTTGCGGTGTCGTTGGCGTTTTCTCTCTCATTTGTTAATCATAATTTACCAAATATATTTCTAAACATCGGCTGATAGTTCTAGAATGGTTTTCATGCTTCTGCTCTTTCTTGAAACTTGAAGAGCTTTATGAAAAATGTCATGCAGGTTGCTGTTTGCTGCAAATACAGCATCTGCGGTTACACATAGTCAATTTTATGCTATCAAAACTTAAGAAAAGTAAAATATGACTTGCAAAAAGGTTGGTTCCAGATCATACGCTGCGTAATGCGGCGTCTTATCTGGATCTAAACTGTTTGCAAAAAGGTTAGGAAATATTAACCAAGTCGCTCTAGCATACTATAAGCGTTCACGCAGGCTGACAATACAAAGTAAACCTTCTAATTGGAGAATTTTACATTTTCCCTTCAGCATGCTTTAAGCAGTTACTTACATTAAAAAGAAACGAATCTATTAAAAAAGTCGTTCAGAATAAAAATGAATCACCCGCTGTGTGGTTTGAACCTGCTACCCACGACGTGCTAGTCCGACTCGTTCACTACTGAGCCACGGAGTCTTCGTTGAACTATGGTTCGTCAGTTTTATATAAATGTGTTAAGAGGAAATAATAAGCCACGAGTAGAAACAAGACGCCTCAAGAAAAATATAAAGCCACGAGAAGGGAAAATAAGCCACAAGAAGAAATTAAGCGACAAGAAAAACAAAAAGCCACAAGAAGGGAAATAAGCCACAAGAAGAAGTAAAAAGCGACAAGAAAGACAATAAGCCACAAGAAGGCAAATTAGACACAAGAAGGAAAAAAAGCCACAATAAAAACAAAAAGCCCCAACACGGGTAATAAGCCACAAGAATTAAATAAAAAGCGACAAGAAAAACAAAAAGCCACAAGAAGAAAAATAAGTCACATGAAGGAAACTAAGCCACAATAATGAATAAAAAGCGACAAGAAAAACAAAAAGCCACAAGAAATAAAATAAGCAACAAGAAGAATAAAACGCGACAAGAAAATAAATCAGCTACAAGAAAGGAAATAAGCCACATGAAGGATAAAAAGCGACAAGAAAATCAAAAAGCCACAAGAATGGAAATAAGATTACAACCATAATAAAACTCATCCGAGACCTTATGGTAAAATGCATTCTGAGCAAGTTTGAAAAAAAGATTGGATAACATTTGTGACATCTAGAGTGTAAATACTAAACGGTCGGACGACACACAACAGAAGACGGACATTCAAGTATAACCGAATCTATAGTTTAGTAATAAATGATCATTTATTGTACTAAAACTAGAGTAGTTACAGAATAATGTTCCTCAATTACAACAAAGTAATGAGCCAAAGTTCAACGAAGTCCCCGTGGCTCAGTAGGGAACGAGTCGGACTAGCATGCCGAGGGTATCAGGTTCAAAACACAAAGTCTGCGATGTTTTTCTTCATATATTTTATTTTCATATGTTAGTTTCTTATTAATACAAGTAACTGCTAAGATCATGCTGAAAAGAATAAATAAATTGAATAAAAATCATTTATGCTATAGATACGTTTAGCGGATGCTTGTTTTTGAGTGGCTTCTTGAAATTGGGTCAACTTCGGGATGGGATAATGTCATAAACGAGTGAGACTACTATTTAATGTTTCATCGCAAAAACGTGGGAAAGATCGATATATATTCAAAATCTATATTTGGGTATTAAATGATCACTTTATGTACAGAGACTAGCTTAATTACATAATTCCTTCAACGAAGTCGCCGTGGCTCAATAGGGAACGAGTCGGACTAGCATGTCGTGGGAAGCAGGTTCGAACCACACAGAGTACGATTTTGTTTTCTTACGCCTCTTTTTTAAATAATCAACATTATTTTCATATATTCGTTTCTTTAAATACAAATAACTGCTTAACACTTTCACTGCCAACACTTTGGTGAGATTTTACTCCTTCACCGTTTCATTGCCGTCTGCTTTAATTCTGTTGTCTGCAATATCGTTTCAAAGTTACAGTGGAGAATCTGTTATTCTTTCCCAATAAACGCGTATACGCTAAAACTATTATTTGCAGTGCAAACAGTTTGGAGCCAGATCAGACGCCGGGTAACCCGGCGTCTGACCAGGCTGCGAACTGTTTGCCACCAAGATAAACAAGAATTATCAGAATTGTCCAAAAGTTGTACTTTTCTACGTTTTAGTGTTTTGCGTTTGCGTACGTTTGCGTTTAAACGAGAAAGAATAACAGATTCTCCACTGTACTTAACGCAGTATGACTGACACAATTTCTATACGAGTGCCAAACAATTTGGATCCTGATCAAAAGCCGCGTCAAACAGCTTGGATCCTGATTAGACGCCATGTTACTCGGTGTCTGACCAGGATCTAAAGTGCTTACAAACGCGCATTTAAGCGCAATTGAGAGTTAAGGGGTTAAAGCATGCTGAAAGTAAAGTAAAAGGTTTCCTTCGTAATATCAGTATCATTGTTATTATTATTATTATTATTATTAGAATTCTATTGGACGAGTACACAGCAGTCATAATTCATATTGGACGAGGCGATAGCCGAGTCCAATGTGGATTATAACTGCTGTGTACGAGTCCAATAGAATTCAGTATTGTACTCAACACTGTTAAATTACCTCTCTATTTCACACCATAAAATTATAAATTGACAAAAAAAAAACATGATTTTTTTTTTCAATTCCTTCTAGCCTTTGAATTTCCACAAAAACAAAATACAGTGTTCCCTCCCTACAACGGCCTTCCCAACAACAACTTTCCCCTTACAACGACCCTTGTCGCAGTTCCATAAACAGGATAATTATGTCTAACACCCTTCGTGGCTGCAATACCATCTGCGTTTTTGTCTTCTGCTGTCTTTCTCAAAGTTAAATATAAGTTGACGTTTTATATAATAAAATGACGAGTGACACACGTTACGCGGCGTCTGATCTGGATTCAAGCTGTTTGCAGATGTAAGGCAAATCTTATTTTCCCTCCTTATAACGACTCCTTCCAACCAACACACACAATCTGTGCCTCCCATTGGATGTCGATGTAGAGAGGAGGCACTGTAGCAGGTGCGTGAAATGCTAAGGGAAGTAACTTTGAACAGAGTGTCGGAACGGTTTATTCAGTCCAATATGAATTTCTGGATTCGAGTCCAATATGAGAAAAATGTGGCCTTGTGGGATAGCTTTTTTTACATTCCGGTACAATATAGGTTTCTCTTGTACCGTCACGTGTTAGAAAGAGGGGCTTTCGATTGGTTTAATCTATGTAGGTGTGAAATAATTATTATTATTATTGTTTTTTATTATTATTATTATTATCATTCTTACATGTATTTATTGAAATGTTGACGAAAATTGGAGACTAATCAGACACATAGTTACTCGGCGACTGGTCTGGCTCCAAACTGTTCGGAATGTAAGTCATTGTGTATGCATATATACGAGTTCATTTGGAAATAATAATGTATTTTCCACTGCACCACATTGAAACAAATATGTTGAGTAGATATCTAGTTTGATTTTCAATTATTTCCCTGCCAGGCTCTATAATATGCAAACATGTATATGCAAACAGTTTGGATCCAGATCAGACGCCGCGTGACGCGGCGTCTGATCAGGATCCAAACTGTTTGAAATTCATATTAATGTTTCCTTAGTTAAAATTCTCAAATGTTATACAAATAAAACCAGACGACAAATACAATCGGCAGACGATAATATGGTAGCGAATGAGGTAGACGTCATCATGACGTCAGCACTGGCTAACAACTAGGTATTATTATCAAATGTTTTGCTACGGCAACTTATATGGGTATTATAGAGAAGGTATTGTGTGTTTTGTTACAAGCATGACATAGAAGATGAGTTTCATTTTGTTTTAGTATGTGCTCTGTATACTGAATTAAGAAAAACATATCTAAAACGTTATTTTTACCAAAAAACCAAGTCACTTAGTGCTTATAAGTATGTAGAGTTGATGAAATCAAATAGTTCCAAAACGTTACTAAATCTATCAAGGTATGTCTATGAAGCTTTTGATATGAGGAAAGCTGCACTGATCTACCTTGATTGATTTGTATACGAGTTAGTGTTTTATTATCTAATCATTTACAAAAAATGATCATTTAATTTTTTTTCTCATGAAAATAGCAGTTCAACCTCAAATTCTAAATTTTCGAAAATAGATGTTTGTTTGACCACTTTGGTCATCTGTAAATATGTTGTGAGTAACGAGGAATTTGTTAATTCAAGTTACTGATTGAACAATGAATTGATGTTGTTGATATTATAACATATTTGTATTCCTACGAAGGCAACTGTGTTTTCGTAGCAAAATATTTCCCAGTATATACACTGACTTCGTAGGAATACAACACTATTATATACATGTACCCATATAAGTTGTCGTACAGCAAAACATTTTGATGATAATACGTAGTTGGCCCCCAGTGGTCAATGACATAGTATACTCACCTAGCACCGTGGATTTATTTATTCCATAAGAACTAATCACGATATTAGCTGATTCAGCACTTTCATCTATCTCCTGAGTTTTGATATTAAGATCCTTAACTCCGTCAAACGAAACCACCTTTGAATCACTGTCTTGTTTCATACCATCTTTATCGCTGTCTATCTTAACATTATGCACATTGTCGATTGGTTCATTTGGTTCATTTTTATTGTCAAAACTTTGAACGTTCTCATTAACTGTATCCTTCATAACTTTCAGAGTTTTATCTACTTTGGCGTATAATTGATTCAACTCATCGTCTTCGGTATCGTAATCCTCCCTCAGGGATTCTACTATATTACTAATGTCATTTATGCTATTTTGTATGTTTCCTTGAACTGCCAACAAACCATCGCCATCTTTGCCATGGAAACCGTTTATATGTATAATACTGGTATCGAATTCTGCTGATGAAATCATTTTTCCGCCCGATAAAATCGTCATACCTGCAAATATCAGAATCAACTAAAAACGAACTCAAATAAATCGAATAAAATCTATTGATGCATCTAAGCCTCGTTAAGAAATATCAGATTCTGTGAATACTACACTTATCCTATACAAACAGTGTACACCAGACTATGTCAGAGGACTCCTTGAGGAACCCTCTAACCAGGGTCTACATTGTGTGTTACTTTGCAATATATTGCGAAACCTCTTACAATATTCTAAATTGTTAAAAATGGATTAAGCATAACCCTTTACCCGATATCCTATTTTTCGTATTGAAGATAGGTGACTACTTAAAGCAGGTTGAAAGTAAAGCAGAATGCGCATTAAGGCGCATTCTGCTTTACTTTCAGCCTGCTTTAAGTAGTCATATGCTCTGATATAGAAAATATTCTCTATAATATATATTAATGACTGATGAAATTGGAACTATTTTCTTCAGCGATGGAATAAACTGAATGCGCGAAAAAGGGGTTCTATTGGGAAAATGGTTAATTGGAAAATAGAACTGTCCATTTGAGGTTGGTGGATGTAAAAGAGAGATGCCTCCTTATATCACACAGGAAAGGGTGCATTTGACCCGTGGCTGCCTAACCCTTTTTTGTTTTTAGGCATTTAAATAATTCCTCAATTGAAGAAAATAGTTCCGTTTTATACAGTAATGAATATGTAACATAAGAATTATTTCTTATATCCTAACAAATGGTAGCTTAAAGCATGCTGAAAGCGAAGCAGAAAGCGCCTTTAGGCACGTTCTGCTTAATGTTCACTTTGCTTTAAAGCTATCTGTTTTACGTTTACATTGCAATAAGCTGTCATCTGTCCTTCATACCACCATTTACAGTGCTCCCTCTCTACAACGACACCCAATGGGACACAAAGATTGTTTGCGTTGTTCAGAGGGAGTCGTTAAAGGGAGGGAAATTGGCTTACATCTGCAAACAGCTTGAATCCAGATCAGACGCCGCGTTACGCGGTGTCTGATCTGGATTCAAACTGTTTGTCACCCGTCATTATATTTATTCCATCAAAATGTAATTTTGAGAAAAAAAACAGCAGACGACAATTTGAAGCAGAAGATATTGCAGCAGTAAAAGTGTTAAAACATTTTGTCTTGCTTCAGGAACAGCCGTAAGGGTCGTTGTTAGGAGGGAGTCGTTGTTTGGAGGGCCGTTGTATGGAGGGAACACTGTATAGCCTTATTTTTAGTGGTCGTAATAGAGATGTTTGATAGGGAGACGCCTGATCAGGATGAACACTGCTTGCAAATAACCATTGTAAGGCAGTTAAGGGATAAGCCTCATCACAGTATGGTGTAATAAGACATGACACAGCGCATATAAAGCGTTTGAGTTGAGTCTGAGTACATTCTCGGCATTTGATCTGTCAGATTTGAGCCTAGGCTGTATAAGCGCTGGGCTTGGTGTCATACCGTATGCTAAAAGTAAGACCATGACTACGGCAATGGTATATCTCAGCCACCGAATACATGGCCTGGAGAGCCTCACACGCATCGTCACTGAAATATACGGAAACAAAATATGGTTCAACAATTCTTGTCTGGGTCCATGCTTATAAAGCGTTTGAATTGAGTCTGAAATCGTTCTCAAGCATTTGATTGGTCATATTTGAGCCTAGGCTCAAATCTGGCCAATCTAATGCTTGAGAACACACTCAGACTCAACTCAAACGCTTTATAAGTGCTGGGCCTGTAAATTCAGCAAGCCCCATATTTTACGACCACTTAAAAGAAGGCTTGTTGATTGTATAAAAGACAGGTGATAGCTCAAAGCAAGGTTAAAGAAACACAGAAAGCTACTTTACAGAAAGCTCCTAAAGGTGCCTTCTGTTTTACCTTTCACATTTCTTTAAGCAGTCACCTTTCTTTAACACCTAATAATTAATAAAATTAAGTGGTGATAATAGAAAGTTTTAACATTAGTACTGATTATATATATGAAGACAAGTAGCAGCTTAAAGCAAGGTAAGTGTAAAACAGCTTTCATCCAGCTGTTGAAACTTAGTTGAAACATAAATAATATTTAACATAATTTTGTGATCGTGAAAGAGAGAGGTGTGATGAAAGCTGGTCGTTATAGAGAGGTTTTAACACATTCAACCCTAGCGACGAGTATACTCGTTATTTACAAACAGTGTACCTGTGAGGATTACATTTGTCATATGCAAACAGTGTAACTCCTGATCAGAGGGCTAATTAAGAAGCCCTCTGATCATGGTCTACACTGTTTGTCATTTTGAAATATATTGTTAAAATCAACCCTAGATAGTCACAAATGCACTAGACTAATTTTGAAATTTGAATTGTCCATTAATAGTTTCAGGGGTAAATGAGTTAATGTATAAGCGAACTATTCCGGACTGAGCCATATGTTCTGTTTAGTGAGGGTTTCCCTTACAGTGCACCCTCCCCACAAAGGTTTCAAAATATTTGTTAGTCTTTTATGTCGTATCTCTTTTGTCCTAATGAATGCCAAACAGAATGAATCCTGATCAGACGCCGCGTTACGCGGCTTCTGATCAGGATCCAAACTGTTTGCAAATACAAATTAGGTGTTGGTAGGCGGTGAAGGGGTTAATACAGTGTAACAGTGTAACAGTAATATTATTGGTGCTCTTCATTGATATTATTTTTATATTATAGATACTTATTTATGCTTTTCGGTGGATTACCACGAAATAGCAGTGGATTATCACTTGGTAATCCACTGCAGTGGATTATCACCAAATCGCTTTTATTATGAATTTTCCCCGAAGGGCTCCCCAAGAATCGTAGTCAATCGTGTCTTATCGTTAAATTCCGGCAGTCCGATTTGTCGCGAACTACTCACCGGAAGAGCACGAATCCAAACTCGGGAGCAACGAAGTAATTCGGATGACGTCAAATCAATAAATAAGTGACGTCATCGTACGGGAAACTGTTTCGAAAATGCGTTCGCTATAAAGTTGGGGCTCAACACGGGGTAAATCATTTACTTTCGCTTTCTCAATTGTCGAACAATTTCGTTTAAAAAGTGGCTTAAAAGCATAAATAAATAGAATAATTGTATTTTTTCAGTATAAGATCGAATTTAATCCATTTCGTGAACATCAGACTGTTATATTTTCACTCGTGGCTTCGCCACTGGTGAAAATATAACGTCTGATGTTCACTAAATGGATTAAATTTCTATCTTATACTGAAAAAACAATTATCCTCTATATGTTCTAGTGTCAATTTTTATTATCTCCCAATTTAACCTATTGAAATAATGTAAGGTAACAGATGTTTGGCCTAGATCTACTCAAGGTTTACACCAAAAATATTCAAATACGGAAATGGAAATGTAACACGTTCAACTGTCTCGACGAGTATACTCGTCATTTATAAACAGTATACATTGTACAGAGTTCCCTCCCTACAACGGCCCTCCCAACAACGATTCCCTCCTCACAACGACTCTTTCCGCAGTTCCCTAAACAGGACAATTATGTCTGATGCTTTTACTGCTACAATATCGTCTGCTTAAAGTTGTCGTCTGCTATTTTTCTCAAAGTTACATAATGAACATTTTAGCAGAAAAAAGTTAATGACGAGTGGCAAACAGCATTAATCTAGATCAGACGCCGCGTTACGCGGCGTCTGATCTGGATTCAAGCTGTTTGCAAATGTAAACCAATTTCTCTCTCTATAACGATTCCCTCCGAACAACGCACACAATGTTTGTCTCCCGGGGTGTCGTTGTAGAGAGGGAGCGCTGTACATGTGAAAAGTACACTAGTCCTATGGAAACAGTTTAGAACCTAATCAGAGGGCTCCTGAAGGAGTCACTGATCCGATTCACTTGTTGTAAGTTTGCAATACTAATACATATATTGTTAAAGTCAACCATAAATATAAAATATGGACTAGACGAAATTGGACATTGGAATTGTCCATGTAAGAGCAACAGTGACACCCTTACACCCAAATATGAGTCTCAAAATCAAAGAGATGATGATGCATTGATGATGTTGATGACGACGGTAATGATATGTAGCGCTCCCTCTCTACAACGACACCCAATGGGAGACAAAAATTGTGTTCGTTGTTCGGAGGGAGTCGTTATAGGGAGGGACATAGGCTTACATTTGCAAACAGCTTGAATCCAGATCAACGCGGCGTCTGATCTGGATACAAGCTATTTGTCAGTTGTGATTAAGTTTTTTTCTGTAAAAATGTCCATTATGTAACTTTGAGAAAAACAGCAGACGACAATTTTAAGCAGACGGTATTGCAGCCTTGAAAAGGTTGGACATACATGTCTTGTTTGGGAAGCAGAAGCAAGGGTCGTTGTAAGGAGGGAATCGTTGTTGGTAGGGCTGTTGTAGGGAGCGAGCACTGTAGAAGCAATAATAATAATAATAATACATGTATAGTAAATGATAATAATAATAATGATAATAGTAACAATAACAACAACAATACAGATATTCCCTATACTCATTCACCCTGTGATCTTTCATGGACAACCCCCTCCGAACAACACACGCAATCTTTGTCTCCCATTGGCTGTTGTTGTAGAGAGGGAGCAATGTACATCACCATCAGCAACAATAGCAGTAATATCATCCAATCATAATATAAAGTCATCATCGTCGTCGGCGATAACAATCATCATTTTGATCATTAGTATTCTATTTGCAACGGCGCTGCATTTTTGGTGCACGAATGTTCGAAGTCATACATTACGTCTCGTTTTAAGCTGTTTCAGCGCGTGCGTGTTTATTGAGAATTATCAAAATAATCAGAACTATCAACACAGGTTCGTTCCTTCTTTGTTTATATAGGGATTTGCGCGAGATATGTTCGAATAAAGCGTTGTTAAAGATGAATCTCGTTTATGCAGTCTGAAGCAGGATCACAATAAGGCCAGAAAACGAATTAACAATGCTACACGATGTTGAAAATTAAGCCAACGCTCGAAGATCGCTTCTCCTTTAAGTATTTCAAAAGTCAAACAAGAAGCCCAATTAACCAAGCTATTAATTTTAAAACAGGATGAAAGTAAAGCTGCAGGCTCATAAATCTCATTATCTGTTTTGAACATAGTCCACTCTGTGTAAAGTTAGGGACAGCGAGCTAATTTTAGACATCATGTGCTGCCATTGAGACGGCACCTGTCACACATTTAGCATGCCGTCACAGGGGTTCATTGACGAGACTACTTTTAACCATAGTCACTCATGTACTCGTTCTTTGCAAACAATATACATGTGAAGAGTACACCTCTCCCATGCAAACCATGAAGACCCATATCAGAGTTTAGATTTAATCATATTTTATTGCATATATCAGATATCATATACATATATCGACTAACATGTACACAATTTTACAACATATATGTATACAAATTATCAAAAGACTATAATATATTGCAAACGGGTTGGGCCACAAGTTATACCAACATTAGAGAAGGCCCTTCCCTTGATGTCAATCGTAAGTTATGATGTAATGCAGAAGAAAATATTATTAGTTTACAAAAAGAAAAGGGAAAAAAGAAACTTATTCAAATATAAAGAAGAAAAGAAAATCCATTTGTTCTCCCCCACATGTGACCACCCAGCCCAGATCCAACCAGTTGTTATCTAAATAGTTTGTGGATATTAGAATAGGTAAAGTATTATGTTCCAAAACGTTTGGTTTTTTAAATAAATTTCTGAAACTCCTTAATACTAGGTTCACACCAACGGCGCTTTGGTGGCGCTTTAAAGCGGCGTGCGAAGCGGCACCAAAGCGTAACAAAGCTTGATTAAAGCGTCAGGGTCGTAATAGATCGTGGGAAAGCTTGGATTAAAGCGGGACATTCGGCAAGAGCGCCCAATTTTTTTAAACTGTTTATGCTATGTTCACACCAACGGCGCTTTGATGGCGCTTTAAAGCGGCGTGCAAAGCGGCACAAAAGCGTAACAAAGCTTGATTAAAGCGTCAGGGTCGTAATAGATCGTGGGAAAGCTTGGAGTAAAGCGGGACATTCGGCAAGAGCGCCAAATTATTTTAAACGGTTTAAAAATTTTGGGCGCTATGTTACGAATTGATTAAAGCGCCTATAGCGTATCAAAGCTCAACAAAGCTTAACAAAGCGTAACAAAGCTCAGCAAAGCTTGACTCAAAGCGTAGGAAAGCTTAACAGAGCTTATTAAAAGCGGGGACCCCAGGCTTCACGGTCTGTCACCACTTGACACGCTTCGTTAAGATGTCTCAAGATGTGTTACGATTTGGCTAGAAGATCTGATACGAGGTCAGACGCTTTCATCAAGATGTGACACGCTTTGATACGCTTTGTTACGTTTTCATGAAGGACTCTCACGCTTTCTCAAGAATTGAGACGCTTTGATCAAGGATAGACACGTTTTGTTAGGCTTTGTTACGCTTGGCAAGCTTCCTCACGCTCTCTCACGCTCTTTCATGCTCTCCTACGATACTCACGCTCTATCTTCATCCCTATAAATGGCGCTGCTACTTGAGTACCACGCATTGCATTGTTTCAGATAGATCAGGTTCTGGTACATCTGGAACTTCTGGATCTTGTTGTTCTGTCATCGTGTTCTTGACTCAAAAAGCAATGATTTTGTGGATCTGCTGCATCTTTTTTTAGGCTCTGGATCAAAAGCGGCATGAAATCGGCGATCTTGACATTTTCCAATGCGTAACAGAACTGAACAGAGCGTAACAATGCTCAACAAAGCTTGATAATCGTATAAGAGCCTGATTTAAAGCGTCACAATCGCATCAAAGCGTAATAAAGCTTATTAAAGCGTGATTTCAAGCGTAGCAAAGCCTGATCAAAGCGGGATCAAAGCGTGAGGAACCGTAACAAGTCGGGAAATAACTCGTCCCAAAGCGGCAACCAATTCGTATCAGAGCGTATCAGAGCTTATTAGAGCGTAAGAGATCGTGATATTTTTGGGAAAGTAAACAAAGATGACGACGCTTTGCTCGCCGATTTAAAGCGCGGCATTCGCCGTTGGTGTGAACCTAGCATAAAGAGCAGCGAATTATCTTTGTATGTAAAGTCAGTGTTGCCAAATAGCACAGTATTAGTATTCAGTGTACGGAGGTGTTGTGTTTTTTGTAGAAAGAGAAGACGTTCATCATCATACATTTGACATTCAAAAATAAAATGTTCAGCATCTTCTATATCAGAGCCGCATCTACAAGTAGGGCTTTCACGTAAATGATTACGTGAAAGCCCTACTTGTAGATGCGGCTCTGATATATCAGAGTTTAGGCGTCATCTGATCAGGGTCTGTATAGTTTGTCATATTGCAATATACATGTATTGACGAAACACAACCCTAAATAGTCAGAAATGGACTAGACTAAATTGGAAACTGGAGATGTCCAATTGAATTTTCTGTTAGATCTGCCCATCTGTAACACTGAAAATGGACACTATTATGAATGTTGGATGTACAGTGTTCCCTCTCTACAAAGGCCCTTCCAACAACGGTTCCCTCCTTATAACGACGATTGCCGCTGTTCCCAAAACAATATAATGTTGTCCAACCTTTTCACGGCTGCGATATATTCTACTTAAAATTGTCGTCTGCTGTATTTTCTCAAATTTACATATGAGACATTTTGACAGAAACAAACCATATTGACGAGTGGCAAACAGCTTGAATCCAGATCAGACGCCGCGTAACGCGGCGTCTGATCTGGATTCAAGCTGTTTGCAAATGTAAGCCAATTTCCCTCCCTACAAGGACTCCCTCCGAACAACGCGCATACATTTCGTCTCCCATTGGGTGTCGTTGTAGAGAGGGAACGCTGTATTTACGTTCATTATAGCTACAGTGGAGAATCTGTTAAACGCAAACGTACGCAAACGCAAAGCACTTAAACGTAGAAAAGAACAACTTTTGAACAATTCTGATCATTCTTGTTTATCTTTGTGGCAAACAGTTTGGAGCCTGATCAGACGCCGGGTTACCCGGCGTCTGATCTGGCTCCAAACTGTTTGCAATAGAAATAATAGTTTTAGCGTAAACGCGTTTATTGGGAAAGAATAACGTTTTCTCCACTGTAAATAAGAACACATACCTCTGTTTAAGCATCCATGTATAGACACCTGTACATCTTCAAGCCCAGGTATTAATATAACGGATACTCACATAGGCTTGGTCTTATACAGACTGATATAACTGTGTAATGTGGAAGATGGACACGGATGTTTTATCTTGACCTTTAATCCCCTTAATATATTAGACCACGACTAGATCTACACATGTATTTGTAAACAGTTTGGATCCTGATAAGACGCCGAGAAACTCGGCGTCTGATCAAGATTCAAACTTTTTGACACTCATATCGTTGTTTGTTCATTTAGGAATGCGTGAAATCTAATTTTAAAAAACTCAAAGCAGACGACAATGACTTTGAAGCAGACGATTTTACGGCATTGATGGGGTTGAATTTAGCAAAATATTCGGGCTTTTTGTTTTAAATTGTTGTTTCTAAAATGTAAATTATCCTTCCTAAACCACTTTCTTCGTTAAACATGTATTACAACAACAATAAAATAAGAGCGCAACAACAACAATATACCATTGGCTGTATCTGTCACAAACGTAAGTTTGTTTCGAAACTAAATTTGGATAACTCTGGTCCGAAGCTACTATACAAATATCGTGCGGAGAGACGGTTGTTTGTACTTTTCTTATCAGGTATAGATTATGGAAGGACTCAAGTCTCTACTCTTAACCCATTTATGTCAAATGAATTCTTCCCTTGATATATATTTGAGGAGTCCATATTCCATTTAAGGGGTACCTGATCTAAAATTTTCATTTTTATTTGATTTGTGATAGAAGTACCTATTAGCAAACAGTGCATATATACTCTGATCAGACGCCGCATTATGTCTGTACTGCTTGCATACCGGTATCACGGACCCATTTATAGGACTAAAAGTCTTTGCAAAACGTTTATTAAAACAAAGGAAAACAGTTAAATCTTTGAATAGCGGCCATTTTTGCATATATACGAAACGTTGTATGTCCAAAATCGAAGCTTTCTGAAAAGACAAACACATTCAGTTTCGGTCTATCGTATAGCTACAGCAAATAATACTAGTCTGTTGTAGGCAAGCATTTGCTGTACAACCTGCGATATATGGGGTATAATTATCTAATCGGTATCGATCAAACCAGAAAATATCAATTTCACTGCATTTTTATGCTTTTTTTAAAGAACGAATATTACATCAAACATCAATGATTATGGAAATAAACTGTACTACAAATGTGTCTATAATATTTTACCTTCACCAGTTCCGTTTTCGTATCAATTCCCAGACACAGTTCAGCGACATCATTCACTTTTTTAACTCAATCACCCCTGCAACGGTTAATGGAAAATTCCAATTTCAAATATGTCTAGTCCATTATTGACTATTTAGGGTTGATTTTAACAATATATTTCAAAATGACAAACAATGAAGACCCTGATCAGAGGGCTCCTTAAGGAGCCCTCTGATCAGGGTCTACACTGTTTGCATAGGACAAGTGTAATCTCTACAGATACATTGTTTGTAAATGACGAGTATACTCGTCGCTAGGGTTAAATGCGTTAACTAACCCCGTCACACAACCCTTCTTTCGACAAGAAGAACATACGTCTGAAATCTTAATTGATTTGCTTGACAGTAAAACCTCGATATTACGACAATTAAAAAAGAATTCTAATTGATTATACCAGTGAAAGACAGCTGGAGGCTTAAAGCAAGGTGAAAGTAAAACAGAAAGCTCCTAAAGGTGCTTTCTGTTTTACTGTCACCTTGTTTTAAGCAACTACCTGCCTTGAACACGAAATAGTTTTTGTAATTTAGTGGTCGTAATAGAGAGGTTTTGCTGTGCATGCAACAAGATCATGATCTCTATGCTACAGTATAACGCCTCTAGGTCGGCCAACTAGTAAGGAAGAGTGCGTTTTAATGCAGGCGTCTGCGTAATGCAGGGTAAAGGTAATGCAGAACGCCCCTTTAGGTGATTTCTGCATTACCTTTGTCCTGCATTAAGCTGCCATCTATCTTAATTAATTGATATCACTTGAATTGAGTATCTATTTAAAGGAGTGCTATTGTTAGAGAATTTATTTATGTCCTACAAGTCATTTTCCGCAGGCATTATAATACATGTAAATTGCCCGCGGAGCTAAATATTGCAATTAAGTAAACTTGAAAATTAATGTTAACAATTTAACCGTTTCCCTCGTGATCTTTCTCTTGTGCTTGAGACAGATGTTTGCTCAAAGCAAACTGAATGTAAAGTCGAAAGCTCATTGCATGAGCTTTCTGCTTTACTTTCTGTCTGTCTCAAACAAGACTATTCCGGCCAGGAAATAGGCTACAGCGAGGAAACATGAAAATGGAAATTTGTTGGGAATACGTGTACCGGTATACAGTGGAGAGTTTGTTAACCTTATTCTTTCCGAATAAACGCGTTTATGCTAAAACTATTATTTCTATTGCAAACAGTTTAGACCCAGATCAGACGCCGGTTAACCCGGCTCCAAACCCGGCTCCAAACTGTTTGCCACTCAGTTTAAAATGAGTCGTCAAAATTGTTAAAGATTGTCATTTTACTCATTTTAATGCACTGCGTTTGCGTCTCATTTGCGTTTAAACGGGAAAGAATAACGTGTCTCTTCTGTAACACGTGCGTGAAAAAACATTTATATGTCCATTGCATTTTTAAGCCACCAAACTCTGATTAACTTAATGTCTGATCAGGCTCCAAACGGTTTGCCATTTAGAATGATAAAGATAAAGAATAAGCAACATTTTCAACCTGTCATTTCTTTATTTTATTACATTATATTAGCTTTTCGGTTAAACGGCAGCTGATGATTCTCAACTGCTATCGTGTTCTATTGCACAATAAAAACTGGTATGATTTTACTATTTCTTAAGTAACATTCTAACACGACTCGAAACCTACGGCATATAGACAAAGAATACTGAGAAACGTATATTACGTCGCGATAATGAACTGCACGCGCGGCGTTTCCATCCGCTGTTCCATTTGCCTCATACGCGTAATACATAAATAGTAATTTTACAATTAAAGTCGCGTTAGAATTAAAATTTGTTAAGTCTTAATTCTAACACGTCTCGAAACCTACGTAATAGAGACAAAAAATACCGAGAAACGTATATTACGTCGCGATAATGAACTGCACGCGCGGCGTTTCCATCCGCTGTTCCATTTGCTCCATACGCGTAATACATAAATAGTATTTTTATAATAAAAGTCACGTTAGAATTAAAATAACAAATTCGTAGGTGTCCATTACCGTGCATTAGATCACAGTTAGTCGTTAAGATGTGGGTAATTAGATCACTCGGCCTAAAGGCCTCGTGATCTAATGACTCCACATCTCAACTCCTAGCTGTGACCTAATGCACGGTAATGAACACCTACGAATTTGTTATTTCTTAAGTAAAACAGAAATCAACTAAAGGAGATTTCTGTTTTTACTGTCACCATGTTTTAGGAAAATTAACTGTCTTCAACAATTAGTAATTACAGTGGAGAAAACGTTATTCTTTCCCAATAAACGCGTTTACGCTAAAACTATTATTTGCAGTGCAAACAGTTTGGAGCCAGATCAGACGCCGGGTAACCCGGCGTCTGATCAGGCTCCAAACTGTTTGCCACCAAGATAAACATGAATTATCAGAATTGTCAAAAAGCTGTCATTTTCTACGTTTTAGTGTTTTGCGTTTGCGTACGTTTGCGTTTAAACGGGAAAGAATAACGTTTTCTCCACTGTAACACAATTTAGTGGTCGTAATAGAGAGGTTTTACTGTATAGGAGTTACGATAATA
The DNA here is from genome assembly GCA_922989275.2 of Gari tellinella. Taxonomy (NCBI): domain Eukaryota; kingdom Metazoa; phylum Mollusca; class Bivalvia; order Cardiida; family Psammobiidae; genus Gari; species Gari tellinella. The sequence continues at coordinate 6,800,860 of OV277868.1, read as the reverse complement.
CGTTAACCCTTTCACTCTCAATGACGTCATAAAGCGCATTTGAAAACAGTTTTGATCCTGATCAGACGCCGCGTGACGCGGCGTCTGATCAGGATCGAAACTGTTTTCCACTTGTTTTGAAATTACGAAAGTTATACTGCATTAAATCTAACTTTGAAACAATATTGCAGACAACACGTTTGGAGCAGACGGTGACGGGGTAAAAACATCACGATAAATTTGATCATGAAAGGGTTAACAGGCAAAGGGTACGTTTCATGATATGATATCTACGGTAGACAACTACCGACGACCTTCAGTTGGTGTTGTTTTGTAATAGCTTCCCTTGGACGCAGTGCTTCTTTACAAAACAAACGTCTGTTTTATATGAACTTTCAACTTTGACTATATTTTGGAAAATATTCAAACATTCCCATAATTCTTTTTTAATATTGTTATGCATTTTTGTAGATAATAGTATTTTAGTATTTACGCTATATTTTACATAAGAGTTACTGTATTTGTATTGTTTTGCTTTTCAATCCAATATTTTACAATTCTTTAAATACCTCTCTCTGTTTCATGCATTTCAGACGTTGATTTTATTACAATTTGTAGAGCACTGTTGAGCCGAATTCTTCACACCTGTGAGGAATTCGTAGGAATTTCATACGAATATGTCACACATGTGTGAATAGTTCGTACTGACTCTCAGCCCCCCTAACAGTAGATACGAATTCTTCACATGTCGAACTTTTTTAAAAACGAATGTAAAAAATTTGTGCATACGAAATCCTCACACTTTCCAAAAAGCTTTTAGCCACCCAGATGGATAAGGGGGCATATTAGGTTTGCTTTACTTGATATTTCACATAATGACAAAACATATGTACTAGACTGCCTGTTTAAATGATAAAAGGTCAAGGTCACACGGTCAGAAATGTCACATTTTTCAGCACTCGATATAATTAATTATAGACACATAAAACTGAAAAAATATCATGGTAATAAAAGCACTTTTGGTGGCCATATACTTTACTCGATTCCGTCGTATCAGATATTATTGGGTCCGTCTGTACGATGCATTCTAAGAACTTTATAAATGTATGGACCGGTTTCTGTGTCACCAGCTGAAGGCAAAGATAACACGTCGGGGTCGGTCACTTTTCCGTAGTCTATCTGTCCGATCGTCCGACTGTCATGGTTTTGTTTTTTACTCTAACGCCTGTTCCACTGAAGTTTTTAAGCTGAAATTTCATTTAAAGAGTTTAATGAGTAGATGTGTATTGCAAACAAAGTTCATAATTCTTGTATTAACACCGTGAGATGTATTCCCCTTTCTACATTTTTCCGGGAGATTCTGCCATTCCGAAGCTTTTGAAATTAAATTTTAATTAAGGACTATCGCGGCAGTTTTTTCGAATTTTCAAACCATTCAGATTTATTTTTTCAAATTCTGCATGTGTCTCTGGATAATTAGGGGGCTACCAAAACAAACAAGCTATTAAAAAAAGAACCAGTTCGGGGACTCCCTATTTTTATTTCATATTTCTGCACAACAGGATATATACTAGCAATATGCAAAAAAAATAAAAAATGAATGTTTTGAAAATTCGAACAAACTTCCGCGATAGTCCTTAAATACCAGACGGGCAACGGTTTTAAGACGGGCGACCGTCATCGCCCGATATTGGTTATCGTGGGTTCAATATATGCACGAGGTTTATAAAGACGCGCTGATTTCACTTCTTTGTTATGTTGCTCACTTGTTGCTCACTTTCTTACATGGAACCATACAACCGATTGCCTTATCGTATAGTCCACAGCATGGGCATTCAGTAATAACGTGCAATACTGTGGGAGACCGAAAGGAAACCGGTGATATCCGGTTGCCAGACGGCGCCGGTCTAAAGAGTGACACATGAGGACACTTTTTTTATGTAGAAAACTGTCCTTGGGACTTGCTTTGGCATACATGTAAAATGACCCGGGATGTTAATTTTCTGAGTCGAAAAGTGTCCCGGGGTCACACTTCTGCGTGGTGGGGACACTTTTCGTCATTACACCGGCCGGTATAGGATAGGCAAAAGCCGGATGTAGACGGCCTTGCCCGACCTCTGACACGCTTGTATACGTTTGTATATTTGGTCAAAAGCTTTCTCGGGTCCGATCGACGTGTAAGGTGCCCGGAAACGACCGATTTTAAATCGATGTCGTTTCGATGACCGTCGTTGAAACTAGCTTTTAACTCCACTTTAAAATCAAACCGAGGCCAAGAATTCTGAGTTCATACTATGTAAACAGTATTTCAGTCATATCTAGACATAAAGCTAATTGCAGATGGGAGAAGAAACCGGATGCACGTCATAAACTGTATCAGGTAAAAATATGCATCTGGGTAAAAGCACCGAATTTCCGATAGCCAGCTTGAAGGCTTCTCCAAATGAAAAAGCCCAAGTGTTCAGATTGGGATTCGAACCAACAACAGTAAGGAGCTAAGTGAGTGGATGTCAAAGTCACTATGATCACTGGACCACGGCCACGGGTCCCATCCCTCTCCATCCCGTTAAGAATACCAACAATCTACCAGCATTCGGCCGCAACCTGTCGGTCGTTGGCCTATTATGCCTCAAAGGAAGCCGAGAACTAAGCATAAACTCAACGGAACTTAAGTTTGATCATGGGATAAAAAGGGATGCACTTATCCACAGATAATTCTTCGGATATAGGTCGGCTGTTTAAGAGCTTTTTTTATCAAATCGTAAAAACTGCATGTAAAAGGGTGGATAACACAGTTTTAGCGCACCCGCTTCTTAACAATGTCGTTACAGTACGTGAGAGGGTCGCCTGTCCGAAGACGTTGGGTTTCCCTAGTACTCTAGTGTCATCTCACAATACGACGCAATACACCATCTTTTGCGCTATGGAAAGTGATTTGCCTAAGTTGTTAGAACTTGTTTCATAAGGAAATGTTAAACGGAAGGTGATGTGTGAAGAATCCGTAGGTACCAACAGGTCGTTAAAAAAGGGGGTACGGAAACCTCACACTGCCATTGTGTGACATATTCGTACGAAATCACCACACATTGGTCACACGAGTGGAAGAATTCGTACGAATTCTTCACACGTCTGATTACGGTGTGAATAATTGGTAGTGTGAAGAATTCGGCTCAACAGAGCACCCCCCCAAAAAAGTATACATACCCTGATTAGAGGACTCTCCTGCATTGGAAAAGTGTACTCTTTATAGGCATATTGTTTGCAAATAACGAATATAATCGTCATCTAGTTAATACTCTAAGAGACGTGTGGACATGTATATATGTATTTACTATTATTTGTTTCTGTTGTAACTTGTTCTGTTTATAGATCTATAGAAGATATATGTATGTAGTACATTTATGGAGGGCCTCATGGGAGATTAGTCGTTTGACTAAATGAGACACCCTCGTTAAATAAAGTCATTCAGTCATTCATTCATTCATGAGAATTCCATGTTCAACAGTTACGTCCATTGTAAACAGTTTGGAGACATACAGTGGAGAATCTGTTATTCTTTCCCAATAAACGCGTTTACGCTAAAACTATTATTTGCAACTGCAAACAGTTTGCGTTTAAACGGGAAAGAATAACAGATTCTCCACTGTATCAGACACCGTGTAAACAGATACCCGAGTAGTATCCAAACTGCACATTTAGGTTCACTCTTGCGAGGCGATAAGATGCATAGTTCCCTCACGTACAGTGGAGAATCTGTTATTCTTTCCCGTTTAAACGCAAACGTACGCAAACGCAAAGCACTAAAACGTAGAAAAGAACAACTTTTGGACAATTCTGATAATTCTTGTTTATCTTGGTGGCAAACAGTTTGGAGCCTGATCAGACGCCGGGTTACCCGGCGTCTGATCTGGCTCCAAACAGTTTGCACTGCAAATAATAGTTTTAGCGTAAACGCGTTTATTGGGAAAGAATAACACATTCTCCACTGTACCAAAAACATGTTTCTAGTTTTGAAGACAGGTGACCACTTAAAGCAGGTTGAAAGTAAAGTAGAGCGTCCTTAAGACGCATTCGACTTTAATTCCTGCCTGATTTAAGCTACCTTCTGCTAGGATATACAATATTATACTTACGGTATTTATTCATGCCTGTATAAAGTGGAACTTTTGTCTTAGAGGAATAAATGAAAGGCGTAAAAGGGCGTTTTTACGGACTAATTGGTTAAAAGGGCATGTTAAAAAGGCTTACAGAAAAACAATACATCTTTAAGCGGGTATTCTTTGAAGCATGCATCTAAAGCCGATTCCTTGCTTAATGGAGAGTAAAGCTAAAGTTGGGCGCTTCAAGCGTTCTCTTTAGAATTGTCTTGCATGGAGCTGCTACCTGAAATAAAGCTGTATACATGCACCTCTAAAATACAAGTATCTATGTGTACTTTATGCAGCTGAAATTTTTTAAAGGAGCGTTATGCTGTACCCGTGTTCTTTATTGTGCTACACTGAAAACAACCGAAAACAACTACTTAAGCCTCTTTAGAATGGCCATTTAAGTCTAGTTTTACTGTGATCAAAGCTTCTTGATCATTATTACTTTTGACACGGACGGCTCTCAACCAGAGTATGCATTACATTTTCTGTTTAACATGTTCAGCGACCACCTGGTTTTAAGACTATTTAACTGGTCATTTTATCATTTACTCCGTTCCTTTTTTCTATAGGTGCATGTATGAATACAGGTGATCACTTAAATAATGTTGAAAGTGAAGCCGAAAGCGTCTTTAGACGCATTCTGCTTTACTTTCAGCCAGCTTAAAGCTATATGTACCATCTGCTAGGATATAGAAATTATTTCTTATGCTGCATTTTCATGATTGTATGAAGTGGTGTTATATTTTTCAGTTGAGGAATAAATGAAAGTTGTAAAATGTATTTATGGAGTAATGGATTACAAGTACAGTGGAGAATCTGTTATTCTTTCCCAATAAACGCGTTTACGCTAAAACTATTATTTGCAGTGCAAACAGTTTGGAGCCAGATCAGACGCCGGGTAACCCGGCGTCTGATCAGGCTCCAAACTGTTTGCCACCAAGATAAACAAGAATTATCAGAATTGTCCAAAAGTTGTTCTTTTCTACGTTTTAATGCTTTGCGTTTGCGTACGTTTGCGTTTAAACGGGAAAGAATAACAGATTCTCCACTGTAATCACAGAGACACGAAGAGAGAGAAAAAGCATGTGGAAGACAGGCTTTCAATTTATTCACCCATGAAACTTTAAAATTCTCAATTCTAGTCTTAAAAAGGTCTAGTCTTATTTTTTACAATTTAGGTTTGCTGTGTATATGTATTGCTGTTTTGTTTGCAGTATATTGCAAAATGACAGAACAGTACAGAACAGAACATACTTTTATTCAGATTTGTACAGAGTACATCAACTGAATCACAAAGAAATAATTATATATACGACTTGTACAATAAATGTCATCCATTGACAACAGGACAAAGTACCTGTGTCTGCAAAATGACACATAGTGCCACCGACCGTGATCAGAGGGCTCCTCTAGCAGACCTCTGGTCTGGATTTTCAATGTTTGCATTGGACAAGTGTAATCTTTAGAGACACACTGTTTTCAAATGGCATTAGGGGTTCATGGTTTAAGATATAAAATGGTGATATTAGGAATCCATATAAGGAGAGTATTTCAAAAACTAAACTCTTTATTACTGCATTAAACCCAATGGTGTGAGTACGTAACCTCATACGTTTTGGTGTTGAAATGAATGAAAAATGCCGGATTTGTTCAGTTTACTCCCTCTTATCTGGAGCCTTGGATAGGAGATAAGAAGATTTGTTGACAGTGATAGAGATCAGGTGTTTAGAGATCAAGACGTGATTTACAAAAATCTAGGACCTAATTAATGTAGGATTGACCTATAAGATATTGTATTTGATAAGGCAAAGAATTGACATTGAATGTGCAATGGGCTAGATATGATATAAATGGGTCAATCACCAATGACAAAAATCCCCGTTATGTACTCCAATCCTCTTAGTGAGCTGATCGGCAAAGGCACTTCGCGGTCGTGCCTTCGACTTATGCACGGCTTAAACAAAACCGAACTAAAGCCCAGTTAATTCTTCATTTGCTACGAAACCGTCTGCTCCACAATTGTCGTCTGCAACTATTTTTATTATTTTTTTTATTTTATTTTTTAAATTGAACAGATTTATAGCAATGAGAGTTTAACTAAACAGTTTGGATCGATCAGGCGTATCGTTTTGTGTCGTTTGATCCGTTTCCAAACATTTTGTTAATTCTGGTTAATTAAGGCACGGCTAGCAGATGAAGGGTTAATATTTTGGTATGCTGAGTTTTTGTGATATCTGGTGCAAACCGTGTGGATCCAGATGAGACACGGAGTAACTCAGTGTCTTATCTGGATCCAATCTGTTTGAAATATTAGTGGTATTTTCTTAAAGAAACAGCAGATGAATGAAGTCTATTGATTGCTGCAGACAAAACATCCCGAAAGTGTTAAAGGTATAATTTGTTTTTCTATCATTTTAACAGCCATCTGATATCGTCTGTTGTAAATATTGTCCCCAGCTTTTATCCCTCAAATTCAATTTTTAGGCTTTTGTCAGAATACAAAAATATTGATATAGATGCAGATGCAAATCAATCTGCATCCTGATCTGTTGCCAAATCATTGAGCGTCTGATTCGGATCTGTTTACAAATGTCAGTTTAGTTGGGTTTGGTAGGGGAAAGGTTTGAAATCGGAGATTATCACTGCATATGTTTGTAAGTTACAGTAAAACCTCGCTATTACGACCACTAAATTATGTTAATTATTAGGGTGTTTACGATAGGTGACCGCTTAAAGCAAGGTGACAGTGAAACAGAAAGCTCCTATAGGAGCTTTCTGTTTCACTGTAACCTTGTTTTAAGCTGTCACCTGTCTATTATACACTCAATTAGCCTTCTTTTTAGTGGTCGTAATAGCGAGGTTTTACTGTATAATCTATAACGTGCATTAAAGCCGTTGAATTGTTCAAATATTTGCCGGTGTAAATAAAGGCATTAACGTAGGATTGCTGCATTAAACCTGTTATATTTTTGCAAAAGTGCCAAATTATCAATTATTATTTGACCTTTAGATAACACATAATGGCCATGTTTTGAACTCAGGACATTGTTTCGTTGTTGTTGTTTTTTTGTGTGGTTTTTTTTGCAAAAACATCGTAGCAATTGTAAGTCTGATAGTTCTAACGAAAGCGATTCAACGTTTGAGTCGTGAGTGAAAATGCTTTCATATGCATGTACATTTGTATTTATTTTAATAGAGAATGTACACCTAATGATTCTAGACAAGTGACACTTAGTGTGATTTTTTACTCACCTGAGCTAGTTCAGGGTGAGCTTTTGCAAGTCTTGAATTTCCGGCGTCCGACGTGCGGCGTCCGTCGTCCGTCGTCAACAGTTTTAGTGTTTACACTCTAGAGGCCACACTATTTATCAAATATTTTTCAAACTTGCTCAGATTGTTTATTACCATAAGAGTTCGGATGAGTTCGATTATGGTTGAAATAGAACCAATATATCAAGAGTTATCTACCTTTGAATTGCTGAAAATGCTATATTTAACAGTGTTTACACTATAGAGGCCACACTATCTATCTAGTCTTTCTTGAATTTGCCCAGATTGTATATTACCATAAGAGTTCAGATGAGTTCGATTATGATTGAAATCAGACCAAAAGATCAAGAGTTGTATCTACCTTTGAATTACTAGAAAATGTCATATTTAACCGTGTTTACACTCTAGAGGCCACACTTTTTATCCAATATATCTCAAACTTGCTCATATTGTATATGATCATAAGAGTTTAGATGAGTACAATTATGATTAAAATCAGACTAATAGGTCGAGAGTTATCTACCTTTGAATTACCATATTTAAGGGTGTTTACACTCTAGAGGCCACAATTGTTATACAATTTTTCTCAAACCTGCTCAGATTGTATATTGCCATAAGATTTCAAATGAGTTCGATTATGGTTGAAATCGACAGAATAGGTCAATAGTTATCTGCTCTTCAATTGCTGAAAATGCCATATTTTACAGTGTTTACACTCTTGAGGCCACATTTTTTATCCAGTCTTTTTCAAACTTGCTCAGATTGTATATGACCATAAGAATTTGAATAAGTGTGATAATGGGTGAAATCGGACAAATAGGTCAAGAGTTATCTGCCCTTGAATTGCTGAAAATGCCATATCTAACAGTGTTTACACTATTGCAGCTACAGTTTTCAATGGGTTTTGATTATACTTGCACACAAATTATATATCTATAAGTTCTCGAAGGAGTGCAATTATTGTTGAAATCTAAACCCCGCGTCTGATCAGCCTCCAAACTGTTTGCCACTCAGATTAAAATCAATAGTCAGAGTTATCAAAATGTTGCAATTTTCTCTATTTTATTGCAATGTGTTTTAGTTTCGTTTTCGTTTAAACGGGAAAGAATCTTCTCCACGGTAATTTCAATGCATTACTTTATCATCTTTGTTCTTGTCTCAGTAAGTAATGATTTGTTTTCAACTTCAGTTTTGCTCCGAGATTCCATCTGGGTGTAAAAAAGTTTGGATTCAGATCAGACCAAACATCTGTTGAAATGTAGTCGCCTGCATAATTATACACATTTACATCTCCAGTTTTGATGTATGACATTTGGGCTGAAAAGAAAACATTGACATACGAGTTTCAAATATATTTAGGATCTTGATGAGATGCGGAGAAACTTGGCCTCTTTGCTTGAATCAGGATGATACACATATCGGAGAAAATATTAATTCCAGTCTCAAATTAAGTTATGTCAATTTTTGACTATTTATGGTTGTTTCATATAATGTATTTGCAAAATTACAAACGGTGTAGATCTTGATCAGAGGGCTCATGAAGGAACCCTCTGATCTGGGTCTACAGTTCACATTGGACAAATGTACTCTTTCAATATACTCTGTCTTGTAAAGGGTGCGTATTATAAGCGTCAAAAGAGATCAATGGGTTAACCCTTTCGTAATCAAATTTATCGTGAGGTTTTTACCCCTTCACCGCCACGGTGTTGTCTGCTTCAATACAGTTGTTTACAATATCGTTTCAAAGTTAGATTTGATGCTGTATTTATAACTGACGTTATTTCAAAACAAGTGGCAAACAGCTTTGATCCTGATCAGACGCCGCGTGACGCGGCGTCTGATCAGGGTCAAAACTGTTTGCAAATGCGCCTTATGACGTCATTGAGAGTGAAAGGGTTAAATGCGCCCAGGTATGTTGTTCTTAAAACGCCACTTAGCCTGACCTAAATTTTAAAAGAAAAATGTTTGGTTTGTTGTTATATAACATTTGCCAGTGTCCATGCTGATGAGAGTTATATTACTGACCTCACACTGACCTACTTTCATTATATTGGTCATTATTTGCTACAGTACAGTGGTCACAGTAATACATCCACCCCATACGTGAAGAAACACAAAGTTATTTCACATCTTCACTGCCTTACCCCGAGTACAATAGGTACTATCCATCGAAAATACACGATATCCATATGTTTTGCATCGACAAAATATTTCATATTAACGACATTAATGCTATCTTCATGTTTGCAATCGACAGTAATCCTATCTGCATGCTCTCCGAGACAATGATACTAATCGTTATGTTTTACATGGAAATGCACATCTTCCATGTTTCCAAAGACAAATCACTGTATTTTTCATGTTTAAATGGACAATGCATGATATCTTGGGTCTCAAATGAGAAATACATGCTACCTTCATTGCCGCGGAGAATGCATACTATCTTTGTGTTTACAATATACAACACATGCTGTTCCATGGACGATGCATGCTGTTCAAAGGAAATGCACGCTGTTCCATGAAAAATGTATGTTGTTTCTTGTACAATACATACTGCTCCTAAGAAACTGCAAGTTACCGGAATCTTCAATTGTCTGTGATTTTCTTTGTGTTTTCTAGGATAAGCAACTAAATACAGTACTCCCTCCCTACAACGGCCCTCCAAACAACGATTCCCTCCTTAAAACGACCCTTGCCGCCGTTCCCTAAACAGGACGATTATTTCTAACGCTGTTACTGCTGTAATATCGTCTGCTTAGAGTTGTCGTCTGCTGTTTTTCTCAAAGTTACATAATGGACATTTTGACAACAAAAACCTGAATGACGAGTGACAAATAGCTTGAATCCAGATCAGACGCCGCGTAACGCGACGTCTGATCTGGATTCAAGCTGTTTGAAAATGTAAGCCAATGTTCCTCCCTATAACGACTCCCTCCGAACAACGCACACTAATTTTGTCTCCCATTGGGTGTCGTTGTAGAGAGGGAGCGCTGTTGAGCCGAATTCTTCACACTATGAATTCTTCACACCGTAATCAGACGTGTGAAGAATTCGTACGAATTCTTCCACTCGTGTGACCAATGTGTGAAGATTTCGTACGAATATGTCACACAATGGCAGTGTGAGATTTCCGTACCCCCTTTTTTAACGACCTGTTGGTACCTACGGATTCTTCACACATCACCTTCCGTTTAACATTTCTTTATGAAACAAGTTCTAACAACTTAGGCAAATCACTTTCCATAGCGCAAAAGATGGTGTATTGCGTCGTATTGTGGGATGACACTAGAGTACTAGGGAAAACCAACGTCTTCGGACAGGCGATCCTCTCACGTACTGTCACGACCCGGGATAGAACTCGGGATGCATTGTTAAGAAGCGGGTGCGCTAAAACTGTGTTATCCACCCTTTTACATGTAGTTTTTACGATTTGATCAAAAATGCTCATAAACAGCCGACCTAAATCCGGAGAATTATCTATGGATAAGTGCAGCCCTTTTTATCCCATGATCAAACTTAAGTTCCGTTGAGTTTATGCTTAGTTATCGGCTTCCTTTGAGGCATAATATTAATAGGCCAACGACCGACAGATTGCCGGCCGAAAGGTGGTAGATTGTTGGTATTCTTAACGGGATAGGGAGGGATGGGACCCGTGGCCGTGGTCCAGTGCTCATAGTGACTATGGCTTACACTCACTTATGTCCTTACTGCTGTTGGTACGAATCCTAATCTGAACTCTTGGGCTTTTTCATTTGGAGAAGCCTTCAAGCTGGCTATCGGAAATTCGGTGCTTTTACCCAGATGCAAATTTTTACCTGATACAGTTTATGACGTGCATCCGGTTTCTTCTCCCATCTGCAATTAGCTTTATGTCGAGATATGACTGAAATACTGTTAACATAGTATGAACTCAGAATTCTTGGCCTCGGTTTGATTTTAAAGTGGAGTTAAAAGCTAGTTTCAACGACGGTCATCGAAACGACATCGATTTAAAATCGGTCGATTCCGGGCACCTTACACGTCGATCGGACCCGAGAAAGCTTTTGACCAAATATACAAACGTATACAAGCGTGTCAGAGGTCGGGCAAGGCCGTCTCCATCCGGCTTTTGCCTATCCTATACCGACCGGTGTAATGACGGAAAGTGTCCCCACCACTCAGAATTGTGACCCCATTTTTCGACTCAGAAAATTGACCTCCCGGGTCATTTTACATGTATTATGCCAAAGCAAGTCCCAAGGACAGTTTTCTACATCAAAAATTGTCCATGTGTCACTCTTTAGAGGGGGACACATTTCCTCTTTACACCGGCGCCCGTCTGGCAACCGGATAACACCGGTTTCCTTTCGTCTCCCACAGTATCGCACGTTATTTCTGAATGCCCACGATGTGGACTATAGGTAAATTTTGTGCGCTGAACCGTGACTGAGCTTTTCTATTTATAGAAGTTGCAACCATTCCATCTTATGGGTAAGTTAGGGTTCAAACCTTAACTTGATATGTAAAATAAGAGTTTAAGACCTATATGTCTTCGTGGTCGAGGTAGTAGAATAGTGTTTTACTGGGTATGGTCATGAGTTCGATACCCAGCGATTCCTTTCATTTTTTCTTTTTGGTTGGGAAAGGTATTTTTGTACTACACATGACGATAACCACAAGGAACCTTTAGGAAGTGTTCAGTGTTTAAATATATATTATTCAATTTCTTATTACATTTAGTTATAACCACATTGTTCAAACTAAAGATGCTACGACAGACAAAACCACCGCGTCAATAGTCTAAATTTCCATAGCACAGAAGCTTGTAGAAAATGTCTACGAGCCTGTATGAAGGAGAAGCAGAAGCGATATAAATTTCCATTGGATCTAATCCGAATCCCACATAACTTATATGGGGTAACCCTAAGTACCTAACACATTGCACCCTAACGACAAGTATAATCGTCATTTAGAAAGAGTATACTCCACTTGTCCCATGAAAACAGTGACCACCCAGATCAGAAGGCACCTTAAGCAGCACTTTGGTCAGGGCAACACTGTTTATCATTTAGCAATTGGCATACATTATCTAGACTTAATTGGAAATTTGAATTGCCAATTGTCATTTCAGTGATAAATGAATTAATGCAATGGTTTTCTAAAAGTGAGAAACTGGACACATAGGGTAACATTTTACATACATTTTAAACTTCACAACATTTAACGTTTAGTATGTCCATGACACATTTTGCATAATATGTTGAACAATTCAAATAAGTAATTGTTTGAAAACGTATGCGCTAATAGATAATAATAATAATTTTGAAAAAAAAAGCAAATCCTACAGCCTTTTACACTATAGCAAGTACCCTAACCCGCTACCAATTACTCTAACTCGATTATTGATTTAGTTTCAATACAAACAGCATTATATCCTTAGTGTACCATGAAAGGTAGGTAACTCCTGAACAAATTCATGGTTTGTGATGCGTTTTACCTATACGGGTGGACTCGTCCTAAAGGTCACAGCTCACGGGTCAAAATCGGACTATACACGATAAGGCAACCGGTAGTATGGTTCCATGTAAGAAAGTGAGCAACATAACAAAGAAGTGAAAACAGCGCGTCTTTATAAACCTCATTCATATATTGAACCCACGATAACCAATATCGGGCGATGATGGTCACCCGTCTTAAAACCGATGCCCGTCCGGTATTTAAGGACTATCACGGCAGTTTGTTCGAATTTTCAAAACATTCATTTTTTTTTTAATTTTCATATTGCTAGTATATATCCTGTTGTGCAGAAATATGAAATAAAAATAGGGAGTCCCCGGACTGGTTCTTTTCTTAATAACTTTCTTGACACGTGCTTTTGATCATTAAATCTCAGAAATCCCCTCTCCAGCGTTGTAATTTCCTTAAATGTTGGAATTTTCATATGTTTTCACAAAATAGAAAATAATAGGAGCAACATATTATTCCTCAATAAAGGGAACACATCAAATAGTTATTTTTCAAAGTTTTTTCTCCTACAGTTCTTACATTCAGATTTTGACAAAATTTTCCCAAATATTGATAAAGCATTAATTTACTGAAATCACTAATAAAAAGTATAGGTACCCGAACTATTTTTTCTAAAAAATACAAATGTCTGCATAAAGAGTAACGCATGTCAATCCAGTTACATATAGGGTTATCTATAAATGATATATGTTAACCACTTTTAAATGCTAGAACGTGTCTAAATCCACTGTTAAAAAATAACTATTTGATGTGTTCCCTTTATTGACGAATAAAACGTTGTTTCCATGTTTTTATTGCTACTTCCTCCTATTCTTTTCAATTTTATAAAAACATATGCATAACCCAATATCTGAGGAAAATTACAAAGCTGAAGAGGGGTGTTCTGAGATTTTATGATCAAAAGCACGTGTCTCTGGATAATTAGGGGTTTACCACAAAAACAAAAACAAGCTATTAAGAAAAGAACCAGTTCGGGGACTCCCTATTTTTATTTCATATTTCTGCACAACAGGGTATATGCTAGCAACATGCAGAATTTGAAAAAAAATCTGAATGGTTTGAAAATTCGAAAAAACTGCCGCGATAGTCCTTAATAAAATTTAATTTCAAAAGCTTCGGAATGGCAGAATCTCCCGGAAAAATGTAGAAAGGGGAATACCTCTCACGGTGTTGATACACGAATTATGAACTTTGTTTGCAATACACGTCTACTCACTAAACTCTTTAAATGAAATTTCAGCTTAAAAACTTCAGTGGAACAGGCATTAGAGTAAAAAACAAAACCATGACAGTCGGACGATCGGACAGATAGACTACGGAAGAGTGACCGACCCTGACGTGTCATCTTTGCCTTCAGCTGGTGACACAGAAACCGGTCCATACATTTATAAAGTTCTTACAGACGGACCGAATAATATCCGATACGACGGAATCGAGTAAATTATATTGTCACCAAAGTGCTATTATTTCAGTTTTATGTGTCTATAATTAATTATATCGAGTGCTGAAAAATGTGACATTTCTCACCGTGTGACCTTGACCTTTTATCATTTAAACAGGCAGTCTAGTACATATGTTTTGTCATTATGTGAAATATAAGACCTCTATCAAGTAATGCAAAACTAATATGTCCCCTTATCCATCTGGGTGGCTAAAAGCTTTTTGGAAAGTGTGAGGTTTTCGTATGCACACAATTTTTACATTCGTTTTTAAAAAAATTCTACATGTGAAGAATTCGTATCTACTGTCAGGGGGGCTGAGAGTCAGTTATTCACACATGTGTGACATATTCGTATGAAATTCCTACGAATTCCTCACAGGTGTGAAGAATTCGTAGTGTGAAGAATTCGGCTCAACAGAGCGCTGTACACGGTTTCTTAGTGAAATACATGTGCTGTCAACTTTTGATGATTCATGCCGATAGAAGCATACTTTTAGAATGTTGAATTATGTAAACCAGGTTATACGGCTGACCTAGTGAACATCTGCTGTGGTAAGCGTAAATGGCCATTGGGAATTAGAAAATATAGTTATATATAGATGGTGTTTTCATTTCTTCTGCTGTGATAATAAAACAGATAATAGACTATATAAATCTAGACTGCCCGAGAATTTGCAATCAGGAATATTGTTTGTATTTTGTAAGTTGTCGGGTTATGACCGGATGACACTTGAAAGGAAAATGTATCTTTAACACCATTGTCAAAGCACAATATACAAAGGTATTTGCAAACAGTTTTGATTCTAGAAAAAGACGTCGAATAAATGGGTGTCTAATCAGCAATTCAGCATCCAGACTGTTTGGTACATACAGTGGAGAATCTGTTATTCTTTCCCAATAAACGCGTTTACGCTAAAACTATTATTTGCAGTGCAAACAGTTTGGAGCCAGATCAGACGCCGGGTAACCCGGCGTCTGATCAGGCTCCATACTGTTTGCCACCAAGATAAACAAGAATTATCAGAATTGTCCAAAAGTTGTTCTTTTCTACGTTTTAGTGCTTTGCGTTTGCGTACGTTTGCGTTTAAACGGGAAAGAATAACAGATTCTCCACTGTACCTCAATATTTCTTCAATAATGTTAGAATTTTAAATAGGTTGAATCACTATTCGGCTTCTAATATGGACTGAACCTGTATTTGTAAATGCCAGTCAAGTCTCTTTTCACAACAGATGGGGAATCCAACCAGCTGGCTTGCGAAACGTCTGTGGCGCTACCCAGTTGTCAACTTGAGCCTGGAACAGTGCACAGTGGAGAAAGTGTTATACTTTCCCAAAAAAACGCGTTGACGCTAAATCTGTTGTTTCCATTGCTTGCAAACAGTTTGGAGTCAGATCAGACGCCGGGTAACCCGGCGTCTGATCAGGCTCCAAACTGTTTGCCTCTCAGATTAAAACTTGAAAATAAATAGTAAGAAAGTTCATAAAACTGTAATTTTCAACATTTTAGTACACTTCGTTTGCGTTTCGTTTGCGTTTTAATGGGAAAGAGTAACGTCTTCTCCACTGCATAAAAGGCTTCTGGCGTTACCGTCACTTGTAATTAGCTGGACGTTGCGGTATGACAGACATACTGTTAATAATTTGAACCCCAGTCACGCAAATAGCGTCATTTAATAAAAAGTACATTTTCTCCTATGCAAAAATCGCAAACCAAGAACAGAGTGTTTGTCAAAATTATTGGAATACTTTGATATAAATCAATCTAAACTGTAAAAATTGAACGAGACAAATTGGAAATTGGAAATGTCCATTTGAAGTTTCAGGGAGGAAAGGGTTAAAGCGACGTAAAAAACATAACAAATATAATCTCATTGTACAACACAATGGCTAATAATAAGATTTTGGCTTAACAAACAATAAGACAATAAATACATGTATTACATGTAACTCTTTGCATGCTTGCGGCGGAATCGTGTTTATCTGTGCAAACAGTTTAGATCCTGATGAGACGCCGCGTAATGCAGAGTCTCATCAGGACCGAAACTGTCTAACACACTGATCTTAATTTGAAAAGAAAATTTTGAAACTTCAATGTTTAGAACAATAGCCGACGACAATTGTTGCAGACGGAAATGAATACGCAGCATGCATAGAATTAACCGAACCGTGATTATATGTGCAAACAGTTAAGTTCCTGATAAGACGCCGCGTAATGCGGCGTCTCATCAGGACCGAAACCGTTTGACACGCTTATCCTGTTTTGAAAAGGAAAAAAATGAAAATCTACTTTTAGAAAATAGCAGACGACAATTGTTGCAGACGGAAATAAATACGCAGCATGCAAAGAATTAACCGAACCAAATCTATGGTTTATTGACATTTTTTCAGTAACTGATACCCAAAAGTGTTACAATCGTCTTTAAAGTTTAAACCTCTTCTCTGCGAAGACGTCATCTGCTTAAAACACGTGTCGTCTGTTTTTAAAACTTATATTTAAAAAAATAGGTATTTTGATTTAAGACATATTGAAATCATTGTCAAACAGTTTGGACCCTGATCAGACGCCGCGTTACGCGGCGTCTGATCAGGATCCAAACTGTTTTCAAATAACAATCGTACTCGAGGTATGGCAGTGAAGGGGTTAAAACTCTATGTTTCTATTGACTTTTGAATTCCTTCCAAGACTAAGACCCCGTTTTTACATTATCTTCAATCTTTGCTCTGGTTAACTAAAACAATATCTATGAAGATAGTATTATTTAAAGCTGGTGTCAGATTTCTTTTCTCTCTCGCGGTAACTACTTCGCGGGTCATTTTACATAACGATTGACGGGACTACTTTCTTTTTTTGCAGCGTGATGCAAGGCGGTAAGGAACGAAATACTCAACTCAATTTTATTACTGCTTGGGTTCATAAATTACATGAACAGCAAAAGCATCAAATAATATACATACATGTACATAAGTTATAAATAATATCAAAAGTGGGTGTGTCAGTGAGGTCTAATATAGATTGAAAGTACTAGGAAACGACTACTTTAAATAGTTTCTTTTGCATTAATACAAGTTTATTAAAACACGTGCAATATACTGACAATGTATTTCTTTTGGTCTCTAGATAAGGTAGCTTAAAACGACCATTCTCATTAATGTATGTGCCAAACAACTCATTAGAACCGTCTAATGGAGACAATTTTAACACAGTCATATTTCTACTTTACAAGCAGGGTACCTGTAAAAAGTAGACATGTCATGTCCAAACATTGTATATAGATCCACACCAAAGGGCCCCTAAAGGAGCATGCCACGGTGGGAGAGATGTTGTCATTAACAGTTAAAACGAAACGAAACGCAAACGCCATACAATAAAATGCAGACAGGCCTGTCTTACGAAAAGTCGTACGACAAAAACGGTCGTAAGTCAAAACTCTGAAATACATATAATTTCTGAAACCTACATCTAACCCTGTCTTTTGACATATCTTAGGAATCGTCTTGAAAAGACGATTCCAAAGTGATGTCACAAGACAAGAATAGATGTTTATAGAAACAAATAAAGATTGACAATTTTAGAATCTGACTTACGACAATATTTGTCGTACGACGTTTCGTAGGACGGGTCCCTGGAGGGCAGTCACTAATATTGGTAGAACTTATGGCCCAACCTCTTTTTTCTTATATTTGTATTTTATTAAAAATATTTATGGCAATAAAATATGTTTTGTAGCGTTTTGTTGGAAGAGAATTACGTCTTCTCCCCTGAAATAGTTGTACATGTAATTGTATTAGAGTGTTCCCGTTCTGCAACGGCCCTCCCAACAACGAACCCCTCCTTACAACGACCATTGTATTAATTCCCTACACGGCACACTTATGTCTAATGCTTTTACTTCTGCAATATCGTCTGCTTAAAATAGTGTCTGCTGTTTTTTCTCAACGTTACATATAAATGGAGATTTTGATCAAATAAATATAATGACGAGTGACAAACAGCTTGAATCCAGATCAGACGCCGCGTGACGCGGCGTCTGATCTGGGTTCAATCTGTTTGTAAATGAACAACAAGTCTTATTTCCCCTCACTATAACGACTCCCTCCGAAAAACACACACAATCTGTGTCTCCCATTGGGTGTCGTTGTAGAGAGGGACCACTGTATATTCATACTACTATTTTAATTCGTTCATGAACCTGTTGTTGTGCAAAGTCACTGGTCCAAAGCACAAACATTAATTTTGTCAAAATCAATTGAAATATTTTACTGCCATATTCTCGATTGCTTAAAACATGTCTGAAATTTTCTTTCAAAATCAAATCCAAACTGAATTCAGATGCCAGTAAAAGTCGCGCTTGGTACTGAAAAAGTTGACCCCTTTACTGCCACGACGCCACATACACTCTAAATAATTGTCGTCTGCTTTTATTTCTAAAATCTTAATTTTATGAATTTTGACTGAAGAAATATTGGAATGAATGTCAAACAGTTTGAATCCTGATTGGACGCTGCGTAACGCGAGGTCCGATCAGGTTCCAGACAGTTTGCAAATGATTATTGTACTCGGGTAAGGCAGTTAATAGGGATAGCCGGACCATTTGTAATATTTTACAAAGCGTTGGTAATTTAGATTAACGTGTTTTTGCGTACAGTGGAGAAAACGTTATTCTTTCCCAATAAACGCGTTTACTCTAAAACTATTTTTTCCATTGCAAACA
Organism: Gari tellinella; assembly: GCA_922989275.2. Classification (NCBI taxonomy): domain Eukaryota; kingdom Metazoa; phylum Mollusca; class Bivalvia; order Cardiida; family Psammobiidae; genus Gari; species Gari tellinella. Next base: position 6,781,803 of record OV277868.1, on the reverse strand, counting down.
GTTTGGAGCCAGATCAGACGCCGGGTAACCCGGCGTCTGATCAGGCTCCAAACTATTTGCCACCAAGATAAACAAGAATTATCAGAGTTGTCCAAAAGTTGTTCTTTTATACGTTTTAGTGCTTTGCGTTTGCGTACGTTTGCGTTTAAATGGGAAAGAATAACAGATTCTCCACTGTAGCTTAATGTTAAGATCCGCTACCGTTCGATATTTAAATATTGCGGCTTTTGGGGGTTTAAAGGCAGATAGTTGCTTAAAGCAAAATTAACGTAAAGCAGAAAGCTCCCAAGGGAGCTTTCTGCTTTACTTTAATATTGTTTTTAACTTCTCTGTGTCTTTAAAACAATAAATATTTACTATTTTGAGTTCTCATAACTTCAAGATTTAGTGTTGTGTGAAAATACCCTGTCGGCTTTTAACTCATATCATACAATCTTGCATTAGTAGATTTTAGAGATAGTTTAGTACAAAACAACATCTAACGTAACACGACAAATTGTTTGAAAAGTTTGGATGAAAAATTACATTTGATTGTCAATATGAATATTTTTGTATTTTGATTAACTATTTTTAACCATGATTCTTATCGAATATTGGAAATGTTTTCATTTGCTTGACATTTGGATTTTGCTTTTTTGAAACGAATCCTTGCTTTACCTGAAATCCTTTACTGCCATGACGTCATCAATTTAATAATTGTCGCCTGCTTTTATTTCTAAAATTTAAATTTTAGTTTTGAATTATAAGATTAAAGAAATATTGAAATGAGTGTCAAACGATTTGGATCCTGATCAGACGCCGCGTTTTGCGGCGTCTGATCATGATCCAAACTGTTTGCAAATAACTATTATATTTAACCCCGCTTGGCAAAAAGTGTCTGTAAAAATGTTCCATCTGCACCGAATCTCAGAGACGATATTTCTGTTGTTACTTTCAAAAATACAGTAAAACCTTTCTATTATGACCACTAAAACGAAGGCTAATTGTTGTAAAAAGGACAGGTGACAGCCTTAAGCAAGGCGGCAGTAAAACAGAAAGCTCCTGACGGAGCTTTCTGTTTTACTGTCACCTTGCTTTAATCAGTCACCTATCGTAAACACCTAATAATTAACATAATTTAGTGGTCGTAATAGAGAGGTTTTACTGTACTATCAGAATATCAAACAGTTTGGATCATGATGAGACATCGCGTTTAACAGCGTTTAATCTAGATCCAATCTGTTTGCAACTGTTTTGACACACTCGTCCAAAACATAGCTAAAAGTTGACATGGGTGTGGTGCTTGTTTTGAACGTTTAAATCTTATCATTTGTAAATGATCTGGCATGGTATTTTAACCACAAGACCGAAAGAGTGAAAGTACATTGTGTCTGTTTAACTCTTTGCATGCTAGCGGCGGATATATCCACCACAGTGATTGCCTTTGCGTCACGCGGCGTCTCATCAGGATCAAAATTGTTTGCCATTCTGACCCTGAATTTAAAAGGAATTTTGAAAATTCTAATTTTTGTACGATAGCAGACGAATAAATTGTTGCAGACGAAATAATTACCCAGCATGCAAAGAGTTAACGCTTTCACCGTCTAACCCGACTAAGCTCGACTTTGTAAGCAGTTTTATTCAAGATCTGTTGCAGATACTGCTGATATCGATAAGTCTTCAGCCTAACCGCCAGAACCCTTTCATTTTCAAATTTCTCGTGAAATTTTGACCCATTCATCGCGATATTGTCATCTGCTTCAGTATTATTGTCTGTAAAATCGTTTTAAAGTTAGATTAAAGGAAACATGGCTTAAGAAATGTCGATACGAGTGTCAAACAGTTTGGATTACGCGGCGTCTGATCAGAATTCAAACTGTTTGCAAAGGCAATTTAGCCGCCATTGACAGTCAACGGTTAACCCATTTGTGCCCACGATCCCATATATGGGACATACATGTAGGCAAACAGTGTAGACTCTGATCAGACGCCGCATTATGCGGCGTCTGATCAGAGTCTACACTGTTTGCTGATAGGAATTTCAATATAAAACAAAATGAAAATAAATTTTTTGACCAGGCATCCCTTTGATAAAAAATAGACTAATCCAATATATAAACATGGAAGAATCCACTGGGTATAAATGGGTTAAATGAAGTCCGAAACGATAATCATAGTATTCAACCCTTTTAAAGTCAATTTTAACCGTCTGTTTTAACCCGTTCGTCTGCTAAATCTTACACTTTCAGACTTGCGTTAATATCGTCTGGCAAAATTTGTCGTCCGCAGTTTTATGCGATATTTAAATTTTTGAAGTTTTGACTCTTGAACTTTGTATATGAGTGCCAAATAGTTGGATCTGGTTAGACAAAGAGTGGTATACGGCGTCTGATCTGGATTCAAGCTGTTTGTCACTCGTCATTATGTTTCTTCTGTCAAAATGAACAATATGTGACTTTGAGTAAAACAGCAGACGACTATTTTAAGCAGACGATATGGCAGCAGTGAAACTATTGGACACAATTGTCTGGTTTGGGGAGCAGGCGACATACGTTGTTGTAAGGAGGGAATCGTTGTGAAGAGGACCGTTAAGGAGAGGGAGCATTGTTTAGCAATTAGCATGGACCTTGTTGAACATGCGACACAATTTTTTGAAGCTTAAAGAGACTGAAAACCGGAGTTGGCCTAAATCTAGTTTTTTTTTAAAAATATTTGAGGAAAATGAAAGGAAGACAAACAGTTCAAACGTCGATCAAATTGTCTATTAAGGAGCCCTTTGGTCAGGGTTTGCTCTATTTATACAGAAAAAAGGCTTGCCTTTTTTTCGTTCTTAAGTAATGCGTGATAAAATCAAAGGTATTCCAATTCTATTCAATCACTGATAGACTTTGAAAAGTGTTTGATTTGCGCGTGAATAATTTCCTCAAAACTAGGCAACTACAAAACATGGGGGCTGACATCTTGGATGATGACGTCACGGCTTTTACGAAGAGTTGTGCGTGACGTTTCGGAATTCCCGATTTCGGTGATATTTTTAAACCAGTTTAAAAATGAATAACCCACAACACTCACTTGTACTGATTTCCTCCAAAATGACAAAATTTCAAACAGTTCAATTCATACCCTTTAACGCTAAAAATGAACGTTATTTGCAAAAAGCTACTTCTCAATCGAACCGATAAAAATAACGAATTTACCAACACGTCATCAATATAAATAATGACGTCATTATTGGTGGTCATATGACTTCCAAAAATAGTTTCAGATTGCATTATAATACAGGACTGTCATCTAATAACTTGGTTGAAATGAAAAAACCTAAGATTTCCAAAATATGCATTTTTCAAGCGCGATTTTACGAATCGTACCTTTACCCAATAGCCGATTTCTAGTTTTGTTGGCATGTGACTACTTAAAGCAGACTGGAAGTAAAGCAGAATGCGCCTAATGGCGCATTCTGCTTTACTTTCAGCGTGCTTTAAGCTACCATAACCTGGGGAAAAATCCGGAAATTTAGGAAAAATCCGGAGAAATGGCAGCCCTGATAATATAGCTTGCCGGAGGAGTTTTAACTTTTAACATTGTATACACTTATATAATATATATATATTTTCTATTTGATTATTGGGTAACAACATATAGATCTTGTCCCAAACAATTTAGGTTTATAATAAAAGTTCGAGTCGGTTGTGTTATCCAGATCTCAGTCACGAGAGGCGTAGCCTCGAGTGTGATCTGGAATACACAACGAACTGATACAAGAGAGCTGATCACACACTGGAGATAGATCTATTCCGTTTTCATTAGTACAATTTTGCTTTTTTCCGTCCATAGGCAAAGCCTAAATACATATTAAAAAGAACGCTTAATCGGTATAATGGTTTTAACCATTAAAAAGGATTCAAATAGAAACTAAACTTTCAGAAAAAAATACAATAAAGTAAAAACGGTGCACACTCTAATCAGTGTGCTACTGAACCCATTTCCCCATAAATACGCCTTTTTACGCCTTTAGTTTATTACTCCACTGTAGTAAATAGTTCCAATTTATACTGTCCAGAATATGTATAAGAAATACTTTCTCTATATCCAAGCAAATGGCAGCTTAAAGCAGGCTGAAAGTAATGCAGAATGTACCTAAAGGCACATTCTGCTTTACTTTCAACCTGCTTTGAGTGGTCACAAGTCTTCAAAATTAGAAACAGTCTATTGGGTAATGGGTTAAAGAGTCGTCTAATTAGGTAGTACACTATTTGGATAATGTATACAGCGCTCCCTCTCTCTACAACGACACACAAAGGGAGACAACAATTGTGTGCGTTGTTCGGAGGGAGTCGTTATAGGGAGGGAACTTCGCTTACATTTGCAAACGCTGACATGTTTATAAACATGAATGTCACAAAAAACACGTGACACTTGGATGGTTCATCCGACTTGTCAATCTGATTAATACAGTGCAACTTCTGAAACCCAGACTTCAAATACAGTAGCCCGATCTTACTAGTGGTGTATTACCTTAAATCCCATTTCTGCCATGACGTCATCAGTTTTAAACAAGTGTCGTATGTTCTATTTCTTATATTGTAACTGTATCCGGTGCATAAGATATGCAAAGTATAGTAATATTCCGTTTGTATTTTGTCTTATGAAGTATTGAAATTAATTTGTGACGAAAGTTGAAAAAACAGTTCAGGTCAAGGGGCCCGTTTTACGAAACGTCGTACGACAAAAACGGTCGTAAGTCAGATTCTAAGATTCTCGATTATTTTTATTTCTCCGTCTAATCATGTCTTGTGACATCTCTTTGGAATTGTCTTGAAATTACGATACCAAAGAGATGTCACAAGGCAGGATAAGACGAAGAAATAATAAGTTATACGTATTTTAATGCTATGACTTACGACCGTTTTTGTCGTACGACGTTTCGTAAAACGGGACCCAGATGAGCGTCTAGTAAAGGCAGAAAAAGCAAGATTCCAATAAAGTGTGGTCCAATTTCTTACTATCTAGGGGATGATATCAACAATATATTGCAAAGTGACAAACAGTTCAGATCCTAATCAGATGGCTCCTACATGAGCCCTCTGACCATGATCTACACTATTTGCATTATGACAAATATATTCTTGATGGGTACACTGTTTGTTAATGACGAGTATACTCGTCGCTAGGGTTATGTTGAACTCTTGTCCTGCACAAGACTGTCCGTCGTCTTGATATCAATTTATCATTTCACCAAAGAATGACAGCTTAAACCAAGTTAGATTGTACATTTATCTTTTGTTTATTTATCGAAATTTGATTGATGGGTGGATGAATGAATGAAAAGGAAGATGTCATATTTATTACTTTTCCATCATTGTATATAGTATAATTATCAAACATACATGCATTTATCACATAAAACCGACTCTGGGAGGGTTATAAAGCCATTCAATAAACTATAGTGTAATATCAATATTTGGGCTCCGGCCCTACCTGTTCGTCAACGAGCGCTGCATGGCGCTGGGCGCCAAATGACGTCATTTGCCATGGCGTTACTGTAAACAACGTCAAGTTTTGGCGGAAAATACATATGGCGGAGAGACAAAAAACTACGGATTCAGTTCACTTAAAAGGGTTTTAAAGTGTTTATGTGATAAATAGGATCTAACATTCGTGCTCATTATTTATCATTCTTAATAAACTCGTTGACTAAAACAAATATAACGCTCGCCAAGGCTCGCGTCATATTGTTTTAGTCAACTCGTTTATTAAAAATGATAACTAATGAGCACTCATGTTAGATCCTCTATATAAACACACATAGATCAGTAAGACATACAATGTATGCAATGCAATTCAGGTTTGAATTAAAGAGACTGTTGAATTAGAAAAGTTTACTATGAATGGATGGATGGAGGGATGAATGGATAGACCGATAGATCGATGGATGGACATTATGGTATTCATAGGCGGATGTATTGATTTTAAAATAGATATACATAATATGTATACTAGTAAATAAAATAATGGTGTTTTTAAGTCCATCGACATAACCCAATATATGTAATAACCGAACGTTTAATACCATTTAAAGGACTGTTAATCAAGAAATATCTTTCTAAAGCTATTACTCAACAACAACACATACTTAACAAAGTGTACTGCATTTTTCTTAATGGATCGCTTGAGTGCAGGAATGATACTTCACAGGTTGACTATAAAAATCATTAGGTAAGTCAGTCACTTATGACAATGAGTCACTCTGTTACAGTGGAGAAGGCGTTATTCTTTCCAAAAAAACCGCTCAAACTAGTATATCCATCACAAACAGTTTGGAGCCAGATCAGACGCCGGGTTACCCGGCGTCTGATCAGGCTCCAAATTGTTTGCCACTCAGATTAAAACGAAATATTAGACACTTCAAAGCATTGTAGCTTTCTACATTTTAGTGTAAACGTACTGCGTTTGTGTTTCTTTTGCGTTTTAAACGGGAAAGAAAAATAACGTCCTCTCTATTGTATAATTATGAACGTTTCACATAAGTCTCGCGCCTTTGAACTGTGCCTGGTATACCTTTAGTCCGCTATGTACAGTAGAGAAAACGTTAAACTTTCCCGTATAATAATAATAATAATAGTAATAATAATAATAATAATAATGATATAATAATAATGGTATAATAATATTAATAATAATAATAATATTAATAATAATAATAATTTTAAAAATAATAATAATAATAATAATAATGATAATTATGATGATAATAATAATAATAATAATCATAATCATAATCTACATCTAAACATTACTGACCACCTTCATCAGGTTGAAGATTATGTCAGAGTTGTGTGCAATAACGCAAAACGGGTGACAAGGCCGTTAGTTTAGTAAACTGATTGATGACTGGTGATTGATGATTTAAATTCTTCTGATGATTGGATTGACGAGATATCAGGTGGCAAAGAATTCCAGTCTACTATAGTTCTAGGAAAGAATGAGTATGTTCGAGTCTGGGTTCTAAAAGGGAGTGTTCGGAAGGTATTTGGATGGGCATGTCTTGTGTGGCGTATGGGGGGCATATGAGGATCTTTTTTAATATTAATTTCGTTATGGACTATTTTATGGAAAGTTGTAAGTCTTGCGTTACATCTCCTGGTTTCAAGTGACTGCCAGTTCAGGTTGTTTAACATGTTGCCAACACTGGAGGTGTTCCGAAATTTATTTGTTACAAATCTGGCTGCTCTTCTTTGGACCATCTCAATCCTGTCTATATCAGACTTGGTATGAGGGTCCCAAGAAGAGCAGGCATATTCCAGTGTTGGTCTGACCAGGGTTTTGTATGCCATCTCTTTGGTGGAGCTGGAGCTTATCTTTAGATTCCTCCGCAAAAAGCCAAGGGTGGAGTTTGCTTTGTTACAGATGTTTGCAATGTGACTGTCCCATTTTAAGTTGGACTGTATGGTTATGCCAAGGTACTTTGCTTGATCAACATGCTGTAAGGATTTTCCATGAAGAGTGTATGTATATTTTTCAGTTTTCTTATTATTTGTAATAGAGAGGACATTACATTTATCTGGGTGGAATGACATTTCCCATGATTTTTCCCATGCTGAGAGCTTGTCTAGATCTTGCTGTAGTTGTAGGGCATCAGATGGACATTTAATAGTTAAATAAGCAATAGTATCGTCGGCGAACAGTGGAATTAAGGCCAACAGGGATGTCATTTATGTAAAATAAAAAGAGTGATGGGCCCAGGACAGAACATTGTGGGACACCGGATTTGACATTGACATAGTCGGATTTTTCGCCTTCTACGATGACTGCCTGCTTCCTATCTGTAAGAAAGTTTTCTATCCATGTTGTGACCTTATCATTGATGCCATAATATTTGAGTTTGTGACAGAGAAGTGAATGGCTAACCTTATCAAAAGCTTAAGAGAAGTCCATTACAAGTACATCAGTCTGTTTTCCTTTATCTAAGTTTGAACTAATAATAATGATATAATAATAATGGTATAATAATATTAATAATAATAATAATGATAATAAAAACTTTATTAAATGAGGGAACACATTTGAAAATAAATTGTTTTCCATGAGGCCCTCAAAACATATTTACAATAAAAAAAAATACAATCACCACATAACATACATTTGTATTTACAATGGACAACAGAAACTAAACCCAGCCACCAGACACTACAACCAGTATAGACCCAGATCAGCTGTTGCATTGAATATGCAGCTTTTAAACATTATCTGACCCGTTTATATTAAAATAATAAGTAAACACTGATGATCGAATTTCAAACGGTTTCGACCCCGAAAAGTTAACGCAAACGAAACACAATACAATACAACGTACGTAGAAAATAACGTATTGACAATTCTGAATACATGTATTTATTTTAATCAGAGTCGCAAATAGTTTGGATCCTGATCAGACGCCGGGTCAAGAGAAATTATTGTTTTTAGCATAATCGCATTTATTAGAAAAGTGTTACACAGCGGCGGTGTTACAGTGTATAAGACGTAACACTTTCCCGATAAATACACTGTAATTGTCGTCTTCCAAAATATGTTGTCTGCAAGAATTCGGGGTTAGGCAGTGAAGGTATTAATACTTTTTCTGTTACATTACCGTCTGCTTTCAAATTACCGTATGCAAATCGTTTTATTTTAGATTTTATGTATTTGATATTTGAAGAAGACTTAATAGGAGTGTCAATGAGTTTGGATCGTGAACGCACTCCGAGTCACTCGGCGTCTGATCTGGATTCAAACTGTCAGCAACTGTCAATTAAATCGTGCTTGTGTGTTATGTGATTTGTAAATCGTTGCAGAGCTGCCCAAAAATGTCGTCTGCTTTATTTCTGGTTTACCGAATCAATATGCTAATGCGTTTTAGCAGGTGCCATAATTTACCATAAGCCGACATTAATGAGTATGTTTTAAAGATTCAAATGGCATTACCCAAGGTGCTTGATATAAGCCGGATTAAAATGTACACATGTGTTTAACACTTTCATGATACAGCGTTCCCTCTCTACAACGGCCCTCCGAACAACGACTCCCTCCTTACAACGACATCCACCGCTGTTTCCACGAAAATTATGTTTTATGCTTGCACTGATGCATCATCATCTACCTAAAATTGTTGTCTGCTGTCTTTCTTACATAAATGACAATTTGACAGAAAAAACATAATGACAAATGACAAACAGCTTGAATCCTGATCAGACGCCGCGTGACGCGGCGTCTGATCTGGATTCAAGCTGTTTGCAAATGTAAGCCAATTTCCCTCTCTATAACGACTCCCTCCGAACAACGAACACCATTTTGTGTCTCCCAGTAGGTGTCGTTGTAGAGAGGGAGCGCTGTAAAATTTATTGTGAGGTTTTTACCCCCCTTCACCGCCATATTGTCGCTTGCTTCAATTTTGGTGTCTGCAACATCGTTTCAAAGTTATTTTTAAGGCAGTATGACTGAAGACATTTAAAAACGAGTGTCAAACAGTTTGGATTCTGATCAGACGCCGCGTTACGATCAGGATCCAAACTGTTTGCAAACGCGCTTTTTTGGTATCATTAAGAGCGAAAGGGTTACAGTGGAGAAAACGTTATTCTTTCTCAATAAACGCGTTTACGCTAAAACTATTATTTGCAGTGCAAACAGTTCGGAGCCAGATCAGACCCCGGATAACCCGGCGTCTGATCAGGCTCCAAACTGTTTGCCACCAAGATAAACATGAATTGTCAGAATTGTCCAAACGTTGTTCTTTTCTACGTTTTAGTGCTTTGCGTTTGCGTACGTTTGCGTTTAAACGGGAAAGAATAACAGATTCTCCACTGTAACACTTTCCAGTAGAAACGACGTTCTGGTTCGTTTAAACGAAACGAAACAAAACTAAACCGCTCTACAACGACACCCATTGGGAGACACACAGAGTGTGTGTTGTTCGGAGGGGGTCGTTATAGGGAAGGAAAACTAAGACTCTGCTTACATTTCCAAACAGCTTGAATCCAGATCAGACGCCGCATATCGCGGCGTCTGATCTCGATTAAAGCCGTTTGTCACTCGGCATTATATTTATTCTATAAAAAGTTCCATTTATATGTAACTTTGAGAAAAAACAACAGACGACAATTTTAAGCAGACGATATTGCAGCAGTTAAAGCGTTAGACATAATTGTCTTGCTTAAGGAACTGCGGCAAGGGTCATTGTAAGGAGGGAGTCGTTTTTGGGAGGGTTGTTGTAGGGAGGAAAAACTGTAGTATTGACAGCGTTCATTTGGAAAGAATAACACCTTCCCAATTGTAACCCCACCTCAGCTACAGTGGAGAATCTGTTATTCCCTTCAAACAAACACCATTCACACATGAAAGACAACAAGACTTGAATATGAATTACATTGTAATTTGTAGATAGCACTTGGACAGCCGATTGAATAACAGGCACGAACACCTCGTGCACTTGCACGTGATCTCTGGTCATACACAACATATCAACAATAGTAGAATTGACCTTGGAGAGCTGAGACTCGCGAATAGAAATTGATCTATTCAAACTCATTAATCAAGACCGCATCAAAATACTTTGAAATGAGCTTACCTTCTGCGCTCCAAAAGTATTCGTTTTGTGAAGACAAAACATGCCAAAATGCACATTAAGAAAATTAAAGTGTCTTATAATATATTGCTACCATCTGTCCTTGAAAAAACAAAAAGCTATATAGGTATGCGACTTAAAGACATCTCCTGACGACCTTTCGATCATAACGCATTGTCAGACAATTTCCTTGCAAAAAGCATGGATCTTGTGGACATGTAGGTAACAAAGAACCACTGGAGCCTCTCATGTGAGACCCGACCTTTATATTTAATATTTTGGTTAGAAAAAACAATTGAAAATCACTTAAGCACGAGTATAATCTTGGCCTCGCCAGGTAAACTGAGATTTGAATAGCTTGTGATGCATGCTTTAACAGTTAAATTCTCACACTATCGAGACAATGGGGGGGGGGGTAGTCCATCAATGGACTAAAGAAAAGTCTATAAACAATAACAGGCGCTAAATAAATCAAACTTTATCATGAACCTTTTTGCAAAAAGCTGACGCTACCTTAATATCTCAATGCTTCGCGGAATGCTTTCATGTTTGTTTATCACACAAATGTCAATAATACGCCTTTCTTTCTCGAAATTCTAACAGCAATATTGCTACATAGTTACAACAAAGCAAATATTTTTACTCTGCCCACCAAATTTATGATGGCTTCGGAAACAAATGCTGCCTCCTCTTGCGCAATATAGCACACATTCTATGAACTTGTAAAATAAGACTGTTTGCACTTATTTTTCTGCCAAAATTCCTATGTTGTCTTAATTTGCCCCTTACAAGAATAAGTAGCCTATAATTCTTCCCTTACTCGTACTCATAATAGCCATGTGTAAAAAGAATTACAGTCAACTTTATACTCATCTTCACAATACATGTAACTTTATCTGTCCACAACTTCTTCCGTCGGGGCTAACGTTAACATTGTTGCCATCTTCTCTCAACATCTCTGATGCCTGACCTCAGAAACGATTGCATACTTTGACCTTCAAATTGACACGTGGCTGTTCCTCGGCCACAACACAAGTGTTTAACGGAAAATTAAAGTGTACTGTTCTCATCGACTGCCCAAAGCTGAATGACTTACAATAGCCTAAACAGGCACGAACACCTCGTGCACTTGCACATGACGCTACCTAGCGGAGTGGTATACATTCAAAGGGAAAATAATTTACTTCTAATTCGTAAACTCAAACGAAGAAAATTATATTTCTTTCCCGTTTAAACGCAAACGTACGCAAACGCAAAACACTAAAGCGTAGAAAAGAACAACTTTTGGACAATTCTGATAATTCTTGTTTATCTTGGTGGCAAACAGTTTGGAGCCTGATCAGACGCCGGGTTACCCGGCGTCTGATCTGGCTCCAAACTGTTTGCACTGCAAATAATAGTTTTAGCGTAAACGCGTTTATTGGGAAAGAATAATAGATTCTCCACTGTATGTCCTATCAAACTTGACTATACTGAAACGAATATTTTCAAACTGTTTGAATCCAGATCAGACGCCGAATAATTCGGCGTCTGATCAGGATCCAATATGTCTGATACTAGATGAGATATATATTCAATAAAAAATAACCATCTTTAATTTTTGACAAAATGTGCAGACGTCATTTTTTTAGCAGACGATATCGTAGCAGTCACGTGGTTAATGTTTATAAGAAATGCGACAGGGCGTGGATTTTAACAACTTTTATACTTGTCCGCTAAACAACGATGAAAACATAAGATGTTTTTTGAAAACGCTAATAACCAAAACATGTTATCTATATTTGAATTGTTGATGACCAATGCTGTACAGGGGAAAATACGTTTTTCTTTTTCGTTAAACCCTTTCACTCTCAATGGCGTCATAAAGCGCATTTGCAAACAGTTTTGATCCTGATCAGACGCCGCGTATCCAGTTAGAGATATGGATAGCTGTAATTTTTGTGCGTAATGTACAGTAGAGGATACATTATTCTTTCCCGTTTAAACGCAAACGCAATGCACTAAACTGTGGAAATTTACTTTTAGAAATTTTAACTGTATTTTTAATCTGAGTAGCAAACAGGTTGGAGCCTGATCAGACGCCGGGTTACCCGGCGTCTGATCTGGCCCCAACCTGTTTGCAATGGAAATAATAGTTTTAGTATATAAATGCGTTTATTGGGAAAGAATAAAATATCAGTTAAGTTAGCGCAGCGGTCTCGTGCTGCACGAGGATCATACTTATCTCAAGTAGGAAAATGTACGATTACATATTCGATGTTACCTTGCTTACCTATTTACCATCATTAACTATTCTGTTCTAAAAATAACTCGGACAGGTCAGAAAAATCGGACAATAACAAACAAGGATGTACGGTATTCTACCAAAAAGATTTGCTCTTTCACAAACGAGAACGTATAGATTAGGCAATGCAATTAGGTTTGATACTGATCCGACACCGCGTAACTCGGCGTATGACCAGGAACCTAACCGTTTGATATTTGTATCGATATGTGTTCGCTCAATCAACCTGGTTGACACTCATTTCAATATTTCTTAAGCCAAAATACATAAAATTTAAATTTGATAAATAAAGGCAGACGACGATTGTTTAAAATTAATGACGTCATAGCGGTGAAGGGGTTAATGTTCCCTCGTACAGTGGAGAATCTGTTATTCTTTCCCAATAAACGCGTTTACGCTCAAACTATTATTTACAGTGCAAACAGTTTGGAGCCAGATCAGACGCCGGGTAACCCGGCGTCTGATCAGGCTCCAAACTGTTTGCCACCAAGATAAACATGTATTATCAGAATTGTCCAAAAGTTGTACTTTTCTACGTTTTAGTGCTTTGCGTTTGCGTACGTTTGCGTTTAAACGGGAAAGAATAATAGATTCTCCACTGTACACTGGAAAGAATTTCATACATTTTGTTGTATTGTTCAGCTGCACGGTCGACCAATCGTAACCAGCCAGTGAATGTATAGAGAATTTTGTTCTATTGATGAAACTAATGATAAATACAAAACGTTTTGACTTCTTTAACAAAGAGATCCTAGATAGCATTCCTTCTTGACATAGCGACAAACATTCCCTGATACAGAGCATATATTTCCTGATAGAAATCCAAAACAAAGCTTCCGCGTGCATTAGCCCTTTAACCCCTCTGCAGCCCCTTAAACTCCACATTCGTCGTCTACTTAAAAACGGACAAAGGTGCAGTTGATGCAATTTTCTGTCAATGCACATAGACGTCGTTCAGCCAACCTGTGACAATCAGCAAAATATGTCGTTTTTAAATTCTTAAATTTTGATTTCATATAGTAACCCTATTGTCAAACAGTTTGCATTCTTTTCCGTCGCCGAGTGACTCTGATAAGAAACCATACTGCTTGCAAATGATTGGTAACTCCAACCAATGTATATGTAGAAAATGGGTTATAATGTGTGGTTTGGCGAGCTATAGACGGAGCTAACGCCTTCAAATACACTTGCCACAAACAATGTTTTCAGGTAACATATCTTTAATATGTTTAAAACTATGTCATATTATATATAATAGTTTAAGTAAAATACTAAAACAATACACTCAAATACAGATGCCGCACGTTATGCGTTCCTGTAACAGTTCTGGAAACAATATGTAACATAACTAAAACAATACAAAAACTGAAACGTTGCCTTGAAGTAACTATACTAAAGGAATACAATTCTGCCTCAAGTTATGCCTTCGTGTAACAGTTCTTGAAACAATAGGTAACATTACTAAAACCATACAAAAACAGAAACATTGCCTTGAAGTAACTATACTAAAGGAATACAATTCTGCCTCAAGTTATGCCTTCGTGTAACAGTTCTTGAAACAATGTGTAACATTACTAACTGAAACATTGCCTTTAGGTAACAATACTAAAATAATAAAATTCAAGCAATGCATGTCTGTAACAGTTCTTGAAACAATGTATTTCAATAACAATACTAAAACACGACATTAATTGAAACACTGCCTTAAAGTAACAATACCTGCACTAAACCAATTCAATCAATGTATTTCTGTAACAGTTCTTGAAACAATGTATTTAAATAACAATACAAACAACAATGCATTCATTGAAACACTGCCTTAAAGCAACAATACCTGTACTAAACCAATTCAAGCAATGCATTTCTGTAACAGTTCTTGAAACAATGTATTTAAATAACAATACAAACAACAATACATTCATTGAAACACTGCCTTAAAGCAACAATACCTGTACTAAACCAATTCAAGCAATGCATTTCTGTAACAGTTCTTGAAACATTCGGCTCTAAATGACCTTTTTGTGTCGATGGGCCGTAAAACACCATTCATTCATTCATTCAGTTCTTGAAACAATGTTTTTAAATAACAATACAAACAACAATACATTAATTGAAACACTGCCTTAAAGCAACAATACCTGTACTAAAACTATTCAAGCAATGCCTTTCTGTAACAGTTCTTGAAACAATGTATTTAAGTAACACTACTAAAAGTATACAATAATTCATTATAATGGAAACACTGCCTTTAAGTAACGATACTAAAACAATGCTTTCAAGTAATAATCAAAACATCCCTAAGCAAGTCTTTTAAAGTAACAGTTATTGAAGCAATGTTTTAACCCTTTCACTCTTAATGACAACACAAAACGCGTTTGCAAACAGTTTGGATCCTGATCAGACGCCGCGTAACGCGTTGTCTGATCCGGATCCAAACTATTTGACAGTCGTATCGATATGTTTTAAGTCATACTACATTGAATCTTACTTTGAAATGAGTTTGCAAACAACAGACTTGAAGGAGACGACAATGAAACGGTGAAGGGGTAAATATCTCACGAGTTAAGTTGCACTCCTAGAACAATGCCTTGACGCAATATTTACATATGGAACATAATGAAACGATATAAGTGTTCCCTCTATACAGCAACACCAAATGGGAGTCAAAGAATGTGTGTTGTTCGGAGGGAGTTGTGATTGGGAAGGAAATCGGCTTACATTTGCAAACAGCTAAAATCAAGATCAGACGCCTTGTACCGCGGCGTTTGATTTGAATTTAACCTGTTTGTCAATCTTCAATATGTCTTTTCCTTCAAAATGTCTATTATGTGACTTTGAGAAAATCAGCAGACGGTAGTTTTAAGCAGACGATATTGCAGCCGTGAAAAGGTTGGACATAATTGTCTTGTTTGGGGGAACAGCGGCAATCGTTGTTGTAAGGAGGGAATCGTTGTTCAGAGGACCGCTGTGAGGAGGTACAGTGGAGCATCTGTTATTCTTTCCCAATAAACGCGTTTACGCTAAAACTATTATTTACAGTGCAAACAGTTTGGCGCCAGATCAGACGCCGGGTAACCCGGCGTCTGATCAGGCTCCAAACTGTTTGCCACCAAGATAAACAAGAATTATCAGAATTGTCCAAAAGTTGTTCTTTTCTACGTATTAGTGTTTTGCTTTGCGTACGTTTGCGTTTAAACGGGAAAGAATAACAGATTCTCCACTGTATGACGTCACCAATGACGTCAGAATAACAGATTCACCACTGTAGCCAAATTTGAAGATGAGTGGTGAAGAGGTTATTCTTCAAATTCTAAACCTTTCACTGCCTTGACGTCATCAATTTTAAAATATGGATTATAAAAAAAAGTCATTTATGTGTAACACTGTGCTCTCTAGCGACGAGTATACTCGTCCTGTACAAACAGTGTGCACTTGTTCTATGCAAATAGTGTAGACATAGATCACAGTGCTCCTGCTACAGCCCTCTTATCAAGGGGTGCACTGTGTGAAGTTTTCAATACTTTGTAAAATCGTGACAACCCAAAAACTAGTGAAAACGTGGATTTATAGGACTTAATTGTAAACTGGACTTGTCCACCTGACGCTTCAATAGTTAATGCATTAAGCAATGCCCCTAAGTAAAATCTCCGAGATTTCATTCATGCAAGAAGCTTAACCCCTTCACTGCCTTACCCCGAGTGCGATGGTTATTTGCAAACAGTTTGAATCCTGATCAGACGCCGCGTTACGCGGCGTCTGATCAGGATCCAAACTGTTTTTCACTCATTTCAATATTTCTTAAATCAAAATACCTAAAAATTAAATTTCAGAAATAAAAGCAGACGAAAATTGTTTAAAATTGATGACGTCACGGCAGTGAAGGGGTTAAAATCAACGCCTTCGAGAATGGTAAATTAGCACTTTTAATTAATATATTCAACCCTAGCGATGATAATACTCGTCATTTACACACAGTGTATGTTGGATGGGTACATTTGCCCTATGCAAACAGCGTAGACACTGGTCAGAGGGCTCCTAAACCTCTGGCCAGTGTCTACTCTGTGCCTAATTGAAACATACTGTAAAATCAATCCTAAATAGTCATAAATAGTCAAGACATAATTGGAAACTAGAATTATCCATTTAATTGGATCATCTAAATTTAGATGAATTAATTAACTGCATCTAAACAAATGCATCAGAGCATCATCGTTTGGACCAATATTGCACCTCTAGCAAGACGCAGTATCTTTATCACATAAAATGTATGTACAGTTGCCCCTCCCGACAACGACTCCCTCCTTACATCGACCCTTGCCTCAGTCCCCTAAACAGGACAATTAGGCCTTACGCTTTTACTGCTGTAATATCGTCTGCTGTTTTTCTCAAAGTTACATATTGGATATTTTGACAGAAGTAAAACTTAATGACGAGTGAAACACAGCTTGAATCCAGATCAGACGCCGTTTTCAAATGTAAACTCATTTCCCTCCCTTAAAGACTCCCTCCGAACAACGCACACACTTTTTGTCTCCCATTGGGTGTCGTTGTAGAGAGGGGACGCTGCATACACTGCTAACTTGGTCGAATAGTGGTTCATTGGATATCACAGTCTGGTATACAACTCACCAAATTCCACCCAACCACTAAAAACCTCTAATGGGTTATTTAAAGGCACAAGTGGCTAAGTATAGAGCTATACGTTTTCAAGTATAGGAAACTTTGCGAAGAACTGTCACTCGAAAAAAAAAAGTTTCCAAAGAAAAATACCACTTAATGCAGGATAAAAGTAACTCAGAAAGCTCCGTTAGGTGCTTTCCATGTTATTTAATTTTGCATTTAGCTGCAGCCTTTTGTAAAATACTGAAAATTAAATTTCTTTTGAATGACCGGTTTATATAGGTTTGACTATATTTATACAAAACCCACGAGGTAAAACAAACGGAGACATGTTGATAATGACAGGTAACAATGTGAAGCACTCATAAAATCACCGATCAGAATGGGTGTCTAGATAAGACAGACATGTCTCTTGTAAATTTCAACTACAGTAAGACCTCTTTTAGGCGACACTCAAAAGGGTCCAGTTAATACAAGCTACAGCGCTCCCTCTCTACAACGACAACCAATGGGAGACACTGATTGTGTGTGTTGTACGGAGGGAGTCGTTTAAGAGAGGGAAAGTTGGTTTACATTTGCAAACAGCTTGAATCCAGATCAGACGCCGCGTTACGCGGCGTCTGATCTAGATTCAAACTGTTTGTCACTCATCATTAAGTATTTTTCTGTCAAAATGTCGAATATGTAATTTTTAGAAAAACAGCAGACGACAACTTTAAGCAGACGATATTACAGCAGTAGAAGCGTTAGACATAATTGTCCTGTAGGGAACTGCGACAAACGTCGTTGTCAGGAGGGAATCGTTGTTGGGAGGGCCGTTGTAGAGAGGGCGTACTGTATATGTATATGAGCCAATCAAAATAAGTCCAGTTAACCCGTTCATGATCAAATTTATCGTTAGGTTTTTACTCCTTCACCGCCACATTATCGTCTGCTTCATTATTGTTGTCTGCAATATAGTTTCAAAGTTAGATTTAAGGCAGTATAACTGACGTAATTACAAAACGAGTGGCAAACAGTGTTGGTCCTTCTGCAGACGCCACGTTACGTGGTATCTGATCAGGATCAAAACTTTACAAATGCGCCTTATATCGTCATTGAGAGTGAAATGGTTAAGAGGTGCTATATTTATTGTTTTCCTTGCATTGAATGTAGCTCAGCGTAATAAATTATTATGTTAAAATAGCAACTGTTTTATTCAGGATCTTTACAATATTTGTTCCGGTTACGGTATTTTAAAGTGCAGAGTTAAATGTGTTACAGTGGAGAAACTGTTATTCTTTCCCAATAAACGCGTTTACGCTAAAACTATTATTTCTATTGCAAACAGTTTGGAGCCAGATCAGACGCCGGGTGAACCGGCGTCTGATCAGGCTCCAAACTGTTTGCCACCAAGATAAACATTATCATAATTGTCCAAAAGTTGCACTTTTCTACGTTTTAGTGTTTTGCGTTTGTGTTTCGTTTCGTTTAAACGGGAAAGAATAACAGATTCTCCACTGTATTTAGGAAATTGTTGGTACAGTTAGATCAAGGATGTATTCAAAACCAAACAATATCTTTCCATCTTTATAATGACGTGTGAAAAAAGGGATATTATAGCCAACTTAATGTGTTTGAAATCCCGGTAAAGAAACTAATATCAAAATAATGTATTTGACGCATTATGAAATGTAATTAAAAATTTCCATTTCGATGAAATGCACTATTTACATTGCTATATGTCTCATAAACTAAACTCATACTGTGTTGACTGACGTACATGTACCACAAACACTTTTAATGGAGAATTCCATTTTCCAATTAAGTCTAGTCCATTTAAAACAATTTGGGGTTACATTTTGCAATATCGTGCAAAATGACAAGCAGTGCAGACACTGTTAAAACAGTGCAGACCCTGATCAGAGGGATTCGTTAGGGGCCCACTGATCAGGGTATTTGCTGCATAGGATAAATGTACTTTTCTATAGTACACTGTTTGTAATTGACCCCTATACGCGTCGCTATGGTCGAACTTATGTTTAGCGGCGACTATTTGAAGATGGGCGGTGTCGTTGAACATGCATGTGCTAAATGTAGTTCAATATATGATATTAAAACAAAAAGCTACTATATATGAACGTTTTTTGTTTTACTTTTTTCCTGCATATAGCTTCCATCTGAGTGAAAGAATAATAAGTACCTTTCTTTAGGGCGGCCGATTATTTATACAAGTTTGAACGTGATTTCAATGTATTTTCTTGATTTTGCTTTGCTATTAAGGACTTAAATATGCACAGTATAAAACTGAACTCTTTTAACACCATGAGCCTGTATAAAATATAATCATTACATTTGCAAACAATGTAGACCCTGATCAGAGGGCTCCTATATAGGAGCCATCTGACCAGGGTCTACATTGTTTGCTAATTTAGAATAGTATTTATTAAACTATACCTAAATTCCAAGTAGACTGGTTTATGTTTTGGTAACTAAAATATCCACAAGGGAACCTAATAACCAACAAGAGTTATTTTCTTGTCATAAGTGCCATGCCTTACTCACCAACCCGTGACACTTCAAATGATGATACCCAGCTTCCAATTAATAAAGTCTAGTCCATTATTTACTATTAAGGAACCATTTTGCAATATATTTTTTTAAAAAAAGTGACAAACAATGTAGACCCTGATCAGAGCTCTCCCATAGGAACCCTCTAATTTAGGTCGACAAGGTTTGCATAAAGTGCAAATATACTATTCATATGTACACTGTTTGTAAGGGGTGCGTAACACCCGTCATTAGGCTTCAGTCGGATACAATGAAATGCACTGTACTGTTAACCCCCCCCCCCCCCCCCCCCAAAGTATTGTACATGTAACACCTTTCATCGCATTTGATTTATTCCGCCACTGAAGAAAATAGTTCCAATTTATAAGCCATGAGCATGTTCCATACGAAATATTACCTATATACTAGCAGATGGTAGCTTAAAACAGGCTGAAAATAAATCAGAATGTTCCTTCAGGCGCATTCTGCTTTATTTTCAGCCTGCTTCAAGTAGTCGCTTGTCTTCAAACTTAGAAATAGACTCTTGGGTGATGGGCTAATGTCATGCTTGGCTGGTTGCTGGACGCAAGTTTGTCTGTGCCAGCAGCAGCTCCGAAAATAATAAAATAAATCCTCCCTAGTAAGACCACTAAAATGCATAAAAGACATTTGACAACTTAAAGCAACGTGGCAGTAAAACAGAAAGTTCCTAAGGAGCTTTTTGTTTTACTGAATCTTGCTTTAAGCAGTCACCTGACTTAAAATTGCATCATCAGAAATAGGTCACCCAGTTGCCGATTTGTGCCTGAAACAATGGATAAAGGGCTTGTGGGACATTCCTTCGCCTGTATTGAGCTGGACGTCCCCACCATAATAGGTCCATAATGATTTTGAGGGACATTAAACCTTCAAATACTTAACCCTAACTTGGAGACAGTACGATGTTTGACACTCATTTCAATATTTCTCAAGTCAAAATATCTTAATTTTAAATTTTAAGAAATAAAAGCAGACGACAAAAAATTATTGTTCAAAGCAGATGACGTCATAGTAGTGAAGGGATTACCGTCCAGTCTGACGTCTCAGCAGAAATGTTTCTCACAATTGCCAACAGTGCAATATAGGTCTTAATTGATTTGATAAATGGTCAATTGTGAATGAACTCGCATAGATCATTCCTACTACAGATTGTTTATTCTGAGATTTTTGCGGTTAACTATGGGAATGTCTTATTTGCTCAAGCAGTAGGTAGCCAATACCGGGCTATGAGATTTGGCCGTCTATGAAAAGAGCTCCCCATTCATGGGCGGATTAAAATGGATAAAGCATATTTGAGCCTACGGGTCTTTAAAAAGTTCGACCCAGTTAACCTTCCCCAAACTATGGGCAAATTTGCGACAACTGTCGCGAACAGTTTGGATCCAGATGAGACGCCGAGTAACTCGGCGTCTCATCCTGATCCAAACTGTTTTATTATTGGAAGAATTATTTTAGAAGATTGCAGATAAAATTAGATTTGGTAATTATTGCAAAAGACACATTTTGCAGACGACAATTACATAGCGACATGAAGGTTAAAGAACCGGACCAAGAATTCTTAATGAACAGTCTTTGAGCTGCAAAGAGTCCATTGTGGTTTTAACCTTGGCTGTATATTTTTTCGCGTAGTGGTTAAACCCTTAACTGCCAAGCCCAAGAATACATGCATTTAAAAATAGTTCGAAACAAATCAGACGCCGGAGAACTGTGCGTCTGGTCAAGATTCAAGCTATTTAAGAATTACATCGGTATTTTGTACCGTAAAAAATGGCTAAAATCTTAATTTTACTATTCAAAAGCAGACGATAGTTTTAAATTTTAAAGCAGACGATAGTTTTAAAGCAGACCCTGTAGTGAAAGGATATTTAATCCTTCAAATGCTTAATAAATATCGTCTGCTTGAATTGTCCGTCAGTCTGCTTTGAATCTTTGTCCCCATAGCCTGTTTCTAGTTTGAAGACAGGTGACCATTTAAAACAGGTTGAAAATAAAGCAGAATGCGCCTTCAGGCGCATTCTGCTTTATTTGCAACCTACTTCAAGCTACCTTCTGCTAGGGTATAATAACTGTTTCTTATGGTAGATATTCGTGACCGTATAAATTGGAACTACTTTCTTAATTGAAGGAAGAAATTGAAGGCGTGAAAATGTATAATTTATGGAGTATATATGGGATAAATCTGAAATTTACTCTTTCTTCTCTGTATACATGCATATGCAAATGTATAATCCACATAGCAAGCAGTTTATTTTCTTATCAGACGCCGAATTACACGGTGCCTTATTGGGATCCAATGGTAAAGCTGATGCGTTACAGACATTTTACCCATAACCTGTCGTATTATCGTCTGCTTTGAAATTGCCGTCTGCAAGTGTTGTCAAATTAAGATTTATGCATTTCTGAAATTATAAATCTTAAAAACGAATGTCAAACAGTTTAGATCCAGATCTGACGCCGCATTATGCAATATGCGACGTCTGATCTGGATCCAATCTGTTTGCAAATACTAGTCAATGTCGCAATCTGAAGGATAAGTGTCAAATAATAGAAACATTGGCGACCAGACAACTTTATTGACATAAACATTTCCTCAAATATGGGACCAAAGATACAAGTAATAGCTTACACTGTAAAATAAACGGACGCCGACGCGTAAAAACGCGTTCAATTGTATTGTTTTTGAACGCACATGTGTTTAATTTTGAACTCATGTCCGTTCAAAATGTTATCCACGACTGTCTATTGGTCAGGATTGGGTGTTCGATAGGCGTTCAAAAATTATAATCCGTTCAAAAGAAGTTTGTCCGTGCACAAATTTTGCTCGGTTTGGGTGTTTTAGCTGCTCTGTTGTGTTTCGAATTTTAAAATGCATATTTGAAATGCAAAATAAATTCTGATATGGCTTTTATTAAGAGTGTATCTAAAATCGGTACTCCTGTTGAACGCAAACGTTCCAAATCAGCACGCCCGTTGAACACATGTGTGTGCTTACGCGGCGAGCACGTGGAGCTAAAAATAGAACTACTGAGATATATATTATCCCAGAGGTCCACGCTATACGTGACGTCATTTCTCAATCTTGGGCCCGCCATTGAAGTCTAATTCTCGGACGCCTAGCTGCATTGTTGGATTTATTCATTGCTCGAGTCTATTTAGAGGTAAATGCAATCTTTTCTTTTGTAAATGATCTACTCGTCGCTTGTACATAGATCTATATACTGTAATAATTCTATGTAAATACATTTTAGTTGTTTTAATCAGTCTGAACATGAATGTAAACATGACAGTTACCCCACCCACTGAAATAACCAATGCACTGTTGAACATGATGAAATGCCCATTCCCTTTAATAGTGACGAGCAAGCCCTTCGCCACCAGAACGCGTTATACATACTGTATTTACAAGCAAAGCACAACCTATTCCAGAAACTTCTATAGACACAATTGTAACTTCTACCACTACCAATCGGTTGCTTGGAAACCAGGAACAGTTCATAAAACACGTTACAGGAACTTAAAAAGGCTGCTCTGTCTGATCTATAAAATATTTTTAAAGGCTGATCCAGATCTAAGTAATGAAATATTCATTTTAAAAAAATCCAAACAATCAGGTCTACCACGTACCTAACATGCAATCTCTTATTTATACATTTTCATTATCATCTTTTCAGTTACCTTTGGGCAAAACAAGTGTTGATAGGGCGACAGAAAATTTGGAGAATCTGGCACAAGCTTGCCATTGCTTATAGTGAAGCCACTCGGACCAGACGCGTTTGAAGAAGATGAACAGGTATACATTCTTACTAGGTTTTATAAGTTAGTTTATAGCAGCTGATCACAAGGTAATACATTACAATGGTTGCAGATAAAGCCTTGAAAACAACAAATAATAAGCAGACTTCTTAATTTTTATCTTGTATTTTTTTTAAGAAAACCCATCAAAGTTTTGTAATCACCCAAATGACCCAGCTTTTTTCTGGAAGAACTTGGCGTTGTGGCTTGGCAGTTAAACCGTATGGAGCATATTCAGACGCCGAGTTACGCAGCGTCAAAATTGGCTTCAAACTGTTTTCAAATGATATATCAGGTCATACCATTTTTGTTATGTTTTCATGTGTTTATCTCCTTGCCTCTTGAAGGTAGATTATTATGTCATAGATTCACAATGACACGTATGCCCTATTTTGTCATAGACCTAAATGAGCTTTATTACCCACATATTACCTAAGAGAAGACCATGAGGAATTTTACATTCAAATTGGCGTCAAAGAATGACATTGTGACGTCCCCCTTAAAACTTCAAATGGACAATTACAGTTTCCAATTTAGTCTAGGCCATCTTTTACTAGATGTATTAAGGGGCTATCTTTTGTAAATATATTGTAAAATGACAGACGATGCAGATCCTGATCAGATGACTGAATTAGTAATCCTGTGATCTTGGTCTTCACTGTTTACATAGGACAAAAATTAGTAGGTTTACTATTTCAAATGGTTAATAATATTTAATGTACTATTTTTCTTGAAAATTGCTCGATCTAGTCAGTTTTGTTATCTTGTTGTTAATTTCATGTTTTGTATGAAATGTACTTGTATATGTGTTTAGGGCCTCATTGAAGATTTATCTTTATCAAATTAGCTCTCTTGTTAAATACTGACTTTATCAGCTATATTATTATTATTATTATTAAATTTATAATAATTAATATTATCCATTTGTGCAGGAATCACATACTATTGATCCAACAGCAATGGAAGCATATGGGTAAATCGAAAGTGAGACAAAGTATGACAGATATTGGCAAGGGCAGCATCGTCACATCTGAGGAACTAATCTTTTATGGTTCACAATGTAAGTACTATATTCTCAAACATGTTAATTTAAACACAAATGTTTCACAGATGAGGTCTAAGAATGGCTCCTACAAGATGGTCAACATATATAGGGCCAGTAGATATCCGTGACAACTTTCAATGTCATTAAGAGATAAAATATGACAAATTTAAGCTTCATCATAACTTTGAAACTACATGTACATGTGATAGATACTTAATATTTGGCATTTGAACTGAAATCAAGAAGCCCTTGATTGCATTGCAACCTTTGGTCATGTTAGACAAAGGTCTAGGCCATTTGGAGGTCATATAAATTACAAAATATGCTAAATTTAACCTTAGGTATTCAAAACTATATGTGATAGAGGTTTCATGATTGACATGTGTACTCCCCTGTAGAAATTCTTGGGCTCGGTACAACCTTAGTATTGTCAGCCAAAGGTCAAGGTCATTTTGAAGTGGTCACATCAGCAGGCATTGTGTTTTACACACATATCTTGCTTGGTGTGCTTTTATGAATTTAGCAAAAAGAAAACAACGTTCAGGCCAGGGGTAGAAATGCAAGTGCAGTCAGGTTACAGGAAACAAATTATTTTTAAGAACGAAGCATAAAATTACATGTTTAAATCTGTCTTTATTCTTTTGGAAAAAAGAGAACATATTCTACATAATACAGTAAAAGCTAATCGGTTAAAGCAAAAATCAAGCAACAGAGAATAAATTGTTTGGTCTGATCAAGCCTTTTTACTGTAGGCTATCCCTGTGGACGAGATCTCCAAAATGTTGAAGACTTAGGAAGGATCGCCACCAGCCTCGGTGATATTCAACGACGAAGCACGCCAAACAGCAGCTTTCATTACTGGGCGATGAGGTGACTATAAAGTGTTACGGAAAATGATCAATGGTGAAAATGTTGCAGCTGATGGCTGTGTACTACATATTTGATCTAGACTACCTCAAGGCATATACCATGTTCCTTGGTCTACTACAACAGTTGGTAATGGAGGAGAGAATTGCCAAGGAGTCCTCCAAAAAGTTCAAATTCTTTCTGGAAAATATCAGACCTGTATTCGAAAAACTGTCAAAGGAACACAACAATTAATTAAGCTGAAAACTATATAAACTGAAGAGAATTTCTAAATCAGTGTGTCACTGGGTGACGCCAATGCACGTATACATGTGGTGCTGATGTTTTTAATATTTTGACATGTTACAAGAGTGCCTGAAAAAGTGTCATGACTTTTAATTGAAATTTGCAATACGTATAGGCATTTTCAGTGTTAACTTTAGAATCACACCAAGTCCCATTGAAAACGTATGAGTCCCTTATGCGTTTACATTGTACAATATCTTGAAGTTGAAATCTCTTGTTCTCAAGCCTTTGATTGGTCAGGTTTGAGCAAACCTAGACTTAGCTCGAACTCTATAGAAGCGCTTAGCCTGCTGATAAAATCTGCAGTGCACAAACTTTAAGGAAGTCATTTTTAAATTGTGTTGATGATAAAAATGTACAAGATCAACTTTGTAAAGAGATCTACTCTAAGTTGTGAAAAAGAAAAATGTTAAATAAAGGTCAATAAAACAACTACTCTGTTTCCAAATTAGTTTCTAACGGCCGTATGCTGAAAGGCAGGGAACTATTTAATCTACATTAAGGAAACGTCATCGGAAGTACATGTAGAAGACATGCAATTTCAAGCTTAAAAGTTGCTTTAAATTGCACATTCAATACTTTAACAATATCTGTTCAAACGTTTGCAAACATGTGTTCAACATGCGAATGTCAGGATGTTCAAATTTAAACACGTTTGTTCAAATAGTGTTCTAAATGATTGAACACTAATCGTTCAAACTTGAGGTAGCATGTGTTCAAACGAGAATGCCAGGGTGTTCAAATTTAAACACATGTGTGTTCAAACAATGTTCTAAAACTTAACACAATTCCTTTGAACACGTTCTACCTGTTCAATATCTGTTGCATCGATTTTGAACGCGTCACACGTTAATAAATAGAACACCAAAATGCGTTCAATTTGGAACACATGGTGTTCAATTTGAGCAATTTTGAACGGGATGCGTTAATATTTGAACACTATGTTGAATACCTGGTGTTAAATATCAGAACACCAATTGAACGCAATGACGCCTTTAGACGCGTTCAATATCTGTTGCATTATTGCGTTCAATACGTGTTCTAGTTTTTAACACTTGAATTTACAGTGTAATATATTGACCGTAAAATAGTCTTTATCGTCGATAATGGCTAAATTGCCCGCTTTCATTGACCAATCGTCCGGGGAATTATCCTGGTACAGAGTTCCCTCCCTACAACGGCCCTCCCAACAACGATTCCCTCTTGACAACGACCCTTGCTGCAGTTCCTTAAACAGAACAATTATGTCTGATGCTTTTACTGCTGCAATACCGTCTGCTTAAAGTTGTCGTCTGCTATTTTTCTCAAAGTTCACTATGTTCTATGTTCACTTAGCTTTATGTTTGTCTTGCGTGTTGTTTTCTATTTGGTGTGTAGATGAAGGAATGGTATTGCGTGTGTGTGTGTGTGTGTGTGTGTGGTTGTGTGTGTGTGTGTGTGTGTGTGTGTGTGTTTGTTATGGTATGGCTGTGTGTGTGTGTTCTGCTTTAGAGATGGGTGTATTGTTTGTGTTGCGTTTCCTGCTTGAGTCTTCTTTCGTATTTATTACATAACGGACATTTTAGCAGAAAAAAAGTTAATGACGAGTGGCAAACAGCATGAATCTAGACCAGACGTTACGCGGCGTCTGATCTGGATTCAAGATGTTTGCAAATATAAACCAATTTCTCTCCATATAACGACTCCCTCCGAACAACGCACACAATGTTTGTCTCTAATGGGGTGTCGTTGTAGAGAGGGAGCGCTGTAGTTACATTATGAAATATGTTATTTTTTCCCTAACAACCGAGCGTGTAGATCTACATGTATACAGACAGTAGAGAATACATTATTCGTTCCCATTGAACGTATGTATATTAGAATC
Source organism: Gari tellinella (assembly GCA_922989275.2). NCBI lineage: Eukaryota > Metazoa > Mollusca > Bivalvia > Cardiida > Psammobiidae > Gari > Gari tellinella. The sequence continues at coordinate 6,753,902 of OV277868.1, read as the reverse complement.
AATATGTTATATGCAAGCAGTTTGGAGCCAGATCAACACATTCACTGCTATGGCGTCATAAATTCTAAACAATTGTCGTCTGCTTTTATTTCTCAAATTTTAGGTACTTTAACTAGAGAAATATTGAAATTAGTGTCAAACAGTTTGGATCCTGATCAGACGCCGCGACACGCGGCGTCTGGTCAGGATCCAAACTGTTTTCAAATAACTAGTGTACTCGGGGGTAAGACAATGAATGGATTAATTGGTCAATAGAATTTCAAGTCAGATTTTATCGTTTATACTGTGAAGAAGACGTTACAGTGGAGAATGTGTTATTCTTTCCCAATAAACGCGTTTACGCTAAAACTATTATTTGCAGTGCAAACAGTTTGGAGCCAGATCAGACGCCGGGTAACCCGGCGTCTGATCAGGCTCCAAACTTTTTGCCACCAAGATAAACAAGAATTATCAGAATTGTCCAAAAATTGTTCTTTTCCACATTTTAGTGATTTGCGTTTGCGTACGTTTGCGTTTAAACGGGAAAGAATAACAGATTCTCCACTGTATTCTGTCCCAATATACGGGTTAATACTTACAGTGGAGAATACGTTATTCTTTCCCGTTTAAACGCAAACGAAACGCAAACGCATCGCAGTAAAATGGAGAAAATGACAACTTTTCGGCAATTCTGACTATCTATTCTAATCTGAGTGGCAAACGGGGTTTGGAGCCTGATCAGACGCCGGGTTACCCGGCGCCTGATCTGGCTCCAAACTGTTTGCGTTGGAAATAACAGTTTTAGCGTAAACGCGTTTATTGGGAAGGAATAACGTATTCTCCACTGTAAGACCTTATGTCTATTATACAGTCCAAATTTGCCACTCACATATCAAAAAAGGTATCGTCATCATTTTTAAGAATTTGCCATGTGCTCAATAGTATTGTATTGCATTTACGTCTCGTTTAACCCACAGGTACTTGACACATACATTTGAATGTTGCGCTTCGTTATGTACAGTGGAGAATCTGTTATTCTTTCCCGTTTAAACGCAAACGTACGCAAACGCAAAGCACTAAAACGTAGAAAAGAACAACTTTTGGACAATTCTGATTATTCTTGTTTATCTTGGTGGCAAACAGTTCGGAGCCTGATCAGACGCCGGGTTACCCGGCGTCTGATCTGGCTCCAAACTGTTTGCACTGCAAATAATAGTTTTAGCGTAAACGCGTTTATTTGGAAAGAATAACAGATTCTCCACTGTAGATACTATAATAGAAGTACAGTGAAACCCCTCTAAACCGGACATGTGTGGGGATAGCAAAAATGTCCGGTTTAAAGGGGTTTCCGGTTTAGAGGGGTTTTAACTTGTTTCTAGTATGGACGATAGCTGACAACTTAAAGCAGGTTGAAAGTAAAGCAGAATGCGCCTTAAGGCGCATTCTGCTTTACTTTCAACCTGTTTTAAGCTATCATCTGGTAGAGTGTACAAACCATTTTCTTCAGTGAAAGAAAAAAAATCAAAGACGTGATAAGGCGTGTTTCTGGTGTAATGGGTAAAAATAAAAAAGGATTGGAAACGGGACCAAAGCTTTTGTCCGGTTTAGATAGGATTCCGGTATTCAGAGGTTCCGGTTTAGAGGGGTTTCACTGTATAGTAAAAAAATATATATTTTTGGTAATAGATCTAGATGTATGTGTCAAGTACCCGTGCTTTAACTCTTTCACTCTCAATTACGTCATAAAGCGCATTTGCAAACAGTTTTGATCCTGATCAGACACCGCGTCACGCGGCCTCTGATCAGGATCAAAACTGTTTGCCACTTGTTTTGAAATAACGTCAGGTATACTGCCTTAACTCTAACTTTGAAACGATATTGCAGACAACAATATTGAAGCAGATGACAATATTGCGGTGAATGGGTAAAAACCTCACGATAAATTTGATAATGAAAGGGTTAGACGAGAAGATAGAACGTCTCCTCCTCTGTATATATCGTAAAATTGTTAAGTTGCATGTTTTGACATTTGTTTCTAGTGTTTCAGTTTTGACAAGTATGTATTCATAACAAACTAGATATCTTTATTGATTTTACCTGATAAGCAACGAGTATCTATGAACTATTTTGAGAGAAAGTTATTAGGGTATATTTGGTCTTACATCTACACTCAACCACTTTAAAAACGCAACAGCAGAGAAAAGTTTGACAATATATGTTATTGACAATTGATAGCAATGCTATTCCAACATAATATAATCCAAGGTGTTCTGCGAAGGTACTCAACATTTCATGACAATCGAACAATCCAAACACTCTTATTTTATCACTCGATGGCATAAACCCACGAACTGAAAAGCAAGTTACTCTAGTACCGTGTATATCCACTACTGTATATATACTCAACAAAACAATTAAAGGGGCAAATATATTGGGTAGGCCCAATATATAAAAATAAGTTCATACAATATTTTTTTAACAGTTTCATGTAAAAGTACATGTTAACTTCGTTGTAGAGTATAACTGTATTTCGAAAAGTAGAAATATATATCGCAGTTCCCCTTCAAACACAACCACCCTAAAATTACCGTGTGCCAGACTAGGTGGGTCGGGTAACAAACAACTTGACCAAGAGCCCCACCTTTTAGGTTCTTCTCTTAAATTACAGCTAGTATCATATGTGTTCACCACGTGCATTAATCATTTCCTTGCATCTACATGGAAATCGGAGAATTGGCTTAAGGATGTATGCAATGGACATTCTGTGTCATTCTTCAATAAACATGTCTGGTAGCCTCTAAGGTGACGATCTCGACCGGATATCCGGCGTTGCCGCATGTCCTAAGCATCCTCAATGTGACCGACGTGTGTTGACCTTGCTGGCCAGTCCATCTGCCCTATGTCCTCGTGTTCCAAGTACTGGTCTACCATACGTGCTCGGCGATGGACGAGCTTTGTCGTCTGTCGGGATGAAGCCTGAACCAAAAGATCCAGCTTCAGCGCGTGCAATAGCGTCTAGGGTCTCGTCCCTGTACCCCAAACTTGTCAGAGTCCAGTTCCTAATGACGTTAAGGTCCGTGCAACCGTTGTAGGATATGCCCACCCATAGGAGCCCTGACCCCTTTCTGAGTCCGTCATGCTCTGCCACATAACAGTCGAAGAAACATTCGTTTCGCTGTCTTTACATTCGTCTGCAGTCGTCATTTAAATCCAAAATGAAATTCGACGCACTAGTCCACAATACGTCGCAAAAACGTAAACGTTCAAATGGCATGGTTTCTGGCAAAACGCTAGATGACGTTTTCGGTGGTGTGGGGTCAAGGCCGGTCACACGACAGGCCTTCTAGCCCATAGGTTTGCAGCATGAAGTCTATTCCCGACGATCTGAACAGAAATACTGTAACCACACGTCTGTTTATAAACACTATTAAGCGTAACGAGGGAATTGAGCCGTTGACGTCATGCCATAAGTGACAACATCGGTCCTTTACTTCAAATATGACCTGCAAACGACCTTGACCTGATCTCCAATTAACCATCCCAGTGTCCAGGTACAACTACCACAACATGTCGACGACACCCTTGCTAACGTTAAACTCCGTCGCAACATGACGTTGGAAAACGACTAATGACGTCTTTAGGGGCATAGTTTTCAAATTTTGTACCAATATGCAATCTATTTTTGCTTAAGATACAAATATGCACTCGATATAATGAAAACAGCTATAAAACTAATCGTTGAAGAATAGGCAGACACATCGTGCAAAAATCCAGTGGACGTTAAAAACCGTGTTTTTGATACTTGTCCGCTTCAATTCATTCTACCATGACCATTTTTGCACAAAGAGACGTTTGTTTCTTAATTTTTTTATTCTAAAGCATCTAAACACGTATTCACTCTTTTAACTTGAAACTGTTTGAATTTTTGAAAAAGATATATGAACTTATATCTTTGCCCCTTTAATTATTTTGTTGAGTATATATCAATACAGGCCTGATATCTACGACGCATGGAATGAAAGCTGCGGGTTGTGGCAGGCTGGAGGACTCTTGTGAGATTCTGCACTGTTGCAGATGTGGTTGACGATGACGTACACGTCTCCCCAAAAGCACATTTAAGATTGTTGATGCAGTAAATGTACCGGCATATTAAGTCAAAATAGCGCGATTAGTAAAAAATAGCAAAGTCACAATTGTTTGTCAATAAATATTTCTTAATCGAATTGTGAAAAAGCGATACTGTTTTGCGGGAAACTTACCCATGACTTCCACGTTTTTTTCTGTATTGTGGTTCCTGTGGCTGTTTTATAGCAAACTCTCATATGTGACGTTCTGATATTGACGTCCTTACTGTTGGCCTGCCTGGTAGTTGATGCTCACGAACATCGCCAGGAGTTGAAAAAGTCTCATAATTATCGGCATATTACAATTTAATGCCCTTGATATGGCGCGAGCTGACAAAGCAGTCATCAGCAGGTTACCTGTTTGCATACTTTTCAGGAACACGTTAAAAATAGGGTTTGAAAACGTTGCGTTTTTAAAGTGGTTGAGAGTATATCAGCATACCATGGTATGCTGAGATAGATGTAAGACCAAATATACCCTAATAACTGGTATGCTGAGATAGATGTAAGACCAAATATACCCTAATAACTGGTATGCTGAGATAGATGTAAGACCAAATATACCCTAATAACTGGTATGCTGAGATAGATGTAAGACCAAATATACCCTAATAACTGGTATGCTGAGATAGATGTAAGACCAAATATACCCTAATAACTGGTATGCTGAGATAGATGTAAGACCAAATATACCCTAATAACTGGTATGCTGAGATAGATGTAAGACCAAATATACCCTAATAACTGGTATGCTGAGATAGATGTAAGACCAAATATACCCTAATAACTTGTATGCTGAGATAGATGTAAGACCAAATATACCCTAATAACTGGTATGCTGAGATAGATGTAAGACCGAATATACCCTAATAACTGGTATGCTGAGATAGATGTAAGACCAAATATACCCTAATAACTGGTATGCTGAGATAGATGTAAGACCAAATATACCCTAATAACTTGTATGCTGAGATAGATGTAAGACCAAATATACCCTAATAACTGGTATGCTGAGATAGATGTAAGACCGAATATACCCTAATAACTGGTATGCTGAGATAGATGTAAGACCAAATATACCCTAATAACTGGTATGCTGAGATAGATGTAAGACCAAATATACCCTAATAACTGGTATGCTGAGATAGATGTAAGACCAAATATACCCTAATAACTGGTATGCTGAGATAGATGTAAGACCGAATATACCCTAATAACTGGTATGCTGAGATAGATGTAAGACCAAATATACCCTAATAACTGGTATGCTGAGATAGATGTAAGACCAAATATACCCTAATAACTGGTATGCTGAGATAGATGTAAGACCAAATATACCCTAATAACTGGTATGCTGAGATAGATGTAAGACCAAATATACCCTAATAACTGGTATGCTGAGATAGATGTAAGACCAAATATACCCTAATAACTGGTATGCTGAGATAGATGTAAGACCAAATATACCCTAATAACTGGTATGCTGAGATAGATGTAAGACCAAATATACCCTAATAACTGGTATGCTGAGATAGATGTAAGACCAAATATACCCTAATAACTGGTATGCTGAGATAGATGTAAGACCAAATATACCCTAATAACTGGTATGCTGAGATAGATGTAAGACCAAATATACCCTAATAACTGGTATGCTGAGATAGATGTAAGACCAAATATACCCTAATAACTGGTATGCTGAGATAGATGTAAGACCGAATATACCCTAATAACTGGTATGCTGAGATAGATGTAAGACCAAATATACCCTAATAACTGGTATGCTGAGATAGATGTAAGACCAAATATACCCTAATAACTGGTATGCTGAGATAGATGTAAGACCAAATATACCCTAATAACTGGTATGCTGAGATAGATGTAAGACCAAATATACCCTAATAACTGGTATGCTGAGATAGATGTAAGACCAAATATACCCTAATAACTGGTATGCTGAGATAGATGTAAGACCAAATATACCCTAATAACTGGTATGCTGAGATAGATGTAAGACCAAATATACCCTAATAACTGGTATGCTGAGATAGATGTAAGACCAAATATACCCTAATAACTGGTATGCTGAGATAGATGTAAGACCAAATATACCCTAATAACTGGTATGCTGAGATAGATGTAAGACCAACTATACCCTAATAACTTTCTCTCAAAATAGTTCATAGATACTCGTTGCTTATCAGGTAAAATCAATAAAGATATCTAGTTTTTGTTTACCCTTCTCCTGCTGAGTATTCATATAACAAACTTCGCCTACTACGAATACCTATCATATTCTCCCCTAACGTAAATATCTGTCGAATGAACTGCTACATTTGCTAATACAGAACTCTCTGCAAAGACACCCAATGGGAGACACAGATTGTACGTGTTGTTCGGAGGGAGTTGTAATAGGGAGGAATTCAAGACTCGGCCTCCATTTGCAAACAGCTTGAATCCAGAAGCTTGAAGCAGACGTTATTGCAGCCGTGAAAGTGTTAGAAATAATTGTCTTGTTCGGGGAAGAGCAGCCAGGGAAATTGTCTTGTTCGGGGAGGGTCGTTGTAGAAAGACAAGCACTGTACAGTGCTTCCTCTCCACAACGGTCCTCTGAATAATGATTCCCTCCTTACAACAACTCTTGCCGCTGTTGCCCAAATAAGGCAATTATGCCCTAACTTTTCTGGCTGCAATTACGTCTGCTAAAATTGTCGTCTGTTGTTTTCCCCCAATTCACATATTGGCTATTTTGATAGAAAAAAAACCTATAATGACGAGTGACAAACATATTGAATCCAGATCAGACGCCGCGTGACGCGGCGTCTGATCTGGATTCAAGCTGTTTGCAAATGTAAGCCACTATCTCTCCCTACAGCAACTCCCTCAAAACAACACACACAATCTTTGTCTCCCATCGGGTGTTGTTGTAGAGAGGGGGCACTGTAAAATAAAGACATATTCTATCCAGGCAATATTGCAGGCTCATGTACAGTGGAGAATCTGTTATTCTTTCCCAATAAACGCGTTTACGCTTAAACTATTATTTGCACTGCAAACAGTTTGAAGCCAGATCAGACGCCGGGTAACCCGGCGTCTGATCAGGCTCCAAACTGTTTGCCACCAAGCTAAACAAGAATTATCAGAATTGTCCAAAAGTTGTACTTTTCTACATTTTAGTGCTTTGCGTTTGCGTACGTTTGCGTTTAAACGGGAAAGAATAACAGATTCTCCACTGTAAGACTTGTCTTGAAGAAAACGTTGCAGATCATGATCAGACAGCTCTTTCTGAAGCCCTCTGATCAGGATCTGAACTGTAAATGTAATTTCGCAATATATTGTTGAAAAGAAATCTCACAAGTAAAGTATGGACTAGGCTTTATTGAAAATTCGAATGGTCCATTTGAAATTTTATGGGTATTGAGTTAACCCGTTCACTCTCAATGATGTCATAGAAGGCATTTGCAAACAGTTCTGATCAGGGTCAAAACTGTTTGCCACTTGTTTTGAAATTACGTCAGTAATACTGCCTAACTTTGAAACGATATTGCAGACAACAATATTGGAGCAGACGACACTATGGCGTTGAAGGGGTAAAAACGTCACGATAAATTTGATCATGAAAGATTTAAACCTAAACGTAGTAAAATAGATGGCCAATGTGTTATACATGTATAGCTGTTACTTATGTTGACGCGTTGTTTAAAATTCTACGTGTAAAACAGTTTGTAGTCATATCAGACGCCGATTTAATCGGGCATACTTATTTTGAACACAAAGACGTTTGGTGGGAAAAAGAAGAAAATACTGTTCGAGTCTCAACCATAATATTGTACGTTATCAAATAGCAATCTTTCCATGAGCTTTATCTAGAGATCTAGATGACACAAGATACCCACATGGACTAAACAAAGAACATTGAGTCTAACTTAACGCGAAGAGTCTGTATGGTATGGTAGCCTGTATAGATTTTAGTTGTAAGTTTCGTTGTAAGTAAATAATCTCATTTTAGTTTTACCGTTTCGATGTAAGGAAAGAAAATTTGTAGTGTAGCAAATAGTGTAAATCATGTTTCATTTTAAGAAGAAACTCTTTCTTGTGTTGCACACAGAGTAGAGCTTGTTGAGTTGTTTAAGGCAAAGCTCATACAGTGGTGAAGACGTTATTCTTTCCCAACAAACGCGTCCACGTTAAAAATATTATTTCCATTGCAAACAGTTTGGAGCCAGATCAGACGCCGGGTAACCCGGCGTCTGATCTGGCTCCAAATTGTTTGCCACTCTGATTGAAAGTAAAAAGAATTGCCAACAGGTTTTCATTTTCTACGTTTCATTTTTATGCGTTTGCGTTTCGTTTGTGTTTAAACGGGAAGAATAGCTTCTTCTCCAATGTACCCAAATGAGTAAACCCTTTCACTCTCAATGACGCTTAAAAGCGCGTTTGCAAACAGTTTGGATCCTGGTCAGACGCCACTTCACGCGGTGTATGATGAGGATCTAAACTGGTTGACACTCGTATCGGTATGTTTTAAGTCATACTACATTGAATCGTACGTTGAAACGATCTTGCGAACAATAAAATTGAAGCAGACGACAATAAAACGGTGAAGGGGTAAAAAGCTCGCGGAATATGGTATTTGGCAGTGAAAGGGTTAAAAAAAACGAATTTGAGGTAAAGTGGACGTTAAGAGTCAGGATAGACGCCTGCAAGGAACGTTACGTTTCGTTGTAAGGACATCTATTAGTACAGTGGAGAAAACGTTATTCTTTCCCAATAACCGCGTTTACGCTAAATCTATTATTTCAAATGCAAACAGTTTGGAGCCAGATCAGACGCCGGGTTACCCGGCGTCTGATCAGGCTCAAAACTGTTTGCCACCAAGATAAACATGAATAGTCAGAACTTTCCAAAAGTTGTACTTTTCTACGCTTTACTGCTTTGCGTTTGCGTTTCGTTTGCGTTTAAACGGGAAAGAATAACATTTTCTCCACTGTACAGTTGAACTTAAACCGTAGTTCAAAGTTAAAACTTTGAAATACGGGTATGTTTTACTTAACCGAGCAATAAATAATGCAATTTATGTGTCTACAAATCGGATAGTTCGAGTTAAGCGAATTCGAGATATCGAAGTTCGACTGTATAAGAATAGTTTAGTCTGGATTGTAAGTATAAACAACTCATTCAAGTGATGCCAAGAGTGTAGATCGTCTCACCAGGGTGTGCTATTTGGTATAAAAAGCTGATGTATGGACAAACACTGCACAGTGTCCTTAGAGTGCCTTTGCATATCTATAATAAAAATTTTAAACAAGCACATAGGGAGAATTCAGATCTGATACGTGAACAGACACTACAGTGTCCTTAGAGAGGTCAATCTTACAGCAAGAACATGGGGAGAATCCATTGCTGCAAAATACTGGCATAAATGGGCTTTAAATAATCACACCTATCTGGTATCAGCATTAATGACATCACACCAAAATAGTAACTGTAGTTAAATGAGCATTACTTTATAGTGAAACACATTAGATAACGAGTATTTCCACAAGAACATCGCTATTCGAAGCACAACAGTTTGCAAGCATTACGTTTCTGAACGACTGTCACTGCGCTACAAATCCTGAACAGAACGAGCGTGCGCGCCAGAGAGAGAGAGAGCTATAGAGGCTAAGAGAAAAGGAGAACGAGAAGGTAAGTGGGAGAGAGATAGATAGATAGATATATATATAGAGAGAGAGGGAGAGAGAGAGAGAGAGAGAGAGAGAGAGAGGTTAGTGTGTATGTGAGAGAGAAATGCAAAACAGTGAAATAGACAGACAGACAATTAGGTTGAGTGAAACAGGGAGACAGAGAGACAGGGTGAGATACAAAGTGAAAGACAATAAGAGGGTGAGAGAGGTGGAGAGATGTAAAGAAGGAGGGACAGAAAGAAACAGATAGAGACACACAGAGGACACGGAGTGAAGGAGAGTGACAGAAATACAGAGAGAGACAGACAGAGAGAGAGAAAGATAGAGAGAGACAGAGAGAGAGAGAGAGCGACAGAGACAGACATTCAGACAGATAGAGAGATACACACAGACACAGTAGATACAGGAAGACAGATACAGGGTCAGAGAGAGCATTTAGTGTTGTCATCAGGCTTTATGATTAGCTTTTTTGTTATTAGGCGGGTATGAGGGTTCACAAATATCGAACTAAAGGTTTGACCCCTTTTATCAATACTCCTGTCCTCAAATATCTGGCCTTCCTATATAGAATATCTGATTTAACCCTTATCATACTGAATTGTCGTCTGCTTCAAATATATCGTCTGCGAAAAAAACCCACAAAATTAGTTTTATGCTTTATAAACTGAGGAAAAGTTGAATGTGAGTGACAAACAGTATGGATTCAGATCAGACGCCGCGTAACGCGGCGTCTGATCTGGATCCAAACTGTTTGCAAATGTTAGCCAAAACGCGCTTAGCGCGATAAGGGTTAATTTATACTTAATGACATCAAGTTGATTATTTAATACCATTACGGAACTCGGCCATTAAACGCCAATATCATTTAGCCATTATCATGGTATTCTGTTATCGTCTGCAAATTTTGTCATCTGCAACAGATGGAAGAGCTGAGCAACCGGCACTTTTATTAGAATAGATTATCAAAACTTCAAACAGCTTGGATTCAGATGAGACGCCGAGTAACTCGGCGTCTCATCTGGATCCAAACTGTTTCAAGCAGTAATAGCAAATTCGTCCACAACATACAGAAGGTTAACGCTTTGCCAGCTGTTTGCGTTTTTACTGATTTTTACAAACAGTTTGGATCCAGATCAGACGCCGCGTTTACGCGGCGTCTGTACTGGATTCAAACTGTTTGATACTTTTCTTTAGGTTTCTTTACTTTAAAAATGCATTAATCTAAATTTAACAAATTCTGCAGACGACAATTTCAAAGCAGACGATATCACCGCAGGCTAAGCGTTAAATATAGAATTTAGGTCAGGGTACCTTTTAAAGTTATGGCCGCCTATTCATTTAACCTCTTCAATGTCATGAAACATGTATACCGTCTGCTGAAAAATTATCGTCTGCATTCATTTCTGAATACTTATTTCACGTACTGTTAGATCTACTGAAGAAATATATGTACAGGTGTATAAACAGTTTGAATCCTTATCAGACGCAGTGTAACTCGGCGTCTAAATATGATCCCAACTGTTCGAAAATGTGAGTTCGTTTCTGGATTAGCAATGAAGGTTAATTTTTTTAGATGTCCCAATGATTGCACGGATACATGTTACAGAGGAGACAACGTCATTCGTTTCCCAATAAACGGGTTCATTATATAACTTTTTATTCCATTGCAAACAGTTTGACACCAGATCAGACGCTCTAAACACTTTGCTACTCAGATTAAAATGAACTTTCGGTATTATTGTCCAAACGTTGTCATTTTCTATATTGTATTGCAATGCATTTGCGTTTTGTTTGCGTTAACCCTTTACCTGATAGCCTATTCTAGTACTTAAGATAGGTGACTACTTAAAGCAGGTTGAAAGTAAAGCAGAATGCGCCTTAGGGCGCATTCTGCTTTACTTTCAGCCTGCTTTAAGCTATCATGTGCTAGAATATAGAAAATATTCCCTATCATATATCTTCATAACTGATTAAATTGGAACTATTTTCTTCAGCGGATGAATAAATGAATAAATAAAACACGCTAAAAGGCGCTTCTATTGGGGAAAGGGTTAAACGGGAAAAAATAACGTCTTCTCTACTGTAAGGCCATATCACACGAGATCGAATTCCAATCGCTTACTATGGCAAGGTTTAGTCATCATACAGTGGAGAACACGTTATTCTTTCCCGTTTAAACGCAAACGAAACGCAAACGCAAAGCACTAACACGTACAAAAGAACACCTTTTGGACAATTCTGACGAATGATGTTTATCTTAGTGGCAAACAGTTTGTAGCCTGATCAGACGCCGGGTTACCCGGCGTCTGATCTGGCTGCAAACTGTTTGTAACAAAAATAATAGTTTTAGAGTAAACGCGCAAAGAATATCTAGATCAGTTGGTATATATATAGAGCGCCGAGCTTTGCGGAGGGTGTCTCTGGTTCAATTCCCGGTCGGATCTAACCAGCGTATTTATCTCAACTGTCCCTTAAATGTACATACTTCAATACAGAAACAACCACTGAAAACCTATCCAGTATTTGGTTTTAAAATAAACATGATTTATAAGTGTTACTGTTTTAATTTGCAACTTTTGCTTCTTAAGATTTAATAAAATGCATTTTTTAGAACGTAGCAGTCATATTTGAATAATTTTTATGGTATAAACGAATTAATTGATTTCAAATTTTAAATGTTTCATACCTAAACTTGTATTATAGCAAACTACTCCTAAAAGTCAACTGAACACAGAGTTTTGTTTGTGTTTTATTAAATGGTATTTTCTTTTTAACAATAAAGTAATGTAGTCGAAACCTAATACTTCGAACTCGGGTAAAGTTAAAACGTTGCTTGGCCACGTTTTAACTTTGAAATACGGATATGTTCGACTTAACCCTTTGAACCCTAGTCCCGCATGTAGGCGTCCTTTTCAAACAGTATACAGGTGAAAATTGTACTTTTCCTATGCAAACAGTGAATACCCAGATCAGAGGGCTCCGTAAGGAGCCCTCTGATCTGGGTATTCACTGTTTGTCATAATGCAAAACATTTACAAAAACAACCCTTAAAAGTCAGAAATGGACTAGACTAAAATGAAAACAGGGATTGTCCATTTTAAGTTTCAGGGAGAAAGAGTTAAGGGAGTTAAACTTATGAAATAATAGTATGGTAATAGTATGGTAAGTATCGAGTTTCGACGGTACACGCTATTTCACAATTTATCCAGTGCAGTGATTTCTTTCTTTATTCTTTCCCGTTTAAACGCAAACGAAATGCTAATGAAATGTACTGAAAACTAGCGTAGAAAAGTTCAACCTTTTGAAATCTCTCACGATTTAGTTTAATCTGAGTGGAAAACCATTTGGTACCAGATCACCGGGCGTCTGATCTGGCTCTAAACTGTTTGCTATGGAAATACAGTGGAGAAAACGTTATTCTTTCCCAATAAACGCGTTTACGCTAAAACTATTATTTCCAATGCAAACAGTTTGGAGCCAGATCAGACGCCGGGTAACCCGGCGTCTGATCAGGCTCCAAACTGTTTGCCACCAAGATAAACATGAATTATCAGAATTGTCAAAAAGTTGCACTTTTCTACGTTTTAGTGTTTTGCCTTTTCGTTTCGTTTTGTTTAAACGGGAAAAAATAACGTATTCTCCACTGTAATAGTTTTAGCGCATAAACGCGTTTTTTGGCAAAAGATAACCTCTTCTCTACTGTACTAGATTAAATGAGTTTAAATTATTAGTTTGGTTAGTTTAGATGTTTAGTTTAGGCATCTGGTCTGGATCTAAACTGTTTCTAAAGTCAGCTTTAGCCAAACTTTGACCGTTGAATGGTTAATGCAAAACTTCTAAGTGGTCGCTCTACTTGTTGCTTTAAGCTGTACCTTTATATTGCTTTAAGTTGCCACCCTGGTTTAACCCTTTGAACCCTAGTCCCGCATATAGGCGTCTTTTCAAACAGTGTACATGTGAATAGTACAATAGTCCTGTGCAAACAGTGAAGGCCTAGATCAGAGGGCTCCTTACGGAGCCCTCTGATCTGGGTCTTCACTGTTTGTCATAATGCATTTAACATTGACAAAAACAACCCTTAAAAGTCAGAAATGGACTATACTTAAATGGAAACTGGGATTGTCCATTTGAAGTTTCAGGGAGGAAAGAGTTAAGACAAACAATGAATATGTGTTCGCGGTAACTACAGTATTACGACCACTAAATTATGTTAATTAGCAAGTGTTAAAAACCGGTTAAAAGACAGGTGACAGCTTAAAGCAAGATGAACGCAAAACAGAAAGCTCCTTTATAGGAACTTTCTATTTACGTTAACCTTGCTTTAAGCTGTCACCTGTCTTTTATGCAATCAATTAGCTTTCATTTTAATCGTCTCAATAGAGAGGTGTTACTGTGTTCAGAGTAGCTACGGACATGGGAGTTCTAGCTACGGACACGGGAGTTCGATGGGTCTCCACCACTCAGGGTCTGAGAAATACAGCTTGATCTGAACATACATATATATACAGTAGACTACAGTGGAGAAAACGTTATTCTTTCCCAATAAACGCGTTTACGCTAAAACTATTTTTTCCATTGCAAACAGTTTGGAGCCAGATCAGACGCCGGGCAACCCGGCGTCTGATCAGGCTCCAAACTGTTTGCCACCAAGATAAACAAGAAATATCAGAATTGTCCAAAAGTTGTTCTTTTCTACGTTTTAGTGCTTTGCGTTTGCGTACGTTTGCGTTTAAACGGGAAAGAATAACAGATTCTCCACTGTATGTACATGTATAAAATAGTGAAAAAGCTGAAAAAGAGGTTGCAACACTAGTCAACCAAGTTCTGTGTGTCTGATTACCAACTGGCACGTTCTCTTTCACAATAATATTCGTATTTTCATCAAAAATAGGAAATACCCTTCTTGTATAAAATTATATAATATAAAGATCTCTTTTCAACGACAATGAAATATGTCGGTCTTTTCATGTAAGATATGTAAATGGTGGGAAAGATGTTTTTTTCCCAATAGACGCATTCGTGCTATAAAACATAATGTATATTGGAAACAGTTTCAATTCTGATTAGACGACTGGTTACCTGGCGTCTGATCAGGCTCCAAACTGTCTTCAAAAGCCCCTTTTGGCGTCATCGACAGTGATAGGGTTAATGTGGGGTCAAAATTAAATTACCTGGAAATTGGACTTGTGTGTCTCAGGTCAGATTTGAACCTAGGCATAGTCGAGGAGAAAGTTGTGTACAGTAGAAACGACGTTACTCGTCCCCGTTTACACGAATCGAAAAGCAAATGCAAGTCAATAGGAGTTAGACTTTGGCAAGTTAGAGAAACGTTGGTTATTCATTCTAATTTGAGCAGCGAACAGTTTGGAGCCTAATCAGGCGCCATGTCATCCGATCTGGCTCCAAACTGTTTTGCAATGGACATTACAGTCCCCCCTCTCCACAACGACACCCAATGGGATACACATATTGCGTGTGTTGTTCGGAAAGAATCGTTAAAGGGAGGGAAATTGTGACATGGCTTACATTTGCAAACAGCCTGAATCCAGATCAGACACCGCGTAACCCGGCGTCCGATCTGGATTCATGCTGCTTGTCACTCGTCATAATATTGTTTCCATAAAAGATCCACTTATATATAACTTTGCAGACGATATTGCAACTGTGCGGCTTTAGACATAATTGTCTTGTTTGGGGAACGGTGGCGAATGTCGTTGTATGGAGGTAGTCGTTGTTCGAAGGGCCGTTGTAGGGAGGGAACGAGTATTTTGCACAAACGCGTTTATAGGGATATAACACGTCTTCTTTACTGTAGCTGGGACAGATTATGGGTAAAGTGCCAGATTGGCCGAATTCCAAGTTGTAAAACTTTAAACACTAGGATCGCCCGGTAGCCAAAACACTGTCAACCTATTACAATTACTCCATAAAACATCTCATTGTCGGTATAGAATACAGACGCCAGCTTAAAGCAAGATGCCAGTAAAGCAGAAAGCTCCGTTAGGAGCTTTCTGCTTTACTTCATCTTGCTTTAAGCAACGAGCTGTCTGAAATGTCGAAAAGAAGCATTATTTTGACAGATGGTATTATAAAGATTTCTTGTATGTACATATTTGCTCGTTTAAGTGCCATTGAAATATTGTAATCCTTACGGCATTAAACGGAGCATTAGGCAATCTTTACTGTCCGTAATAATCACACGTCTGTAATAATCACATATCACAGTATAGAACTGTCTTGTTCGAAATGCGATTTCTTTCTGCTGGCTTGATATCACTTTAACACTTTTAACACTTTCCAAATTGTCATCTGCTTCATAATTGTTTTTCAGGAAGTGCTTGAGCAGTGTTCGGCACTTGACGTCCTTTGGCGAGAATGGCCGAGCGCATTACGTAGAGTGCCGATATTGACCGAGAAGGCCCGATCTCATTGAATAGGGGCGTGCGGCCTTAACCCTAACTTCATAGCCTGTTTCTAGTTTGAAGACAGATGACCACTTAAAGCAGGTTGAAAGTAAAGTAGAATGCGACGTAGGCGCATTCTGCTTTACTTTCAGATTGCTTAAGGCTACAGTTTGCTAGGATATAGAAACAATTTGTTATGGCGCGTGTACATGACTGTATAAAATGGAATTATTTTAAATCAATAGAGGAATAAATGAAATGGTATTCTTATGGTGGACCATATTGAAAATTGTTTTGTTTTTTTAATCAAAATAATTTATCCGTATGAAATAAAGTATTTTATATTATTATTTTTTATTATCATTTTATTTCAAAATAGATAGTCAGAGCTAACAACATACAATTTCACATCTAAATATTAGGATTAGAAACAAGTTTAAGTTTCAAAACATGTACATTCTTCTCCTTATAGAGAGAGGGGCTGGGGACTGGGTTGGGTTCATATACAGTGGAGAATCTGTTATTCTTTCCCGTTTAAACGCAAACGTACGCAAACGCAAAGCACTAAAACGTAGAAAAGAACCACTTTTGGACAATTCTGATAATTCTTGTTTATCTTGGTGGCAAACAGTTTGGAGCCTGATCAGACGCCGGGTTACCCGGCGTCTGATCTGGCTCCAAACTGTTTGCAATGGAAAAAATAGTTTTAGCGTAAACGCGTTTATTGGGAAAGAATAACGTTTTCTCCACTGTTTATATATCCAGGCATACGTGGATTAAATTTAGACGATATTTTTGCCTAGTGTGCTAAAATCAAAAGTGGATTTTGTGGTTAGAGGTTTGGTGAATACAACACTGCATACTAATTAAGGTTGGTTCGCACAGGAGTTGAAATATTTGACACTCGTATTAATCCTTATCTTGCAAAGCGCGACTTGGCTAACATTTGAAAACAGTTTGGATCCAGATCAGACCCCGCGTAACGCGGCGTCTGATCTGGATCCAAACTGTTTGTCATTCGTATTCTAATATTCCTCTGTTTTACATGCATGAAAACTGATTTTTAGTTTTTAGCGGACGATATATTTGAAGAAGACGACAATTCAGTGTGATAAGCGTTGACTATTCTGGAATGACCTATTGCACCATCTATCGTTTGGATGGGTCCTCTTTGGCAGCATTTTTATAGTTACGGTGGCTGGCAATCTGTAAGCTCCTCACCGCAGTAGGTCCGAATCCCGGTATGGTCACTTCGGACTTTTCATTTAGGAATTGTTCCAGCGGATTTGCGGAAGGTCATTTGTTCTACCAGGAGCTCTTAAATATAATATAATCTCCCTAGTTCTACTCAGTTGCTTATTTGAGCCTGCAACTGAGTATAATACATAATAAAGGACATCGGGGGTCTTCCTCCAACTGTAATTAGCTAAAACGACATGGCTTAAAATCCAAATCAACAGTTTGGTCGTAATAATAACGCCTGGACGCCTGGTTCAAATAAAATTATTATCTATAAGCCGTACACCTATAACCGTTCTCTCAACTAGTTGATAAAAAGTGACAGCTTACTGCAGGGTTAAAGTAAGCCATGGAGCTTTGTGTCTTACTTTTATCCTGCTTTAAGTATTGACCTGATTTTCAGATCTACCTTCATTTCCAAAACGTGTCCGGTTTCGAGATGTTTTATTAGTGTTTTCTTCTGACCTGTCGGAGTTATTTTTAGATTGGACCATTCTAAAACTTTAAAAGGGATGAGTTTCTCTACATCCAGTTAGAGATACGGATAGCTGTAATTTTTGTGCGTATTGTACAGTAGAAGATAAAAAGTTCAGCTCATACATGATGATGGATGAAGGTAGATCTAGATCCAATTTCGTCTAGATCTACCGGTGCGTGCCATGTATAAATCTATATATTCTCTAGAAACAACTTTATCTTGTAGATCTAGAAAAACTTTCTGTATAGTGATCCGTTATTGGCAGGTTGGCTGTAGATCTACTGTCCCAAAGTTACTATTTAAATTCAATGTCATAATCTATGCACTTTTACGTATTTTATGGTAACGGTGAAGTTTATACAGTTCTCTGTGTTTACAAACAAGCAGTAAATGACGTGTCTAGATCTACCCTATTCGGATATTTCGGGATACACAGTAACCCAGTACAAGATCTAGGTATATGTTAATCTGTCACATAAGTAGATCTAAATCTACAAGGCTATCCACCAATTCATGAATGCGATCACTAACTTCATATTTGCTTGCATATAACCTCTAAAAACTTGATAAAGAAAGGAAAACGGATATTTTACCAAGATTTCTGCCTGCGATCTTGGTTTTCTATCTTTTTCTTCTTTCTTTTCCTCGCTTGTTCGGTGGCTGTGTTCGTCGACGCGATTAAATTCGTCATCCTCGCATACGTTTTCTTTTTTGGATCAACATTGTGCACTTCATAGTCTTGTTTATGTTTGTCATCCTTCGTTTAACTCCTTTTCCCCATATCCTTGCCGATTATATCAGATTTAACTTTGACGATTTTTCTTTGCTGCTTCCTTGCTTGCAAGCTCGAGTGAAAAGGAAGATGACGTCACCAATGATGTCATAACTGTTTAGTCTCGTGACTAAAATGCTTTCATAGTGCAAGGGAGACAATTGTGTTAAACTAGGCCTTGTATAGGAGACCAACCATTCCAAACACTCTTGTGCATGCTCGCTAAAATAATGTGCGTTATTGCTTTGAACGCAAACGTAATGCGCTAAACTGTGGAAATTTAATTTTAGAATATTTTAATATATTTTTAATCTGAGTAGCAAACAGGTTGGTTACCCGGCGTCTGATCTGGCTCAAACCTGTTTGCAATAGAAATAATAGTTTTAGTATACAATTGCGTTTATTGGGAAAGAATAAGATATTAGTAAAGTTAGCGCAGCGGTCTCGTGCTGCACTAGGATCATACTTATCTCAAGTTGGAAAGTGTACGACTATATAGATCCGATGTTACCCTGTTATCCTTTTACAATAATGAACTATTCTGTTCTAAAAATAACTCCGACAGGTCAGAAAAATCGAACAATACTATGCATGTACGTGCACCGGGTGAGTGCTAGTTGATTAATGTCTGTCATGATGTTGACTGTCACACGTCCAGCTGTCCCGAGGGTGCAGATGATGATGGTTACATGTACCTGTACCACGTGTCCTCCTCCCAATGGGAGTAAACTGTTTTGGATACATGTTTCATGACAACTTGACGCAAATTGCGTGTAGGGTAATCATGAAAATACGCCAGCGCTCGTGGCAATGATATATGGCTTTATACCTGCGATGACCAATAAAAATGTTGACCAGCTACTCACTCTGTTATGTTCAGCAGAGAAGTTATTCTTTCCCACCAAACGCGGTTAGGCTCAACCCTTTCATGATCAAATTATTCGGGGAGATGTTTACCCCTTCAACGCTTTATTGTCGTCTGCTTCGGTATTGTTGTCTGCAAGACACGTTTAAAATTAGATTTAAGGTTGTATGGCTTAATAAATATCGATAAGAATGTCAAACAATGTGGGACCTGTTATGAGTTTTGGAGACAGGTGACTACTTAAAGCAGGCTGAAAGTATAGCAGAATGCGCCTTAAGGCGCATTCTGCTTTACTTTCAGTATGCTTTCAGCTACTATCTATTAGAGAATAGGATACATTTCTTATGGTACATTAATTTAGTTTAAATATTTTATTCAAATTATATACATTTTGAACATAAAATAGGATTGGTACATACTCATACCTGTATAAAGTGGAACTATTTTCTTCCGAAGAGGAATGAATAAGCCTTAAGGGGCGTTTGACCAGGCTCCAAACTGTTTGCCTCTCAGATTAAAATAAATAGTCAGAATTGTAAAAGAAATATGTCTTTTCCTCCATTTTTATTGCAATACGTTTTCGCTTCGTTTGCGTTTAAACGGGAAAGAGTAACGTTTTCTCCACAGTATGGTCAAATATATTTATAAATAACCATGTTACATGTAAGACAACCAAGCATGCATGAAATTGTAATATCCAATTGCACACTGTAAAGTCTAACAAATATGTTGCCTAACTCGTGTATATATAACAGTGAAGAGTATATAAATAGTTTTACTGCTGGTGTTTGTTTTCAAATTAGCCCTATAAAACATCATCGATCTTAAAATATGTGTCGTCTGCGTTTAGTTCTCAAATTTCGTTATTTTGAAACAAGAAATATTGAAATGAGTTTCAAACAGATTGGAATCTAATCAGACGCCGCGTAACGCGGCGTCTGGTCAGGATCCGAACTATTTGCAAATAACAATTCGTATAATATTATGTACTCGGGGTAAGGCAGCGACGGGGTTACAGTGGAGAATGTGTTATTCTTTCCCAATAAACGCGCTTACGCTAGAACTATTATTTTCACTGCAAACAGTTTGGAGCCAGATCAGACGCCGGGTAACCCGGCGTCTAATCAGGCTCCAAACTGTTTGCCACCAAGATAAAGATGAATTATCAGAATTGTCCAAAAGTTGTACTTTTCTACGTTTTAGTGTTTTGCGTTTGCTTTTAAACGGGAAAGAATAACAGATTCTCCACTGTAAAACTGCTAGAATTCACAAACATAATTATATGAGCCGTGCCATGACAAAACCTGCATTATCGCATTTGCAACATTGTTCATACCAAGCGGCACCATTGTCACCCCAGTCTCTGTATCTGAGTTTGGTCTACACTGCCAAATACAGTATATACTACTGCTTAATACAATGCTTTAGATGCATGTGGTTGTCAAACTGTATATCACGACCAGCCGAAGCGTCTTTAACGCAGCGGCTGGCCTTGATCTACACCGTTTGAAATGCAATAATAGGACCTTCACATACACGGAATTTCTAAGATTTCCTTACGGATGGCACACATCCGTAAAAGTATACGGTTTCTTACGATATATGCCACTTTTAAGAGTGAATTGAGATTTGTTACTTGCGAGTTATTTACGGACACTAACGGATCATTTGCGGATGCTTACGATTGATTACGAGTTGGCGATCCTAAGAAAAACCGTGTATGTGAAGGCCCCATTATAGGCAGGTTTTCCCATGGCACGGTTCATATGTCTTAGGCTTGTCTCGTATTAATATCTCCCTACCATTCCATTTGGCCGCAAACTTTTAAAATCACTAGAAAATTTGAAAAAAGAAGAAAATATTTTAATGTTAAAAAGCGGTCATTTGTGAAAACTGACATCAGTGATTTGAGAACATGTATCTAACAGACGAGTAACCATGATCCAAACTGTTAACAATGTCATGATCAAATTTACCATGAGTTTTTTGCCCATTCACCGCTATATAGTCTTGTGTTTCAGTAGTGTTGTCTGCACTATCGTTTCAGAGTTAAATTTAATGCAGTATAACTGACGTAATTTCAAAACAAGTGGCAAACACTTCTGATCATGATCCAAACTGTTTGCAAACTAAACGCGATTTTGGGCGTCATTGAGAGTGAAATGTTAACGATGTCATTGTAGTAATATTTGAAAGACAAAATTATTTTTGTATGGTGGTAAAGTAGAGAAGGCGTTATTTTCCCCGTTTAAACTAAACTAAACACAAATGCAATTCAATAACAGAAAATGAAAGTAAGTTATGAAACATTCTGACGCTTTTTTTTATGCTAAGCAGTGAATTATAGAGTTTTCTCAGTAGATTATAATGTTATAATCTACAGTGAATTATAACTTTTCGGAAAAAAAATTTGCTATAACCTCCTTTTAATTTGAATATGCCGTACAAGATTATTTTGGTGTGGCACGTTCAAATTACTACGCCTTAAAATGATACTAAGTCTGGAGCGTTTTGATTTTGAGAGGCTCCATACGGGGTATTTGACATGGCCCAAGTGATTAATCGGCAGCCTTATATTGATATTTCTCTGTTTAAAGCATAAAAGAAATAGAATAATTGTTTGTTTCAGTGTAGGATGGAGTTTTCTTTCATCTCGTGAAAAGCAAGGATTATATTTTCACTCATGGCTTCGCCACTCGTGAAAATATAACCTTGCTTTTCACTCGATGAAAGAAATTCCCATCTTACACTGAAACAAACAATTATCCTCTATATAATCTATGCCTGGCAAACAGTTTGAAGCCTGATCAGTCGCCGGGTTACCTGGCGTCTGGTCAGGCTCTAAACCGTTTGCAATGGACATTAGGGTTTTAGAACAAACACCTTCTCCGCAGTACAGTAGGAAATGGGTTATCCCCCGTCTCACATCCCCGATTAAACAAAATCGTATCAATGTCTTTATACTAAGCATGTCAAACAAACAAGAATTGTTATTTTGTATCCGAATCCGGCTTGATTTGACCTCGATGTTTAATTGGTGTATTTTACCGCCAAAATCTTATCGTCTGCTTCAATCCACTCACCGTCGAACTGCATCTTCATGAACACTGTTGCCTACAACATTATTTTAAAGCTAAATTCAAGTCGCCACGACTGTAGAACTATCTATACGAGTGTCAAACAGTTTGGAGCCTGATCAGACGCCGCGTCACGCGGCGTCTGATCAGGCCCCAAACTGTTTGGAAAGTCGACATTTGGCGGTTAAAGCGATTAAAGGGTTAAACAAAACAAGTTTAACAGGCCGTGAAACCTACTGTGTTGTAAGAAAAGCAAATAGTTAGTACATAGTGACATATCATATGACATTGAGACATCTTACTTGAGGGATTGGGAAGTTTCACGTTTATTTTCTGTACAATATAACAGTGGAAAAGGCAAATTCTTTTCCTATACAGTGAACCCCCTCTAAATCGGAACCTCTAAATACCGGAATTCTCTCTAAACCGGACGAAAACGTTGGTCCCGTTTCAAACTCTTCTGTTCACGTCTTTGGTTTATCTATACACTGAAGAAAATAGTTCCACTTTATACATTCTGGCAGATGATAGCTTAAATCAGGTTGAAAGTAAAGCAGAAAGCGCCTTAAGGCGCATTCTGCTTTACTTTTAACCTGCTTTAAGCGGTCAGTTATCTTCCATACTAGAAACACACTATAGGCTAATGGGTTAAAACCCCTCTAAACCGGAAACCCCTTTAAACCGGACATTTATGTTGTCCCCATACATGTCCGGTTTAGAGGGTTTCGCTGTAAATGCTTTTGTGATAAAACAATTATTTCCATAAGTCTGAGTTGGCTCCAAACTGTTTGCCACTCAAATAAAAAGAAAGAATATTCAACGTTTGCAAAACAATTGTCATTTTCGCCATTTTATTGCATTGCGTTTGCGTTTAATTTCGTTTGAGCAGAGCAGTATAACGTCTTCTCCACTGTAGGTGTCAAGTTTCAAACCACGGTGTCAAACGAGATAGGAATCTGTCAAGATTTCAACAGGAAGCTGAAGTTACTTTACCCTGCGAAAAGCTTGCAGCTCAGAATGACGCCGCAGTCTGCTTTTAAAGCTTGATCTCTCTATAAATAGACGTATTTAAAACATTGAACCCTAACGACGAGCATATTCATTATTTACAAACAGTGAACTGGTGAAGAGTACACTTGCTCCATGCAAACATTGTAGACCAAGAAGTAACATCTGGAGAAAATAATTCCAAACAATACAGTCATGGACATGCATCATAAGAAATAATTTCTATTTCAAAGCAGATGGTAACATAAAGTAGGGTGAAAGTTAGGTTAATGCTCATTCTGCTTACAATCTACTTTACGTGGTCACATGTCTTCAAAACTTAGAATCAGGTTATGGAGTACAGTGGAGAATCTGTTATTCTTTCCCAATAAACGCGTTTACGCTAAAACTATTATTTGCAGTGCAAACAGTTTGGAGCCAGATCAGACGCCGGGTAACCCGGCGTCTGATCAGGCTCCAAACTGTTTGCCACCAAGATAAACAAGAATTATCAGAATTGTCCAAAAGTTGTTCTTTTATACGTTTTAGTGCTTTGCGTTTGCGTACGTTTGCGTTTAAACGGGAAAGAATAACAGATTCTCCACTGTATGACGTCACGAATGACGTCAGAATAACAGATTCTCCACTGTAAAAGGATTAACCTTCTGAAAGCTACAGTTATTCGACACGGTTTCTTCTTTTAGTATTCGCTTAACTCTTTCCTCCCTGAAACTTTACATGGACAATTCCAGTTTCCATTTTAGTCTAGTCCATTTCTGACTTTTAAGGATGGTTTTTGTCAATGTTTGGCTTTATGACAAACAGTGAAGACCCTGATCAGAGGGCTCCTTTCGGATCCCTCTGATCTGGGTCTTCACTGTTTGCATAGGGCAAGTGTACTATTCACATGTACCTTGTTTGAAAAGGACGCCTATATGCGGGACTAGGGTTCAAAGGGTTTATGCAAGTAAGTACAGTAAAACCTCTCTATTCCGATCACTGAAATCAAGGTCAATTGATTGTATATAAAGACAGATGACAGCTTGAAGCAAGATGACAATAAAACAGAAAACTTAAGTTCTAAAGTGACTTTCTGCTTTCAGCAGTCTCCTGTCGGGAATACCTTGTAATTAACGCTATTTAGTGGTCGTAATAGAGAGGTTTTACTGTACAACTGTGTAGACTTAAAAACTTTTGAGTGGTCGCTTAATACAAGTATAATTGTATGGTACAAGTATAACTGTATAGACTTTAGAACTTTTGAGTGGTCGCTTAATACAAGTATAATTGTATGGTACAAGTATAACTGTATAGACTTTAGAACTTTTGAGTGGTCGCTTAAAACAAGTATAATTGTATGGTACAAGTATAATTGTATAGACTTTAGAACTTTTGAGAGGTCGCTTAATACAAGTATAATTGTATGGTACAAGTATAATTATATAGACTTTAGAATTTTTGAGTGGTCGCTTAAAACAAGTATAATTGTATGGTACAAGTATAACTGTATAGACTTTAGAATTTTTGAGTGGACGCTTAAAACAAGTATAATTGTATAGACTTTAGCACTTTTGGGTGGACGCTTAAAACAAGTATAATTGTATGGTACAAGTATAACTGTATAGACTTTAGAATTTTTGAGTGGACGCTTAAAACAAGTATAATTGTATAGACTTTAGAAATATTGAGTGGTAGCTTAAAACAAGTATAACTGTATGGTACAAGTATAATTGTATAGACTTTAGAACTATTGAAATGTCGCTTAAAACAAGTATAATTGTATAGACTTTAGAACTATTGAGTGGTCGCTTAATACAAGTATAACTGTAAGGTACAAGTATAACTGTATAGACTTTAGAACTTTTAAGTGGTCGCTTAAAAAAAGTATAATTGTATAGACTTTAGAACTTTTGAGTGGTCGCTTAAAACAAGTATAATTGTATAGACTTTAGCACTTTTGGGTGGACGCTTAAAACAAGTATAATTGTATGGTACAAGTATAACTGTATAGACTTTAGAATTTTTGAGTAGACGCTTAAAACAAGTATAATTGTATAGACTTTAGAAATATTGAGTGGTAGCTTAAAACAAGTATAACTGTATAGACTTTAGAACTTTTGAGTGGTCGCTTAATACAAGTATAACTGTAAGGTACAAGTATAACTGTATAGACTTTAGAACTTTTGAGTGGTCGCTTAATACAAGTATACATGTAACTGTATAGACTTTAGAAATATTGATTGGTTGCTTAATATATGTATTACTGTATAGACTTTAGAACTTTTGAGTGGTCGCTTAATACAAGTATAACTGTAAGGTACAAGTATAACTGTATAGACTTTAGAACTTTTGAGTGGTCGCTTAATACAAGTATACATGTAACTGTATAGACTTTAGAAATATTGATTGGTTGCTTAATATATGTTTTACTGTATAGACTTTAGAACTATTGAGTGGTCGCTTAAAACAAGTATAATTGTATAGACTTTAGAACTTTTGAGTGGACGCTTAAAACAAGTATAATTGTATGGTACAAGTATAACTGTATAGACTTTAGATCTTTTAAGTTGTCACTTAATACAATTATAACTGTATAGATTTTAGAACTATTGAGTGGCCTATTAATACAAGTATAGTTGTATAGACTTTATAACTTTTAAGTTGTCGCTTAATACAATTATAACTGTATAGACTTTAAAACTATTGAGTGGCCTATTAATACAAGTATAATTGTATAGACTTTAGAACTATTGAGTGGTCGCTTAAAACATGTATAACTGTATGGTACAAGTATAACTGTATAGACTTTAGAAATATTGATTGGTCGCTTAAAACAAGTATAATTGTATGGACTTTAGAACTTTTGAGTGGTCGCTTAATACAAGTATACATGTAACTGTATAGACTTTAGAAATATTGATTGGTTGCTTAATATATGTATTACTGTATAGACTTTAGAACTTTTGAGTGGACGCTTAAAACAAGTATAATTGTATGGTACAAGTATAACTGTATAGACTTTAGAACATTTGAGTGGTCGCTTAAAACAAGTATATTTGTATAGACTTTAGAACTTTTGAGTGGACGGTTAAAACAACTATAATTGTATGGTACAAGTATAACTGTATAGACTTTAGAACTTTTGAGTGGTCGCTTAATACAAGTATAACTGTATAGACTTTAGAACTTTTGAGTGATCGCTTAAAACAAGTAAAATTATATGTTACAAGTATAACAGTATAGAGTGATCTCCCCTTATTCAGATTTTTAGAACTATTGAGTGGTCGCTTAAAACAATTATAATTGTATAGACTTTAGAACTATTGAGTGGTAGCTTAAAACAAGTATAACTGTATAGACTTTAGAACTATTGAGTGGTCGCTTAATACAAGTATAACTGTAAGGTACAAGTAAAATTGTATAGACTTTAGAATTTTGAGTTGTCGCTTAATACAAGTATACATGTAATTGTATAGACTTTAGAAATATTGATTGGTTGCTTAATACAAGTATAACTGTAAGGTACAAGTATAACTGTATAGACTTTAGAACTATTGAGTGGTCGCTTAATACAAGTATAACTGTATAGACTTTAGAACTTTTGAGTGGTTGCTTAATACAAGTATAACTGTATGGTTCAAGTATAACTGTATAGACTTTAGAACTATTGAGTGGTTGCTTAATACAAGTATAATTGTATGGTACAAGTATAACTGTATAGACTTTAGAACTATTGAGTGGTTGCTTAATACAAGTATAACTGTATGGTACAAGTATAACTGTATAGACTTTAGAACTATTGAGTGGCCACTTAATACAAGTATAACTGTATGGTTCAAGTATAACTGTATAGACCTTAGAACAATAGTGCATGTGACAATGATATAGCCGCCACCTGTGGCAACTTAATACCATATCTGTAATGAAAACCAAAACACTGCCAACTTACCTGTCTGTTTAACCCTTTCTATGTCATTGTACAGCTGCTTGTTCTGCTTTAAAATTACATGCATTGCCTAAACTATTAATTTAGAGTAGGGTTAGATTTAAAGCAGTTTGACAGAAAAACTGTAGGTATGAGTGTCAAACAGTTTGGGTCCTGATCAGACGCCGCGTAGTTTGCAAGGTCGATTGTAGGGGCATATAGCGATGAAAGGGTTCATTTGCACATGTCCCCTACGCTGACATATCATGGCAACACGTAACTGTTCAATTGTAACTGCATAGAGAAACTGGATCTATGGACGACGGGTTTCCTAGGGAAGATCTACTTCCGGTAGTAAAGAAGAACACACCATAGCAACATAGGTACAGTGGAGAAAACGTTATTCTTTCCCAATAAACGCGTTTACGCTAAAACTATTTTTTCCATTGCAAATAGTTTGGAGCCAGATCAGACGCCGGGTAACCCGGCGTCTGATCAGGCTCCCAACTGTTTGCCACCAAGATAAACAAGAATTATCAGAATTGTCCAAAAGTTGTTCTTTTCTACGTTTTAGTGCTTTGCGTTTGCGTACGTTTGCGTTTAAACGGGAAAGAATAACAGATTCTCCACTGTATGCAATGTACATGTAATATAGATCAAATCCTGTGTACCACTGGCCCATAAAAAGTATGATACTAGTGTTTTTACTCATTCAACCCTGAAAACTTTTAATGAATAATTCCAACTTTCAATTACACTGTAAATTTTGACACTCTAGGGTTGATCGTAACAATAAATTGCAGAAGGAAAAAACAGTGCATACACTGCTCGGACTCCTCTGATCAGGGTTTAAAGTTTAAACCCTTTTACTCTCAATGACGCCTTAAAGCGCGTTTGCAAACAGTTTGGGTCCCGATCAGACGCCGCGTAACGCAGCCTCTGGTCAGGACCCAAACTGTTTGAAACTCGTTTCGAAATGTCGTCATCCATTGCCTAAAATCTAACTTTGAAACGTGTCTTGCAGACAACAATACTGAAGCAGACGGCAATAAAACGGTGAAGGGGTAAAAATCTCCCGAATGATTTGATTATGAAAGTGTTAAACTGTTTGCAAAGGACAAGTGGTTTCTCAACAGTTATATTATATGTAAACGACGAGTATATTCGACACTAGGGTTCAATGTAATACTAAGATGGAGTCTCCTGTCGTGTCCGACAGATGAGCAGACAGACAGGTCATTTGCCGATGTGGGTCCTCATGTGGGAGCGAAGGCCAAATGCTGAGGCGCATGGTCGGCCACATACGAGTACACTGCATGGGATTGAGGCAACCAATGATGTTTTCTCCTATTCCTTTTCTCCTAGATAAGAGTGAATCTGCCTTGTTCGAATGCTTTCACGCCTTGAAAGCAACGATGTCTCCCTCGATTCCTGACGTAGGCGGTAGCTTCCCAGGAGTTTGGATTAAAGTTGCAGCATATCAGGTTGGCCTTCAGTGTGTCCTTGTACCTCAAGAGATGTCGTCCTTGGTCATGGTGTCCCTCCCTCAGTCGACCGTACAGGAGCATCTTTGGAATTCTGCAGCCTTTCATACGGACAACATGGCCAGTCCATCGAAGTTGTCTCTTTCATGATGAGTATAGACTCTATACTTGAGAGGACACACTTTTCCAGGACTTCAAGTTGGACCCATTGTCTTGCCATCTGATGTTACAGATTATGTGCAAACATATTTGGTGAAATCTTTAAAGTTGCTGGGCATGTATCCGGTATGTTGTCCAGGTGAGTTAATAAAGATTAAGGTTAGGGCTAATGCAGGATAAAAGTAACACAGAGAGCACCTAAACCATTCTCCTGTTTATAGCATATATTGACGCATTTTTTAAAATGAACCGTGCCATGACAAAAACCAGACTTTTTGCATTGCAATATTGTACAGACTAAGCACCGTTGTCATCCCAGGCTCTGTGTCTGAGTTTGGTCTACACTTTTTAATACAGTATATAATAAATATACATTAATGCTTTAGATGCATGTGGATGACAAACAGTGTAGCTCAATATCAGCCGTCGCTATGAAAACGCGGCGGCTGGCCTTGATCAACACTGTTTGCAATGCAATAAGACAGGTTTTCTCATGGCACGGCTAAAATACATTTTATTATAGACTTTAATATTGGGCGCCGTTTCATATAATTATAATATAACCAGCGGGAACAATGTTGTTATGTGTATGTCCCGACCGAGCATCGAACGTTTCATACATGTAGCTATTATTCTAGCCCTTGTTATGGGGGGCTGTTGTTATGCATGGAACTGCCATCCGTATATAGGACTGCAAATTCCATTTCTTCTGAGTGTTCGCTACACCTAGGTTATGCCATACAGATATATTTAGTGTTACAAAGCAATTTAACTTGACGCGTACTAATTTGGGTACGGATGCATTATATATGGATACATATATACCACTTCACACCTATTGAAAATAGAAATAAGATAATAGGCTAGCAAGAATGACCTCTTTTCAAAAATAGATTGCCTTATGATATTTGTTTTAACGCCATATCGGTCGATTGTCTTCTAATTGTGATTGTACCATTTGCTTATCCCCTTCACTTCCATGCCGTGACGACATCTTATCTCCTTTAAACTTCTACATGCTATGTTAACCAACAGCACCACTGATTACAGAAACTCAAAGAGATGAAGTCATGGGCTTCTTTGAAATCTAAAGACCACCTTCCAAGTTACTGGCATCTGTAATAATAGTAATTCTAAAATGACGCTATCTCTCAGGAAATATAATCAGAGTGTTTAACTATTTAGATTCAGATAAGAGACTTAATTACCGGGTACTACCCGTGAAGTTTGATTGGCGCTGTTTGTAAAACTCTAGATAGAGGTCAATAGACGATTTTGCGCTAACTGTTGCAATCCGTTTATGCACTTTCGTCCTGACAGTAGTGCCTATTGCAAACAATTAGCAGGGATACCATAAGTTGCTCTTAAAATTCCGAAGATATCCAAATCATTATCAAGCTTTTAATAGGTCAGATTTGAGCAGAATGCTCAAATCGGACAAATCAAAAAGCTTGAGAATTATCTCAAGCTCATCTCAAACGCCTTGTAACTATGGGTCCAGGCTGAATATCATCCAGATTTATTCAATTGTCATATCCTATTTTTTTTATTGAATTGCACTGCCTTTGCGTTAAGTTTTGTTCAGGGCTGCCATAAGTTGACATAAAAAATCCTAAGATTTCCAAATTTGCATTTTTCAAGTGCGAATTTACGAATCGTACCTTTACCCTATAGCCTGTTTCTAGTTTTGTTGACACGTGACTACTTAAAGCCGGCTGGAAGTAAAGCAGAATGCGCCTTATGGCGCATTCTGCTTTACTTTTAGCCTACTTTAAGCTACCATGTTCTAGAAAAAAATCCCAAGATTTAGGAAAAATCCGGAGAAATGGCAGCCCTGTTTGTTCGAACTGAGAAGAATGCCTACTTTCCCCGTTGTAAATGTTTCAACTGCACTAGGTGATCCGGCGGTCCTGTAGGCTCCTATCCTCTTTAACGCCTCACCAATCTGACGCCAGTTACAAACTGCTTGTTTATGAGTATTTAATGAAGGTTACGGTTTTATTTGAGGTCAAATCTATCCAAAACATATATACAAAAAAACTGTCATTCATATTCGACACAGTTCCTTTGATGTTTATTGGCTTGTATGAAACATGGGAAGAGAATCTTATAATATTGATAGATTAGACGGGATCTAAGGAGGCAAATATTCAAATGAGGCGGCCCAGTCGGCTCTCAATTGTTATTTCGACATGTTTTAACCCCTTCATTGCCATGACGTCATCTGCTTTAACCCTTTCCCTGCCAAATCTTTCGTGAGAATTTTACCACTTCACCGTTTCACTAGGGCTGATTTTCTAACTGTAGAATACGTTAATGTTGTAACAATAATGGTTTTTGTAAACAGTTTGTAGCCCGATCAAACACTAAACCTTTTGTCACTACAATTTTTAATAAATCGTCAACATTTGAATTTTCAAGAATTTATCTTTTTTTTTTCATTTTATTATTTTGCGTTTAGTTTTGTTTAGCCCTTTCTCTGTCAATGACGCCAAAAAGCGCCTTTGCAAACGGTTTGGATTCTGATCAGACGCCGCGTAACGCGGCGTCTGATCAGGATCCAAATCTGTTGACACACTTTTTGAAATTTTGTCAGACTACTGCCTTAAATCTTTTGCAGACAACATTATTGACGCAGAAAAAAATATTGCGGTGAAGGGGTAAAAATCTCACGATAAATTTGGCAATGAAAGGGCCAAACGGGAAAGTGTAATGTTCCCCAATGGAACATTAGGTAGGTTCTATAAATAGTATAGTAAAATTTAATTTCAAACACGTATAACAGTTGATGCGCAAGTTAGCGAATATTCAACTGATACGATTTCGAGCAAATGCTCATAAATTTGTTAATATTTGTACAAAATCGACTTAAACTACAATAAAACCTCTCTAATCGGCAATTTAAACGAAGGCTAATTGATTGTATAAAAGACTGGTGACAGCTTAAAGTAAGGTGACAGTAAAACAAGAAGCTCCTAAAGGGACTTTCTGTAGTTCTGTCACCTTGCTTCAAGCACTCACCTGTCGTAAACATCTAATAATAAACACAATGTAGTGGTCGTAATAGACAGGTTTTACTGTAGTTATTATTTTTCGACTGTATATATAAACATACCCAAAAACAATGAAAATACGTTGTTCTTCCTAGTTTAAACGTAAACGAAATACAAACGCACTGCAATAAAATACAGAAAATGTCAATATTTCGAAGTTTTTAACAAGTCATTTTTTTCCGAGTGGCAAACAGTTTTGAGCTTGATCAGACGCCGGGTTACCTGGCGTCTGATCTGGCTCAAAACTGTTTGTAATGGGCGTAATATTGTTTTTAACATAAACGCGTTTATTGGGAATAAAAGATCGTCTTCTCAACTGTATTGCACCTTATAATTACGTTCATGCATTCGTTTTACTAATTTC
The DNA here is from genome assembly GCA_922989275.2 of Gari tellinella. Lineage (NCBI taxonomy): Eukaryota > Metazoa > Mollusca > Bivalvia > Cardiida > Psammobiidae > Gari > Gari tellinella. The sequence goes on along the minus strand of OV277868.1, from coordinate 6,721,305 downwards.
TAGGTGCATAAAAAACTGTTTTGTATAGAGAGATGACATAATTTTATGATTCGTTGTATTTCGTATACTGCATTCGAGTTTCATTAACTCGAACTTGCTTGAGTCGAACTCGAACTTATCCGTTATTTTACAGTTGAAGTTTCACACTGTAACTCGCTTAAGTCGAACATACCCGTATTTCAAAGTTAACAACACAGCTAAATGACGTTTTAACATTCAAATACGAGTTCGAACTATATACAGTGGAGAATCTGTTATTCTTTCCCAATAAACGCGTTTACGCTAAAACTATTATTTGCAGTGCAAACAGTTTGGAGCCAGATCAGACGCCGGGTAACCCGGCGTCTGATCAGGCTCCAAACTGTTTGCCACCAAGATAAACAAGAATTATCAGAATTGTCCAAAAGTTGTTCTTTTCTACGTCACAAAGTTTAGTACTTTGCGTTTGCGTACGTTTGCGTTTAAACCGGAAAGAATAACAGATTCTCCACTGTATATAGAGCCAATTGTTGTTACACTTGAACTAGCCTGAAAACAACATTTTGTGATTCATGATTCAACGTACTTTGTACTCAAGTTCTATAAATAGTTGTTGGTTATATTTTGAGTGATGATTTAATTTTGATATTTATGATGTTCTCTGTAAAAATAAAAATGTGTGTTTGTTTTTTATTTGGGAATTTCCAATAGTAAATTGCGTCTAGGAAATGTTTGACGAATTGGCATAGCCAGCATCTTTAAATGTGTTATTATAGTAGAGAAAGTCGTTATTGTTTCTTAATAAACGCGTTTGTGATATAATAGATTTTCTATTGCAAACAGTTTGGAGCCAGATCAGACACCGGGTAACCCGGGTTCTGATCAGGTTAAAAACTTGTTGAAACTCAGATCTGAATGAATTATAACCTTTAAAAACATGGAATGTTTGCAGATGACCATCGTACTATGGATAAGACAACTAAGCGACTCACAACCAGATGGTGTTTTTGCAAAAAGAAAAGAAAATACTCAAATTAAACCAAAATGTGTAGCATAATCGTGCATCTGGCATTAGAAAAATATGATCAGTCTAAAAATACGTTCTAGAAAAGTCTTCAAATCTTAGTTTTTTTAATAGATATTTTCCATCGTTTTATACGTGGGTATCGAAAGACGCAATAGAAATTGATAAAAGGCTCAGACATAAACCCGAGCCGAATTATGTACTCTCCATCGCTACACAGTGAAGTACGTTAAATCGATCCCAGATATACAATGTATGAATAGTCCGGTGTCTCAGTGGAATAAACGGTTTCCTTATTTTGCCTATCTGTCCCTGCATGGTGGGTCCCGGGGTCGAATCCCACCAGGGAGGGCCGTAACTAATATCGGTAGAACTTGTGGCCCGACCCATTTTCATGGAATTTGAAATAAAATATGGTTAAACTAAACTATCCCACCAGAGCTCAATAATTTTATTTTTATTGAAATGCATTTTTTTAAACAGAATTTCTTACCCTAAACTAATTCTTACCCGTTTATATAAGCGTTTGACATACATTTTCAAATTACTATCTGGTTGCGAGCCTCTTAACCCTTTACCACATATATAGCCTGTTTTTAGTTGTGTTAAAAGGTTACCACTAAAAGCAGGTTGAAAGTAAAGTAGAATGCGCCTTAAGGCGCATTCTGCTTTACTTTCAGCCTGCATTAAGCTACCACCTCTCAGAAAATAGAAAATATTTCTGTTGGAACATGTTTATGACTGTATCAATAGGAACTATTTTCTTTTGTGAAGGAATTATTGAAATGCGCTAAAAGGCGCCTCTATCAGGTATAGGGTTAACACCAAGCTAACACTTAATCTGCTACAGGTTAATATCGTCAGATTCACAGTTGCCGTCTGTACTTTTTCTTTAAATTCAATTTTAACCATTCCACTCTCAATGACGCCTAAAAGCGCGTTTGCAAACAGTTTAGATCCTAATCAGAAGCCGCGTAACGCTGCGTCTGACCAGGATCCAAACTGTTTGAAATTCGTATCGATATTTCTTAAGTCATTCTTCATTGAATCTTACTTTGAAACGGTCTTGCAAACATCAAAATTGAAGCAGACGACAATGAAGCGGTGAAGGTGTAGATACTAACTAAAAAGTTGGCAGTGAAAGGGTTTATGCCATTTGGCTTTAGAAACGTCGATTCTACTTTCCAACCGTTTGGATCCTGACTAGACGCCGACTCACTCGGCGTCTGGTCTGGAGTCAAACTGTTTGAAATTTGGCAAGGGGATGCTTAGTACAGAGGAGAAAACGTTATTCTTTCCCGTTTAAATTTAAATCGCAAACGAAACGCAAACGCATTGCAATAAAATGTACAAAATGACCACTTTTTGACAATTCTGAATGTTGATTTAAACCTGGATAGCAGACAGCTTGGAGCCTGATCAGACGCCGGGTTACCCGGCGTCTGATCTGGCTCCAAACTGTTTGCAATGGAAATAATAGTTTTAGCGTAAACGCGTTTATTGGGAAATAATGACGTTTTCTCCACTGTAGGTGGAGGGTTAACTGTACCCGAAATTGAACGGTCTCTCATTGAGCTTGACAGATGACATGGGGGATATTACGACAACCAACACGCTGATTGGAATTTCATACTTGTGGTAGGACTGTACAGTGTCTGATTAGTCGGTGTCGTAAATTGTAATAAAGTTCATGCCTTACATGGAATTGGGAAGGGGGGAAAGAGTGTGCGAGAGAGAGCGACAGAGAAGGGGATACAGACAGACAGAGATAGAGCGACATAGAGACAGAGACAGAGAAACAGAAACAGAGAGACAAATACAAAGAGAGAGAGAGAGAGAGAGCGACAGGGGGTGGGCAGAGACATACATAGACATACAGAGCCAGAGAGAGAATCATGGAGAGATAGTGGGAGAGATAGAAGAAAAGAGAGCGACAGGGACAGAAAGAGAGCGAGAGAGATAGAAAGAGAGATAGAGAAAAAGAGAGCGAGAGAGACAGAAAGAGAGAGAGAGGGTGTGCGCGAGAGAGAATGTAAGAGAGAGTGTTTTAGAGAAAGAGAGAGAGAGAGAGAGATGGGCGTTTTTCTTTGCCAATAAATGCATAATATGTGCTTACAATGTAAACAAGTGCATATACGTGTTTCCTTGACTAGTTGTGAATTAGTATGTATGGAACTGTTCTCATGTTTTTGTATGTTACAAACTGAGAGTGAAATAAATACAACTGAAACTGCATGTTGAAAACTGTTTAGAGCAGATCAGACGTCGGGTAATTCGGTTCTCAACTGTCTGTCATTCAGGTTGTACACGCTCGGCACTGTTTTCGGCCAGAGTTGGACTACCTTCGGCGTACAAACGAACGTGAAAATCCCATCTGGGTCGTCAGTACACTAGAAACTCAATTAAAGGTTAAAACATAAATCAAATGGTCCAACGTGTTTGCTTGAGTGTGTTCAGAAGTTTATTATGGTGCATGTATATTCAACAAATATAGTCAACGGTTTTACTTTCAAAATTCAAAAAGTAGTAAATGTACCAAGCTTTTCCTGATATACTTTCGGATTACTTTGGGGCAGCTTTTTGACCGAAAAGACGATATTGTTAAGGCTGCAATTAACAACAACAACAGAACATTGAGTATTCCCTCTCTACAACGGCCCTCCGAACAACGGTTCCCTCCTTACAACGGCTATAACCGCTGTTCCCAAAACTTTTTAATCATGTCTAATCTTTTTACGGCTGCAATATTGTTGTCTGCTGTTTTTCTCAAATTTACATATTAGACATTTTGACAGAAAAAAACCATAATGACGAGTGGCAAACAGCTTGAATCCAGATCAGACGCCGCGTTACGCGGCGTCTGATCTGGGTTCAAACTGTTTGCAAATGTAAGTTAAGTTCCCTCTCTACAACTACTCCCTCCGAACAACGAACGTATATTTTGTCTCCCATTGGATGTCGTTGTAGAGAGGGAGCGCTGTACATGTACAGTGGAGAATCTGTTATTCTTTCCCGTTTAAACGCAAACGTACGCAAACGCAAAGCACTAAAACGTAGAAAAGAACAACTTTTGGACAATTCTGATAATTCTTGTTTATTTTTGTGGCAAACAGTTTGGAGCCTGATCAGACGCCGGGTTACCCGGCGTCTGATCTGGCTCCAAACTGTTTGCAATAGAAATAATAGTTTTAGCGTAAACGCGTTTATTGGGAAAGAATAACGTTTTCTCCACTGTATACGTTTTAATGAGTGTGTTTTATTTTTTCTAATTGCTTTTCATTTAATTAACTGTTTACAGCAGCCATTCAAACGCTCAACGGACCGATGATGAAATGGTTCTATTGACCATGTTTAGATGTTTGTAAACACTCATTTACAGGCTAGGTCTCTGATAAAACACGGGCAACTGTAAATACTACCGTAGAAATGGTAAAGTGGCTAGTAAAGCAATTATCTCTTGGTATCAGCAGCGGCTTTGCCAGACAGTTCACAGAGTTTAATTTGAGATGATTGGGATTAGATAGGAATTCATTCCTTTAGAAATATTGGGAAACGCCGTGTTGACCAAATATTATGAGTGTGCATATATATATACAGAGAGATATGTATACAGCGCTCCCTCTCTACAACGACATCCAATGGGAGACAAAATATACGTTCGTTGTTCGGAGGGAGACGTTGTAGAGAGGGAACTTAACTTACATTTGCAAACAGCTTGAACCCAGATAAGACGCCGCGTAACGCGGCGTCTGATCTGGATTCAAGCTGTTTGCCACTCGTCATTATGTTTTTTTTCTGTCAAAATGTCTAATATGTAAATTTGAGAAAAACAGCAGACAACAATTTTAAGTAGACTATATTGCAGCCGTAAAAAGATTAGATATGATTAAAAAGTTTGGGAACAGCGGTTATAGCCGTTGTAAGGAGGGAACCGTTGTTCGGAGGGTCGTTGTAGAGAGGGAATACTGTACAACGAATATGCAATAAACGCCACAGTATCCCTTTACTCCATAACTTGTTTCTAGTATTGGACACAGGTGACCATTTAAAGCAGGTTGAAAGTGAAGCAGAATGTGCCTCAAGGCGCATTCTGCTCTACGCTCAGCCTGCTGTAAGCTACCATCTACTATGATACATATTTATTACTGTATAAATTGAAATTATTTTCTTCAGTGGAGGAAAAAATAAATTCAATGCTTAGAAAATAAGTAGCTATAGAATTAGGGTTATCACAAATTATTTTTTGCTGTGTCTCATCGGTCTGCATTGTTTGCTATTTAGTATAAGAATGAGATTCATTGGACAAATCCTACAGTGAATTCAGACCACCATTGTTTACAATGTACATGTATCTATAATGAAATCTTCCATCTAGCAATAAGGGAGAGTTCATCGCAATATCCAGGTATAAAATTAAATGGGGTGAATATATTTTCATAATTGTAAGACTCCATAGGAATATCACGGGAAAATAACCTTTATGAATATGAGCAAAAGTTCCACTTACAACGCAATTCTTCTATAATAACCACTGAAAATATGAGTAATTGGTGGTATTTAGTATAGTTGACAGCTTAAAGCAAGATGAAAGTAAGGCAGAACGCTCCTGTGTATACAGGAGCTTTCTGCTTTACTTTCATCTTGCTTTAAACTAACACCTGCATTAATTAACGAATACGTTACATCATTTTGTGGTCGTAACTGAGGGTTATTAAATAACGTGAAAATGTATGTAAAAAACATCTTGCTGTGCAGTTTGTTCATAAGCTCGAAATTGTTTAATTTGAAGCCAATGCAGGTGTTCCATAATATAGTCACCCAAGCATGAAATTGTTTTCTATATATGGTAACAGTTTTAAATGAGATATACACAGTGAAACGTTACTATGGAAAAAACTTATAATCAGATCTTTTGTATGTCTGAAAAGCAGGTGACTGTTTAAAGCTGGGTGAAAATAAAGCAGATTGCTGCGAGATTTCTTCTTTAAGTTAAAAGACTATTCCAAAGTTAAAACGTTGTTGAGTCACGTTTTAACTTTGAAATACGGATATGTTCGACTATATTAAAAGGCCGGATCGAGTAATCGAATAAGTGGATGTCATTGAAGAAATTCGCAAAATTGATCAAAAGAGTTTGAATTATCGAGTTTTTACTGTATTTTAGTTTAGCTGTCGCCTGCCTTTACACAATCAAAGATTTCTATTTACAGTTGCTGTTTTGGTTACGTTTCACTGTATATTCCTGTTTTTGCAAACTAAACTTTTCCCTTTTCATTTCACTTCTGCAATATTGTTTGCTTGAAACTACCATCTATTGTTTCTTCTACAAAATAACATAATATTATAGGATGTTTTGGCAGACAAAAAGCATGAAGACGACTGGCAAACAGTTTGAATCAAGGTCAGACGCCGCGTGACGCGGCGTCTGATCTGGATTCAAACTGTTTGCAAATATAAACCAAGTCGTTCTCATCACTCCAATGGTTAACTGTACATAATTATATACATTGATATATATATCGTCTGCTTAAAGTTGCCGTCTGCTTTTTATCTTAAAATTCAGATTCATTGTAGCTCAAGAAATCGTCGATTTAAGTATTCTACAGTGCACTGCATGGATAGAGACCAGTCGTGGAGTTTTACGTCGTCTGATCTGGATCAACACTGTTTGCAAAGTATCAGTGATGTCGCGATTTGCTGTGACGGGACTGAAGTTGTATCAAATATCATTTGATAATGATAACATTATGTTAAATCATGTTTCCCCATAAAAATGATATAAACGTGTGCATGTATACGAATACAATTATGCTTTTATTCGCAATAAATCGTCTGATTTGATTTTGATGCAGCTGTTTCAACATTTACAGGCGGTGATTTGTAGGGGTTTTAACTCCTTCACCGCCTTATACAGTGGAGAATCTGTTATTCTTTCCCAATAAACGCGTTTACGCTAAAACTATTATTTGCAGTGCAAACAGTTTGGAGCCAGATCAGACACCGGGTAACCCGGCGTCTGATCAGGCTCCGAACTGTTTGCCACCAAGATAAACAAGAATTATCAGAATTGTCCAAAAGTTGTTCTTTTCTACGTTTTAGTGCTTTGCGTTTGCGTACGTTTGCGTTTAAACAGGAAAGAATAACAGATTCTCCACTGTATGCCGATTACAATGGCTATTTGCAAACAGTTTGGATCCTGATCAGACGCCGCGTTACGCGACGTCTGATCAGGATACACACTGTTTGACACTCAGTTTTATATGTCTTAAGTCAAAGCGCCTAAAATTAAAATTTGAGAAACAAAAGCAGACGACAATTGTTTCAACTTGATGACGTCATGGCAGTTAAGGGGTGAATACATTACATCCTCGCACGAGCGACAAACTATCAAAATTGCGGACTTTTAAAGACCGTCGACTGCTTAATGTAGGGCAAAAGGTATGCAGAAAGCCATAAATGGTGTTAAGTTCATTGAACCTGATCATTTGAGTTTAAATTCGGGGCATAAAGGTTGTAGGAAATGAATTTCATGTTATAATGAAATGTGGTAGATCTACTTATACTGATATAAGAAATTATATTTTTACCAAGGCTTCTGACGTTGACACTCTTTTTAACACTAAACATGATACAGATAAGTTCGTTTTTATATTTTCTAATGGAAATTTACTACGCACTATTGCCAAACCTGCCATCTTATTTTAAGTAGACGTATATATATCTGCTATGTAACAATGTGTAAGCTGTGAAATTTGATTTGTAGTGCAAGTTGTATATTATAATGGTGACTATGTCCGGTGTTTTATTCGGCGGAGCTGTCTAATTTCTCATTGAGCCTCAAACCTTATATGGCCCAACCAATCGTGAATGACCAGAAATGAAAGCTTAAGGACACGTGCTTAAAATCGAATAGTCTGATTGGGTAGCGGTTAGACTTGACTACTGACTTTTACAAATTTGTAAAATAAGAGACACAGACTGTTATAGGCTGATTTGCTATGTAGCGGTACCAGTAGTAAACACGACTTTCCGCTACTGCTAGTGAGTTATAACCGAGAAATTTTACGTGTCCCGACCGTTAGGTAGTGATTTGAATGACATAGTGTTTCTATTTTAAGATATGACATATTGTCTCAAGTTCGGCAATGATTTGATGCGTTCTGCAAATCAGAACGAAATTGTTCATAATAGAATTGATCATAATTTTAATCTAGTACCAAGTATATGAAACAGAAAGAATAGCAGTAACAATTCAGTGAGATTACGAGAAAACTGACGTTTGAATTTAACTTTCGAGCATGATGGGTATTTTTTGTGTTAACACCGTTTTCCTCCAGCGCATGCGCAACTCTGTGACCTCAAATGTAAACAAACCGTGATTTTTTTAACGCGATCGCAATCTCTTGGTTAAATGCGAAAACCCAACAACACGTAGATACCTAAAACGTACATTGCTACACTTTGTAGATATTTTTATAATAAATCAGAACATAGAACTAACTCTACAAGACAAATTCCATACACGAATTCTTGAAGCGGACAATTGCTTTATTTACGGGTGGCAACATGAATTTCTCATCTGAGGGGTCGTTTCAAACAAATCATATTCGGCATATTTCGGGGGTGCTTTCCAAAAATCTCAAATCAAAATCAGGTGATTGAGAATATTTAAACAATCAAACCATATTTAAAGTATAAACAACTAACAAAAGTGCACACACATACGAATTTTAGTAATTTATGGTATCTACAAATTACAAAATAAAAATGATACACGTAGATCTAGACATGGAAGTATAATTCCGTGATCTAGATCTGTCTTTAAAAATTCTCATCACTTTCAGTCACATCCTAGGAAGAAGTAAGTGCAATTCAATTGGCTTATAAAGATGGAAGTGGAAATTCCAGTAGTTAAATGATTGCAAAAACTCATTCTTGGCGACTCTCAAGACCTTCAGTCTTTGATTATATGTATGTGGTCGTAGATTACTGCGCGTGTCTTATTAGATAAATATTAAGCTTAATATCCTGATTTACCATCCTATTTATTGCAACTTGGATAAAATCAATTCCATATACATCATTACCTTCACCACCCATTCCGCCGAATATCTTTTTTAAAGATATTTCTTGTTGTAAATAATGTTGATATTCTTATACAATCTCCTTCACAGAGAGCATATTTCGTTTGGGTGAATCGATGTGCAGGAGAGTGATTCTTATATTGCCTAGAATGTGTTCATTTTGACAACACTTTGATAGTCTCTTATTATTCATAACTGAATGACATGGAGCATTCACTTGTTTATATAGTTATTAAGTAATTGATTGTATGTAGTATCCATGATGAGACTTGAATAAAGATTATATTATATTATTGTAGATCTACACGCTGAATGTTTGTTTTCCTGTATCCGAACATACAGTGGAGAATCTGTTATTCTTTCCCAATAAACGCGTTTACGCTAAAACTATTATTTACAGTGCAAACAGTTTGGAGCCAGATCAGACGCCGGGTAACCCGGCGTCTGATCAGGCTCCAAACTGTTTGCCACCAAGATAAACATGTATTATCAGAATTGTCCAAAAGTTGTACTTTTCTACGTTTTAGTGCTTTGCGTTTGCGTACGTTTGCGTTTAAACGGGAAAGAATAACAGAGTCTCCACTGTACCCCAAGCCACACGTCCTTCTTAACCCTTTCACTCTCAATGACGTCATAAAGCGCATTTGCAAACAATTTTGATCCTGATCCTGATTGGTTGAATACAAACGAGTTTATTTTTTACAAACTCTTTATTTGGCATTAACACATTCAACCCTGAAACTTTTAATGGACGATTCCAATTTCAAAATAGGTCTAGAAAATTTATATTTTAAAATGACAAACAGTGTAGCAGTGTTTGCATATGACAAGTGTAACCCTTACAGGTAAACTGTTTGTAAATGACGACTATACTCGTCGCTAAGGTTGAATGTGTTAAAACGCATAATGACATATTTATAGCCAGTACAGATGGCATTCAAACGCGTTTATTGGATAAGAATAACAATGTTGCCAGTACAATACAATTAACAAAGTTTCTTGTTAGGTAATGCTGAAACAGAATCTTTTTAAATGAAAGCCGGATACCAAAGTAAAAAAAATTTAAAATGAAACATGGAGAGCATAATTTGACACAGATGGTGCGTCGCCTGATCTGAGCAGACTACAGTGGGGAAGGGGTTATGCAATTCAATCGAAAATGAGCGTTAAACGTACAGTGGAGAATCTGTTATTCTTTCCCGATAAACGCGTTTACGCTAAAACTATTATTTGCAGTGCAAACAGTTTGGAGCCAGATCAGACGCCGGGTAACCCGGCGTCTGATCAGGCTCCAAACTGTTTGCCACCAAGATAAACAAGAATTATCAGAATTGTCCAAAAGTTGTTCTTTTCTACGTTTTAGTGCAATGCGTTTGCGTACGTTTGCGTTTACACGGGAAAGAATAACAGATTCTCCACTGTACTGTAGTCTGATTTACAAACAGTTTTGAGTCTGATCAGACGCCGGGTTACTCGGCGTCTGATCTAGCTCCAAACTGTTTTGCACTAGACATAATATTTTAGCAAAAATGCGTTATTTGGAAAATTAATGAGTTAAATAATTTATGTGTCTAAAATGGCTGTTAAACGCCTCTGTTTCTTCCGGACAATACTGAGTATGTTTTTTAACCGAAGGACTATTTTCGTATTTTTACTGTATAGACTTACATTGTACATATTTAATAAGCCTAATAGCAGGTGTCGGTAATATATAATAGTCAGGAGCGGATCCACTCTTTATCCCACCAGCCCAGCCCGACACGCTCACCAACGCCCACACATTAAAATCTACATCTTTACCCATAACAATGCTCCCTCCCCATAACGGCCCTCTGAACAATTTTTCCTTCCTTACAGCAACGCGTGGCGCTGGTCCCGAAACAAGACAAACATTTCTAACCTTTTGACGGCTGCAATATCGTCTGCTTAAAATTGTCGTATGCGGCTTTTTCTCAAAGACACTTTATGCACATTTTGACAGAAAAAAACCATAATGTCGACTGACAAACAGCTTGAACCCAGATCAGACGCCATGTTACGCGGCGTCTGATCTGGATTCAAGCTGTTTGCCAATATAAGCCAATTTCCTTCACCATACATCTCCCATCGAACAACAGACACAATCTTTGTCTCCCACAAGTTGGGTGTTGTTGTAGAGAGGGACACTGTGCAAACGTTCTATTGACCTCTTCTCTGGCATGACGTCATCACTCACTGTCATGACGCCGATGATGACGATTATGATGATGATGATTATGATGATGATGATGATGATGAGATGGGCTTTACGGCACTGCGACACAAAATAGGTTATATAACGCCGATGAATGATGAGGGATGATTAGATGGGATGATGATGATTTCAGGAAGATGATTTCGGTTAATCCCACTCGTTGCCAAGCAGCGCATGGGATCAAAACCACCGACCTGCCTTCCTTTTATGCCCCTATTCCACACCGACTACGAATCCCACGAATCCCAAGAATTGATAAATGCTGTGATTCGTGGGGATTCGTGGAGTTCGGCATTTCTTTCTATCCAATTCGTGGCGCTCTACGAATCGGCTACGAACGAGTTAAGACTATTCGTGGGATTCGGCTCGAATCTTACGAATACTGTCAAGAATTCAGTACGAATTGCAAGAATCCACTACGAATACTGCACGACCGCTAAGAATCAGTTACGAATAAGCCGAATGCATCTACGAATATGCCGAATGCATCTACGAATCAGCTACGAATGAAGTTTGATTCTTGACGGTTCGTGGGATTCTTGAAGGTATGTAGTGTTCCCTCCCTACAACGGCCCTCCAAACAACGACTCCCTCCTTACAACAACACTTGTCGTTGTTTTCCAACCAAAAACAAATATGTCCAACCTTTCACGCCTGCTATATTGTTTGCTTAAAATTGTTGGCTGCTGTTTTTCTCAAAGTTACATAATAGACATTTGACAGAAAAAAAATAATGGCATGTGACAAACAGCTTGAATCCAGATCAGACGCAGCGTTATTCGGCGTCGGATCTGGATTCAAATTGTTTGCAAATGTAAGCCAATTTCCATCCCTTTAACGACTCCCTCCAACAACGCCAATCGTAGAGAGCGAGCGCTGTAGTTCCCGTTTCAACTCGGGCATCAGTCCAGAAATTGACTTTTAAGATAGAGCAGCAGTGGCACTGAATTTGGAACTTGCGCATCAACGCTAGCTGCATGCTTATAGCAAGAAGATATCCCGAAGAAGAAGAAGGGGACGACCCACAAGGTGCTGGATTAGACAGTGGCTGACTCCATCTAGAACGCTAGAACATTAGCTTAGTGTGGAAGATGAGAATACCATTACCAACTTCAGTGTTCCCTCTCTACAACGGCCCTCCCAACAACGACCCCTCCGTACAACGACCCTTGCGACAGTTCCCCAAACATGACAATTACGTTTAACATTTCTGCTGCTGCAATATCGCCTGCTTAAAATTATCGTCTACTGGTTTTCTCTAATTTACATATTGAACATTTTGACGAGTGAACAACAGCTTGAATCCAGATCAGACGCCGTGTTACTCGGCGTCTGAACTTAATTCAAGCTGTTTGCAAATGTAAACCAAGTCTTTAGTTTCCCTCCCTATAACGACTCCCTCCGAACATATTGTGTGTGTCCCATGTGGTGTCGTCGTATAGAGAGGGAGCGCTGTATCTACGAATGCCAGGAGTATAGGTCAGTCATCCAAGCAGAGGAGGGACACTCACGTGAGACCAAATATATATACCGGAGTGAAGCTGGCATTGACTCTCAGACTCCTGGCTACAGGAGAAATGTATCAAACTGGTACTCACGAATCCCACGAATGAGTTAAGAATACCACGAACGCCAAAAAAGCCGTTTACGAATCCTACGAATCAGCTACGAATCCTACGAATGCACTACGAATTTGTTACGAATTAACTACCCATTGTTCCATTCGTGGAGGTCTTGGCCAAAACTTTGAACAGCTCAAAACTTTTGCCACGAATCCCCGACCGCTCACGAATTGCAAGAATCGACTACGAATCAGGTAAGAACTCCACGAATCTGTTAAGAATCAACTACGAATCCTAGCATTTTACAATTCGTAGCGATTCGTGGGATTCGTAGTCGGTGTGGAATAGGGGCATTAGTTCTTGGCAGAGGGAATAATATCTGTCTGATAAACAGAAAACATCCCCTGTGACAATTAAGCCCCAGGGGCCCGTTTCATAAAACTTCGTACGACAAATGTTGTCGTTAGTCAGATTATAAAAGTCTCAATTATTATTTATTTCTCCATCTAATCCTGTCTTGTGACATCTTTTTGGAATCGTCTTGAAAAGACGATTCCAAAGAGATGTCACAAGACAAGATTAGATAGAGAAATCAGAAAATAAATTATCTTAAAGTTTTGACTAACGATCGTTTTTGTCGTACGAAGTTTTATGAAACGGGCCCCAGAACTAAAGCAAATTAGGAAGTTCTATATGCGGTGACGCCGATGAATCAAACTGGCTGTGATTCGCTTCATAATTTAAAAACGGCGTCTGATATTCCTATTTTGTTGTGGCAGAACCATGTTATTTCTGTTTCGTAACAGAGCTTATATTCCTGAACTAAATGCATGAGTGGTGATTGAATAGATTGTAACACATTCAACCCTCCCGACGAGTATACTCGTAATGAACAAACAATTTACATGTGAAGAGTACACTTGTAATATGCAAACAAAACAGTGATGGTCCTGATCAGAGTGCTCCTGTGCAAACAGTGTGCAATGTGTGCTCAAAGTTGTTAAAATCAATAAAGGACTAGACTTAATTGGATATTGGAATGGTACATTAAAAAAAATCAGGGGTGGGTGAACCCTCTATAATGTCTGCCCTTTCTGTAACCATAGATCCGGCCTTGATAGTAATAAAAGGGCCGCGTCCTAAACCAGTGCTACAGTGGATAATCTGTTATTCTTTCCCAATAAACGCGTTTACGCTAAAACTATTTTTTCCATTGCAAACAGTTTGGAGCCAGATCAGACGCCGGGTAACCCGGCGTCTGATCAGGCTCCAAACTGTTTGCCACCAAGATAAACAAGAATTATCAGAATTGTCCAAAAGTTGTTCTTTTCTACGTTTAAGTGCTTTGCGTTTGCGTACGTTTGCGTTTAAACGGGAAAGAATAACAGATTCTCCACTGTAGTAATAAAAAGGCCGCGTCCTAAACCAGTGCTACGAGAACAAATGAAAGTAATGTATGCGCATAAATAACAGTTTGCCGTATATATTTTAATAAATTTGACATATAAAAATGAAAAGCGCTTCAAGTGAACAATTATAAAATGTCAACCAGTCCCTCCTTTTATCCGTATTTTCCAGTTCAGATATTTTAAACGTTGCTTGGAGACGTATATACAGTGGAGAATGTGTTATTCTTTCATAACAAACGAGTTACGTTAAAAACATCATGTCATTTGTATACAAACAGCTTGGAGCCAGATCAGACGCCGGGTTACCCGGCGTCTGAAATGGCTACAAGCTGTTTGCCACTCAAATTGAAATAAATAAAAAAAAATCAATTTGAAATAAATCTTTTTTAAAAAAAAACAAAAAAAAAACCCAAGTGTAAGTTTTTACATTTTTCTGAACAGTATTTTCGTTTCTTTTGTGTTTGGAAGGGAAGAATAACGTATTCGCCATTGTAAGTTGTGTCAACATCAACAACACGCTTTATAACGCCCCAAATAATTCTCGAAATCTCCAGGCGTCTAGTGTGGTAACCTTTTATGCAGTATTAATGAACACCGGTGTACGGTGACTTGTTACGTGATGCAGAGATACATCTATAATTTTGAGAAAAGGCGCCCCGGAAAACATTCACGTGTTAAATAATTCATATGATCTTTTGATATATGTTTTAATTAATACTTAATTGATTTTGCCCGAGACCCTGCCACGGTAAGATTCTCTATCACGACTTATCAAAATAATTGTCTTTCAAAAGCAGCTGCCTGGTTAAAGCAATGTGAAAGTAAAGCAGAAAGATCCTGTCGGAGCTTTCTGCATTTCTTTCATTTTGCTTTAAGCTGTCAGTTGTTTGATCACAACGATATGTCTATTCGTAAGTGGTCGTTTTAGCTAACAGTTTAATCTTGCTTTAAGCTACCATCCAATCATAAACAACACCATAGGGTGCCCGATGTGGTGGGCAAAATAGCAAGATTTTAATCAAGCATGCTTCTATGAAAATAACAGTAAACAAAATTGTTCAAATGTTTCGTTTGCAATCATGGTTAGCATTTTTTGTGATTTTTTTTAAATCTTACCATTCCAATGATTACCATGGTGACTAGTTATTGAATTGTCACCGTCAAAATCTTAAGATATATATTTTCATTACTTTTATAATTTATAAATAGCCAAAAATAGGTAATTTGTATATATGGTATCGCAATCTGAACAACAACGCTTTTTGCAAAAAAAAAACCACCCAGAGATATAAGTATGCAAAGGAGAAGATAGTACAGTGGAGGTAACGTTATTCTTTCCCAATAAATGCGTTTACGCTAAATCTGTTATTTCAAATGCAAACAGTTTGTCATCAAGGTTAAATTCAACATTCAGAGTTGTCAAAAAGTTGTCAAAAAGTTGTCATTTTCTTCATTTTATAGCAATGCGTTTGCGTTTCGTTTGCGTTTAAACGGGAAAGAATAACGTATTCTCCAATGTATGCTGTACCAAAAGAAAAACGCGTTTGTGTTAAAAACTCGTATATCTAATGCAAACAATTTGGAAAAAATATAAGACGCCGGGTAACCCGACGTCTGATCTAGGCTCCAAACGGTTTGCCACTCCAAATAAAACTAATTGCCAATATCTTTGATAAATCGCATGCAGTTTTCTACATCTTATTTTATTTGCGTTTGAATTCGTTTCGATTAAATGGGAAATATTAATGCCTTCTCAATTGTACATTGTATGAACAACCTATAAACATTTCATTATGTCGTATTTTAGAACACACTGTGAACAGATACATGTACCTTCTTATACATGTACCGTGTCGTGGTTTAGGGACTGAATTGTCATTGGGATTGTTTGACCGAAGAACTAAAAGGAAGGCATGTTGGTTGTTTTGACCCCACCCGCTGCTTCGCAATTAATCAGTCGACATCCTTCCTGAAATCATCATTATCTCATCTCATCATCCCCCACCATTCGTCGGCGCTATGACATATACATGTTTCATCCTGATCAGATTCTGCGTATGGCGGCGTCTGATCAGGATCAAAACTGTTGGCCACCTTTTTTAAATTACAGCAGTTCAATGCCTATAATCTAACTTTGAAACGATATTGCAGACACTAATATTGAAGCAGACAACAATATGGCGACGAAGGGGTAAAAACCTCATGATAAATTTGATCATGGAAGGGTTAAAATAACGTGACTTTCAGGGCTGCCATTTCTCCGGATTTTTCCTAAATCTTCGGATTTTTTTTCTGGTACATGGTAGCTTAAAGCAGACTGAAAGTACAGCAGAATGCGCATTAATGCGCATTCTGCTCTACTTCCAGCCTGCTTTAAGTAGTCACATGTCAACAAAGCTAGAAACAGGCTATGTCCATGGTAAAGGTACGATACGTAAAATCGCACTTGAAAATTGCAAATTTTGAAATCTTAGGATTTTTCATGTCAAATTATGGCAGCCCTGGACTTTACATTGCTGTTTAAACCCAAATTGAATCAATGGTACTTGTAAGACCTGCAGTATAAAAGAGTTTTCTGCACATATACAGTGGATAATCTGTTATTCTTTCCCGTTTAAACGCAAACGCAAAGCACTAAAACGTAGAAAAGAACAACTTTTGGACAATTCTGACAATTCTTGTTTATCTTGGTGGCAAACAGTTTGGAGCCTAATCAGACGCCGGGTTACCCGGCGTCTGATCTGGCTCCAAACTGTTTGCAATGGAAAAAATAGTTTTAGCGTAAACGCGTTTATTGGGAAAGAATAACGTTTTCTCCACTGTACATGTACCCATTCTTCGAAACTAATTGCCATGAGAAAAACCTGGCTTATTACATTGCAAAATAGTGAATACCAAGCTCATACTCGGATTCCTATAGTGGAGGATCTGTTATTCTTTCCCGTTTAAACGCAAACGTACGCAAACGCAAAGCATTAAAACGTAGAAAAGAACAATTTTTAGACAATTCTGATATTTCATGTTTATCTTGGTGGCAAACAGTTTGGAGCCTGATCAGACGTCGGGTTACCCGGCGTCTGATCTGGCTCCAAACTGTTTGTATTGTAAATAATAGTTTAAGCGTAAACGCGTTTATTGGGAAAGAATAAAACATTCTCCACTGTACATGTACATGTATCATGGTACAATGGGCAAACAAAATTATGATGTGTCAAACAGTGTAGATCCTGATCAGACGCCGCGTTCCTGACGCGGCTGCATGTCTTAGTCTACACTGTTTGCCATGCAGTAATCCAGACTTTTCTCACGACACGGGTCATTACTATAGGTATGTTGCAATAAGTTGTAAAGTGAATTCACACGTAAATCATGTAAATCAATGTTTATAATTACATGTGTACCATGTATTTGTAAATCCCCGCTTTCAGTTGTGTTGCATGTACATGTACAGTGGAGAATATGTTATTCTTTCCCGTTTAAACGCAAACGTACGCAAAC
Organism: Gari tellinella; assembly: GCA_922989275.2. Classification (NCBI taxonomy): domain Eukaryota; kingdom Metazoa; phylum Mollusca; class Bivalvia; order Cardiida; family Psammobiidae; genus Gari; species Gari tellinella. The sequence goes on along the minus strand of OV277868.1, from coordinate 6,703,516 downwards.
GCAAAGCGATAAAACGTAGAAAAGAACAACTTTTGGACAATTCTGATATTTCGTGTTTATCTTGGTGGCAAACAGTTTGGAGCCTGATCAGACGCCGGGTTACCCGGCGTCTGATCTGGCTCCAAACTGTTTGCAATGGAAAAAAATGTTTTAGCGTAAACGCGTTTATTGGGAAAGAACAACAGATTCTCCACTGTAGGTATACATGTATACAGTGGAGACAATACTGTTCCTTCGCGTTACAAAAAATTAAACGCAAACGCAGCACAATAGAATGTAGAAAATGACAGGCTTTTGAAATTATTTGACCATTTACTTAAATCTGGGTGGCAAATAGTTTGGAGCCTGGTCAGACGCCGGGTTACCCGGCGTCTGACCAGACTCCAAACTGTTTGCAATGGAAATAACTGTTTGAGCATAAACGCGTTTACTGGAAAAGAAGAACATCTACCTTACAGTTTCTCTTAAATAACATATTAATTTCCTTTTTAAACTTAATTACAAATATATGTCATTTCGTATTAACGTATTTCTAAACTGAAGAAAATATAAACCTGGAGTCAACCGATAGATCCTGATCATACGCCAATTGTTTAAGAAGTTTGATCTGGATCCAAATAATGTTTATATATTTACCATGTCGCGAACGAAAGAATTAGACCCACTACATGAAACTCGGCGTCTGATCTGGCTCTTAACTGTTTGCAATATACATGTATACATTTCAGTTCCCAGAGTGCATTCTCGTTTTGTGGGAAAAGAATATTTTACCCATGCACAATGAGAAAGACGTTTTTCTTTAGCGAAAAAGGCTAAAAATGTCTAATGCAAACCGTGTTGTGCTAGAACAGACGCCGATTTACTCGGCAACGGATCTGATTCAAAACAGCGCTACTCAAATTTTAATAAATCACCAAAGTATTCGAGAATCTGTTAGTGTCTACATTTGTTTGCGTTGCGTTTGCGTGAAGTTTCGTTTAACACATTCAATCCTAGCGACGAGTATACTCGTCATTTACAAACAGTGTACACGTAAGGATTACACTTGTCCCATGCAAACAGTGTAGACCCTGATCAGAAGGCACCTTAAGGTGCCATCTGGTCAGGGTACACACTGTTTGTCATTTTGAAATACATTTTTAAAAACAACCCCAAATACAGCCTTTATTGTAAACTTGAATTGTCAATTGGAAGTCTCAGGGGATAATGAGTTTAAACTGGAGATATATTTACACTGGAGAATGTGTTTTTCTTTCCCAATAAACGCGTTTACAGTATGCTAAAACTGTTATTTCCATTGCAAACAGTTTGGAGCCAGATCAGACGCCGGGTAACCCGGCGTCTGATCAGGCTCCAAACTGTTTGCCGTCAAGGTTAAAATCAATAGTCAGATTGGTAAAAATGTCATTTTCTCCATTTTAATACAATGCGTTTGCGTATCGTTTGCGTTTAAACGAGAAAAAATAACGTTTTCTCCACTGTACACCAGTATTCTCCACAGACCGGTGGTGACATTTCCCTCTACACACTTCAGAGTTAAGAGTTCACACGTCCTAACATTTTGCTTTTAATCTCTTATATTGCATTCATAGTTCAAACTTCAAACTTCGGACTTTAGACTTCGGACTTCGGACTTTAGACTTCCGACTTCTTACCTCCGACTTCAGATTTCAGACTTTCTACTTCAGACTTCGGACTTTTGACTTCCGACATACAGTCGGAAGTCAGAAGTCAGAAATCTGAAGTATGAGGTCTAAAATCAAAAGTCTGAAGTCAGAAGTCTGAAGTCACCATTGGTCTTTTGTAGTATACATGTACATGTTACGCCTAATTTAAAGTTTGAAATTTTGTTTCGTCATGTTGCATGCTGAGGTCTCAAGCATGCTTGGCTACACAGTGTATATCAAATAAAATATCTGTGAAAACGAAGCAGTGGGATGTCAAATCTTCATCATGCCTAGCGAAACGTGACTTGCATATACATGCAAACAGTCTGGATTCAGGTCAGACGCCGGGTAACTCTCTGGACCAATACTGCTTGACAATTAAATTGCTGTTTGGTTATTTGAAAATTGCATTTCATAGTATTTTCTGAGGTGCAGTTAAAAGCAGGTGATAGTTTTAAACGTTTGCAGTTTTATATGAAGCTAACGAAAGAAATTCGTCAAGAGCTTAATCTCAGTAAACATGGCTTGGTAAACACATAAAGGCTAGCATTTGATGGCTCTAAAAGTGGATTTTTTAAAAATTATTTCCGTTTAAATGCAAATGAAACGCAAACGAATTGCAATTGAATGTAGAAAACATGTAGGCAACGTTTTGGCAATTCTGACTATTCGTTTAGTTCTGAATGGCAAACTAGTTGGAGCCTATCAGACGCCGGGTCACCGAGGGTCTGATGTAACGCCAAACTGTTTGCAATGTAAGCTAGTTGTATAGCATAAACACGTTCATTGGGAGCAGTTTACTCTTTTGTAGAAAAACACATATTAACATATTGTTTTTTCTCTTTTGTTTGTTTTTATTTCTCAAATGTATATGCACCTATATATATGTTTTAAAGTACAAAGGTGTTGATAAATATGGATACTATTAAAGTTAGTTGTTTTTCTTTTGGAAAAAAAGGTTATTAAATTTGTACATAAATATCTTAATATTAATAAATGAAAAATAATGTTTCTGTTGGAAAAAGAAAACCCAACAAAAAGAAATATATTAGTGATCCTGGCTATTATTTGTATATTTTTTTTTCTCATCCTACTTTTTGTATAAGAAATGTACATTTTTTGAGTTTTGTCAGTGACATAGAAATACGTTATCACATGTTTTGTAAGGTGTGGCGGTGGATAGCTCCCCGACCCCGACACACCTACATGTATATGACGGGGACAATAAATGAGGTCCTTACTGACAAGGCCTGGAAAAAAAACGTTCAGTGGGTAAGAAAAAGGTATTACACATTGTATTTGTAATCCTCTGCAAAATGCAACTTGCGCATGTTGCCCATTGCCAATAAATAAGCCGTGTCTTGACAAAACATGCCTTATTGCATTGCAAACAGTGTAGATCAAGGCCAGCTACTGGGTCTTTGACGCGGCAGCTGGTCTTGATCTACTCTGTTTGACCCCATAACTTCTGCATTATTAAGCCGTATTATCTACGTTTTTTTTGTCAGTGTGGACTTGAGTTGAATTAGCTATAGGAATCATGACTTATAGAATTATGCATGTGTTGAAAATGACACGTGAGTACAGACAACCGAGACTACAAGTATATTAGGCGACTACAACATTAACCATTACATGTACAGGGCTTCCATTTCTCCGGATTTTTCCTAAGTCTTCGGATTTTTATCCTAGCAGATGGTAGCTTAAAAAGGCTGAAAGTAAAGCAGAATGCGCCTATGACGTCATTTAGAGTGAAAGGGTTAAAGCTTATCTGTTGTTTTCAATCAATGTATATCAGTAGCGCGTTCAAGTACCGTATCGATTGCATCGATTGCAACAGAAAACGGTAACAATTTACCTTTAACGACCGTTAGGCTGTTACATGTACCGATTGCGAACGACACGAACGGCCTCAGATGTAGTTCGCCATCGCCAACAAGGAAAACAAAATGGCTACGGAATGAATTTAATAAAACCAGCGAACAGTCCCGACTTAATTTCTCATCAATAAACCAACATTTTCCGATACTTAATGTATAAAACAAAGCAGCTTACATCTGAGCAGCTAAATCTTATTTTTATATGCGGTAAAATTGATGCATTTCAGTTGATTAGTGCACTTTTGCTTGTGTTATTTAGATCCGCACATAAATCGTTCGTACCCTTGAAAAGTTAATAAACATTGGGGCGTAATGAGTTATTTTTGAACGTTAGATGTCGTACTATATGAGTTGTTTGCATCGGTTAACGTTACTGTTCGCTGATACGGTACTTGAACGCCCTACTGGGGCATCCCCCTATACATGTACCTGTAATTAGGTAGACTTTGATATGCCACTGAAATACAACTAAACCGACGTTTAATCATAACAAATCAAATCAAATACATTCCTGTTTTGAAAATCTGGGTGTTTATATTATTTGCTTAACCCCCACTCCTTCAAGCCGTAATTTTCCAACGATAATCTTAATTACCCAAATCCGTGTGGTAATCCACCTCTTAAACCTTTCACCGCCAAATTTACCGTGAGTTTTTTACCCCTTCACCGCCTTATTGTCGTCTGCTTCAATACTGTTGTCTGCAATATTGTTTCAGTAAGATTTACAGCAAATTGCCTGGCGAAATTTTCGAAACGAGTGTCAAACAGTCTGGATCCTGATCAGACGCCGCGTCACGCGGCGTCTGATCAGGATTCAAACTGTTTGCAAAGTCGCGTTCAGTCGCTAACAGCGTAGAAAGGTTTAAGCGGATATAGCTTATAGGTTACGAGGTTTTATGCGATTATTTACATTCTTGTAATAGTTGATTTGTTTTCCGTGGGTGGATTATATATATGGAGTTTATCGGTTAAGCATTATAAACAGTGGAGACGTGGATTCTTTCCGAGTATACGCGTTTATTCCAATATTAATATGGCCATTGAAAACATTCTGGAGCCAGATCAGACGCCGGGAAATCCGGCGTCTGATCTGGGCCAAAACCGTTTTGGTAGTCGTATTAAAATAAATTGTAAGAATTTTCAGATGTTGTACTTTGACTGAATTTTATTGCAATGCGTTTGCGTTTCGTTTGCGTTAAAACGGAAAAGAATAACATCACATCCAATACACCATTGCATATATGTTTACCGGTATTTGTGTTTTTATTATTTAATGCTAAAGCGAACATTATTATCACTTTTAACAAATAAATACGACTTCACACTTGATCTTGAACCAGTTGGTAACGTTGCATTATAAGTAGTAATTTCTCACAGTGGATTATGGATTTTATTAATGTTAAGACTTACCGATACATTATAAACAGTCGAGTTTCATTATCTTGCTTAATATAAATATTAATATACAATGTAGTGTTGAATAGTTTAGCCCTAGCGAAGAATATACATGTGCAGTTGAACTTCGATATCTCGAACTCGGTTAGGTCGAACATACCACGTTTTAACTTTGAAATACGGATATGTTTGACTTAACCGAGAATGAATTAATGCAATTCATTTGTCGACAAATCGGATAGTTCGAATAAAGCGAAATCGAGATATCGAAGTTCGACTGTATTTGTTATTTATACAGTGTACATATATGAAGAGTACACTTGTCCTATGCAAACAATGTAAACTCTGCATGATCAGAGGTCTCCTTCAGGAGCCCTCTGCTCAGGATCTGCACTGCTTGTCATTGAAACCCGATACTACGAACTCGCTTAAATCGATCTTACCAGTATTTCGTAAGTTGAATTTTGATAAGTCGATCTGGTTTACGTCGAACATACCCGTATTTCAAAGTTAAAACGTGGCTAAGCCACGTTTTAACTTTGAAATATGGGTATGTTCGAACTAACGCGAGTTCGTAGTATCGAGTTTTTACTGCAAAATCAATTATAGTCAATAATAAATTATGGACTTGAATTAACTCGACACTAGGATTTTCTATTAAAAGTTAAATCTCATTCACTCTTATTTCAAAGTTTCAAGTTGAAATAAGCGTTAGATACATGTATCTCAGTGTAAGTACACACTCCGAGCATGTCTTGAGGTTCTGGGCCCGTTTCATAAAACTTCGTACGAAAAAATCGATCGTAAGTCAAAACTTTAAAATGAATTTAATTTCTTACTTCTCTATTTAATCCGGTCTTGTGACATATTTTTGGAATCGTCTTTTCAAGACGATTCCAAAAAAATGTCACAAGACAGGATTAGATGGAGAAATAAAAAAATATTGAGACTTTTATAATCAGACTTACGACAACATTTGTCGTACGAAGTTTTATGAAACGGGCCCCTGCTGTACAGTAGTTCTTTATATGGGAATGTTATATAACCCATTACCCCACAGCCTGCTTCTAATTTTGAAAAAAGAAGATGATACAGTGGAGACTCTGTTATTCTTTCCCGTTTAAACGCAAACGTACGCAAAAGCAAAGTACTAAAACGTAGAAAAGAACAACTTTTGGACAATTCTGATAATTCTTGTTTATCTTGGTGGCAAACAATTCGGAGCCTGATCAGACGCCGGGTTACCCGGCGTCTGATCTGGCCCCAAACTGTTTGCACTGCAAATAATAGTTTTAGCGTAAACGCGTTTATTGGGAAAGAATAACAGTTTCTCCTCTGTATCATGGCTTTATCAACACCGTCCTAGGACGGGTTAGATCTATCTTCGCGACACACAACTTACATAGGATGAAACAGACCTTCAGGTAATACTAGTCCGGTGGTCGAATGGGCTAGAGCGTTGGTTTAAGTTTTAGGAACAGAACAGAACAGAACAGAACTATAATTGTATTTGACTTCTACACAAGATACACCCTCATACAACTTATTTACAAACTGTTAAGTGAATCAAAATGCTTTAGGGCATAGTATATTATTTTGGCTTGTCCGCATGTGCTTGAATCCCGATCAGACTCATGTTTTTCTTTAATACAATCATGTACATGTACATGTATTTTAACACCAATCCTTTAAACTAACATTTATTTTTATCGTATAACTTGCAGTCTGAGAGTGGCAAAAAAACATTAAAAAAATATTATATTCCATTAGTGAAATTTCGTTTTTAGGCTTCGGTGCAACCTGGTCCTCAACAAGCGCTGCATGTTTTTGAATTTGTTATGTTATAAATAGAATCTCACATTCGTGCTCGTTACTTATCATTTTTAATAAACTCGCTGACGAAAGTTAATATGACGCTCGCCAAGGCTCGTGTCATATTATTTATCAACTCGTCTATTAAGAATGATAATTATTGGGCATTAATGTAAGGTCCTCTATATATCGACGTAACATCTATTTACTAAACGGTCTTACGTCAAATACATTTGGTTTCCAGTCTTTCCCTTTACCCAATAGACGCGCCTTTTAGCGCATTCCGTTTCATCCTCCGCGTACAAAAAATAATTCCAAACTATACAGTCATGAATATGTATAAGAAGAAATATTTTCTTAATTATAGCAGGTGGTAACTTAAAGCAGGCTGAAAGTAAAGCAGAATGCGCCTACTTTCAACCTGCTTTAAATAGTCACCTACTTTCAAATCTATAGAAACAGGCTATAGGGTAAAGGGTTAAAAACTTTGAAAATTCACATTTGAAAATGTATCAGACGATTATTTTTGATCGGGCTGATTGTTAAGTGTTTAAGGTCATGAGTTTATTAATATTCAAACAGGTTATGGGCACTTTGACACACAGACATAAAAAATGTCTATTCGATTTTCTTTATACGAAATGACTTAAAAATGATCACACAGTGGTGACAACTTTATCATCTAATAAAACGTTATTAAAATAATATTTCACACGATAGACATTTAACCTTTCATCGCCATACGTTGTATGCGACTTTGATCGACTTTGCAAACGGTTTGGATCCTGATCAGACGCCGCATACGCATACGCGGCGTCTGATCAGGATTCAAACTGTTTGGCATGCACATCGATATTTATTCAGTCATACTGCTAATTTCGAAACGGATGGTCAGACAACAGTATAAAATCAGACTGTATTTAGTCGCAAAAGGTTTAACTCTTTCCTCCCTGAACAACTCCAGTTTCCATTTTAGTCTGGTCCATTTCTGACTTTTAAGGGTTGTTTTTGTCAATGTTTTGAATTATGACAAACAGTGTAGACCCTGATCAGAGGGCTCCTTTCGGAGCCCTCTGATCTGGGTCTTCACTGTTTGCACAGGACAAGTGTACTTTTCACATGTACACTGTTTGAAAACAACGCCAATATGCGGGACTAGGGTTCAAAGGGTTAAAGCAGCTGGTTTGATATAGTGTTGTTTTGAAATGGCAAAGCGACATTGCGTGTTACACGTATTTTCCCGCTTTAAAACGAAATTAAACGCAAACGTTATGCAATAAAATGTAGAAAATGTACTGCCTGTTTTAACCCTTTACCCCATAGAAGCGACTTTTAGCGAATCTGATTTATTCATCCGCTGAAGAAAATAGTTCCAATTTAATAATTTAATATACATGTATATTATAGGGAAAATTTTCAATATATTCTAGCACAGGATAGCTTAAAGCAGGCTGAAAGTAAAGCAGAATGCGCCTTAATGCTTAAGGCGCATTCTGCTTTACTTTCAACCTGCTTTAAGTAGTAACCTGTTTTCAATTCTAGAAATAGGCTATCAGGTAAAGGGTTAAAATAGATGGACGATTCATTTCAAGCATACATAGGAGCAAACAGTTTTGAGCTTGGGGTTTCTTGGTGTCTGATTCGCCGTCTGCCATGAGTTCAGCAAAGAAATCGATGACCTTCGTTGGCAATCGATTGCGAGTTGGCTACCGGTCTGAAATACAGTGGAGAAAACGCTATTCTTCCGTTTAAACGCAAATGCATTGCAATGTAATATAGAAAATGACAACATTTTGACAATTCTGACTATTCTGAGTCCAAACTGTTTGCAATAGTACATGTAGTAATAGTTTTAGCGTAAACGCATTTATTGTGAAAGAATACGTTTTCTCTACTGTACTCTGCACGCTGCACACGGGGGCACAAACTGCTAACCTTAGCCGCAAACAGTGGCAACTTAACTCGCTACTGATCTGCATCTAAAGTGTTTTCAATGAAACATATTGATTTAAGAGTTAAGCCCTTTTAAACCATAGTACAGCGCTCCCTCTCTACAACGACACCCAATGGGAGACAAACAATGAGTGCGTTGTTCGGGGGGAGTCGTCACATGGGAGGAAATTGGCTTACATTTGCAAACAGCTTGAATCCAGATCAGACGCCGCGTAACGCGGCGTCTGATCTGGATTCAAGCTGTTTGTCACTCGTCATTAAGGGTTTTTTCTGTCAAAATATATATTATGCAACTTTGAGAAAAACAGCAGACGACAGTTTTAAGGAGATGATATTGTAGCAGTAAAAGCGTTAGATATACTTGTATTGTTTGGGGAACGGCGACAAAGGTCGTTGTAAGGAGGGAGTCGTTGTTGGGAAGGCCGTTGTAGAACGGGAGCGCATATACGCTTGTTACCTTGTAGAGAATCCTTGACCTATGCAAACAGATTATAGGGATCCTATGAAGCCCTATAATCAGGGTCTAGACTGCGTACAGTAAACATCCTTGACAATATATTATGAATCCAAATGAGGTCGTGGTCATGGGCGAAATCAAGGTTGGGCAATAGGAGTTGATTGGCAGTGGTCAATGGCAACAACTATATAAGTATAAAGCATTGTTGTCAGTTGTGTTAACACTAGAAAATACGGTAAGATCTAGTTAACCAAGAAATAAACAATTTACAATACATGTATTTCTAAGTCAAAATTAGGCCATGGTCAATGTAAAAACATGACTGTCCGTTCAATAAACGCTTATTACCCCGGTGGCAGCCTTGACAATATATTCTGAAGTACAAAATAGGTAAAAGTCAAGGCTAAATTGAGGTTGGGTAATATGGGTGAATTGGTATTGGTCCAAGTCAACAACAGCATTGTAGTCAGTAGTGTTGATGCAAGATGAAACGGTAAAATCTAGTTAACCAAGAAACAGCCAATTTGAAATATTCTAAGTCCAAATTAGGTCATGGTCATGGTCAAAATCAAGGTTGGGTGATATTGGTATATTGGGAATGGTTCAAGGCAACAGCTGTATAAGTATCCAAGCATTTGAGTAAGCGGTGTTGACGCTAGACGAAACGGTACAATCTAGTTAACCAAGATATGGCCCATTTACAATACTCTTAAGTCCAAATTAGGTCAAGGTCAAATCTAGGTTTTGGATATTGGTGGATTGAGAATGGTCCAAGGCAACAACTGCATAAGTATCTAAACATTTGAATAAGCGGTATTGGTGCTAGGCGAAATGGTAAAATCTAGTTGACGGACGGACGTAAGTACGGAGGACGATCACTATATGCCTCCGCATGCATCTATAGATGCCGGGGCATAAAAACCAAGGTTGGTTGATATTCGTGGATTGAGAATGGTCCAAGGCAACAATCGGTGTTAACACTAGACGAATCAGTTAAATGTAGTTACAGTGGAGAAAACGTTATTCTTTTTCGTTTAAACGCAAACGAAACGCAAACACATTGCAATAAAATTGAGGGAATGACACATTTTTAACAATTCTGACTAATTATTTTAATCTGAGAGGCAAAAAGTGTGTAGCCTGGTCAGACGCCGGGTTACCCGGCGTCTGGTCAGGCTCCAAACTGTTTGCATCGGAAATAAGAATTTTATAGTCAACGCGTTTATTGGGAAATAACGTTTTCTCCACTGTAACCTTATTACGGACAGACGGGTGTATAGGACAGTCACGTAATGCCTCAATATCACTATTGTACAAAGTGTTCTAGATTGTATTGTAGTGGATTTGTTCCACTTTATACAATCATAGATGTTTCTATATCATAGCAGATGGTACAGTGGAGAAAACGTTATTCTTTCCCAATAAACGCGTTAACGCTAAATCTATTATTTCCATTGCAAACAGTTTGGAGCCAGATCAGATGCCGGGTAACCCGGCGTCTGATCAGGCTCCAAACTGTTGTCATCAAGGTTAAAACCAACTGTCAGAATTGTGAAAAAGTTGTTAGTTTCTGCATTTTAGTACAATGCGTTTGCGTTTCGTTTGCGTTTAAACGGGAAAGAATAACAGATTCTCCACTGTACATGTAGCTTAAAGCAGACTGAAAGTAAAGCAGAATGCACCTTTAGGCGCATGTTGCTTTACTTTCAACCTGCTTTAAGCAGTCGCTTTTCTTTAAAACTAGAAACAGGCTATGGGGTGACGTGTTATTAAGTTTTACTAATTACAAAGGGGTGTCCAACATTGAAAACAAAAACAGTTTGTAAGTTAACGATTTTTATTACAAAATTTATATAATATAACGAATTGTTATAACTTTTGATTTGCAAACAAACAAATTTGAAACAGATTTAACACAAGTAAACATCGTGATGGAATCGACCGTCGAACATGTATAATATATAGTTATTGCTGACACATAAACAATGTACAGAAATTCAATTAAACCCCTAAATAACTACCGAGCCCGCCAACAACTGCTTTTGCATACAATTTGGATCTAGATCAGACGCCGAGTAACTCGGCGTCTGATCAGGATCAAAATTGTTTAGCACTCTTACATTTTGTTATTTTCTGTCCAAATGCCTACGATTTTTATAAAAAAAAAATTTATAAATTATAAAAAATATATTTTTATGTTGTTTTTTTTTAGAGAAATATGTTTTTATAAAATCGAGTTTAATTAAACGGGCATTAAGAAGGCTGTTAATGGGGTTAACCGTTCTGAGTCGAAGTGCAATTAACGTGTGAAAACAAAAGCAAAGATGTACACTCTGAAAATAGCTGCGAAATAGCCTGTAAATCTAAGACATTGCCACATTGCTAAGTAACTGGCCAAGGCGTTGAATGGTTATAAATCAATTTACTACGAGTATCATCACAAAACTCGCTCGTATGCCCTTTTTCCTGCTCAGCAAATGTTTGCTTCAACATTTTTAAAGGGACTGTAATATTTTTAACATTTCACTGTCTTTCAATGACAAAACTTCAAACCCGAAACAATCTTTAAGACCGCTAACTGAATGTCGTCTGCATGAAATATGTCTCGTCTTCTGAAATTTCTTAAATGAAAGAATTCCATTGACATTTATTAGCAGACGGCACTATGGCGTTTGAGCCGGAATCACGTGATCCACCGTTCTATTTTCTCGCTTCTATTGACATTACTTACTAGACAGAAATATGATATAATCCGCATAGTTTTCCAAAATTAGAAACACGATTGAATAGAAAAGTGCTTCCACTTTCGTTTGAAATTCGAACCCTGATCCTTTAATACAAATATTTAATATTTACACAACCGAATTTCGATCAGTCAGTGTTTACTTTACAGCTTACGTCTCCGGGCATCCTAATTGTTCGTTTTCAAACAGTTTGGATTCAGATCAGACGCCGAGGAACTCGGCGTCTGATCAGGATCCAAACTGTTTGATAGTCGTACGGAAATATCGCCGAGTTTTTTTTTAAGAAAATTGACGCCCAGACGACCGTTAAAACAGCAGACGACACTGCCATGATCAGGGTATGTTTATATATCTACTGGAAACTTCTTACAATACACCTGCTGTTAATAAAGCAAACAGGGTTGACCCTGATCAATGGTTATAGTTTCAGGGCTTCCTTTTCAGGTTCCAAACGCATGGAACAGGGTCCAATGTTATAAAATTTTCGAGTTGAGTCTGAGGTCGTTCTCAGGCATTTGAGATTAGTATGCCTCAGAACGATTTCAGACTCAACTCAAATTTTGTTTATAGCCTTAGGTCCTGAACATAAACTGGAAATAACCTGCCAGTGTATCTCTTGCTCTTTTATTGTCAATCCAGACTTCATTAACATTTGTAAACAGTTTGGATCCAGATCAGACGCCGAGTAACAACATGTTTGACACTAGTCTTAATATTTCTACTTTTCGAATGCCAAAAGTCTTTAAATTTTGTAGACAAAAATGCAGACGATACATGTAATATGGCAGTGAAAAGTAATTTCAATGCATGTAATGAACACATTAAAGTACCGTGGGTAGGGTTTTGCTTTAATCGTGTGGTTGTAAAGCTTTAAACAAGATTGTCAACGAAATTTAAACCACAAATGTCTCACAAAAATGTGTAAATCAATACGAAATTCTTCCTGGTCTTCATGTAACACAGAATCTCAAAAAATGGCAAACATGTGTTCATTTGGAAGACAAGGAGAAAGTTTTATAAATTATGACACATTGTACGAATCTGATATTGAGAGAGACAGTTTTGAGAAACCTAGTACAGTGGAGAATCTGTTATTCTTTCCCGTTTAAACGCAAACGTACGCAAACGCAAAACACTAAAACGTAGAAAAGAACAACTTTTGGACAATTCTGATAATTCTTGTTTATCTTGGTGGCAAACAGTTCGGAGCCTGATCAGACGCCGGGTTACCCGGCGTCTGATCTGGCTCCAAACTGTTTGCACTGCAAATAATAGTTTTAGCGTAAACGCGTTTATTGGGAAATAATAACAGATTCTCCACTGTAGCTGTAAGTTATTGTTAACACCCTTCACTGCCTAAAATGTACGCCGAGTACAAAACTTATTTGCAAACAGTTTGGAACCTGATCGTAACGCGGCGTCTGAACAGGATCAAAACTGTTTGCCACTTGTTTTGAAATTACGTCAGTTATACCTACTGCCTAGACATGTAATCTAACTTTGAAACTATACTGAATACAACAATACTGAAGCAGACGACAATATGGCGGTGAAGGGGGTAAAAACCTCACGATAAATTTGACCATGAAAGGGTAAAATGGCAGTTAAATACACGTTCACTTGTATGGCCTTCTCTTAAACACAAAAACACAATTGTGCAACTGTTTCGAAATACAACAAGTCTGAAATCGAATACTAGGGAAATCACCACGCATAGATGATTCTTTTGAAGTATATCTCAACCTGATATGTTCTCGTCATATCTAGCCTATCCCATAAGCGCACCTGTCACTAAAAAATAAAGTTTTTGACAGTGTTCCAGGTTAAAATGAAACCAAACTTCAACATACATTGTCTTTGACATGGTTACAATGCGTTTCCCATGCAAATTCGAAACTAATTACGGAAATTGTAGGCTATATCTACAATTTAAGATGCAGGCTTTCTGTTCGAAATGGTATGCGAGTGAATAAGCGGCTTTGATGAATGTAGGTAGTAGATTTACGGTACGCAACATTTGTTGGCCAGGCATGACCAGATTTAGTTATTCAACAACATAATCAGATGTGTACATCGAGTCACGTGACCCCAAACCACAGGTGAATCGAAATGGCTTTCAATCCATCACGAAAAGTTTTAACACAACAGTGAACCCTTCTAATTGCGAATTTTCGTTTTTAATAGGAAAACAGTGCAGACCCCGATTGACTGGTTGTCTGAATCTATTTCCATGTCTTTTTCGCATTTATCCCTTCAATGCCAAACCCGACTAAAATAGCATTTGCAAACTGTTTGAATACTGATCAGACGCCGCGTGACGCGGCGTCTGATCAGGATCCAAACTGTTTGACACACATATAAGTCCATGTATTGTCTTAAGTCAAAATTCCTAAAACTTTGAATTTCGAAATCAAAACATATCTGAAGCAGACGATATTGTGGAAGTGACCGGATATGATGTCATAATGGCAGTGAAGGGGTAAAAAGGGTTTTAACTGACATTTACACTGAACAGACCGTACACAATATAAGTCATGAAATATTATATATATATAATTATTATGTACAAGTTTAGCATAAACTTTAATGTACACGATATCCAATTTGTGTCCAATTATAATTGCACATTTCAGTGACGTCAGCTTGTGACGTCACTTCATTTTTTTTAAATAATTGTAAGTTACATAGGTGAAAATGAAAGAAATATCAACAATGGCGCGAGTATAAAAAGAAATGCAATCTGATATTTTAGTCTTTTGCATGTACTGGGCAAAATCAGTCTGCTAAATTTGTCTACAAAGGTTAACAGAAATAATTTATATGGCATTCCGTTAGGAAATATCTTCAGTGCTAAACAGTTTTGATCCAGCTGAGACGGCGGTTTACCCGGAGTCTCATTCGGATCCAACTGTTCCTAACGTCTTTCACGAATACGCATATAGCGTACCATGTTTAAATATTAATTCGAAAAAAAGTGATAGTGGTATGCTTGCTAAAATCTCAAAATCATGAAACTTAACCTATACATGTACTCAATTTCATTTACATGTACACCTACAGTCGAACTTTGATATATTGAACTCGGTTATGTCGAACATACCCATATTTCAAAGTTAAAACGTGGCTAAGCCACGTTTTAACTTTGAAATACGGGTATGTTCGACTTTATGAGCTTGAAATAATGAAACTCCTTTGTAGAAATATATGTACATGTACATGTACATTCTAGTAAGGCGAGTTTTAGAGTACATGTACCTGTATTTGAATGTTTTTATTGTGTGTAAGTTAATTGTGGCTGTCACTTAACAATCGCAATCATTGGCCGATAATAAAACTACGCTGTTAACAAGACAGCCTGTCCAGGCAATTGATTGGCCATGTAGATGTCCTGGCGTAAAGATTGCATATTTATTAAATGTTACAGAAGCGCTTGTCAGTCAATAGGTACGAAAAGTCACATGGCCGAATCGTAGTTGCCTAAAGGGCAATTTTTTGCGGTCAAAAGTTTTGATTCATTTTGAAAGTGTTAGGACAACTAAATTGTTAAATCACAATCAACTACCTATTTTATCTCAAAGCTTGACCTTATATAAAATATGGTATTTCAAGACAATCCCTATGCCATCATCAAACAGGATTTTAATAAAAATGTCTTACATGTATTATTGCAAACACTAAACTCCAAAAAACCTTTGTATTGGGTCCAGAGATTCAGATGATTGAATATTTCAATGCAAAGTCTGCTCAACCCCTATAGCTTGTCTGCTCATCAGGATCGTCTCGAAATGACGATTCTAATGAGTAGGCAATCTATAATGTTTAGTGCAGACAAGTGTGAAAATGTAAATATATGGAGCCTTGCAGGTCACAATATACGGTTTGGTGGTAGCATAAAACAGAAAATGTTGAAATCTTTTTTCAAATTCTGACAAAACAACTGACGAACTTGCACCAAGAAAATGGAAATAGGCAATAAATATATAAATTGTAATGAGTGTTGTAATCTATATAAATAAATGTCTCTATCTGCATCCCATCCAATACAAACACGTGTATGTGTCGGGGCTCTAGATAAGGGGAGTATGTCAAAAACTAAAATCTTTATTTCTGCTTTAAACCCTAGGGGGTCACTACTCATTAAAATCGTCTCTTCGAGACGATTCTAATGAGTAGTAACACCATAGGATTTGGTGCTAAAATGAGTGAGAAATTGTTCGATTTATACAGTTTACTCCCCCTAATATGGAGCCTTGTGTGTGTTTTGTTCCTTCCCTCCTCTCTCTCGTAGCACAATCGCAAAATTGGGCTACCCAATCACAGCGTTTTTGCTTTTCTGAGCTCTTACTTAGATGAAGTGGCTTCAGCACTTGGTTCGCTACAGTGCGATACAAGTTAAGCTTGGGTTTTTTACCATATTGAGGTAAAAAGCGTCTGTACAACCCGTCTGTGAAGACTATAGTCTTGATGATCATCTATACATAGAGTTCACACGACGCACAGCCCGCCCATAATCCATGTCCATACGGGGCGAGACCTGAACATCAGAATATTTGGCACTGTGACGATTTATTCTCTTAATTGGAACAGCGTAACCGTATTCCATTTCTTTCTGTAACATTGAAGCTGGCATGCTTCGGGTAAGATCTCTGTGACTGTTCATACTAACTTTCTGTCTTAGAATTGGAGCCTCGCTTTCGTAATCAGCTGGTGGTATGTCCGCTATGTGTTTTCCACTGTATATAACGGTGGAACCGTGGTCTGAATAATTGCCGGAAGAGCGACTGCTGAAGCCGGATGATGAGACTGGCCTTGATTTGGATGGGTATCGGTTAAAGCCGTCGTTACTGTCACGTGGTGATAGTGGGCTTCTCGGAGACTGTACCGGTGGGTAGACGTCGTATCTATTTCTAGAGTTGACGTTTGGAGAAGGTACGCCATTTGAACCTGAATGCAGTGAGGTAGAGATTTTGTCGTCCGAGATATCCATGTTGTTCTTGCCGTCCGAGCTAGTGGGAGAGGGTACTTCAATGCCACTTTCGTCAGATGCATTCCTGTTTCGGTTTTTACCACCGACAATAGGAATCTGTAGACACTTTCTCCTACTCGCCTTTTCAAGATCGCCGTGGCGACGAACAACAGTGTCATAGTCTTTAGGGGGCAACAAGAGAGGGGCAGCTCCCTTAGTCTCCGTGAGTTTCAAACGAGCTTTGAGTTCATCTGTAACAGAATCGAACGGTACAGCGTCTTTGAGACTCTGAAGATCTGGTTCTATTTCGTCACTTCCGGAGGGGAATCCTTCATCACTGAATGAACTTGAATCGGCGGCGGAATCCTCGTAAACGGCCCTATCGCTCATTCCATCCGAGGAGTTGAACCTGGTGTTGACATTCATATGTCTGGTGACGTAGGTGACGGGCCTATCTCCTGGGACCTCGATCTGCCCCTGCTGTATTAACTGACGTTCTATCTCGATGGTGCGGTCGAGGTACATGTTGATGACTTGATTCAGCAGGTGCACGAAGGTGGAGGCAGTGTCGGGGGAGTCGAACCTGTAGACGTGAACGTGGGCGTACCTGAAAATAGAGTAGGACAACTTTTAAAACATTGCAATTTAGTATTGAACACAGGCGAAAGGAGGGAGTGGGTTTCAGCAGATGTTAAGTGCTTGTGTGGCGGCTGTAAAAAGTCGCCCCGTACTTCATTCTCAGTGTTGTTATACTTTCTGGTCCTTTGGAATCATTGGTTTCAGCGCATTTACAGTTGAAAGTTGAATTCCGCTTACGCTGGTGCTAGGGGGCGTGAGAGCACTGTTGCATATTTCAGTATTGCTCCTGAACAGACTCAATTAAACCGAGTCTGCAAGTTTCCGTATTTGCTTTGTTTTCTGTGCTTTCAAAGGATCTCCCCTTATTCAGATTTATTTCAACAATGCATCGTAAATGACAAAACAGTGTGACCCTAGAAAAAGATATATGACAGTCGAGTCATGTACAGTGGAGAAAACGTTATTCTTTCCCAATAAACGCGTTTACTCTAAAACTATTTTTTCCATTGCAAACAGTTTGGAGCCAGATCAGACGCCGGGTAACCCGGCGTCTGATCAGGCTCCAAACTATTTGCCACCAAGATAAACAAGAATTGTCAGAATTGTCCAAAAGTTGTTCTTTTCTACGTTTTAGTGCTTTGCGTTTGCGTACGTTTGCGTTTAAACGGGAAAGAATAACAGATTCTCCACTGTAACAAACGTGATTACGCAAATTAGGCGATGCGTTATGTTAGCCTTCTAGAGTCAATCTTTCACTGCTAGTCTCGATGAAACGGTTAAACAGATTGGTTCCCGGTCAGACGCCTAGTAACTCGGCTTCTCATCGGGCTCAAAAACTGTTTTGCGCTCAGATCAAATGAAAACCCAAATATGGAAGGTAGCTGACCACTTGAAGCAGGTTGAAAGTAAAGCAGAATGCGCCTTCATGCGCATTCTGCTTTACATTCAACCTGCTTTAAGCTATCATCTGGTAGAATGTAGAAAATATTTCTGATGATATATGTTCACGAATGTAATTTTTTTAGTGAAGGAATAAATCAAAGGCGTAAAAATAGGTGGGAAACGGGACCAAAGTTTCTGTCCGGTTTAGAGAGAATTCCGGTATTTAGAGGTTCCGGTTTAGAGGGGTTTTACTGTACTGGTATTTTACGTTGGGGCCCTCTGATCTGGATTTACACTGTTTGCATAGAACAAGTATGCTCTTTACAAGTACACTTGATTATAAATGGCTCGTACCGGGTAGTGTCAATTGGAATAATGTTTTTGTAATGTTTAGTATACTGAGAAATGGAAACTTCTGTACGTGCACAGTTATTGTTACTAGATCGAAACTGTCAGTTTGTACAGCGCACCATGTTTTCATTGGCAATTCACAGCCAAAAGGGGATTGGAATTCCACTAGACAAAGGGCTGCTTATAATACTAGGACAAAAGGTATACGAAAAGCTCCTATACTGGAGATTTCTGCATTACCTCTGTCCTGAATTTAACCTGTTTTTTGTCTTGAAGACTACTCGAGCCCCTCTATTTGGAGTGGTTGCTTAACCCGTTATGCCTATACAGTGGAGAATCTGTTATTCTTTCCCGTTTAAACGCAAACGTACGCAAACGCAAAGCACTAAAACGTAGAAAAGAACAACTTTTGGACAATTCTGATAATTCTTGTTTATCTTGGTGGCAAAAAACCCGGCGTCTGATCTGGCTCCAAACTGTTTGCACTGCAAATAATAGTTTTAGCGTAAACGCGTTTATTGGGAAAGAATAACACATTCTCTACTGTAGTTGTGTGAAAAAACGTTATTCGTTCCAAATAAATGCGATTATGCTAAAAACGAATATTTCCATTGCAAATAGTTTGGAGGGTACATGTAACTCGAATTCACATACAGTTTAAAACAGTTTGGATTCTGATACTACATGTAACTGGTTGCCACTCGTGCTTTGTAGCTTTTGTCATTTGAAATGAAAAGAAAAACTTCTTATCTTAGCTTTAATTTTTCATTTTTGAGATTTATGTAAATTTACTAAAGTATTATCGTAGTGAGTGTCAAACAGTTTGGATCCTGATCAGATGCCGCGTTATGCGGCGTCTGATCAAGATCCAAACTGTTTGCACATAATCTTTGCACTCGGGGTAAGGCAGTAAAAGGAGTTAATTACGTAGATTTGTTCTTATCGTCTAGTGTTTCCATTTTTAGATAATACATGTTCTACAATAACTGCTAACTGTGACTTCGTTGGCATTTGAAAACAGTCC
Source organism: Gari tellinella (assembly GCA_922989275.2). Taxonomy (NCBI): domain Eukaryota; kingdom Metazoa; phylum Mollusca; class Bivalvia; order Cardiida; family Psammobiidae; genus Gari; species Gari tellinella. The sequence continues at coordinate 6,683,806 of OV277868.1, read as the reverse complement.
ATGTTTTCCAGATCAGACGCCGTGTGACTTAGCGTCTGATCAAGATCCAAGCTGTATGGTTTTCGTACAGTTCAATACTTCTTCGGTCAAAAACTAAAATGATGTAGAATCTAAATTTGACAAAATGACAGATAATATTTGATTTAGCAGACAATAATAAGACAGGTAAAGGGTTAAACTTCTGTATTGAAATATGTAAAAGACATAATTCTTTCCCAATAAGCGAGTTTGTGCTTAAACAATTATGTTAACTGCCATCAGTTTTGGGTCTAAACTGACGCCGGGCGTCTGATCAGACTCCAAACCGTGTGCTTCTCAGATTTTGACAAATTATTAATATTTTCAAAACCTATTAATTTCTATACTTTATTGCCATATGTTTCTAGGTTTGGTAAGGAAAACCAGTCTCGTTCGTTAAGTATAATGTTTCGAAAGGAATACATATTTCGAATTAACATGTGTTAGTATGCGGTGAAGATTTAAACAGACCTGTGTCTAACCTTGAAATATCCACAAAATTTGCTATAATTTTTCAAAGCAGTTGCATAATTTGATTATACGACACAGTGACATTTAACCGTTCTGCCTAATGTAACAAAATGGTGTTGAGAGTTTTTGCATAGCGTATCACGTGGTTTTGTCCCTTCAATACCAGAAGGTCGTCTCTTGGAAAAGTATCTTCTGCTTCAAGTTTAACGACTTTATTTCTCACAACTAGATAATATGAACGTTGACAGAAGAAGCATAGATACGTGTGGCAAAACAATTTGGATCCTGATCAGACGCCGAGTAACTCGGCGTCTGATCAGGATCTAAATAGTTTTCAAATAACGATGTATTTGGGTCTGACAGAGAAGGTTTTAAAGTGTAAGCTGATTTCGTGAGAAAATGTCAACGTAAAGACTTAAATGATCGATCTTTCACGCCAATGATTTTAACTTTTTAATTGCCGTCTGCTTCACATATGCTTAAAATGATTCCTGCTTCAAGTTCAAAGGTATATAGGGATTTCAAAATATGCAAAAGCATAAGAATAGAAATATTGATTGTCTTTGTCTGAATGTCATTCGGACTGTCTAAAATGAAATTGGTGTTGTGAGCGTAAATTTTAATTGGAGCAGTCGTTCTTGTTATCCAATAAAAAGTGTTTTAAGGCGATATCAATTTCTGACGATAATCAACCCCCAAAAAGAACAATAACTTCATACAATTCCTTGAGTTTCAATTAAACTTTGAAAAACTTGAGATTCCTTATAACTGGTGGTCTCCAAATACAAAATGCAAATTAACATAATGAACCCTAGCGACAAGTTAACTTACATGTAAGGCGCATTTTGCTTTACGATCAACCTACTTTAAGTGAACACATGTCTTCAAAATGAGAAACAGGCTATGAGGTAATTGGTTAAATATTATCGCCCGTGAGTACTTAAATTGTCAGCGCCAGTTTTGAAATATTTCCTGGCCAAGTGATTAGATGCTGATTTATGTATTTTTTCTAGATTAACAGATTTGCCAATTTTGACAGATCTAAGATGATGCAGTATCTACTTTGCTCCCCAATGTCACAATTCAAATTCAAATCAGCGTTGAGTTTGGCCATTCTTCAAATGGGTGAATGTTACCGAAGCCGCGAAGGTGAAAAATTAAGCAGAAAAACTGTTTACTTTACTTTTATCCTGTGTTAATCTGTCACCTAAATTCTAGACAACAGACATTTTTTCTTTTAATTGACTGCTAACAGTCCTTTGAAGTTACTTATACAATTTGGCTGTACATGTATTATTCTGTACAGCTATTCAATAGACGTTATTCTTTCGCAATTAAACGCCTTTTTTCTAAAACAAACATTTCAATTGTAAATAGTTAGGAGCCAGATCAGACACCGGGTAAACCGGCGTCTGATCAGGCTCCAAACTGTTTGCCACTCAGATTTTAAAAAATGGCACAACATTTTCAGAAATTGTTTTTTCTACATTTAATTGTATTGCGTTTTCGTTTAGTTTCGTATAATCGGGAAAGAATAATGTCAGTCTCAACTGTAAAGTTTCACTAATTAATCACACTAAACCAGGCCTTTGATTAACCATAATTTAATTAATCATTTTGAATTATCGCATACTTCAAAGTATTCATCTACATCTTTTTAAAAGTCCTGTTTTCAATGGCGATACCAGCGGCAAACGGGTTGAATCCTGATCAGACGCCGAGAAACTCGGCGTCTGAACTGGACCCAACCTGTTTGCAAAATAACATTCGCTATACACAGATTACAGAACTGAATTGTTAAATTTTATTAATCAAAACGTCGTATAATTACTATACTAAATAATAATGTACTCGCAGGTGGTCAAATCAACCTAGATTATGTTGATAATTTTCCCATAAACTTTAATCAAAATTCGTTCTTTATCAAATTTGCATTGGCACGAGCTACGAATATATCACCACCGACAGCCGAAACTCGTGCAGCTAAACGACAAGCAAGCGTGCACACTCTTTCTGACCGAATTCGCCGGGCACGAGCTATCTGTGCACATCAAGAATTTGTTGTGGTTTGTTTCGAATGCATAAAATCGTGAAGCTCCTTACTTGTCGACAGTTTTGACCAAGATAAGACGCCATATTGATCGGCGTCTCCTCTGACTCCAAACTGTTTGACACTAAAAATGATATACTCTGTCAAAAGAACGTATAGATAGATAAACTGTACTATTAGAGTGATATGGACAGTAAAATTTGCAAACGCCAATTTAAAAACCATGTCATTATGTGTAAGGTTACCCGGCGTTCACAACTAAGCGGATGACAGCAAGAAACACAAAATACAGTCTAGGTCCCGTCTTGTATGACTGTCTCATAGGTCGTGTTAAAGCAGAATGAACCTAAGGCAGACAGCTCCCTAACGTTCTAAACTTAAGACATGTGTCAGCTTCAATCAAAATGAAAGTAAAGCATAAAGCCATTTTCGTTACTTTTATTCTGCTTTGACCAACAACTTGCATAAACACCGACTACACGCCATCTATTTTAATAGTCGGTACATTATTCTTTGCTAAATACATGTACACATTCATGATAGATATACACTCAGTGCAAAAAGAAACGCACACTTTTATTACAATATTATCTGTATGTAGAAGAACCGTATTTGTGAAATAATCTTTTCATTACAGTCAGTAGTTCCGTCTTGGGCTATCAATGTTGAAAATGGGAGGTTTATCATTGAATTGGTATCATCACAACCTGTACAAATCGGTGCGATGTTTTCAACAGACACTAGTTAACTCTTTCGCTGCCAAATTAATCGTGAGATTTTTATCCCACCTCCGTTTCATTGTCGTCTGCTTCAATTTTGTTGTTTGCAAGATCGTTTCAAAGTAAGATTCAAAGTAGTATGACTTAAAGTATATCTATACGAGTGTCAAACAGTTTGGATCCTGATCAGACGCCGCGTAACGCGGCGTCTGATCAGGATCTAAACTGTTTGAAAACGCGCCTTTTGACGTCATTAAGAGTGAAAGGGTTAAAATACAGCACAGTAATTTTAAGAATATGTTTTTCTAAACTTGTGGTTGAATTAAATTGATCTTGAGATATGGTCTTAGTATCTTTAAAAGTCTCTTAATCTGTGCCTGAGCACAATGTGCGTTTCTTTTTGTACTGAGTGTAGGTTTGAAATTGAATACAAACAGTAGAGAAGATGTTATTCTTAAAATTTATTTTCCCAAGTAATTATTCTAAAAGCGAATATTTCTTTTGCAAACACTTTGGGGCCAGATCAGACGCCGGGTTACCCGGCGTCTGATCTGTCTCCAAACTGTTTGCCACTCAGATTAGAATATAAATTTATCATTTTCAAAAATCTTAAATTTTCTACATACATGTATTTGTGTTTAGGTGTTGTTGCTTTGTTGTTTCGTTTCGTTTAAACGGTGACAAAATAACGTATTCTCCACTAGTCAATGCAAGGTAAGTGAAAATTAAATTACCTTTGGGTTCTAGGAACATATCCAAGATAGATGCAAGCCACGACGTCGTCGGGCTGCCCTGTGACGGGGTTACTGGCCTGGGTGGCGTATGTTATGTCTCGAGAAGGAATGATTGGGAATTTGATGGTCTTTATCTTCTTTCCTCGTTTCTTCTCATCTTGTATATCCTGTGTTATTTTCATCTCTTTCTTGCCAAGCTGAAGGGTGAGCTTTGGTGCGTGTTTCCATTTCTTTGCCTTGCGTCTGAGGTCGTTTATAACAGGGTCCGTAAACCTAGCTCCTCGAATCCCGTTGGATTCGACCCAACCAAGGAACTGCACATAGAATTGGTGTTTTTTGCCGCCCAACATCGCGTCACGGTCTGTAAATCCAATAAAAATCTTGTTTTAGTCTATATGCAATGTTTGGTTACAGTTTTGTAAATCCTAACTATTGTTTTAATCCGAATAATTCACTTTAATCTTCCAGCTGCAACTGGGGGTCTCTACACTAGAGGTCTACTCTGTCAAACGAATACGTGCTGACAGTGTACCGTCGTCTCTAAAATACCACTAGTAAACTTACACCTGTTGTAATTATACCTGGCGTAAATTTTCTATCAATGAATACGGTTACCTGTGCGCGCAGGAATATTAACATTAGTGGGTGTAATTCGGTCGACGGTTAAATATTTCTACGCCCATGTATTGGAAAAATGCGACTATCCCATTTGATATAGTCAATCTTATATAAAGCGACCATAATATACATATATGTAATGCGTTACGGTGTTTAAATACAGGTGACTGCTTAATGCAGGATACAGGTAATGCAGAAAGCTCCTAAAGGAGCTTTCTGCATTACCTTTTCCCCTGCATTAAGCTAGTCTCCTAAATTCGACCGGTGTGTGGTATTTTTAATGGTTTAATTGAAGTTTGACTTAAATAGGTGGGAAATTCCGATTTCAATCTGTCGTTACAGTGATTGTAAATGACAGGACAGCGTTTGAAGGACTTTGTAGCACAGTGCCAAACAATGTCCATGGGTTTATGTTATCACATTGCCACTTCTGGTGACCCGCTGAAAACTATCCAAATGGGATTATAAGAAATTCTTTACCAGTTTACCCCTGTGCAGAATAAAACAGTACGATCTAATCAGTATTAAAACCGCCAAATATCAATGGATCATTCGATCTTTCAAGTAATTTTGAAATATATAAAGGCAGATGACTGAAAAATATTCAAATGGGATTGTTTGAAATTCTTTTCCCGTCCCGTTGAATATTCACATACAAATAAAACCACCCATTATGAACACATGTGCATTGAACTATTACATTTAATAAAATAAGAAAAAAAATCAAAATTATCCCTAGGATACATGTAAAATGCATATTCATGTCAGACATACCCTATAAGAAAAACAGGACAAACCATGAACTGGCAACTTCTTCAAGAGCTGTCTAACCAGGGTCTACACTGAGTTTTTTTTAATGTTTTGTTTAAAAAAAAAAAACACCAAAAAAAACAACCGGGCAAAACCTAAAATACAAAACAAATAAACAACGAAAACGTGCATTTACGCGAGTAGCAGGATATAGGTTACAATGAGGACCCGTAAAATGGGCGAAATAAGATTCGTACAGCGATCGACCGTCCTCGTCAACAGTCGGCTCGTTCCGGAACATGCATTGTTCGGAACTAGCCGACAGTTGACGAGAATGGCCGATCACTCTCCGTAGAGTGTACTGATGATGACCCAATCTCATTAGGGGTCCTCAACCTTAAGTGAGATGTTATTGTACAACTCAAAACATACACAGCAAACTAAGGCAGTTTGAGACTACCATCAATAGTTCCAAATGGTCTCAACGTAATATAATATAATGTAGAAACTGCCATGTTCCATTGCTCCAAATAAGGGCAGTAATTCAAAAACTGAAATCTTTATTTTTGATTCAAACTCCACGGTGTTACCAGGGCTGCCATAAGTTAACATAAAAAATCCTAAGATTTCCAAATTTGCATTTTTCAAGTGCGAATTTACGAATCGCACCTTTACCCCATAGCCTTTTCTTGTTTTGTTGACATGCGACTACTTAAAGCAGGCTGTAAGTAAAGCAGAATGCGCCTTAGGGCGCATTCTGCTTTACTTTCAGCCTGCTTTAAGCTACCATGAACTCGGAAAAAATCCGAAGATTTAGGAAAAATCCGGAGAAATGGCAGCCCTGTGTTACTACTCATTAGAATCGTCTCTTCAAGACAATTCTAATGAGTAGTAACACCATATATATAGGTGAGTGAGAACGTGTTGGAGTTGTTCAGTTTTACTCCTTCTCATCTGGAGTCCTGTGTTCTTTCAATGGATAACTATCTCAATGGCAAATATGAAGCATGACAAACTATCGAGATGCTCATCATCAGATCAGGCTCAAAACTGATTGATGAATGAATGAATAAATTAAGGGATTGAGTAGTTGAGTGAATGAATGAATCGTTGCAAACGAAATAACGAAAGAATGATATACAGTCGAACTTCGATATCTCGAAGTCGGTTTTGTCGAACATACCCGTATTTCAAAGTTAAAACGTGGCTAAGCCACGTTTTAACTTTGAAATATGGGTATGTTCGACTTAACCGAGCATGAAATAATGCAGTTCATATATCGAACTATCGGATGGTTCGAGTTAAACGAGTTCGAGATATCGAAGTTCGACCATATTTAAGCACCATCGACGCTGAAAGTCATTTAGAACCGAACCAAACTTTGTATTTTCTGAAAGACAATGCCAAATAATAAAATCCAAGCAATTTTGAGCGCGCCAAAGGTTAATATAAAAATGTCCAAGCATTACAAGACAAAATATGTGCTGATATTCATATCCAACTTATGTTAACCCATTACCCAATAGCCAGTTTCTAGTTTATAAGAGTTAATCACTTAAACCAGGTTTAAGGTAAAGCAGAATGCGCCCCAAGGGCGGGGATACGATTCAATGCGCTTTCTGCTTTACCTTTACTCTGCTTGAAATCACCTACAGTAGCTTATTCTTCTATTGACTAATCGCTTTATTAAAGTATAACTGACTGTACATGTACAGTGGGAAACGGGTGTAATTCTTCTCAGTTAAAACGCAATCGAAACGCAATGAAATGTATAAAATTGCAACGTCTTTCCCCAAAGAAGCGCATTTTTGGCGCATTCGATTTATTCCTCCATAGAAGAAATATAGTTCCTATTTGTAGTCATGAATATGTAAGATAAGAAATAACTTCTCAATACTAGCAGATGGTAGCAGCGGGTTGAAAGTAAAGAAGAATACTCCTTAAGGAGCATTATGCTTTAATTTCGATCTGCTTTAAGTAGTCACTTGTCTTCAAACCCATTCATGCCGAGTGGAAAATTTCCATGCTTATATATTTGCAGGGCTGCCATAAGTTGACATAAAAAATCCTAAGATTTCCAAATTTGCATTTTTCAAGTGCGATTTTACGAACCGTACCTTTACCCCATCGCCTGTGTCTAGTTTTTGACACGTGGCTGCTTAAAGCAGGCTGCAAGTAAATACTTTCAGCCTGCTTTAAGCTATAATGTACTATAAAAGATTTGGGAAATTCCGGAGAAATGGCAATCCTGTATTTGATGAGTCCATTTTTCATTGAAGGGGTGCCTGATCTAATTTTCAATTTTCATTTTTATTGTCGATAGAAATTCCTGTAAGCAAACCGTGCAGTCTCAGATCAGACGCTGCCTTATGCGGAGTCTGATCTGAATCAGAACTGCTTTCCTAAGTCCCTTTTATGGGACGCTGTGGGTAACCAACTTCGTTGTACAAATTGTTCTCTATAGGGGGGGGGGGGTATGTGTATGAGATAATTCGCTCGCATTCAAGAGGCTGCTTTAAGTACAATTTTGACTACAATTGTAATGGTTAAGCCGCGATAGGTTGCCATCACATGAATTTCCCAGTCTGACTATAAACATGACCTACTGTGATTGGCTGACTGTGACTTTCTGACTGAGACTGGATGATTGTGATTGACTAGCTGACTGTGACTTTCTGACTGTGACTTTCTGACTGTGACTTTCTGACTGTGATTGACTGTGACTTTCTGACTGTGATTGACTGGCTGACTGTGGCTTTCTGACTGTGGTTGACTAGGTGACTGTGACTTTCTGACTGTGATTGATTGACTGACTGTGACTTTCTGACTGTGATTGACTGGCTGACTGTGACTTTCTGACTGTGATTGACTGGCTGACTGTGACTTTCTGACTGTGATTGACTGGCTGACTGTGACTTTCTGACTGAGGCTGGCTGACTGTTATTGACTGGCTGACTGTGATTATCTTTGAATGACTGGCTGACTGACTGGCTCAGGATGACTGACTGACTGTCTTACTGACTGTGATTGGCCGGGACTGTCTGACCGTGACTTGGTGACTGTGACTACGCTGACTGTGATTGTCTGACCGTGACTGACTGAGATTGGCTGACTCTGACTGTTTGTGACTGTCTGTGACTGTGAGCATGTTGCTTGTGGTGTTAGAAATGCCCACGATAGTAATGTCGGGGTGTACACGAGCGTAGCTGGGAAATGATGCTGGTGGTGATACTACAGCAAGCCGTTGAAGTGTCCCTCCAAGACTTGCCTCTCTAGCCATCACTGACCCTGCCTGAGCTCCAATTCCCCATGAGGCAACCCATGTCATTCTAGATAGACGGAGGCCGACAGAGGCGATACTGATGCCACTCTTGATTGCTTTAACCCCTTCACTGTCATGACGTCATTGATTTTATACAAACGTCAATTGTCGTCTGCTCTTATTTCTCAAATTGAAATTTAAGGTAATTTGACTTAAGAAATATAAAATTGAGTGTAAAATAGTTTGGATCCTGATAATAACTATTGTACTCGTAGTTAGACAGTGAATGGGATTTCAACTTCAACTTTCTACTGCTAAACAATACTAGCAGGCTCTGTCAGGATACAGTTAGTTCAATCAGGGTTTACAAAATGAGTGCGTCTTGAACAGTACAGCAACTCTTCGACAAAACTTGTTTCTGAGCGCCTACATGTACATGGAAATCCCACAGTGTGGATACTGCAAGATGATAGATTCACGTTGAGTAGATGCCAGATGCTAAACATGAGTTGCATAGAGGACCTATAGCTATTCATTTAACCCATCCACTGCAATACCCTGGGTACCTGGTTAATTGCAAACAGTTTGGATTCTGAGCAGACGCCGCGTAACGCCCGTGATTGTTCGGACCCAAAATAGAAACATCCTGCACAATAGGAACGTATATTAGAACGTTCTGAAATTCTGCTTAAACACACATTAAAAAGGTATATAACAATACCAGTTTGATTACATCTAGATCTACATGGTTCACGCTGCCGTCACACTTGACTATTATAGCGCGTTGGTCTGCTCAGGAACGTAGATTATATCTAATCTACGTTCCTGGTCTGCTTTAAGAAAAGAAGAGTAAATGAAATTAGAGGAAAGTCAGAAGCAGTTAATAGGAAATATAGAAACAAGAGAAAGGAATTGATGACCAAGGCTTTCACTCTTCTATCCCTAGCCTGTCTGGCTTCCGTGGCGGTACCAGTGCCCATACGTCCCCGCCAGCATATCCTAAGGATATCATCAGAGATTAAGCACAACATACCAATATGGGGTACAATACCTTGGAAAAGAACTCTTTTCTTCATCTGCTTCGAGAGATACATGTTGTTACTGTCTCCTTCAGTCTTGGAATGTTTTCTAACCTACTCGCGTGTTACTATATCAAGTATAGACGTCGGGTGAGATCATTCACTCGTTCTTTCTTCTCACCCTGGCAGATTTTCACAGGTCTGCAGTGCGAGCCTTTTCGGTCATTGTCACCTACGACTCTGTTTGTCTCAGGACAATGGTGTTTTGGACTTGTGATCAGGACAAACAAATCTTAGCTACAGTTAAACTTTTATTCAGCGATCGGTCAGTATTGTAAATGATTGGAGTTTAAAGAGAAGTCGGTGATTAATGTAGGACGAAAGTAATGCAGAAAGCTCCTAAGGGAGCTTTCTGCATTACTTTCGTCCTGTAATAAGCTTTGAAACGTACTTAAGGCTTAGAATGGTATTAATATTGAAAGTTGGTTTAAAATGTTGTTATTGTGGTACGAATTGGTTACTGATAATTGAGTTGTCAAGCACATCAATTGAAGAAATAGAATACCTGTCCTCACCTAGGGTTTGTGATAAAATACTTGGATTTGGGGGATTACCTTTTGAAATCATAGAAAAACACCTTAAACAATGGTCCCCAACGGTTGTTCGCCATAGCTTAAAGCCCATGGGCGATTGTAATGAAATTCTTTCGCAAGAACCCCGAAGTAGTTGATTAAATAAATACAGATAAAAAATATATATTATAACAACCGGATATATTAATAGCGTAGTAGCTTTTGGAGAAAATTAACCGCTGTGGCAGAAACCCCTCGTCTTCCGACCGTGACTTGGTTGGTATTTGCAAACAGTTTGGATTCAGATCAGACGCCGCGTTACGCAGCGTCTGATCTGGATCCAAACTATTTGGCACTCGTCTTTAAGTTTATTTATTCAGATAATAGGTATTTTTTAATAAGTGAAAAGACGACTGTTTCGAAACTGACGATATAATGGACCCCAATGGTTATGACATGGTGACGTCATTGATTAGCTAATAGCCCATTGTCCAACCACGAAATAGAAATCTGATGACGCATGGAATATTGCTTTAGATTACTTAATATGATACCACTTCCAAATATAATTGTTTATTCTAATCTAATCTGTTTATATGCTGTATTATTATCTGTAATTGAAATCCGGGATTATCTGTACAAACAGATTTTTACTAATTTTATTTTTCCAGACGGAATTATATTGACATTTTATCGGAATAAATAAATCTATTGCTCCAATCGACTGTGAACTTTTAGCGTGAACCAAGTATAAATAAAGATTTAACGCGAAGTAGCAGTACAAATGTAGTAGTAGCAGAAGCAGTAATGGTAGTACATGTAGTACAGTAGTAGTAGTAGCAGCAGCAGTAGTAGCAGAAGCAGTAATAGTAGCAGTACAGGAGTAGTAGTAGTTGTTGTTGTTGTAGTAGTAGTAGTAGTAGTAGAAGTAGTAGAAGTAGTAGTAGTAGTTGTTGTTGTTGTTGTAGTAGTACTAGTAGTAGTAGCAGTAGCAGTAGTAGAAGTAGTAGTAGTAGTAGTAGTAGTAGTAGTAGTAGTAGTAGTAGTAGTAGTAGTAGTAGTAGTAGTAATAGTAGTAGTAGTAGTAGTAGTAGTAGTAGTAGTAGTAGTAGCAATAGTAGTAGTAGTAGTAGCAATAATAGTAGTAGGAGTTGTTGTAGTAGCAGTTATTGTGATTTATATGTTCCCGTAATTAAGTATGGTTTATTTAATCCTGTGTTCATAGTTAAAACGAATGGAGATCTGTAAAACATAATTATTTAATTTCTATATATACACAATTGATGCATAATCTCTTATAGGTGTTTTCTGCATTACTTTAACCCTATATTATGTTGCCATATTTCTGTAAGACTGTCAAACATTTACCTCAAGAAGTCGTTAACTCTTCAACCCGAGCGACGAGTATACTAGTCTTTGACCAACCCTGATTAGAGGGCTCCTGCAGGAGCCCTCTGATCAGGGTCTACACTATTTGTTTTTTAAGTAACATGGATACAAACAACCATAAATAGTCAAAAATAGACTAAAATAAAAATATACCAAGCTAAAGTCTACTTTCAGTCCGAATGACCGCTCAGCCGACTGTACATATACTCCTCTGATCATTGAGCCATCTTGCCTACACTATTGAGCACTGCTAACATACATGTATGGCGCAGTCAAATGCAGCCGCAGTACCGACTCAGACCCTTCACAGGTCAGGGTGGAGAGGAGCAATTCGCGGTACATGTCTTGCTCAAGGACATTCCTGTACATCATCGGGGATTTAGAAAACATCCCCTAGTCAGACCGCTGGTCCGGCGGGGGATCGAACTCACGACCCCTGGTACCGTAGTCCAATGGTGTAACCATTGGGCCACTACCGCCGGTGCACGTAAAATTGGAAACTGGGGTTGTCCATTTGATGTTTAAATGGTGAGCGAGGTAAATATAGGGTTGACTGTAGTAGCACAAGTAGTAGCAGGAATATTATTTCAAAGGAAAATCAACATTTACACTGAGGTTTTAACCCTTTCATGATAAAATTTATCGTGGTAGTTTTTACCCCTTCACCGCCATATTGTCGTCTGCTTCAATATTGTTGTCTGCAATATCGTTTCAAAGTTAGATTTAAGGCAGTATAACTAACGTAATTTTAGAACAAGTGGCAAACAGTTTTGATCCTGATCAGACGCCGCGTTACGCGGCGTCTGGTCAGGATCGAAACTGTTTGTAAACGTGCTTTATGACGTCATTGAAGGTGGAAGGGATAAGCAGCAATACACACAACAGATAAAGTCAATATACACTATCTTAATCTAAAAGTATTTTGTTTTCGGACATTTACTTTCTTTACTAATACTTTTACATCGATGACGTGATATTGGGTTAGTCTATAATCTTATACAATGTACCGTAACATATTTAAGGTACGCTGACCTTAAACTATATATCCAGCGAGGCTAGAACTTCACACCGTAAGGACACGCCTATTATTGCGCAATGTTAACCAGGAGCGTGACAATAGCCATGCTAATTGAATAGGTAACGACGCTGACCGCTTACGGCATCGACAAGAATAACGCGAACACTCGTAAGAAAGCCTATTGAAAACACTCATCAAAACAGCTGAACGTATTGTGGATGGTTTTAGTGCTTCAAATGATAATGATAAGCTAAGAATAATTCTTACACATCCTGATCTGATCAGAATAAGTGTCAAAACCTGTTTAAATATTCTTAATAGAAGATCTTCATTTTTATGTAAATAATGTTAAACCTTGTTTTAGTCTGTATACAAATGTTATTTGGAATCTTTTAAACAATGCATACAGGATCAGCTAATCAGTTCATCAAAAATCTGATTTTGGGTGATATTCGATTTTTTACACCGTTTTTTAACTTGCTTTATTGGCTTATCTTTTCTGTCAGTGTTTAAATGGATATTTAAAGCAGATTTTAACAAGCAGAAGTTTTGATGTGTCTAGAACGTATCAAAGCGTTTCCTTGTAAGATTAGCTGTTGCTGTTTGCTTTTTATCCGTTCAGTATGCTTATATAGATAAGCCTGAGCGTGTAGATCTGTATATTATATCATGTGATATTTGTGATACATATTGTATGTTTAGTTACTCTTAAAGAGCACAGTCTCTTGTAATTCTATAAAGAATGGCATGGTTATGATTTTAAGTGTATGTCTGTAATTGTATATGTATTGTTACCATGATGAGACTTAAATAAATAAACAAATATGTAATAAACTTAGACAATTTAGCATTGTATACTATCTCAAAGGCCGACAACCTCGATAAAAGCACCTTTTGATCACCAATAAGCTGACTGATTGAAATACAAAAGAAGTATTACTGCACAAGTACGCCTTTTTACGCATTTAATTTATTCGTTCATTGAAGAAAATAGTTCCAGTTTTAATAGTTCCAGTTTATACAGTCATGCATATGCACCATAAGAAATGTTTCCTTTATCCTAGCGGATGGAAACTTAAAGTAGGCATTTTGCTTTCTTTAGTTTCAACCTCAAAATTAGAAGCATGCTATGGGGTAATAGGTTAAGCATCGGTCACAAGCGGTCGAATGACTACGCTAATAGCAATCTACGTCAGACACGCCAATGAACTGGCGAGCATCACACGGAACTCATCAGTTTTATTGAAGAAGGAATGCCACCAAAGTGAAAATTAAGGATTCATAGAAGATGTAACCTTTGAGCTGCGTCTTCCTTGCGTCGGGAGCATGACATACAGTGGAGAATCTGTTATTCTTTCCCGTTTAAACGCAAACGTACGCAAACGCAAAGCACTAAAACGTAGAAAAGAACAACTTTTGGACAATTCTGATAATTCTTGTTTATCTTGGTGACAAACAGTTTGAAGCCTGATCAGACGCCGGGTTACCCGGCGTCTGATCTGGCTCCAAACTGTTTGCACTGTAAATAATAGTTTTAGCGTTAACGCGTTTATTGGGAAAGAATAACACATTCTCCACTGTACATGTACATGTATTTGCGTTCTTTGTGTATCCAGCGTTTTGCAACAATACGTACGTACACACATCCATCGTACGTGCAAAAAGGTATTAGCCGAACGTGTTTAATGAATTAATTATAACGTTTTCTCAAATTACGCGTCCTTGGTACACAGATAATGGGAACATATACCCTGGGGGCCAGTAGGGTCTACCGTGCACCGCCCCCACCCCCTTAGACTTTTTTCTACCAAGATGTGCAGAAGGGTCTTCTGAATCAGAATCGCGAATGTACTAAAAATAAACTCTTTTAGGCCATGTGTATTTTAACCTGTTTCCATGGCACCCCCCCCCCCCCCCCAAATTTTTTGTTATGCTTACCCATACCTGAAAAATCATCCATCTCACAGCCAGTTGTTGTCCTAAACTTATAAAACTTGTACCAAATTGAAGGTTAGACATTAGGCTTTTACTTCCAATTATTTTATTTAAATTTCTTATTTGCATATTCATTAATTTTAATGTTCACATTAAAAAACGTGGAAAAAATGAAGAAATAACGTAAACTTTTCACCTTTTTATCCTAAAAAAACCCAGAAAACAACTTCAAATGCAATCTAAAATGATGAACCAATCCTCGGAAAACAAAATATCTAACTTAAGGACCAACATATTAACTCAAAGTAATTTATTTTAATTGTTTCAATGACAGTCCCCAAATTTGGCGTTATAATGGCCAATACCAGAAAAATGGCCCCTATCACAGTAAGTTTTGGTCCTAAACACATTTATCTTGCACCAAATTGAAGAGCATACAAATTGTGGTTTTATTTTCTACTTATACATTGAAATTACCTAATTTGCAAATTCATGAATATTAATTAGCACATTAAAAATAGAAGAAAATGCCCCAAATTGCATCATAATGGCACTTGCCTACAATAATCGTCCTAAATACAGTCAGTTTTTGTCCTAAACATATAAATCTTGTACCAAATTGAAGATAATACAGATTGTGGTTTTATTTCCAGCTTTTACTTAAAATTACCTAATTTGCATACTCATGAATATTAATGAGCACATTAACAATAGTAGAGAAAATATACAAAAAACCCTAATTTTTTCACTTTAAGCATACAAATATCAGTAAACAACTTCAAATGCAGTTCAAAATATTGAGAAAATCCTCAGAAAACAAAATATGTAACTTGAGGACAAAATGTAATCTTAAGGTATGTTTTAATAGTATTTTATTGTTTCCATGGGAACTTCCCAATTTACGGTTATGATGACACATACCTGCAAAATCGTCCATATCTCAGCCAGTTTTTGTCTTAGACATATAAATCTCGTACCAAATTGAAGATTTTACAAATTGTAGTTTTATTTCCAGATTCTTTCTTGAAATTTCCTAATTTGCATACTCATGAATATTAATGAGAACATTTAAAATTGTAAAGAAAATATAACTTAAAATTTTCACTTTTTTATCCTAGAAATATCAGAAAACAACTTCAAATGCAGTTTAAAATGATGAAACAATCCTCAAATAACAAAATGTCTAGTCTAAAGGCGAAAATAAATTAAAGTAACGTTTAAACTGTATTTTAAGTGTTTCGATGTCAACCCACACTTTTGGATTAGGATGACCCATACGTGCAAAATTGTCCATATTACAGCCAGACTTTTGTCTTAAACATATATAAAACTTGAATGTAAGACAGGTTTTGCTTTTATTTCCAGATTATGTTTTGAAATTACCTAATTTGCATACTCATGAATATTAATGAAAACTTTAGTTAAGTCAAGAAAATATAGAAATAACATAAATTTGCCACTTTTTATCCTACAAATATTAGAAAACAACTTTAAATGTACATGTAGTTTAAAATGATGACAAAATACTCAGAAAGCAGAATATCTAAATAGAGGCCAAAATATGAACTGTAAGTAACATTGAAACAAAACCGAAAGATCTAAGCGAAAAAGAGACAAGCTACATGTATTATGAAAGGGTTGAACCCCAAATATGATGTTGAACACGTTCTATACTTGAAACCAATGATATGTTTATTTTGCAAACGATTTGGACCCTGACCGAAGGGCACCTAAAGGGCTCCCTATGTACAGATTCGGTACTGTTTGTTTAACTTTTATTTTTGTGAAATATGTTCGAGAAACAACCCTAAAAAGCAATATCAACTGGTCATTTTTTCCAAAAATGGAACTGTCCATTTAAAACAAACTGCATAAGAAGGGTTAGAATGAACGTATGCATAGCATTCCATACAATGATTTTACTACCGTCTATGAATGAATATACATTTGAATAAATATTTAATTGCACTTAATTCCCTTTGATACGTCATGGTCGCCTTTTATCAAGGCCACAAATAGCTTGTGAGACATAGTATATAGAGATCAGTCTAACGTGCTTATATCGGCCTTTCGTCCAAGAAGTGCAGAGTGATCTAAAGACAGTACATTGCTTAATGCCGGACAAAAGTAAAGCAGAAAGCTCCCATAGGAGCGTTCTGCTGTACTTTTGTCCTGCAATAAACTGTCATATTTATTTAAGATCGTAAATATATCATGCTTTGAGTAGCCATTTGATGCAAGTTTAACTGGATTGTCATTCATGGAAAACTGGCCCAAATATTTAGATAATTGGACACATGTCATTCAGAAACAGTTAATATATAGATTAGAACTAGCTATTTTCAGGAGAAATTGGATATCACGACAAATATTAAAAGCCCTGTCTGTGATAAAAAATACAGGCGAGATAACAAGACGTTTTGCATAACACACAAAGTAAATTTCTAGCCCGTTTTCCATCCCTTGCTTCGCATCTGATCTGCCTGTACGCTGCCGTATATACATATACACATGTATATAGAGGATCTTACATGAGTGTTCATTATTTATCATTCTTAATAAACGAGTTGACTAAAATAACATGAGACGTGTCCTCCCTCCCCTCTTCTGCCCCTACCTCTGTAGTTGAGTTTGAAACTATCATCAGTGCTCTCAAGAATTTTGATATAAGTACAGTCATTCTTGTATTCCACTACAGTGGAGAAAACGTTATTCTTTCCCAATAAACGCATTTACGCTAAAACTATTATTTCCAGTACAAACATTTTGGAGCCAGATCAGACGCCGGGTAACCCGGCGTCTGATCAGGCTCCAAACTGTTTGTCATCAAGGTTAAAATCAACTTTCAGAATTGTGATTTTTTTTTTCATTTTAGTACAATGCGTTTGCGTTTCGTTTACGTTTAAACGGGAAAGAATAACAGATTCTCCACTGTATAAGCGACCGCTTGAGAGAACAGAACAGAACAGAACAAAATAGAACAAACCTTGTATTTGTTTCACCCGTCAATAAACATAAACTATGGGGGAATTACATAATAACATGAATATTTTATAAAATTGGTTGCTTAATGCAGGATAGACATAAGGAAGAAAGCTCCTGTAAAAGTATTCTGAAAATTATTTCTAGACTGCATCTATTAGTCAATTGTCTTAAGAGACCTCAACGCTGCTTCATTTCCCAATACATTTTTATTTACATTCGCCCAATTCAATTCCATTGAAACAAATGACGTTTAATTCGTATAAATGCAGTTTATCTAGGGGTGGGACTTGTTGATGTCGTTCACAGAGGAGGCGGGACTTATGGGTCTGATCTCCGCGAATCATTTTGTTGCGTTCCCTGCGTAATGGCAGTTACAGCATTTCTTTCAGGGTACACATTACTCGTGTTAACAACCTCTAATATGGATTTAACATACATGCATACTAATATAATGTTCATTTAATATTACAAATTACAGCAAATATAATGTAAATATAAGAAATGAACTGACTATTTTCGGCGTTTAAGCGAAGTAAACGACAGAAAATAATCGGCAAATTTACCATTCATGGTAAATTTGCCAATTATTTTTCTATCGTTTATTTCGCTTAAACGCCGAAAATATTCAGTTCATTTCTTAAATAAACGCATTTGTGAAATAAATAATTATGACTACTGCAAACAGTCTGGGCCAAGTTAGACGCCGAGTAACTCTGTGTCTGATCAGGCCAAAACTATCTGCCATTCAGAATTTGACAAAGCAACATTTACAAAATTCCTCCATTTTCTACAATCTATTTTATTGCGTTACAACTAGCATTTTAAGGTGTTTAGATGGGAATGTTTGGAAAAATGACGTACTCATTGTACTTGGCAAGGTATAGACTTTTTTGCACCTAAACAGCCACTTGTTATCACGTGTTTTATGTGCAAAAATGTTCATGCATCTAAATGACTAGCCTGTATAGCCATAAACACTGTGAAATATGCAGTTAAACCCACTTTAACCGTTTCACTCTTAATGACGTCATAAAGCGCATTTGCAAACAGTATTGATCCTGATCAGACGCCGCGTTACGCGGCGTCTGTCAAGAATCAAAACTGTTTGCCACTTGTTTTTAAATTACGTCCATTATACTGCCTTAATCTAACTTTGAAATGATGTTGCAGACAACAATATCGAAGCAGACAACAATATTGCGATGTTGGGGTAAAAATAATTTTTGCATTATACTGCACGCCCATTAAATACTATTTGCAAATGTCAAGCTGTTTGGCACTAGTTTTGAGTTTTCAAAAAGGTATTTAACCCATTCCCCCATAAATACGCCTTTAATTTATTCCTCCCCTGAAGAAAATAGTTTTAACTTATACAGTCATGAATAAGTATTGTGAGATTTTTTTTTATATATTTAAGCAGATTATAACTTAAAGCAGGCTGAATCAAAAGCAGAATGTTACTTTCAACCTGGTTTTAATGATCACTTATTTTCAATACTAGAAACGGGCTATTGGGTAATGAGTTAACTGTTGTACATTCAATCCGTGCGGTTTTAAGGAAAACAGCTACGTTCCCGTCCCACTTTCTTGTATTTTAGTTGCCAGTTATAGGCCGGATTGATTGTCCATAAACACCGTGAAATATGGCAGTTAAAAAGCGTTTAAATGTCTGGAATGCATTATATTGCACGCCCGTCAAAACAACTAAAACAGGTAAGCCTTTATACTGCAAATAACGTCTGATTATCTCGTTTATCCCGAAACACTTAATGGACAATCCCAACTTCCAATAACACCTTTAGTGTTATTTATCTAAATATATTGCAAAATTGCAAACAGTAGAATCCCTGACCAGAGGGCTGCCTTAGAAGATCATGGTCTATCCTGTTTATATAAGGCGAGTATACTCTTTTCAGATACATTTTTTGTTAATGACGAGTATATTCGTTTCGCGGGTTGCATGTATTAAAATGGTCCATAACTTTCCCTCAAAACAATTGAATATCTTCTTGAAAATTAAAAAAAACTAAACTCTAGTACCAAACAGTTTGACATTTACATTCGTTTTGGACCCTGACCAGACACCGAGTTCTCAACGTCTGATCTGGATCTAAACTGTTTTCAAATGGTAAGTTTAAAATCGCCTAACACAATTAAGGTAACAAGACCTTGTGATTTTGAAATAATCTTGAATGAGGCCATTTTGCGTTAGCAAGCTTTAAAAGCTTTTATATCCGATAGGGACAACGGATAAAATTTTATTCGATTAAAGTGACACATCTCTTAACCCTTTCACTCTCAATGACGCTTTAAATCGCGGTTGCAAACAGGTTGGATCCTGATCAGACGCCGCGTTACGCGGCGTCTGATCATGATCCAAACTATTTGACACTCGTTTTGAAATTTCTTCAGTCATACTGCCTTATTTTTTAGCTTTGAAACTACATTGCCGACAACAAAATTGAAGCAGACGACAATGAAACGGTGAAGTGGTAAAAATCTCACGAACTATTTGGCAGTGAAAGGGTTAAACGGCGCTCAAACATATACCCAATGGTCAGTTACTGTTTAATGCATGACATCCATACTACAGACAATAATTCCTGAAATAGTTGTCTGCATTATTTTTCTCCTGCATTCAAATTTTCCAATCCAACAGTCTTTCAAAGTATTTTCCTGATTTCACAAAGTTTTATGGTCGCCCTAGGGAGAATATACTGATTCTGAAAAGTGTGTTTTAAAGTTGACGACTCTATAAATTGTTTTAAAATTTAGTGTAAAACCTTTTCACTCTCAATGACGCCATAAAGCGCGTTTGCAAATAGTTTAGGTCCTGATCAGACGCCGCGTAACGCGGCGTCTGATCAGGACCCAAACTGTTTGATACTCTTATCGATATATATATGCCATACAACCTTAACTCTAACTCTGGAACATGTCTTCCAGACAACAATACTGAAGCAGCTGACAATAAAGCGGTGAAGTGGTAAAAATCTCAAGAATAATTTGAATCATGAAAAGGTTAAATTAATTTTGTTTAGAAGATTTTTGACAAGAATACCGCTGACACAAACAGTGTGAGTTCTTGTTTTTGTCTAATTCTTGGCTCTTTGTTTGTTATAGAGATACAATGGAGAAGATGCTAAAGTTACGATCAAATTATTCGGGAGATTTTTACCCCTTCACCGCTTTATTGTCGTCTGCTTCAGTATTGTTGTCTACAAGACACGTTTCAAAGTTAGATTTAAGGTTATATGACTTAATCAATATCGATAAGAGTGTCAAACAGTTTGGGTCCTGATCAGACGCCGCATAACGCGGCGTCTGATCAGGATCCAAACTGTTTGCAAACGCGCTTTAAGGCGTCATTGAGAGTGAAAGGGTTTACACTGACCTAAACGCAAACACTTTGCAATAAAAGCAGAAAAAGGCAGCTTTGTTAAATGAAATAAATTTGAAGATTTATTTTTATTCAGATCAGACGTCAAGTTACTCGGCGTCTAATCTTGAAAATGCCAACAAAAATCGGGGTAAGTCAGGGAAGGTGTTTAAAGACATTGCTTGACCAAGCTTGGGTGGTAACACCTACCCCCGTAGATAGTTTAAGTCAAAGCACGGAGAGCATGCACTTACGGTGGTAGCGTCTAGGCAAAGGATCAGTCAGGCGTCTCATGTGAGACCCGCACCGTATATTTGAAAGTTTGGTTAGTAAAACCCATTGAAAACCCCATTGAGATCTAGTATGTAAGGGCCTTTATTCAAAACTTCAAATAGCTGAGCCGTTGCCTCCACAATTTTCTCATGCTCTACCTGTATTTTGACACCTAGTGAGAACTGAATGGACTGGGGCAATGTCTTTAACCCTTTCACTATCAATGACGCCATATTTAAAGCGCATTTGCAAACAGTTTTGATTCTAACGTGATCAGGATCAAACCTGTTTGTCACTTGTTTTGAAATTACGTCAGTAATACTGCCTTAAATCTAAGTTTGAAACGATATTGCAGACAACAATATTGAAGAAGACGACAATAAGGCGGTGCAGGGGTAACAACCTCACGAAATGTTTGATCATGTTAGGGTTAATGTGAAGCTAATATAAGCCTACCTTTTATCCCAAAGCCGTCGTCACCTCGATTATGTCTATGATGATGACGTTCCATCTGTGCACGTCTCATTACTGGTGACGTCATCATGGGAACTGTCCGAGATGTGTTTTACTCTAATATATAACTGAGAAAATGTACAATACCGTCTCGCTATTTTGACCACTTAAAAAAAAGACTCAGGTTTTGAAGGGAGTGGTTAAACCCCTTTACTGCCATGACGCCATCCTTCACTGGCGTGACGTCGTCTGCTTTAAACAATTGTCGTCTGATGTTATTTCTCAAATTTAAAATTTTAGAAATTTTAACTTAAAAATATTGAAACAAAAATTAATGTTAGTAATTAATTGAGTTGGGTTCTACGCGCACCCCGACACTAATTAAACGGTCATATTGCGTCGAAAAATAAATGTTAAGCAATCATAGTTTGATCTTGATCAAACGCAGCATTACGCAATACGTATATAATCTTGATCCACAGAATTATACACTGACGGAATTGAAATCTAGCGCTATATCGCAAATCTCGTGCGGCGCAAACGAGACTTGCGAGACTTGACAAGAGAGTGTCTATCGGTAGTCAATATGATAAATGTCTGTTTTAAAGCATTGTTCACGTGTTTATATTCCCATGAATTGATAGGAATGTCCACCGAGTCGTTTAAATCCTATAAAATGTCAATTAAAACACTCTAGTCGGTAACTTTTCACCCCAGAAATGGCGGACAACGAGGCAAAAAGTGAAGATGTTGTCACGTGACACATAATCTCGCAAAATTCAACCACCGTGAGATCTCAGATGCTCGCCTATACAACTTCGCTTAGTTGCTATTCCGTTTTGTATAATTCCGTGCTTGATCCAAGCTGTTTGAAAATGCTAATTGACAATGATCTATATCGTGATGTATGTCAAACAGTTTTGATCCTGATCAGACGCCGCGTTACGCGGCGTCTAATCCGGATCAAAACTGTTTGCAAACAACCATCGTACTTGGAGTAAGGCAGTCAAGGGGGTTAACCCTTCCCTTAATTTGTTTTTGTTATGAAATTGTCGGCAAAGTTTGTCAAATTAAGATCTATTCATTTTTAGGTGGGTTTTTTTTTTTTTTTTTTTTTGGGGGGGGGGGGGGTCTTTTTACTCTTGTTTAAATCACAAAAGACACCTTTTTTTACTCTTGATTGAATCACAAAATGCATACATAGACAAGCAAGTATATTTTTTTTTCCGTAATTTAGACCGAAACCAGACGACGAGTCATGTACATGTAGCCTACATTAAAATGTCAGATCGAGATCAGTAGCTTAAGGCTTAAAACTACCGGAGAAAATTATTTTCTCAAATCCGGCTTTAGCAGCCACATGCCCAACGAAGACATTTCTGCTTTAATTTTAATCTGTTTTAAACAGAAACATTTCATACAGGAGCTTTCGGGCATAGCCGATGCTACATGGAATTTTAACCTTGTTGAAAACTGATCCGAGTTGATTCTCAACGTTGAAAATAAAGATCTGGATCAATTTTCAAAATTGAAAAAACGACCAAGGATCGATTCTGAACTTTAATAGAAGACCCTGATGCAGGGTCAAAACTTGGTATAACACAGTCACTTGACTTCCGAAACCAAACTTTAGTTCGAGTGGTCGTAATAGCGAGAATTAACTGTATTAAACGCCAAGTGATGACGTCAAACAAATTTAAAGACTTTAATAGAAATAACTTTTCAATTTTTTCATTACTCAGTTATAGTTTTTGCGTTATTTTTGCACGTTTTGACGAAACAGAAAGTTAAAGATATGCAATAAAATGTAGAGAATCTCAGGGCCGCCATTTCTCCGGATTTTTCCTAAATCTTCGAATTTTTTTCCAGTACATGGTAGCTTAAAGCAGACTGAAAGTAAAGCAAAATGCGCCTTAAGGCGCATTCTGCTTTACTTTCAACCTGCTTTAAGCATCACGTGTCTAAAAAACTAAAAGCAGACTATGGGTAAAAGGTATAATTCGGAAGATCGCACTTGAAAATTTTAGGAATTTTTTTAATCAATTTATGGCAGCCCTGGAATCTCAGGTTCATGAATGTAGTTTACGATCTACATTTGTATTACAATCTGAATGGCAAACCGTTTGGAGCCTGATCAGACGCCGAGTTACTCGGCGTCTGATCTGGCTCTAAACTTTTTTCAATGTATATAATTGCCTTTAAACACAAACACGTGCATTGCATGGTGGAGATTAACTTCGCCTCCGCCATATATGAAACAATAACCAACCGAAAAGCACACGACTCACAACTAAATATCCAACTTATATCCGGGCATCAAACTAACCAGACTCATTACCTAACATCACTTATATATGTTCGACGTTCTTTTACGCTCAAATGAACAATTTAATCTACCCGACAGTGGTTCGATTTGCCACAAAACTTGTTTAATTAAGATGTTTCTTATGATATAGGTACTGAAATTGTCAAAGCATTACTAAAGCATGATATTAATATAGCCAAGCCTGCATTAATCAATAATTTATGTTAACCCCTCCACCGCCTTACCCCGAGTACAATTGTTATTTGCAAACAGTTTGGATCCTGAACAGACGCCGCATAACGCGGCGTCTGATCAGGATCCAAACTGTCTGACACTCGTTTCAATATTTCTTTAAGTCAACATGCATAAACTTTGAATTTGAGAAATAAAAGCCTACAATTGCTTAAAACTTATGAAGTCATGGCAGTGAAAAAGTTAAGATTCGTGACTGTGTTAAACGATTGTTTTTGCAGATGGTTGCTAATGAAGGATATAAACCACGCGGCAAGCTTTCTGCATACCGGTGAGCATTCTTACTTGAGTGAGTATTATTAATACAGTGAGTTGAACTTAAGTGAGTATTATTAACACAGTGAGTATTCTAACTTAGGTGAGTATTATTAACACAGTGAGTATTCTAACTTGATTAAGTATTATTAACACAGTGAGTATTCTAACTTAGGTGAGTATTATTAGTACAGTGAGTATTCTAACTTCAGTAAGTATTATTAACACAATGAGTTTTTCTGACTTGAGTATGTATTTATAACACAGTGAGTATTCTAACTTAGGTGAGTATTATTAATACAGTGAGTATTCTAACTTGAGTAAGTATTATTAACACAGTGAGTATTCTTACTTAGGTGAGTATTATTAATACATTGAGTATTCTAACTTGAGTAAGTATTATTAACACAATGAGTTTTTCTGACTTGAGTATATATTATTAATACAGTGAGTATTCTAACTAGAGTAAATATTATTAACACAATGTGTTTTTCTGACTTGAGTATATATTATTAATACAGTGAGTATTCTAACTAGAGTAAGTATTATTAACACAATGAGTTTTTCTGACTTGAGTATATATTATTAATACAGTGAGTATTCTAACTAGAGTAAGTATTATTAACACAATGAGTTTTTCTGACTTGAGTATGTATTTATAATACAGTGAGTGTTCTAACTTGAGTGAGTATTATAATACAGTGAGCTTTCTAACTTTAAAGAGTATTATTAACACTGTGAGTATTATAATTTGAGTGAGTACTATTAACACAGCAAGTATAATTACTACTATAATTAATTGTGTGAATCTGTAAAGCGGCCTGAATCTCTGTCTAAATAGATGACTGCATGCATAACGTAACAGGACACGACATATCATGCCAACGCATTACATTACATAACATCACATATCACAACATGACATGCTAAGGCATAACACGACAAGGCATACAGTGGAGAATGTGTTATTCTTTCCCGATAAACGCGTTTACGCTTAAACTATTTTTTCCATTGCAAACAGTTTGAAGCCAGATCAGACGCCGGGTAGCCCGGCGTCTGATCAGGCTCCAAACTGTTTGCCACCAAGATAAACAAGAATTATCAGAATTGTCCAAAAGTTGTTCTTTTCTACGTTTTAGTGTTTTGCGTTTGCGTACGTTTGCGTTTAAACGGGAAAGAATAACAGATTATCCACTGTACAATGACGTGGCATAACAAAACACAACATAATATAGCATAACCTAACACAGCACGACATGACATGATATAACAGGAAATAACATTATATTACAAGACATGACCTGACATAGCATGAAATAACATAGCATTGCATAACACACCATGACATACATAACGTAACATAGCATAATATGGCATGCAATGACATGACATAACATAACATGTCATGAGATTAATTTACATCACATAACATGAAATGACATTGCATGTCACGGAATAACATAACATGACATGACATTGCAAACCATGACATGACATAACACGACATAAAAACGATAGCACCTAATACATTAATATAACACAATACTACAATGAAGAACACAATTTAACGTTGAAAACCATAACATATCGGAACGTTCTGTGCTATTTCTATCCTGCATCAAGCAACCACCTGTATTCCAGACTAAAATGTCTTCTTTTTGAATGATCGCTAAATAAAGTTGTAGATGTTTCCGATTGATAATACATACATTACATACCGACTGGCTACACTACGACTTAAATGTTGCGTTTAGTTATTCCCCAACAGTACATGTCGCAACATGATTAACAACAAAAAGAAACATTACAACTAGAAATAAATGAATTTGATTTGAGCCGAGAGAAAAAAAATTCTGACATTATACGTTGTGTAGACTCCTATAATCCGCCATGGAAATCTAGTCCTAATGCTACTGTGGAGAAAACGTTATTCTTTCCCAATAAACGCGTTTACGCTAACACTATTTTTTCCATTGCAAACAGTTTGGAGCCAGATCAGACGCCAGGTAACCCGGCGTCTGATCAGGCTCCAAACTGTTTGCCACCAAGATAAACAAGAAGTATCAGAATTGTCCAAAAGTTGTTCTTTTCTACGTTTTAGTGCTTTGCGTTTGCGTACGTTTGCGTTTAAACGGGAAAGAATAACAGATTATCCACTGTATCAAGCATTTCGAGTTGAGTTTGAGATCGTTCTGAACCATTTAATTGATCAGATTTGAGCTTTGCTCAAATCTGACCAATTAAATGTTTCAGAACGATATCAGTCTCAACTCAGAACTCTTTATAACCTTGGACCTTGGAGTGTGAGCTGATTCCATATTGTTTTATAAACTTTTAATGCTAATGCAACTTTTAAATTTCCTGCCAACTTATTGACTCATGCGACACAATTTGCCGCATATCTATGTTATGTTTAACCCCCTTCACAATAATACCCCGAGTGCATTGGGTATTTGCAAACAGTTTGAATCCTGATCAGACACTGCGTAACTATTTGTAAAGGACGAATGTACCCGTCGGAATCAATGAGTTAAAATGTACAAACGCTGATTTCGTGTTTCTAGGCAGTCTTTGATATAACTACAGTTGAGAAGACGTTACCCCCCCCCCCCACACACACACACCCTTTACCGAACAAAATCGTTTGTGGTAAGACGAAGATTTCCAATGCAAACCATTTGGAGTCTGACCCTACGCAAAAGTATGGTGCCAAGCGTGTCCGCCCGTCATTCCGTACGAAGATAACAGGATTTTACCGTTTCGTCTAGCATCAGCACCGCTTATTAAAATGCCTGGATACCTAAAAACAAAGATGTCTGGAACATTTGCATGCTGGGCATGCATTTGATAAAACCAATACATCACAAGAGGTGATGCCTAAACTCTGGACGGTCACCACCTTAGTAGGCTATAGCTACTATTGAAACATAGCTATTGCATTTAGTTTTTGTTGATAAGCGTCTAATGTATTGGCACTTGGCTAATGCAAAATCTGTCCAGTCTTCTAGCTTCTAGTGGAACATAGCTACTGTATTGAGTACTTGTTGATAAGCGTCTAATGTATTGGCACTTGGCCAATGCAAAATCTGTCCAGTCTTCTAGTGGAACATAGCTACTGTATTGAGTACTTGTTGATAAGCGTCTACTGTATTGGCACTTGGCCAATGCAAAATCTGTCCAGTCTTCTAGCTTCTAGTGGAACATAGCTACTGTATTGAGTACTTGTTGATAAGTGTCTAATGTATTGGCACTTGGCCAATGCAAAATCTGTCCAGCCTTCTAGTGGAACATAGCTACTGTATTGAGTACTTGTTGATAAGCGTCTACTGTATTGGCACTTGGCCAATGCAAAATCCGTCCAGTCTTCTAGCTTCTAGTGGAACATAGCTACTGTATTGAGTACTTGTTGATAAGCGTCTACTGTATTGGCACTTGGCCAATGCAAAATCTGTCCAGTCTTCTAGCTTCTAGTGTAACATAGCTACTGTATTTAGTTCTTGT
This sequence comes from Gari tellinella, assembly GCA_922989275.2. Taxonomy (NCBI): domain Eukaryota; kingdom Metazoa; phylum Mollusca; class Bivalvia; order Cardiida; family Psammobiidae; genus Gari; species Gari tellinella. The sequence continues at coordinate 6,655,848 of OV277868.1, read as the reverse complement.
TGATAAGTGTCTAATGTATTGGCACTTGGCCAATGCAAAATCTGTCCAGTCTTCTAGCTTCTAGTGTAACATAGCTACTGTATTTAGTTCTTGTTGATAAGTGTCTAATGTATTTAGTACTTGTTGATAATCGTCTACTGCATTGGCACGTGGTCAATTCAAAATCTGTTAAGTCTATAACGAGTTTCCATCTTTACCACCTCCTGTAGTCTGTCAACTACCAAACACTCACGATGGGAGCTTCATTACAACGGGTCACGTATACAGTGGATAATCTGTTATTCTTTCCCGTTTAAACGCAAACGAAACGCAAACGCATTGTACTAAAATGCAGAAAATAACAACGTTTTCACAATTCAAAAAGTTGATTTTAACTTTGATGACAAATAGTTTGGAGCCTGATCAGACGCCGGGTTACTCGGCGTCTGATCTGGCTCCAAACTGTTTGCATTGGAAATAATAGTTTTAGCGTAAACGCGTTTATTGGGAAAGAATAACAGTTTCTCCACTGTATTTATAGAACATGTACTTGGAACAATGCATTTTAAGCAGTTGCTGCCTAGGACCATTCCCATTCCACCCACATCACACAACCTCGTTTCCACCTAACCATTGACATATTTTGGAATTAGAAATATATTCAAGGATGCCAAAGGGACATGAGTGTGTATTGAAAGCAGCATCTTGGTTTTATGAATTCATCAAATTTCTATTTGTTCACATGTTTTTTACAAACTACTAATAATTATGCTCTATTTTGATCTGAGAGAATACAGTGTAGAAGATGTTATTCTCCCCTGTCTAAACGCAAATAAACACAAACGCATGACAATAAAAATTAGAAAATGACAACTTTCTGACGATTCTGACTATTTATCTCACAGTTTGGAGCCAGATCAGATGCCGGATTATCCGGCGTCCGATCTGGCTCCAAACTGTTTGCAATAGATTCATAGTTTTTAGCATAAACGCGTTTATTGGGAAAGAATAACGTCTTTTCTTCTTTTTCGTTTCTCCCCACTGTATAGCAAGGCTAAACATTATCTGCCACGCTCTTGACAATTATTACACCCAAACCTTCAACTCACACAATACCTAAACTTGACATTTATTTTCAGAGGCGATGATTTACATATCCACGGCTTCGTTATGTAATTAATTAGCATAGCTAATGAGTTGCACTTGTTACTGTGTTTCTCTTCAATCCCTTCATTGTCATTGCGTCATAACTTTTTAAACATTTGCCATATGCTTTTATTTCTCAAAATTTAATTTTACGTATGTTGACTTAAGAAATATTTAATTAAGTGTCAAATAGTTTGGATCCTGATCAGACGCCGCTATACGCGGCGTCTGATCAGGATCAAAACTGTTTGCAAATAACCATTGTACTCGGGGTTAGGCAGTGATGGGTTAATAAGAAGTCCTTTGTTTTAGATGCCTATTTACACCGGTGTTAGCTCGTTAAACATTATTCATGGAGTTTGGGAAACCAGTTCGTTGTTTTTCAATGTTCACTTTGATTATAAATAGCACACGTCTCACAGCGGGAGAAACGCTGTATTTCCCTCCAATAAACGCGTTTATACTAAAACAATTATTTCCATTGCAGACAATTTGGAGCCAGATCAGACGCCGTAACACCCGGCGTCTGATCAAGCTCCAAACTGATTGCCACTCAGATAGAAACACCATGAGAACTTTTAAAAACCTGTCTTCCCCAAACTTTATATCACATTGAAGAACAAGACATGGTTTTATGGTTTTGTTATACACCTATCGATGATTTTTAGAGATTTCTCAATTATATAAATTCCATATGCGTCACAGTTGATATCATCACTAGTGATTATATTATATCACTTTGCAGTGACGAAATTATTTGTGTGACGTCACGTCATAATATCTTTTGTGACGTCGCTCGTAAACAATTAATTTTGTGTGTTTTCTCAGTAATGTAAACGTCGTTAAAATGTATATAAATAGAATAACCAATTATTTTGGATGGATATGAAAGCTATCAACAATTTATTTGTAAATTGTACAAGATCGAGCGCTTGGACACGGTTATACACAGTAAATCTCTAAATCAAATCATCATTGCAGAAAGTGTATTGTAAGCACACCATCATACATATTTATAACACATAAAATCTGATTTTGCCGAAACATATTAAAACTAATAAAAACGAAAAATAGTCTAGTGTACAGTGCGGGTGTACAACGCGTTATACTGGTCATCTGACTACCCAAGAAAGTTCAATTGACCAATGAGATACCCGATAGACTAATTCGACCTATCAAACGTCAGGAAATATACATCGTTTTTACATTATATTACTTTGCGTTTGCGTTTAGTTTCCTTTGAACGTGAAAGAAAAAAGTCTTCTCAACTGTATTTAGGACTACATGTATCGTACAGTGGAGAATCTGTTATTCTTTCCCGTTTAAACGAAACGAAACGCAAATGCAAAATACTAAAATGTAGAAAAGTGCAACTTTTGGACAATTCTGATAATTCATGTTTATCTTGGTGGCAAACAGTTTGGAGCCTGATCAGACGCCGGGTTACCCGGTGTCTGATCTGGCTCCAAACTATTTGCAATACAAATAATAGTTTTAGCGTAAACGCGTTTATCGGGAAAGAATAACAGTTTCTCCACTGTAAGACAAAATGTCCTCCTTATTAGAGTGAGTGATAGAGTGAGTGAGACACGGTGAAGGACAATGTAAGTAAATTGTGAGAATACATGAATTATTAAATATGTATGCAAACATATATGATTTTAATGTAGTTTAATATTGTATTTCCCCATTAATTCCACATATCATACAATCAGCAAACGATGTATTTAACATATGCAAAAGGGGTTGGTCACGAGTTATTTCAACATAGCAGTCAGTCCTTCCCATAATTTCGTGTAAAAGACTTTATAGGATATTCTACGACGTATTGGTTCAAATTAATATTGGTAAACAGTATTTATCAATGTTAATAACGTTCAATATGATTCTATTTGCAACTAGAAATACACTAGAAATACACAATGTAGATCTACATGTAATAAAACGATCAACGTATACATTCATCAAGCTGACATTGTAGCATTAACATGGACTCACAAATATCAAAGCTATTAGAATACAATTGTAAACCATCTGGTTCCCCCTTCACTGAAATAGTTATTTGCAAATAAGATACGTTATATTTAGATTTGAGAAATAAAAGCAGCCGACATTTGTTTATATACAGTGGAGAATCTGTTATTCTTTCCCGTTTAAACGCAAACGTACGCAAACGCAAAGCGCTAAAACGTAGAAAAATCTACTTTTTGACAATTCTGATAATTCATGTTTGTCATGGTGGCAAACAGTTTGGAGCCTGATCAGACGCCGGGTTACCCGGCGTCTGATCTGGCTCCAAACTGTTTGCACTGCAAATAATAGTTTTAGCGTAAACGCGTTTATTGGGAAAGAATAACAGATTCTCCACTGTACCTGATGACGTCTAACACATAAATCGTTTACTGCCATATCATCGTCTGCTCGCAAAATTAATTTGTCCGCTTTAATTTATGAAATTTAGAATTTTACAATTTGATTTTTAAAAGAAATTATATGAGTGTCAAACAGTTTTAATCCTGATCAGACGCCGCGTTACGCGGCGTCTGATCTGGATAAAAACTGTTTGCATATACATTTGTAGATTTGTTAGCGTTATAGAGATTGGCAGCGAAATGTTTAAGATATAATTTCCTCAACCTCTATGCAGTTTAGTGTGTTGTATTATATCACCAATGGTTTTTATATGGTTTCACTTTTAGAACCAAATGTGCGAATTTCTTATATGGTTTCACTTTTAGAACCATATGTGCGAATTTCTTATATGGTGTCACTTTTAGAACCAAATGTGCGAATTTCTGGTAACTGTTGCAAACAGTTTGGATCCAGATGAGACACCGAGTTACTCGGCGTCCGATCCAGATCGAAACTACGGTCACCTCTGATGACATTTTGGAAAGGAAATTGAAGATAATTTTAATGTTATTGATGTTGCAAGCGACATACTTTGTAAACGAAACTTGTCTTTTAACTTAAAGATAGTGAAACCTAGTGACGTGTGTACTCGTCCTATTTAATCGGTGTACAATGGAGAATCTGTTATTCTTTCCCGTTTAAACGCAAAAGAAACGCAAACGCAAAGTACTAAAACGTAGAAAATGACAACTTTTCGACAATTCTTAATGTTGATTTTAACCTGGACGGCAAACAGTTTGGAGCCTGATCAGACGCCGCGTTATCCGGCGCTGATCTGGCTCCAAACGATTTGCATGAGAAAAAATAGATTTACCGTAAACGGGTTTATTGGGAAAGAATAACGTTTTCTCCACTGTACCTGTAAAGAGTAGAGCTTTCATACGCACGCAGTAAGGCCAAGATCAGAGGGTCCGTAAAGGAAGCCTCTGATCAGGGTCTACTCTTTGCAATTTTGAAATAAATCGCAAAACACAACACTAAATAGTCATAAATGGGCAATACTTAATTGGACATTATACGTGTCCATTAAAGGATCCAGGGGCGAATGAGTTAAAGTTTAGAGAACTGTAAACATTAATCATTTCCTAGGTAATTAATCTTAAGTCTGTCGCATTCGGATGTCTCTCACTGATTTGTATATTCTATGACAGCCGCTATTCTTATGTTGTATAATATTCGTATTTCGAAACGTAAAGCTATTAATAATTAGGATAACGCAAAGCTGAACTATTTGAATTATGCAAACATTATATTATTTGAAATCAAAAGTTAAAACCGAAACCTTAAGTAGCGTGAATCTTTGCTCTATTTCTGTCAAAATAAAATGTCTTAAAAAGTTGATGACAGACAAAATGTTACATATAACAGTTATGATCCAGCTCAGACAAGTATAACGGCGCCTGATCAAGTTCCAAACTGTTTGACACTCATTTTATCGTTAAAATGACATTAACTCCCATCCACCCCATTGGAGTTTTTGCGGGGGAGGATATGGGGATTAAAGTTACAATTCTAAAGTAGAGTTTGGAACATTTTTAAACAGGCGATATAATATTCGACGATGGTTATTATATTACGAATGACTGTAACCATCTCACTAAACCCTTTTCATGGATGGTCAAAATTATCGTGAGTTTTTTACCCCTTCACCGCTATTGTCGTCTGCTTCAATATTGTAGTCTGCAATATCGTTTGAAAATTAGATTTAAGGCAGTATAACTGACGTAATTTCAAAACGAGTGTCAAACAGTCTGGATCCTGATCAGACGCCGCGTTACGCGGCGTCTGATCAGGATCCAAACTGTTTGCAAACGCGCCTTCAAGCGTCCTTGACAGTGAAGATATGAACACTTTCACCGGCCTTCCCTGAATTCAATGGTTATTTACAAACAGTTTGGACCCTGATTAGACGCCGCGTAACGCGGCGTCTTACCAGGTTCCAAACCGTTTGACACTCAATATGTTACTACTTTTGTCAATTTATCTAAAAGTCTAAAGGACAAGGTTTCTGTTTATTTGTCAATATCAGATACTAATACTCCATAATATACACACAAACGACCCAAAGTCAAGTTTTGACATTTTTATAGTTTCTTGTACATGAACCGAAAGGCCAAAAAAGCAGATTTTTGGTAAAATTCTCGGTATAAATCCTAAAAAAAAAACTATGAAGGCACGCATGCGACACTTCAAAATTTGGATATGTTACTTCAACTTAAATATTTATTGTGTACTTAAAATATCTTTGTGTCGCATTAGTGCCTTCATTGTTTATTTCTATGATTTATACCCTGAATTGTACCAAAAATCTGCCTATTTGGCCTTTTTTGGCCTCGTGGTCCATTTACAAGAAACTATAAAGTTGTCAAAACTCGAATTTGGGTTGAGCTTTATGTATAATATGAAGTATTAATATCTGAAATTGACAAATAAAGAGAAAATATAGCTAAAACATAAATTGAAAAAAAAGGATTTTAACATGGCCAAAACAGAGGCTTCGTGAACATTGTCCTTTGAGGAATACATGCCATCGACAATTGTTCAAAACGGGTGACGTCATGGGAGTAAAGGGGTTACATTTCTGCACATAGAGGGCATACAGTGGAGAAAACGTCTTTCCCAATGAACGCGTTTACGCTAAAACTGTTATTTCCATTGCAAACAGTTTGGAGCCAGATAAGACACCGGGTAACCCGGCGTCTGATCAGGCTCCAAACTGTTTGCCACCAAGATAAACACGAAATATCAGAATAGTCCAAAAGTTGTTCTTTTCTACGTTTTAGCGCTTTGCGTTTGCGTACGTTTGCGTACGTTTGCGTACGTTTGCGTTTAAACGGGAAAGAATAACAGATTCTCCACTGTACATTTCTGCACACAGAGGGCATATTTACAATAACAAGTCATGTAAATGTTGCAAACAATTAGGAGTCGGATGAGATGCAAAGTGTTTGGGCGTCTTATCTTAATTCAGATTTTGACGAAATTTTCTGAAAGAAAATGGAAAAATCTCGTTCATTTCTGAGAACGGCTGCAAATGACATTTTAAGAGACAGCATTTAGAATCTACATAGACAGGCTCTATAAACGTTACATGTACTTCTAAACCGTCCTGACTCTCTCTAAATGTAAAACTTAATTAATGACTATGTTTAGTATGTATATTAGCAACTGAAATCCTGATATAGGCCATGCATATTTTAAACAAGACAGGTTAACATGCCCGTATGTAAATAACATATGTAGTGAAGAAGGCATTATTTATTCATGTTTTAACGCAAACGAAACGCAATTTAGTAAAATGCAGAAATTAGCATATTTTATTTAAATTTTTTACGATTTATTTTCATCTCAGTGGCACATTTTTGGAGCCTGTTCAGACGCCGGGTGACCCGGCGTCTGATCAGGCTCCAAACTATTTGCTATGGACATAATAATTTTAGCATAAACATGTTTATCACATAAACGTGCAAACTCTCGAGTGAAATAAAAATCGTACGGCGCACTGTGCATATACTAGTTTTCGAATCACCAAAAAAAATATGTTTTTTTACGCGACACATGCGACAGTAAAAAAAAGTTTAGATACCCTAGCTTGACAAACTCGGATCACCAGTCCACGAGTGATTGAAACATTTCAAACTGTCCAAAAAAATTCTCCATAACAGTCCAGCAAATTAGGCTACGTAGAAGGTGTGTGAAGTTTGCACGACATTCGACAATTCGACATTCGACCTTTCACAAATGAAAGGTCGAACAGCTGTCGAATTTCGACTTTCGACATTTAAGCTTTCACATAATGTAACAAATTTTGCCGATCGACAAGTCAGCTTTGCCATAATGTAGAAATATTGTCGAAATTCGACTTTCGACATTCAACATTTTTAAAACACATTACTTTGTCGAACTGATGTCGAATTTCGACGTTCGACATTTATACAAAGTCGGGAAATTGTCGAACTAGGGTTGAATTTCGACGTTCGACAAACTGCAAGTAAGGAAAAAGTCGAAATATTGTCGAAATTCGACGTTCGACATTCAAAACTTCTTAAACACATTACTTTGTCGAACTGATGTCGAATTTCGACGTTCGACATTTATACAAAGTCGGGACTTGGTCGAACTAGGGTTGAATTTCGACGTTCGACAAACTGCAAGTAAGGGAAAAATCGAAATATTGTCGAAATTCGACGTCCGTCATTCAAAATTTCTTAAACACATTACTTTGTCGAACTGATGTCGAATTTCGACGTTCGACATTTAAACAAAGTCGGGAAATTGTCGAATTAGGGTCGAATTTCGACGTTCGACAAACTGCAAGTAAGGGAAAAGGTCGAAATATTGTCGAAATTAGACATTCGACATTCAAAACTTCTTAAACACATTACTTTGTCGAACTGATATCGAATTTCGACGTTCGACATTTATACAAAGTCGGGAAATTGTCGAACTAGGGTTGAATTTCGACGTTCGACAAACTGCAAGTAAGGGAAAAGTCGAAATATTGTCGAAATTCGACGTTCGACATTCAAAACTTCTTAAACACATTACTTTGTCGAACTGATGTCGAATTTCGACGTTCGACATTTATACAAAGTCGGGAAATTGTCGAACTAGGGTTGAATTTCGACGTTCGACAAACTGCAAGTAAGGGAAAAGTCGAAATATTGTCGAAATTCGACGTTCGACATTCAAAACTTCTTAAACACATTACTTTGTCGAACTGATGTCGAATTTCGACGTTCGACATTTATACAAAGTCGGGAAATTGTCGAACTAGGGTTGAATTTCGACGTTCGACAAACTGCAAGTAAGGGAAAAGTCGAAATATTGTCGAAATTCGACGTTCGACATTCAAAACTTCTTAAACACATTACTTTGTCGAACTGATGTCGAATTTCGACGTTCGACATTTATACAAAGTCGGGAAATTGTCGAACTAGGGTTGAATTTCGACGTTCGACAAACTGCAAGTAAGGGAAAAGTCGAAATATTGTCGAAATTCGACGTTCGACATTCAAAACTTCTTAAACACATTACTTTGTCGAACTGATGTCGAATTTCGACGTTCGACATTTATACAAAGTCGGGAAATTGTCGAACTAGGGTTGAATTTCGACGTTCGACAAACTGCAAGTAAGGGAAAAGTCGAAATATTGTCGAAATTCGACGTTCGACATTCAAAACTTCTTAAACACATTACTTTGTCGAACTGATGTCGAATTTCGACGTTCGACATTTATACAAAGTCGGGAAATTGTCGAACTAGGGTTGAATTTCGACGTTCGACAAACTGCAAGTAAGGGAAAAGTCGAAATATTGTCGAAATTCGACGTTCGACATTCAAAACTTCTTAAACACATTACTTTGTCGAACTGATGTCGAATTTCGACGTTCGACATTTATACAAAGTCGGGAAATTGTCGAACTAGGGTTGAATTTCGACGTTCGACAAACTGCAAGTAAGGGAAAAGTCGAAATATTGTCGAAATTCGACGTTCGACATTCAAAATTTCTTAAACACATTACTTTGTCGAACTGATGTCGAATTTCGAAGTTCGACATTATACAAAGTCGGGAAATTGTCGAACTAGGGTCGAATTTCGACGTTCGACAAACTGCAAGTAAGGGAAATAGTCGAAATATTGTCGAAATTCGACGTTCGACATTCAAAATTTCTGAAACACATTACTTTGTAGAACTCATGCCGAATTTTGAAGTTCGACACTTATACAAAGTCGGGAAATTGTCGAATTAGGGTCGAATTTCGACGTTCGACAAACTGTTAGTAAGGGGAAAAGTCGAACTATTGTCGAAATTCGACGTTCGACATTCAAGATTTCTTATTACACATTCCCTCTGTTGGAATTATGTCGAATTTCGATGTCCAACAATTTTCCGGAACCGGGAAAAGTCGAAATATTGTCGAAATTCGACATTGTTCTTTCAACAATTCTTTAACACATTCACTATGTCGACCTTATATCTACTTTCGACGTTGGACAAGTGGCCATCGAAATATTGTCGAATTTCGACATTCGACATTACAACAAAGCCAGTAAAGTGTCTAATTTATGTTTATTTTCGACAATCGACAAATTTCCCGATAGTGCAATAGTCGAATTATTGTCGAATATCGACGTTTGACATTGGTCTTTTACCAAAATGTCGAAAATTTGTCCAAATTCGACGTTCGACTTTCAACATATCTTAAACACATTCAATATGTCGAATTTATATCGAATTTCGACGTTCGACAATTTGCCGGGCCAGGAAATAGTCGAAATATTGTCGAATTTCGACATTTTGACAAAGCCGGTAAAGTGTCGAATTTATGTCGAATTTCAACATATGACAAATTAGCAGACAGGAAATCGGTCGAATATTGTCGAATTTCGACGTTCGACATTGTCCTTTTACCAAAATTTCAAAAAATTGTCGAAATTCGACGTTCGACAATATGCCGGGCTGCAATAGACGACATATTGTCGTAATTCGACGTTCGACTTTCAACATTTCTGAAACACATTCACTATGTAGAACTTATGTCGAATTTCGACGTTCAACATTTTGCCGGGCCATGAAAATTTCGAAATATTGTCGAAATTCAGCGTATGACATTAAATATTTCTATAGCATATTCACTAAGTCGAACTTATGTCGAATTTCGACGTTCGAAAATTTGCTGGGCCGGCAATATTGTCGAAATCAGAAGTCAACTCTCTTAAAACACCACAGTCATGTGCGGGTTAGATAGTTGAACATCTATGAAGATCCTACAGTCAAACCTGTGTCCATCGGTACTCAAAAAGAAGTGCATTTATAAAGACAATGATGAACATGTGTGTATTTTGGTGCAGGACAAAAGAAATGCAGAACGTTGTCATAAGATCTATCTGCATCACTTTTGCTCTGCATTAAACAGTCGCGTGTTTAATAAAGTTGATGTTTTGTGTCTGTCCTACTTACAAAGTTATAACTGTATGAATTGTGAGTCTATTTAGTTGAAATAGTGATAAATCCAGTTATTAGGTTGCTTGCGGTGTCCATGTATTGCGTATATGATTCACGTGCTGAGTCGATGATCTGAAGCAGTCAGCAAATCAAATTTTCTTCAACCTCATAGAGTTTTTTTCCCTTCTGTTTTTGAACTGACAAAATATTTGACAAACTATACTTCTTTATATATTTGTCCGGCTGAGCAGGGCAACACAGTACTTCTCGTCTGTCAGTGTTATTATTTACTAAAATTCTACATCTGCACGTGCTGACCTTGAAGGAAATGGACAAAACTCCCACGGTATCCGTCAATGAAATGAAGTACAGTGTAGCCTACTTCCCCCGGACTTTATGACCCATACCTCTCACTTGTGCATTTCGTCGCCAGATAAGGATCCAAACGGTCTGAGGCATTGCCAAGGCAGCGCCTCACTCAGTTTTCTTCTTGTTCTTGCTTTACGATGTATTTGTCGCAATTTGACTTCGTTTTTTAATGTCCGTTTGGGGAGGGTTACACTGTACTTCTCTCTTGTCAACTCTGTTATTCACTATAAGACTACATCAGCAATGATGCCCTCTATAGACATTTAGCACGCTTGATGACTTCATATTTTATTTTTAAAATGAACAGTGATACCTAGACTTTAAAGACAATTGCTAATGAAATGTGCCTACATATAGTACTTCAATAAACTTCACATTGAAATAACCTTTCAAATTTTGTAAAACATTACAAATAAAATGAATTTTTTCGTCTCAAAAACAAAAAGCAGAAACGAAAGGTCACGTCATTTTCCTCAAGCCCAAGCCAGTGCTAAATAGGTTATACCATGCTTGCGCGCGAATAAACATGCTTTAGGTCTCAAACTTCACATTGAAATAATCTTTCAATTTTGTAAAATATTACAAATAAAATGACTTTTCGTCTGAAACAAAAAAGCAGAAACGAAGTGTATTCTTATTTTTCTCGAGCCCAAGCCATGTGCTAAATAGGTTAGAGCATGTTTATTTCATACTACGGAATATAGTCCACGAGGCGCGGGACGCGCCGAGTGGACTATATTCTGTAGTATGAAATTAACATGCTCTGACCTATTTAGCACATGGCTTGGGCTCGAGAAAAATAAGAATACATTTCGTTTCTGCTTTTTTTGTTTCTGACGAAAAGTCAATTTATTTGTAATATTTTACAAAATTGAAAGATTATTTCAATGTGAAGTTTGAGACCTAAAGCATGTTTATTCGCGCGCAAGCATGGTATAACCTATTTAGCACTGGCTTGGGCTTGAGGAAATTAAGAAATGACGTGACCTTTCGTTTCTGCTTTTTGTTTTTGAGACGAAAAAATTCATTTTATTTGTAATGTTTTACAAAATTTGAAAGGTTATTTCAATGTGAAGTTTATTGAAGTACTATATGTAGGCACATTTCATTAGCAATTGTCTTTAAAGTCTAGGTATCACACTGCGTGTGCCGTTCCCCTCAGATCTCAAATTTTTTTTTAAAGACAATCTAGGCATTTAAATCCCGTTTTTTTACAGTGGAGAAAACGTTATTCTTTGCCGTTTAAACGCAAACGAAAGGCAAACGCAAAAAACTAATACATAGAAAACTACACCTTTTTGACAATTCTTACTTTTTATTTTTATCCTAGCAGCAAATACTTTGGAGGCTGATAAGACGCCGGGTTACCCGGTGTCAGATCATGCTCCAAACTGTTTGCCCTCGAAATAATAGTTTTAAGCGTGAACGCGTCTATTGGGAAATAATAACGTTGTCTTTACTGTACATCTACAGCTAAAAAATGCATATATCTAGGTCTAGCGGGACGGTGTAGACCTAGACATATTATTGTTACTGTGAAATTCCTGTATTTCTTCAGCTTAAATCCTTGATATTGTGTTTATTTCACTTAACTTTCGATTATTTATCGTTACGCCTACAGAGCAGGCTAAAGGTTTTTGCAGTCGCTCGCTCGGAGGATTTCTAAGATGTTGATGTCAATTACCTTCAGATGACAGAAACGTGGACTATATTAAATAATACATGGTTTTTAAAATTTACGCGATATAGTCAACAGCTTTTGAGGCACCTGATTGGTCGAGAGCTCCAAACCATGTGCTAAAGTCCACTCGGCGCGTCCCGCGCCTCGTGGACTACATTCCGTAGTATGAAATAAACATGCTCTAACCTATACGTATTTATTTGGAAATTGTTCAAAAGAAAGATTAGTGGTTGAAATTATTTTTTGACCAATGAGAGTTAAGTATTTTTGAAAATTTTCGAGGATTAATTTTTGTAAGTCAGTACTATCAAACACTAAACACCGACTAAAAAAATTAATCCTGCGCATGCGTATTTGGGTTGATTCGCAGGTGTGTCGGTAAGCTTCAAAGAACCTCAAAGAGCCTTTGATGAGCAGGGCTGCCATAAGTTGACATGAAAAATCCTAAGATTTCCTAATTTGCATTTTTCAAGTGCAATTTTACAAAATCATACCTTTACCCAAACGCCTGCTTCTACTTTTGTTGACGCGTGACTGCTTAAAGCAGGCTGGAAGTAAAACAATATGCGTCTTAAGTCGCATTCTGCTTAACTTTCAGCCTGCTTTAAGCTACCAAGTACAAGAAAAAAATCCTAAGATTTAGGAAAAATCCGGAGAAATGGCAGATTGCAAGTGCAATGTCGGGTTTGGGGAATCTACAATAAACATAAAACCCCAGAAAAAAAACCCAAAAACCCAACATTTTTAGTGATAGTGAATGTAGATATTTAATTATACAAAACTAGAAAATGATTGTCTTAACAGTAAACTAGCACAGTGCTACTTCTCTTAACCCACTCCATAGATACACATTTTAACGTATTTCATTTGTTCCTCCTCCATTTTATACAGTCAAGTATATGCACCATGAGAAATATTACAAATGTACCTATATCCTACAGTGGAGAATCTGTTATTATTTCCCGTTTAAACGCAAACGTACGCAAACGCAAAGCGCTAAAACGTAGAAAAGTACAACCTTTGGACAATTCTGATAATTCATGTTTATCTTGGTGTCAAACAGTTTGGAGCCTGATCAGACGCCGGCTTACCCGGCGTCTGATCTGGCTCCAAACTGTTTGCACTGCAAATAATAGTTTTAGCGTAAACGCGTTTATTGGGAAAGAATAACGTTTTCTCCACTGTAGCAGATAGTATCTTAAAGCAGGCTGAAAATAATGCAGACAATTCCTTAAGGAGCATTCTGCTTTACTTTCAGCCTTTCTTAAGCAACCATCTGTCTTCGATACTGAAAACAGGCTATGGAGTAAAGGGTTAAGCAATAATCAATGGTAATTTGCCGTTTTAACTAATACAAATGCAAGAACTATGCAATTAAAATTAGAAAAGTATGTACAGCAAAACCTCTCTATTACGACCACTAACAGGTAGAATAATTGATTGTATGAAAGACTGATGGCAGCCTAAAGCAAGGTGAAAGTAAAACAGAACGCCCCTAATGATTTTTGTTTGACTTTCACCTTGCGTTAGCCACCTTCCTCACACATTATGCATGCACCTGGAGCATATCCGTCCAGCTGAGAAATGAAACGCATATTGTCATTTCGGCGCAAACCATTCTAATTTGGAAAGGATATAAATGAACTGATTTTTGTTTCTATTTAAAGGTATGTCCATTTCCTTTGACATTTCTTTGTCGGTACTATTTAAAAAGGGTGTTTCGGGAAGTACAAACGTTTTGTTACTTCCAATTGACGGTATAGCTCTTTGTCGGTACCAAAAAAATAATTTCAACCACTAAATGGGTTAGTGTCTATTAGTCTATTTTAACAAAAGATTAAAAGTCGCTCGGGTGCCCCTCGCTTGACTTTTAATTTTTGTTAAAATCGACTAATAGACACTAACCTATACATAGTCGCAGCTTTAACTATAGACGGACCAGTTTGCTTTATTATAAGTGAACTGATCTGCATAGCTAATTTATATATTGTATCATCTAATAATAGCTTGGTATTTATTTCTATATATTGTGTCCATACCATTTATGGGGCCTTCATATACACGATATTTTCTTACGATTCCTTATGCCCCTATTCCACACCGACTACGAATCCCACGAATCCCACGAATTGATAAATGCTGTGATTCGTGGGGATTCGTGGAGTTCGGCATTTCTTTCTATCCAATTCGTGGCCCTCTACGAATCGGCTACGAACGAGTTAAGAATATTCGTGGGATTCGGCTCGAATCTTACGAATACTGTCAAGAATTCAGTACGAATTGCAAGAATCCACTACGACTACTGCACGAACGCTAAGAATCAGTTACGAATTTGCCGAATGCATCTACGAATATGCCGAATGCATCTACGAATCAGCTACGAATGATGTTTGATTCTTGACGGTTCGTGGGATTCTTGAAGGTATGTAGTGTTCCCTCCCTGCAACGGTCGTCCAAACAACGATTCCCTCCTTACAACAACACTTGTTGTTTTCCAACCAAAAACAAATATGTCCAACCTTTCACGCCTGCTATATTGTTTGCTTAAAATTGTTGGCTGCTGTTTTTCTCAAAGTTACATAATAGACATTTGACAGAAAAAAGATAATGGCGTGTGACAAACAGCTTGAATCCAGATCAGACGCAGCGTAATTCGGCGTCGGATCTGGATTCAAACTGTTTGCAAATGTAAGCCAATTTCCCTCCCTATAACGACTCCCTCCAACAACGCACACATTTTGTCTCCAATTGTAAAGAGGGAACGCTGTACAAAGTTCCCGTTTCAGCTCGGGCATCAGTCCAAACATTGACTTTTAAGATAGAGCAGCAGTGGGATTTGATTTGGAACTGGCGTATCAACGCTAGCTGCATGCTAATAGGAAGAAGATATCCCGAAGAAGAAGGGGAAGAGCCACAAGGTGCTGGGTTAGACAGTAGCTGACTCCATCTAGAACGCTAGAACATTAGCTTAGTGTAAAGATGAGAATACCTTTACCAACATCAGTGTTCACTCTCTACAACGGCCCTCCCAACAACGACCCTTCCGTACAACGACCCTTACGGCAGTTCCCGAAACATGACAATTACGTTTAACATTTTTGCTGCTGCAATATCGCCTGCTTAAAATTATCGTCTGCTGGTTTTCTCAAATTTACATATTGGACATTTTGATAGAAAAAATGACGAGTGACAAAAAGCTTGAATCCAGATCAGACGCCGTGTTACTCGGCGTCTGATCTCAATTCAAGCTGTTTGCAAATGTAAACCAAGTCTTAAGTTTCCCTCCTATAACGATTCCCTCCGAACAAATTGTGTGTGTCCCATTGGGTGTCGTTGTATAGAGAGGGAGCGCTGTATGTAAGAATGCCAGGATTATAGGTCAGTCATCAATGCAGAGGAAGGACACTCACGTGAGACCTAATATATATACCGGAGTGAAGCTGGCATTGACTCTCAGACTCCTGGCTACAGGAGAAAGGTACCAAACTAGTAATCACGAATCCCACGAATGAGTTAAGAATACCACGAACGCCAAAAAAAGCCGTTTACGAATCCTACGAATCAGCTACGAATCCTACGAATGCAAGTTACGAATTCGTTCATTGTTCCATTCGTGGAGGTCTTGGCAAAAACTTTGAACAGCTCAAAACTTTTGCCACGAACCCCCGACCGCTCACGAATTGCAAGAATCGACTACGAATCAGGTAAGAACTCAACGAATCTGTTAAGAATCAACTACGAATCCTAGCATTTACCAATTCGTAGCGATTCGTGGGATTCGTAGTCGGTGTGGAATAGGGGCATTACGGATCGCCAACTCGTAGTCAATCGTAAGCATCCGCAAATGATCCGTTAGTGTCCGTAAATAACTCGCAAGGATACGTAAGGATTCGTGGAAGAAGATGCCCATAATTTTGTGTCAAACATTTTCTTACGATTGTCCGCGGAGATATTCTTCCGTAAATCAATCGTAACGATCCGTTAAGTATCGTAAACCGGTTGTAACAACACGTAATCCTCCGTAAACAGCCCGCAATGATCCGTAAACAGTCCGCAAGGATCCGTAAACCGACCGTAACGTGTTCGTAGTCATCCGTTGTATTATCGTGGAGGTTTTCCGTCCAAACAGGCATAACCTTGCCAAAAAGACCACAAAAATCTAAGTGAACTATTATTTCAGTCATATCGATGTTCTATCACTTCATGCCAGTTGTCGAATGATGACACATCTGAAATTGAATACTTTTTGGTACTGAAAAGGTCAAACACGTCAGTGTTTTTTAGGTAAATCGTAACAACTCATAAAGGTGCGTTCACATACACGGATGTTTCTTACGAGTCCTTACGGATCTCCAAACCGTAGTCAATCGCAAACGTCCGGAAATAACTCGTTAACATCCGCAAACACATCGCAGACGTCCGTAAACAATCCGTTACCATCCGCAAAACTCGACGACATCCGTAAGCCTCCGTAAGACGAAAATCTATTTTTTTGACATGTCAAAAACTTTTTTATGATAGACTACGATAGACCACGGATGGACTTCTCCGTAAACAACACGTAAATAATCCGTTACAATCCGCAACTTAATCGCAAATCGAACGTAACAACACGTAACCCTAACATTTGCAAACAGTTTATATCCAGATTAAACCGCACGTGGCGATAACTCACATCAGGACCTATTCAAATTGAGAATCTAATCTTATATTTTGAGAATTTTTTTAAGAAAAAAATAATATTATAACAGTAATTTGCAATACTTGTTGCAGGCGGTAATATTACGTATTGTTTACGATAAAGTCCCTTCACTGTCATCACGTAACGAGCTTTGAACAATTTGTCTACGTTTATTTCTCAAATTTTAATTTTAGGTTTTTTGATTTAAGGAGTATAAAATTGAGTGTCAAGCAGTTTGGAACCTGACTAGGTGCCGCGTCACGCGATGCCAGATCTGGATCCAAACCTTTTGCAAGTATCATTGTATTCGGGCTATGGCGGTGAAGGGGCAAGTACAGTCAAACTTATATTGAGTGACCCTTTAACTGAAAGAGCGTGCAAGTAGAGAAAACCAGGTGCGACTGCTATAGAACGCGGAGTTTTGTCGTAAACATATCGTAATAACTCGTAAGATACCGTAAATAGCCCGTAACAACTCGTAACACATCTTAATTTACTCTTAAAAGTGGCATATATCGTAAGAAACCGTAAACTTTTACGGATGTGTGCCAATGTGTGCCATCCGTAAGAAAATCGTAGAAATTCCGTGTATATGAAGGCCCCATTAGTTAAGTATTTTAATATTTTCCCACCTTCCCCCTATATCGCAGATTAATTCAGTAATCAAATGTCCTACTAACTCAATAGTTTTTTATTATATTATACTTCACATGTACATTTGTAATTACAAAACATATGTTTTGTTTTCTGTGACAAAAGAGAAAGGGTTGTTCTGTTCTGCTCTGTCTATTACAGACGAGCAAATAGGTAAGTAAGTACACAGTAATATATAATAACAAATATTATATATTATTCTCAAACAGATGTTAACCGAAAGTTTAAAGCTTAAAGCAGTCTCATAATGCGCATTTAGCTTTACTCTTAACCCGCTTTAATTGGTCACCTATATTCAATACTAGAAACAGTCTATGGAACAAAGGGTTAATGTTCAGGGACCACACATATAGGTTGACCAATTAACCCATTGCTCCATATACGCATTTCAATTCACTCCAACACTAAAGAAAATAGTTTCTGCCTAGACAGTCACCAATTTTATCATAACAAATATTTTCTATTTACCACAAACCACAAAGCCCGTTTCTTTGTTTTTAAGATAGATGAATAACCGAATACTTGAAGCAGGTTGAAGGTAAAACAGAATGCGCCTTAAGGCACATTCTGCTTTACTTTAGTCTGCTTTATGATACATTTTCATGACTGTATAACTGGAAGTATTGTCGTCGGTGAAAGAATAAATTAGAGGCGTATTTATCGGGCAAAGCAGTCTGAACTTGAAACAGAACGCACCCTATAAGGCGCATCATGTTTCAATCTATAGATCCGCTATAAGGGATTAGATACCGGAAGGTAAACGTTTGCTTTTAAGTTTAAACTCATTACTCCACAGATACGTATTTTAACATATTTCATCTTCCACTTTTTGCCGAAAATAGTTCTATTCTACGCATTCAAGAATATTTATTATTAGTAACATTCTCTATAATCTAGCAGATGATAGTCTAAAGCTTAAAGCAGATTGAACGCAAAGCAGAACTGGTCTTTACTTGCATTCTACTTAACTCTAAACGGTCATCCATCTTCAATACTAGAAACAGCCACATGTCAATGGTTTCGGATTGAAGACTACCGACCTACTCCTAAACAGTTTGTCTTATAAATGTTCCATCTTATTATAGAAATGGCATTCTACCAGTGTAAGATAATCCGTGCATGCAAGATTACTGAAAACAGTGAAGGATCAGCACAATGGCCCTCCCAGGTGACTAATATAGTCCTGGTATAATCAGTATATACACCGTATCTATATGTAAAATATTACTTAACTTTATTACATAGTAACTCGTACATTTAAGGTTATTGAAGACTTGATCGTGAGCAATCTTTAATATGTCACTGAACTTACCGACTATACGCCTATATAAAATTACACAAAATACATGTTATTGTATAATTTTTATAGTGAAGACCCTGCCCAGTGGGCTCTGGTAGGAGACACCCTGCCCGGTGTGATCTGTTTGCGGTCTAGCTGTACCAAATATACATCAATACGTTACACAGCAGGTTAGACAAGTATAAGACCTATAGATAAATATAGTTCGGTAGAAGACCTTTAATCTGAATTCAAACCGTGTTTCGTATACATATTCAGGTTATACATCTAAATACAATTACAAAAAAATAGTGCGTGGTACAGTTATTCATTCTTGTCAAATACATGTAGTAAACAGTGTATAACTAGATCAAAGGGCTCTTCTAGGCACTTTCGGTCCAGTCCGCAATTGCCCCATACGTATATACAGATTTAATCGCACGACTCCCGAAGACTTATTCGCACTATCTGCCGTTAAATTGTCGAAATTGAAATCTGATACTTTTTCCACATTTCCCAGACTTTATAGAAATGTTGAATGTTTGACACTTTAGTGAAAGGACAATATCGAAAGTCGAAATTCGAAAATATTTCGACTATTTACCTGTCTGGCAATTTCTCGCAAGTCGAACTTCGACAATAACTCGACATTTTCCCTGCAATGGCACTTGTAAAACGTCACATTTCCACATAAGTTCGACATTGTGAATGTGGTAAAGAAATGTTGATTGTCAAATGATGAATTTCGACATTATTTCGACTTTTTCGAGGCTCGCTAAATTATTGAACGTCTAATTTCTACACAAGTTCGACATAGTGAATGTTTTTAAGTAGTGTTGAAAGTCGAACATTGAATTTCGTCAAATTTTCGACATTTTGGTAAACGGACAATGTCGAATGTCGAAATTTGACATAATGTGTCGACTTTTTCCCGGCCTGGAACATTGTCGTATGTCGAAATTGGACACATGATCGACATAGTGGGTGTGTTAAAGTAATTTTAAAAGAAGAAAGTCGAATATTTGGACAATTTTTCGAAATTTTGGTGAAAGGATAATGTCCAACGTCGATATTCGACAATATTTCGACTATTGCACTCTCGAGAAATTTGTCGATTGTCGAAAATATACATAAATTAGACACTTTACTGGCTTTGTTGAAATGTCGAATGTCGAAATTCGACAATATTTCGATTTTTTCCTTGCCAGACCACTTGCCGAACGTCGAAAGTAGACATTATGTCGACATAGTGAATGTGTTAAAGAATTGTTGAAAGAACAATGTCGAATTTCGACAATATTTCGACTTTTCCCGGGTCCGGAAAATTGTTGGACGTCGAAATTCGACATAATTTCAACAGAGGGGGAATGTGTATTAAAAAATCTTGAATGTCGAACGTCGAATTTCGACAATAGTTCGACTTTTTCACTTACTTGCAGTTTGTCGAACGTCGAAATACGACCCTAGTTCGACAATTTCCCGACTTTGTATAAGTGTCGAACGTCGAAATTCGGCATGAGTTCGACAAAGTAATGTGTTACAGGAATTTTGAATGTCGAACGTCGAATTTCGACAATATTCGACTTTTTCCCTTACTTGCAGTTTGTCGAACGTCGAAATTCGACCCTATTTCGACAATTTCCCGACTTTGTATAAATGTCGAACGTCGAAATTCGACATCAATTCGACAAAGTAATGTGTTTAAGAAATTTTGAATGTCGAACGTCGAATTTCGACAATGTTTCGACTTTTTCCCTTACTTGAAGTTTGTCGAACGTCGAAATTCTACCCTAGTTCGACAATTTCCCGACTTTGTATAAGTGTCGAACGTCGAAATTCGACATCAGTTCGACAAAGTAATGTGTTTAAGAAATTTTGAATGTCGAACGTCGAATTTCGACAATAGTTCGACTTTCCCCTGACTTGCAGTTTGTCGAACGTCGAAATTCGACCCTATTTCGACAATTTCCCGACTTTGTATAAATGACGAACGTCGAAATTCGACATCAGTTCGACAAAGTAATGTGTTTAAGAAGTTTTGAATGTCGAACGTCGAATTTCGACAATATTTCGACTTTTCCCTTACTTGCAGTTAGTCGAACGTTGAAATTCAACCCTAGTTCGACAATTTGCCGACTTTGTATAAATGTCGAAAGTCGAAATTCGACATCAGTTCGACAAAGTAATGTGTTTAAGAAGTTTTGAATGTCGAACGTCAAATTTCGACAATATTTCGACTTTTCCCTTACTTGCAGTTTGTCGAACGTCGAAATTCGACCCTAATTCGACAATTTCCCGACTTTGTATAAGTGTCGAACGTCGAAATTCGACATCTGTTCGACAAAGTAATGTGTTTAAGAAATTTTGAATGTCGAACGTCGAATTTCGACAATATTTCGACTTTTCCCCTTACTTGCAGTTTGTCGAACGTCGAAATTCGACCCTATTTCGACAATTTACCGACTTGTATAAATGACGAACGTCGAAATTCGACATCAGTTCGACAAAGTAATGTGTTTAAGAAGTTTTGAATGTCGAACGTCGAATTTCGACAATATTTCGACTTTTTCCCTTACTTGCAGTTTGTCGAACGTCGAAATTCGACCCTAATTCGACAATTTTCCGACTTTGTAAAAATGTCGAACGTCGAAATTCGACATCAGTTCGACAAAGTAATGTGTTTAAGAAGTTTTGAATGTCGAACGTCGAATTTCGACAATATTTCGACTTTTCCCTTACTTGCAGTTTGTCGAACGTCGAAATTCTACCCTAGTTCGACAATTTGCCGACTTTGTATAAATGTCGAACGTCGAAATTCGGCATGAGTTCGACAAAGTAATGTGTTTAAGAAGTTTTGAATGTCGAACGTCGAATTTCGACAATATTTCGACTTTTCCCTTACTTGCAGTTTGTCGAACGTCGAAATTCTACCCTAGTTCGACAATTTCCCGACTTTGTATAAATGTCGAACGTCGAAATTCGACATCAGTTCGACAAAGTAATGTGTTTTGAAAAAGTTGAATGTCGAAAGTCGAATTTCGACAATATTTCTACCTTATGGCAAAGTTGTCTTGTCGATCGGCAAAATTTGTTACATTATATGAAAGCTTAAATGTCGAAAGTCGAAATTCGACAGCTGTTCGACCTTTCATTTGTGAAAGGTCGAATGTCGAATTGTCGAATGTCGTGCAAACTTCACACACCTCTACGTAGAGCTCTAGTATTAACTGTGACTCTGAACAAATCTGTATTTCGAATTATCTAACTTTACATCATAATGACGTCATGCTATAATCATGATGTAACAAAACTAAATTTTAAATGATCATGTTTTAGTCAATAAGAACACTTACAGATTAAATATTAGTTTAAAATTTGAATATGTTGGCAGAAACGTCTATTCACATTTTTTGTCTTCATTTTAGTTTGATAGTTAGGTAGTAGTTACCTATCTTTAAACATTTCTATGCTTCTTTAAAGAAGGACCGCTAAATGAACGTTTGGCAGTGCAATGCTGTCATTATGAGTATTGACGTGTGATGGTGATAAAAATAGCGTTCATCTTCTGATGTAACTTGAGTTTGTAAATGTATAGCTATTCGTGCAGAATCGTAAATGACCCATAAAACCCACGCAAAACAATGATTTATAGTTTTGACTTTTAACCTGCATTTAAAACATCGTCATGTGTTGGCAATGCCGCCTGCAAATACAGCG
The DNA here is from genome assembly GCA_922989275.2 of Gari tellinella. Lineage (NCBI taxonomy): Eukaryota > Metazoa > Mollusca > Bivalvia > Cardiida > Psammobiidae > Gari > Gari tellinella. The sequence continues at coordinate 6,632,979 of OV277868.1, read as the reverse complement.
CTAGTTGAGGATTACAGTGTAAAATACTTTTAAAATGCTTTTTCCCAAATAAACGCAAAACTATTGACAATAAAACCTTTGGTGTAACGAGATACGTAATGTAAAAGTTACGAATAAACTATGTATATGTCTATATAAAAGACAGGTGACAGCTTAAAGCAATATGACAGTAAAACAGAAAGCTCCCGAAGGAACTTTCTGTTTTACTGTCACCTTGCTATAAGCAGTCACCTGTTGTAAACACCTTATAGAAATGGTCGTACAGTGGAGAATCTGTTATTCTTTCCCAATAAACGCGTTTACGCTAAAACTATTATTTGCGGTGCAAACAGTTTGGAGCCAGATCAGACGCCGGGTAACCCGGCGTCTGATCAGGCTCCGAACTGTTTGCCACCAAGACAAACAAGAATTATCAGAATTGTCCAAAAGTTGTCATTTTCTACGTTTTAGTGCTTTGCGTTTGCGTACGTTTGCGTTTAAACGGGAAATATACAGGTTCTCCACTGTAACAGAGGTTTTACTGATTACCCGTTACGAACAGTTGGGGGCAAGACCCGAAGCAGAGTACAGGGCTGCCATTTCTCCGGACTTTTCCTAAATCTCCGGATTTTTTCCCAGTACATGGTAGCTTAAAGCAGGCTGAAAATAAAGCAGAATGCGCCCTAAGGCGCATTCTGCTTTACTTACAGCCTGCTTTAAGTAGTCGCATGTCAACAAAACAAGAAAAAGTCTATGGGGTAAAGGTACAATTCGTAAAATCGCGCTTGAAAAATGCAAATTTGGAAATCTTAGGATTTTTCATTTCAACTTATGGCAGCCCTGAGAGTAACTCGGCGTTGAATCAGACTCATAATAGTCTGTCATTCAGATTTTTCAAAAATTGTCAATATTTTCAATAGCCTGTCATTTTTTACATTTTATTGCAATGCATTTGCGTTTTGAACTAATTACGTCTTCTCTATTGTAACATACAGTGGAGAATCTTTTATTCTTTCCCGTTTAAACGCAAACGAAACGCAAACGCAAAATACTAAAAGGTAGAAAACAACAACTTATTTACAATTCTGACTATTGATATTAAGCTGAGTGGCAAATACAGTGGAGAATCTGTTATTCTTTCCCAATAAACGCGTTTACGCTAAAACTATTATTTGCAGTGCAAACAGTTTGGAGCCAGATCAGACGACGGGTAACCCGGCGTCTGATCAGGCTCCAAACTGTTTGCCACCAAGATAAACAAGAATTATCAGAATTGTCCAAAAGTTGTTCTTTTCTACGTTTTAGTGTTTTGCGTTTGCGTACGTTTGCGTTTAAACGGGAAAGAATAACAGATTCTCCACTGTAGTTTGGAGCCTGATCAGACGCCGGGTTACCCGGCGTCTGATCTGGCTCCAAACTGTTTGTACTGGAGATGTTAGTTTTAGCCTAAACGCGTTTATTGGGAAAGAATAACGTTTTCTCCCCTGTACCAGCAGCGACTTTACCACACAGTTGGAACCCAGTTCAAACATCTGACCTGGGTCCATACTGTTGAAGATGATGAAGGTGATATTATTTATAATAATAATAATACAATGTTATAATAATAATAATAATAATTGTACTACTACCACTACAACTTCTAATAATAATACAGTGAAATAATAATAATGGTTATAATAATACATGAAATGATAATAATCATCAAAATCAAAATAATACATGTTTTACTACTACTACTAGTACTGCTTATAGTTCTTCTTCTACTACTACTACTGCTGCTGTTGCTTCTACTACTACTACAAATAATAATAATCAAATTAATAATTACGTTATTCTTTCCCAATAAACGCGTTTACGCTAAAACTATTTTTTCCATTGCAAACAGTTTGGAGCCAGATCAGACACCGGGTAACCCGGCGTCTGATCAGGCTCCAAACTGTTTGCCACCAAGACAAACAAGAATTATCAGAATTGTCCAAAAGTTGTTCTTTTCTACGTTTTAGTGCTTTGCGTACGTTTGCGTTTAAACGGGAAAGAATAACAGATTCTCCACTGTATGGTAATAATAAAACATGTGATAATGATAATAATAATAATACATGTAGAGCTAATACATGTAAAAATAATAATAATTATTATTTAATTTTAACTTTATTTAATGAAAGGATTTTTTAACATCCATTTGGTAAAGTCTTATCCCGTTCTACCCGAGCGACGAGTTTACTTGTCATTTACAAACCGTGTTCCTGTGAATAGAATATGCAAACAGTGTAGGCCTAGATCAGAGGGCTCCTAATGCGTCCTCTGATCAGGGTCTGCACTTTTTGTCATTTAACAATTTATTGCAGAAAATTACCATAGCCATAAATAGACTAGACTTAATTGGAAACTGGAATTATCCATTGAAACTTTTCAGGAGTGAGTGAGTTACATTATAATATTTTGGAATTAAATTTTATACACAATGACACACCACAAATGTGAAGCAGACGACAATACAACAGGCGGAGAGTTTATATCGTTAAAAGCGCGCGTACAAGTTCGTTTAGTTCACTTTGTCGTCTGCCGAGTGCATTTTCCACGCATAGTTGTAACGTTTGCACTCGTCTGTATTGAACATAGTTCAATTTATCCATCGCCTATTGTCTCGCTTTTAACCCTTATCCTGCTTTAATTTTGTCTATTTTGAAAATATCGTCGCAAAAATTGTCCAAATAAAATATATTCATTTTTAAAACTGACGAAATCTAAAAACGAGTGTCAAACAGTTTGGACCCAGATCAGACGCCGCGTTACGCGGCGTCTGATCTGTATCCAAACTGTTTGAAAATACTAATAAAGTAGCAGTCGACAGGCTAAGGTTTAAATTGCACGATAAAGGTTATTGAGTTTGAATTGAACATTTAAAAATCAAAATACAATAGCTGCACTATAATTATAACAAATAAAGATATATGAATATTCATGGTTGAGTTCAGTTGAAGTGCAAAACGGAGAAGACGGTGTCTTTCCCCGTTTAAACGGTACTGAAACACAAATGCAATGCAATAAAATATAGAAAGAAACAACTACATGTATTTAGAAATGTTTACTATTGATCTTTCTCTTGGCTGCTTAGCAGCAGCAATTCTTAAAGTCTACTTTTTTCAGCGGAGCTGGATAGTTTCTATTTAGACCTATCATTTGCAAATTCTCAACCAATGATAACTGGTCAGAAATCTAGGTTGAAAGTCACATGCTTAAATCTGAATGGGCTGATTGGATATGGGGACAGACTAATCTATTGAACCCATTTACAAGTTTTACTGGAGATGAATTGTAAGTGCAAAATTTTAGACACAGTCTGCAAGTGCTATGACAGCATGTTTCTATTTTTAGATATGACATCTTTGTTCTAAGAAACTCCATTCATGAATGAAGAGTGATAGAACAGTAGATTTATGCAAGAATCTTATGAGCAGCAGGATACGATTTAAATAATTGTATGGTAATTCTGTAGAGGATAAGACTTTTGGTAGCTATATTTTACATGAAAGTTACTGTAATTGAATGTTTTGCTTTTCAATCCAAGGTATTGCAATTCTTTGAAACCCTCAATTTTATACATTTTTCACACCCATCTACAGCATAATTCCAAAAACGCTCTCCGCTGAATATCTTTTTTAAAGATATTTCTTGTTTTTAAAAGAAATTCCAAGATAGAACATCTTGATCTACACTACTAATGATATTCTGTAACATACATTATAGATAAATACAAACAATACCGGTATTATATTAAAACTTCTGCAGACGACACATTTTTCAAATAAAAAATTCCTGGCTAATTAACACTTTCAACGCCAAACAAAAAGCGCGTTTGCAAACAGTTTGGGTCCTGATCAGACGCCGCGTAACGCGCCGTCTGATCAGCACCTAAACTGTTTGGCACTCTTATCGAAATGTATTAAGTCAGACGACTTATATCTAACTTTGAAACGTGTCTTGCAGACAACAATACTGAAGCAGACGACAATATAGCGGTGAAATGGTAAAATTCTCCCGAAAAAAATGATCATGAAAGGGTTACAGCAGTATGTCTTTCGAAACTTCGAAACTTGTGTTAACCGTTTGGATCTTGATCAGACGCCGAGTAACGCGGCGTTTGATCAGGATCCAAACTGTTAACAAAGACGCCTTTTGACGTCATTGTCAGTGACAGGGTTAAAGGTTGGCCAGGGATGAGAAGGTCATTCATTTTTAAGTGGACAACACCGATCAGTGACCATCTTTGGGTGGTCAGAATGGCCATATGGCGAAACACAACAAACATGCAATAAAAGATTTAAATTAGATTCTCCATTTCAATTGTTATGAAAGGCTAAACACAGTGTGAATGGACCGAATTCTCATCAAAACCCGTACAATAAGTGCCCACCCCAAAATCCAACCGAAAACCGCTTATTGTATGTTTTAATACCAATACGGGTAATTAGGCGTGAAATTTACTACAGTGGAGAAAACGTTATTCTTTCCCAATAAACGCGTTTACGCTAAAACTATTTTTTCCATTGCAAACAGTTTGGAGCCAGATCAGACCGTCTGACCAGGCTCCAAACTGTTTGCCACCAAGATAAACATGAATTATCAGAATTGTCCAAAAAATGTACTTTTCTACGTTTTAGTGCTTTGCGTTTGCGTACGTTTGCGTTTAAACGGGAAAGAATAACATATTCTCCACTGTACATTCTTCAGTAATTACTTCAGAAGATTTCATCAGTTTCGCAATGCATGTGTTTGATCCTGTCTACGCTGGTGTTTATGATTCTTGTAAACAGCTCCTCGATCAGAGTCTGCATAGTTTGTTTTACTTTTTGTCAGAAATGTTTTTTTGGTGTGTTTTTTTTTATATAAAAATAGTCCTTAATTCATTATATAAACTGAATTCAACAGTGTAATAGTTCGTAAAAATACGAAACTTTCAGTAATAAAACACCATGGAGTCAATACACATACAGTGGAGAATCTGTTATTCTTTCCCAATAAACGCGTTTACGCTAAAACTATTATTTGCAGTGCAAACAGTTTGGAGCCAGATCAGACGCCGGGTGACCCGGCGTCTGATCAGGCTCGAAACTGTTTGCCACCAAGATAAACAAGAATTATCAGAATTGTCCAAAAGTTGTTCTTTTCTACGTTTTAGTGCTTTGCGTTTGCGTACGTTTGCGTTTAAACGGGAAAGAATAACAGATTCTCCACTGTATACCACTTCACTAAAACGAGCAATGTTTAAGGCGATATTACAGTCTTCAGAAGGAAAGTGGTGGCTTCATGCAAGACGAGAGTAATACAGAAAGCTTTCTGTATTACCTTTGTCTTGCACTAAGCTGATACCTATTTTAAAGACGAGCAATTAGGCATATTTTAGATATACATAGTTAGAGCACAGTTTTGTTGTACATTCTTCAGTAATTACTTCAGAAGATTTCATCAGTTTCGCAATGCATGTGTTTGATCCTGTCTACGCTGGTGTTTATGATTTTTGTAAACAGATCCTCGATCAGAATCTGCAAAGTTTGTTTTACTTTTTGTCAGAAAAGTTTGTTTTTTATAAAAAAAAAAAATAGTCCTTAATTCATTATATTAAACTGAATTCAACAGTGTAATAGTTCGTAAAAATACGAAACTTTCAGTAATAAAACACCATGGTGAAAACAACTACAGTTAATACACATACCACATGCAACCCTAGCGAAGAGTATACTTGTCATTTATAAGTACATTTTTGTACATAATATATCTGTGAATCATAGTACTATAAAATTGCGCCCCATGCAAACAGTGTAGCCTCAGATCAAATAGCTCCTAAAATGTATGTACCGTTTGTCAGTTTGTAATATCTACATGAACATTCTTCAGTAATTACTTCAGAATATTTCATCAGTTTCGCAATGCATGTGTTTGATCCTGTCTACGCTGGTGTTTATGATTCTTGTAAACAGCTCCTCGATCAGAGTCTGCAAAGTTTGTTTTACTTTTTGTCAGAAAAGTTTTTTTTTTTTTATAAAAAATAGTCCTTAATTCATTATATTAATCTGAATTCAACAGTGTAATAGTTCGTAAAAATACGAAACTTTCAGTAATAAAACACCATGGAGTCAATACACATACCACATACAACCCCTATAGCGAAGAGTATACTCGTCATTTATAAGTACATTTTTGTACTTAACTCTTTTAACCCTAATCACGCTTATATGCGTCATTTGCAAACTGTGTACATGTGAGGAGTACACTTGTCCTATGCACACAGTGTAGACCCTGATCAGAGGGCTCCTTAAGGAGCCCTCTGATCAGGGTCTACACTGTTTGTCATTTTGACATATATTATAAAAATAACCGTAAAAAGTCAAAAATGGACTAGACTAAATTGAAAACTAGAATTGTCCATTTGAGGTTTCAGGGAGGAAAGGGTTAAAAAAATTAATATATCTGTGAATAGCACTAAAATTGTGCCCCATGCAAACAGTGTAGCCTCAGATCAAAAAGCTCCTAAAACGTAGAAAAGTACATTTTTTGGACAATTCTGATAATTCATGTTTATCTTGGTGGCAAACAGTTTGGAGCCTGATCAGACGCCGGGTCACCCGACGTCTGATCTGGCTCCAAACTGTTTGCAATAGAAATAATAGTTTTAGCGTAAACGCGTTTATTGGGAAAGAATAACAGTTTCCCCACTGTATATCAGAAAACAACCCAAAATAGTCATCGATGGTCTATACTTAATTTGAAACTGGTATATTCCACTAAATGTTTCAGTTAAAGGGGTTACAGTGGAGAATGTGTTATTCTTTCCCAATAAACGCGTTTACGCTAAAACTGTTATTTCCATTGCAAACAGTTTGGAGCCAGATCAGACGCCGGGTAACCCGGCGTCTGATCAGGCTCCAAACTGTTTGCCACCAAGATAAACACGAAATATCAGAATAGTCCAAACGTTGTTCTTTTCTACGTTTTAGCGCTTTGCGTTTGCGTACGTTTTGCGTTTAAACGGGAAAGAATAACAGATTCTCCACTGTACTAATCTAGGTAGGGTGAGTTTGGTTATAGGATATTCAATGTATGTTGCGAAATGTCCAAGATACGTTGAAACCTCTCTAAACCAGACATCGAATGAAGTATATTTAACCAATTACCCCATAGCCTGTTTCTAGTTTTGAAAATAAATAACCACTTAAAGCAGGTTGAAAGTAAAGCAGAATGTGCCTTAAGGCACATTCTGCTTTACGTTCCGCCTGCTTTAAGCTAAAATCTGCTAGGCTATATAAAATATTTGTAATGGTAATTGTTCATTAGGGTATACACTGGAACTGTTTTCTTCAGCGGAGGAATACATTAAATACGCTAAAAGTCGCTTCTATGGGGGAAAGGGTTAAAGTGTTCAGATACAGGGAGTAGCAGAACACAAATACAAAAAGCTCCAGCAGAGATTGTTTTGTATTTCTCTTCTCGTACATTAAGCAGCTACCTGTGTTTAAGATCCTAAAATAAATACATTAAAGTTTCTGGTTTCACCATGTGTACGTACAAAATCCGGATTACACAATCTTCCTGATTGCACAATGGCGCAGTGGCATAAACTCTTTCATTGTCTATGGTGCAAACAGACTACTTTGCAAACAGTTTGGATCCTGATCAGACGCCGCGTCACGCGGCATCTGATCGAGATCGAAACTGTTTGACACTCGTTTTGATATTTCGTCAACCATACTACATCGATTTTGTCGAACATACCCGTTTACTTCAAAGTTAAAACGTGGCTACATGTAAGCCACGTTTTAACTTTGAAATCTGGGTATGTTTGACTTATCCGAGCACGACAAAATGCAGTTCATGTGTCGAACTATCGGATAATTCGAGTTAAGCGAGTTCGAGATATCGAAGTTCAACTGTACATTAAATCTAACTTTGAAACAATATTGCAGACAGGCGACAATATGGCTGTGAATGGGTGTGGCAGTGTCGATGTAAAGGGGTAAAATTTTGCATGACGACAGTCCAGAGAAACCGTATCATATTAAATGTTGGTCCCTTCGTTGCCTCACACCGAATACAATGGTTAGTTTTAACAGTTTGAATCCTGATCAGGCGCTGATAAGAACTATTTGACATTGGTTACATGTACGATATAATGTTTGTCAATTTACCTGAAATTTAACCCTTTCACTCTCAATGACGCTAAAAACCGCGTTTACAAACAGTCTGGACCCTGACCAGACGCCGCGTAACGTGGTGTCTGATCAGGATCCAAACTGTTTGACCCTCGTTTTGAAATTTCTTCACTCATACTGCCTTTTTTTAAACTTCGAAATGTTTTATTTCAGATCTAATTGTAGTTATTTTGTCTTTTCACGATTTATAGGTACATATGTGTTATTTCATGTAAAGCGCTTTTGAACGCACAATCCCTGTGTGAAAAGAGCGCTATATAAATCTGGTATAATAATAATAATAATATTGCAGAAAACAAAATTGAAGCAGACGACAATGAAACGGTGAAGGGGTAAAATTCTCACGAAATATTTCGCAGTGAAAGGGTTAAATTTGATAAATAAAAGCAGACGATAATAGTTAAAAGCAGATTACCTCATGAAAGGGAAGGGGTTGAAGGATATCTGGATATTTAATTACATAATTGAATAATATTTTGATTCAGATATATTACATATATCGTATACCCATAGCAAGATGTTATTATAAAATTAATCATACAAAACTCTTTTTATTTCTCACAGTAAGAAGTTGTCAGTTTCAATGCATGGCATGCGCTATTATAACAGATGTCAAACATCCATATATTTCGGATGAAATATTCACATTTTCAAAGTAAACCAAGCCAATTGAAAAAAGCAAAAGGAAGCCGCGATGATTTGCAAATATCTCTTTTCTTCTGTCTCATTCTCTCTGTCTGTCTGGTTGTCTTTCTGTCTGTCTGTCTGTCTCTGCTGTCTCTCTTTCTGTCTTTCTTTCTACCATCTCTCTCTCTTTATTTCTCTCTATTTCCCTCTCTCTCTCTCTCTCTCTCTCTCTTCATCTATCTCTCTCTGTCAGTCTCTCTCTCTCTCTCTCTCTCTCTCTCTCTGTCAGTCTCTCTCTCTCTCTCTATCTCTCTCTCTCTCTCTGATCAGTATACACTGTTTCATGTAATATGTGCAGGAGCAGTCTGATTAGTGTATACACTGTTTGCTCAGGCTTGTCTGTCCCATTACTTAGGCTTATTACGGTAATGGTCCGTGTAATAATAACGATCCGTGAAATAACTATTACACTTGTTGTTAGTTTTGAGTTTCTTGTCAATGATCCGTGTAATAAGTTTTAATTATTTCACAGTTGATTGCACTGGTGAGAAAATGCACTGTGAAGTACAAGAACATTGTACATGTATACCTAAAACGTACTTCAACTCAGAATGGTTAATGCACTAAATATACAGAGCTGTTATGAAGAACAGAATGGAACAATAATTTCATTGTTTATCCAAGTATAAACATACAGCATGGGAAAATAGCATAATTATATGCATCAACAAATGTAAGAACAAAGCAACCAGCAATTTATATCAAAACAAAGAACAGATTTTACAGTATGACTGTAGATTCATGGTACATGTATGCTATCCCCCATAAGCGGGCACACCACGTTGTTTCAACGTTGAAACAACGTTGCAATGTATGAATCAACGTCGTGAACCCACTGGGGACCGGAATTTCAGTGGAAGAAGGTCTTAGTCTTTCTCATTTAAAAGAAAATAAGCGCAAACACAATGTTACATTAATGTAGGAAGTAAATTCAACCTGAGGGGCAAACCGTTTGAAGCATGATCAGACGCCGGGTTATTCGGCCTCTGATCTGACCCCAAACTGTTTGCAAAGGACACAAGCCATTTAAATTTACTACACTTCATTTTAAGTTACAGTTTTAATTTCCTCTAGATCAACATGAAACATTTTGTATGTCTTTGACATCTATAAAAATCAATGTCTCTATGTGACATTCTTTTCGCTATGTGACATTCTTTTGAATGTCGTAGACCGGCAAATAACTCTTTATCAACTTCATTTTCTGTACGCGTTGCTTCCCTTTGTACATTTCTTGCAAAATTTTAAGCGTCTAGACAATTTGATCATGCTCTTCCTGCCCAGATTACTGTCATCAGACGACAACATGGCCTACAAACGATTTGTTACCATTCCGGAAGAGGATATTTTCCAACTAGACAATGAACTAGTGTCTTCATTCTTCTTGTCTTAACGTTCTTCTTCTTCCTGTCTTGTAATGATATGTAATTATAAACAATGTGACGTCGTAAACGTCGACGTCGTTTCCCGCGTTACGTGCACAACGGAGCTAAATTGGTATTCACAACATATTTTATAAAATACGAATGAGACGATTCCAAAGTCAGGGTTAATAAGCTCGGTATAATACAATAAATATTAGATGGCAGTTTGCGTCTTCAATCTGCTTGTCATAACGTTCTTCTTTCTTTCTTGTAATGAAATATATAAACAATGTGACTTCGTAGACGCCGACGTCGTTTCCCGCGTTACATGCACGGCGGCGCTAAATTGATATTTACAGCATATTTTATTAGAAAAACATAACAACGCCAGCACGATTATTACTATTAAATTTCTGCAACATTTCGCCGTTAGGCTTTTTCAAGGAATTAAATGTTTATTTTGTTTAATGACGTAACGCATTGTTTAGATGATTAAAAAAAGAAAAAAGAACGTTAAAACAAGTAGATTGAAGACACTGCGTCTTTTTCATTGTCTAGTTGGCAACTATCCTCCTTCTTAATAGTGGCAAACCGTTTGGATGCCATGCTTGGTACAGTTATATTGGTCAGAAAAAAGCATGACCAAGTTGTCTAGACGCTTAATATTTTGTAAGGAGTCGATAAAGGTAAGCAACTCGTACAGAAAATGCTAAACGCTGATAATGAGTTACATGCCCTTATAGATTTTCTGCCACGTTCACACAGCGAAAAGAATATCATATAGACTGTGTTGGCTATAGACATGTATATGTTTAAGCTGAATAAAATGTATATGTATATGTATATATTTTTGGAGAGATGTAAAAGACGTGCAAAATGTTTCATTTTGGTTTATGGGAAATTAATATTGTAACTAAAAGCGAGGTGTAATTATATATTATGTTATTTTATGTTATGTCATATCATGTCATGTCATGTCATATCTTAATATTTACATTCGCCCCGCATTGTCCTTATATAACTCTATTCTTAAAGCCCCATTGTGTTTTCAGACCTTTTTTAATGTGCGAAATACAATAACGGTTAATAATAATGCTTGAACATTCTAATGGGCCAAACTGATCTATGAAATATTGAAGACAGACCTAAACGACCAAATAAAGCGATTTAAAACCATAACAAACCGAAAGTAGATCGTCTGACATAAATATTACCACACGGATTAGTGGCACGTGGAACAGCTGGGTTCAATATCACCGGGTGCGAACGATTGCTATAAAATGAGTCACATTTCGTCACAACGGTGTTTCAGCCCTTTTTGCTCTCTAACACAAAGAGTTTTTATCGGATCTTCACCAAACTTGCATTAAATGTTCTTTTATATCAAATCTAGGTACAGTTAAATTTCTACTTAAATCGAATAAGGCATGTAAGACGTTTTGCCCTTTATGTATTTAAAGTTGACTGTTTCAGCATTTTTTGCTCTCTAAAACAAGCATTTTTTAGTTGATCTTCACCAAACTTACTGAAATTGTTTATTATTATAAAATCTTGGTCCAGTTTGATTACTACTAAAATCGCATGTGGCATGTTTGCGTTTTTGCCATTTTTGTATTAAAAATGAGTGAACCAGCAATTATTGCTCTCTTTCACAAATACATTTATTGGATCTTCACAAAACTTGCTGAAAATGTTCATTAGTATAAAATCTAGGTTTAGTTTGATAACTACTAAAATCGTATGAGGCATATCTAAGTTTTTTTTGCCCTTTATGTATTAAAATGACTGTTTTCAGCCAGTTTTTATCTCTAACACAAATTCTTTTTATTGGATTTTCACCAAACTTGCTGAAAATTTTCATTGATATTAAATCATGGTTAAATTTGAATACTAGTAAAATCGCATAAGGAATGTCAGAGTAATTGCTCTTGAATTATTAGAAATGACTGTTTCAGCCTTTGTTGCTCTCTAACACAAAGAGTTTTCATCGGATCTTCTACAAACTTGCTGAAATTCTTTATTTATATAAAATCTAGGTCCAGTTTGATTATTACTAAAATCCCATAATGATTGTCTGAGTTATTGCCCTTAATGTATTTAAAAGGACTGTTTCACCATTTTTGGCTCTCTAACATAAATGCTTTTTATTGATTTTCACCCAATTAGCTGAAAATGTTTATTAATATAAAATCAAGGTTAAGTTTGAATATTACTAAAATCGCATAATGTATATCTGAGTTATTGTCCTTTAATTATTAAAATATGACTGTTTCAGGGTTTTTTTGCACTCTAACACATACAGATTTTATCGGATATTCACCAAACTTGCTGAACAAGTTTATAAATATAAAATATATCTCCAGTTCGAATAGTACTTATATCGCATAAGGCATGTCTGAGTTTTTTGCCCTTTAGTTATTAAAAATTAATGTTTCAGCATTTTTTGCTCTCTATCACAAACATTTCTTTTCGGATCTTAACAAAACCTTGCTGAAATTCTTTATTTATACAAAATCTAGGTACAGTTTGATTATTACTTAAATCGCATAAGGCATGTCTGAGTTATTGTCCTTTATGTATTTAGAAATACCTGTTTCACCATTTTTTGCTCTCTAACACAAATAACTTTTTTGTGATTTTCACCAAACTTGTTGAAAATGTTTATTAATATAAAATCAAGTTCATAATCTTAACTACCAAAATCGCACAAGGCATGTTGAAGTTATTGCCCTTGAATGATTATAGATTGCATACTTCAGGCTTGTCAGCTTTCTGACTCAAACGGTTTTAATTGGATCTTCACCAAATTTGCTGAAAATAATATTGGATAAAAACTTAGTCCAGTTCTATGAATACCCAAATCGCCGAAGGCATGTTGGAGTTACGGTTCTTCAATTATTAAAAATTTGCTATTTCATCCTATATTTATCCCTGTCAACTCTGTAACAGGAACTGTTTTTATTCTATTTAAACCAACTATTTGGTCAATAGTTGCATGTGCTTCATCTTGGCCGTGTTGGTAATAAGTAAAGTAATAAATGACTACTCCATACCTCCTTTACCTCTTGAAGGATTTTCAGTCAGCTGTATTCGATTTTTGTCTTGATCTATATTTAAAACAAATACACAATGCCAGCAAGTTTGGTGAAGATCCAATAAAAAGTGTTTGTGTTAGAGAGCAGAAAAGGCTGAAACAGTCATTTTTTTTAATTATTCAAGGGCAATAACTCAGACATGCCTCATGCGACTTTAATAGTTATCAAAATTGAGCTAGATTCTATACTAATAAACATTTATAGCAAGTTTGGTGAAGATCCAAAAATAGGTGGTTGAGTTAGAGAGAAGACAAGGCTGAAACAGTCATTTTCAGCAAGATCCCCCGTATTGGATTGTACACGTTTACCACCGTGATTAATTGTTTACACGTGGGGACCTTATCTCATAGTTTAATCCTGTGCCTACTGGTCGCAACTGTTTGACTCTAAAACAGACACCGCGTAACGCGGCGTCTCATCTGGATCCAAACTGTTTGACACTCGTCTTAAGGTTTGTTTAATCAAAAATATGCATAAATCTAAACTGAACAAATATTGCACACGACAATGTCAAAGCAGACGTCTTAGCAGCAGAATAAGGGTTAAATTCTTCATTTCATCCGGCTCCAGATAAGAGGAATAAACTGAACAAATCCAACATGTTCTCACTCATTTCAGCACCGAATGCTACGGTGTTACTACTGATTAAACCGTCCCTTCGAGACGATTCTAATGAGTATGACACCATTGGGTTTAAAAGCAGAAATAAAGAGTTTAGTAATCGAAATACTTCCGTTATCTGGAGCCCTGTATTTACAGAGATGTCCTTCTTTCTATTCACAAGGCGGCTCTTTAAATTGTGCTAGCACAAAAAAATTATAAATAAAAATTTAAAAGCGAATTTCTTAGATAAAGCCGCTTTTTATGAAAGAATCACGTCCCATGTAGTTCTAATGGGATCCCAAACAACCGTTTTATGCAGGTTTCCCAAAAACACAATGCGGCTTTAAAAGAGACTTGCATATTTCAATGAATGTTCACTTAAAATCCAGTTCTAGCCGACTGGTTTAGGGGCGGAGCTATACTGATCACTTTCAAATCGATATAGAGAAGTCCCGTATGGTAGGCGTGGTTAACGCGGAGTAATCAATTATGTCGTGTGAGTAATTCGGTTTTAAAAACGCGACCTAAATTTAAGATGCTTATAATACAAATATTTCGTAAATTCGTGTGCTTTTAAATGTCTCAAAAGGGGTTTTAAACAAAACGAGAAAGTTTACTGGTTAAAAGTCTAAATTTACCCAGTAATTATAATATGTGATTGGGACTATTTTCAGTCCATATATAGAGATCGTTACTACGATTAGCAACGCATAGCAACGGGCAAAGTGTCTATAAGAACGGTTATGTACATTTCTGGTTCATTTCTCGGCTCACAACGGAATATAAATATAAGAAATAAATTGCGTACTTCCGTTATTCATGAGCTGGTGGCACTTCAATGCTTTTACTAGCAAAGTTAAGCGAGAAGCCCTTCGGGCTTCACGCACTTTGCTAGTAAAAGCATTGAAGTGCCATCAGCTCATGAATGCCGGAAGTACGCAATTCATTTCTTAATTACACCTCGCTTTTAGTTGCAATGCTAATTTCCCATAGACCAAAATGAAACATTTTGCATATCTTTTACATCTATAAAATCACTGTCTCTATGTGCCATTCTTTTCTATATGTGACATTCTTTTGAATGTCATAGACCGGCAAGTAACTCCTTGTCAACTTTTAGCATTTTCTATACGAGTTGCTTCCCTTTGTCCACTCCTTACAAAAGCTTAAGTGTCTAGACAATTTGATCATGCCCTTCCTGACACAGATTACTGTCATCAGACGACAACATAGTCTTCGTACGATTTGTCACCATTTCGGAAGAGGTTATTTGTCCATTAGACAATGAAAACGACGCCGTGTCTTATGTTCTTGTTTGTTTCCTGCGATGATATATTTTAACAATGTAAGGTCGTAAAGGTCGACATCGTTTCCCGCGTTACGTGCACGGCGGATCTAAATTGGTATTCACAACATATTTCATAAAATACGAATGAGACGATTCCAAAGCCAGGGTTGATAAGTTCGGTGTAATGAAATAAATATTAGATGGCAGTTTGCGTGACATTCAAATTGACAACCCTCGAAAACAAAAATGACACTCTATTTCTCGGGTAGACAATTTGAATGTCACGTAAACTGCTATCTAATATTTATACAATATCATTAAAATTTATATTACATAACATCACACCACACCACATCACGTCACATCATACATGTATATAATATATTATTACACCTCGCTTTGAGTTACAATGTTAAATTCCCATAGACCTACAGTTAACATTTTGCATGTCTTTTACATCTATTCAAAATATACTGTCACTCTTTATGATATTCTTTTTGTGACGTCACTCTAAAGGACATTACTTTTTTACTCCGTCCGAAAACGTACTGTCAGCATTGACATTGAGTTCGCTATTGGATACATTGGAACGTTATAAAGAGTGGTAACATAATTATAAACAATGTGACGTCATAGACGGCGACGTCGTTTCCCGCGTTACGTACATGTTTGCGCTAAATTAGTATTCACAACACATTTTATAAAATACAAATGAGACGATTCTAAAGCTAGAATTGATAAGCTCGGTGTAATAAAATAAATATTAGATGTCAGTTTGCGTGACATTCAAATTGTCAACCCTCGAAAACAAGAATGTCACCCTCGGCTACGCCTCGGGGTGACATGCTGTTTCTTGGGTTGACAATTTGAATGTCACGCAAACTGCCATCTAATATTTATATAATGTCGTACATCATAATATCATATTATATGGCTATTTCTATATAGATAACACTCCATTTTAGATGGCTTTTGTATAGGCTACAGAAATTGCTTAAAGACATTTCCTGACCTACTTTCGGTGATATCACCTTTCCAGGTTTTTCCGATGCAATACTCATGGGTCTTGTGCACATGCAAATAGCATAGAACCACTGAAGCGTCTTATGTGAGTCCCGACTTTTATATTTGATTGAAAAATATCTAGAGAATGAGTGTGTATGGGCCTCACCATGCAGGTAAACTGATATTGGTAAAGAGTATGCTGCATGTTTTTACAATTACTTTCACTCCTATCGAGAACAATGGGGGAGGGGGCAGTCCATCAAAGGACGGAATAAATGTCTTTAATGCGGGATAAGAATAAGGCATACATCACCTACTATAAAAACTTTCTGCATAATAGTTGCCCTGTATTTAAGGAGTGCGATCGGTTTAAGCAACGCTATTACAAAATTCTTCAATCATGTTTAAGGACAAAAGCGCGCAAAAGCTATTCCAATAGGATCTTTATAAAACAAATCTGTACAGGTTCTTCAAACATATCTTAGTGCTATGGTAGAAAGAAAACCATAAGTTAGAGTGTTCTCTTTTCGTCTATGGGCGCTTGAAACGTATAATGTGGCCATTCTTAGCAAAGAGTCGGCATGCATTGTTTTGGCTTTCTGAATTAATGTAAAGTAGTAATGGACACAGACAAACATTTGCACTTTTCTTGATTGTTTTTTTGCTCAAATTCAATAAAAAAATCACTAGATCAAAACCTACCCATAAGAATGATCAAACTTCACACAATAAATGTTTTATGTGTAAAGAATTAGAAAATGGTAATAAAAAACAACAAAAAACATATACGTATTAGTATGCTTCTTTTGAAACTATAGGCCTTTCTATATTATTTATACACTTATGAACTAAATGAGCAGACGGCTTCATCGATGTGTTTCGGGTTAACGCTAGTATTCACTTTGATCGAAGTCCTGGGTTTTCCCCTTAGCCTTATTAGATAGAGCTTTGAGATGACCGATACGCATTATTTCGTTGAATAACGATTCCTGAATTATCGGTCTTAATTAAAGCTGCCGGTGTCACAAGAATTACGCGCGTACAGTGGAGAATCTGTTATTCTTTCCCGTTGAAACGCAAACGTACGCAAACGCAAAGCACTAAAACGTAGAAAAGTACAACTTTTGGACTGATAATTCATGTTTATCTTGGTGGCAAACAGTTTGGAGCCTGATCAGACGCCGGGTTACCCGGCGTCTGATCTGGCTCCAAACTGGACGCGTTTATTGGAAAAGAATAACAGATTCTCCACTGTATGCCCTTAAACGATGTAACCACCATAAACCAGACCATATTTTAAAAGACTGTCGATTAACATTCTATAGAATGGAAGCTAAATGTGCATGAATTGTATGCATAGTGACGCATACGTTACCCGGCGTCTGATATGGCTGCAAAATATTTGTAATTATAGTAATTGTTAAAACACGTGTATTGGGAGCTTGTAACGTAAGTTGACAAATGTATTTCGAAATTGTCGCGTCTTTATCCACAAAAAAAGCCGATTCACTTGTCGTTTTACAGCCGTATTCACATGATGTCGCAACTTTGATGGACATACAGTGCAAACCTCGATTAAGAGACCAAC
This sequence comes from Gari tellinella, assembly GCA_922989275.2. Classification (NCBI taxonomy): domain Eukaryota; kingdom Metazoa; phylum Mollusca; class Bivalvia; order Cardiida; family Psammobiidae; genus Gari; species Gari tellinella. The sequence continues at coordinate 6,615,157 of OV277868.1, read as the reverse complement.
AAGTACGGGATAATTTGGATCTTTAAAGACATACTGCTGGATTAATGCAGGACAAAATTAATGTCATGATGAAAGCTCCATCAGCTACTTTCCGTATGTTTATCCTGCATTGAACTGACCATTGGCTTTCATATGGACAGATATTGTAACTCTGTTGTGTCATTTGAGAGATGTTAACTGTATATCTTCAATTGGATAAAAAATACACAACGCGTTTCTAATACAAACATGACTGACACGAACTTGAACTTATCTTAATCCTTTCCATGCCATGACGTCATAAAGTTTAAAATATTGTCGTCTGCTTTTACTTCTCAAACATAAATTTTAGAAATCTTGACTTAAGAAATGTTGAATCTAGTGTCAAACAGTTAGGATCCTGATCAGACGTCGCGTTACGCGACGTCTGATCAGGATCCAAACTGTTTGCAAATAATCATTTCACTTGAGATAAATGCAATGAGAGGGGTAATCCTTCCACTACATGTATATGGATATAGTATACTTGAAGATAAGTCTTCTTCTATCCTTCAAATTAATTTCTAAATCAATTCGACTGAAAGACACAGCAATATGAGAATCAAACAGGTTTTGGTTCTGACCAGACGAGTTACTCGGCGTCTGATCAGGATCCAAATTGTCTGAAGCTACTAATGGACTCGGGGTAAGATAGTTAAGGGGATAATCACGTGTTTGTGAGGAAACGTTTAGTCTATATCCCATGAAGGAGCTATTGACCTCAAGCTTCACAATATCATGTCCATTTCTTTTCAGCCAAAACAAATACTTAAAATACTTTTGAAAACGTGTGCTCAAACTTAACCCTTATTATTCTGAATTGTCGTCTGCTTCAAATTTGTAGTCTGCGAAAAACAAATATGCCTTTTAAAAACTGAAGAAAAGTTGAATATTTGTGGCAACCCGTTATTATTCGTCATCAGATCTGGATCTAAACTGTTTACAACTGTTAGCCAAGACGCGTGCATAATAAGTGTGGACCCATATCCATCCAATCAGATTACGGGAATAATTTGGAAACATTTTTTACTCCGATCCATGCACAATTGGAAATATTTATAGGCCGATATTTTCACCTGGCAGGGCGGAGCTAACCTTTGGCAAATATAAATTAATTTACTTTAAATTAGGGGTGATAGGTATAGTTCCGTATTACATCGTTATTGTCCGATACTTTCAACATGAAGAAACGCATGGGCGTGCAGCGATATCCACGTGAAAAAAGGTGTGTACAGTGCTACAGTGGAGAATCTGTTATTCTTTTCCAATAAACGCGTTTACGCTAAAACTATTATTTGCAGTGCAAACAGTTTGGAGCCAGATCAGACGCCGGGTAACCCGGCGTCTGGTCAGGCTCCAAACTGTTTACCACCAAGATAAACATGAATTATCAGAATTGTCCAAAAGTTGTACTTTTCTACGTTTTAGTGCTTTGCGTTTGCGTACGTTTGCGTTTAAACGGGAAAGAATAACAGATTCTCCACTGTACCTCTCTACAAAAACACCTAACGGGAGACGGATATTGCATGTCTTGTTCGGAGGGAGTTTATATAGGGAAATAAAGTTAAGACTTGGTTTACATTTGCAAACAGCTTGATTTAAGATCAGACGCACGCGGCGTCTGATCTGGATTCAAGTTGTTTGTCATTCTTCATTATGTGTCTTCTGTCAAAATGTCCACCAATACCTAATGTTGAGAATAACGGCAGACAACAAGTTGACCACGGTAAATTCCGATAATAGATAATAGCGTGCTGCCGCCCCCAAAGTTGAAAAGTCCGCATCGAAACTACGCCCTGCCAGGTCAATAAAATCGGTCTATACTTCTCCCCAGTTTGACAAAAACTAAACACAAATGTACACAAATGTAATGTAAGACATCGTAGAAAATGGCATCCTTTTTTAAATGTTGACACTGTATCAAAATCTGCATAACAAGCAGTTTGGATATATCAGTTTAACCCGTTCAACCCTACAGCCCCAAGTAAAGATTTCTGATTACATATGCAAACAGTGTAGACTCTGATCAGAGGGCTCCTATAGTGTCATTGTGTTTTATTGTCATACCAACAATATATCAGTAGACTGGTTCAAAATACCTCTACTAGAAGAGTCCATAATGATTATTTTTACCCACAAAAGAAATTTAGGATTGAAAGGGTTACAGTGGAGAAACTGTTATTCTTTCCCAATAAACGCGTTTACGCTAAAACTATTATTTCTATTGCAAACAATTTGGAGCCAGATCAGACACCGGGTGACCCGGCGTCTGATCAGGCTCCAAACTGTTTGCCACCAAGATAAACATGAATTATCAGAATTGTCCAAAAGTTGCACTTTTCTACGTTTTAGTGTTTTGCGTTTGCGTTTCGTTTCGTTTAAACGGGAAAGAATAACAGATTCTCCACTGTAGCACATACACATTTATTGTGGGAAAAGAATAACGCATTACCCACTGTAACATATCCATAAAGAATCTTAAAGGGCTTTCTCACCATTTTGGGAATGTAACCCTTTCCCCTAGAACTGGAAACTTTCACGACAAATCACTGAAAATGGGAAATTTGAATGTAAAAAATGAAAGAATGTGTATCAACTTATTTGACCAATCAATGATTATTTCAATTTATGTGACCAGGAATGCAATATACAGATGTGTATAGTGTTCCTGGTAAGACTAGTCCATGGTTTCTGTCCTGTTTTACACAGATGGCTTAGAACTGGTTTTTTCTTCTTGCAATTGGGAATTTGTTTGGTGAAAATTTTGGGGGTAATATGATTTTTGCTAAGCCCAATAACGGCTATAAAATCGACAGAAAAAACCCTGTAGCTTATTAATTTTCAGTTTTTATAAACGAGTGAAGAAAAATGAAAGAGCTTTCTGCATTACCTTTGGACATGTATTTAGCTTCCACAAATCTGAAATAATGACATTTTATTTGGCTTTCATTTCGAACGGGCGCTCAATAAAACAAGTTTCATAGTAATCAAGCAAGCATGCAGAAGAAAGAATTAAACAGTATATAAAAGGCCAACCAAGTCATTGAATATGCAAATTAAACATTTGATGTTTTTTTATTTGCTTGTGGCTTTTCAATTCGAAAAAGGTCATGTAAAGTTTAGCTTACTAGACGTCTACGAAGTTAATAAACCTGATCCTCCAATAAAGTTAGGGAGGGATCCTTGTGAAATATTGGGGTCAAACGTCAATCTCCATAATTTCAAACCCGACTACACAGGTATTTGTAAACAGTTTGGGATCCTGATCAGACGCCGCTTTACGATAGGTTTACGATGGTTGATGAAACGGGCCCCAGGATCCCAAACTGTTTGACAGTCGTATATATATCTTTCAATCATAATGTTGATATTTCTGTTAAACATGCCTTGTATCTCATAATTTTAGTACCATCAGTTTTATGTTATTATATATGTATATAATATGTTATGATGATGAGCTTGTATGCTTAAGTCAAATAAAACATCTGTTCTGTTCTGTTCTGTTCATAATGTATGAATACTTAGAATCTTAGAACACTATAATTATGAAGACGGCAATAATACAGTGTTCCCTCCCAACAACGACTCTCCGCTTACAACGACCCTTGTCGTAGTTCCCTAAACAAGATGCATGTAATTATGTCAAACATATTGACTACATGTACTATGCAATGTCATCTGCTTAAAAGTGTCGTCTGCTGTGTTTCTCAAAGTTACATAATGGACATTTTGGCAGAAAAAAACTTAATGACGAGTGAGAAACAGCTTGAATCCAGATTAGACGCCGCGTTACGTGGCGTCAGATCTGGATTCAAGCTGTTTGCAATTTCCCATCCTCTAACGACTCCCTCCGAACAACACACATATTTTTTGTCTCCCGCTGTGTGTCGTTGTAGAGAGGGAGCGCTGTAATAGCAGACTGTATGACAGAGAAGAAGTAAATTAGTCCTTGAATTTTATCTGACATGACCACTCCCCTTTTTGTGACGTTCAATGACAGGTTGAAGGTCACGTGCTTCTAAAAAGTTTAAATTTGTTGTAAATGAAGAAGCTAGACACTATTTTATATATTACTTCAAAAATACACTACAGATTGAAGTTCCCGACTTTGAATTTCTGCACATAAAACACAACAATAATGATAATGATAATGATAATAATAACAATAATGATAATGATAATAAAATTAATAATAATAATAACAAAAACATCTATACTGTAATAATAATAGCAATAATAATGATACTGCTACTACGGTTATGATATTAATAATAATAATATCAAATGAGAATGCAAATAATAATAACATTTAAACTTATAATAGAAATTATAATGAAAATAATAATGATAATGAAAATAATAATAGTTTTTATAATAATCATAATAACAATCGTAATATATATGTCACTACAGGATTGTGTTTTTAGCAAAATATTTTTTTTTTAAATGGAATCGCTTTGGCGATTGGCAGTGTGCAATTTAGACATCGACTCTTCAATGTTTCGTCTACATGTGCATACAGTGAAGATGATGTTATTCTTTCCCAATAAACGCGTTTATGCTAATGCAAGTACAGTGGAGAATGTGTTATTCTTTCCCAATAAACGCGTTTACGCTAAAACTATTATTTGCAGTGCAAACAGTTTGGAGCCAGATCAGACGCCGGGTAACCCGGCGTCTGATCAGGCTCCAAACTGTTTGCCACCAAGATAAACACGAAATATCAGAATAGTCCAAAAGTTGTTCTTTTCTACGTTTTAGCGCTTTGCGTTTGCGTACGTTTGCGTTTAAACGGGAAAGAATAACAGATTCTCCACTGTACATGTACTTTCATTGCAAACAGTTTGGGGCCAGATCAGACTCCAAATTATTAGTTTCCCAGATTGAAATAAAACAGTTATGATTTTCTGTCACCTGTCATGTTAACAATTCATTGCATTGCGTCTGCGTTTTTGTTTGGTTTAACCAACTTTCAATCTCAATGACGCCTTAAAGCGTGTTTGCAAACAGTTTGGGCCCTGATCAGACGCCGGTTAATGCGTCGTCTGATTTGGATTCAAGCTATTAATCACGTGTCATTATATTCATTCTATCAAAATATCCACTTATATGTAACTTTGAGAAAAAAACAGCAGACGAAAATTTTTAGCAGACGATATTACAGCTGTAAAATTGTAAGACATAATTGTCTTGTTCAGGGAACTGCGGCAAATTCGTTGTAAGGAGGGAGTCGTTGTTGGGAGGGTCGTTATAGGGAGCGAACACTGTACATCTAAGTTATCTAAGTGTTAATCCCTTAAAATCATATGTGGTATAAAGACCATTGACAGTTACATTTTTGTGGTTATTACAGAATCTGTTATTCTTTCCCGTGTAAACGCAAACGTACGCAGACTATTCTGGTATTTCGTGTTTATCTTGGTGGCAAACAGTTTGGAGCCTGATCAGACGCCGGGTTACCCGGCGTCTGATCTGGCTCCAAACTGTTTGCACTGCAAATAACAGTTTAAGCGTAAACGCGTTTATTGGGAAAGAATAACACATTCTCCACTGTATTCTTTCCCAATAAACGCGTTTATGCTTATGCAAGTACATGTACTTTCATTGCAAACAGTTTGGGGCCAGATCAGACTCCAAATTATTTGTTTTCCAGATTGAAATAAAACAGTTATGATTTTGTGTCACCTGTCATGTTAACAATTCATTGCATTGCGTCTGCGTTTTTGTTTGGTTTAACCAGTTCACTCTCAATGACGCCTTAACCCTTTACCCCATAGAAGCGACTTTTAGCGAATCTGATTTATTTATCCGCTGAAGAAAATAGTTCCAATTTAAGAATTTAATATATATTATAGGGAAATTTTTTAATATATTCTAGCACAGGATAGCTTAACGCAGGCTGAAAGTAAAGCAGAATGCGCCTTAAGCGCATTCTGCTTTACTTTCAACCTGCTTTAAGTAGTAACCTATTTTCAATTCTAGAAATAGGCTATTAGGTAAAGGGTTAAAGCGTGTTTGCAAACAGTTTGGGCCCTGATCAGACGCCGGTTAATGCGGCGTCTGATTTGGATTCAAGCTATTAATCACGTGTCATTATATTACGAAAATTTTAAGCAGACGATATTACAGCTGTAAAATCGTAAGACATAATTGTCTTGTTCAGGGAACTGCGGCAAATACGTTGTAAGGAGGGAGTCGTTGTTGTGATGGTCGTTATAGGGAGCGAACACTGTACATCTAAGTTATCTAAGGGTTAATCCCTTAAAATCATATGTGGTTCATGTATAGAGACCATTGACAGTTACATTTTTGTGGTTATTATGTGGTAAAAAGTTTCAGTCAACCCATGTGTGCCTATCGCCCCACAAATGGGACATAGTTGTTTTGGTGGTAGTACAGTGGAAAATACGTTATTCTTTTTCAATAAAACCAGGCGTCTGGCCTAGCTTCAAACTATTTGCAATGAAAATAAAACGAATTTTCTACATGGTATTTGTAGAGTTTAGTTTGACACTGCCATCTGTTTGAAAACTTGTAAATTGTGTTGTGACTTTACAAAGTTATTATCTTCAACGACTTGTACGTTCTTTCCTGATTGAGCTAAACAGACTAATATAGTAGAACATCTATATTAATACCACTTAACTGTGTAAATTAGTAGGCGTTTAATACAGGTGACTGCTTAAAGCAAGGTGACAGTAAAACAGAAAGCTCCTTCATGAGCTTTCTGTTTTACTGTCACCTTGCTTTAAGCTGTCACCTATGTTTTATTGAATCAATTAGCCTTCGTTTTAGTTTTCGTAATAGAGAGGTTTTACTGTACAGTGGAGAAAACGTTATACATTCCCTCATTTGAATGAAACTAAACGCAAACGCAAGGCAATGAAATGTAGCAAACGGCTATTTATTGAAAAATATTGGCGAGTCTTTTTATTTGAGTAGCAAAGAGTTTGGAGCCCGGTGTCTGATCCGGCTCCAAATTGTTTACATTGGACATGAGGCTTTAAGCCATTCCCCCATAGCCTACGCCTTATGGCGCATTCTGCTTTACTTTCAGCCTGCTTTAAGACACGTGATCACTTATAGCAGGTTGAAAGTAAAGCTGAATGCGCCATAAGACGCGCTCGGCTTTACTTTCAGCCTGCTTTAAGCTAATATCTGCTAGAATATTGAAAATATTTCTTATAAAACATATCAATAACTTTATTTAAATTGGATATTTTTTTCTTCAGTTGAGGAATAAAGCAAAGGCGTAAAAAGGGGTATTTATGGGGTAATGGGTTAAGCACAAACGCACCTATTTAGTAACAGTAATGAGAACGTCTTTTTACTGTTTTTACGTAAACCAGTAGCTGGTCTGATTCTATACTGTTTTTATCATCCGATATCTATACTGTCTTGCAAAGATGCTAAAAAATAATATAATTACAGTGCTCCCTCTCAACAACGGCCCTCCGAACAACAACTCCCTCCTCGGAACAGCGTCTACCGCTGTCCCCAAACAAGACAAGCATGTCCAACCTTTTTACGTCTGCAATATCGTCTGCTAAAATTTGTAATTTGCTGTTTTTCTCAGTCACACAGCGGCGTCTGATCTGGATTCAAGCTGTTTGCAAATGCAAGCCCATTTTCCTCCCTATAACGACCTCCTCCGAACAACACACACACTATTTGTCTCCCACTGGGTGTTATTGTAGAGAGGGAGCACTGTACTCACGTTAACCCTTAGCCCGCCAAATAAATTGTCGTCTGCTATATTTTTCGTCTGCTTCAAGTTTCAAAGTGCTTCAAAGTTGCTCAAAATTGCTGAAAATGTTGTCCGTGTGTCAAACAGCTTGGATCCGGATGAGACGCCGAGTTACTCGGCGTCTCATCCGGATCCAAGCTGTTTGCATATGGAGATATAGTCGTGAGTGGCAGGCTAAGGGTTAATAACGACTGATTGCCGTGGTACCTGGCTTATTTGTTTCAAGCCTACTGCAATAACGACTGATTGCCGTGGTACATGGCTTATTTGTTTCAAGCCTACTGCAAACTGTAAGTCAAATGCTAACACTGTTTTAAAACCCACTCAATTTTACATGCAAGTGACTGCTTTAAGTGGGACGAAATTAAAACAGAAACATTTCGTATGAATACTTCAATTCCACCCTGCTCTAAGCAGCTGTGGCATATCTTAACCCTTTACCCAATAACCCGGTTATAACATTAAATACAGGTACTGACTTAAAGCAGGTTGAAAGTAAAGCAGAATGTGCCTTAAGGCACATTCTGCTTTACTTTCAGCCTGCTTTAAACTACCATCTGCTAGGTTATATAAAATATGTGTTATGGTAATTGTTCATGAGGGTATAAGTGGAACTATTTTCTTCAGCGGAGGAATAAATTAAATACGCTAAAAGTCGCTTCTATGGGGGGGAAAGGGTTAAACACTGAACATTACTCAGTTATGCTTTGACTGGTCGCTTAAGCTAGCTTACACTGTATTTTCAATTTTCACTCTCGTGATTTATTCCACCTTATCTATAAAAGGTACTGTATTTTTTTCTTCAATAAAAGCATGCACAGTATGTATGTATCCATGATATCATCTACTTTATTACCTACTATGACACTTTGACGCGCGACTCCTGCTCATTTCAGACGTTGTTGTTTTGCAGACATTATTTTTATAGTTTATATAATTATGTTTACAGTCTGAATGTTGTTATTCTTTTCTGGTGGTTAAGCCTTTCCTCCCTGAAACTTCAAATGAACAAACCGAGTTTTTAATTCAGTCTTGTTCATGCTTGTCTTTATAGGGTTATTTTTTCAATGTATTGCAATATGAAAATCAGTGCGGACCCTGATTAGAGGGCCCCTTAAAGGAGTCATCTGATAAGGGGTCTTCACTGTTTGCACAAGACAGGTTCACTGTTTGTAAAGGACGTGCAGTATGTGTGACTAGGTTTCAAAGCATTAACCCATTACCCTATAGCCTGAATCTAGTTTTGAAAATAGGTGACCATTTAAAGCATGTTGAAGGTAAAGCAGAATTTGCCTTTAGGCGCATTCTGCTTTACTTTCAACCTGCTTTAAGCTACCATGACTGTGCTAGTATATAGAAAATAGTTTTTATCACATAATTCATAACAATATTAATTGGAACTATTTACCTCAATTGAGAAATAAATTAAAGGCGTAAAAAGGTGTATATATGGGGTAATAGGTCAAACGAACTACAAAGGCAATAAATGCAACAAAACGTAGAAAGTCACAGATTTCTAAAAAATTAAAGGGTTGATGATATACATTGGACAATTCTAAGTTTGAATTTAGTCGAGTAAATTTTTGACTTTTTATGGTTGATTTTTACAATATATGTCAAAATAACAAACAGTGTATACCCTTTAGGAGCCCTCTGATCAGGGTCTACACTGTTTGCATAGGACAAATGTACTTCTCACAGGTACACTGTTTGCAAATGACGTATATATGCGTGACTAGAGTTCAAAGAGTTAAGACTTTATTTCAAGCTGATATGCAAACAGTTTGCTACTCGATCAAACGCTGAGTAACTCGGTGCCTTACGTGCAGACGACAATATATCGAAAGGAGGGGTGTTGGCTTTGCAGACGACATTCTTCTCGTCTATATTTGTGTTACCGTGGAGAATCTGGTGGGATTCGAACACGGGACCCGGCATGCGGGGACGAAAAGCAAAATAAGTCAACCCCTTAGCCCACTCGACCAACGGGGCTATTCATATATCAGGGACAGATTTAATGTACTTCAGTGTGTAGCGATGAAGAGTACATAATTCGACTCGGGTTTTTGTCCGACCCCGTGATCAATTTCTGTTGCGTCTTTGGACCCAATGGATAAAGCGATAGAAAATATCTAAAAAAATAAGATTTGAAGACTTTTCTTAAGGATGTTTTTAGACTGCTTATATTTTTCTAATACCAGATGCACGATAATGCTACACATTTGGTTTTATTTGAGTATTTCTTTTATTTTTGCGAATACACCATCTGGTTGCGAGTCGCTTTAAAATATTGAAATGAGCTTCAAACAGTTTGGATCCTGATCAAACGCCGCTTTACGCGGCGTCTGATCAGGATCCAAACTGTTTGCAAATAGCTATTGTATTCAGAGTAGGGTAGTTAGTGAAAGGGTTTAAATCACATGAATTAAATCACTTAACCATCCCTAAAATGGTATTCGCTAGTGTTTCGTGATTCTTTTGATATTTGCTGGTGGAAAATTAAAATGTAACCATAGAGTAATCAGTTGTGAATGTAGCCTAGCCCTTTAAATAGCAGACGATAAAACTGTAGTCTGCAAATTTGTTGTCTGCAACTATTCTTATAATTGATTTTTTTAATTTAATTTTTCTTCCAGAATAGATTAGCAGAGTGTCAAACAGTTTGGATCAAGATGAGACGCCCAGTTACTCGGCGTCTCATCTGCATCCAAATTGTTTGAAACTTTTTTTACAAATACGGTTCAAAAGGTGAACACCCATAGGCCAACAGCAGCTGTTTGTAAAAGGTCATCTGCTTTGCTAATTCATCAAGTTTTAACTTTAAGAGTTTCAGAATTCAAAATTATCATGTTAAACTATTAAGAAAATAATTAAAAATTAATAATCTTTCTTAGCAGACGCTTGCAATGGTCGTTTAACGCAACAGACGTGACGATTATAACTAGCAATTAAAGATGTCGTTTATACAGTGGAGAATCTGTTATTCTTTCCCAATAAACGCGTTTACGCTAAAACTATTATTTGCAGTGCAAACAGTTTGGAGCCAGATCAGACGCCGGGTAACCCGGCGTCTGATCAGGCTCCAAACTGTTTGCCACCAAGATAAACAAGAAGTATCAGAATTGTCCAAAAGTTGTTCTTTTCTACGTTTTAGTGTTTTGCGTTTGCGTACGTTTGCGTTTAAACGGGAAAGAATAACAGATTCTCCACTGTAATAAGTACAGTGCATTTTCGCTATTACTACTACTTTACTGATAGTGTGTCCTAAGTTTAAGCCATGCGTCTGCTTAAAGCAGGATTAGGGTAAAGCAGAAAGCTCCTTTAGGAGCTTTCTGCTTTACTTTAATCCTGCTTTAAGCAGTGACCTGTCTTTAACACAGAATGTGCGTTTTATATAGTGGCCGTACACGCGGAATATGGTTGTGCTGTCATACACGTTTTAAGATCTACTTTCAAACCGCAAATTCATAGGTTGGGAAATGACATTTTGAAATCGGATCAGGATCTAGTTGTTTCTTTGCATTCGATTTTTTGTTAAATAACATTCTTTAGTATTGGGTAGTTAGATCAAATTCACGGATGTTTGTTATATGAATCAGTAACAAGATTTTGACAAGCCAGATGCTGGAATGTCACAATTTGTCGACCTGGTAATATTGTGTTAACCCTTTAATCAACAGATGTACCTTTAACCCATTACCCCATTAATACGCCCTTTTTACGCCTTTAATTGATTCATCTACTGAAGAAAATAGTTCCACTTTATACGGTTATGAAAATGTTCTAAAAGAAATAATTTCTGTATTCTGGCAGATGGTAGCTTAAAGCAGGCTGAAAGTAAAGCAGAATGCGCCTTTAGGCACATTCTGCTTTGTTTTCAACCTGCTTTAAGGGGTCACAAGTCTTCAAGATTAGAAACAGGCTATGTGGTAATGGGTTAAATATATTTAGTGTATGCCTCCAAATGAAGATCGGCTCTAAATAACCTTTTTGTGTCGATGGGCCGTAAAACACCATTCATTCATTCATTCATTCCAAATGAAGAAAATAATTAATTTTATACAGTCTTGAATTTGTATCATAAGAAATATTTTCTATATTCTAGCAGATGACAGCTTACAGCCTTAAGGTGCGTTCTGCTTTACTTTCAATATGCTTTAAGTGGTCACCTATATTCAATACTAGAAACAGGCTATGGAGTAATGTGTTAACTGACTTGAAAACAACAACAACTATAGAAACATCAGCTGATCAAATTTCAATAAAATCCTACAGCGGAGAATCTGTTATTCTTTCCCGTTTAAACGAAACGAAACGCAAACGCAAAATACTAAAACGTAGAAAAGTGCAACTTTTGGACAATTCTGATAATTCATGTTTATCTTGGTGGCAAACAGTTTGGAGCCTGATCAGACGCCGGGTTACCCGGCGTCTGATCTGGCTCCATACTGTTTGCAATAGAAATAATAGTTTTAGCGTAAACGTGTTTATTGAGAAAGAATAACAGTTTCTCCACTGTAGCTATTACGACCACTTAAAAGTGTTCGGATGACGTTGAAGAAAGAAGACTACTTTAGACAGGATTAAAGTAATAAAGAAAGCTCCTTTTTTTTATCATAAATGGCTTTTTTTTTATAATCCATATCTTAAAAGTGATGACGTCAAGGCAGTGAAAGGTTTAAAATTTGAAGAATAACCTCTTCACCACTCATCTTCAAATTTGAATACAGTGGAGAATCTGTTATTCTTTCCCGTTTAAACGCAAACGTACGCAAACGCAAAACACTAAAACGTAGAAAAGAACAACTTTTGGACAATTCTGATACTTCTTGTTTATCTTGGTGGCAAACAGTTTGGAGCCTGATCAGACGCCGGGTTACCCGGCGTCTGATCTGGCTCCAAACTGTTTGCACTGCAAATAATAGTTTTAGCGTAAACGCGTTTATTGGGAAAGAATAACAGATTCTCCACTGTATATGGTTTTAAATTGTACATCATACATGTAAAACGTTAAACAAACTTATGGAATTTACAAAACAATCAATGTACAGTGTGCAGTTTTTCCACGTTAACACATTCAACCCTAGCGACAAGTATACTCGTCATTTACAAACAAAGTACCTGCAAAGGGTACATTTGTTCTCTGCTAACAGTGTAGACCCTGATCAGATGGCTCCTTCGGGAGGTTCTGATTATGGAGTCTGCACTATTTGTCGTTCTGCAATCATATTGTTAGAATCAACCCTTAATAGTCACAAATGGGCTAGACATACAGACATGCACAGGGACAGACAGATACAAATAGAGAAGGAGATACAGACAGATAGATAGATGTACAGATAATGACAATGAGACACACACACACACACACACACATAGAAATAGAGATAGAGACAGACATAAGAAAAAGAGACACACATAGAGAGACAAAGACAGATAGAGAAAGAGAGAAACAGAGACAGACAGAGACAGACAGACATACGGAGAGAGAGAGAGAGAGACAGGTACACATACAGACACATAGAGAGACAGAGATAGAGACAGACAAAATACATAGACAGCAGACAAAAACAGACAACACAGAGAGAGAGAGAAACAGACAGACAGATCATCGCATAGAGAGATAGACAGACACACAGAGAAAGAGGCAGGCATACAATATACCAATTTACATCCAGACAGACAGGCAAATACAGAGACACGCAGACGACAGCCAGAGAGAGTGAGACAGACAGACATATAGTAACAGAGACAGTGGCAGACAGACACATAGATAGAAAATCAGAGAGAGGGCGAGAACATGTCAGACAGACAGACAGACAGACAGACAGGTACGGAGAGACAGCAATACTGAATAAAGACAGACAGACAGACAGACACAGAGAGAGGCAGACATACAGACAGCGATTGACAGAGACAGTGACAGAAAGACACAGATATAGAAAACCAGAGAGAGAGAGAGAGCGAGAGCAAGCCAGACAGAAATACAGGCACGGGGTGACAGAAAAACACAGATATAGAAAACCAGAGAGAGAGCGAGAGCAAGCCAGACAGAAATACAGGCACGGAATGACAGCAAGACAGACAGACAGACAGACACAGAGAGAGGCAGACATACAGACAGCGATTGACAGAGACAGTGACAGACAGACACATATATAGAAAATCAGAGCGAGAGCGAGAGCAAGCCAGACAGAAAGACATGCACGGAGTGACAGCAATATTGAATACAGACAGATAGATAGACAGACAGACAAACAGACATACCAAGAGACAGAAAAACAGTGAGTGAGAGAGAGCGCGAGAGCAAGCCAAACAGAAAGACAGGCACAGAGAGACAGCAATACTGACTACAGAGACAGACAGAGACACAAACAGACAGACAGACATACACACAGACAGACAAACATACAGACAGACACACACACAGACAGACACACAGAGACAGCAATACTGAATACAGAGAAGAGATAGACAGACAGATGGACATATGGAGACAGTGGGAGGAAGGGAGAATAGAGAAACATTGATTTACTGTTATTATGTGTCATCTGACAATAAAACATGACCTTTGACATTCTGCTGAGATGTCATACCATTTCGTTAAGTTTTAACGAAACAGGTAAAGGTTTTGTTTATTAAAGTGCCACCCCTATTGAAAGGGTCAGCCATTTTTACCTTATGAGACACCTATCTTTTTGTGCGCACATTACTTCCCGAATCCCTTCTCTTATTGTAGGGTGCCTGGCCTACGGTAACCATACGGTAACCATTCGTTTAACTAGCTGGCGGCTTACCAACCGGCCACATCAGTTACAACCCCATATCCGACTCCGGGATTCGAACCATCGACCTCCCGCTTCCGAGGCGGACGCCCTAAACCCTAGGCCCCATGTGTGTTCTATTCTCTCTGTTTCTGTGATATTTTGCAGTTGATCTATCCCATTGAGACCTAGAGGTAATTATCTTAAAGTACTGCAATCCTATCCACATGATTAATCATAAGCACGCTATACAATGAACCCCCTCTAAACCAGAACCTCTAAATACCAGAATTCTCTCTAAACCGGACAAAAATGTTGGTCCCGTTTCCAACTTTTCTTTATTTTAAACCATTACAACATAAATATGCATGTTCACGTCTTTGGATTATTCCTACACTGAAGAAAACTTTATACATTCTGGCAAATGATAACTTAAAGCGGGTTGAAAGTAAAGCAGAATGCGCCTTAAGGCGCATTCTGCTTTACTTTCACCCTGCTTCAAGTGGTCAGCTATTTTCCATACTAGAAACGTACTATGGGATAATGGGTTAAACCACCTCTAAACCGGAAGCCCCTCTAAACCGGACAATTTCGTTGTCCCCACACATGTCCGGTTTAGAGGAGTTTCACTGTATATGTAATTGTCGTCTATCAAAGTTAGCGTCTGCATCACTGACGAATATTGATAGTTCTGTAACCTCCCTTCAGAAAATATCATCAAAGTGCCAAACTGATTGGATCCAGATGAAACGCACGTCAAAACTATATGACGCCTCATCTGGATCCAAACAGAGTTTTTTTTTGCAACACTTGTTACTAAATCAATGTTCAAGTAGCCTTTTTATTATCTGTACTGTCTTACCTCGAGTACAAGAGTTATTTGCAAACAGTTTGGATCCTGATCAGACGCCGCGTAAGGCGGCGTCTGATCAGGATTCAAATTGTTGACGCTCATTTTGATATATCTTTAGTCAATTTACTTAAAATATCATTTTGAGAATTAAAAGCAGACGACAATTGTTTAAAGTTGATGACGAAACGTTGATGACGACAAGTTGATGACGACATGGCGGGAAAGGGTAAATGTACCCCGAATGATTGCTTTACGTTTTCATTGTCACTCACAACTCCACAGCCATCTAGAAACAGTTTGGAACCAGATCAGACGCCGTGTAACTCGTTGCCTGATCAAGGTCCAAACTTATTTGAGATTCGTAGCAACTTTTCCTTTGTCGAAATTCCCCCAAAATATATTCGGACACAATGCCGACATTTTTCTAACAGTGAGACAATTATATGTATATGATATCTTAATTAAGATGATTGAAACCACATCTCTCAAAAGCCTCGAACGGCCGGGACAGTATGAACAGTCGGACTTAGATGTCTTAAAACTCGTTTAAGTCGAACGTTCATTATACATGTATTTCTAGCTTAATTTCATTCTTTCAAAGTCTACTAAGTCGAACATATCCGTATTTCAAATTCAAAACGTGGCTTTGCCACGTTTTAACTTGGAAATACAGATATGTTCACCGTAATCGAATTCGTGATATCGAAGTTCGACAAAGGATAGTTGAGTTCAACATACATGGATATGCATCGATTGGAAATATATGAATGAATTCAGTCTAGCGATAAGCGCCACAATTCCGAATGAAGTTAATTGTGATTCACTTCCTATCATTGAAGCTAAAACTAATACGTCTTAGACATGAAATCCTCATATATATCATGTAACTTTGGTGTGTGTGTGATTATTAAAGGTTAACCATTATACAGTCTGCTAACACATTTAGCCCTAGCGACGAGTATACCCGTCATTCACAAGAAGTGTACCTGTGAATAATACACCTGTCCTATGCAAACAGTGTCGATCCTGATAAGAAGGCTCCTTAAGGGGCCCTCTGATCAGGGTCTACACTGTTTGTCATTTTGCAAAATATTGCACATCAGGTACCCTTAAAATTACGAATTGGACTAGATTTAATTGAAAGTTGACGTTTTCCATTTAAGAAGAGTCATTGTTGTTGTTATAACTGCTGTTGTTGTTATTATAATTGCCATAGTTGTTGTTATAATTGGTATTGTTGTTCTTTATAGTTGGCCCTCGTTGTTGTTTTAAATTGCAATGAGTGTTGTAATAATTGCCAACGAACCTCTTATAATTGGTTTTGCTGTTGTTTTATTAACCTTTGCTGTTGTTATAATTGCCTTTGGTGTTGTTATAATTGTCATTGCTGTTGTTATAATTTCCAATGCTGTTGTTATAATTTCCAATGCTGTAGTTATACTTGCAAATACTGTTGTTATATCTGTTGTTGTAATACTTGCCGTATTTTTGCTACCATAGTTGTCATTGTTGTTAGAAATGTAATTGCTGTTGTTATAATTGCCATTGTTGTTTTTTTTTAATTGACATTGTTGTTATTACAATTGCCTTTGCTGTTGTTATATTTGCATTTGTTGCTATTATAATTGCATTTGTGGTGTTATAATTGCCATTGTTGTTCTCATAATTGCCATTGTTGTTGTTATAATTGCCACTGCTGTTATTATAATTGCCGTTGTTGTTGTTATAGTTGCTAATAAAGCTGTTATACTTGCCATTACTGTTGTCACAATTTCCGTTGTTGTAGTCATAATTGCCTTTGTTGTCGTTATAATTGCCATTTTTGTTATTGTAGTTGCCATTGTTGTAATAACTGTTATTACTGTTGTTATAATTGTCATTGTTGTTATTATGATTGCCATTTTTGTTGTTGTCGTTATTATTGCCATTGTTGTTATTATAATTGCCATTAATGTGTTCTCGTTAGAATTTCCGTTGTTGTTGTTATTGTTATAGTAACCATTGTTGTTATCATAATTGTCATTGTTGTTATGATAATGCCATTGTTGCTGTTATTATTCCCACTGTTGTTGTTGTTATAATTGTCATTATTGTTATTATAATTGCCATTCTTGTGTTGTTATAATTGTCATTTGTTGTTATCATAATAACCACTGTTGTTGTTAAAATTCCCACTGTTGTTGTTGTTATAATTGACATTGTTGTTATTAAAATTGCCATTCTTGTGATGTTATAATTGTCATTTGTTGTTATCATAATAATCACTGTTGTTGTTATAATTCCCACTGTTGTTGTTGTTATAATTGACATTGTTGTTGTTATAATTGCCATTCTTGTGT
The DNA here is from genome assembly GCA_922989275.2 of Gari tellinella. Taxonomy (NCBI): domain Eukaryota; kingdom Metazoa; phylum Mollusca; class Bivalvia; order Cardiida; family Psammobiidae; genus Gari; species Gari tellinella. Next base: position 6,597,436 of record OV277868.1, on the reverse strand, counting down.
TGTTATAATTGTCATTTGTTGTTATCATAATAACCACTGTTGTTGTCATAATTCCCACTGTTGTTTTTGTTATAATTGACATTGTTGTTATTATAATTGCCTTTGTTGTTGTTATAATTGCAATTGCTGTTGGTATAATAGCCATTGTTGTGGTTAACATTGTCATTGTTGTTGTCATAATTGCCATTGTTCTTGTTGTTATAATTGAATTGCCATTGTTGTTATTATGATTGCCATTGTTGTAATAATAAATGCCATTGTTGTTGTTATAATTGCCATTGTTGTTATTACAATTACCTTTGTCGTTGTTATAATTGCCATCGTTGTTTATATAATTGCCATTGCTGTTAGTATAATTGACATTGTTGTTGTTTAATTGCCATTGTTGTTGTCATAATTGCCATTGTTGTTGTTATTACAATTACCATTGCTGATATTATGATTGCCATTGTTGTTTTTGCCGTTATAATTGCCATTTTTGTTGTTGGTTTACACATATTTTATTTCAATAGTTTACATGTATTTCATAAACATACAACAAGGTTAAGGATTGAAACGAAAGCAAAATAGCTCATTGTGTTCCCTCCTTACATCGTTATAATTATATACACATGCTATATCTATAACTATAATATATCGTATAAAATGTCACAGCAGAATATTTTATACGTATGCTGTTTGCTATTGACATACACGTATATATTTTTTAACCATAACACACGTTTGTTAGGAAAAGAAATACACCTTCTTCACCGAATATTGTGATTTTTTCGAGACAACCATTACAGACTTGACCTTGACTGTAACTCGATACACCCGTTAACAATGAACGTGCCATCAACTAATGCACTGTATTTAAACACCCACCCCGCTCAAAGGGCTAAAGTTGCGTGACCAATAAACATGATTATATATCATTAAAGGTAATGAAATATGTCTAAAACGAGCATTCACCGAAACGGGATACGCTCTGTTGATATAAACGTTACAACCTGATTTATTATGGTGAACAATACGCGACTATATCGGATTCCAAGCTAAGCGATCCCGCCGATCGCGACTTTACTGGTATTTGCAAACAGTTTGGATCCAGATCAGACGCCGCTGGATCCAAGCTGTTTAACACTTGTCTTTAAGTATATTTTATCACAAAAAGGATAAAGATTAATATTAGATTTTTTTGCAGACGACAATTTCAAAGCAGACGATATTACGAAAGGATAAGGGCTAATATCTGATCAAGATGAAAATTCCATGGAATCAATATAATTTCGTTGGGTGTTGGAGAAGTATTTTGCTGCAAAGAGTATTAGTTAAACAGAACATTTGTAAGCAGATAACATTTCTAAAAATAAAATAAAATAAAAAAGATGAACTTGTTGTTCAATTGAGGCAAACAATTATTTATGACCGGAGTTGAACTTTATGGTCAATTAGAATTGTGATGACACTATTCTTTTCCTAATAAACGCGTTTGTGCTTAAAGTACTATAGTGCTCCCTCTCTACAACGGCCCTCCCAACAACGACTCCCTCCTTACAACGACTCTTGTCGCAGTTCCCTAAACAGGACTATTATGTCCAGCCTATTCACGACTGCAATGCCGTCTGCTGTTTTTCTCAAAGTTACATAATGAACATTTTGAGAGGAAAAAACTTAACGACGAGAGACAAACAGCTTGAATCCAGATCAGACGCCGCGTTACGCGGCGGCTGATCTGGATTCAAGCTGTTTGCAAATGTCCCTCCCTATAACGACTCCCCGAACAACGCACAAAATGTTAATCTCCCGTTGGGTGTCGTTGTAGAGAGGGAACGTTGTACTTTCATTGCAAACAGTATGGAGCCAGATCAAACGCCGGATGACCCGGTGTCTGATTATGCTACAAACTGTTTGTCAATCGGTACGGAATAAATCGTCTAAAATCGTCTAAAAATTATTGTATTGCGCATGCGTACAGTTTCCTTTAATCTTTTGCACCATAGCACACAGACATTCAAAATGTACATTTATTCTTTCTAAAACAGTAAACATGTGATGAGTACATTGAAAAAGTAGTGTCCCATATAAACAGTGAAGACGCAGACTAGAGGGCTACCAGAGGTGCCCTCTGGTCAGAGTCTGCACTATTCGTCATATTTCAATTACACTACTCCCTCTCTACAGCGACACCCAATGGGAGACAAATATTATGTGCGTTGTTCGGAGGATGTTGTTATAGGGAGGAATCATTAAGAATTGGCTTATGTTTGCATGCAGCTTGAATTCAGATCAGACGCCGCGTAACGCGGCGTCTGATCTGGAGTCAAGCTGTTTGTCACTCAGCATTATATTTTCCACTTATTTATATAACTTTGAGAAAAACACCAGACACCAATTTTAAGAAGACGATATTGCACCGGTAAAACGTTAGACATAATTGTCTTGTTCTGAGAGCAGCGGAAAGAGTTGTTGTAAGGAAGGAGTCGTTGTTTGGAGGGCCGTTGTAGGGAGGGAACACTGTACATTGACAAAACTACCCTAAATAGTCCAAAATGACTTGACCGAATTGAAAACTGGAGTTTTCTATTTGAAGTTTCATGGAGGAAAGGATGAAACTTTTTATCGCCGAGGTCGCATAAAGTCGACTTTGAAAACAGTTTTGATCCAGATTAGACGCCGCGTTACGCGGCGTCTGATTAGGATACAAACTGTTTGACACGCGTATCTACAATTCTTAAGTCATACTACAGAGGAGAAAACGTTAATCTTTCACATTAAACGCGTTTATGCTGAAACTTTTATTTCTATTGCAAACAGTTTGGAGCCAGATCATACGCCGGGTAACCCGGCGTCTGATCAGGTTCCAAATTGTTTGACACTCAATTAAAAATGAGTCGTCAAAATTGTCAAAGAATTGGTAACCCGGCGTCTGATCAGGCTCCAAACTGTTTGCCACTCAGTTTGAAATTAGTCGTCAAAATTGTCAAAAAATTGGTAACCCGGCGTCTGATCTGGCTCCAAACTGTTTGCAATGGGAATAATAGCTTTAGCACAAACGCGTTTATTGGGAAAAAATAAACATTTTCTCCACTGTACCTGGATTCTTGTCAGATTCAAAACTGTTTGCCACTCAAATTATAAAGAATTTCGAGAATATTCAATACATTGCTATTTTTGTTCATATTTCTTACAAGCGTAACGTGATCAAAGACGTGCTGTAATGTTAAATACAGTCAACTATGTATTTAGCGGCTGTAGCATACATGGAATCACATTAAAATAACTGCGTAACGCAGGATAAAAATAGCACAGAAAGCTCATGAATGTACCGTATTAAAGTGTATACTGCATTTAGAAACCGCCTTTATAAGAGGGTACTTATGTGCATTGTGTTGAATGTGTTAATAATACACATTTCACTGTACGATACATTTGTTAAACATGTGTGTGGTCTCACATTATCAAAACCGTAGTAAATCATCGGTTATTATGACTTGTTAGATTGTCTTAAAATGTCAAATTAGCCACAAGTAGGTAACCTCGTGGCATCATCAAACGCTGATGATATAATGAAAATGTGTCTATATTTTCTAATGAACTGTCCGCTACAAGGGCCCGTTTCATAAACGTCTTACGACAAAAACGGTCGTAAGTAAAAACTTTAAAATACATTTAATTTCTGATTTCTCTATCTAATCCTGTCTTGTGATATCTCTCGGGAATCGTCTTTTTAAGATGATTCCACAGAGTTGACACAAGACAGGATTAAATGGAGAAATATATAATAATTGAGACTTTTATAATCTAACTTACGACACCAGTATAGTCTTCATTTACAAACAGTGTACCTGTGAGGATTACACTTGTCCTATGCAAGCAGTATATCTCCTGATCAGAGGGCTCCTTAATGAGCCCTCTGATCCGGGTCTACACTGTTTGTCAATTTTAAATATATTGTTAAAATCATCCCTAAATAGTCAAAAATAGAATAGACGTATTTTGAAATTGGAATTGTCCATTTAAAGTTTCAGGGGTGAATGAGTTAAACGAAACGAAACATAAACACAATGCAATAAGATACTAAACATGTCGGTTTCTGGACACGGGAAGTGTGAAAGGTTTAATAAAATATTAGTGACAGTTTAGAGCCAGATCAGACGCCGGATGACCCGACGTCTGATCTGGCTCCAAACTGTGTGGAAGGGAAATAGTTATGTCAATATAAGCACGTTATTGGGTGGTGGGATACAGTGGAGAATCTGTTATTCTTTCCCGTTTAAACGCAAACGTACGCAAACGCAAAGCACTAAAACGTAGAAAAGAACAACTTTTGGGCAATTCTGATATTTCATGTTTGTCTTGGTGGCAAACAGTTTGGAGCCTGATCAGACGCCGGGTTACCCGGCGTCAGATCTGGCTCCAAACTGTTTGCAGTGAAAATAATAGTTTTAGCGTAAACGCGTTTATTGGGAAAGAATAACACATTCTCCACTGCACATGTACTTTCATTGCAAACAGTTTGGGACCAGATCAGACTCCAAATTGTTTGTTTTCCAGATTGAAATAAAACAGTTATGATTTTCTGTCACCTGTCATGTTGACAATTCATTGCATTGCTTCTGCGTTTTTGTTTGGTTTAACCAGTTCACTCTCAATGACGCCTTAACCCTTTACCCCATAGAAGCGACTTTTAGCGAATCTGATTTATTCATCCGCTGAAGAAAATAGTTCCAATTTAAGAATTTAATATATATTATAGGGAACATTTTCAATATATTCTAGCACAGGATAGCTTAAAGCAGGCTGAAAGTAAAGCAGAATGCGCCTTAAGCGCATTCTGCTTTACTTTCAACCTGCTTTAAGTAGTAACCAATTTCAATTCTAGAAATAGGCTATTATGTAAAGGGTTAAAGCGTGTTTGCAAACAGTTTGGGCCCTGATCAGACGCCGGTTAATGCGGCGTCTGATTTGGATTCAAGCTATTAATCACGTGTCATTATATTCATTCTACACATTCTCCACTGTATATATCAACCGTCTTCTTTTAAAAAAAGAACTATTTGATAAAAATTACTTCAGTAAGTTTTGTTTCTTTTTGGTAAAACCATGACTCATTTCGTCGATAAGATCATTAAAATATTATTTTCACAGGGTTTTCCAAAGTTCGAAATTGCTTAATAACGTTGATTAATGGGCTTGGGTCTCTAACATATGTATGTGTGGATGTTGCAATGAGCTCCCTTTAAATGCTTGCAGGACCCGAACAGTCCAGTATACCGTAGATATGTAACAGTCAATCTGTGTAATCAGTCATCACATAAAATGACTGAAAATTTTAGTCATTTCGTGAAATGACTGTTTCACTTAGTAATTTCACGAAATACCTAAAATTTTCAGTCATTTCATGAAATCACTGAAAAACACATTCAGTCATTTCATGAAATAACTGAATATATTTAGCTTTGACGTAACGTAAAAAGCTCATGCCCCCTTTGAAATATGCTCACATGACCGTTCATTTTGCCTTTCAAAGCATGTTAAGATTTAGTACATTACTAATGTTATATATCAAAATGAACGTCCAAGATTACTGAATGTCATGATGCATTCATATTTTAGAAATAAACAAAACGTAATTAAAATGAGTCGTCATTACTAGTAATGATCAGTAAAAAATCAAATGTCCCATGTTACATTTTCATACAGCTGTTTGTGATGAAACGTATGTGTTCCGTTCAAACGCGGGTAATTGCATATATTTCATCTGCAGCGTTGGTGGAACATCGTTTCCAGATATAAGCACACAATTATTTTAAAATTCTACAATAATGGAAGACAAAATGGAGGATAAATCAAAGTAAGAGAATTTGCCCCATGCTCCAAAAAATTGTAAGCACTGTTTTCAATCAAATATCTGACATATAAATAATTTATATTAGTTCATTATTTCTTGTTGGCAAAATACACTTTTTGTCCTGTTTTGAAATATAGTGTCGTTTTACCAAAAGCGCTTCAGATATTTCTGTAATCTGTGAAATGGATTGTCCATTCAAATGTCCCAAAGTAAGAAAACAACGTCATATTTACTTATTCCGAAAAACTGGCGCTGTTTTATTCAAATAATAATGAATTTTAGCCAAAAAATAGTCTGATAGGAAAAATACACTTTTTCTTGCGATTATTTTGATATATAAATTATTGTACTTTTCAATTTACTAATTTGTAATTTACCAAACAAATTGTCCCTAAGAAATGTCCCAGACGCTGGTTTATATTGTGTAACGTTGAAGTTCGAATAATTAGACAACGTTTAAACATTTTTCGAGTGTGTTTGTTTGTGTTTGTTTATATCTAAAAGAAATTTGCAGCTTTAAAAAAGAAACTTCCGTATAAATTGAAAAAGAAACAAACTGATATATTTGTAAAGAAAAGACCATCGCCGTGTCTCTACAGAACATACGAAAGAACGCGTGTAAAAATATAAATAACAACAGTTTTTTTATTGACTAGCTCTACGTACAACTCTAGATCCAACTTCGAGTGAATTTAAAATTATAAAACGTAGCAGCGCAAACAAATATACGGTACCACATTGAAATTGCCGCATACTGGTCTGTATGGGCCAGAAACATGGCGCGTACCCATGAATTGTAAAGAATGTAGACCTTGATCAGACGCCGCATATTCATACAGATGTTGACCTGAGCCTAGCCTGATTGTAATATCCTATCCTGTACTTTAAATAAAATAGATGGACTCATCTACTGTATGCGCAACTGCTTACAGTCAACAAACCCAACCCTGCTTTCCTCTTTTATTTCTTCAAAGTCTCGACAGCATTTTCATTTTCCCCTCCTCAAACACATTGAATATGACAGATGTACCTACTTGGGGACGTGGGGGAAAACCAACCCTACCGATGTAGCCAATATTGATTTTTAATGGAGAAACTGATGTCATAATTGACGTCACCAGTATTTGTTATATTTACGTCATCAGTGAAAAAACCACGATAAATGGTACATGTATAGACGGTTCATTAGCCTGGTAGATCTATACTAGTGCAACTGTATTTAAACGTCATGTGTAACGCGGTGGGGCATGAGCTTTTGACGTTACGTCTTTATGTATTTAAAGTGATGACAGTGTCTAATAATTACAAACTACACTATACAAATAATCAAATATTGCATGTTTATTAAATGTAATACAAATCAAGTCTCGTAAATCATAAAAAACTATGTGCAATGTTTCTGAAATAAACAGAGTAGACCATTTCATGTGAAAAAAAGCAAACAGTACACACCTTGACTTACAGTGGATAATCTGTTATTCTGACGTCATTGGTGACGTCATACAGTGGAGAATCTGTTATTCTTTCCCATTTAAACGCAAACGTACGCAAACGCAAAGCGCTAAAACGTAGAAAATAACAACTTTTAGACAATTCTGATAATTCATGTTTATCTTGGTGGCAAACAGTTTGGAGCCTGATCAGACGCCGGGTTACCCGGCGTCTGATCTGGCTCCAAACTGTTTGCACTGCAAATGATAGTTTTAGCGTAAACGCGTTTATTGGGAAAGAATAAAAGATTATCCACTGTAACAATATTAACACGTCTCATCAGGGGTTTGAAGTGTTAATATTGTTAAGTGGCTTCTTTATAGAGGTCGTCCAATACGCTATCCCTATCCACTTTACGCGTTTCTTAAGCGTTTCTAACGCGTTTATTATCCGTTTCGTTTAACGCGTTTCCTAGGAATAGCGTAATTACCACTGTAACAAATGAATTATACAGTAAACAATATGTAACAGATATATACACTATGGGCTATAATGTATAGTCTATCTTATTTCAAAATCAGATTAATTGTAAACAACTCAATCCAAACTTAGTCCTTCTGTCGAACGCGACTTGGCATTCATCTACACACATCTGTAAACAGTTTGGATCCCGCGACTTGGCATTCATCTACAAACATCTGTAAACAGTTTGGATCCCGCGACTTGGCATTCATCTACAAACATCTGTAAACAGTTTGGATCCTGCGACTTGGCATTCATCTACAAACATCTGTAAACAGTTTGGATCCCGCGACTTGGCATCCGTCTACAAACATCTGTAAACAGTTTGGATCCCGCGACTAGGCATTCATCTACACACATCTGTAAACAGTTTGGATCCCGCCACTTGGCATTCATTTACAAACATATGTAAACAGTTTGGATCCTGCGACTTGGCATTCATCTACAAACATCTGTAAACAGTTTGGATCCCGCGACTTGGCATTCATCTACAAACATCTGTAAACAGTTTGGATCCCGCGACTTGGCATTCATCTACAAACATCTGTAAACAGTTTGGATCCCGCGACTTGGCATTCATCTACAAACATCTGTAAACAGTTTGGATCCTGCGACTTGGCATTCATCTACAAACATCTGTAAACAGTTTGGATCCCGCGACTTGGCATTCATCTACAAACATCTGTAAACAGTTTGGATCCTGCGACTTGGCATTCATCTACAAACATCTGTAAACAGTTTGGATCCCGCGACTTGGCATTCATCTACAAACATCTGTAAACAGTATGGATCCCGATGAGGCAACGAGTAACTCAGCGTCTATCAGGGTCAAAATAGTAAGTGTGTATGTTTCATTTAAATCAAATTACATCATAATTAAATGAACATATAATTCTGACGACAATTTTGAAACTGGCGATTGCATGATTGGTAAAGGGATGGTGTAGATGTATTGAAATATTTCGTAGCACAGTATAGCCTCTCTATTACGACCATTAAATTGCGTTGATAATTAGGGGTTTACGACAGTTGACTGCTTAAAGCAAGGTGACAGTAAAACAGAAAGCTCCTATAGGAGCTTTCTGTTTAACTGTTACCGTGCTTTAAGCTGTCACCTGTGTTTTACCGGGGTATATAATCAATTAGCCGTCGTTTTAGTGGTCGTAATAGTAAGGCTGTAGCTCGGAGGTTAATTGCAACTACAGTACTCTAGTACTGTAAAAGATACACATCCTTGACTTACGACAATCAATTAATCAAGTTTTCCCTAGGCTGTTTTTAACTTTTTACCCCCTCGATAGCTAGAGTGGTGACATGAATTTTGAACCTGTTTGGATTAATTAGTGTATGTGTATCTTTCTGTCTGTCTGTTTCTGTCTGTCTGTTTGTCTGTCTGTCTGTCTGTCTGATTGTCTGAAGGTCTGCAATCGGTCACTGGCATACCCGTACTTTTTCTTAGATGAGTCCCAATGCACTATTTTTCCAGTTAAAACGCAAATAAAAAACAGTGCAATAAAACTTACAAAACTACTATTTTTAATTTCTGACGATCCGTTTTAATCTGAGTGGCAAACGGATTGAAGCCTGATCAGACGCCGGGTAACCCGGCATCTGATCAGGCTTCAAACCGTTTGCCACGGACAGCATTGTTTTAGCATTATCAAGAAGCTTTTTGGGAACGAATAACGTCTTCTCCACTGTACAATGTGTATGTTATTTTAGTGTAATACGATCCAAAACAAGTGAAAACAACAAATATGTACCCATCACCTAAAGGCTAAGACAGTGTTTATCTGTAACCCCCGAAAAGTGTTTTCGAAAAACTACCATCGACTCTCGATATCTAAAGCAGTTTGTTAGTCGAACATATCCGTATTTCAACGATAAAACGTGGCATTTTAACGTTGAAATACGAGTATTTTTGACTGAAGACAATTCCAGTTATCGCACTGCAATGGCAAAAATAATGACAACTTCGAATTAAGTTAGTTCGAGATATGGGAAATTGGCTGTATCTAAGCTTACTGATGATATCTTAAGTTGTTTTGACATACGTCGTAACTTGAGTATGACGCTCAAGTCAATTAGATCTCGCAGCATGATTTGAGTGATAAAATTTGAAAGTTATCATCAACTTCAAGGGCGGATCTGTTGTCCAATTTGAAACTAGTTATTATTATTTCGTTAACGTCCGTCTATGGGCTAATTGGACGCCCCAGAGAGAGGGGAGTGGATACAGAAACCCCGGACTAAATGTCATGCCCTAGTCTTATTATCGACAGAGTTCTCTGGTTCTTTTAACTGTATACCACTGATATAGATCTACCGGACTTCGGTTTTCATAAAGTATCATCCGAAGGTCCGGCGGGGAATCGAACGCACGACCCCTGGCATCGTAGTCGAGTGTGCTACCACTGGACCACGTCCGCCGGTGGTTGGGTTAGACCAATCACAGTCTAAATTCGATATCTCAAAATCGCTTAAGTCGAACATAATCCGCATTTTGGCTAAGCTACGTTTTAACTTTGAAATTCTGTTTTTAAGATGATATGCTTGACTTAAGCGAGCTAGAAATAATAATTTGCAACTGTAGAAATTCGGAGGAAAATTCGCCGGATTTAAGCGAGTTCAACATATCGAAAGTCGACTGTATGTCTATAGCAAAAGGTATGGATCCAGACCAGAAGCCAAGTAACTCATCGTCTGATCAGGCTTCATAGTGTTTGGATAAGGGAAATCATCAAGATTTTTTATAACCTGCCAATTTCTGTGTTATATTTCTCTGCCTATATGTTTTGTCTCCTTTACCTATAGAGCATAGTTCGGTACAGCCCGTCAGTTGACAAGAATAGTCCACCGATTGCTACATACGAAGAGTAACGATATTGACCACAGTTGTACTGCCGTACAGTGGAGAATGTGTTATTCTTTCCCAATAAACGCGTTTACGCTAAAACTATTATTTGCAGTGCAAACAGTTTGGAGCCAGATCAGACGCCGGGTAACCCGGCGTCTGATCAGGCTCCAAACTGTTTGCCACCATGATAAAAATGAAATATCAGAATTGTCCAAAAGTTGTTCTTTTCTACGTTTTAGCGCTTTGCGTTTGCGTACGTTTGCGTTTAAACGGGAAAGAATAACAGATTATCCAACGATATTGACCACAGTTGTACTGTCGTAACTCATTCACTCCTGAAACATGTAATGACCTATTCCTATTTTAAATAAGGTCTAGTCCTTTTATAAATAATTAGGGGTGTTTTTGTCATATATCGCAATATTACAAACAGTATCTGACCCGAGGTCTCCTGCCTCTGGAGCACGATCCAATGGATATTAGCTCCAAATTGTTTATGAATGCCGGCGTCACATTTGTCGTAAATGTATCCATAAACTGTGTCTCTTTTGCGATAAAATATTTAATTATATTTACAAGTACAGATCAACACTTCTAACAAACTGGTGTAAAACCCAATACAATTTTTTTCTAATAAAAAATCCAACATAATCATGAGGCAAAATTGAAGAAAAACATGCTCCATTTCATCGCAATCAGTGTAGAACATGATCAGACGTCGCATTGGAAATGCGGCACCGTATGTGGATCTACACGGTTTCAGGGCTTCCATAAGTTGACATAAAAAAATCCTAAGATTTCCAAATTTGCATTTTTCAAGTGCGATTTTAGGAACCGTACCTTTACCCCATCGCCAGTGTCTAGTTTTGTTGACACGTGGCTGCTTAAAGCAGGCTGAAAGTAAAGCAGAATGCGACTTAAGTCGCACTCTGCTTTACTTTCAGCCTACTTTAAGCTACCATGTACTAGAAAAAAATTCCGAAGATTTAGGAAAAATCCGGAGAAATGGCAGCCCTGCGGTTTGCAATGCCAGCTATAATAGATGTTCATGTAATACACCTCACGTCGTTTATATTTCTAACAAATACATGTATACACGTGTCTATATGTTTGAGTTACATTATCTTTTCACACAGCCCTCAACTTGAATCATTGCTCCGCTCCTGAACCTCTAACTATAACCCTTGATCTGCCCTTGCACAATAACAGTTAAGGTATCTCAACTTGAATCAAGTCAAATGTCTAACTTTCGCAGTTTCGATTGATCTAGTAATTTTTCAATTACCGTCAAACACAAACGACCAGATTCAATGGCCAAACAGAAGACACATAGCTTACCTTGGCTTTAGAAATGCAAATATTTGATTAAAGATATTTAAACAGTGTCATATAATATACGTTTCAATACTTAAAATGCCATTGATCTCAAGATTTATTTTTACATTGACACTCCTTTAAAGTTTAGAAAGTAGTTCGTCCATTCAAGGAGTACGTTTTAGTCTAACCCCATTCACTGGCATGACGTCACAAATTTTAAACAATTATCGTCTGCTATTATTTCTCAAAAATTTAAAAATTTAGGTATTTTGACTTGAGAAATGTTGAAAAGAGTGGCACACAGTATAGATCACGATCAGATGCCGCGTTACGCGGCGTCTGATCAGGATCTATAATGTTTGCAAATAACTATTGTACTCGGTGTAAGGCAATGAAGGGGTTTACCTTGAAACGGACACAGTCTCGTGACAGTAAAAATATTCTGGTTTAATTGACAGCCCTGCGCCTACAGCAACTACAGTGCTCCCTCTCTACAACGGCACTCCCTACAACGACTCCCTCCTTACAATGACATTTACCTCTATTCCCCAAACGGAACAATGATGTCTAACGCTTTTACTGCTGTAATATCGTCTGCTAAAACTTGTCGTCTACTGTTTTTCTCAAGTTACATAATGGACATTTTGACAAGAAAAAACAACTTAATAACAAGTGATAAATAGCTTGAATCCAGATCAGACGCCGCGTTATGCGGCGTCTGATCTGGATTCAAGTTGTTTGCAAATGTAGCCAATTTCCCTCCCTATAACGACTCCTTCCGAACAACGCACACATTTGGTCTCCGATTGAGTGTCGTTGTAGAGAGGGAGTGCTGTAATAACTAATATAGTAAAACGTATAGTAAAAGTCCTCCACCTTGGTCATTGATGAATATGAAGGCTTATTTTCGGAGGTGTTCAAAATGTATGTGGCGCCGTTTTACTTTTTATTCCAATTTTGTGATATCACCAATTCGAGTATGTGATATTAGTATTTGAAATAAGTTATACATTTATTTGAATTAGAGATATCGCTTGAGAAAATTCATATCTGATATCTCGCATTCACCAAATACAGTGGATAATCTGTTATTCTTTCCCGTTTAAACGCAAACGTACACAAACGCAAAGCACTAAAACGTAGAAAAGAACACCTTTTAGACAATTCTGATAATTCATGTTTATCTTTGTGGCAAACAGTTTGGAGCCTGATCAGACGCCGGGTTACCCGGCGTCTGATCTGGCTCCAAACTGTTTGCACTGTAAATAATAGTTTTAGCGTAAACGCGTTTATTGGGAAAGAATAACACATTCTCCACTGTAGGTGATATATTACTAATTCAAATAGGTGACGTCACTGATTCGAATGGGTTGTATATTACAAGTTCGAATAGGCGATATCAATTTAAAACTACAATAGGTGATAGAACTCGATCGAGTGAGTGATATCACTAATTCGAATAGGTGGTATCATTTATTGAAACTAATGAGTGATATTTCAAACAGGGGATACCAACCATTCGATTGAGAGATATCACCTACTAATATTCGAATTAGTGATATCACCTACTAATATTCGAATTAGTGATATCACCTACTAATATTCGAATTAGTGATATCACCTACTAATATTCGAATTAGTGATATCACCTATTTGCTTTTAAATCTTAAGGGATATCACTTATTTGAATTAGTGATAGCACTGATTTGAATGGGCGATACAACTCATTTGAATGGGTTAAAATGTATATCACCTGTTTGTTTAAGAAATGAACTGATTTGATTTGTTCCCAGTTTAAGCGAATTAAACGACAGAACATGATTGGCAAATTTGCAGATCATTTTCTGTCGTTTATTTCGCTTAAGGATGTCGGCCTGTCTTTTTGAGCATTATGAAATTTCCGAAAAATTTTACGAACTCTTTTTCAAAAAAATGGTAAGAACTCATTTTTGGTGAATGCATACAGTAATAAAACACTATTTTCCCGGGAAAAAATTGGATTTTCGTTCCGGAAGGGACTTTTTAAGTTTTATGTCCTATTCGTAGTTAACAGCATACACTGTTTTCATAGGTAGGTTGTATTTTGTTACATCCGATTTCATTTCAATTTCTCAGAATATAAGCATGACATTTTCATGGTAGTACAGTTTTAGTATAAATTATAGATAACTCAATAGATACAATGACATTTTTTGGAGAAAAAAATATTTTGGGTAAAAGTACACAAAAAATTGAATTTTGTTTTTAGATAAAATGATCTATATCTTTTTTAAAAGATACGGGACCCTGTGTTTTTATTTGCTATTTCTCTAAAACTTTTTGTTTGCAAGGCTAAAAACAACAACAACAAAATTTGGTATTTAGTTTGCTACAATTTGTAGGGCAATTTTCACAGTGCCTTATTCTCCCATTATAAAAAAGTGGATGGGGTAAATTTTACTCCTTTCTGGTGAAATCAAATATTTTTATTTTGGATCTTGAAAAAACATTATTTTCAGGGTTTATTCTTACTATGGTAATATAAATTAGGATACTTTTGGTACAAATAGATTGTTTAAATAAAGATCGAAAAACCGTAGTATAAAAAAGTATAGGAGTTTTTATGAAGCTTCAATTTTAGGGGGGGGTAGCCTTGAAAAGTCTCAAATTGTGAAAAAGAAAGGTCCGGTACCCCCACTTTTTTCACCAGTTTTGTCATAGAAACTAATTTTACTATCAGTATGCAAAGTTTGAAGAATTTGGTATTTACTTTACCAAGGTGCACCTACCCCCTTAAACGAAAAAAAAGTTCAGTCCATTATATTTACATTATATAGTTGCTGTAATCTCTAATATTAAAAGAACATTTTATTAGTACAGTGGAGAATGTGTTATTCTTTCCCAATAAACGCGTTTACGCTAAAACTATTATTTACAATACAAACAGTTTGGAGCCAGATCAGACGCCGGGTAACCCGGCGTCTGATCAGGCTCCAAACTGTTTGCCACAAAGATAAACATGAATTATCAGAATTGTCTAAAAGTTATTCTTTTCTACGTTTTAGTGCTTTGCGTTTGCGTACGTTTGCGTTTAAACGGGAAAGAATAACAGATTCTCCACTGTATGCACATATGTTTAACCCATATTAAAGGTTGTTAACACGAATAATGTCACATTATGTACCCTGACAGGAACAGCCATAACCGCATTACTGAAGCAACGCAACAAAATGATTCGCGGCGAGCAGACCCATACGCCCTGCTACCCCTGCGAAAGCTATCCACAAGTCCCGCCCTCTCGAGAAATTGCGCCCATGCGAATTAAACGTCATTTTTTTCAGTGGAATTGGATGGGGAGAATGTAAATAAATGGGGTATACATGTATATGGAATCAACCTGCTGGTTCTTTTGTATGCCGGTGTAAAGCACCGATGCATGGAAACTCGGATTAAAGTCTCATCCTAAGAACGATTCGTATTTTTATTTGGTGCAGCGGTGGGACGAAACAGCGACCCCTGTCTTGCTAGTCCAATACGTTACCGTCAGATCACCGTTTCTAACGGTAACGCGTTAGTAGCCAATACAACGAACCCGCCGCTTGATTGCATGATTTTGTTGTTGTTTCTCAGAAGGATTTATTGTCGGATTTATCTGACCTGTCAGAGTTATTTTCAGAACAGAATAGTTAATAATGGTAAATAGGTAAGCAAGGCAACATCGGATCTATATAGTCGTACACTTTCCTACTTGAGATAAGCTTGATCCTCGTGCAGCACGAGCCAGCTGCGTTAATTTTACTGATATGTTATTCATTCTCAATAAACGAGTTTATGCTAAAAACTAGTATGTCCATTGCAAACAGGTTGGAGCCAGATCAGACGCCGGGTAACCCGGCGCCTGATCAGGCTCCAATCTGTTCGCCACCAAGATTAAAAAGATAAAATTCATCTGCTACAGTTTAGTGCATTGTGTTTACGTTTATTCGGGAAATAATAATGTCTTCTCTACTGTACATTACGCACAATAAATACAGCTGTCCGTACCCCTGGCTGACTGTACGGAAATCAACGAGTACGGTGATCATCCCTTTTAAATTTTTAGAATGTTCCAATCTAAAAATAACTCTGACAGGTCAGAAGAAAAATCTAATACGTCCGCTCAGTACCATGTATTAGTGTTTTCTTCTGACTTGACCGAGTTATTTTTAGAATGGAACATTCTAAACTTTTAAAAGGAATGAGCACCGTACTCGATAATTTCCCTACAGCCAGCTAGAGATACGGATCTAGCTGTATTTATTTGCGTAATGTACAGTAAAGAAGACATTTTTCTTTCCCGTTTAAACGCAAACCCAATGTACTAAATTGTGGAAACTTATTTTTAGAAATTTTAACTACATTTTTAATCTGAATAGCAAACAGGTTGGAACCTGATCGTCTGATCTTGACCCAAACTGTTTGCAACGGAAATATTAGTTTTAGCGTATATGCGTTTATTGGGAAAGAACAATATTTCAGTAAAGTTAGTGCAGCGGTCTCGTGCTGCACGAGGATCATGCTTATCCAAAGTAGGAAAGTGTACGATTATATATTCGATGTTACGTTGCTTACCTATATACCATTATTGACTATTCTGTTCTAAAAATAACTCGGACAAGTCAGAAAATCGGATAATAATCCCAATCCTTGCAGCTCCGGTCAACATCGGCTCATTATTGTGGGGACGTATTAGTGTTTTCTTCTGACCTGTCAGAGTTATTTTTAGATTGGAACATTCAAAAACTTTAAAAGGGATGAGTTTTCTCTACACCCAGTTAGAGATACGGATAGCTGTAATTTTTGTGCGTAATGTACAGTAGAGGATACATTATTCTTTCCCGTTTAAACGCAAACGTAATGCACTAAACTATGGAAATTTACTTTTAGAATTTTAACTATATTTTTAATCTAAGTAGCAAACAGGTTGGGGCCTGATCAGACGCCGGGTAACCCGGCGTCTGATCTGGCTCCAACCTGTTTGCAATGGAAATAATAGTTTTAGTATATAAATGCGTTTATTGGGAAAGAATATAATATTAGTAAAGTTAGCGCAGCGGTCTCGTGCTGCACGAGGATCATACTTAAGTGTACGATTACATCAGGTCAGAAAAATCAGACAATACTTGATGGTATAAAAAATTGGCCGATTTTATTGACTTGGCAGGGCGGAGTGTCGATGCGGACCTTTGCATTTCAACTTCGGGGGCGGCAGCACACTCTTTTATTATCGGAAATTACAGTTGTCGGCTGCCGTTTATTTCTCAACATTACACTGATATTGGTGGACATTTCGACAGAAAGAATATAATGAACAAAGACAAACAGCTTGAATCCAGATCAGACGCCGCGTTACGCGGCCTCTGATCTGTATTCAAGCTGTTTGCAAATCTAAGCTCAGTCTTAATTTTCGCTCCCTATAACAACTCCCTCCGAACAATACACGCAATATTTGTCTCCCATTGAGTGTTATTGTAGAGAGGTAATATTGTATGTATATACCATTTTCACGTGGATATGGATGCACGCATAAATTGTGTATCTCCATGTTGAAAGTATCGGACAGTAACGATATAATTCGGAAATATATCTATCACCCCTAAAACAAAAAGTAGATTAGTTTACCTTTGCCGAAGGTAAGCTCCGCCCTGCCAGGTGAACAAAATCGGTCTATATGGGTGTTTTAAGGTCAGTATCGACCTATTATGGTAGGGTCGTCCGACTAATTACAGGTTGAGGATGACCTCAGAAACCTTTTTTCAACTGTTTCAGATACATATCGGCAACTGGGTAGAACCACCGACCTTCCGCATGCCTGCTGGAAGATGTTCCAATCTGGAAAAACCCGAGCTGCTCAGACCGGGATTCGAACCCAAAGTGTTGAGAAGCTTAGTGACTATAACCACCTAACCACGAAAGTCCCACAGATGGTATGAATCTGAGATCTAAATCACTCTTTTGATTGGTCGGATTTGAACAGAATATCAAATCTGACCAACCAAAATGGTTTATAACGATAAGTTTTAATCAAAAGCCTTAACACTGGCTATAAGTCTTGCACTAGTACACATGGGCCTTTTATACTTGGAGCATGCCTTTCTTTTGTCAAGACCATTTCGACGATGCCAACAATTTTGTCCTGTGACCTTGACCTTGACTTTGTACTTCTTTTGCAAAACCTTTAAATGCATACTAGTATAACATTAGAACCAATAGTTTAGGGCTTCCATACTTGGTGTGTATCTTTCTTGTGTTAAGGTTCATGTAACGTCCATGTACGAGAAAACAATACCCAAATTTGAAAAGTTGCAATACTCAATAACTATACCACATTGGCTAAAAATATTTTCACCCAGCATAAATAATTAGTCAATGAAAAGGAGCATGCCTAAATTTTCATTAATATAAGTGTACTTGTGATGTCAGAAGATCCAAAAGTAACGAACTTGGAGTGAAAATAGCCTCTTCAGCAGAATATATCAAATCACTTAATGGCACGTATTTTCGGAAATCTGGTAGAATACATACAAAGAACCCATTACATACTGGGTACTCCTACACAGAATGTCTTACAAAAGTCAGAAAAAAACCTTGTAATTGGCCCTTAGAATACCCCATGATTGATTCAAGGGCAGCCATTTGCATTTTACAAATTTGTAGAAGTTTGCTAACATTTAAAGTCCATTTACTCCAAATGTACAAAACCGATTGACAATTGTTATATACGTGCGGACAGAGCAAAGAACAAGCAATATGATTGATGGAATGTCACCCACCCGAATCACTGCAGTTAGACAATATATCCGTTCAATTATATCAATGTCACCGAAATATGTCATTTGTCGACTTTTCCGATTAATCCGCATTTTCTCATTTTTTAATATCCATATTTTCAACTTTTATTTCAGTACACTATTGTTGTTTGATACATAAACAATAAAATAAGTGCATTGCGCATTACTTTCGATCACAAATTTCTCCGAATGTCACGATTCTTCAGCGGATTACTTGTCACGAAAGTAATTTCATCCCTGTACAGCTGACCTTTGTTTCAGGAAAATCAAGAGTTTGTCCCTTTAAATCACCTTTTTACACCCATTCAAGTATTCCACATCTTTCCGGCTATTGTAATGTTGATTAATATTTCACTTTGCATTGCGATCTCTATTATATAAAAGCTTACATTGTTGTGAAACTATTCAAGCCTTTGGCAGGTACAGGGGTAAATGCTCATGTACAGTGGAGAATGTGTTATTCTTTCCCAATAAACGCGTTTACGCTAAAACTATTATTTGCAGTGCAAACAGTTTGGAGCCAGATCAGACGCCGGGTAACCCGGCGTCTGATCAGGCTCCAAACTGTTTGCCACCACGATAAACATGAAATACCAGAATTGTCCAAAAGTTGTTATTTTCTACGTTTTAGTGCTTTGCGTTTGCGTACGTTTGCGTTTAAACGGGAAAGAATAACAGATTCTCCACTGTATATACTATTGCACGATTTGGACAAGGCTTTCTATGGTGTCCTAGTAGGGACACAACCGACGATTTCGTTGGGCAGAGACACACAATTCTTTTTTGTCCTTACTACTTTTTTCCCGTACATTCTGCTTCTGCATTACACACATACACACACATTAAAATACTGTAATAGTTCATGAGTATAATTATGCAACTACCACCCTAACAGCCTTACTTCAGTAGTTGTAAGAATTTAAAAACAATCATAAGGGCACAGATATTTGAAAATTTAGTCAGAAACAATCATATATTAGTTTATCTGATGCTCAATTTGGTTTTCGTTCTAGGGGATCTTGCGTTTTACAGTTAATGGAATACATAGATGATTAGTCACATTACATTGAGGGTGATAGAATTTGGGAAAATATATTGTATATTTAGATTTTGTCAAAGCTTTTGAGAGCATAGTACATAACGTTTTATCGCCAAGTATCAGTATTTGGTATCAGAGGGCCAGTTTTGTCATGGAAACGTGACTTTTGACTGGACGTAGGCAATATGTATCTGTGAAAGGACCCTGGTCTTTTTCGCGGAAAGACATTTTAAGTGGGGTACCCCAGTGAAGTGTCCTGGGACCCATATTATTCATATGTTTATAATAGATGACCCCTACCCCTGCAGTTACAGTACTGAACCTTATTAAATTAAATTGATAATCGCAAGCGAATTGCCATCGAATTGCCATCGAATTGCCATCGAATCGGGCGCTTCAAAAAACAAATCCTACGTTTGAATATTTTTATGCGAATTTTCCGAAGCGGTTGTGACACAAATGGAATCGAAAAAATTAACGAAGGCATATTTGCGAACATTTGTGAGATACGCCATTCAAGAAAACTTACACGAGGGTGAATTTAGTATTTTGAATCGCAAGCGAATTGCCATCGAATTGCAAGCGAATTGCCATCGAATTGCAAGCGAATAATTTAATAAGGTTCAGTACTGTATACGTAGTATTGTGAAATTATTCGCTTATGGTACCAAACTATACAGCAAAGACATTAAAATTGATATTATCCAGCACGACTTAGATGCCTTACACATAGTCAAAGTGGCTGTTGCGTTTTAATGTGAAAAAGTACAGAACCATACACTTTGGAGGAGACAACCAATATTACAAGTATACTTTGAACTTTGCGGACATTGAGACTGCTAGTGAAAAGGGGGATTTAAGGGAAATATTAGGATTAAAAAGTAAGTAGTCATATAGCTGAAAAAGATAACGAATCCAACAGTGTATTATCCTTAATAATCAGAATGTATGATTACATTTCGAAAAGCTATTTCATATTTTTGTACAAAGCACTCGTCAGATCAATATGGAAACACTATTATCATGTATTATGGTATATATTCTTAAAAGAAGTGTTTAAAAAGTATGTAAGCCTACCAATAAGCGTCTCCTGGATTGTCAACCTTACATGTACCGAAAGATTGGTTTTCAAAAATTGCTTGGTCATCGACGAAGCCGTGGTGATAGGATACAATGTTGAAAAATATTTTAAGAAATAGAGGATATACATATAGAAAGATTTTACCTTAAAAATATTTTTCGAATTAAAAAAACATCATTAAGTTTACAACACTTTTCACAGAGAATTATAAACAACCGGATCTCACTACAGTTTATATAGAATTAAAAATAATAAATTTTGTTGATACATTTATATGCCGGATGAATTATTTTTGTAATCGAAGCTTCAATGTCATAGTCATGTGTGTGTGTACTTCATTGGATTAGAATCAAATATTGCATACTGTTTAATGAATAATTCAGTTGAGAGGGGTCGAAATGGAATATTCTTAATAATTAGAATGACCACACAGCATCTGGAAACAAACATTTACTTGATGCGCATTTAAAATGATGTTTCAAAAGGAACTAGTAACCACTGTTCCCTCCATTTTACGGATACATTGCAGAATACGTCCCCTCATTGATTTTACGTAACGTTTCAAATACGTTGCCATTCCAACCAAAATGCACTTGGAGGTCATTATGGTATAAATTTGATGATTTGATCCGACCTTGTTATCAAATACATCCGATATGTGTTCTATGGGGCTCATGTCCGACGATAAAACAGGCCAAGGCAGAACGTTAATGTATTTCAGCAAGAAATTGTGTGGTGATACGCGCCGTGTGATGCTTTATACATGTATTGTCAAGCTGAAAATGCCAGGTCCTTCCTTTCTTTTGCATGATTCGAATCACTGTGCTATTTAAAACATTGATGTAACGCTGAGCATTGGCATTTTATTGAATAATAACCAAGTCAATTTCCAGAGTTCCAATTTTCCCAAACCAGACCATAGAGCTGCCACCACCCATTATGTCTCTCTCAAACATATCGTTCTCCACGGTCACTCCTTTTTGCGCATTGGGGCGAGCGGACCGTGGCGAGAGATTCTCTTGTCTTCGCGGTAATGAATGTAGCGCTGTTTACAGTGAAACACCTGTATCTGCGCACGTGCAAAGTAAGGAACACGTTGGCAAGCTTAGACGCATAAAGAGACCTGAGATTTGAATAGCAATTGTGTAATCGTTATACGCAATGAAGTCATTATAATCATGTATGTATCTTGCAACATGCGTTAAAAAACAGTTATAGAAGAATTCTAGGAAGAGGATGGGGCTATAAAGAAGCAGATCCTCCCGCGAGAGCCCAACAACGATTCTCAATGTATTCTCAAGGTATAATTCAGTTAAAAAAGGATGAAAAAATAATACAGCCTGCATATTTATACATGTAATAATGTTTGACAGAGGCTCGTGTTGCCCACCATACTTTGGAAAAAATAAGTAGTCCCCCATTGCAAAATAGTGTTGTCCTTGAAAATTGTCAAATATTCCATGACTTCTTCTGTTGTTATTTGAGTGGATTTCGTCAGAATTTTGGTAAAGCATATTCTTCAATATAGAGGAAGATTTGTTGAATTTCAGTACAGAAAATTTGCTTCACATTTTGGTGCAAATCCAAACATATTGTTCAAAATGAAGATACACAGTTTTCCTTTCAAATTGTAAGCTATCTCATAAGCTTGTTCATTTCAATACGAACATTTTGATATGAAATTATGCAACATTGCTCCATAAATGACCAAAATATCACCTTTCAAAAATGCACCAAAAACCACTATACATGAACCTTAACACTTTTCCAACCATACCAATGTTCATACCGTGTGACCTTGGGCTTGATCTTTGACCTACTTTTTCTAATAAGCATTACATTACCGAACATGCTGCTGGCTGGAGGCATTTGCCTTTCTCAAACACTTTGCTTGTTCTAATTGATTTAGCCTAATAACAATCGCCATTACTTTCACCATGACCTACATGCACTGGTGGTCTTTGTAGGATTATGCAGATTATACAACCTGTACCGCTCGGTTCAGAGGCGGTGTGCGGAACCAGCAGCGGTTTATTTCCGCACAAATGAAGCGACGGATTATCTTGTCTTTGATCCTGTCAATGTAATAAGGGATGATACAGGCAATTAGGAGTCTGTTTCGCCATTGAGCTTCTATATCTTACCGATTTAACCCCTTCACGGCCAAAACGTCATTATTTTTTGAACATTTTTCGACTGTTTTATATATCAAATTTAAATTTTATGTATTTTTGACTTAAGAGTATTGAAACGAGTGTCAAATAGTTTGGATCCTGATCAGACGCCGCGTTACGCGGCGTCTGATCAGGATCCAAACTGTTTGCAAATACATATTGTACTCGTGTTAATGTAAAGAAGGGGTTAACCCTAAACCGACCCAGTCAAACAAGAGAGGACTTAGGTCTCGTGACCATAGGATCCTCGTACAGTGGTCAATGGATGGTTCAAGTTCTTTCTACGCGCTTGTTATTAATGGGAGGCCCTGCTGTGAGACTTTGGCCGAGTAACCTGAATTGGTCAATATAGTAGTAAAAGCGGACGGCAGGGGCGGAGCGGAGCTTTAACTCTTTTCACCCCCAAATTCTATTGTGAGTTTTTCATCCCTTCAAAACCATATTGTCGTCTGTTTCAATATTGTTGTTTGCGATATCGTTTCAAAAGTTAGATTAAAGGCAGTATGACTTAAAAAGTATTGAAACTAGTGTCAAATAGTTTAGATCCTGATCAGACGCCGCGTAGCGCGGTGTCTGATCAGGATCTAAATTATTTGTCGTTGATTTCCAGTGAAAGGGTCAATGTACAATGTGGAGGAGGTTTTTAACTAATAAAAACGTTTGTGCAAACAGTTACATATCTATTTAAAACAATTAGAAGCCTGATAAGACACCGGGTAACTCGGCGTCTTACCTGACTCCAGACTGTCATTTTCTTCACTGTATATTGGCATTGCGTTAGGGTTTAGTTTCAATCTCATTCCAGGTATCAGCCAGGGCACATTAACCCCTTCACTGCCTTGTCCCAAACGTTCTAGTTATTTGCAAATAGTTTCGATCCTGATCAGACGCCGCGTGACGCGGCGTCTTATCAAGATCAAAACTGTTTGAAATTCATTTCAATACTTCTTTAGTCAATTGATTTGATTTAATTTGTTATGATTTTACGTCGCTTTTAACAGTATTTCAGTCATATCGCGACGTCCAGCTAATTACATGTGGAGGAAGACCCCCAGAGGCCCTTTATGCACTGTTTCAGGCACAAATCGGAAACTGGGTAGAACCACCGACCTTCCGCAAGCCAGCTGGAAGCACAGGTACTTGACACATACTTTATTATCTATGAACACCCCCCCCCCCCCCCCCTTTTAAAATTTTTTTTTTTTTTTTTTACTATACTTCTATTATAGATACAAGGTAAACAGCGCAATTCAACACCTAGTCTTTACTATCGACTTAAGCTGATGCTAAAATAAACTAGATCGCCGATATTCTCTTGTGGTACCCTCGGGAAATGATTAATTTATCAATATCTACTTTTTATGTCATCAAATTCCGTCAAATAACGCCACAGTACGTGAATTATAACGAAAATAAGCATCAAAAAGGTTTTTGGCCTAGGGGCCGTTAGGGCCCGTAAGGCCTTAGTAGGTATACCAACTTCGTCCTTCACGTAGCCGTCACGGCACACAACATTTATGCTGCTAAAACCCAAAAATACTTTTTTCAGAAAAAGCTTGAGGCTTTCTTTTTACCTTATTCATTGAAACGCTACACAATATCATGAGAAAATGGCATCAGGCTGTGGATTTAAACGGATAAATCAAGCTGACTCCGTTTTTATACAGCAGATTGAAGGCTATTCCTATTGCCAATCGCCCATTTACCGCCTACTAGCATAGTCCGCGGTAGAACGACAGCGGAGTGATTCCACGTAAAATAATCCCGAATGTTAAGTAGCCAACGTTAAGCCGACAAGAGTATATTCAGCTTTTTTTTCAGGATCCAAACTGTTTGCTGAGATCGATCTCGTGGACAGAGGTAAATGGTTAATGCTGTGCAATTAAGGTCTGTAAATATAGAACTGTATTTAGAGACGCCGAGGCTTTTCTCTTTCGACAATACGGCACGGGTAGATCGAGTTATTGAATTGTTAAACTTTACACCTTTTCTACAACTGCCAAAATAAGTTCAAACTGTTTACCATAACTCGTAGCTTATTCCTAAATGTCTATGCCATTCAGCCAGTTTATCCTTTTGTTTCTTACACAGGAGACAGCAGACGGCGCGACACAGGGAGATCGAGGCAGCGGATTGACACAACACAATTCTATTTTTAGATCGACCCGTCTGCTATAGAATTGTGTATACGTTTCCCCAATTCTTGTCTAAATTGACCTTATAAAAATG
Organism: Gari tellinella; assembly: GCA_922989275.2. NCBI lineage: Eukaryota > Metazoa > Mollusca > Bivalvia > Cardiida > Psammobiidae > Gari > Gari tellinella. The sequence goes on along the minus strand of OV277868.1, from coordinate 6,572,141 downwards.
ATGTGCGGAAATCTAATCTAATATGATTAAACGAAATCGCCTGATAAATTTGAGTTTGATAAAGTCCACATTTATTTACAGCAGACGAAATGAAGTACAGAATGAGAACACAGGAGGTTATTTTGAGCAGGGTAGCTAGCCAGTGCAGTTATTTTTATACGTAACAGAAAGTTGACAGCTGTCTAATCAACATGTTGTTTTCAAGTTTGGGCAGTAATAGACGGGTCTTTGTCTGACACGTATGACTTGCAAACTGTTTGGATCCTAACTGAACCTGTGTCATACGCAAATACTTTTTCTAATAAAGTAAATTCTTTTACTCTACCCTTCGCCTGTTGTTTTGATCGCTACGGCTGTAATTCATGTTGTACTGTTAAAAAAATTCACATTCACGTAAACGTGTCACAGAACACGGATCCTGATCAGACGCCGAGTTACTCGACGTATGGCCTGGATACCTGCTGTTTGAAACTCAATCATTGCTAAGAAATTTTAAGTGGTTATATTTCATAACGACAAGATTATTAGGTTGTGAAAAACAAACAAAATTGGCAAAGTGCAGTCACGAGGAATGCACTACAGACAACAAACGCAAGAAATAAGCTTCACATTCATATTTTATTTTTTTAAACAGACTATGCCTATACTATATGCTTCATAAAAGATCAACACCAAAACAAATGTTGAATGCAATAAATTATTGATACGTAGATGTCTATAACCCAGTGGAGAAGGCGTTATTCTTTCACAGTTTACCTGTTTAACCTAAAACTATTGGTTCAATTGCAAACAGTTAGTAGCCAGATCAGACGCCTGTTGACGGGCGCCTGATCGCACTACTCACTGTGTTCCGCACTCAAAAGGAAAATATATTTTGTCAGCAATTGTCAATTTCTACGTCTGGGTTTGCGTTTAAACGGAAATAATAACGTATTCTCCACTGTAAACCTTCGCCTGCCTTTCGCAACTATACATTATATAACTTGCAAAACAACATTGATTTGAATCAAATGCCGAGTAACTGAGTTTCGTTTTTCAGTATCATGTTGTTTTACCTATTCAACTTTATTTTGTTGAGGTTTGTGTAATACCAGCAAATATCAGAATTCGGAGCTTTTCGAATGCATGGGGCAAAATATTTTATATAAGCTGTGTGGATCCAGATAAGACGCCGTGTAATGTGACGTTGCATTTGGATCCGAACTGTTAAAACTACACCGTCGAAACAATCTAAGCACCGGTGGGTGATAATTGCAGACGATATTACCTTTAGCGCTCAGAGTTAACACTTTGACTGCTGATCGCGACTTAACTGATTTTTGCAAACAGTTTTGTTCCAGATCAGACGCCGCATTACGCGGCGTCTGAACTGGATCAAAACTGTTTGACACGCGACATTTCTGAACTTAAAAAATGGATCAATCTAAAATTTAACAAACATCGCAGACGACAATTTTGAAGCAGACGATATCACCGCAGTATAAGGGTTAACTATTCACAATGCAACACAGTCGAACCTAGGTGCGAAATTAACGTAGCAAATTTTGATTTTGTCTTCCGGTGCGCAAAACGCCGGGTCCAGACAACTTGAGGTTGTGACTGGCCACTACCGGGGTTCTTCCTCGCCATTTATTTCATTCACTAATAACTATTCCTAATTGATATATGTAATCCAAAAGAAAGCACTCGTCGAAAGCACATTCAAAACCACACCAAATAGCCATATGGCAGAGCAGCACTTTATGATAATCGCGTAACCTTTCCCCTGTTAGATACGCAAATATTATATATATTATTGCAGTATTGTTAAAAAGTGTCAAGCATTAATCAAACATAAGAATCGATTAAGCGATTATCAAGCAGTTTGGATCCTGATTAGAAACCGATTTACGCGGCGTCTAATTGGATCCAAGATGCTGTAAGTTGCTATGACGCGCAAAACAGGTGAAAGATTAACGCCTGATCATTCCACACTAAATTCAATCGAACATATCGTCTGGTACATCCTCAGGGCTAAACCCCTCAAACTCTTCCCCATCACTACTCTCACAGTCACTGTCACTGTTGCTACGGGCTAATTCGTCCTGACTCCCACCCAGACTGTTGCTGATCCCGCACACATGAAATGATTTGATCACAAGTGTCCTATTTGCTGCGATGTGTTGGAACGCACCCTCAACCCATGACACAAGTTCAGCCTTAGAAGCTGTCTTGATGCGTTCCCCGGTGTTTGCAGAATCCCTAGTGGCGTTGCGCATAAAACTAGTCCAGCTCTTCCTCAGCCCCCCCTTGAAAGGCTTGTTGGTGGAAACATACAAGGGTTGGACCTTCGACGTGCAGCCTCCAGGAATCACTGCCGGTACGATGTTGCCATTCCTCATACACTTCTTAACTTTCTCTGTCAGATGAGCTCGGAAACTGCCCATAACAAGCATAGAACGATCCTTCTGGGTAAAAGGTAAGTAGATGTCGGACAGCCATCTCAGCACCAGGGTCTCGTCCATCCACGCCTTCTCCTGAACACACACTATCCATTTTGGTGGGTGAGGTATGTCCAAGGGCCTCTTTCCTTTGAAAATTATCATTGGAGGCAGCATGTCACCGGCTGCAGAGTAGGCAAGCACAATTGTCACGTGACGCTTCTCACTTCCAGTGGTTCTGATTCGTACAGATTTTTGTCCTTTCCTTTCAACTGTCTTACCAGAAACTAAGTCAAAGTACATGGGGGTTTCGTCCATGTTGATAATAAGTCTGTCGTCAAACTCGTCTAGCTCCCGCTGCTGAACAATGAATTCATGGAAGCTGGCAATTTTGGATTCAAGGTCAGCTGGAAGGCGTTGGGCTACTGAGGTCTTTGCGCGTAATACCAGCTCGTGGCGTCTCATGAACTTTTCTGCCCAGGTACGGCTGGCTTTGAACTCCTTGTTCAGAGGCTGTATCAACTCGGCGGCATGCAAAGTCAGCCACTTCCCGCTTCTGCTTCAAAGTGAATGCTTTGTACGCTCCACGTTTTGTTGGTGTTGAGGACGTAAGCAGTGGGTCCGAGTGGTCTTCATTGATGTCTCTGTTGTTTGGGCGTTTGGAAGCTCCCTCTAGCTGGTCTTCTGCTTTCCGTTTCTTTGGCCTCCCAACAGGACGTTTTGGCTGACCCTTTGGAATTGGATTATCCTTCCACGCCTGAAGCAAGGCGTCTTCACTACTCTTAAAACGTTGCACAAACTTATCCATTTTGAACAACAAATATGATTTTCCCATCGTTTTTAAACATTTCTGTCGAGTCCGTAGAGAGTTTCATTGGATAATATCTTGCAGAAGAATTGATTGGATTAATTGATAATTAATCTAGTAGCCAATCAAAAAATAATTTACATACAGATTTCAAATATGCTTATTACAGAGAACACTGACAATATTGGTAAATAAAATAGAACGCCGACAACACTTAACACTTAACAAATAAAACAGACAAACTCACCTACTGTTTTCACAGTTTGGTTACGACAAAGGCCGGTGCCGCTAATCACATCACACTGCGTCATTAGTTACTGCACCTGGGAGAGCTCTTCAATTATGCTGTGATGTTTTCAACACATCAGGTGTAAATCATGTATGTGTTTGTCAAGTATGAATCAGTTTCAGTTTCAGCTTTATTAGCATATCGGCAACAATTTGCCTTTGGCTAATTACATACATATAAAGAACATGGCATAATACAATAAATATGCTTACACAAACACATATATCAAATACAAACACTTCATCCAACAAGATAGATTTTCCATCAGAATTACGAAACAGTTAAAGACTCTAGGGTTTTTTGGCGTAAACTATTTGCCTTCTTGATATAAATTGAAAGCTTATTTATTACATTTCTATTTTTAGAACTAAGCAATGAATTGAATTTTCCTATAGATGGCCAAGAAACATTTCCCAAATATTGTCGACGTAAACTTGCATATTTTGGACAACATAATACAAAATGATATTCTGATTCAACGCAGTTGAAATTACACATCCTGCAAAAACGATCCTTTCTTACAATACCCCTATATCTTCCTGATTCTATTTCTAACGAATGGGACGATAACCATAACCGAGTAAATTGAATTCTGTTAGAGTCATATCTTATTTTATCAAGATATGGCTCGTAACAGAATTCTTTTTTAAATTTGCAATAAAATGACAGTTTGGACATATTTGTTATTGAAGTATTCCATTCTTGTATAAATTGGTCTCTGAATAGAGGGGATACTTTATGGATGCTATTAGCGGACATTTAAGGTGATTATCAGATTTAATTTTAGTTGTCACTTCTTTTAACTGCCAGCTTAATAAAACTTTCAGCGGTATCGGAATGCATCAGAATTTCCGTACTTTCGTTTTGATGTACCGCGGCCGCCATGTTGGTCTTAGAAAACATGTGTGAGGGGAAACAATTTTTCGTTTAGAATATACATGTTACAGATTATTATGTCTTCGGACACCACCTAAAAAGAATTGAAATAATTTATAATGAATTCGGACAGCAAAAAATATAATTATTTTTTTGTGTCCGAACTGTTAGGGTAAATACGGTATTTTCTTTCGTTCATGCCTTGGCTATATATGTGTGAGCCTCCTCAGTGCTGGTGCTCATCCTGGAATTAAAACACAGGACTAATATTAGTAACACCCCAAACTCGACATGCTTAACAATTACCATCTCTCATGGGATCAGTTCAAAATAAATGCAATACAATATAGATCTAATCTATTGCACAGGGCATGTAAGAATCTAAAAATAAGCTCATATTTGAAGTACAGTAACACAAAACACGTTCAATTGTTTTACATATGCAAATTTACACGCAGAGTCGATGAAATATTTATAAAAATGATTAGTATTTAACCAAACACCGCACAACGAGTGTTGTCATGTCATGTTACCCCTGCCATATGTGTATACTATCGAAGTCTCCTTAAGTACTTTCACTTTCGCCACTACACATGGATAGATGCTCATTCGATACACGTGCATTTCACACCCTTACAACAACTACAAGTAATGCATTCTATCAATGCTAACAAAAACTAACCAAATTTCGTTTCCTGAACTGAATCCTGAGTTGTGAAAATGCCTCTACAGTCTTCATTCGACGGATAATTTCTAAAGCGTCCATATTTTCTTTATTTCGTCCAGCCTTCAGATGGCTAATAGATATACAAACCATTTTTCTGATCAGGGTCTCTTTGAAAGTCGTCCCAGCTAATAGATATACAAACCCTTTTTCTGATCAGGGTCACTTTGAAAGTTGTCCCACCTCTCTATCGGCATCCGGGTACTGAGAACAACTGCTTGGCATACTATTGTGATTTTCTTAATAGATATTGATTTAAAAAATGATGTTTTGTTTCAATATCATCACTACAATTTCTTTAGTTCATTAATCATGCCAGTCCCTAGGCCTTTAGCGCTTTCAGCGCTTTGATTTTAAAAGGGGGGGGGTGTTCATAGATAATAAAGTATGTGTCAAGTACCTGTGGCTGGAAGGCTTCCCCACATGAAAAATCCGAACGACCCTACTGGGATTCGAACTCACAGCGGTGACGAGCTTAGTGATGTAAGTCACAGTGACTATACTACTAGGTCACGGAGGCCCCCACTACTTAAGTCAAAATATCTGATCTTTCAATTTTAGAAATAAAAGCAGACGAAGAAATGTTTGAAATTGATGACGTCACGGTAGTGAGGGGGTTAAACAATTCTCGACAATTGCGAAATGGTTGCTTTCTTGCAGTGGACTTCACTGTGGAGTAGATGCTATTCTTTCCCGTTTTGAAAAACAAATTAAACTAAACGCAATTCAATATAAAATAAATGTAGAAAATAAAAAGATGTTCCTCGGAACACATGTGTCACCTGCCAGCAAGCATCAGTCGAACAAGAGTTATAGCCAAAATGTAAATCTTAATTAAAGCACAAGTTATCTGCCACAAAAGAAAGTGTAAAAGGGGAGAAACCCTCAAAGTTTTGATGCAAGAGTTACAATAAAAATAATAATAATAACGACCTTATTTTATGTGGATTACATATTTGGTATCAAACAAACAAACCAATTTTCAATATGGTCCACAATGAACCATATGCAAGACACTTCCACTTATTAATCTTTTTAAACAAATGAAATTTCGTCTTCACTAGAACAGGAACGATTATTCCAAGTTACAAAACTTGGCTGCATTTTGCCACAAAATTATGGTACATTTTAAAGATAATAATAGGTTCTAGTAAACTACTACATGTAGCATATATTAATGTTTACTGTGTACAAATGTATTATTGATATGTACGATATATTACTAATATTTACTTACGTAATATGTACTCTGTGCTCGCCTAGACAAGCTTTCGATTTCGTTTACCGTTTAGGCCTTTAAAATGAGTACTTACCTATACACGTAATTTTGTATACTTGTGCATCCAACCTTAATCCTCCGCAGCTAAATACAACCTGCAAATTTTACATTCTGAAATATTTTCAGTCAGTGTTCTCACGTCTTGTTGCCAAACAGTTTTAATCCACATCAGATTTCGAGTTACTCGGAGTCTCATCTGGATCAATACTGTTTGCAACAGATATCACAATTGCGCTCGCAGCTTGCAGAGGGTTAAGGAAGAATGTCACCACAAACATGACTTGTAGCGAGACAGAGAGAGAGAGAGACAGAGAGAGGCTTCTTCGCTTACCCTTACTCGAAATGCCGATTGCTTAACCAATTGATTGATTGACAGCTCATCCTTCAACTCAATCGACTGTTTATTTAATCCACTTTTTAAGAGTGTAGCCGTTTTCCGTTGTGATTCGAGACAGTCTGTCTCATGTCATTTGTGTGTATATGTCTTGCGTATATATATTCTTGATGTAATTACTTGCTGATGTATCCCGTTATACGGGACTTTGCGGTTGTTATCAATATAACTTGGAAAGAGTTACAGGCAGAACATAGAAACTGTGGGTAAGGGGAATAACTCTCGCAGTATTCATGCAAGAGTTATGAATCTAGCGCAAGACACTTTTACACCGGAGGTATTGTAAAAAATAAAAGTGTGGCGCAAAAAACGTGACCGACGAGCGGACCGACGAACAGACGACGGCAAAGTGATATATAAGTGTCACCTTTGCCTACAGCAGGTGACACACAAATAGGTGTAATTTAAATTATTCATGTCCATTTGTAGTCAAACAGTTTGAATCCTGATAGAGCGCCGGGTCACTCGGCGTCTGATCTATATCAAAAACGTGTTGCAGTGGAAATAATGATACCACCCTAAATGTGTTTATTAGGCAAAACTGACACCCCACCCCACCCCTTCACTGTAATCAAGCAAATCTATCTAACTGACAATCTGGCTCTGCTCCTGCAAAAGTGATGGTACATGTATGAATGAGGGGGTATCTAGGTTAAGTGTATTGGATGAAAGTCGGACTGAAAGCTTTCTTTTTCCGTGGCGTGATTTTAAAGAGGCTCGCAACCGGATCAAGCATTAAAAATAGTAATTTGTAAATATATGTCAAATGCTTATATAAATGGGTAAAATTTAGTTAAGGATAATAAATTCTGTTAAAAAATGCATTTCCAAAAAAAAGAAGAAGAGGCTCTGGTGGGATTCGAACCCGTGACCATCCATGCGGAGACAAAAATGAAAAATGAGGCATCGCCTTTACGCCCTCGGCTACGGACGCTCTCTATATCTATGGTAGCGAATTAACGTACTTCAATGATAGCTATTAATAGAACATTATTCGGCTCGGGTTTATGTCTGACCCCGTGTAGAGAAGCAACAACAACAACTATACCGTTAGCTAACGCTATGGAAAAACAATGGAAAATATCTAAAAAACTAAGATTCGGTGACGATTCTTGAGACGTTTTTTGGACTGATCATATTTTTTTAATGTCAAAAGCCAAATAATGCCACAAATTTGCTTTTATTTGAGTATTTTATTTTATTTTGACAAGAACACCATCCGGTTGCGAGTCCCTTTAAAGTGTAGGCGTTCAGTAATAGTAGACTCCACGTGACACGCGTATTCATGAGCACGAGACAGTTTGCAATACATTGACCTCATTTCAAACATCCCAGACATCTTTAATCCTAACCGTGGAAAAGACGGTATTCTATCCCAATATTCGCGTTCCGCTAAAGCGACTATTTCATATTTAAAACAGTTTGAAGCCAGATCAGACGACGGGTTACCCGGCGTCTGATCAGGCTCCAAACAGTTTGTTACATTTTTTAGTAACCTGCCATTTTTATATTTCATTGCAATGCGTTTGTGTTACGTTTCATTTGTACAGGATGGGGAGGGGGTTCCAAGGCAGGGCGAATGACGTGCTTCCCAGTGCACGAAACACCTTTCTTTTCTCATACATGTATTTAAGTATGATTAAAACGTCCTGAATTCAATTAATGTTATTATTTATCATACATGAGTATAATGTCATAAAGTTTTGATTATTAGTGCAGTTATATAAAACATTTTTAGTATTTTAGGCGTTATTCTAGGTGTCAAGTTTTATTTTTCTCTTCGCGTTTTTATTCCTTTCTTTTCCAAACATGCCTAACCAGTATATCTAGCAGTATTTCCAATGGTATTTAGTGTCCTACTGCCAGTGATCCTTTATATACTCGTATGTACAGTGGAAAAAAAACGTTTTAATTATTTCATGATCAAGTTTTTCGTGAGGTTTTTGTTATACCCCTTCACCGCCTTATTGCCATCTATTTCAATATTGTTGTTTGCAATATCGTTTCAAAGTTAGATTTAGGACAGTATAACTGACGTAGTTTCAAAACAAGTGGAAAACAGATTTGATTCTGACCAGACGCCGCGTTACGCGGCGTCTGATCAGGATCAAATATGTTAACATATGCGCTTTATCACGTCATTGAGAGTGAAAGGTTTAAGAAAACTAACGAATCCCTAAACCCTTCACTATCAATGACGCCGAAATGCGCGTCTAATCATAATCCAGACTGTTTGACACTCGTTTCGAAAATTCTTCAGTCATACAGTATTAACAATTTTTGCGATTCGCTTGCAATTCGATGCTAATTCGCTTGCAATTCGCTTGCAATACGATGTCAATTCGCTTGCGATTCAAAATAGTAGCTTTACCCTCTGGTAAGTTGGCCTGATTGGTGTATCTCACAAATATTCGCAAATATGCCTTCGTTAATTTTTTCGATTCCATTTTTGTCACAACCTCTTCGGAAAAATCGCGTCAAAATATTCAAGCGTAAGATTCGCATTTTGAATAACCCGATTCGATGGCAATTCGCTTGCAATCATCAATTTAATTTAATAAGGTTCAGTAGGCCTACTGTACTGCCTTAAATCTATCTGAAACAATATTGTAAATAACAATATTCAAGCAGACGGCATTATCGCGGTGAAAGGTTAAAATCTCAATCTCAAATATGAATAGCGTTTACAGTTTGGAGCCCGATAGTAAGACACCGGCGTCTGATTTGGTTGTTGTTGTTGTTGTTGTTGTTCTTAAATATAAACGCGGCAGTTTATTTTTGGGAAATATAGCTACAATGTCTTCCTTACCGTAAAATTTAAGCTGAAACATGAATTTCGCTTTGTTTTAACCCTTTCGCTCTCAATGACGCTTAAAAGCGCGTTTGCAAACAATTTGGATCCTGATCAGACGCCGCATAACGCGGCGTCTGATCAGGATCCAAACTGTTTGACACTCGTTTTGAAATTTCTTCTGTCATACTGCCTTGTTTTTTAACTTTGAAACGAAATTGCAGACAACAATACTGAAGCAGACGACAATAAACCGGTGAAGGGGTAAAAATCTCACGAATAATTTGATCAGGAAAGGGTTAAAAGCCTCACGATCAGCTAAATTCTTAAACTCATGTTGAACTCGTTCGTAATTTGTGGTCGCAGTTCTCCTTCAAACCCGCGCCATGTTTGCTTTTCGACTTTAAAGTTTTAACGTATTGAATTAAAGTAGCTCGGAATGTGTGAATAAAAATTGAAAGTTGAAGTTGGGATTCAATTTAAATATAACATTTTCAAATCCAAAGAAGTATAATATTTATATTTCAGATTTGTGTGGTTCTCTAATAAATCGTTGACCTAGTTATGAACACAGCTACCCTGTTTCTGCATTAACCCATTTCTGTCCACGGTCATGTATATACAGTGGAGAATCTGTTATTCTTTCCCGTTTAAACGCAAACGTACGCAAACGCAAAGCACTAAAACGTAGAAAAGAACAACTTTTGGACAATTCTGATATTTCTTGTTTATCTTGGTGGCAAACAGTTCGGAGCCTGATCAGACGCCGGGTTACCCGCCGTCTGATCTGGCTCCAAACTGTTTGCACTGCAAAAAATAGTTTTAGCGTAAACGCGTTTATTGGGAAAGAATAACAGATTCTCCACTGTAGGATATAGGCAAACAGTATAGACTCTGATCAGATTCGGCATAATGCGGCGTCTGATCAGAGTCTACATTGTTTGCTGATAGGAATTTCAATATAAAACAAGACGAAAATAAAAATTTAGACCAGGCACCACTTAGTTAAAAATTGACCAATCCAATACTCGGCTGAAATGGGTTAAAAGAACGTCTGCCCAAAATTGTCGTCTGTATTTAATTTGGTGTTTGTGCATTTTAACCCATTACTCTTTAAATACGATCTTTTACAGCTTTAATTTGTTCCTCCTCTTGAGAAAGCCATGGTTGTTAATTTTAAACAGTCCTTGACGTGCACCATGAGAAATATTATCTATATCTTAGCCCGTGGTACTTTGACCCTTTCACTCTCAATGATTCTTTAAAGCGCGTTTGCAAACAGTTTGGGTCCTGATCAGACGCCGCGTAACGCGGCGTCTGATCAGGACCCAAACTGTTTGATACACTTATCGATATTCATGAAGTCATACAGCCTTAAATCTAACATTGAAACGTGTCCTGTATACAACAATAATGAAGCAGACGACAATAAAGTGGTGATTGGGTAAACATCTCTCGAATAATTTGATCATGACAGGGTTTAAGCAGGCTGGAAGTAATATGTATAGTAGACTGCTTTAAGTGGTTAACCGTCTTCAAAACTAGAAATAGACTATGAAATTGCGGTCCTGATCAGACGCCGAGTGACATCGTGTCTGATCTGGAGCCAAACTGTTAGTAAACGGCATTCAACTCACACTCACCAGAAAAAAGTTTGATTTATTCAACCCTTGTCTTCAAATTGACAAGTCCAGTTTCCAACAAATGCCAGTCTGTTTTTATATATTTAGGGTTGATTTTAACAATACAGTAAAACCCCTCTAAACCGGACATGTTTGGGGACAACATAAATGGCCGGTTTAGAGGGGTTTCCGGTTTAGAGGGGTTTCTAGTATGGAAGATAGCTTATCACTTAAAGCAGGTTGAAAGTAAAGCAGAATGCGCCTTAAGACGCATTCTGCTTTACTTTTAACCTGCTTTGAGCTATATTCTGCTAGAATACAGAAAATATTTCTGATCGTGTAGGAATAAGTCAAATGCATAAATATGTATATTTATGGTTTAATGTGTTAAAATAAAGAAGGATTGGAAACGGGACCAAATGTTTTGTCCGGTTTAGAGAGAATTCCGGTATTAAGAGGTTCCGGTTTAGAGGGGTTTCACTGTATATTGCAAAATGACAAACAGTGCAGACCTGGAAAGCCCTTTGATCAGGGTTACACTGTTTGCAAAGGATAAGTGTACTCTTCGCAGGTACACTGTTTGTGAATTACGAGTATACTCGTCACTAGGGTCGAATGTGTCAACTCCTTTATTATTAATGACATTTTCAACTACATTTTAAAACAGTTGGATGCAGATCAGACATCGAGTAACACAGCGTCTGATCAGGATACCAGAGTGAACATTTCTTCAGCCGAATCCGTGCCAAAACTTTTACTGAAAAAGAAAACTGCAGGCGACAGTGTTAAAGCAGATGTTATTAAAGACAGTGAAAGAGCTCGCAACGTCCTGAATGAGGTCACGTGTGTTTGTCGTGTCAGCAGACGTCGTTAAAATGCCTTACAATTGTCAAGTTTTATTCTATATGCAAACAATTCCTGAATATAGAAACAGGGATAAGTGTTTGAATTTCAAGTACATCACACCTGCTACATCGTTTACATTCCGTACCCACGTGATAAAAAAAAGTAGTTCCGTTCATATTTTAACGATCTGCACGTTGATGTCGAGTTTGTGATTATATTTGCAAACAGTTAAGATCCAGATGAGACGCCGAGTAACTCGGTGTTTCATCTGGATCTTTAACACTGATTTATAAAGATTGAAGAAAAGCGACTTAACTCCCTCTCTACATCAACACCTAAAGGGAGACAAAGACTATGTGTGTTTTTCGGAGGGAGTTGTTATTGGGAAGGAAATAGGATAACATTGCAAACAGCTTGAATCCAGATCAGACGCCGCGTAATGCGGCGATCTTGGTCCAAGCTGTTGGTCACTCTTCATTATGTTTTTTTCTTTCAAAATGTCCAATATATGATTTTGAGAAAAACAACAGACGACAGTTTTAGGCAGAATATATTGCAGACGTGAACAGGTTGGGAACGTGTAATTGGCTTTATTTAGGGAACAGCGACAAGCGTTATTGTAAGGAGGGAGTCGTTGTTGGGAGGACCGTTGTAGAGAGGGGGCACTGTATCCCTGCGAATTGTTTCAGACTTTTTGCAGACGATATTTGAATTGCCTGCTAAAGTTTAGTAAAGCGAGATGGGAAAGTATTTTTTTATTTAAAATACTTGCCCTGCGATATTGTACACTGATCCGGGTATGTTGTACAGTGCTCCCTCCCTACAACGGCCCTCCCAACAGCGACTCCCTCCTTTACAACGACCCCTGTCGCTGTGTCTCAAACAAGACAACTATATCTAAAGCTGTCACGGCTGCAATATCGTCTGATTAAAATTGTCGTCTGCTAGTTTTCTCAATGTTTCGCTACGAACATTTTGATAGAAAAACATAATGACGCGTGACAAAGAACCTGAATCCAGATCAGACGCCGTGTTACGCGGCGTCTGATCTGGATTTAAGCTGTTTGCAAATTTAAATAAATTTCCCTCCCTATAACGACTCCCTCCGAATAACGCACACATTTGTTGTGTCCCAGTGGGTGTCGTTGTAGAGAGGGGATGCTGTACTTGTCCAACCCTTAATCTGAGACAGCTTAATGAAGAACAAGTCCGACGCTGAAAGCTCGAGAATGATGCAGTGATTGTTAGTTAAACATTTTTCCCTCTAGTTCAGTCAAAACAATTGCTTTAACTTTAAAAAGTATCCAAGTCGAAAAAATAGATAAAAAACCAAGCTTTGCTAGAGGGCGCAAGAAATGTTGCACCTTTAAGTTTTATTATTATTATTATTATTATTATTATCATTATTATTAATATTATACCAGATTCATATATAGCGTTCTTTATGATTTATGTATTGCTAATGAACAGACTCAATAAACACATTACCCCAAAAACACGCCTTTTTACGCCTTAAATTTAATCTTCCACTGAAGAAATAGTTCAACTTTATACGGTTATTTTAAATATGCATCATAAGAAACATTTTTATAACCCAGCATGTTTGAGCTTAAAGCAGGCTGGAAGTAAAGCAGAATGCGCCTCAGGGCGCATTCTGCTTTACTTTCAACCTGATTTAAGTGATAGTCTCTCTTCAAAACTAGAAATTAGCTATGGGGTATTGGGTTAAACGCAGTTTGTAACTTTCCGTATTATAGATACCCTCTTCGGTAAATTCCCTGATTCAGAACATAACTTGGTTATGGCGAATACTTGTCCGGGAAACTCGGACAACCACAACATTGTGTCGAACTCAAAACTTATCTATTTGCCGTCTGATCTAGCTCAAAACTGTTTGCAATGAAAATAATTGCCTTTAGCACAAACGTACGTATTGGGCGACACAAATGTCTTCCACGCAGCACTACACTTAAAGAGCATTGAAACAATAACAGTCTACGACTATACAAAAAGCATTTATGATAAATAACAATTAATTTGTACTTATACTTGCATTGTAAATGAGAACAGTTTCAGTATAAGATCTAGATCTAGTCACCATACAGCTTCTCTTTCAAAATATTTATTACAATAACAATTTCAAAAAGTACTGCAGCTTTGTAACTTAAGGTAGATTTTAGTGTTTGGTAAACAGAGTAACCAAAGATCAGACAGAGTCTCCATAGAAGGAACTGTCTGACCCTAGTCTGAACTGTTTGCAGATGACTTGTATCAGTCTGCAGTCTAATTATTTTTAGAACAAACTTTTTCAGGGTGGCTAGATCGCTGAAAATTTATATGTACGCATTGAAAACTAGCTTGAATGATATAGATTATTTCTGTTGATCAATGTCATCTTGATGAATGTATTGAATGTGTTACCTCATGGACTTGTTAGTCTAAAGGTGGAAATAAAATCTTATCTATCTTATCTTATCTTATCTTAAAACAGCTAAGTAAAAATGTAAACAATAACACGGGGGATTTAAATACGTTTAAAACAAATTCTTACAAAAACTGAAATGTCAATCTAATAACCGTCTGATCTAGCTCAAAACTGTTTGCAATGAAAATAATTGCCTTTAGCACAAACGAACGTATTGGGAACTAAAAAGTATTCCACGCAGCACTACACTTAAAAACAGCTAAGTAAAATTGTAAACACGGGGGATTTAAATACGTATGTATATGGAAATAAAATATGTTTAAACTAAATACGTTTAAAACAAATTCTTACAAAAACTGAAATGTCAATATTTGATATCAACTGTTATAATCGTACAGTTGTTAAATCTTCATCGAGTTATTAATTAACCCCTTAACAGCTATACAGTGGAGAATGTGTTATTCTTTCCCAATAAACGCGTTTACGCTAAAACTATTATTTTCACTGCAAACAGTTTGGAGCCAGATTAGACGCCGGGTAACCCGGCGTCTGATCAGGCTCCAAACTGTTTGCCACCAAGATAAACATGAAATATCAGAATTGTCCAAAAGTTGTTCTTTTCTACGTTTTAGTGCTTTGCGTTTGCGTACGTTTGCGTTTAAACGGGAAAGAATAACAGATTCTCCACTGTACCTCGACTACAATGGTTATATGCAAACAGATTGGATCCTGGTCAGACGCCGCGTAACGCGGCATCTGTTCAGAATTCAAACTAATTGGCACTCATATTAATAGTTATTAAGTCCAAGTACATGAACATACAATTAAGATCAGAGTAATAAAAGCAGATAACAATTGTTTAACCCTTTCACTCTCAATGACGCCATCAAGCGCATTTGCAAACAGTTTTGATCTTGATCAGACGCCGCGCTACAAAATTGTTTGTCAATTGTTTTGATAGTACGTCAGTTAAACTGCCTTAAATCCAACGTTGAAACGTTTTTGCAGACAATAATATTGAAGCAGACGACAATATGGCGGTGAAGGGGTAAAAACCTCACGATGAATTTGATCATGGAAGGGTTAGGCAGATGACGTGCCTGTAAATAATGAAGGGGTAAACTGTCATTTGCAAACAATTTGAAACCCGATCAGACGCAGATTTGTTTAGCGTATGACCAGGATCTACACAGTTAAACGTGTTCTCAAGCATTTGATTGATCAGATTTGAGCTTTTGCTCAAACTGACCAATCAAATGCTTGAAAACACCCACACGCTGCCTTGTTATCTATACAAATTTTGCGTAAGATCTAAAGTTGAATCTTTAAAGAGACTTGATTTTTTATGAAACCGATACATGTAGTTTACATGGGACGGTTTGATAGAAGACAAGCCGGTGTCTAATCAATCTCCAAACGGTTTGCCTCCTAGTTTCAACAGAATCCTCTACTTTGACAAAGTCCGCCAGTTTCTACATTTTGTTGTATTGTATAATAGATAAGCGTAATCTGTCTTTTAGTGAGAAAACAGTTTCTAGTACAAGTTTGCATTGTGTATAAGATAAGCGTAATCTGTCTTTTAGTGAGACACCGTTGTCTATAGTTTCTAGTACAAGTTTGCATTGTGTATTAGATAAGCGTAATCTGTCTTTTAGTGAGAAAACAGTTTCTAGTACAAGTTTGCATTGTGTATAAGATAAGCGTAATCTGTCTTTTAGTGAGACACCGTTGTCTATAGTTTATAGTACAAGTTTGCATTGTGTATTAGATAAGCGTAATCTGTCTGTTAGTGAGAAACCGTTGTCTATAGTTTCTAGTACAAGTTTGTATAGTGTATTAGATAAGCGTAATCTGTCTTTTAGTGAGAAACCGTTGTCTATAGTTTCTAGTACAAGTTTGTATAGTGTATTAGATAAGCGTAATCTGTCTTTTAGTGAGAAACCGTTGTCTATAGTTTCTAGTACAAGTTTGTATAGTGTATTAGATAAGCGTAATCTGGCTTTTAGTGAGAAACCGTTGTCTATAGTTTCTAGTACAAGTTTGCATTGTGTATTAGATAAGCGTAATCTGTCTTTTAGTGAGAAACCGTTGTCTATAGTTTCTAGTACAAGTTTGCATTATGTATTAGATAAGCGTAATCTGTCTTTTAGTGAGAAACCGTTGTCTATAGTTTCTAGTACTAGTTTGCATTGTGTATAAGATAAGCGTAATCTGTCTTTTAGTGAAAAAACAATTTCTAGTACAAGTTTGCATTGTGTATAAGATAAGCGTAATCTGTCTTTTAGTGAGAAAACAATTTCTAGTATAAGTTTGCATTGTGTATTAGATAAGCGTAATCTGTCTTTTAGTGAGAAACCGTTGTCTATAGTTTCTAGTACAAGTTTGCATTGTGTATAAGATAAGCGTAATCTGTCTTTTAGTGAGAAACCGTTGTCTATAGTTTCTAGTACTAGTTTGCATTGTGTATAAGATAAGCGTAATCTGTCTTTTAGTGAGAAAACAATTTCTAGTACAAGTTTGCATTGTGTATTAGATAAGCGTAATCTGTCTTTTAGTGAGAAAACAATTTCTAGTACAAGTTTGCATTGTGTATAAGATAAGCGTAATCTGTCTTTTAGTGAGAAAACAATTTCTAGTTTAAGTTTGCATTGTGTATTAGATAAGAGTAATCTGTCTTTTAGTGAGAAACCGTTGTCTATAGTTTCTAGTACAAGTTTGCATTGTGTATAAGATAAGCGTAATCTGGCTTTTAGTGAGAAACCGTTGTCTATAGTTTCTAGTACAAGTTTGCATTATGTATTAGATAAGCGTAATCTGTCTTTTAGTGAGACACCGTTGTCTATAGTTTCTAGTACAAGTTTGCATAGTGTATTAGATAAGCGTTATCTGTCTTTTAGTGAGAAACCGTTGTCTATAGTTTCTAGTACAGGTTTGCATGGTATATTAGATAAGCGTAATCTGTCTTTAAGTGAGACACCGTTGTCTATAGTTTCTAATACAAGTTTGCATTGTGAATTAGATAATCGTAATCAGTCTGTTAGTGAGAAAACAGTTTCTAGTACAAGTTTGCATTCTGGTTACTTCTTAACCCTTTCGGCGCTAAATTTATCGTGAAGTTTTTACCCCTTCGACGCTTTATTGTCGTCTGCTTCAATATTCTTGTTTGCAATATCAATTCAATGTAATATGACATAAGAAATTTCGATACGAGTGTCATACAGTTTAGCGTCTAAACTGGATCCAAACTGTTTGCAAAGTCGACATATTGTGACTGCGGCGCCTAAAGGGTTACGTTTGTCCAATAGAAGTTTAAGTATTCGATTAGATAGCCTAGGCTCAAATCTGATCTGATCCAAGCTGTTTCCAAACAAATCACAACCTTCTGCACCTACCTTACCCCTTCACTGCCTTGATCCGGGTACTATGGTTATCTACTGTTTTGATCCTGATCAGACGCCGCGTAACACGGCATCTGACAAGACTCCAAAACTGTTTGACATCCATGTTTACATTTCTTCTTTAGAAAACTCAACTTCTACTTTGAGATATAAAAAGCAGACGACAATTGTTTAAAGCTGATGACGTCATGGCAGTGAATGGGTTAGGATATACTGTACATGTAGATTTTGGCAAAACGGTAGTTACCTTTTTCATGCGAAGTGAGACTGCATGAAAATAGTTTGGATTCAGATAAGACTGGTTTGCTACATCTTAATCGGATCAAAACTGTTTGGGGATGATTCTTCCGGTAAACGTCATAGTTATTTTTAACTCACTCATCCCTGAAACGTTTAATGGACAATTCCATTGTTCAATAAAGTCTAGTCCATTTTTTACTATTTAGGGTTATTTTTAACAACATCATGCAAAATGACAAACAGTGTAGACCCTGATCAGAGGGCTCATGTGGGAGCCCTCTGATCAGAGTATTCACTGTCTGCATAGGACAAGTGTACTCCTTATATGTACACTGTTTGTTCATGGCGAGTTTACTCGTCAATAGAGATGAATGCGTTAAATGAAAATAAATAAATAAATAATGAATTGAGTAGACAAATTCAAATTCTTTATTAAACTCAGTATATGTTTAACATGAATACATGTGAATACTACAAGCTAAACAGGGAATACAGATAACGTTAACAACTGAAGACGCATTTTAAACATAGATCTAACTATTTTGCCGCCATTCGCGGCAATGGTTGTAATTTTAATATATGAATTTTAAATATATAATATATATATCTATACGAGTTTATCTCAAGACGAGACAATCGGTTCCTTAGCACCCCGACTGGTTCCAAACTGCCCGGCACTGACATGGTGGTTTCTAAAACTATTATGCCATCTTGTAATATAATAAAGGGAAGTAACTGTAGAAACTCATGTATCAAGATATTTCCCGGCTAACGTCCCTTTAAACGAAAAAAATAAACAAAGTCTGCATTCGACATTCATATTCAACCGAATAAACCCATTCACCCTTGAAACGTTTAATCAGGTTCGTATATAGAGAAAGTTCCTGGTTTGATTGACAATCCGAGTTGTCAATTACACAATGTCAGTATAGTCCATTTATGACTATTTAGGGTTATTTTCTGTAATGTATTTCAAAATAACAAACAGTGCAGACACTGATCAGATAGACACACAATGCAGTTCCCAACCATAAGGCTCCGAAGTGAATCTGACTTTACACAGTGTGCTGTATGTATTAACCCATGACCCATAAATACGCCTTTTTACGCCTTTAATTACTTACTGAAGAAAATAGTTGTAATTTATACTGTCACAAATTAAAATCATAAGAAATATTTTCCATATTTTAGCAGATAATAGCTTAAAGCAGGCTGAAAGTAAAGCAGAATGCGCCATAAGGCGCATTCTGCTTTACTTTCAACCTGCTTTAAGTGGTCAAATATCTTTGAAACTAGAAACAGATTATGGGGTAATGGGTTAAGAGGAAATGTAGGTGGGTTTTTAGTTAGTTGGATGAATAAATTATACACACTAAAACATGTATCTATGGAGTAAAGGATTTCAACACATTTGCCGTCTTTTTGGACCCCTGATCAGGGTTTACATTGTTTGCATAGGACAAGTTCACTCTTCATATATACTCTGTTATAGCATAAACGCGTTTGTTGGGAAAGAACAACTTCTTCACCAGTGTAAACAAGTTCACATAAAGACACTGTAGAGTCAAACTTGTACTGAGTGACCGCACATTACACATCTATATATCGTATATACATAACGAAATGATTACTGATGTCATAGTTAATGCATTAAACATTTATACAGTCGAAACTCGATACTTTGAACTCGCATTAGTTCGAACATACACATATTTCAAAGTTATAACGTGGCTAAGCCACGTTTTAACTTTGAAATATTGATATGTTCGACTCAAACGAGATCGACTTATCGAAATCCAACTGAGGAAATATTGATACAATCAATTTAATCAAGTTCGAAGAATTGAGTTTCGACTGTATATCTCTATGAATAAAGAAACGAGTGATGGAGAACATAAGTACATGTAATGGAAAAACTTCCTTCCTACATTAGATTGTCTTGTATACAGCTTACATATTTCTATAACACTCTCGTATAATAAGTAATGCAGAAAGTTCCTGTAGGGGATTCCTACATTATATTGTCTTGTATAAAGCTAACATATTTCTATATTTACATTCACCCTGTAAAGTCTTTATGTAATCCTATTAAAAATATGCAGTCCATCTGCCGGTGAACCTACAAACCGAAACTGGTTCAAGCCAGTTCGGATTTCCCCCATGCTGTTCGTGGACTTCTTAAAATAGACTACATCGGGCACTTAACACTAAGCTCCCATTGGTCGACGGTCATATGACGCTAGCGGAGTGATACAGACCCATAGATCGTTGCCATCGCGTTGCTATGTGTGTAAATGGGTTAAGAAAACAACCGCGACTTAGAATGTGCTTTGGCAATTTGATACATGTATTCAAGTTGCACTGTTTATTTGTTTGCCTTGTAAGTATTTTCCATTCACAGAGAGAAAGTTTACTGGAAAAAATCCTGACTTTTTAATACAGTTACAGTACATGTAGTTGAGACTACTTTCTCACCATATTTAGAAACTGGAATGGCTATTAGATCGACATTACATCTATCAAACCTCTTTGACCGGTATATGATAAATTCTTATACAGAAAAACAAATCTGGCCAATAAACACATTAAATTGACAAGACAGAAAATATAAATATAAGGAATAAACAACATCTTTTGCCGCTCATGACGGTATGACTACATTAACTTCGAGGGCAAGTTTAACGTAAACGCCCGAAGGGCGTTTACGAAACTTACCCCCTGCGAAGCTAATGTAGTCATACCGTCATGAACGTCAAAAATAATAACACTCTCAGGTCATAAGTAATGCAGAAAGTTCCTGTAGGGGCTTCCTACATTATATTGTCTTGTGTATTGAGCTACCATATTTATTTTTATAACACTGTCAGTGCATGATCAAAATTTTCACTTTGTCTACATGTATAGTGAAACCTCTCTATTACGACCACTTAATCGAAGGTAAATTGATTGTATAAAATACAGATGACAGCTTAAAGCAGAATGTGACAGTAAAATAGAAAGCTCCTAAAGGAGCTGCCCGTTTTACTGTCAGCCTCCGCTTTTAGCAGTCATCAGTCGTAAACATCGACTAATTAACTTAACGAGTACAAGAGTTATTTACAGTATGATCAGACGTCACGTGACCCCGTGTTTGATCTGGATACAAACTGTTTCACTTAGTCTTAGTAGACTGTAGTTTATCATGGCGGTGAAAGTGTTAAATGGCAGGTAGTCAAAGTAGAGCGGGTATCTCTCAAGACAAGTGACCGTTTAATGCAGGTTGTGACTTACCACGAGAACAAAAGGTATTTACAAACATTTTGACCAGACGCCGCGTAATAGGAGAGGGTTGTCAATTATGACGTCATAACAAGTTTAACCCTTTCATGATCAAATCATTCGGGAGAAATTTACCCCTTCACCGCTTTATTGTCGTCTGTTATATTAATGTTGTGTGCAAGACACGTTTCAACGTTAGATTTAAAGTTGTATGACTTAATAAATATCGATAAGAGTGTCAAACAGTTTGGATCCTGATCAGACGCCGCGTTACGCGGCGTCTGATCAGGACCCAAACTGTTTGCAAACGCGCTTTCAAGCGGCATTAAGAGTGAAAGGGTTAACGCCTTCAATATCATAATAATTATAATAATGGCAGTTTGCAAATAAAAAATTGTATCGTCGGCTTGAACTTTTAAATTTTAAATTTTAGGCACTCTATTAAAACATTTTTATAAGAGTGCAAAACAGTTTGGATCCTGATCAGACGCCGCGTGACGTGGCGTCTGATCAGGATCCAAACAGTTTGCAAATGTTATTGAAGTCGTTATTGCCTATAAAAGGGTTTAGTTTATGTCATAATCATGAAATTGTTCTATAAATATCACTGTTTGTTACCATAACGAGCGTTTGTCTCTATCGTGGATCAGGTGTGACGAGGAACCCAGTGAAAGAAGAGTGCAGTGGAGATGCTCGAGAGCAATCTGCCAGTTTGATAGTGTCGTCCTTGTCCAGATGTACGAATACACTGTTGACTGCTGCGGTATGGCTGTTTGATGAGACAAGAAAGAATCCATTTTTGTAGATACGGAAATTGATGTTTCCTCTTTGACGACTTGCCTTTACCAGCATGGCCGCTATATAATAATACCCCGGTACAGTACATGTAAACACCCCGGTGCTCTGGTCATAACCGCCTCCTGTGTGTGTGATGATCTGTTTGAACTTCATATTTCCAGATGATGATATTGCATCTGGCTGTTTCACGCTGAACCCAATGGCTGATCCTGGAATACAAAACTCCAATGTATCAGTCGAAATATATGTCAGAGATTAATCATGGTCCTATACATCTATAACTCGGTGTGTGATCAGATTCCAAACTGTGAAGCATTATTTAGGATTTTTAGAGAAACTATTAATAGATTAAACTTTAGAAAACATGAACACATGGTAGACGGCAAGTTCGAAGCTGGTGATTCTAGGACGAGAGAAGTATTTGAACATTCAATATATATACGTAATGGAGGAGACGTTATTCTTTCCAAACATATCAATGCTAAAACATTTATTATCATTGCAGACAAGTTGGAGCCAGATCCGACGCCGGGTAACCCGGCGTCCGATCAGGCTCCAAACTGGTTGCAACTCATATCATAATAGATAGCTAGAATTTATAAAAAAAAAAATCAATTCCATTCAGTTCAATTTTATTGAGTTGCGTTTGCGAGTCGTTTGCCTCCGAACTAGGCAGAATAACGTTTTCTCCACTGTACCAGACGTATACTGTACACTCAATATTTCGACTATTTACTAAAGCCTCTCTCTCTCTTTCTCTCTTTCTCTCTCTCTCTCTCGCTCCATCTCTATCTCGCTCGCTCGCTATCTCTCTCTATCTCTCTGTCATGTCTCTGTTTATCTCTCTCTCTCTGTGTCTGTATGTCTCTCTCTCTCTATTTAGCTCTCTCTCTCAATTTACTAAAGCCTGTTTCTCTATCTCTGTCTCTGTTTCTCTTTCTATCTGTCTCTCTATCTGTCTCTCTCTCTCTGTCTCTCTTTGTCTCTCTGTCTCTGTCTCTCTGTCTGTCTCTCTGTCTGTCTCTCTGTCTCTGTCTGTCTCTTTCTCTCTGTCTCTCTCTTTTTCTCTCTCTCTCCCCCTCTCTGTCTGTCTCTCTCTCTCTCTGTCTCTGTCTCTCTCTGTCTCTTTCTCTCTCATTCACACTCTCTCTCTCTCTCTCTCTCCCTCTGTTTGCCTGTCTCTCTCTGTCTTTCTCTGTCTCTCTCTTTCTCTCTCTACCGAACTACAATTTGACATTCACACATAGTTTTGATCCAGGCCAAATACCGACTTACAAAAGATTTGACAATATTTATCTCAAACAATTTGGATGCTGATGAAACGACGCGTAATCAAATTGTTTATAAATTCTAATGAAGACGGGTTTGCAGCGAACGGGTGAAACGTTTAAAACAAAATTTAGGCAATAATTTAGCGCAGCATGAGCAATGTAAGGAATAACTCTTTGACTGCCTCATTACCACGAGTTCCATAGTTATTCGCAAACAGTTTGGACCCTGATCAGACGCCGCAAAACACTGTGTTTTATCATGATCCAAACAGTTTGACACTCATTTCAATACTTCTTATGTCAAAATACCTAAACTTTGAATTTGAGAAATGAAAGTAGATGACATTTGTTTAAAATTGATTACGTCATGGAATTGAAGTCGTGTTGGTAGCCAGCCAATCGTAGTTCAACATTTCTATCCCGTGAAGAACTGCTGCTGTAGAGTGTTCCAATGGTATTGTCATATCATTTATCAATTGTAAGGTGTTCCAATGATATTGTCATATATATTATCAATTGTAAGGTGTTCCAATGATATTGTCATATCTAATATCAATTGTAGCGTGTTCCAATGATATTGTCATATCTATTATCAGTTGTAGCGTGTTCCAATGATATTGTCATATCTTTTATCTATTGTAAGGTGTTCCAATGATATTGTCATATCTATTATCTATTGTAGCGTGTTCCAATGATATTGTCATATCTATTATCTATTGTAGCGTGTTCCAATGATATTGTCATATCTTTTATCTATTGTAAGGTGTTCCAATGATATTGTCATATCTATTATCTATTGTAGCGTGTTCCAATGATATTGTCATATCTATTATTAATTGTAGCGTGTTCCAATGATATTGTCATATCTATTATCAATTGTTTCGCACTTAGCAATAATGTATGTAATTTCATGATGGTTTCTAAATATTATTGAAATAAAATGTTTAACTTCGTAAGTCATTCAAACAATACAATTCTTACAAGTTCTTGAAGACCATTATTTTCTCGACGACACTTACATAGCTTACTGAATGTTGGACGTTTGGAAATTCATGTAAATGAAATGCAGAAAATTACAAAGCAGGAGTGATTTTAGAGATTGATATATTGTAAAGCCAAAATATTCGATGATAATGGCGATGAGAGGGGCTAGTGTAAACAGTTTGTACAAACAAAAAACGCCATTTATCCTGAATGAAACAGAAATTTATGACTCTAGAAGTGCTGCAAACAAAACAAAATAAGACATTTATGACATAATTATAAAGTACTTACTTTTTGTCAGTTTCTTGAATTGTCCAGCAAAGTTATCCATAGATCTATTAAAGGCTAACTGGAGTTTTTCTGACTTCTGTGAGGCATCGTACAAAACCCTTTGGCCATCAGTGTTGAAAGTTCTCAGCGCTGTTTCTATACTTTTGTTATGCAGTAGACTATCCTGAGTATGACTTTTCGCCAGCCCCTCGAAACTGTGTGTAAAGTTATCCATTGCCTTTTTTAAATATTGCTTCTGCTCAACTCTGTCTTCAGTTTGGCGTTTTGTCAGCCCCTCGAAATTTTCGGTGAAATTATCCATTGCCTTTTTAAAATATTGCTTCTGCTCAACTCTGTCTTCAGTTTGGCGTTTTGTCAGCCCCTCGAAATTTTCGGTGAAATTATCCATGGCCTTTTTTAAATATTGCTTCTGCTCAACTCTGTCTTCAGTTTGGCGTTTTGTCAGCCCCTCGAAATTTTCGGTGAAATTATCCTTTGCCTTTTTTAAATATTGCGTCTGCTCAACCCTGTCCTTAGTTAGGCGTTCTGTCAGTCCCTCGAAATTTTCGGTGAAATTATCCATTGCCTTTTTTAAATATTGCTTCTGCTCAACCCTGTCTTCAGTTTGGCGTTTTGTCAGCCCCTCGAGATTTTCGGTGAAATTATCCATGGCCTTTTTAAAATATTGCTTCTGCTCAACTCTGTCTTCAGTTTGGCGTTTTGTCAGCCCCTCGAAATTTTCGGTGAAATTATCCATTGCCTTTTTTAAATATTGCTTCTGCTCAACTCTGTCTTCAGTTTGGCGTTTTGTCAGCCCCTCGAAATTTTCGGTGAAATTATCCATTGCCTTTTTTAAATATTGCGTCTGCTCAACCCTGTCCTTAGTTAGGCGTTTTGTCAGCCCCTCGAAATTTTCGGTGAAATTATCCATTGCCTTTTCTAAATATTGCGTCTGCTCAACCCTGTCCTCAGTTTGGCGTTTTGTCAGCCCCTCGAAATTTTCGGTGAAATTATCCATTGCCTTTTCTAAATATTGCTTCTGCTCAACCCTGTCCTCAGTTTGGCGTTTGGTTAGCTCCTCGAATTGGTTCTTAAAATTATCAATCGCCGTTATCAGGTTTTGTTTCTGCTCCATCATTTCCCGGGTCTGACTTTCCTTGATTTCGTCCATTATTACTTTAATTAGTCTAAAGTTTTTTACTTCTTCCTCCATTATTGTCAACTTATTCAACACTTTTAATTCGTCATTGATTTGACTACACTGCGGACATTTTGGACATTTGGGCTCAATTATACACGAATAAAATGATAACTGACACATCCAAACAATTGAAAATAGAACATACATGGTGCTTTCCATAGTATTTATTTTATGCAATAGACAAACCGTATTACTGCAAGTCCTAAGCTCGCTATGAATGCGTAGAGGCTGCGGTGTTTGCCTTTTATACCATTTCTAGATCCCTGGAACATCTACATGGCTGATCATGTTACGTATTCCTTATACGCATGGAAGCATATTCCAAGTTGTTAGAAATGAGAGGTCTTACTGTAGCGAACATACCGCTACACACAACTCATGTATAGCTAGTATAGTACAGTAAAACCTCACTATTACGACCATTAACAAGAAGGTTAATTGGTTGTGTAAAAAACAGGTGACAATTTAAAGCATGGTGACAGTAAAACAGAAAGTTCCTGCAGTTTTACTGTCACCTTGCTTTAAGCCGTCATATGTCGTAAACGCCTAATAATTTATACAGTTTAGCAGTCGTAATAGAGAGGTTCTACTGTATAAAAACATGTATTATCTAGTTAAGTTTCAAGTGTGCAGTCGGCTTCACGGATTCAATCAGTTCAACTTTCGTGTCGAAACTGTATGATTTATTCAATTAGTCGAGAGATTTGTGGTTTTACAGTAAAACCTCTATATTACGACAACTTCCTATTACGACCACCTCTATTACGACCACCTTTCTATTACGACCACCTCTCTTTTACGACCACCTTTCTATTACACCCATCTCTCTTTTACGACAACTAATTTGCATTAATCGCTAGGCATTTCTGAAAGGTCACTGCTTCAAACAAGGCGACAGTAAAGCAAAAATCGCCTTTATCCGCTTTCTGTTTTACATTAAATCTGTTTCGAGTTATCACCATTTTTGTTTTATACAATCCAAACTATTTGGCACTGGTATCATAATATCTTCAATCAAAACTTCATTAATTGAATTTGGCATAAAATCACAGACGACCCATCATAATTTTCTATTGATAAATACTATTTAAAAACTCTAACTATCTATCGTCTGTATAACAATAACCGCCTGCATTTAGTCATTGAAAAAAAGAAGAATTTTCATCATAACTTTCTATTGATAAATACCTATTTAAAACTCTATCTATATATCGTCTGTATAACAATGGCCGTCTGCATTTATTCATTCATTGCAGCTGTATTTGTTGTTTACCTTTGTCCTGCTGGCCGTTGGTGAGCGTTCTCGTGGTGGCCCAACTTCATTTTATGACTTCATGGACTTAGGCATATAAACTGAACAACCGACATATTGTATCCTGTTCTGACGCCGATGCCCAGGTTAAATATCTAGACTGTCAGGTCTATAATCCTAGATACGGATTGCAATTGAAACAAGAGGACCCCAGTGACAACATTGCTTACCTGAGACAGAGATTTATATAAATATTGAGTTGTTTAACATAAAATTTGTCTGTCAGCGTGACGTCATTTGTCGAGGTCTTATGATACAATCCTGGTTGAGATCTACTAGATTATGTTCTAAACTCTCGATATTGCGGTATCTGAAATATATTTAACCTATTACATGTTCTCCATAATATACACCGCATTACGCTTCTAAATTTTGCAAAAAGGAAAGCATTTGCAAGTAAGAATGTCCTAAACATAAAACATAGAGGGTACCTGCAGCATCTCTTAAGATGGCAGCTTAAATCAGGTTGGCAGTTAAACAGAATTCTCCTTACGAAGCATTCTGCTTTACTTACAACTTGCTTTAAGTGATAATCTGTTTTCAAAACTAAAGTCAGGCTATTGTGTAAAAGTTTAACCCATGCAAACTGTTTGGATACGCGTAGGCTATATTTCTAATTGTCGTGTTAAAGCTCTGCTAGTTGTTGCTTTATATTTTTAGTTCGCCTATTTGGAGAATGGGGGGGAAGGGTATGGAATCACCCTGGTGTCGGCGTCAGTGTTGGTTTTCTTGGTTTTGGTTTTGGGCGCTCTTTCAAAATGGAAAGAATTAATTTTTGATATTATCGATACCCGGATTTCGTTCTATTAATCCAAATTGGCAATTACCATCTTTTACCACCTAAACCTAAATTTAACATTCGTCACTTAAAGAAGGGCATACAAGACTTTCATTCCAAGTATGTACTCGTTCCTGCAGACAAAGCATCCACTAATGTGATTATTGTATGACGATTACATTATGTTGATACTTTAAACGACGAACTTGTGAATACCAATTCCTATACATCAACCAATTTTACGGAGAGTAATGTAGTATCTGATCATCTTGATACATGTGAACAATTAAAAGCTGATGATAATAATACATGTCACAAACTTCCTACAATGTACTGGATACCACAACTCCATAAAACACCATATAAGTCTCGTTTTATTGCTAATTCAAGTGCATGTACTACTACTAAGCTTTCCAAACTTTTGACATCGTCTTTAATTAAAATCAAAGAACATGTTCAAAGGTATTGTGCAAAGACTTACGAAAATTCGGGACTTAATCTGTTTTGGTCTATCAAAAACTCGAATGAAATTTTGACTAAACTTGAACATAGAAAATACCAAGCTTGCAATATAAGTACGTATGACTTTTCAACACTATATACTACCTTACCTCATAATTTGATAAAAGCTAAACTTATACAACTTATTGAAAAGACATTTGCCAGAGGAAGGAAACTATTTCTGGCGTGTAATACTGATCGTGCATTTTTTACAAATGACACGGTTAAGCATTACACTATGTGGACTTGCACCGATGTCTGTAAATCACTATTATTTCTTCTTGATAATATTTATGTACGTTTTGGGAGTACCATATACCGCCAAGTGATTGGTATCCCTACGGGTACAAACTGCGCGCCCCTTGTCGCGGACCTATTTTTGTACTGTTATGAGAGGGACTTTATGCTAAGTCTAAAACCTGATACACAGGCAGATATGATCGAAGCCTTTAACAATACATCGCGCTATCTAGATGATATTTTTAATATAGACAACCCATTATTGATACGTTGTTTCCTTTTATTTACCCAAAAGAACTACGCCTTAATAAAACAAACGAGTCAAATTTGTCGGCACCATTTTTAGATTTGGATCTTTTAATAAATAACGGAATTGTTTCTTCTAAGATTTACGATAAACGCGATGATTTTGATTTTAGTATTGTAAATTATCCTCATCTAGACGGCGACGTTCCCCGTTCTATATCTTACGGGGTTTATATTTCACAACCTATTCGTTTTGCTAGGGCCTGTACCTCTGTTGAGGACTTCCACATTCGTAATTATTTTATTATTATTATACCCGATTTATATAGCGCTCTTTTCACACAGGAGTTGTGCGTTCAAAAGCGCTTCACATGAAATTATATAAATGTACCTACAAAGCGAGAAAGACAAATAACTACATTCACAATAAAAATGATACAATATTGAGATGCATGGAAACATGGAATTTCTTCCAATATTATTACCAAGATTATAAAATTGTTATAGTAAGTTTGTAAGATCATTTTTAAAATGAGTCAAATAATTAAAAGATCAATGGCATGATTAAAAACAGAGTGGTGTTTTGTTTGTTTGTTTGTTTGTTTGTTTCAGTGTAGAGCCGGAGAGTAGTTCACAAGTCGTAAAACGAATGTTTAAAACAATACTCTCCGTGTTGTTTGGTTGAATTCGTTTGTTTGTTTGTTTGTTTCAGTGTAGAGCCGGGGAGTAGTTCACAAGTCGTAAAACGAATGTTTAAAGCAATACTCTCCATGTTGTTTGGTTGAATTTGTTTGTTTGTTTGTTTGTTTCAGTGTAGAGCCGGAGAGTAGTTCACAAGTCGTAAAACGAATGTTTAAAACAATACTCTCCGTGTTGTTTGGTTGAATTTGTTTGTTTGTTTCAGTGTAGAGCCGGAGAGCAGTTCACAAGTCGTAAAACGAATGTTTAAAACAATACTCTCCGTGTTGTTTGGTTGAATTTGTTTGTTTGTTTCAGTGTAGAGCCGGAGAGCAGTTCACAAGTCGTAAAACGAATGTTTAAAACAATACTCTCCGTGTTGTTTGGTTGAGTATTGTACAATCCATGGCCGTGGTACACCCTTAGTTCATAAACATAAAGCTGTCCAAGAATTACACCACAGACCCCTAGCCAAATGGTTTCAAAGCGATTGGGCAATCCCTACCAGCAAGATCTACCAGACAGGCACAAGGTCAATGGTACAACTCCAGAACTGCCATTATACCCACAGCATCCACAGCAAGAACACAGCCCAGAGGTAGCAGTCATTGATTACCTACTTTCTTCTAATAACAGATATTAAAGAAGTGAGTTTTCAAACGTTTTTTGAAGGCTGCAATTGAGCTAGCATCTCTGATGTCTGATGGTAGAGTGTTCCAGAGCTTTGGGGCTGCATGCATGAAACTTCTCTCTCCAAACTTCACCAAACGACTTCTCGGCACAACCAGCGATACTGATTTACTCGCAGACCGCAACTCTCTTCGAGGTCTATACACGTCCAGCATACTAACAATGTACCTTGGAGAATCATTGCACATGGCTTTGTATGTGAGTGTCAGAATTTTGAATTCAACTCTGTGTTGAACTGGAAGCCAGTGAAGCTCCTTCAAGACTGGAGTGATGTGATTGTACCGAGGAGTCCTGGTAATGATGCGGGCTGCTGTATTTTGCACACGCTGTAGTTTTCGTAGTGAGTTGTGGGGAATCCCATATAGCAGTGAGTTGCAGTAGTCAATTTTTGATGTGACCAGAGAATTGACCAAAGTCTTTGTTGCTTCTGGAGAAAGGTACTGTCTAATATGACCTATTTGCCGCAGCTGTGCGTAGCTAGACCTGCACACAGCGTTGATGTGCTGTGTCATATCCATTTGGGAATCAAATCTAGCACCAAGGTTGTTCACCCATAAAGACGGTTTGATTTTAGAGTTTCCCACTTGAACATGAAAATCTCCGGGAACGTTAACCTTTTTTGAGTGAAACAGTATGACCTCAGTTTTGTCAGTGTTCAGCTTCAACATATTCTGGTGCATCCATGAGACTATGTCTTTTAGACATCCTTCGACTTTTGAAAGGGCTTCTTGGTGACTAGATGTGTCTTTAGGCTTAAATGACAAGTATAACTGTGAATCATCTGCATAGAAATGATGATCCAGATCATGATTTCCGCAAATTGAGCCGACAGGTTTTGTGTACAAGATGTAGTTTTTGGGTCCCAAGACTGAACCATGTGGCACACTATATTTCATTTGAACTGGGGCAGATAATTCTCCATCTACTGCGACTGTTTGGTAACGGTCATTCAGGTATGAGGTCATCCACTTTAGTGGGGTTCCAATGATTTTGAAGTCTTTTTCAAGGCGATTGAGTAATGTTTCATGATCAATTGTGTCGAATGCAGCTGATAGGTCAAGCATCACCAGAATTGTGATTTCATTCTTATCAAGATATTGCAAGATGTCATTTTGAACTTTAACAAGAGCAGTTTCTGTAGAGTGATGCTTACGATATGCTGACTGATGCTGTTCATGCAGATTGTTTGTGGCCAAATGGGACTCAATGCGTCTGTCTACAACTTTTTCTAATACTTTGGAGAGAAATGGCAAATTTGATACAGGCCTGTAGTTCTTAAGATCATTTGTATCGAGATCAGGCTATCAAACTATTACTGAAAAGCTTCTTAAACAGGGGTACAGATTTCATAAACTTCGTAAAACATTTTCTAAATTCTTTTATAGAAATCTTCCTCTCATTAACAAGTATAAATGTAACTGAAAGTCTTTTCTAGGGCAAGGTATTTCACATCCGGAGTTTTATGGTGATGTGATTTACAGACTTCGTAAGATTCTTGGACATATGTATTTTCAAAACCTGTTTGTGAAACGTATTAGATTTTTCCTCAAAAAAGATTATGATCCAACTATATTGCTACGCACTTCACGTTTGGTTATCGATCAATCTACAATTGATAATCATGCTTTCCTCTTTGATTGTGCGACGACAGACAGGACTTAGCACTACATGATGATGTATCTCTAAAGCCGTCCTTAACCGGGAGAGTTATGTCGGATTTTCGTGCTTTGTTTTTTCTGTCCCTCTCTGTCGTACCCTGAACCCATACATGTCTTACAGTTACTCATGACTACAGACTAGTCGCTTGAGTATAATTTGACCGTTGCCATAGTGGGTTATTTTTAGCACGGGCTTGAATGTTTAATTCTTTCCCGTGTTACTTTTTTTTGTAATTAATTTTATTTCCGTCAAAAATACAATGCATAACAAATACAAAAATCATGCTATACATCAGTTATACAGAACATGCAATATATCGTCAAGACATGGCATCTACATGAATCAGTTTTATGATAACAATATACATGTATTACCGAATAACGAACAATAAACATGAAAATTGCATTTGAAGAAATTGTCGATTAAAAAGTATCGACATATTCTGACGGTCATAGTTTTTTGGAGGGTATAGATGAGAAAATGGTGGTGATTATGAAAATAATAGAAAAACGTAAAAAGAATAGGTGAATAAAAGGAAAGAAAAGAAAAGAAATGGGATT
Source organism: Gari tellinella (assembly GCA_922989275.2). NCBI lineage: Eukaryota > Metazoa > Mollusca > Bivalvia > Cardiida > Psammobiidae > Gari > Gari tellinella. Next base: position 6,539,583 of record OV277868.1, on the reverse strand, counting down.
TTTGCCAGTAATGCATTAAGAAAAAAAAAAAAAATGTTTATTTAAGCATTTCGGATACTTGTATAAGCTCATAAAAATGTCTCCATTTTAATTCATATTGTTCTAATTTGTCTTGGTTTAGAGCAATATGTTTTTCAATACTAATAGCGTTTTGAAGATTTTGTTTAAAATGTAATATATTAGGTTTCGTTTTAAAAAGTTTGCATCTGTAGATGAAGTATTTTGCATATATAATTATAAAGTTGATTTTGTCGAAATATGGTCCATTTTTAAAAATTCCGAATGAAATTGCTTTGCAAGATAATTCTATGTTAATATGTTTTGATATTAAATAGGTGTTTAAATCTGTCCAAAAAGTCTGGGTGTGGTAGCATTCCCAAAATAAATGTTCTGGCGTTTCGATGTGCATACTACAAAACTCACATACATTTGTAGATACCAAATTAAATTTGATTAAAATATTATGTGTACGTATGATCCTCATAAGGTATTTATATTGAAAGTTTCTTAGCTTAACATCTATTGTGCTTTTAATACCTATTAGATATATTTTTCGCCAATCAAGATTTTCTTCTTTGGTGATATTTTGCCATTTTTGTTGTGCGTTTATTTCATTTCTTGGTCTAATTTTCTGGCTATAGTTATATGGAAATTTTACTGGTTTTTTGGTGTTAAGATATTGACTAAAGAGATTATCTGCGTTGCCTAAGGACATGGTATCATGTTTGATTGCATCTTTCCATGCTTTAGGTATACACGATACCAGTTGATTATATTTTAAATAATCATTTTCAGGAATGTCATATAAGTTTTTTAGTGCGTTAAATGTAAAGAAAGTTTTGCTTCGAAAATCGTATAATTGGTTAAAGTATTTAATGCCTCTGTCGTACCATGTTTTGTAGAATACAGTATTTGAATTGACTTTTATATTTTTGTTGTTCCATATAATTTCGTTTGAGACTTGATCGGGGGGTTTGAGTTTTTGAAAATTATTCCATGATGACAGTACATGTTGAAGAAAGGTATTATCTTTGAAAAATTTATTAATATCAATATTTGCTAGGTTACTTTCTAAAATTAATTGCCCTCCATATTTGTTCAGCTTGTTAATATATATATGTTTCCATTTACCTCTATTGTTTTTATCAAATATTCTACTTATCCAGCTTGCTTTCAGAGACAATATAAACGTGTCAATATCAATCATTTTTAACCCCCCGTGTTCGTATGTTTTGATGATCGTTTCTCTCTTTATTTTGTCTGTTTTTTTGTCCCAAAGAAATTCAAAAAGTTTGCTTTTAATAAAATTTATAGTTTTCGATGATGGGTTTGATAATACTGCTAATGGATAAATTAATTTTGGGAGTGCAAAGGTTTTAATTACATTACTTTTGCCCATTAAGGTTAATTGTCTGTGTTCCCAGCTTTTAAGACAATTTATGAAATTTGAAAGTTTTGCATCGATGTTTTTGGAAATAGTATTTTTTGTGTTTGAACTAAATATTATTCCGAGTGTACTTGCGTTTTCCGAATTCCAATTAAAGTTCTTGTTTTCTAAATATTTTATGTGGCTTTTTTTAAGAACTCCAGCTCGAAGAGCATTACATTTCTTACTATTAAGTTTTAGACCAGATATAAGTGCAAAATTGTCAAGTGTTTCTATTAGTGTTTCAAATGACTTTCTCGATCCATCGGTCATAAAGGTACCATCATCTGCATACAATATTTGCTTAAATTCTAGACCACACATATTAATACCCTTAATATCATTGTTATTTGATATACTGTAAGAAAGAAGCTCTAAGCATGTTATAAATAGGTAAGGTGATAAAGGACAGCCCTGTCTAACCCCTCTTTTAATATCGAAGAACTCAGTAAGGAACCCATTGCTTATTACACTGCTTTTTGCATTATTGTAAAATAATTTTACCCAACTTATGAATGAATCACCAAAATTTAAATGTTTTAAAACTTGAAACATATATGTGTGGTTCAAGCTGTCAAATGCTTTTTCGAAATATGCATAAAAGAAGATAGAGGGTAAATTATGTTCATCGACATATTCAAGTGTTTCACAAAGAATTCTTATATTTTCTCCTATATATCTACCCTACCTGTTTGATCTGAGCCTATAATCGAATCGAGAACTGTTTTTAATCTATTTGCAATTGCTTTTGTTGTTATTTTGTAATCTGTGTTTAAAAGACTTATTGGGCGCCAGTTTTCTAAAAATACTGAATCCTTTCCTGGTTTCGGAAGAAGTGTGATTAAACTTTGAGTTTGAAGTTCTGTTAATTGACCGTTTACATAGGAGTAATTTAGAGAGTGAAGAAGGTATTTGCTTATATCTTTCCAAAATATTTTATAAAATTCTGTTGTTATGCCATCTGAACCTGGGCTTTTTCCATTTTTCATATAAAACAGTGCTTGTTTACATTCGTATTCAGTCAAATTACCATTACACTTCTGTTTGTCTTCTTGATTGAGTTTTTTTATATTTTCATGAAAAAAATGTTGTGTTGAATTTTGACAAGGTCTTTCTTTATAAAGATTCTGGTAGTATTGCTTCTGTTCTTTTCTTATTTTGTCTTGTTCGTTAATGATTTTTCCATTTACGTTTAATTGACTACTTAGTTTCTTTCGGCATTTTTCTTTTCTAAACTTGAGAAATATTTTGAGTCTTTTTCATTAAATTTGACTGTATCTGCCTTTGCTCTAATTATTATTCCTCGTATGTTATGGTCTATGATAGTGTTTAATTCTTGTTTAGCTTCTAAAAGTTCATCTGATGCTCGCTGTTTATCATTTATGTCTAAAGAAGAAACTAGTTTATTCTCTAAGTGTTCGATCGTTGTGTGAATTTGGTTTTCTCTTTCAGTTTGTCTTTTTTTCTTTAGTGTAGAAAATTGTATGCTTTCTTTTCTTATACTACCTTTTATTATTTCCCACAATGTGTTTGGATTGCATTCTTTATTCAAATCAGTAATAGTTTTTATCGAATTTCGAATTGTTTTCTGATAATCAGTGTCCAGTAATAATGAATTGTTTAATTTGAAGACTCCAGGTCCTTTAGGTGTTTCATTTAATCTAATGTTTATTGTAATTAAAGAGTGGTCCGACTTGTAACTTGATTTAATATCAGTCTTAGTTACATAATTTTGTAAGTTATCTGAAATTAGAAAGTAGTCTAATCTGCAGAAAATGGGTGGTTTTGTGTTTGAATGCCATGTAAATTTAGTTTTGTTTGGATGCTGAGTTCTCCAAATATCAATTAAGTTAAAAGTGTTTATAATATTATGTAATGTTTTACGGTAGTGTTTGTGTGTATCATTTGCACCATTCGTTTTGTCTTCAGAGATATTCAAAACAGTATTGAAGTCACCTCCCATTAAAAAATTGTTTTGTTCGTTATTTTCTAAGAATTGTTCTAGTTTTTTTAAAACGTTTATGTCATCTTTATTGGGGCCGTATATATTAATAATTGTTTGCTGTTTTCCGTGTAATTCGACATCTATCATTTGGAGTCTGCCTTGTATTAAGTCCTGATAATTGTTTATTTTATAAGGGCATTTTGGATTTATTAAAATTGCAACACCTTCGCTGTTTGAACTATTCCCGCTAAAAAAAACATTCCCCTCCCCAAAGATTTGTCCAGTCTGAAGATACTTGTGGTGTTGAATGGCTTTCTTGCAGAAGACATATTGAAAATGATTGAGTTTTTAGCCACTGGAAAATGTGTTCTCGTTTACGTTTGTTCCCTAAACCTCTGACATTATATGAACATATTTCAGTCGCCATAATGTGCTATAATCACAATTATGTTCAAATTGTATCTACCCCGTGTTACTAATAATCTTGTCATGGAATTATTGTTAGATGTTTTACTTGTATTTACTTACTGTGTTGGCGGTCTTTTTGATTGTAAGGTTGTGGAACCTGGTTTATATTTTAGGTACACTGTTCGTCTGTAACACTGTTCGTCCCCAAAGATTTGTCCAGTCTGAAGTTACTTGTGGTGTTGAATGGCTTTCTTGCAGAAGACATATTGAAAATGATTGAGTTTTTAGCCACTGGAAAATGTGTTCTCGTTTACGTTTGTTCCCTAAACCTCTGTGTTGGCTATAATCACAATTATGTTCAAATTGTATCTACCCCGTGTTAATAATAATCTTGTCATGGAATTTTTGATAGATGTTGTACTTGTATTTACTTACTGTGTTGGCGGTCTTTTTGATTGTAAGGTTGTGGAACCTGGTTTATATTTTAGGTACACTGTTCGTCTGTATAGGTGAATATAGGAGATAAGAGTGAGGTTGGGCGCCCCTAAACCCAGGTTTAACCACCAGTGGTTGTTAATGGTTAATTTATAATTAATTATTGATTGCTACTGACCGTACCAAGGCGGGCTCCTATGTTCACTTTACTTTATGTCTGTCTTGCGTGCGTTTTCTATTTAGTGTGTGGATGGAGAAATGGTATTGTGTGCGTGTGTGTGTGTGTGTGTATGTGTGTGTGTTATGGTATGACTGTGTGTGTGTGTGTTCTGCTTGAGAGGTGGGTGTATTGTTTGTGTTACGTTTCCTGCTTGAGTCTTTTTCGTATTTATTTGGGGTAAGTGTTGAAATACACTAATACTACATTAACTATTTGCATTAAGAAGCGGGTATTTGGAATGTAGATGCCCTGTGGGTTGAACATTGATGTTGCGTAGTTAAAATTGAAAATAAATTTTAATTTTAGTCATACTATAATGATATTTAGAATGAAGGTTTCTATGGGTTGAACATTGATGTTGCGTAGTTAAAATTAAGAATAGATTTTAATGACTTAAAGAAAAGATAATAGATTTTAATTTTAGTCATCAGTTTACCTTTTGTAGTTTTTTCGGCTGATTTCTCATGGTTAAAGTTTTGTGGTAAGTGTTGAAATGCACTTATACTACATAAACTATTTACATTAGGAAGCTGATAATTGGAATGGAGGTTCCCTGTGGGTTGAACTATGATGTTGCGTAGTTCAAATTGAAAAAAGTAAAATGCTAATCCTGTTTTGGACTTAGGTTTTCGGGGCTGAAATCTCCAAGTTAGTTTTCGGGCTAAAATCTCCAAGTTAGATTCGGAGTAAGTGTTGGGATGTACTAGTACAACATGACGTATTTGCCCAAAGAAACTGATATTTGGAATGGAGGTTTCCTATGGGTCTATTGATAAATAGTATTACATACCTATTTAAAAGGGTTTGCTAAAGGCGAGGTTTGCTGTTCTTCGACCATCTATGTTATCTAAGTGGTCGTTAGCGTTAGAAAATCCTGATAAAATTATACATGTACTTGGATTTATTTTTCTATAAACGTCCATGTAAAATATAGTGCCCTACCAAAACCAGCACAACCAACACCAGACCTATATTTTGATCTCACCTGATAATGACTTTCGAATCACCGGCGTACTTATTTGTGGGTTATTTCACTGATTTTGTTGAAATTTGGTAGAAATGACCAGTGCATGTTTCTAATCAAACGTTGTTACTTCAATGTTGATTAAAAATTCCATATAATCGCCATGGCGACAAACTGGAAAATATATTCTAAGCTTACACCCAAATTCTACTTTTCCGATTTTGTTGAAACTTGGTAGAAATTATCATTGCATGGCTGTGGTAATTGTAGTTTATTTCATGGTAATTGGTGTCACACATGTACGGAAGTGCTTCCGGGTCGTAGGGTCCGTAATTAGTGCATAGTGAAAAATTGACGTGTGTTTCATGGCCATATTTTGTATTGAAAGTGCTGATTAATTGTAGATGTATTTGTTTTTGAGCTGAAATAAAGATGTTGTTGATAAACCAGAAGTTTTCTGGGTTCTATTTGGGAATTACTCTGCGGGAACATGCGGTCAGAGATGTGAGTGTGATACGGCGGGGAATCAACTTTCGTTTTATAAATATTGACTTTGACCTTGGAAATGTAAGATTTGTGGAAAAGTTGAAACTTAATTGTGCCACGTTCTGTTGATAATATGGTGACTTATAATTGCTTTCCATGGAGAAACAGTGCGAATATATTGACCGGAAGGTCAGGGAACTTGATACAGATAGGAATATATTGTCAATTTACTATAGAGCTCTCTGGAGCGATTTTGTACAGGAGTGACACCAATTGGAAAGCCAAAATGGATGCCATGGATGCCATCTAGAAAATCTATTTTAAAATTAAACTCCGATTCTACTGGAGCAATATTGTTTATGTTGACACTTTGTTGGAATAATCAGTGCATGATCCTGACCAACCTTTACATTTGTACTTTCAAGTTGATCTGAAATCACATTAGTGCGACGATTTTGAAATATATTATGGTATTAATAAGAATAGAGAATTATCTGAACAAAAACCCGATTTAATGTATCATAGGAGATTATTAAGATTGTTCTGGCATTAGTACATGGATTATGTTGATGTACGTTTGAATGCGTTTAGATGAAAAGCTCCATGAAGGACAATCATATTTAGAATAATGGAAATATACTTTTATCTCAAAAACTTTTTTATTTTTTAAAACATACAATGTCATGTATATATTAGAAAATCATAGGCATTCATGTAACGGTCATGTTGACGTTAATGTCAATATTACGAGGTCAAAGGTCAGGTTGAACGATACGTAAAACTACTTAATTTGCTAATTATCTCCAACATGAAATACGTTTTAGCTCACCTCCATTGACAAAGCAACCATTGGAGTGTTGTTAAATAAGAATTGTGTTTGGGTTTTGTTGTTGTTGACCTGTTCTTGTTGTTGTTGTTTTTAATACCCCCAATATACGTGTGTATTAAAGAGCCCATTTCATCCTAGATTATATAATTTTACAACCTTTGTAGCAGTGCATTAGCTAGGTTATTATGTAAGCTCTCCTTCTGTAAGATATTTAGATATTCAACTTGGTTATAATGGCCACAAAAATTCAGCGTAGTTCGAAATATATAACAGTGTGTGTAGAGAACCATCCGTAGACTACCATTGCTAAATTTTATGATTCACCACCCACTCACTATGGTGAAGTAGGGAACCATCCATAGGATATCATTTCTAAATTTCACGATTCTCTAAGTTATAACGCAGTAGGGAACCATACATAGACTGCCATTGTTAACCGGCATGCCTCTCCACCTACACTTAACGAATCTTCTAACTGTGCACTTTTCTTTTCGCTATATATATTTTATTTATAAGAATTTCTACACAATTTTTTGCGTGTTGGCTATTGACGGACATTGAAATGTCGTATCCTTATCAAATTAAAAAAAATTATGTTTGAAGACTCAGTGAACCATAAAACGACAAAATACTCAATTTTCACGAGAAAATCGTGAACTGGAGGGGAGGGACATTGTTTCGATACTTTAATCGTGCATTCGCTATCAAGTCGCACATTCGGAAAACATGTTGTTGGACGAATATCTTGATCGAGCGACGTTGAATAGCCGTTCAACTATGCGTAACGTCGATATGACGTCGACGTCAGGCTGTTAAAATCGATGCTGGACAAAGGCGTTAAAGAATTAACACTGTTTGTTCGTCTAAATTGACAATAAAATACTGTTTTAATGATTTTTTGTTACACTCACCGCCGGACGCGGTCGAGGAGTAACGCGCACGACTACGATACCAGGGGTCGTGAGACCGATCATCCGCCCGACCATTTCCTTCGGATAAGACTTTATAAAAACCGAAGCCCAATGTATTGATCCGTTATTTACACTGGGCATCTGAAATAACCATCGAAAAAGAGTAGGAATTCGCTACTGAGTTTTCTGTATACGTCCCTTCTCTCTCTCTTTGTGAAACCAACTTTTTTTACTCACTCATATTTTTTATTCAAATTAATACATTATTTGTTTTGTATTAAATAAAGTAAACATATTACCATATATATGTGATTCGTTAAGTGTACTTGTTATGGTATAGAGGGGGACCATCCATAGACTATCATTGTTAAACTTCATGAACTATTCGTTATGATGGAGTAGGTCACCATCCACAGAATACCCTTGCTAAGCTTTAGTGATTCCCCACATTCACGTGCATCAATTGCCGTATTCTGTATACTACGAGCGCTCTCCGCTTGATAGGATTTTAGAGTTTCGACTTTGCTTGAAATGCCGCAAGAGTTTAGCTTGGTTCGAATAGTATAACAGTTTGTGTAGGAATACCATTGCTAAACTTCATGATTTTCCACGTACTAGTCATGGTGGAGGAGGGAACCATCTATAGACTGCTGTTGCTACACGTCATGATTCCCCACTCACACGATATTATTGAGTAGGCCACCATCAATAAAATACGATTATTAAGCTTCATTATTGTCTACTTATAAAGGATACGTCATGGTGAAATAGGGAACAATCCATAGATTACCATTGTCAAATTTCATGATTCTCCACCTACTCGTCATGGTGGAGTAGGGAAGCATCTATAGACTTCCATTGTTAAACCTCATGATTATCCACCCACGCGCCATGGTGATGTAGGGAACTATCCTTAGACTACTATTAAGTACCCGAGATAGCATCTAAATTCTTTTTACAAGGATCATCCGATACATGTTGCCCCGCTAATAATCGGGGTATTGTTTTAGCTCTTTCGCTGCTTTCGGCTCATTCGTCTTAACATACAATTACTAGAAGCTTGGACCCAGACCAGTCGTCGTGTCACGAGGTGTCTAATCAGGTTCCAATCTACTCTTAACATAAACATTGCGTTGAATTTATCTACAATTAAAATACAGTTATAAAATTGAAAATTAATAAATAATAATAATATTAACCTGTCATACATCTGCATTTGACAACTTTCCCTACCAGTCTAAAATATGGCAGCGAAGAAGTTAAAGTAGAATGCGCCTGAAAACTTGAATATATATACCTTTTTGTAATTACATGTATGTTGTCTATGTATACATGTAGGAAATTGTAAATACATGTAAAAACCTCCATATTATTTTGGGAGTGACGATTTAGTCGGACCTGTCTTGGGCGTCCAGTTCTGGTATAGGACAGAGGTCTGGCTGCAGTGTTTCTGCCCTGTACTAAGCTGCCACCCATCTACATGTCAATCATATTGTCACTTTTAGCGTGACCGCTCTACTCGGGTTTGACTGTATGTGTCGCTGCCTCTTTTATTTTTTTTGGGTGTATGCTCCAACGAGCCATTATATTCATGTGTATGTATTATGTTGAACTGTATTGTTATGTAAACTCAAACAGCATCCGAGTATTAAAGAAAACAACAATCAAAACCAATGGCGACGTAGAGAACCATATATAGACTACCAAGTAACATTAATATACTTCATGGGTATCCACCTATTCGTTATAATACAGTAGGGAACCTTCAATAGACTACCATTGATAAACTTCATGATTATCCTCCCACTGGTAATGGTGAAGTAGGGAACCATCCATAGACTACCATTAATAAACTTCATGATTCTCAACCTATTCGTTATGGTGAATTGAGGAACCATCCATAGGCTATCATTAATAAGCTTCATGATTCTCCACCTATTCGTTATGGTTAAGTAGAGAACCATCCATAGACTACCATTAATAAGCTTCATGATTCACCACCTATTCGTTATGGTTAAGTAGAGAACCATCCATAGACAACCATTAATACGCTTCATGATTCTCAACCTATTCGTTATGATGAAGTAGGGAACCATCCATAGAATACCATTAATAAACTTCATGAATCTCCACCTATTCGTTATGGTGAAGTAGGAAACCATCCATAGACTACCATTGGTAAACTTTATGATTCTCCACCTATTCGTTATGGTGAAGTAGGAAACCATCCATAGACTACCAATTTCAAGGTCAAATTATTTGGGATATTTTTACCCCTTCACCGTTTCATTGTCGTCTGCTTCTAGTTTGTCGTTTGCAATGTCGTTTCTAAGTTAAGAAAATGTGTCAGTTTGACTGATTTGTTTTGTTTGTTAACGTCCGTTTCTGCCATTTATGGGCTAATTGGACGCCTCAGAGACAAGGGAGAGGATACAGAGAACCCGGGTGCGATGTCCTACTCTTATTATCGAAAGAGTTATCTGGTTCTTTTAGATGCCAAGGGTAAAGCACTCATACATCGGACCTCGGTTTATAAAGTCTCATCCGAAGGACTTGGTCCGGCGGGGGATCGAACTCGCAACCCCTGACGTCGTAAGCGGGTGCTTTACCCCTCGACTACGAAGTGATTTCGACATGTGTGTCATACAGTTTAGGTCCTGATCTGACGCCGCGTGACGTGGTGTCTGATCAGGATCTAAACTGTTTGCAAACGCGCTTTGAAGTGCTGTTGAGAGTGAAAGGGTTAATAACCGATTCTCTACCTATTCGTATGGTGAAGTAATGAACCACCCACAGACTACCATTATAAAACCTCAAGATTATCCACCAACCCGTTATGGTGAAATAGAAAGTTATCTGTACACTAATATTATTGAACTTCATGATTCTCTACCTATTCGTTACGGAGAAGTAGGGTACCATCCACACCCGCGTCACTCGTGAATATGACAGACAGACAATTGACAGATAAATAGTTTATTAAAGTGTCATATGTTAATAATTACAATAATTCCAAAGGTTATACACATTTAACATTAACATCCAGCCGCATCGCGACTTACATGAAAATATTTACATTCACCCTGTAAAGTCTTTATGTAATCTTATTAAAAATACCGGTATGCAGTAGATATGCCGGTGAACCTACAAATCGAAACTGGTTATAGCCAGTTCGGATTTCCCCATGCTAGTCGTGGACTTCTTAAAATAGACTACATCGGGCACTTAAAACTAAGCTCCCATTGGTCGACGGTCATATGACGCTAGCGGAGTGATACAGGCCCATAGGTCGTTGCCATCGCGTTGCTATGTGTGTAAATGGGTTAAAAAAAACAACCGCGATCTGTATTTTTAGAATGTGCTTTGGCAATAGATATTCAAGTTGCACTGTTATTTGTTTGCCTTGTAAGTCTTTTCCATCCACAGAGAGAAAGTTTACTGGAAAAAATCCTGAATTTTTAATACAGTTACAGTACACGTAGTTGGGACTACTTTCTCACCATATTTAGAAACTTGAATGGCTATTACATCGACATTACATCTATCAAACCTCTTTGATCGGTATATGATAAATTCTTATGCAGAAAAACTAATCTGGCCAATAAACACATTAAATTGACAATACAGAAAATATAAATATAAGGAATAAACAACATCTTTTTGCCGCGCATGACGGTATTACTACATTAGCTTCGGGGGGGGGGGGGGGTAAGTTTAACGTAAACGCCCTTCGGGCGTTTAGGAAACTTACCCCCTGCGAAGCTAATGTATAGTCATACCGTTATATTTACATTCACCCTGTAAAGTCTCTATGTAATCGTATTAAAAATATGCAGGTCAATTCTCGATGAACCTACGAATCGAATCTGGTTCCAGCCAGTTAGAAAGAGGGCGGAGTCTCCGTCGCGAAGAAAATCTTCCATACGGCGGAGAGATACCGACCAAGTTAGGATCTATTTTAGATTATCCGTTTGGGTATCTCGAAACCCTTATTTAAAGTCGCAAACAGTTCAATTAAAATCAAATTGCGATAAAAAAAAATTAAATTCTGTTTTATGGGAGGTTATCATATTACGCTCCGTCATTTTAAAGCTGTACGCGTTCTCTCCCTTCTCCGAGTGTTCTATTTATAGATTAGACAAGTTGTCTTCCAATTACGGTTTGAAATTGACAATTTCAAACAATTTGTTCACCAGAATTACAGTTGCTCTTGAAAACATAAAGCAAAATAATGCATTCACACTTACTAAATTGGTAACGTAATGTTCCGCTATGACATATTTAAACTAGCCTATGTGTATCGGATATGCCACGGATAGCCGCGGGTGTGTGTACACGCTGACTGTGTAGTCGCATTTCAGCGTTGCTATTCGCGTTGCTATGTGTAAAGCGTGTATAAAAACTTGCGCCACCTAATTGTTTAGAATATGCTTTGATAATGGATAATCAGATTGAAATTTTTGTTTTAGTTTCTTACGAGCGTTCTTAAAGCACAGCGAGAAAGTTTACTGCGTAAAACCCTGAAATTATCATGCAAATACAGTACATGTAGTAAGGACTACTTTTGACACCATATTTAGAAACTGGAATGGCTATTACATCGATATTACATCTATCAAACCATTTGGCCGATATATGATATATTCATATACATGAAAACAAATCTGGTCAAACTACACATTAAATGGATGACAGAAAATAAAAATATAAATATAAGGAATAAACAACATCTTTTTGCCGCTCATGACCGTCATGAACGTCAAAAAGATGTTGTTTATTCCTATAATGAACGTCAAAAAGATGTTGTAATTACATGTATGTTGTCTATGTATACATGTAGGAAATTGTAAATACATGTAAAAACCTCCATATTATTTTCGGTAGTGACGAATAATATAATATACAATTCACACAATAAAACATTCATAAACATGCAATTATAGATAACAATATTAAGAAACAGAATACTTTATTTAACCCTTTCCCTTATAGGAGCGACTTTTAGCGCATTCATTTTATTCATCCGCCAAAGAAAATAGTTCAATTTTATACTGTCATGAATATGTACTATAAGAAATATTTTCTATATACTAGCAGATATTAACTTAAAGCAGGCTGAAAGTAAAGCAGAATGTGCCCTAGGGCACATTCTGCTTTACTTTCAGCCTGCTTTAATAGGTCACATATCTTAAATACTAGAAACTGGCTATGGGTTAAAGGGTTAAGAACTTGAAATCTACAATAAAGCAATAATTAAATATTCTTAAATATAAAATTCACATGTATACATAAAAACGTATTGGAATACGGAAAAGACGATTATGACTGATTACAACATTATCAAATAGCATTTGCTCAGGTGAGCTAATAATATCAAGTTGATTTCGGCAGAACGAAATATAAAGGTGAGGTTTGAAGATGCTTATATCAGCTGCAATTCTGTCAAGTGCATGGGCGGATCTACTCTAGAAAACATCAACTGGTAGGTTAAATACCACACGGATATTTAAAACAGTGCGGATCCTGGATACATGCAGCGATAGAGAGGCTTTGTCTAATCTTGATCCCCACTGTTTTATGATAGATCGATTTTATTTCAGCATTACATTGTGCATACAAAATGTGTATCATTTCGTGTTATGTGTAGCACCCCGTTTGCACATTCTTTTCCTAAATGGGGCCCTAGATCCGTTCTTGGTATGCAGTTGCACAGATGGGAGATAGTTTGAAGAGCATATGGAATAATGGAATAGCTGAACATTAACTACGGAATTAACGGACTATTTGAATCAAGGAGGGTACGACCGACATACACTCTGCCAGACACACGCATCTTGATGTTCTTCCAGAAATCAGCTCATGTTGGCTTCAATGACATCACCATATTTGGACCGACTGGCAAGAACAAGCATCTCAGTTAAATTTAACTTTTGCAAAAAGCAAGGAATTAATCATCCTGTGCGTTTTATATGTATACGCGCAGAAATTAGCCCCTTATCCCACAGAATATACATGTAGCGCCGATGAATGATAAGATGAAAATAATATGAATAGTTCTCATAGTGAATATCCATGTCTGTAAAAAGTGGAATTCTTTACTTCAATGGAGAAATAAAAAAAAAAGGCGTAAAATGGTGTATTTATGGAGTAATGGTATAATGTAAGTATGCAATAATGCATTCAATACAGGAATGTCCCTAAAGAACCCTGATTTTACCGCCATTAGCGAAAAATGTCGAATTTCAAATAGTTTGGATCCAGATCAGACGTCGCATATAACCCAGCGTCTAAGTTATATATATTGCATAGCTCCCACGAGTTATCTCAATTAAACGCGCACACTGTACGTGAGTGCGCGCATGCGCACGAGTGTATGTGGGCGTGTTTAATTAGATAACGAGTTGGAGATACGTATAGGTTAGAGCATGTTTATTTGATACTACGGAATATAGTCCACGAGGCGCGGGACGCGCCGAGTTAGTCCGGTTGCCAACCCCCTGATTTTTGGAGAAGCGTGTTTTGCCGTCCGTACAAAGTTTTTTTGCTGTTTCTATACCTCTGAGGTGTGCTCTTTAAGAATCTGAATGATGCCACTCTGGCATCCTTGGGCAATCCGCACAATATGCAAATTAAGGTCGCCATTACTGAAAATCTTTTTTTCGCCAATATCTCAGTAACTATGAATGGTATCAAAATAATTTTGGTGTCTATCCCCATGTTTTGAGGGGTAAATAATCAGATTAAGCCATTTTAGTAACGATCACATTGATATTTTGTGCTGAATAGGCATATTTAGGCAGCCATTACTGAAAATCTAGTTTTCGTCAATATCTCAGTACCTGTGCATGGTATCAAACTAATGTTGGTGTATATCTCCATGTTTTTAGGGGTAAAGAATACGATTAAACCACTTTAGTAAAGATCACACCAACATTTTGTGCTGAATGGGCATATTTAGGCAGCCATTACTGAAAATCTCGATTTCGTCAATATCTCAGTACCTGTGCATGGTATCAAAATAATGTTGGTGTATATCTCAATGTTTTTAGGGGTAAAGAATACGATTAAACCACTTTAGTAAAGATCACATCAACAGTGTGTGCTGAATGGGCATATTTAGGCAGCCATTACTGAAAATCTCGATTTCGTCAATATCTCAGTAACTACATATGGTATCAGAATAATTTTTGTGTATATCCCCATGTTTTGAGGGGTAGAAAATCAGATAAAACCATTTAAGTATTGATCCCACAAATATATTTATAAGTTTGTGACGAATATGCATATTTCGGCAGCCATTACCGAAAATCTTGTTTTCGTCAATATATCAGCATCTACGACATATCATATCAAAGTAATTCTGGCGTATAAACACATGTTTTTAGCGGTTAATAATCAGTTGAAGCCATTTCAGTAAAGATCACACAAATAGTTTTTCTGAATATGCATATTTAGTCAGCCAATACTGAAGATCTCATTTTCGTCAATACCAAAGCAACTACATGTACATAAATACATGTATTTACATAATTCTGGCGTCTGTACTCATGTTTGTAGAGGTAAAGTAGCAGATTAAGCCATTTTAGTTTTGATCACACCAACATGTTTTGCAAAATATACAACAATCCACTTCAGTGTACATCCAAGTTACAAAGCATTCCTTTTACTTATAATGATGTATGTTGCCATAACTGAACTGACTCACTCCTCAAACAAGTCATTTTCAACAACAGTGTCACTGTCATCGACCCAACGGGTGTTTTTATTCTGGCAGGGTGCTTCCCCGTGGCATCCACAAAATATTGTACATGGCAAGTGAGCCGTATATCACAGACACATTGCTGTCGGACAGAGTGTATCCGTAGCACAACCACACCTTATCATTTCCAGCTCCTCCTGGAGCAATAGTGACGTATGCTTGCAATACAACTTGTATCAAGTATCTAGTGCGTTCATCAAATTTCCATCTAAACTCGACAGGATCTAATGGTGCTTGTTCTGATTTGGGAATTGATTACCAAATGGCAGTCTGAATGTTTTACGATCTCTTTGAATGCCTCTTTAGAAGGTGAAAGTGTAGCAAGCTATCGAGCATTTGTAACATTTTTTCTACCAATCCTTCGTAACCAGACTTCTCCACGAACTTCAGACATGTTCGATGTCACCAAGCTTTTGACCCTGTAACAGGCAGTCATGAATTCTGTCGCTTCTCAAACGATGTCGCCTATAGCATAAGGTAAGTCGCCACTCTGTGCAGTACCACACCATTCTTAAGGACCTTGATGGAAATGCCTTTTTCTACTCCGAAGCACTGACGCACACGGCCACAGCCTGAGAGCACATTGGCGGCTGACAGATGTGAAAGCATTTGTTTATGTTCACTTGCAGTTGCGGCAATGTCTATAGTAGTTTGTTCAGCATGTGGTCCTTCTTTTGTAAAACGACAGGTCAGGTTCAACTTGGCGTAGACGTGCAGCAAGAGGACGAAAACGTCAATGTTCTCAGATACAATGTTTGATTCTTTTTACGTCACTTTCAGCTGCCTTAAACGTCTGCTGTATGATAATTACACCCGCTTCTTCGTGGTTAGTTATGCTATCTTTCTTGCAGAAGACAGTGTCATCCTGAAATACTGGTACATTGTTAGTAGAGGTAATAGTCAGACTATGTCCATCATGAAGTCATTCACACAGTTCCTTGATTAGACTCGTTTATAACCCAAATTATAGCACAGTCATCCAGTATTTCTGTAATCTCTGAATTCTTAACGAACAGATTATCTGATTATTTACCCCTAAAACACTGGGATAGACACCAAAATTATGTTGATACCATGTAATATGGCTCAGCTGTAGGGTCTTGTTAGTAGTTCAATGAGAGGATCGACGACCCATACCTGATCCATATAGGCAGAAACACACGCTGTACAACTGATCAGGTTAAGAATTCAGAGATGACAGAAATACTGGATGGCTGTGCTATATTTTGGGTTATAATCGGGTCTAATCAAGGAACTGTGTGTATGGCTTCATGTTGGAGGTTATAAAGAGGGTGGCAAACTATGACACACTCGATCGCTACTTCAACTTCAGGATTAAAAGTGGGCAGCTCGAGCTGGAGACGAGACCAGACGACGACAAAAACTGCAGTTACATACGCCATTGCCGCTCCAAAAAGTTTTCCTTACAGCAACTGAGAATAAGGTATATACAGGTCATAGATCTGATATGTCAGAATTTGATCCAGAAAGCCAAATGGACATAGTCTGACCATTACCTCTACTAACACTGTACCAGTATTTCAGGATAACATTGTCTTCTGCAAGAAAGATAGCATGACCCACCACGAAGAAGCGGGTGTAATTATCATACAGCAGATGTTTAAAGCAGCTGAAAGTGGCGTAAAAGAATAAAGAAAAATGTATGTGTGGACAATAAAGTTTTCGTCTTCCTGATGCACTTCTACGCCAAGTTGAACCTGACCTGTCGTTTTACAAAAGAAGGACCACATGCTGAACAAACTACTATAGACATTGCCGCAACTGCAAGTGAACATAAACACATGATTTCACATCTGTCAGCGGCCACTGTGCTCTCAGGCTGTGGCCGTGTGCATCAGTGCTTCGGAGTAGAAAAAGGCATTGTCATCAAGGTCCTTAAGAATGGTGTGGTACTGCACAAAGTGGCAACTTATCTTATGCTATAGGCGACCTCGTTTGAGAAGCGACAGAATTCATGACTGCCTGTTACAGGGTCAAAAGCTTGGTGACATCGAACATGTCTGAAGTTTGTGGAGAAGTCTGGTTGCGAAGGATTGGTAGAAAAAATTGTTACAAATGCTCGACAGCTTGATGCACTTTCACCTTCTAAAGAGGCATTCAAAGAGATCGTAAAACATTCAGACTGCCATTTGGAAATCAGCTCCCATATCAGAACATGCACCATTAGATGGAAACTTGATGAACGCACTAGATAATTGATACAAGTAGTGTTGCAAGCAAACGTCACTATTGCTCCACAGGAGAAGCTGGGAATGATAATGTGTGGTTGTGCTACGGATACACTCTGTCCGACAGCAATGTGTCAATGATATACGACTCACTTGCCACGCACAATATTTTGTAGATGCCACGGGGAAGCACCCTGCCAAAATAAGCACACCCGTTGGGTCGATGACAGTGACAATTTTGTTGAAAATGACTTGTTTGAGGACTGAGTCAGTTCAGTTATGGCAACATACATCATTATAAGTAAAAGGAATGCTTTGTAACTTGGATGTACACTGAAGTGCATTGTTGTTTATTTTGCAAAACATGTTGGTGTGATCAATACTGAAATGGTTTAATCTGCTTCTTTACCCCTACAAACATGAGTACAAACGCCATACTTCTGTTAAAACATGTATCATATGTACACGTAGTTGCTAAAGTATTGACGAAAATGAGATTTTCAGTACTTGCTGACTAAATATGCATATTCAGAAAAACTATTTGTGTGATCTTTACTGAAATGGCTTTAACGGATTGTTAACCGCTAAAAACATGTGTTTATACGCCAGAATTACTTTGATATAATATGTCGTAGATGCTGATATATTGACGAAAACAAGATTTTCGGTAATGGCTGCCGAAATATGCATATTCGTCACAAACTTATAAGTATATTTGTTGGATCAACACTGAAATGGTTTTATCTGATTTTCTACCCCTCAAAACATGGGGATATACACAAAAATTATTCTGATACCATATGTAGTTACTGAGATATTGACGAAATCGAGATTTTCAGTAATGGCTGCCTAAATATGCCCATTCAGCACAAACTGTTGGTGTGATCTTTACTAAAGTGGTTTAATCGTATTCTTTACCCCTCAAAACATGGAGATATACACCAACATTATTTTGATACCATGCACAGGTACTGAGATATTGACGAAAACTAGATTTTCAGTAATGGCTGCCTAAATATGCCTATCTAGCACACAATATCAATGTGATCGTTACTAAAATGGCTTAATCTGATTATTTACCCCTCAAAACATGGGGATAGGCACCAAAATTATTTTGATACCATGCATAGTTACTGAGATATTGGCGAAAACAAGATTTTCAGTAATGGCGACCTTAATTTGCATATTGTGCGGATTGCCCAAGGATGCCAGAGTGGCATCATTCAGATTCTTAAAGAGCACACCTCAGAGGTATAGAAACAGCAAAAAAACTTTGTACGGACGGCAAAACACGCTTATCGGTCTCTGCAACCGGACTAAGTGGACTATGTTCTGTAGTATGAAATTAACATGCTCTGACCTATTTAGCACCTGGCTTGGGCTCGAGAAAAATAAGAATACACTTCGTTTCTGCGTTTTTTGTTTCAGACGAAAAGTCATTTTATTTGTAATATTTTACAAAATTGAAAGATTATTTCAATGTGAAGTTTGAGACCTAAAGCAAGTTTATTCGCGCGCAACCATGGTATAACCTATTTAGCACTGGCTTGGGCTTGAGGAAAATAAGAAATGACGTGACCTTTCGTTTCTGCTTTTTGTTTTTAGACGAAAAATGTGAAGTTTATTGAAGTACTATATGTAGGCACATTTCATTAGCAATTGTCTTTAAAGTCTAAGTATTACTGTTCATTTTAAAAATAAAATATGAAGTCATCAAGCGTGTGCCGTTCCCCTCAGATCTCAACAATTTTTTTAAAGACAATCTAGGCATTTAGATCCCGTTTTTTACAGTGGAGAAAACGTTATTCTTTGCCGTTTAAACGCAAACGAAAGGCAAACGCAAAACACTAATACATAGAAAACTACATGTACACCTTTTTGACAATTCTTACTTTTTATTTTTATCCGAGCAGCAAATACTTTGGAGCCTGATAAGACGCCGGGTTACCCGGTGTCTGATCATGCTCCAAACTGTTTGCCCTCGAAATAATAGGTTTAGCGTGAACGCGTCTATTGGGAAAGAATAAAGTTTTCTCTACTGTACATCTACAGCTAAACCATGCATATATCTAGGTCTAGCGGGACGGTGTAGACCTAGACATATTATTGTTACTGTGAAATTCCTGTATTTCTTCAGCTTAAATCTATTTCACTTAAATTTCGATTATTTATCGTTACGCCTACAGAGCAGGCTAAAGGTTTTTGCAGTCGCTGGCAAATGTTGATGTTGATGTCAATTACCTTCAGATGACAGAAACGTGGACTATATTAAATAGTACATGGTTTTTAAAATTTACGCGATATAGTCAACAGCTTTTGAGGCACCTGATTGGTCGAGAGCTCCAAGCCATGTGCTAATGCAATATATTGCTTGTAATATGGCTGAAATATAGACCAAGAGGTTGGGCTCTGTGCAATTTACATCAACTATTGAGCGCTTTTGACATCTATTAGAATCCCCATTTGAACGACCAATCAGTGACAGGAACAACATCGCTAGCTGCGCAAGTTATTCCAAATGTTGAGCGCTTTGCTAATCAAAGGTAGTGTAAACCCCATAAAAGAGACCAATCAAAGACTGGAACGTATACTCGTTAACCAATCCGACAACTTCCAGCATAGATCGCTTTCACGGGCAGTGTGTTAAAGTTTTGCTGTAAAGACGAATGTTCTAGTTTCTGGGAATATTTGCAGGGTTGCCATTTCTCCGGATTTTTCCTAAATCTTCGGATTTTTTTTTCTAGTACATGGTAGCTTAAAGCAGGCTGAAAGTAAAGCAGAATGCGTCTTAAGGCGCATTTTGCTTTACTTTCAGCCTGCTTTAAGCAGTCACGTGTCAACAAAACTAGAAACAGGCGACGGGGAAAAGATACGATTCGTAAAATCGCACTTGAAAAATGCAAATTTGGAAACCTTCGGATTTTTTTGTCAACTTATGGCAGCCCTGTATTTTCGTCACTAGCTTTCGCGCGTGTTTACTTAAAATGATTAATATGGATATCGGCACAGTGATGACGGGACGATTTGCAGTAGAGAACACGTTTGCATTTCTCAATCAAATATTTAGCAATTGTTCCTTTGCACAATATTTGGACCCAGATAAGACGCTTTGTACAAGGCGTCTGGTCTGGATCCAAACTGGTTGAAAAGGAATTATCAATTTTGCACAAAATCGTTTATTGTTCAAAACAAATCGTGTAATTTCTCCATTGTGACTTGTGCTGCTATTACTATGCCAAGGCTCCAGATAAGAGGAGTATTTCAAGAACTAAAATCTTTATTTCTGCATTAAACCCTATGGTGTCACTACTCACTAGAATCGTCTCTTCGAGACGATTCTAATTAATAGTAACACCATAGGATTAAATGTTGAAATGAGTGAGAAAATTTGGATTTGTTCCATTTACTCGCTCTTATATGGGGCTTTATATCTGCCACACCGGATGTGCGCCAGACTGTGCGGTTAACTAGATGTCCGCCATTACTGTGCGGTTAACTAGTTAACTGCATGGTTTTCTACCAGTTATTGCATGGGCGGGTAAACTCCGCCCACTACCAAGTGTGCGGTATCCAACTTAAACTGGGGTACTTTTCTATAGAAAAATGCCGCAGCCGTGTTACAATCAGTATCTAATCTCTTCGGCACGCGTATTGAATGTCCCATAAGTCAAAACTTCAAAACTTTCAATTTGGTATAAAATAGCAGACGACGAATTGTAGCAGACGATATGTGGCACTGGTTAATGTAGATCTAGCAGGTACATGTACGAACGTAACAATTATCCCTTACCGTACTGAATTGTCGTCTGCTTAAAATATATCGTCTGCGAAATAAAATAAAATCAATTTTGATCTTTTTTTACGCTTGAGAAAATATTAATATGAGTGGCAAACAGATTGGATCCATATCAGACGCCGCGTTAGGCGGCGTCTGATTTGGATCCAAGTTGTTCGCTAATATAAGCCTGGTCGCGCTTAGCACGAGAATGGTTAAGTTGGTACCAAAGCTTTCTGTATAACACCTTCACTGCTACTATGACGTCATAACCTGTCTAAAGCGCTTAATGCAATAATGTAGTAATGGTTGCAAATATATTGTATTCCTTTATTTCATATGTCTAAAATTTTAGGCACTTTGGCCCAAAACTATTTATATGAGTGCCAAACAGTTTGGATCCTGATAAGACGCCGCGTTATGCGGCGTCTGATTTGGATCCAAATTGTTTAAAATAATAGTGAAACCTCGACTAGCAGGATAAGGGTTAAGTTGCAGTCTTGTAGAAATTCTCCAGGATTCGTCTGTTTTGGGTGTTTGTTTCACGCAGGCTTTACTGTGTACCCGTTAGCACTCGTTCTTGCGCAAAACATATTACATGTACCTATCTTATTCATGCTACCCTTCTTTGTGGCAAACAGAGAAACATTATATTACGTAATTTACCAGTAGTTAACTCGTGGCTTGATGACTAGTAACTTCAAGATGTAACTAGAACTATTTTAGCTAAGAAACATGCGTTTGTAAAGTTCTGACTGTAACTATTGTGCGTTTTAACTTTTTAATTACAAAATAAACTGTTTAAGAAATAGCGAGACTCGACTGTAAATTCCCAGGTAAGGTGAGTCATTCACAGGAGCTTACCCTCTGCAGAATCCGGGTTTGACTAGAGACTAGTCTCATAAACTGCGTTATGTAAACACTATAGCACCTAGCAGCAGGTCAAGGATATGTTTTGTACTTCTTACATTTACAAAATGTATGCATGCAGTTCCAGCCTCGGTTTCAGTAAGATCACGTGACTCTTTCTCAGGGGCGAGTCTTTCTTTAACCTGTTTAATACAGTGTCTGATCGAAATACAATCGTTGTCTGACGCATGTACCAATATTTAATCAGTCAAAATGTAGTCACTAGTATTTTGTAGAGCAAATGTAAATGATAAAAGTGAAGCAGACGACACTATATCAAAGAAACAATAATCATATTAGATGCTGAAAAGCTATTACGATTCGTTCTTGTTGGAACAAGTGTAAACGGTGGGCGGTTCCAGCTTCTGTGACGTCATCAGCTTTAAACAATTGTCGTCTGCGTTTTGTTTACCTCTAACATTAAAAGTTTAGGTATTTTGACTTAAACAGTATCGAAATGAATATCAGACAGTTTGGATCCTGATCAGACGCCGCGTCACGCGGCGTCTAATCAGGATTCAAACTGTTCGTAAATAACCACTATACTCGGGGTAAGGCTGTGAAAGGGTTAAGTTCAGACTGCTAGAGTGTTGATACAGTCAGACTAGAGTTAAACAACTATCAGCAGCAGGTTACATGGGGCGAATGAATGCCCAGTGGTAGCGACGTCGAATCAGGATTCAAACTGTTTGTAAATAACCAAACAAACAGTCTAGCTAAATGTGCATGTCCATATTTAATCCGTACACATATTTCCTCCAACAAAACACGTGGTTACCCGGCGTCACAAACAGCCCAGCTAAATGTATAGTTCAACATTTAATCAGTTAAACAACCCCCCCCCCCCCTCCAATAAAGCGCGTGGTTATACCAAACGTCACAACAAGTGGCTAAATCAAGGTACTCTTCCATAGAAACACCGTTTTAAAACTGGTTATTGATAACAGTTTTACTGTAATAAGATAAGATTACATCGCTCCCTCTCTACAACGACACTCAATGGGAGACACAGAGTGTGTGTATTGTTCGGAGGGAGTCGTTATAGGGAGGGAAAATTTAGACTTTGCTTACATTTGCAAACAGCTTGATTCCAGATCAGACGCCGCGTTGATCTGGATTCAACCTGTTTGTCACTCGTCATTAATATTAATTTTATCAAAATGTCCACTGATATGTAACTTTGAGAGAAAAAAGCAGACGACAAGTTTAAGCAGACGATAATGCAGCAGTAAAAGCGTTGGGCATAATTGTCCTGTTTAGGGAACTGCGACAAGGGTCGTTGTAAGGAGGGATTTGTTGATGAGAAAGCCGTTGTAGGGAGAGAACGCTGTATAACGTAAATCTTACGTACAGTACTTTTTCCCGTCGAAGACGGGAATGTTTTCTCTTTTAACCTATGGTTGAAACGATTTAACCAATCAGTAATGATCAGAACTCTTGGTCAATGACCGCTTGCTTGAAATGCAGCTCTCTCATTGGCCAGTAGGGCGGCATTTACAGACATTTTAAGCACGGAATTATACACTGGGCCAACGTGTAAATAATGCCTGTATTAAGTTTATATAATTAATACTGTTCACACCCAAAATCAACTTTAACTTTCGAAGGAATATGTTTTTCGGCGGAGCTGACTGTTTTCTATTTAGACACACTTTATATTTGGCCACACATTTCAACCAATAGTATTTGATCAGAAATTTAGAATTAAGAGCACCTGTTGAAACTGAATAGTCTGATTGGATAGTAGCCAGGGCTCCAGATAAGGGAATTGTTTCCAAACTTAAAATCTTTATTTGTGCATTAAACCCTGTGGTGTCGCTATACATTTGAATTGTCTCTTCGAGACAATCAAAATGAGTGGTAATACCATAGGGTTTGGTGCTAAAAGAGGTGAAAAAATGTGATTTGTTTAGTTTACTCACTCTTATCTGGAGCCCTGTAGGCTGGTTTATGTCCCATTACAGTTTTACATGATGTGGACTGTGGGTGTAAAATTTAGAGATACAGGCTGGCTGTTTACTACACTGGGCTGATGAGTTTCCACTGTTGACAAAATTATGCTTCTATTTTAAGATATGATCTGAAATCTATTTATAGATATACAGAGGAAGCTAGGTGTTTCGTAATTGTTTACAACCAATTTGTTTTAATTGTACTATTTGTACACATTTGCCATACATTAAAAGCAATATTTTATATATGAATAGCCTCAAATGAGTTAAACACAATTGTGTTGTTTCATCATTATTTACAAGAGTGAAGTACAGTAGATTGTTGTATCTGTACATTTGTGTATGCTATAGTTTGTTTCAAGAAACTCTATGAATGGAACAATAGATTAATGTGAGGATCTCCTACCAGTAGCTAGGATATGAGTTGAATTATTGTTTTGTTTTGCATTTCTGTACATGATAGTTTTGCATTTTAAATAAAAGTTACTGTTTCAATTGATTACTTGTATTTTTTGCTTTTCAATCCAAGATATTTGAAAACCTCAATTTAATTCAATTTTGCACACCCATCTATATAGCCTTAGTTCAACCACTCATTCCGCCGAATATCTTTTTTAAAGATATTTCTTGTTTAAAGATATTTCTTGTTTCCTTACCCGTTGAAACGATTTTAAAGAGAAAATGTAGAAAATGAATACGTATGAAAAAGTTGTCGATTTGTGTTTAATCTTAGTGACAAGGCATGGTCTGGTCAGATTATTGACATAAATGTTTAGTACAAACGCGTTTATTGGGACAGATTAGGATCGTGTCCACTGTGCTAACTACGCGATGGCATTCGAAACACTGAAGGTAGAATAGATTGGCAAATGTCGGTTAATATCGGTACTCTACGTAGAGCAATCGGCCATTGCCGTCAACTGACGGATTATACCGAACAATGATCGACATTGGCTGGATCTCATTAGACACATTACGTCTTTCCTGACAAGCTGAAGTGAGTCAGACTTTTGGAATGATGATCTAAGCGTCTCGAATGTATTGTAACAATTTGTTGTTGTTATTATCAAAACATGCCTGGCTATCAGTATTCCTAGAAACAGGATGTTCAGGGCTGCCATAAGTTGACGTGAAAAATCCTAAGATTTCCAAATTTGCATTTTTCAAATGCGATTTTACGAAATCGTACCTTTATCCCATAGCCTGTTTCTAGTTTTATTGACATGTGACTACTTTCAGCCTGCTTTAAGCTACCATGTACTGGCAAAAAAAATCCGAAGATTTAGGAAATATCCAGAGAAGTGGCAGCCCTGGTATATCATGTTTATGAGATGTTTTGTTATGACTTTAAAGTTTAAACTAGTTTCTTAGAAATGCTCTTTTAGGAAATAATCTGTACGCCAATAAATCCATAGAGCCCTTGTGACGAGTATGTTTCATCCTTTACATACAGTAGAACTGTAAACAGTATAATTGCCCTATGCAAGATTTGAGGGCTGCTGAAAGAAACCTAGCACCAGGGACTGCATTTTGGTCGTTTTTTTTTCCTCCTCAATAAATTGTAAAAACAGCCTAATTAGTCAGAAATATAATGGATTAGCCCGTATTAACCCATTTATACCCATTATATTCTTCCATGTTTATACATGTATATTGGATTAGTCCACATTTTAATAATACGGTGTCTGATCAGAGTCTACACTGTTTGCCTATGTCCCATAGATGGGATGATCGTAGGCACACATGGGTTAAAACTGTAATCGCCCATTGGAATTTTCATGGATAAATGGGTTTTAAAACTATATGATGCCCATGAATATGACCTAGTACACAAACTGTCGTCATTTACGAACTCTTTTTACTAATTAATAAACTAGTACACGTATGTGTATAAAACACGTATACTTACTTCACTTAAGAGCAATACATCGTTCAAATCGCCAGAAATAGTTTAGTGCCAGTCGGCAGTGGATACTAATGTAATTTATACGACAATAAAATGCGTGATACACAAGAAAGTACCGACTTCTTTGGTATATTCTTGCTGAAATGACTCTGGGTACCGGTGTATATAGGTGCAATGGTCCCTCTCTAAAACAACACCCAATGGGAGACACAAATTGTTATGTGTTGCTCGGAGGGAGTTGTTATATGAAGGAAAATTGGCTTACACTTCCAAACAGCTTGACTCAAGATCAGACGCCGCGTAACCCCGTGTCTGATTTGAATTCAAGCTGTTTGTCACTCGTTATTAATTTTTTGTCTATCAAAATGTGACTTTGAGAAAAACAGCAGACGACAATTTTCAGCAGACGATATTGCAACCGTTAAATGGTTGTACAGTGGAGAATCTGTTATTCTTTCCCAATAAACGCGTTTACGCTAAAACTATTATTTACAATACAAACAGTTTGGAGTCAGATCAGACGCCGGGTTACCCGGCGTCTGATCAGGCTCCGAACTGTTTGCCACCAAGATAAACAAGAATTATCAGAATTGTCCAAATGTTGTTCTTTTCTACGTTTTAGTACTTTGCGTTTGCGTACGTTTGCGTTTAAACGGGAAAGAATAACAGATTCTCCACTGTACGTAATGTTTGGGGAACAGCGGCAAGCGTTGTTGTAAGGAGGGAATCGTTAGGCCGTTGTGGGAGGGAGTATTGTACCGTAAACAATCTTCAAATGGGATACAGGCCGATTTTATTGACCTGGCAGGGCGGAGTTTCGATGCGGACCATTGCATTTCAACATTGGGGGCGACAGCACGCTCTTTTATTATCGGAATTTACCGTTGACGTCTGCCGTTTTTTCTCAACATTACATATTAGTGGACATTTTGACCAAAGGAATATTATGAAGAATAACAAACAGCTTGAATCCAGATCAGACGAAATAAAAGCAGTGGCCAATTGATGAAAATTGATGACGTCATGGCACACGCTATGTACCCGGATAATCCTGACCGGCTCAGCAACCCTAACTCGGCTCAAACATGGCTGACGTTTTTACATGGCTCCTTTCGTTTTTATAATAACTTCGCTATTGAAAGGTAGGTATCGGTTGTATTATCTGTCGCTATCGACCAAGTATTTCTTTAATTCCAAAATATTTATAAAAAATCCTTAAAAATACTTACAGGTTTTATTTGCCCATCCTATTTTGTAGTTTGGAAGCAAAACGACACTACTTTGTATACTTGCTTAAACTGTGTTTTTATTCTAATGGTTTTTGTCACAATGCTCGTTTCTATGTGCAGAATGCAAGAAAATGGATAAAAACCTAACCGTCTAATAGATAAAAACCAAACCCGGCAACATACTAAGTGGATATTTACTCCTTTTACAATATACTTTTCTAAATATTTACTTTTGTATATTGGCTAGTAGTTATTATGACTCAGCTGATTGACTTCATTTTCATTTGGAATTATTATCTTATACTGTATACCATAAAATTCAAAATTTCAAAAATCTTATATATTTTCATACTTTTCTCTTGCTTATGTAATTATATTTTCCTGATCTAATACTTTAGAATGTTTATATGCTATATGGCTATGAACATTGTATATGTTTAATGCCAATAAAATTTGAATTGAAAATTGAATTGATAAAAACCAAACTAAATCGTTAAACTTCAATGATAAACTCCTAACAGACTAATACTCTATAGCTATAAATGCGTACACGTATTCAAAGAATAGAGTCGAGCTATTTGCCATAGCGTTGGTGTCTTGGGCGTTATATTTGAAGTAACATTAGTATTATTTGTCGTGCATTTTATCATAATTTCAACGGACTTTTCGCCAACCTTCTCGTTCGCAGACCTGAAGTAGCAGTATATTTTTTATTTAAGTCTCTTCATGGTTACACAGTTTAAAACATCATCATATACATTATATATACATGAACCATGCCATTCATTATTGAATTACAAGAGACTATGGTATCTTTTTATGAAAACAATTAAATTAACAAATCACAGATAAGTTCATATGTGAGCATTTTATGCCAAATACTTACACGTATATTGTCCATTGGCTTGAACCCAAATACAATATACACTTATGGTGTCTTGTGTGTCGAATGGTGGTGGATGTGCAGGCACATTCATGCATCCACATCCCTCGCCATTGTACACTTAGACAGTTTATTGTACCAGCATCATATAATGCCAAACACTGTTTTCAGTAAACTTGATTTTACAAATCACAGCCTGACAATTGTTTTACAATCACATTGCATCAATTTATCAGCATTTATGGTTTAACTCATTCACCCTGAGACTTATATTGGGCACCTCCATTTTCTAAATACAGCCTAATCAGTTTGTAGCTGCGCTTTGCAAACTAGTACACAATGGCAAATAGTGAAGACCTTGGTTGGATGGCTCTTTTGAGAGCCCTCCTATCATGGTCTTCACTGTTAGAAAAAAATAAAAATAAAATGACATGGTGCACTATTCACCGGTACACTGACTGTTAACAAGGAGTACATCTGTCATAAGCGCTAGATGATGTACAATGACAAACAGTCCAGTTCCTGGTCAGATGGCCCTTGCAGGAGCCCTCTGATCTGGGTCTACACTGCCTACATAGGACAAGTGCACTCTTCATAGGTACACTGACTGTTAATGTCTAGTGACATTGGCGCTAGATGATGTACAATGACAAACAGTCCAGTTCCTGGTCAGATGGCTCCTGCATGAGAGCTCTGATCTGGGTCTACACTGCCTACATGTGACAAGTGCACTTTTCACAGGTACACTGGCTGTTAATGTCAAGTGTCATTGGCTAGATGTTGTACAATGACAAACAGTCTAGTTCCTGGTCAGATGGCTCCTGCAGGGGCCCTCTGATCTGGGTCTACACTGCCTACATAGGACAGGTGCACTTTTCACATGTAAATTGACTGTTATGGAGAGTACACTTGCTGTTAGGACTGAATGAGTCAAATGCATCGTAAACAGCCATCGTATGGATGGCTATGAATATGCCTATGCTATTTTATGCCGAATAAAGATCTGTATCTGTATCTGTATAAATTATTGTGATTCACGACATGCATTGGACAAAATGGTGGACACATGGAATAATGACTCCAAATTCAAAACTTACAGCCCTATGTTGATGCTTATACTATACCACATTCAAAATGAAATGAAACCTTTCTTGCTGGTGAACCCAATCTTATCAAAGAAAGTGTCATTTTTTAAATCGACCCCTATGTCATTTCGCTCAATATTTTACAATAACAAGAATATCTTGTAGACTTCAGTTTTTCACAGTATGACACTAAGGAATTGTTCTTCAATCCAGATAAAAAAAAATAGTCAGACAATATTTCAGTTCCTAGTATAAAGATAGAAATATACGATGGGTACTTTCTTTTTTGGCTGAGTATATGTTATATATTGCATAGTTCCCATGAGTTATCTCATTTAAACGCACACACTGTGCATGAGTGCGCGCATGCATACGAGTGCATGTGGGCATGCTTAATTAGATAACGAGTGGAGCTACTGCAATATATCGTCTATTTAAAAAGCTAAAATCAATTACACCCCCATCACAAAGGTGTTAAACCCTAATCCCTATATAATAATAAGGCCGGCAAAACGGATATATAACCGTTGGCGAAACGGCCGTCACCAAAAGTACTCCAGTTTAATTCAGATGCCGCACACTTTAGAATGGGCGGAGTTTCACAACGACTGTGCTTAACATGCATTTATATCTTTACAAGTTTTCAAACAGTTCGGATCCAGATCAGACGCCAGGCAAATTACCTGGCGTCTGTTCAGGCTCCAAACTGTTAGCAAATAGGACAAAAGTAACTTTTCAATACTTCACACAAACTCAAATGATTTCGTATTGCTTTTCTCCCGCATTGAACTGCATGCGCGCACTCATTTACAGTATGTAGTTTAATCCAGATAACTTGTAAAAGTCATGGAATATATAGAACATAAAACATTCTTTTTCCAATCTGTTAGGTGCTTATCCAATTACTGTTCGCATTTATCCAGTACGGTTTCAAATATTCGTCAGGAATTATCCGTAAATGCATACCCATTTCTGTATCAAGGCATATTTTTAGAAGTAAACATGACATTTAAACTTTGATACTGTTACACAGTGTCATATAGATGTTCATTGAACTAATATCGCTATAAAGTAACGCATTATTGCCTTTTAGATACTTTAAACACTCGGAAACATAACTATGTTCATTTTGAACACTTTTTTCGTGTGCATTTTCTTGAATTCGGCCAACATACAGTGATTGTCGAACGAAATATTTAGTACACAGACCGTGTTCCCAATACACGATACTATGGCTATTAAAGTTTTACGCTAACACTCCACACACATATAAAAAGACAAATAATGGCATACTTTTACCGTCTTCCGCCATATTGATATCGGGTTAGGGTCGCTCAAGCCTGTCAGGATTATCCGGGTACATAGTGTGTGGCAGTGAAGGTGTCAATATTAATATTTTTGATCTACATGTATATTAGAGTCCTTTTGCAGTAATACCAGCTATGCTTGTGAAAGAGAGAAAAAACCGATTATCGCCGATTTTGAAGTAAACCATTGATTTTCGACATTATTTTACAAGAATGTTCGAGATGCATGTACATGTACTGTTATTTCTGCTTATACGTGTATCTGTACCGCAAGACGGTTGCACTTTACTATAACACAAAGCACGTTACTCAATCAGATTTACCTACTACATCATACAAAGGAGAAAACGTTATTCTTTCCCAATAAACGCGTTTACTCTAAAACTATTTTTTCCATTGCAAACAGTTTGGAGCCAGATCAGACGCCGGGTAACCCGGCGTCTGATCAGGCTCCAAACTGTTTGCCACCAAGATAAACAAGAATTATCAGAATTGTCCAAAAGTTGTTCTTTTCTACGTTTTAGTGCTTTGCGTTTGCGTACGTTTTTGCGTTTAAACGGGAAAGAATAACAGATTCTCCACTGTAACATATATGAATGAGTGCTCGCGCAGCTGTTGGAAAAAAAATGTAAAGGTAAAGGTAAGCTTTATTTAACGTCGCATATGGTAAACAATCAACATAAGCTCTTTGAACAGAGCTTTTATTGCGACAAACAAGGTATCCATTAACATGCATACTTACCTGGGCATTACAATCACCTTCCTAGCACTACCCTTATAATGCCGAGTGTCAGGCAAGGGAGCTGCTAGTACCATTTTTATAATGGTCTTTGGTTTGACCCGGCCGGGGATCGAACCACAACCTCCCGTCTCGAAAGCGGACGCTCTACCATTGAGCTACCATGTCGTCTGCATGTGCAATATCGTTTCAAAATTGCAAAATTTGATTAAAGGCAGCATGGCGGAATATATTTAATACGACTGCAAGTTTAAACAGTTTGAATCCTGATCAGACGCCGCATTATGGGGCGTCTGATCTGGATCCAAACTGTTTAAGTGCAAAGTCGACTTTAGTTGCCTATACAGCGGAGAAAAGCCTAACACTTTCACTCTCAATGACGTCATAAAGCTCATTTGCAAACAATTTTTATCCTGATCAGACGACGCGTAAAGTGGCGTCTGATCAGGATCAAAACTGTATGCCACTTGTTTTGAAATAACGTCAGTTATACTGCCTTAAATTTAATATTGAAACGATATTGCAGACAACAATATTGAAGCAGACGACAATATGATGGTGAAGGGGTAAAAAGCTCACGATAATTTGATCTTAAAACGGTTCAAGAGACTGGCAACCAGATGTATCATCACTGGTTAGGAACGTGGTTACATTGGGCCGAGGGTCCTCACGACAGGTGCTATATGGATCGTTTCGAAAAATGTTTCAGAGTCATGACTCTTTCTCGCGTGTACATGTAAACACGACATTGTTCAACGAGTTTACGTAGCCTCATGACAAGGATTCTTCATTAAAACGTGGTAAGAGCGTTTGGCTTCTTTTTAAGAAGTTACTTAACGTTGCCTGCGTTAGAATTCATATGAATAGAGGAAATAAAAGCAAGTGATTCCCACCGCCTACATGTAGATGCATATATATTTGTTATAAGTTGAATTTACGTAAGAAATTGCAGCATTTAACACAATCAGATAATTTATTTGTTCGTGTTTTCTAATATTGAAGCATTTTTTTAAGATATATGTCCGATTTTTAAAGTTATCATAAGTTTGGTGCTACTTATCAACATGATGTAGAGATTACAGGCCCCTGACGACTGTTTAATAAGTGGTACGGGTTCTTCTTAACAGTGTTACAGGGTCTTTACGAATCTCGAAATGGAAGAGATCACGTTTAAAGACTCTAGTTTACTCGATATAGGCCTGGATATTGAATTAGATGACAATAACAATACATGCGGCACTTCCAGCAGCCGGACTCCCGTGCCAATGTCGTAAACGCAGAAGAAAAAACAGTTTCTTTATAGAGAATGTCAGTACATGACCACAAGTTAAGGCATTCTTTAGCGGCACAAAACATATCCCTGTGGGAAGGTATTGAATTATTCTAGAACTATTCCAGAATGATTTCTTGAATAATCATGAACAATTCTAGAAGCGACCATTTAACGTTTATGAATATGCTGCAATAATTCTAGATATTTGATGTTTTTAGAATCATTGTTCTAGAATTGCAAAAATTGTTCTCCTTTTGTAGAATGTGTAAAGTAATTTTTGAAGCTCTAGAACAATTCTAGAAGCGGTCATTTAACGTTGATGAATATTCTAAAATTCCTTAGCACTTTTCACAGGGGTATTTTTCACCGAAAAGAACAGGTAAATTGCACTTCGTGCAACAAATCTTTCAGTTTAGTCTATGACTTACATTAACACATAATGGCGTATCACAACAAAATCAAACTGTTTTGTGAGTTATATTATGTGTACTTGTAAAATATCTGGAAATAAATATGTTTAAACTAAACTGTTTTGTGAGTTATGCAGCAATCGGACAACCCTGGCAAGATATCGGCATGTTCGTCATTCTGGACAAAGAATGCCCTTGAATGTGACAATTGCGGAGCAGAACTCAATTCGAAAGCCTCTCTCAATCATTGAACATGTCAAAGACAAACATGGACCAAAGAATCTTGTCTTTATTTGTGGAAAATCTTTTTCTTAGAGACCGTCGTTAGTTTTTGAAATTGCTCAAGTTCTTACATTACTTATTAAAATTTGTAAAGTTGGTAATATTCATGGGTTCCAGTGCGGTTAGATCTGATTCTTGGTGGAAGATCTATAACGCATTCTGTTTTATACATTTAATAGACTAACAGTCGTATTTGCAAACAGTTAAGATCCTTGTGTGGCTTCCAATTTCTCGATGTCTCACCAGGATCAAACTCGAAAATGAATATCTAAGATAGTCAAACAGCTTTGATCCAATTCCAACACATAATTATTCAGCTTCTCATTCGAAGCCAAGCTGTTTATCTGTGCTTGTACGGTCAGGGTAAAGCACTGAACGGATTAGGTTTAAATTTGATATACCGTATTACAGATCGTTTTGCACATATGGTTTATTTGTTTGAGGAAAAGTTTATAAGTTAAACTAAGAAAATTGAGCAACTTATTGTGAATGTCTGCATTCAAAATGAGCACAAATAGTGCAAATCTAGACCAGAGTCCGTAAGTGGTAAGATATGAGACTGAGACTTGCCTATTTAGTCCTGTACCTGGCCTGAAGACCCGTTTGCAAAATGGTGTTGAGAGAGTTTCTCACTTGATGTGAGTTAACGAGACCCTAGACATCACAAATCACCGAGGTGCTTGTCTGCCACACTGTCACGAGCCCCACAATATCCAAATCCAATATGGCCGCCGCCAGCCATTTTGAAAAAGCTAATTTTTTGTTTTTTGGAGAATAAATAAGTGTAAAACCTCTAAATTGATTGTTTTTGGTGTGGAACTCATTTCTGATGCCCTTTGTGCAATCTGTGGTGTCTTTGATTTGGAAAGGTCAAATTTCACATTAGCCAAATCCAATATGGCCGCCGCAAACCATGTTGGAAAAGCTTTTTTTGTTGTTTTTTAAGAAAAATCAAATATAATACTTCTAAATTGATTATATTTTAGAGTATAACGCACTTCTGATTCCCTTTGTGCAATCTGGGATGTCTTTGATTTGGAAAGATCAAGTTCCACGATAGCAAAATCCAATATGGCCGCCACAAGCCATGTTAAAAAAGCTAACTTTTTTTCCTTTTTTGGAGAATAAACCAATGTAATAACTCTCAATTGATAATTTTTGGGTGTTGAACTCATTTCTGATGCCTTTTTTTGCAATCTGGGATGTATTTGATTCGGAAAGGTCAAGTTCCACAATAGCCAAATCCAATATGGCCGCCGCAAGCCATGTTAAAAAAGCTAATTTTGTTTCTTTTTTGGAGAATAAACCAATGTAATACCTCTCAATTGATAATTTTTGGGTGTTGAACTCATTTCTGAGGCCTTGTGTGCAATCTGGGATGTATTTGATTTGGAAAGGTCAAGTTTCACTATAGCCAAATCCAATATGGCCGCCGCAAACCACGTTGAAACAGCTAATTTTGTTGTTTTTAGGACAAAAAACAAATGCTATACTTTTAAATTGATTATTTTTTAGAGCAGAATTTATTTCTGATGCCCTTTGTGCAATCTATGGTGTCTTTGCTTTGGAAAGATCAAGTTCCAAAAGAAGCAAATTCCAATATGGCCGCCGCAACCATGTTGAAAAAGCTATTTGTTTTCTTTTTTGGAGAATAATCAAATGTAATACCTCTAAATTAATAATATTTTGGTGTAAAACTTATTTCTGAGGCCCTTTGTGCAATCTTCGGTGTTTTTGATTCAGAAAAGTCAAGTTCTATAATAGCAAAATCCAATATGGCAGCCGCAAACCACGATGGAAAAGCTAATTTTAAAAAAAAATTAAGTAATACATGTATATCTTAATTGATTATTGCTTGTGTTTAACTCATTTCCTCTCTGAGGTCCTTTGTTCAATAAGATACATCAATAAAGCATCAATGTTCAATTGATTAGATACACATGTAGTTCTGTAGTTCCAAAGTCATTTCGTGCCGGGTTTTCACAGGGTGAAGAAACTGAATAGTCCAGTTTTCCATGACAAATTGTGTTGCAAAAAGTACCTCGGCAGCACGGCAAAGACATCACCGAGTATCACACGTCTCTGTACACTAATACAGTGTGAGCAGACTCTATGGTAAAGGCTTAAGGCACTTTGAGGGCAGCAGAGTACCAATGCACTCCTTACCACAAGGATCTGACACGATTTATTTTGAGGGGAAAAATCGTCAGAAGGTATATAAAGAGAAAAGGGATACAACTGATTGTCAGTATAGTCTCACCCTATCTCGGCAAAACCGGGCATATCATGAATAAATATTGATGAACCGACACTTTTGTTGCATTTCTGTTTTCACCCTGTGAAGACCCGACACGAAATGACTTTGGAACTACATGTGTATCTAATCAATTGTTGATGCTTTATTGATGTACCTTTCCATGCATGTGGAACAAGGTGTTATATTTCTGTCCCGGCCCTACCGTCTGTCCGTGGGGCTGTGGTAGTCTTAGTGGTTAGGATAACAGCCTCTCACATCAGGACGTAGGATTGATTCCCGCTCACTGTCGTGTTTTCTCTGTCTAATGTCAGAGAGTTGCCATTTACTTACATCTTGTTTACATACTGACTA
Organism: Gari tellinella; assembly: GCA_922989275.2. Lineage (NCBI taxonomy): Eukaryota > Metazoa > Mollusca > Bivalvia > Cardiida > Psammobiidae > Gari > Gari tellinella. The sequence continues at coordinate 6,503,653 of OV277868.1, read as the reverse complement.
CTGCTGTTCAAGCTAAGCCCAAGGTCGTTGATGTATCAAAAAGACATTGAACTTGACCTTTTCAAACCAATGACTCTCCATATTGAACAAAGGACCTCAGAGAGGAAATGAGTTAAACACAAGCAATAATCAATTAAGATATACATGTATTACATGTATATTTGACCTTTCTTAAAAAAAAAATTTTAATTAGCTTTTCCATTGTGGTTTGCAGCTGCCATTTTGGATTTTGCTATTGTGGAACTTGACCTTTCTGAATCAAAAACACCCAAAATTGCACAAAGGGACTCAGAAATAAGTTCTACACCAAAATATTATTAATTTAGAGGTATTACATTTGATTATTCTCCAAAAAAGAAAACAAATAGCTTTTTCAACATGGTTGCGACCGCCATATTGGATTTTGCTTCTTTTGGAACTTGATCTTTCCAAAGCAAAGACACCCTAGATTGCACAAAGGGCATCAGAAATGAGTTCTACTCTAAAGAATAATCAATTTAGAAGTATAGCATTTGATTTTTGTCCAAAAAACAAAATTAGCTGTTTCAACATGGTTTGCGGCGGCCATATTGAATTTGGCTATTGTGGAACTTGATCTTTCCAAATCAAAGACATCCCAGATTGCACAAAGGGCATCAGAAATGAGTTCAACACCCACAATTTATCAATTGAGAGGTATTACATTGATTTATTCTCAAAAAAAAGAAAAAAGTTAGCTTTTTTAACATGGCTTGCGGCGGCCATATTGGATTTTGCTATCGTGGAACTTGATCTTACCAAATCAAAGACATCCCAGATTGCACAAAGGGAATCAGAAGTGAGTTATACTCTAAAATATAATCAATTTAGAAGTATTATATTTGATTTTTCTTAAAAAAACAACGAAAAAAGCTTTTCCAACATGGTTTGCGGCAGCCATATTGGATTTGGCTAATGCGAAAGTTGACCTTTCCAAATCAAAGACACCCCAGATTGCACAAAGGGCATCAGAAATGAGTTCCACATCAAAAAACAATCAATTTAGAGGTTTTACACTTATTTATTCTCCAAAAAATAAAAAAATTAGCTTTTTCAAAATGGCTGGCGGTGGCCATATTGGATTTGGATATTGTGGGGCTCGTGACAGAGTGGCAGACAAGCACCTCGGTGATTTGTGATGTCTAGGGTCTCGTTAACTCACATAAAGTGAGAAACTCTCTCAACACCATTTTGCAAACGGGTCTACAGGCCTAGTCCTGCACTAATTAGAAAAGTTTTACCTTGAAAACCATACTAAACTAAAGGTGGCTTTCAGTGTTTGCATTAAGTACTTTGCTTTGGTTGACAAGCCATGTAATGGACTGAGATAACCATACGATGATTTTGCAGGTTCTTTTTTTATTTCTTGTATCGGTTATTGTTTTGCCTTTGGACCTGTTCTATATGTTACATTATTTCAGTGATTGCTTTAGAGATATTTGTAAGTATATATTTAATTTAAAAGAGTCAGTTTTTCTTTTTGTTAAATACAGTAACAGAATCTTTAAAATTGAGTACTTTTTATTATTTTTGTATCGTCAAATAATGTAAACTATTTCGAAATTATTAAACACGACGATGGTTCTTTACATATGATAAAATATCAAGTCGGCACTAACCGAACGCAATAATATGTAATAGTTTCAGTAAATCTCATTTACAACTACTAAAACGAAGGCTAATTGATTGTATAAAAGATAGGTGACAGCATTGTGAAGGGTAAAGGACCCCTTGCAATACATGCACTTTAGATCCATTCTCTCTCAAACAAAAACAAAAATGTGGATAAGAACCTGTAACATTTATAACCTGTCGTTAGAGAACCTGTAACACTCTCTGTTAGACTCTGTAACCTTATGCATCACATAACAATATACATGTAGTAAATTTCATTGATATATTATTTTATTAATGCGAGTCTCGTCATTTTACAAAAAATTATTGTTGTGTACAAAAAACTTGATTTCCATGTCGTTTTATTGACACAGCCATAAATTCCATAAATGGAACAAAAGAAGCATATACGACGCTTGGAAAAACATCACACTATATGGTGACAATTCAATTTTACAGTGTTTTTGACAGTTTAGCATTAAATTACCTTTACGGCGTTCACTTTAACATGACTGGTTTTGCTTCACGAAAAGACTCTGAAACATGTGTAGGCAGGACCCCTATACCACCTATCGTGAGTACCCTCGCCCCACTGTAACCAAGTCCTTACCAAGTGAGCATAAAGATAGTAGTTTGTAAATTTAGGTGAAACACTTACATATTAAACAGGTAAATATCAATTTAAGACAAGACATGCTGTTTAAAAATGCATACTTTTTTTTACTGTATTGTATCAGAACAAACAGCCCTGCGTTCATTAACGAAAGCGCCTCGTGACGCCTTGCCACGGCCCGCTTACCTCCGGGCACCCACAGGTTCACGTGCCTGCTTTTGTCGTTCTCCATAGTCACTCCACCTTTGTGCGCCTTGAGGTAAGCGGGCCGTGGCAAAGCGCCACGAAGCGCCTTCGTTAATGAACGCAGGGCAGTTCTATATTGTATGTATATCGTGATGGTAAAGTAGAACGTTTATATACTGTATGTTTTATTTCCATCTGCTGCAAGCACTAAGCAGCCACTTGCCTTTACTCTTATCATGCTGAATTGTGAACTGTCGTCAGCTTCAAATAAGTATGATCGTCCGATAAAAATTGTTCATGCTTTTAAAACAGAAGAAGCGTTGAAAAATAATGACAAACGGTTTGGAACCAGATCAGACGCCGCGTGACGCGGCGTCTGATATGGATCCAAACCGTTTGCAAATCACTTACTAAATAAGTCGCGCTTAAAAGTAGCATGATAAGGGTTGAGCAATTCTATAGACACATAAACAACAAAGCCATAAGGCCAAAAAAATAAAGAAGAGAAATACCAATGTTTCCTTTGACATGACTAAATAGGGTCGGTAGGTCGGAAAATCAATCTCTCTCTCTCTCTCTCTCTCTCTCTCTCTCTCTCTCTCTCTCCTCTCATCTTCTCTCTCTCTCGCGCGCGCGTACGTTATTTGACGGAATTTGATGAAATAAAAAAGTAGATATTTATAAGTTAATCATTTCCCGAGGGTACCACAAGAGAATATCGGCGATCTAGTCTATTTTAGCATCAGTTTAAGTCGATAGTTAAGACATACCTGTTGGATTCCGCTGTACATGTACACCTTGTATTTATAATAGAAGCTTAGTCTAGTAAAAAAAAATCACACCTGTCCGAAACCTTTAGTGCTGTCAGTACTTTCATTATAGTTGTCTTCAAAATTATAAACAGGCTAGGGGTATAGGGTTAATAAAGATCAACTGTACATGGTCCAGATCTAAAATTCTTGTAGATCTACAGTCATAGGACATAATTATTCGCCACCCTATGAATTTTTGGCATTTTTTTTCACACAATTTTTATATTACTGGTGATGTCACACAATTGTCGAACAAAATATTACACAACAGTGTAGGGCAGTTTAAAAGTTAGGGTGTTGACTTTTTAAATATAGATCTATTCCTTGATGTTCGGACCAGTACATCTGTTGCTAGGCAACTTTAGAATATAAATGAAAAAAGTCGACTCGTTCCACTAAACTGATTGCCATGGTAACAAATGGGACAAACAATTAGAACTGAAGAACGTTTTTATTTAAAAACATATTCTCCCGCACAATCGTGCGCTTTCAAAAGGAAAATAAAGAAAGTTAAAGAAATTGTTAATGTTTAAGTTTAATGACATACAATAAATGCTAAAATTAACATGGGAGTATATGGGAAATCATGTTTACCGATTAAATTTTAGAACTGTGTGACTGACCATGAAGTTACAGAGCTTTAGAATGACAATTTCTTATTTTACTATTAATCGCATATGTAAGGTGTTCGTTATTCCGGTGTATTTGTACATAATTTTCATCTATTGTTACCATGGAGCAGGAGTGGAGGTGAGAACAGGCCGACGCTGGTCAGCATCGCAGGCAGTAGAGCATGCAGAGAGTCGACTACGGCACCAGGACATTGTAGGGACTAAATGTTCTGGAAGACAAGGACTTGGCATGGACACAAGACAAACTTGGAGTTCCGCCACAACAGTTCAAAGAAGAACATATTCGCAAGGGAGAAGAAGAGTCAAGGAGGATGAGGTCTGTCCAGATGGGAATTCAGGGCAACTGGACAAAGTGGCAGACAACCGAGAGGAAGATAACATGGTCAGACATCTGGAAATACCAACTTTTCCAACGTCAGTTCCTGATCAAAGCTGTTTATGATGTTCTGCCAACACCTGCTAACCTTCAGAGATGGGGACGTGCAGAAGCAGCTGATTGTGCTCTTTGTGGTGGTCGAGCAACACTGGAGCACATCTTGTCTCCATGTCGGGAAGCCCTCTCCCAAGGTCGATTCAGATGGAGGCATGACCAGGTGCTAAGACAGATTGCAGACACTCTGGAAAGAGAAAAGAAAAGGCCAAGAGCACTTCCTAAAAAGTTCATAAGTTTTGTGCAAGCAGGATCAACACCAAAAGTGGTCTCAAAAGGTAGACAACCTAACATCCTAGATGGTGCAACAGACTGGGAGCTGAGAGTAGACATTGGAAAGCAGCTACAGTTCCCAGAGGTTATCCACACTACACTGCGACCAGACATTGTTCCCAGTTCAGCCAAGGCAAAGAAGATTATCCTGGTTGAGTTGACAGTGCCCTGGGAAGAACGATGCACTCAGTTATTTGAACGAAAGAAACAAAAGTATGAGGATCTGATACAGCAGTGCAAGGATGCGGGATGGCAGGCATGGAACTACCCAGTAGAAGATGGCTATAGGGGTTGTCCAGCTCCATCACTGTGGAAGATGTTCCAGGATGTATGAGTGGTTGGACAAACACGAAAAAGGTCGCACAGTCTGCAGAAAGGAGCTCCAGCCACAGAATTATACACTTTTGTATAATTCCGTGCTCCAGCTGGCTGTGGCTTAGGAGGGACGCCAGTAGCTGGAAGCCGTCCACAAATGGGTAGTGCTTGATCAGCACTGCCGCCCCACCACTAAGAGCTTGTCCTGGGTCTAAAGGGGCGAAACAAGCATTGACGAGTGGTACCCAGCTGATGACATTAGTGGAATGCAGTTTACCTGTATTTAGCAACATGGAAACCATATAATGTGAATATAGTTCAAATTTTGCACGTACATTCTAAAATTACCTAGCAACAAGAACCAAATAAACCAAATGCTTAATTCGAGACTAGAAAACATTTAACGACTCTTTGCTCAAACTCTTAAAACCAAACATAAGTACAATGCATGTTGTTAAGAGTTTTAATTCTAATAAACAGTCGGTGTCAGGATAAAGTGACCGGCCGGGTACAGTCCCATTGGTGCACCTAAAAAGTGCCCCTGCTCGTAATACCCGAAAGGGGCGTATAGCAGTATATAGAGAAACTTTCAAAGAAAAGAAAGAAAGAAAGAAATACTGATAAAAATAAGCAACTTTTTCGCATGGTGGCGAATAATTATGTCCACTGACTGTATATAGATCTACAGGCTTCATGATATAATGGCATATTGATAAATACCTACAGGCTTCATATTAAATGTGTCGCGCCACGACATTTTGGGGCTTATTGAGTTTGACGTCATTTTCTGTGAGCGTGCGAGCCGATATATTATTGATAAATGGATTCTATATTTTATTTGTGTAAAATTGTGCGGAAATAGACCCGAAATTAGTCCCGCATATAAATGTACTTGTCTCCAATTGCTGGCACATTCATCCCTTTCCGCTGATTCATAAAAAACATGGCTGTGCCTGCAAATTTCGATTTCCCTGAGCGTGAACAATTCCGTCATTGCTACACAAAACTGTTGTCGTTTGTCTACAAAGATGATGATTCGTCTAGAAGAGACCTCAACTTGTTACTGGATCAAATAAATTCCCTTGAATATACGACTTTACTAGTGCGAGAACAGGCAAGTCTATTCTGTGGAGCTAGCCGGCGTTGCTATTGTAAATAGATCGAGACGTCTGACCGCATAAAGTTTAGGTTAACCCTTTCCTCCCTAAAACCTCAAATGCACAATTCTAATTTTCAATTTAGTCTAGTCCATTTTTCACTTTTAAGGGTTGATATCATTTTCACAATACATGTCAAAATGACAAACAGTGTAGACCTAGTCCTTCTAGTCTGCGAAAATACTCCAGAGGAGGTGATGCAGAGTATTGGAAGAAGAAGAAGAAGAAAGACCCTGCGTTCAAAATTTTATCATTTCACATTCATTATGTCGATTTTTAATGCTTTTTTCCTCAGCTCGAACTATCAAAGCGTCCTATTATTTGGACTAGTGAAGACCCTGATTAGAGGGCTCCTTAACCCTTTCCCACATAGCCTGTATAGCGCAGTGGTAGAGCGTCCGCTTGCAGTGCGGGAGGTTGCGGGTTCAATCCCCGGCCGGGTCAAACCAAAGACTTGAAAATTGGTAGTAATGGCTACCCTCCTTGGCGCTCAGGATTTCGGGTTAGCATTACGACTGGTTCGTCGGTGTCAGGATAAAGTGACCGGCCGGGTACAGTCCCAATGGTGCACCTAAAAAGTGCCCCTTCTCATAATCATCAGAATTGATGGCGTAGAAGTAATAAATAGAAATAGAATAGAAATAGAATAGCCACTTTCTAGTATTGAATATAGGTGTCCACTTAAAGCAGGTTGAAAGTAAAGCAGAATGCGCCTTAAGCGCATTCTGCTTTACTTTCAGCCTGCTTTAAGCTACCATCTGCTAGAATATAGAAAATATTTTGTATGATACATATTTATGACCGTATAAATTGGAACTATTTTCTTCAGTGAAGGAATAAACTTAATGCGCTAAAAGGCGCTTCTATGGGGGAAAGCGTTAAGGAGCTCTCTGATCAGGTAATGGGTAGACCCTGATCGTTCCCTCATCAACATACTGTAAAAACAGAGTAGACCCTGATCTGATAAATTTGATTTAAATATGCGGATCTAATTTATTAATTTTACAGAAATAAAATTGAATTGATGTAATGTAATGTCTAGAAAAAGCACCGTAATCCTGAACCACCAAATAGCAAATCTACTTTCCATTTAAGGTGGTTCGACAGCGGGCGGCCCGCATCTCGAGTTCCGGAAATGCCGATGACTTTCACCTGCTCTTTGCGGCACGTGCTTATAGTAGAAAATTTAGATAAAGAAAAGTTTGATCTGCCTCAGTGTCTTCTCTGTTAGCGCAGTTGATACGGTGATAGACTTGCAATCCAAAGGTTCTAGGTTTGATTCCCACTTGCTTCAAAACTTTTTTTTTTAAACAAATTGTCCGATTTTAGTGACTAGTCAATTCATAACGCAGTGATCAAAGGGCAGGCTATCATGTTTAGTCACGTAATAATGAATAATATCAGATGCAAGTATAGTCATGTGGCAGCTAAATTTGTGAGGATTTATAGCCTATATGACAGATGGCAGTTTAACACAGGACAAAGGTAATGCTAAAAGATAGATCCTAAAGGAGCTTTTCTGCATTACTTTTGTTATGCATTAAGCAGTCACTTGCCTTTAAAGATCTACAGGCTACCGTATTCAATGGTCCCTTATAACAGGTTTGACTTATGGTATTATTTAGAGCTGACGGCATTTTAAAGTTGAACTCAAGGGAGGTTACTCGTTTTGTGTTTACATTTTGTCAGAATTTCAGGAAATCATGTATAAAATGTAAATTCTACTGTAGATTTTCATTAAATTTTTGTGACTAGTAGAATAAAGTTATATCTATCTAATAAGAGTAAAATGAGTGTATGTTAAACAGCTAGATTTTTTGTAATTTTAGATTTTCAGAATTTGACTTTTTTAAAATATTGATATATCCAGAAAATATGTTATGGAATACTTTTGTTTGCCCAATATCATATAGTCTATGTTCATTTTACTTGAATGTACAGAAATTGTTGAGTTATAACATTTTATAAATAAAATATTCCTGTTTATTAAAAAAGGAGCTTTTCTCGACAAAAGGTCCTGTCAGAAAAAAACGGCACTGTAACTTTTTAGCTCACCTGAGCCATAGGCTCAAGGTGAGCTATTGGGATGGCCCGGCGTCCGGCGTCGTTAACAATTGCTTCAAATGACATCTCCTCCTATACCGCTGAACAGATTTCAACCAAACTTTACAGAAATGTTCCTTGGGTCAAGCTCTTTCAAATTTGTTCAAAGAATTAAAAACAATGCAGAACTCTGGTTGCCATGGCAACCAAAGTGAAAAAATAATGAAATCTTAAAAAATCTTCTTGTCAAAAACTGCAAGGGCCAGAGCTTAGATATTTGGCACATAGCATCACCTACAAGTCCTCTATCAAGTTTGTTCAATTTATGCCCCTGGGGTCAAAACTGACCCCGCCCCGGGGGTCACAGTTTTACATAGAGTTATATAGGGAAATTTTCAAACGTCTTCTTCTCTGAAACTAATATGGCCAGAGCTTTAATATTTGGCATGGTGACACTTCTCGATGTCCTTAACCTATTTTGCTCAAATGGTCGGTTGCATATCTAGGTCACAGAAGCTAAAAATAGATTTTTTTCAATGTAAACTTAAAAAATCTTCTTGTCTGAAACTACAAGGGCCAGAGCTTAGATATTTGGTACATAGCATTGCCTACAGGTCCTCTATCAAGTTTGTTCAAATTATGCTCCTGGGGTCAAAATTGGCCCCGCCCGGGGGGTCACAGTTTTACATAGAGTTATATAGTGAAAATTTCAAACGTCTTCTTCTTGGACACTTATATGGTCAGAGCTTTGAAATTTGGTATGGTGACACTTCTGAATATCATTTACATATCTTGTTCAAATGGTTCGGGTCTGTTGCATATCTAGGTCACAGGAGCTAAAAATAGATTTTTTTCTATAAAAAATAAAAAAATCTTCTCGTCAAAATCTACAAGGACCAGAGCTTAGATATTTGGCACATAGCATCACCTACAGGTCCATTATCAAGTTTGTTCAAATTATGCCCCTGGGATCAAAATTGGCCCCGCCCCGGGGTCACCGTTTTACATAAAGTTATATAGTGAAATTTTCAAACGTCTTCTCTGAAAGTTATATGGTTAGAGCTTTAATATTTGGCATGGTGACACGTCTTGATGTCCTTTACCTATTTTGTTCAAATTGTTCAGGTCGGTTGCATATCTAGGTCACAGAAGCTTAAAATAGATTTTTTTCAATGAAAACTTACAAAAATCTTCTTGTCTAAAACCCTAGTACCCTGATCTTAGATATTTGCTACATAGCATCATCTACAGGTCTTCTATCAAGATTGTACAAATTATGCCCATCGGGTAAAAAATGACCCTGTCCTTGACATGAATATTTTTCTCCATTTTGTCAGTTATTCTCAGGTGAGCGAAATATGCCCCATGGGGCTCTTGTGTTCAAATGGTTTCAGTCTGTTGCATATGTAGGTCACAGGAGCTAAAAATATATTTTTTTCAATGGAAACTTACAAAAATCTTCTTGTCTAAAACCCTACTATATAGTAACCCTGATCTTAGATATTTGGCACCTAGCATCATCTACAGGTCCTCTAACAAGAGTGTTCCTCACTTATGCCCCTCGGGTAAAAAATGACCCCTTCCTGGACATATATAAGTATCTCCATTTTGTCAGTTATTCTCAGGTGAGCGAAATATGCCCCATGGGGCTCTTGTTTTTATTTTAACGATGATTTTTCACTCTCCATATGGTATATTTCAATTTAATCAAGGTTTCAAAGAATTCTGACACAGAATAAGCTGACCCGCGAACCACCTTAAGTGTAGTTCATTTTTAACCATGACCCAGTTGAAGAATATATTGCAAAATGACAAACAATTTAGACCGTGGTCGTAGGGCTTCTTCATGAGCGTTTTGATCAGGGTATACACTGTTTGCATAGAAAACGTGTACTGAATTGAATGCAAGTGTCACTTATTAAAGTAATGACGCTTATAATCTTCTCTAGGCTTGAAAGTGTTAAACACAAATAAAGATTGTTTAAGTTTAATATGTAATAAATAGTACTTAAAGTCGTAAAGGTCTTAATTACAGTGACACTTGTAGCAGTTGTATTTAATGCCAATAAAATGTTTTGAATTGTATTGTAAAGCTCTTAATGACAAAAGTGTAAACGCTGCTCTGACTTCTTAATTTTTTTATTTAATTTTTTTTACCTTAAAGACGATTGTACTCGTCCATAGGGTTGAATGTGTTAACTAAGGCTGAACGTGAAGCAAAAACTGCACATTAAGGTGCGCTTCGTGTCTTTATTTAAAGACAGAAACAAAGTATGGGGTATTGGATGAAAGAACTAAATAGTAATAAGAAGACTCTTATAAATCCACAATTTGTCAAAATATTGTTTCTCATCATAAAAATAATGCTGACCAATGCTGGTTGAATTCAAATCAGAAGCCGGGAGACCGGCTTCTATTAGCTTCTGGTGCGGAGGCAAACTTAATTTATGAGTAATTTTCAGAAGAGTTTAAAAGAGTTTGGTGGAAATTGAGTATATTTGCAATATGAATATAACATTATTTTTTAAGTTATTTAACAATACCAACAATAACGCTGAAAATATATTTCTGATAATCAAAACCAGATTAAATAGTATAATTTAACTAAATGCCATGCCTTAGCGAATAACAAACACATTTATAAATCTGTAACAGCGGGACGTTAAAGCAATTAATCACTTGCCACGTGCCACCACTTATCGCCACGTGTCGGCAAAGTACGTTGGATATGAGGCAGACACCGTGTGTTAACACCTTCATTAATTGTCTAACCATAAAAGATGTATATCGATTTGGTAGGCATTCTGCGCGACTTCGCTAATTGGTGAATACCGTTTTGACCAAGATAGGACGGCGAGGAGCTCGGCGTCTGATCTGGATCCAAGCTGTCTCGAAATGTTTAAGTCTACCACCTTCCCCAACACTGAAAGTAATTATAACCCATCAGAGCTAGTCTTACCCATAGAGGTCCGGAGTTTGACTCTTGTCAAACTCCTGGCCCCCCTGTATGGTCTAACCTTTAAGTGCATTTTCAATAACCATGTTACCACTGCCATATTGATGGTATTATATCATGATCACATGATGTTACACTCTGTTGTAAACTGTGACAAATAAAAGATATGCTCTGTTCTGTTCTGACCAGCGTACGTTTAAAAAATACAAAAAAGTAAATATATTGATATAGTTACATGTATTTGTTATATATGGTTGTATGAATATTGTAGCGCAAAAGTCTATATGAAGAGTATATTGTCATAAAGTTATAAATGAAAATTGTCTTAATTGGATGCTGGGATTTTCAATAAAGAAGTTTCAAGTCCTAGTAACACCTAGTGATGGTGCCAACTGGAAACACTGTTGTGAAAAACTTTACATCAGTGGCTGACGCGACAGGGCGAACCAATTCTCTATTAATTCTAAAATATCTACTTTATCACGCTGAAGCAGTGCAAATCATCATTTTTTAAATAGGGAATACATCTCAAAGATAATGTTCAAAAAGGTTTTAGGACAACATATATTTGACTGAAATTTGATTAAATCACATAAAAAAATAAAATGGGCCCAAACGACCCACCCTCTAAAAAAGGCCGAAACGACCCATGCCGAAACGACTCAGGCCGAAACGACTCACGACGGAAACGACCCTAGGGCCGAAACGACTCAAGGCCGAAACGACCCGGAATCCTCTGATCAGGGTCAACTTCAACTTGATACTTCCAGACGATCAGTGCAGATCATGGATAGAATTTACTTTGCCGGTCCCCACGTTCTTCCTTACCAACAGGTTGTCATGCAATATCCTAGTGTTACCAGTTTTGACGTCATTAAGCGATAAACTCGCCGTATTTTCTGACAGCTGTAAAACGAAAGTTATTAAAACTATGTATGTAGCTAAGTGTGCAAAATTAATGATAAAAACCATGCAAAGTACAAGTTTATACGCCCTAGTTAGTCAGAGCATCTCCATTTTGACACTACCGAGGAAGCCGCCATATTTGTTGGGAGTAACCTATTTTGATGCCTCTGATTTGCCGACCTATATTAGAGTTATTGATAGAGTTATAAATAAATTTCATACTGTGCTGCATTGTATGTGCTTTATTCCATACTTTGGAGTCAAAAGGGAGTTTGGTTTATCAATTTCTGTTTCATATTTGCCATAATTTTCGAACAATTTAAAATATAAATGAAGAAAAGAGTAAATGTAACTAGGAACTCATATTAAAAGAAGGGGTGGGTTTGATTAGTGTCCCACTCTCCCTAAAATTCTCCTAACCTAAAACATGGATGCATTGGATGTCTGAAATGAAAATAATAAAACTAAGATGCATTTCTCATAAATTTATAGCGCATATGTAAGCCAATTAGTAATCACATGTAATCGTGTCAGCATGTTTTCACAGATTCCTTGATACTAGCGTACACCTACTAAACAGTGAATTGTTTTAATTGTTTCAATATTGCTTGTCTACTAACTGTCACGAGACAAGATAAAAATGATTGGGTGTTCCTGACAACTGAGCATCAAAGTATTCCATGATCATTTAAGTACAGAAAACGGCTTATAAACTTCAGCACTTAATTGCAACAGTGAAAATACATAAAAATGCATTGATAAAGATCTATAGAAATGTTATAATTCTCCCTTTACATTCTGTTATCATTCACATGTTAGCAACATAGCCTAGTTTTTCATGTTAAGAAACGATGGGAAGTGTTTATGCTACCTCTCAGGGGTCACTTAGCTCATATGAGTAGTAAATAAGTATGGCGTCAAAATAGGTGAGCGTCAAAAAGGGCGTGCGGACGATAGTAAACACGCCACCATTTTATATTTCATTACGGCGCGACCATGGGGGTTCGGGGGCACTATGAGCCCCTGATTATTCTGTTAAAAAAGGTACGCAAAGTCCGATTTTGAGGTCAAAATCCTGTTATTTTCTAAAATAGCCTATTTCTTAATTATAGAAAGTAAAATGTCATTATTTCCCAGACTTTTGGGGACCAGCAAAGTAAAGGTGTTCCCAGATCACCCTTCTCCAAAAAAGCTTAGCTTTTAGGTACGCTTTTAGCTGTGTTTAAAGCTGCGTAAAAGGTGCGTAAAAGCTGAGCTTTTACGAGGCGGTATTGGCACCTGCGTATTACGCAGCTTTTATGTGCCTTTGCTTAGGCTTGGAAAAAGTTGCGTAAAAGCTGGGTATTTTTAAAAAAGCTGCGTAAAATATACGCAGCTATTGTAAAAAAGCTTCGTAAAAGCTGGGTAGAAAATACGCAGCTCTTTGGAAAAGGCTCGCAAAAGCTGCGCTTAAAAAACGCACCTATGTTAGAAAAGCTTCGTAAAAGCATGCCTTTTACGAAGGTGCCAATACCGTCTCGTAAAAGCTAAGCTTTTACGCACCTTTTTTAAACCAAAAAGCTGTGCATTTTTCAAAGCTGCGTTTTACACAGCTTTTTAGAAAAGCTTCGTAAAAGCTTACCTTTTACGAGGGTGCCAATGCCACCTCGTAAAAGCTAAGCTTTTACGCACCTTTTTGGCAAAATAGCTGCGTATTTTCCAGAGCTGCGTATACGCAACTATTCAGAAAAATGTCGTCAAAGCACACCTTTTGCGAACCTTTTCAACCAAATAGCGACGTATTTTTCAGAGCTGCGTATTTTCCTGTTTTTGTTGTAATAGTTACATATTTTGTTTTGTAGTACACTTACCCTTAAAGCAGTGAAATTATCAAGTGATAATCCACTGCTATTTTGTGGTAATCCATCGAAAAGCATAAATAAGATTTTTTCTTTACTTTGATCTTGCTTTCAGCAGCCGCCTGATACAGTGGAGAAAACGTTATTCTTTCCCGTTTAAACGCAAACGTACGCAAACGCAAAGCACTAAAACATAGAAAAGAACAACTTTTGGACAATTCTGATAATTCTTGTTTATCTTGGTAGCAAACAGTTTGGAGCCTGATCAGACGCCGGGTTACCCGGCGTCTGATCTGGCTCCAAACTGTTTGCATTGCAAATAATAGTTTTAGCGTAAACGCGTTTATTGGGAAAGAATAACAGATTCTCCACTGTACACAGAAAAGGTTAACTTCATTCAGTGTTTGTATTTAAAGCCAGGGCTCCAGATAAGGGGAGTTTTTCAAAATCTAAAATCTTTATTTCTGCTTTAAACCCTATGGTGTCACTACTCATTAGAATCGTCTCGAAGAGATGATTCTAATGAGTAGTAACACCATAGGATTTAGTGCTGTATAAGTGAGAAAATGTTGGATTTGTTCAGATTACTCCCTCTTATCTGGAGCCCTGTTTTAAAAGCCATTCTACTGTACACTCAACATCATACAGTCGAATCTCGATTATAATTCAAACTGGCGTTAGTTCGAACATACCTGTATTTTAAAGTTAAAACGTGACTTAGCCACTTTTTAACTTTGAAATACGGGTATGTTCGCCTAAAGCCAGATAGACTTATCAAAATATAACTTACAAAATACTGGTACGATGGATTAAAGCTAGTTCGAAGTATCGGGTTTCAACTGTATTTTGGAAAGTTACGCAACACACATTAGGCTGTCACAGGGCTCCAGATAAGAAGGAGTAAACTAAACAAACCCATTATTTTCTAACTCATTTCAGCACCAAATCATATGTAGTTACTACTCATTAGAATCGTCTCTTCGAGACGATTCTAATGAGTAGTGACACCAAAGGGTTTAATGCAGATATAAAGATTTTAGTTTTTGAAATACTCCCCTTATGTGGAGCCGGGTTAGTGCAACAACTCCGACAAAATGTAGCTACAGAGGGGAAATGAGTAACTGTCATGCCAGTTGTCTGTTATTTCCATGTATATGTTTTTATTATTTTGTGTGTTTAAATTACAAATGTACTGAAAGTTAAATTGTTGTTTACCCTTTCCTTCGTTACCAAAATGTCAAAGCATCTATATGGGATTGTGTTTAAGGTAGGATACTGCTTTAACCCTTTCCTCCCTGAAACCTCAAATGGAGAATTCTAGTTTTCAATGAAGTCTAGTCAATTTTTTACTTTTAAGGGTTGATTTTTTAAAATATATTTTAAAATTACAAACAGTGTAGACCCTGATCAGATGGCTCATTAAGGAGCCCTTTGATCAGGGTTTACACTGTTTGCATAGGACAAGTGTACTTCTCACGTGTATGCTGTTTGCAAATGACACATATATTGGTGACTAGGGTTCAAAGAGTTAAGTAAGATAAGAGTAAGACAGAAAAGCTCCTTTAGAATATTTCAGCTTTACTTTCATCTTGCTTTAAGATGCTTTCTGTATTCAAGACCATTAATACCTTTTCAGTTGTGGCACTTTTGTGGAGGGGCAGGTAGAGGCAATTCTGTGAAGGAAAGGGTTTAAATGTCTAAGGGTTTAATTGTCTAAGTGTTGTAATAACTACACACACCAATTTATATATTTGAGTATCATTATAAAAGCCAGACAGTAACAACCCATGCTTGTATCTGAAAAGTCAATAGTAACTGTCCAGAATAAGAGCAGTTTATTTTCATGTTCATATGTCTTGTGTTTAAGCAAGTCTCTCCCCCCCCCCTCCCTCTTTAGAGACAAACAGTTTGCCCCCTGCCCTTTTTAGAGATTTGGCTCAAGTCTATGATTTACTTGATCAAGTTTGTTTCAATGACGTTTGAAATAAATATACAAAGAATTTTTATATTTATGTGATATTTTGTACCTCTATAGTAGCATTTTCTGTTTGATTTCCCCATTTTGGTAGAATCTTGCTTTTATGAGATTTTTTTCAGCAATCATGGTATCGAAGCTTCATTCTTTTTCAAATTGCTTTTTGACTGGCAGAAAAGTGGCATAAAAGCCATGCTTTAAGTGGCGTAAAAGCCTGCTTTAAGTGGCGTAAAAGCTTGCTTTTACGCCGCTTTTCTGCCATTTAAAAACGTCACTCTACTTAGGCACGTTTCTGAGTAGCGTTTAAGTGGCGTAAAAGCAAGCTTTTACGTCGCTTTTCTGCCACTTCAGAAAACGTCACTTTACTACTAGGCACGTTTTTGAGTGGCGTTTAAGTGGCGTAAAAGCGTAGCTTATACGCCGCGGTATTGGCACCGGCGTAAAAGCTATGCTTTTACGCCGCTTTTCTGCCACTTGAGAAAAACGCCGCTTTGTGACTTAGGCACGTTTCTGAGTGGCGTTTAAGTGGCGTAAAAGCGTAGCTTATACGCCGCGGTATTGGCACCGGCGTAAAAGCTATGCTTTTACGCCGCTTAAACGCCACTTGAGAAAAACGCCGCTATACTATTTAGGCACGTGTCTGGAGTGGCGTTTAAGTGGCGTTTCTGCCACTTTTTTCAGGTCCTAATAAAACGCCGCTAATACGAGGGTGCCAATACCGCGGCGTAAAAGCTTGCTTTTACGCCGCTTTTACGTCACTAAAAGCGTAGCTTTTAGCGACGTAAAAGCATAGCTTTATTCCGCAAGGGCAGGCTGCAGTGTCATCGTCATATCTTTGTTTACTTACAGGATGGGAACAAGTTGTTGACGAAACTTTGTTCACTGATACCTTTGCATGAAGAAAGGCTTGTGGTCAAACTATGCCAGATCACGAACAACTTGAAAAGGAAGCAGATGGTAAGAATCAACCTATTAACCCATTACCCCATAAATACGCCTTTTAACGCCTCCAATTTATTCATACACAAAAGAAAATAGTTCCAATTTACACAGTTATCAATATGTATCATTAGAAATATTTTCTATATTCCAGCAGATTATAGCTTAAAACAGGCTGAAAGTAAAGCAGAATGTGCCTTAAGGCATAACTTTTCTATTTTAGATGAGTTTGAGATCAACTTGTCTTAAACATTGACGAGTGACAGATTCTTTTTCTCACATAACCAATGATTTAAGTTATTCTGTAAAGCAATAGGTTTTTTTTTTAATCCCAGTGAAGTAATAACGCCTTTATAAATAGTGACATTAGAGTGATCAAATTTATCTCACACATGTTTGAGACAAGGATATATGTGATCGTTGTTCGCTATAGAAAACAAGGGTAGTTATGTGAGAAAGGGTTATCTCACACTTGATCTTGTTGTGTATATTTCTACAGCTTACCTTATCAGACCAGACTATAGATGTGGTTATGAACTACTTGGTGAAGGCTATACAGAGGTGTCCTGTTTGGGCGAGACCTGACATTCTGAGGTCACTGGCATCGGTGATGTTTGAAAACTGTGATAAAGTTTCCCAGGTAATTTAACCCTTAAAATTCTGGGCCCTGTCTGCCCTTAGTACATACCTTCTTTGAAGATAGTGAAGACCCAGATCAGAGAGCTTCTGATCTGGGTCTACACTGATTGCTATACTTTAAAAATAGTTTTGTGTAAGAATCCTCGTCCAGGGTTCCAGATAAGGGGGAGTAAACTGAACAAATCCAGCATTTTCTCACTTAATTCAGCACTTAATCCTATGGTGTAACTACTTGTTAGAATCGTCTCTTCGAGACGATTCTAATGAGTAGTGACACCATAGGGTTTAATGCAGATAATAAATATTTTAATTTTTTGAAATGCTCCCCTTAACTGGAACCCTGTTCCTCGTCATTGTGAACTGCTCATTTATACTAAAACCAGGGCTCCAGATAAGGGGAGTATTTCAAAAACTAAAATCTTTATTTCTGCATTAAACCCTATGGTGTCACTACTCATTAGAATCGTCTCTTCGAGACGATTCTAATGAGTAGTAACACCATAGGATTTGATGCTGAAATGAGTGAGAAAATGTTGGATTTGTGCAGTTAATTCCCTCATATCTGGAACCCTGTAACACAGAGGTCAATCTAAAGACCCCAAACCTCCCAAAACTACTCCAAACCTGCATAAACCACTTAAAAAACAACCCAAGCTAATATCTAATCAAATAAAGCTTGTAGTGAAGAAAGTGTTACTATGATGTTTTTCATTTCAAGGGGAACAACTCATACAAAACAAAACTTAAGATAGCTTTTCATAGATACTTCTAGAAATGGCAGCCCATGGTTTTATTTGTCATAGATAAAGATTGAGCAAATTCATTTCCCCCAGAATGTCTCAAACAAACCTTATGTTGTCACCACTCATTAGAAATACCTATTATTACAGGGCTCCAGATAAGGGGAGAATTTCAAAAAACATGAATCTTTATTTCTACATTTAACCCTATGGTGATGAGACAATTCTAATGAGTAGTAAAGCCATATAGGATTTGGTGCTAACACATTAACCCTTTATCCAATGGCCAGTTTTTTGTTTTGAAGACAGGTGACCACTTAAAGCAGATTGAAAGTAAAGCAGAAAGCGCTTTGAGGCGCATTCTGCTTTACTCTCAATCTGCTTTAGCCTTTAAGCTACCACTTGCTAGAACAAAGAAAATATTCTTTATGATTCATATGCGTGACTGTATATATTGAAAGGGCTTTCTTCAGCGGAGGAATAAATTGAATGCGCTAATAAGCGCGTCTATAGGGTAAAGGGTTAAGTGAGAAAATGTTGGATTTGTTTAGTGTACTCCCTCTTATCTGGGACCCTAGGATAGGATTTGTTGGGGGATAAGCATCTGAGTATTGAAGTATTAATCTTATCTGAACTCTTTCATCCCTGAAACTTTAAATGGATAATTTCAGTTTCCATTTAAGTTTAGTCGCTTTCTGACTTTTAATGTTTGTTTTTGTCAATGTTTGGCATTATGACAAACAGTGAAGACCCTGATCAGAGGGCTCCTAGTAGCCCTCTGATCTGGGTCTTCATTGTTCGCATAGGACAAGTGTACTATTCAAATGTACACTGTTCTCAAAGGACCTATAATAATCCACCATGAGTGTTGATGTAGGATAGAAATTTTCTCCCTTGAGGGTCAGAAAATTCATGCAGGGACGAGGCTTGCAGAGTCCCTTCGTGAATTTTCTGACCCGATGGGAAGAAAATTTCTATCCTACAGCAACAAAACAAATGATGGACTTTTTTTCTCCCATTTAAATCATTAAACATGATATAAATAATGAAATAATTGCAGTTTCTGTTCACCTTTTTCCGCCAAAACACGACATTGTTTATAGTAACGTCATAATAAATGATGTCATTTAGATACCCGCGTCATGCAGCGCTTGTGGTAAAGCTGGGAAAACAATAAAAGACGTCACGTGGTATGGAGGATAGAGTGATTCCACATGGGGAATAGCTCTATCCCACATGGGTGAAAATGGGAGAATAGGGTTTTCAAAGGGTTATGCTCTATTTTGTTCCTACAGTTCCATGATATACTACTGGGCAAACAAGGAGTATTTGTACAGCTTATAAATGATGATGTGACAGATATAGAGACTTTGAAAGAGGCCGTGTTCTGTATGGTGTGTCTTACAATCAAGTAAGTTATGATGTCTTACAATGAAGTACGTTATGATGTCTTACAATGAAGTAGGTTATGATGTCTTACAATGAAGTAAGTTATGATGTCTTACAATGAAGTACATTATGATGTCTTACAATGAAGTATGTTATGATGTCTTACAATGAAGTAGGTTATGATGTCTTACAATGAAGTAGGTTATGATGTCGTACAATGAAGTAGGTTATGATGTCTTACAATGAAGTACATTATGATGTCTTACAATGAAGTATGTTATGATGTCTTACAATGAAGTACGTTATGATGTCTTACAATGAGGTGAGTTATGATGTCTTACAATGAAGTAAGTTATGATGTCTTACAATGAAGTACGATATGATGTCTTACAATGAAGTAGGTTATGATGTCTTACAATGAAGTGAGTTATGATGTCTTACAATGAAGTAGGTTATGATGTCTTACAATGAAGTAGGTTATGATGTCTTACAATGAAGTATGTTATGATGTCTTACAATGAAGTACGTTATGATGTCTTACAATGAAGTGAGTTATGATGTCTTACAATAAGTATGTTATGATGTCTTACAATGAAGTATGTTATGATGTCTTACAATGAAGTACATTATGATGTCTTACAATGAAGTGAGTTATGATGTCTTACAATGAAGTAAGTTATGATGTCTTACAATGAAGTGAGTTATGATGTCTTACAATGAAGTATGTTATGATGTTTTCTTATGAAGTAAGTTATGATGTCTTACAATCAAGTAAGTTATGATGTCTTACAATGAAGTAGGTCATGATGTCTTACAATGAAGTAAGTTATGATGTCTTACAATGAAGTGAGTTATGATGTCTTACAATGAAGTAGGTTATGATGTCTTACAATGAAGTACGTTATGATGTCTTACAATGAAGTACGTTATGATGTCTTACAACGAAGTCACATGCTTCCCAAATTCTTTTGACTCTCAAGAGGGGTTTTCTTGATTTCTAAGAGGGAGATTTGGGGTCTCAAGAGGGTCATTTTCACTCTGCGGCATATTTCAGTAATTTTGTTATACTACATGGTACTTGCATGTATCTCGTGCTGTAATTGGATTAAATATCAAAGCTTTTTTACTCATTGACTTCTGAAACTTTAAATGTTCTATTCCTGTTTCCAATCAAGTCCATTTTTAGCTCACCTGGCACTTAGTGCCAAGGTGAGCTATTTTGATCGTCCTCTGTCCGTCGTCCGTCGTCGTTCGTTTGTCCGTTCGTTCGTCTGTTCGTCGTCAACAATTTTTTTAAACGACATCTCCTCCGAAACTACTTTATAGATTTTTACCAAACTTGGCCTGAATGATCCTTATATGGTCCTCTTTCAAAGTTGTTCAAATATTTCTGGTCCGTTGCATATCTAGGTCACAGGAGCTAAAAATAGATTTTTTCAATGAAAACTTAAAAAATCTTCTTGTCTGAAACCACTGTACCCTGAGCTTAGATATTTGGCACAAAGAATTGTCTTCAGGTCCTCTATCAAGATTGTTCAAATTATGTCCCTGGGGTAAAAAATGACCCCGCCCCGGGGGTCGTAAAGTTATATAGTGAAATCATTAAATATCTTTTTCTCTGAAACTAATATGGCCAGAGCTTTGATATTTGGCATGATGATTTTTTCTAGAATGCCTTAACCAATATTGTAAATATGGTTCTGGTCAGTTGCATATCTAGGTCACAGGAGCTAAAAATAGATTTTTTCAATGAAAACTTAAAAAATCTTCTTGTCTGAAACCACTGTACCCTGAGCTTAGATATTTGGCACAAAGAATTGTCTTCAGGTCCTCTATCAAGATTGTTCAAATTATGTCCCTGGGGTAAAAAATGACCCCGCCCCGGGGGTCGTAAAGTTATATAGTGAAATCATTAAATATCTTTTTCTCTGAAACTAATATGGCCAGAGCTTTGATATTTGGCATGATGATTTTTTCTAGAATGCCTTAACCAATATTGTAAATATGGTTCTGGTCAGTTGCATATCTAGGTCACAGGAGCTAAAAATAGATTTTTTCAATGAAATCTTAAAAAATCTTCTTGTCTGAAACCACAGTACCCTGAGCTTAAATATTTGGCACAAAGCATCGTCTTCAGGTCCTCAAGATTGTTCAAATTATATCCCTGGGGTAAAAAATGACCCCGCCCCGGGGGTCGTAATTTTAAATAGAGTTATGTAGTGAAATCTTCAAACATCTTTACCTCTGAAATTAATATGGTCAGAGCTTTGATATTTGGCATGATGACACTTCTAGAAGCCCTTAACCAATGTTGTAAATATGGTTCCGTTCTGTTGCATATCTAGGTCACAGGAGCTAAAAATAGATTTTTTTTTAATGAAAATTATGTCTCTGGGCTGAAAAGTGATCCGAATACCAGGGGTTATGTGACCCTTGTGTTGGTTTTTCCAGGTGAGCGATATTTAGGCCCGCATGCCTCTTGTTGACTATTAATGGTAGTTTTTTATGACACATGAACTTGCTCAATTTATTACATGTACATGTAGTACTGTTCAGACCTATCCATGGATCTTGTCAGGCAGATATGAGTACATGTATTTACTATTTAGTCGCTATTAAGTTATTAACATCATATAAACTGCCAGTCTTTTTCTCCCAACTATTTTCAATTCTTTTGCCATTTTGTGAAGTTCCTGGTGAAGTCAATTAATTCTCTGTGATATTCAATTATTTTCTCATTTTGTGAAGTCAAATCTTCTTCTATCAGTCGCTTCAATTTTTTCTTTGTTTTTGGTATGAAATTTTAAAAACAAAAGTCTGACGCGAAACACAGTTCATGTGAATGTCCTACAAAATTGTAATACAACTTAATTTCAATTTGTCTGTTCAGACTTCAGAGTGACTAAGATAAAAACAAATCCTATAACACACGCGAGTATCTGTGCCTGTGGTCGAATTTTATACCTGTGATTCATTTTTTGCATTAATGTAACATATGCTTTTCGAACAAAAGGGGAGAAAAGTCGGGATTTAACTTTGACTCTATGTACAAACCTCGCCGGTAAAACTGTCGTTTCTCAACACGTGGAGTGAACAAATGTATGTCAATTTCATTAATTGCCCTATATATCAGTGAAATAAGTGTCATTCTATGTAGAATGACAATTGTCAGTTACATAAATTACGCCAAAACAAACTATAGGTGCATGAAATTATACCGACAAAGTCTACTTTCATTTTCAACGGAAGAGCGTCCTTGGTTTCAGATCAATAATTCGTATCTTGACTATCCTCGGATGTTATCGTTGAGTTAATTGACTGGTTTCACATAATTGCTTTATAAGCCTCACTGTGATTAGTCTGGTTCCCTGCGTTATATAACGTAGTGTCAGGGACAGGTAAACCAGTCTATGTTTATGATTAACTGACAAATAGGGAAACGATATCAGCTTCGAAAAAGCAGAAAGTAATTGATCAAGCGAAACTTCTATTCGCAATTGCCACGGCACCATTTTAAAAACGGGTATTCTCCAATTATTAAAGCTTTGTCGTTGTGTTAATCCCCCTTATCATTAATCTCAAATAGCCGGCCCCTTTCTAATGTGTCAGAAATAGACCGCCCGTGGCTGGAATACACACGCACTGACCTATGACACGAGTGAATGGTTCCGCTGTACAGTAGGACCTGTAAACAGCGACGTTTACAGATGTCCGTTTCTAATTTCAACGAATTGAATGATATTTAAACGGAAATTCAAGCAGTCAAAGATTAAATTTTCAAAAGATCTACACCTTATTCCGGATTTTTTTTCAAATCGGGTTTTCAGTCAAATAATCGGGTGGTCGGGTTTTGTCTTCAGAATCGGGAGACTCCCGACGAGATCGGAGGAGTTGGGAAGCGTGAAGTCAGTTATGATGTCTTACAATGAAGTATGTTATGATGTCTTACAATGAAGTATGTTATGATGTCTTACAATGAAGTAGGTTATGATGTCTCATAATGAAGTACATTATGATGTCTTACAATGAAGTATGTTATGATGTCTTACAATGAAGTAGGTTATGATGTCTTGCAATGAAGTACATTATGATGTCTTACAATGAAGTATGTTATGATGTCTTACAATGAAGTAGGTTATGATTAGTGGTGATCCGATTGTCGCTA
Organism: Gari tellinella; assembly: GCA_922989275.2. Classification (NCBI taxonomy): domain Eukaryota; kingdom Metazoa; phylum Mollusca; class Bivalvia; order Cardiida; family Psammobiidae; genus Gari; species Gari tellinella. Next base: position 6,480,013 of record OV277868.1, on the reverse strand, counting down.
CGTCGCCGACAATCAGTTGTTAACTTCAAACACAGCGACAATCGATTGACATTTTCTCTCTTTCGCGACATCGCAAATCTATTTATAAAGTTCAAAGATAGAAACGATTTTCAAGAATGTTTTTGAAAATATAGGAAATTAACCTTTTGCTCCGGAAGAGCAAATCCTCAACGTCCCATTATATTTTAAAACATCTTTTGACGGTCATATCATAGCACGCTGTAGTTGAGTTGTTAATTTTTTATGTTGTAAGCGGCTATGACGTAAATAAATATGGCAGCCTCCAATTCTTTATGTTGTAAGCGGTTATGACGTAAATAAATATGGCAGCCTCCATGGTGGTTGATGTTGTCAAATACACTGACTTTTTAGATATACTGTGTCGCTGAAGAGTGTAAGTTTGTTATACCAAATGGTTAATTAATTGCTTTAAACGGTGCAAATGACTTGCTATTAAACATATAAGCTGAAGTTAGCCTTGGTTGGAAATGATTATAAAGGCACGGAAAAACGCAATTCCGTGAACGTAGAAAACAAGAAATGCGTCAAACAATGCAAGGTAGATATGTCTTTAGAAACTATGATGTAGGCTTACTCTACGTGTGTATGTATTTTATTCATGTCATATTTCTGGACAATGAGGAACACCAGTTTGTGTACGCCCCAAATCACATGCATAAACATATAGTACATGTATAGCGTTAATTCGTTCTTGGTTCATATTGCCATAACGCAGGTGCTCAATGTATATATTATTGAAACCATTTTTGTATCATAAACTAAGGATAATGGAGCAGTGTAATTTCAGTGAAAATGTTTATCTCACTTTATGATTATGTAGTTAGTAAGTGATGTAATTTTTTTTTCATTTTCCAAATGTTAAATTGTGCTTATGAAGAGTTGGTCTGCTATTACTTTGTTTAATTTAAAGGTACTGGATGCGAAAATAAGCTACATTTATGTGTGACTTCACCTTTGTAACAGAATATTTGTGCTGTAAGGCCACCTTTCGGTCAACCGATTAATAATCGGAAAGTTATCGATTGAGACCCAACCGATAAAACCGATAATCGGTTGGTCATTTTCGCAACCGATTACCACCACTAGTTATGATGTCTTGCAATGAAGTACATTATGATGTCTTATAGCGAAGTAAGTTATGATGTCTTACAAAGATGTAAATTATGATGTCCTTCAATCAAGTAAATCATGATGTCTTACAACCAAGTATGTTATGATGTCTTACAATGAAGTACGTTATGATGTCTTACAATGAAGTACGTTATGATGTCTTACAATGAAGTCATTGAGATGCTGGTAATTAAATCACAAGGCCTCGTGATTAAATTACTACCCATCTCAATTCCTACCTGTTTTCCATAAAAAACTTCCATTATACGATAAAACACAGGTATTAATTTATTATATCTTAACTTAAAAATGGACTAGACTTAATTGAAAACTGGAATTTTTCATTTTAAAGTTTCAGGGGCGAAAGAGTTAAATGTGACTACAGTAAAACCTCTCTATTACGACCACTAAATTTTGTTAATTATTAGGGTGTTTACGATAGGTGACCGCTTAAAGCAAGGTGACAGTGAAACAGAAAGCTCCTTTAGGAGCTTTCTGTTTCACTGTCACCTTGCTTTAAGCTGCCACCTCTCTATTATACAATCAATTAGCCTTCGAATTAGTGGTCGTAATAGCGAGGTTATACTGTATTTGTTTTCACAGGCCATCGTCCACAGGGTATCTGTCGACTGTCCACATAGAGGTGTGCTTTGACATGTTTACAATGCTTCTGCACAAGATGCCGGACACAAAAATGGACCAAATGTCCCAGTGCAAAGTAAGAACTTCGACATGACAACATATCAGTGGTTTTTATGCCCCGGCATCTATGGATACAGGAGTCATATAGTGGTTGTCCTGTCCGTGCCTCCATACCTGTTTATGAGGTTACCCCTTTACCCCATAGCTTGTTTCTAGTTTTAATACAATGACCACTTCAAGCAGGTTTAAAGTAAAGCAGAATGTGCCTGAAGGCGCATTCTGCTTTACTTTCAGCCTGTTTTAAGCTACCATCTGCTAGGATATAGAAATTATTTCTTATGGTACATATTCAAGAATGTATAAAATGGAGTTTCTTCAGTAGAGGAATAAATAAAGGCATATTTATGAGGTAATGGGTTAAGCAGATTTTACCGTTTTTTCTACCATCTTATACAGTTGTTGCCTTGTTGACCTAATTTGGGCTTGAATATTCTAAATAGACTATTTCTGGGTTAACAAGACTTTCCCATTTCGTCTAACGTCAGCACTGCTTGCTATAATGCATTGATACTTATAAACTTGTTGCCATGGACCTTTGCCAATTCACCCATATCACCCATGCTTGATTTTAATCTTGACCTTATTAGGACTGTGATTTTTTAAATTGGCTGTTTTCCTGTGAACTAGATATATCGTTTACTAGAGTGGTTGATACTTTAACAGTTGTTGCCTTGGACTATTATCAATTCACTCATATCATCCAACCACTATTTTACCTTGACCTAATTTAGGCTTCAAAAAGATTTAAAATGTGTTGCCACGGATGCCACCAGTTGCATAAGTGTTTAATGAATACAGTCTTCTGTTTGTATAGTGTTATATTTTTGTATGTGTACAAATCTTTTTAAATATTTTATATGTTTTTGTATTTTTTTCAGATTTTGATAAATTGTCTAAGAGGTATACAGAATATACTACAAGTAAGCCAGGCCATGCCAGTGGATAGGCTGGGTGTGATACTGGCTGCTGTCAGGGTATGTAGCCATCAATATGCCTTTAGCCCTTTCATGACCAAATAGCATGAGGTTTTTACCCCTTCACCATCATATTGCTGTCTGCTTCAATTCAATATTGTTGCCTGTAATATGCTTTCAAGCAGTATAACTATAGTAATTTCAAAACAAGTGGCAAACAGTTTTGATCCTGATCAGACGTGGCGTCTGATCAGGATCAAATTTGTTTGCAAATGTGCTTTATGACGTCACTGAGAGTGAAAGGGTTGAACATATTTTATTTATTCCTCCACTGAAGGAAATAGTTCCTCTTTATATAGTTACGAATATGCACCATATATATTTTCTGTATTCTTGCAGGTGGTAGCTTAAAGCAGACTAATAGTAAAGCAGAATGTGCCTTAAGGCACATTCTGCTTTACTTTCAGCCTACTTGAAGTAATCGCCTGTCTTTAAAATTAGAAAACATGCTATGGAGTGAATACAGTGTTGTGCCTAGGTCCAAAATTTTGGGGGACACGGTGGCGCGCTGTCAAAATTTTTGGGGGACATTTGAAATTTTTGGGGGTCACACTAAAATAGCCTTTAAAAATATGATAGGCTTTCCTTTAAAATAGAATTAGTGTTTACGATATTGAACATGTTTACTGCGTCTAGACTCTAGTAGATTTTCGGTAATCCGGTAAGGCTTTTACACGACGGGAAAACTGATGTTCGTCTATTTTTAAATAACTTGTAATGATTGTTTTGGTACATACAAAGTTGGAAGAGTTTGATCAGCACGTTGTTTAGATGGGGGTTTTATTCATCAGGTGTCACGCTTCGCGTTTCGTCTGCTCTTTCCTCTCCAATCCGATGAGAAGTGAAGTCAAGTCATGCGTAAATTTGACTGGTTATCGGGTTTTACCAAAGCAATTTAACTGCATTGGCATATAAACCGCGCACAGTCTACCTTTTATTAATAAAGGATAGTAAATCGGCGGAAAGGATAGTTGTAATTTTAAGACTGGTTATCGGGTTTTACGTAGCCATTTAACTGCATTGGTATACACACGCGCGCACAGTCTACCTTTATTAATGAAGGATAGTAAATCGGCGGAAAGGATAGTAAATAGAGCAAAGGTACGGAAGACGAAAATTGCGCCCGTACGCCCGCACCGTTACGAATTTTAAGGGTCCAAGTAAAAAATATTGCGGGAATCCCGCAATGTCGCGCTCTAGGTGCAACACTGTGAATATATACATTGATAAATACATGTACAATAATTCAACTGCAGAGAAAAATACTTTCCTTCTGTTAACCCTGTCCCCAATAGAAGCGCCTTTTAGCGGATATGATTTATTCCTCCGCTGAAGAAAAGAGTTCCAGTTTATACCCTCATGAACAATTCCCATAAAAAAAAAAAAAAAGTAAAGTACCAGTTAAAGTCTACTTTCAGTCCGAATGACCGCTCAGCCGACTGTACATTTACCCCCTGATCATTGAGCCATCTTGCCTACAATTATATTGAGCACTGCTAACATATGGCGCTAAAGCAGCCGCAGTACCGGCTCAGACCCTCACAGGTACCCATTTTAACCCCTGGGTAGAGAGGAGCAATTCGCGGTACATGCCTTGCTCAAGGACATTCCTGTACATCATAAGGGATTCGGAAAAAATCCCCTAGTCAGACCGCTGGTCCGGCGGGGGATCGAACTCACGACCCCTGGTACCGTAGTCCAAGGTGTTAACCATTGGGCCACTACCGCCCATAACAAATATTTTATATAGCTTAGCAGATTTTAGCTTAAAACAGGCTGAAAGTAAAGCAGAATGCGCCTTAAGGCACATTCTGCTTTACTTTCAACCTGCTTTAAGTGGTCACCTGTATTCACAACTGTAAACAGGCTATGAGGTAAAGGGTTAAAGAGAGCTAATAGCTCAAGGCATGTGAGGATGGACATAAAATGTAAAGCAGAGAGCTTTTCGCTTGTCAGGGTCTACACTGTTTGGTAATGCCTACTTTAAGGAGACTTTAGGCTTGTGTGAGTAGATAAATTCTACTTATTATGCTTATTTTCTTAATCCTTTGAACCCTAGTCCCGCATATAGGCGTCTTTTCAAACAGTGTACATGTGAATAGTACACTTGTCCTGTGCAAACAGTGAAGGCCCAGATCAGAGGGCTCCGAATGGAGCCCTCTGATCAGGGTCTTCACTATTTGTCAGTAATGCCAAAATTGACAAAAACAACTCTTAAAAGTCAAAAATGGACTAGACTAAAATGGAAACTGGAATTGTCCATTTAAAGTTTCAGGGAGGAAAGAGTTAATATAGCTTCAAGTTTCAACGTTTATAACGTATACATGTTTATCACATAATTTGCGGTCTGGGAGTTGCATAAAGCGATTGTGTAAATATCGTAATCCACTAGTGGAATATCGTTTTTTGGGCTCCGGCCTAACTTGTTCGTCCATAAGCGCTGCATGTAGCGGGGTGCCAAATGACGTCATTTACTATGACGTTAACGTAAACAACGTAACGTTTGGCGGAAAAACTTTATAGCGTAGGGTCTACAAACTACGGCTTCAAATCAATTTAATAGGTGCTTGAACTTGTAATGTGATAAATAGAATATCACATTCGTGTTCATTATTTATCATTTTTAATAAACTCGTTGACTAAAATGAATATGACGCTCGCCAAGGCTCGCGTCATAATATTTTAGTCAACTCGTTTATTAAAAATGATAAATAATGAACACTCATACAATATCCTCTATTTCTTGTTACATGTTACAATGGATTGCTTATATTGTACAGGGCTCCAGATAAAGAGAGTATTTCAAAAACTAAAATCTTTATTTCTGTATTAATCCCTATAGTGTTACTACTCATTAGAATCGTCTCTTCGAGACGATTCTAATGAGTAGTTACACCATAGGATTTTGTTGTTGTTGTTGTTTCTGCTGAGGTTTATAGTCCCGCATAAGCTTCATCAGATGCGTCATCCCATTGTCTCAGGTTTGGGACAATGGTCAGCATCATGCCTATTGTTGAATGGACTTTATTTCTGTATTAATCCCTATAGTGTTACGTCTCATTAGAATCGTCTCTTTGAGACGATTCTAATGAGTAGTTACACCATAGGATTTTGTGCTGAAATGAGTTACAAAAAGTTGGGTTTGTTCAGTTCACTCCCTCTTATCTGGAGCCCTGTAATGTATTCATGACATGTTCATTGTATGGACTCTGTTGTCCAACTTATCCATCGCTGGATATGAAATATACACTGTCAATGAAAATCTATCTATATTTTGTGAAAATCTATGAATATTTTATTGCAGGCCTATCTATTCTATGGTCTGTACAGCCAGCCAACAGTTGTACCGGAGAGTTTATACCCCTCCCCATTGACCAAACATGACATTCCAGTGCTGGGAAAACTGTCAGAAAAATCATTGGAGAAAACCCCAACAGACAAGGAGGATAACTCTGGTAAGATTTGTTGACCATTTTTCAAACATCTCGAAAAATATACAAGTATTAAAGACTAACTTTTATTATATGCCTTCGTATGATATCGAGCGTTTCCGTGTGTATCTGCACAGTAAAATACAAGAGTCTGTATCAGCCACCTTGTATCCGTTACTTTGTATTTTACTCTAAGTCGCTTTCGATTTAGCGTGACATCATTTACATACATGTACAAGTGCCGCGTTATTCTTTATGGCATACAAAAATTCTTGTTCTGCTTCAAATAACTAATAAATTTTGGTTATAAAATGATTTAAACAACTATTTAGTTGTTTTGAATTGTATTCAAGGCATATAATAAACACATTACCAGTTGACAGTGCGCTACAGTGTGTTGTATTTAGCTCTCGACTTTTTTGCTGGAAACAACGATCAGACTCGCACCAATGCTTTCGTCAGATCGGCTATTTACTGCAAGAACGTCTCGAGCTGTATCCCACAGTCAACTGGTAGTGTATTTATTAAGGGGTCACTCTGTTATGGTAGCAAACTGCTGCCTATTGACAGGTATAATTGCCTCAATGCAAAATAAGAGTAAAAAAACATTCCTTTAGGAGCTCTGCTTTCTGCTTTACTTTCATCCTGCTTTAAGCTAACATCTGCTAGAATATAGAAAATATTTCCTATGATACATATTTATAACTATAAATTATAACTATTTTCTTCAGTGGAGAAAAATATAAAATGGGTAAAAATGTGTTTGTATGGAGTAATGGGCTAAAGTTACAAACAAACAGGATATCTCAGGGCTCCAGATAAGAGGAAGTAAAAGGGGACAAATCCAACATTTTCTCACTTATTTCAGCACCAAAGCCTATGGTGTTACCACTCATTAGAATCGTCTCTTTGAGACGATTCTAATGAGTGGTGACACCATAGGGTTTAAAGCAGAAACAAAGATTTTAGTTTTTGAAATACTCCCCTTATCTGGAGCTCTGTATCTGTGACAAACAATTTGGATCCTGATCAGGCTCCAGATTTAGTTTGGCCTGGTCTGGATCTATATTGTTTGCAAAGGTTTTCCAGACATGTTTTGTTCTGTTGAAACCGGCGGACGTAGTCGAGGGGTAAAACACTCGCTTACGACGCCAGGGGTTGAGAGTACGATCCCCAGCTGGACCAAGTCCTTCGGATGAGACTTTATAAACCGAGGTCCGATGTATCAGTGCTTTACACTGGGCATCTAAAAGAACCAGAGAACTCTTTTGATAATAAGAGTAGGGCATGGCGCCCAGGTTCTCTGTATCCGCTCCCCTCTCTCTGGGGCGTCCAATTAGCCCATAGATGGCAGAAACGGAGGTTAACAAACAAAATCAAAATCAAATTTTCTTATGAAATGTAGAACTGCTCTTCTCAACTTCTGACAACTATAGAAGTCTATCAGCTAAACTATTATATTGTCTAATGAAATAAGGAGAAATGTCCGACAGACAAAAACAACATCATTCTCCATCTCTATAGCACAAAGAAAAACAAAGAGAAAAACAAAGAAGAAGACAGATAGGCGACAAGACAAGAAAGATACAGCTGACAAAGAAGACGGTGGGGATGCCCAAGAACACCGACAGGATGCAGCCGTAACCAAGGCGCTGACCCCAGGATTTGACTTCGACCTTAATCCATCCTGGGCTAAAATAAGTAGCTCAGAGTCTGAATGGTCGGACACTGAAGGAGGTCAAACTTCAAAACTGAGGTCAAACTACACCAAGGTTAGGCAGTGCAGTCTTGGCTGTTTCTTTTGGATCGTGAAGGTAAGAAATATTTGTTGATATACATACACGTAGATAACTCCATAAATATGCCTTTTTACACCTAATTATTTCTACAGTAAAAAATATAGTCCTCACATAGGAATTCTAAATATAGAACACAGAATGCATTACTTGTATCTTTCGCAGGTCGTAGCTTAAAGCAGGTTGAAAGTAAAGCAGAATGGATTCGTCATAATTTTACGTCACTTTAACAGTATGCCAGTTATAGGCTGAAAGTAAAGCAAAATGTGCCTTAACCCATTACCCCATGGCCTGTTTCAAATATTTAATATAGGTAACCACTTAAAGCAGGTTGAAAGTAAAGCAGAATGTGCCTAAAGGCACATTCTGCTTTACTTTCAGCCTGCTTTAAGCTAACACCAACTAGAATATAGAAAATATTTATTATTACACATATTCATGATTGTATAAATTGAAACTATTTTCTTCAGTGGAGGAATAAATGAGAAACGTAAAAAGTCATATTTATGGGTTAATGGGTTAAGTAGCATTATGCTTTGCGTTCAACTTGCTTTAAGTGATTACCTGTCTTTCAAACTAAAAACAGGTTATAAAGGTAAGCTTTATTTAATGTTGCATGAATGGTAAACAATCAACATAAGCTCTGAAGAGCTTTTATTGCGACAAACAAGGTATCCATTAACCTGCATACTTACCTGGGCATTACAGTCACCTTCCTAGCACTATCCTTATAATGCAAGGGAGCTACTAGTACTGTTTTTATAATGGTCTTTGGTGTGGCCCGGCCGGGGATCGAACCCACAACCTCCCGTCTCGAAAGCGGACGTTCTACCACTGAGCTATCGAGGCGGTACATATAGTTATGGGTTAAACAAAACTAAATTTAAATGCAATGAAGTAAATGTTGAAAATGACAGGATATTGAAACTACGGACAATTTCTTAAAAATCTGAATGACAAACAATTTGGAGCCTGACCAGACGCTGAGTCACTTGGCGTCTTATCTGGTTCCAAACTATGTTTTATTGGGAAAATATAGAGTCTTGCCTACAGTATGTGACTGTTTGTTTTCAAGACTACGGACAAGAAGTTGATGTTCAGCTATTGGTCATCGTTCATTCCCGATTGTCAGATTGCTACAAACCAGAACAACACTCCGACGCTCTTCACCATCTTCCTGAAAGATCCTTCCCCAAAGGTACCACTTCTACATGGGCCTATTTCATAAAACTTTGTACGACAAATGTTGTCGTAATTCAGATGGTAAAAGTCTCAATTATTATTTATTTCTCCATCTAATCCTATCTCGTGACATCTTTTAGGAATCGTCTTGAAAAGACGATTCCAAAGAGATGTCACAAGACGGGATTAGATGGAGAAATCAGAAACTAAACGTATTTTAAAGTTTAGACTTATGATTGTTTTTGTCATACAAAGTTTTATGAAACGGGCCCCAGGTCCCTAACCAATATTGTTCAAATGGTTCTGTTCGGTTGCATATCTAGGTCACAGGCGCTAAATTTTTAATGCTTGTTTAAAACCACAGAGCAGTTCACGACTCCTTTATCAAGTTAAAGAACTAAACTAATTGTTTCCCTTTGGTGAAAAATTATGCAGCACAGGGTATTTTCCAGGTAAGAGATTTAGGGCTTCATGGGTCTCTTGTTTAGGATCACTTTTTGTAGAATGTTTAGTTCCGCTCACCAGACGAAAGCCAAGGAGAGCTTATGTTGTCACCGGGTCATTTATGTTGGCGTTCCCTTTACCGTTCATGTTAGCATTTCTAAGATATTTTTCACAACTTCTATGTTCTTTCACCTACAGCTTCCATACTTGCGCCACACATGCCTTAGGACAATATCTTTCTGGCCATGTTACATTTTTGATCCTGTGACCTTGACTTTGACCTAAGACTGCATTTAAGTTTCGAAATGCGCTGCTTTACTCTTACTAACCCCTATCCCATAGCCTCTTTCTAGCTTTGAAGACAAGTAATCACTTGAAGCAGGTTGAAAGTAAAGCAGAAAGTCCCTTAACCCTTTGAACCCTAGTCCCGCAAATAGGCGTCCTTTTCAAACAATGTACATGTGAAAAGTAAAATTGTCCTGTGCAAACAGTTAAGACCCAGATCAGAGGGCTCCAAAAGGAGCCCTCTGATCAGGGTCTTCACTGTTTGTCATAATGCCAAACATTGACAAAACAACCCATAAAAGTCAGAAATGGACATGACTAAAATGGAAACTGGAATTGTTCATTTAAAGTTTCAGGGAGGAAAGAGTTAAGGCACATTCTACTTTAATTTCATCTACTGTAAAATACCATCTACTAAGATATAGAAAATATTTCTTATGACACATGTTCATTACCGTATAAACTGGAACTATTTTCGACAATAGAAGAATAAACTAAATGTGCTTAAAGGCGCTTCTTAGTTCTATGGGGGATAGGGTTAATATTTTCCCTGCAGATGACATCATTATGTCAAATCAGATAATTAGCGATATTTAAAGTCACTGTTTATGTTTTTATTGCAGTGTCGAATGGGGGCTTTGGCGGCTTTGTCAGCCTTGATAGATGGTACAAAGCTACAGCTGAGTGCTGCAGAAGACATGTAAGCTTATCTTATCCTATTACTCCATACATATGCCTTTTAATGCCTGTAATTGTCCCTACACTAAGAAAAGAAGTCCTTAGATTGGAAGTTCTGAAAATAAATCACGGATGGTATTTCAAGCACACTTCCAGTTAGAAGGTTAAAGTAGGCTGAAAATAAAGCAGGCTGAAATTAAAGCAGGCTGAAAATAAAGCAGGCTGAAATTAAAGCAGGCTGAAATTAAAGCAGATTGCTCCTGCTGTACTAAACGCTATGCCTCATAGTCTGTTTAAAGTTTAGAAGATAGGTGACCACTTGAAGCAGGTTGAAAGTAAAGCAGAATGCACCTTAAGGTGCATTCTGCTTTACCTTTCGACCTCCTTTAAGCTGCTGTTACCACCTTCTAGGATATAGAAATGTTTTTTATGGTGCATCATCATGACTGTACGAATTGGAGCTATTTTCTTCAGTGGAGGAATAAATTAAATGCATAAAAATTATATCTATGAGGTACTTGGTTTCGGAATAACCTGTCTTCGAAACAAGAAACTGGCTATTGGGTCTATACACTCTCTCTGTATAGAGTATACAGGGCCCTAGATAGCTAGCTGTCAAAGCTGTATAAAGCAACACAATACATCAGAAGTCTCGTATACAGGTTTTATTTTAGATGTTGAAATACATTGTACTCGCCTTATCGTAAGCTTGTTTGCAAGCATTTGATTGGTCAGATTTGAGCCTAGGCTCAAATCTGACCAATCAAATACTTGAGAACTACTTCAAATTCAACTTAAAAGCTTTATAACTTTGGAGCTCTGGTAACTCTATTACAACCTGTGTATAATATGATAATTTCAGAGATGATACCAAGACGACAACGTTTACACCTTTCTCTGTGATACTGGGCTCCATCATCAAGGAGATACACCGATGTCTGCTCCTTGCCATGGTGTCTGAGGACTACCCGATAACACTAACACAGCTCATAAAGGTACTTTAGCAAAACTGGAGATTTTCTTTTTCCTGTTTAATCCATCGCACCGTAAATAATGCCTTTTAAATGCCCCATGCGACGATCAGTCTTGGGCATACTGTTTTACCCCTGTCCATCCTTTTGTCTAGGGGTGTAACGATTCGGTGGTGTACCGATATATTGCGGTGTGAGCTGAATAATATTGCCCCGCAGTTCAGATTCAGAAAAAACGATTTTCTTTGCCTTATTTAAAAATGGTAAAAGAATGGAAAAACTTACCTTTTGTTTTGCGGAATTGTTTTCGAAACAACCCATAGACGCAGTCCGGTGTTTTATCCATATCCCCAGACGGTGTAACAGCAACTATTTCGTTTCCGTTTAATCTCGCTCAACAAGACGCTCTTATTAAGAAACAAGCAGCGAATCAAGGGCTTGGTTGAACAAGATTAAACAGTAAACACAATGGAAGTTGCTTGTTCCGTACTTACACGGTATATTGCAATATATTGCGATTTGGTTTCTCCGTATTGCGATATATTGCGATGCGGGTTTCAGCGTATTGTTACACCCCTACAACCTTATAACTTGGCAGAGTGTTTGCACATGTACCATAGATGTGCATGTGAACAGGATTTTGATCTGCTTTAATTTTCCACAAAATTACATACAGTTGAACTTAGTCAAATTTTTGCTGACGATGGCATCATATTTGTCTTACAGACAAAGCCATCCCTCTCGTTTTCCCCTTTGTTTTCTTTCTCCTCTGAAGCATATAAAGTAAAATCCCTCTAAACCGGAACCTCTAAATACCGGAATTCTCTCTAAACCGGACAAAAAATGTGGTCCCGTTGCCCACCCATTTTTTACGGTTGAAAATACATTCATGAACATATATCATCAGAAATATTTTCTATATTCTAGCAGATGATAACTTAAAGCAGGTTGAAAGTAAAGCAGAATGCGCCTTAAGGCGCATTCTGCTTTACTTTCAACCTGCTTTAAGTGGTCAGCTATACCTTCCATACTAGAAACAAGCTATGGGTTAAAACCCCTCTAAACTGGAAACCCCTCTAAACCGGATGTTTTTGTTGTCCCCACACATGTCCGGTTTAGAGGGGTTTCACTGTAGTTCCACCTTATACAGCCATGAATAAGTACAAAGAGAAGTATTTTCTATATGCTGACTGATGGTAGCTTAATCCTATCATTTGTTAGCCCACTTTAGGGTGTGCTTTTATATTATCATTTCATGTCTGTATATCAGAAATTTTTATAGGAAAATTTGAAGCAGAATGTGCTTAAAAGTGTATTCTGCTTTACTTTCAGCCTGGTTTAAGCTACCATCTGCTAGAATATATAAAATAGTTCTTACGATATGTATCCATGACTCTGAAAATTGGAGCTAATTTCTTCAGTGGGGGATCATAATGTGTAAGAATGAGCATCTCTTGAGCAACCCTAGCAACGAGTTTATTCGTCATTAACAAACAGTGTACCTTTGAATTGTAAGCTTGTCCTATGCAAACCGTGTAGACCCTTATCAGAGGGCTCCTACACTGTTTGTCATTTAAGAACATATTGTTAAAATCAACCCTAAAAAGTCTAAAATGGACTAAGCTTAATTGAACGCTCAACTTTTCAGGGAATGAGTTAAAATGTTTCTTTGGAGCGAATCTTTCTGGAGTCCCCTTCAGACAAAAGTTTAATCATACATAGGGTATGGAGTTCCACGATATAACTAATGATAAAACTTGATCGGCACCAGCACCAAAGGGAAGTAACTGTATATTAGCTATGTTCTGATGTTTTGTATGAGCTGCTCACCATGAGTGAAAATTGTCATAGATTTCATATTCATTTAACATTTTTATGACCTAATTTGGCCTTTTTAAATGGGTTATTTCTTGGTTAACTAGTTTTTAGCTCGCCTGTTCGAAGAACAGCAGAGCTAATGTCATACCCCCGGCGTGGGCGTGGGTGTGTGCGTGAGCGTGGTCAAGGTTAAAGTTTTTTGGACGGGTTGTTTTAAAGCTTAATATTTGTGCTAGGGTGCTGAAATTTTGTATGGAGGTTCATTAGGGGTTGAACATTGATGTTATGAAGTTGGAGTTTAAAAATAATTTAAATTTATGTCAATTTTCAACATGTTTTGGACTTAGGTTTTTCGACTACAAATCACCAGGTTAAAGTTTTTTGGACGGGTTGTTTTAAAGTTTAATACTTGGGCTAGGGGGCTGAAATTTTGTATGGAGATTCATTGGGGGTTAAACATTGATGTTATGATGTTGGAATTTTAAAATAATTGTAATTTATGTCAATTTTTGACATGTTTTGGACTTTGGTTTTTCGACTTCAAATCACCACGTTAAAGTTTTTTGGACGGGTTATTTTAAAGCTAAATATTTGTGCTAGGCTTATGAAATTTTGTATGGAGGTTTATCACATAAACGTGCAAAATATAGAGGGCCGTAAAAATCGTATGGCCCACTGGGCATATATTTTATACTAATTTTCGAATCACCAAAATAATGTACTACTACGCCGACTGTAAATCAGTTAAGAAAATCTAGACAAACATAGATCACCACTAGGTATTGAAACATTTCGAAGTGTCCTAGAAACATTATCCATAGCAGTCTCGCAAACTCAGCCTGCAAATCAGGCTAAACTTAATACTACGTAGACTTTAGTATTAACAGTGACTCAGACTTTTTTTTCAAATTTAGACGTTACAATAATAATGACGTCATGTTACGTCTTGACGTTATTTTGAAAACGAAACTAGATTCTTTATGTCAAATGATCACTTTTAGTCAATTAGAACAACTTTAATTTAAATATTAATTTAAAATTTGAATATGGTATCAGAGAAGTCTTTTCAAAACGTAATGGTGTTGATTTTCTTTACGTTAATATGATAGGTGTTTTTATCTACGGATGAATAAAACCGAATAACACCTATGACAAATCGTTTACCTAAGAGCCGAGGGCAAAAGTGAAAGTAAGACCGTTCGGATTTTGGTGTCATTTGGTGTTTATGTGATAAATAGGATATTGAATTCGTGTTTTTTTCAGTAATAAATTTATTGAACTCGTTGGATAAAAATGATATGTTGCTCGCCAAGGCTCGCAAAATATCATTTTTATCCAACTCGTTCAATAAATTAATTACTGAAAAAACACTCATTCAATATCCTCTATTTATTGGGGGTTAAACATTGATGTTATGATGTTGGAATTGAGAATTTTTTTTAATTTATGTCAATTTTCGACATGTTTTGGACTTAGGTTTTTCGACTTCAAATCACCACGTTAAAGTTTTTTGGAAGGGTTATTTTAAAGCTTAATATTTGTGCTAGGCTTATGAAATTTTGTATGAAGGTTCATTGGGGGTTAAACATTAATGTTGTGATGTTGGAATTTAGAAATAATTTTAAATTATGTCAATTTTCGACATGTTTTGGACTTAGGTTTTTCGACTTCAAATCACCACATTCAAGTTTTTTGGACGGGTTATTTTAAAGCTTAATTTTTGTGCTAGGCTTATGAAATTTTGTATGAAGGTTCATTAGGGGTCAAATATTGATGTTATGAAGTTGAAATTTAAAATTAATTTTAATATTTGTCAATTTTTGACACGATTCGGACTTAGTTGTTTTGACTACAAATCACCAGGTTAAAGGTTGCACGGGTTGTTTAAAGTTTAATAAAACTAGACTAAGACTCAACATAAATTTAATAATAGTTCTAAACTGAAAATTGATTTTCTTTTGATACAAGATGTTTTTTAGACTTAAACTTTAAACAGGCGAGCATCAGGTGGCTTTGACACCCATTTCTGGTTACTGTTTCATCTAGCATCAATATAAAAATACTACCATGCTTTAGCACTTATACAGTTGTTACCTTGGATCACTACCAATCCACCCGTATTACCAAACCTTGATTTTGACTTTGACCTTGACCTAATTTTGATTTAGAATATTTTAAATGGGCTATTTCTCGGTTAACAATATTTTACCGTTTCGTCTAGCAACACTACTTACTACAATGCTTTGATACTTATACAGTTATTGCCTTGGATTATTATCAATTCACCCATATTACCCAAGCTCAATTTGACCTTGACTTAATTTGGACTTAGAAAAGATTCTGAATATATTGGCAAGGCTGTCATCGTCCGGGGCCCGTTTTACTAAACAACTTAAGCAAATTATTTGCGTAAGTCAAAATTAAAATTTTTAATTTATATTTTTTATTATCACTTGCTACAAACAGCAAATAGCCAGATCAGAGGACACGCTTTTAGGATCTGGCTATTTGCTGTTTGCAATCGTTTATGATAAAAAATAAGAGTAAAACCATTTTGACTTACGCAAAAATTTTGCGTAAGTAGTTTAGTAAAACGGACCCCGGGGGCATAAGTGTTTATTGAACGCACAGTTTTGTCCTCCATTATTTTAGCTAAAGTTCATCATCTATAAGTTTTATTTGATTAGATATTAAGTAATTACAGTTGTTTGGGTTGTTTTTCAAGTGGTTTAGGGTCTTTAGATAGACTCAATTTTGATTTGTTGTTTTGTTTGCAGTGTTTTGGAATTGTGATTGCCAATGTGCCCTACCACAGAATGCAGCCTGGACTGTTGAGTAGGATTGTGAAACAAATCAGACATTTTATAAATCACAGAGGTTAGTAAACACCTTTACTCCATAGATATGCCTTGTTATGCATTTAATTTATTCCTCCGCTGAAGAAAATAACCCCAATTTATATAGTCATTAACCCATTCCCACATAAATACGCCTTTTATTTATCCATCCACTGAAGAAAATAGTTCCAATTTATACAGTCAAGAATATGTACCATAAGAAATATATATAATTTTCGATGTTTGAAAGAAGTGAATTAGGCGAAAATTTCTTTCCCTTGGATATGTAGTGACTGAGAGTCGCTACTGGATATCGTGCGTGTAGAGGGTATATATTATTCAGCTACGACTGAGACGTGTTTTTTACATATGATAAATATGTAAGGCGCATACATGGTAGTATGGTGTATTAAGTATGAAAGTGGTTTTAAGATGTATATTTTGTTGAGATTTGAGTATGAATAAATGGTCAGTCGGTCGAGCATCCTACGACTTATACCAAAAAACATGTGTTTTGTCTGTTTATTAAGTCGGTCAATGGTATGATTAAGGGAATTTCTATATCCTAGCAGATGGAAGCTTAAAGCTGGCTGAAAGTAAAGCAGAATGTACCTTAAGGCGCATTCTGCTTACTTTCAACCTACTTAAAGTGATCACCTGTTTTCAAAACAGAAACAGACTATGGGGTAATGGGTTAGTTTAACAGCTTTTTATTTCCAAATTAATAGTACATACTGTTTCACATATAAATTAGGATTAGAAACAAATTTTGGTTCAAACCTTATATAAATTCTTCTCCCTGTGGGGTAATGGGTTAAGTTAATCTTCCAAGAATTGAACTTTGTCTAGGAGGTTTATCAGCCATTCAAAAGGGGGTGGGGGAAATTGTGTCTTGATTTGAACCCTTTGAACGCTAGTGCAGAGTACATTTGTCCAATGCAAACAGTTAAGACCAAGATCAAAGGGCTCCTAAATTGCAATATGACAAATAATTCGAGTTGTGGAATAAAAAAAAAAAAACTATCCAGGATTTCTTTATATCAATTTTTTGGCCGGATTGAAAATGCGGTCTATAGATTGGCGAATGCCGTCCGTCCGTCTGTCCGTCCGTCCGCACAACCGAAATGGGTTAGAGGGCCTTTTCTGGCCAGATAACGGTAAACATAACAAAAGAAGACAATAGAGTTCATTCCGTAACAATAGAATAAGGGGCCGTGGCCCTTTATTCAAACAAAAGAAAATAACAAAAGAAAAGGCCCTCTAACCCATTTCGGTGGCACGTCCGTCTGTCCGTCCGTCCTCACTTTGGTTGACCTTTTTGTTAGTGTCAGTTTTAGCCAAAGCTTAAGTCCTACAGCAACCAAATTTGGCATGTACACTTATAGTGAGGTCATCATCACATGCCATGGGTAACTAGGTCACTGTGACCTAGATTTCACGGTCCAATGACTAAGAGAATTCTTGGTTAACCTTTTCGTTTGCGTCTCGGTTTACCTTTTTGTTAGTGTCAGTTTTAGTCAAAGTTTAAGTCCTACAGCAACCAAATTTGGCATGTACAGTTGTAGTGAGGTCATCATCACATGCCATGGGTAACTAGGTCACTGTGACCTAGATTTCAAGGTCCAATGACTTAGAGAATTCTTGGTTAACCTTTTTGTTTGCGTCTTGGTTTACCTTTTTGTTAGTGTCAGTTTTAGTCAAATTTAAGTCCTACAGCAACCAAATTTGGCATGTACAGTTGTAGTGAGGTCATCATCACATGCCATGGGTAACTATATTATATATTGAAACTCACAGATTAAGTAACTTAATCGACATTCTTTTAAAACCATTTATACCAAAAGTTAATAGTTTCATAAGAGATGACATTGATTTTCTCAACCAATTACCAGAGTCAGTAAGTAAAAAGGCATACTTGGTTTCATTTGATATAAAAAGTTTATATACAAATATATCTCATCAACTAGGTTTACAAGCAATAGAATTTTGGCTAGACAAATACCCTGAACTCATACAAGAAAGATTTTCTAAAGAATTCATAATAAGTGGGATAAAAACAATTCTAGAAAATAATATATTTTCATTTAATGACATATACTACAGACAAATTAAAGGAACAGCCATGGGGACAAAATTTACTCCCACTTATGCAACTTTAGTTTTAGCCTACTTAGAAGAACAACTTTACACATCATTGGAAAATTCCCACGGCAAAGATTTTTCAAATTACATAAAAACTTTCTGGAAAAGATTTCTGGATGATTGTTTCATCATCTGGCAATATTCTATCGATGAGTTAAAAAGTTTTCATAAGCTATTAAATGAATTACACCCTGACATCCAATTCACAGTAGAATATAGCAGCACTGATTTACCATTCTTAGATGTACTAATTAAAAAAACAGACACAAAGTTAACGACAGACATCTTTCATAAACCAACTGATTCAAAACAATACCTTAATTTTAAATCATGTCATCCGAAACACACAAAAACTAACATACCATATAATTTGGCCAGAAGAATTTGCACAATAGTTTCATGTGAAACAGTTAAAGATAAAAGATTACAAGAATTACACGACACTTTAAGAACAAGAGGTTATCCCAAATCCCTTTTACAAGACAGTATTCACAAAGCAAAACAAATCACAAAGTCAGACCTTCTTAAACCAAAACCAAATAATAACACAACTACTCTTCCATACATCTCAACATTTAACCCAAACAACCAAGAACTTTTTAACAACATAAAAGCTAATTTACCAATATTACAAGCAGACCCAAACATGTCTCAAATTTTAAATAAATGTAAACTTATCAAAAGTAAAAGACAAGCTCCAAACTTAAAAAAACTACTTACCAGAGCTAAATTTACAGAGAAACAACATGTACGTTATAAAGTAACAAAATGCAATAAATCTAACTGTTCATTATGTCAACATATTAAAGCGAAGTTTATAATTTTAAAGGAATGAAATTTTATGTAAACCAATCAATGTCATGTGATGTTTAAAACGTATTATATGTTCTTACATGCACTGGATGCGGAGAATACTATATTGGTCAAACTGGAGACAAACTGAGGTCAAGAAGAACAGTTCACTCACAACAGATAAGAGATCCTTCAACAAGACAAATTCCTTTAAGCGCCCATTTAGAAAAATGCGGAAAGAAAAACTTAAATTATGAAATGTTTCCTTTTTTTAAATTAAAGACAAATAGTGTTTCAGCTAGGCTAGCAAAAGAAGAATATTTCATAGCTAAATTTAAACCTATTCTTAATTCTCAATAATTATCTCCCTTTAATAAAACGCAATTATTTACCTTAGATGTACGTCAACAGGAAGTGACGACGTCGATATCATGACAACAACGTCATGACGTCATAAACAATAGTATAGCGCCTGATGAATTATAGTGAAACGCGTCGCACATTTTTTGAAGAAATAAAATTGTGTTTTTAAAGCCTATAATACATCATCTATTTTTTTTAAAATCATATATACAGCTTTTCCCGGTAGTTTCCGGCATCACGCCGACATTATTTATTATATATATATATATATACAAAGTAAAAGTGCAGACAATCCGGCCATAAAGACCTTGGCGGTTTCTCGTTTTTAGTGTGCTTCACTGTATAACTCCGCAGGGCTGCCATAAGTTGATCATGAAAAATCCCAAGATTTCCCATTTTTTAAACATGATTACTTCTAGCAGGTTGAAAGTAATACTAAAGCAGAATATGCCTTATGGTGCATTCTGCTTTACTTTCAGCCTGCTTTAAGCTACCATCTGCTATGATAAACATCTGAAGATTTCGGAAAAATCCGCAGAAATGGTAGCCTTGCTTTGCTAGATACTTGTTCAGGGCTCCAGATGAGAGGGAGTAAACTAAACCAAATCCTATGGTGTACCTACTCATTAGAATCATCTCGAAGAGACGATTCTAATGAGTAGGTACACTATAGGGTTTAGTGCAGACATAAAGATTTTAGTTTTTGAAATATTTTCCTTATCGGGAATCCTGCATGTTTAACTATTTCTTTTATTTTGAAATTTCAGATGCAAATGTACGAGTGGCCTGCCTCACCTGCCTAGGGACCATGGCTAAGATTCAGCCCCCGTTGATGGAAGTGTGTCACATTATCGCCCCTTCCAGACCCCCAGTCTCCTCCAGGGCCCCTTCTGTCCCCATGGATACCACCCTAACTGAACAGGGACAACTCAAAGAATCTGACACCGGTTTACCAATTTCTAAAACTGATCTGGACTCGGGTTTCAACAGTAGCCCAAATGTGAATACCCTAAATGTAGGATCTTCCAGTCAAGGGACTTCAGGGTCCACGACCCCTAACAGAGGGCCACTGAGTTCGTCAGGGATCCAGACCCCTGTTTTCTCGGACCAGCTGTTACAGGCACATGCCAGTGAGATATCGTGGGTGGTGAAGTTGTGCGTGAAGAATATACTGCCCCAAGGTGCTGGAGACTGGAGTATGGGGTTGGAAGAGTCCTTTGTAGAGAGGCTTCCTGTTCGCCTGGAGTCCCTACAGGTGCTGGTAAATCTGACCAAAGGCTACTTCCCTATCATAAGGTAAACTTCAGGGGTCCATTTCATAAAACTTCGTACGACAAATGTTGTCGTAAGTCAGATTACAAAATTCTCAATTATTATTTATTTCTCCATATAATCCTGTCGTGTGACATCTCTTTGGAATCGTCTTGAAAAGATGATTCCAAAGAGAGTCACAAGACAGGATTAGATAGAAAAATAAGAAATTAAATGTATTTTAAAGTTTTGACTTACGACAACATTTGTCGTAAGAAGTTTTATGAAACAGGCCCCTGTTTTGTTTGTTAGTACAGTGAGAAAGATGTTACTCTTTCTTGTGTTATCTCATTACCCATGATGCCTTCAATTTATTCATCCACCAAAAAAAATAGTTCCACTTAACCCTTTACCCCATAGAAGCGCCTTTTAGCACATTCAATGTAATTATCCACTGAAGAAAATAGTTCTAAATTATATAGTCATGAACACATACCAGAAGAAATGTTTTCTATAATCCTAATAGATGGTAGCTTAAAGCAGACTGAAAGTAAAGCAGAATGTACCTTAAGGCACATTCTGCTTTACTTTCAACCTGCTTAAAGGGGTCACCTATCTTTAAAACTAGAAACAGGCTTAAAGCAGGTCGAAAGTAAAGCAGAATGTGCCTAAAGGCACATTCTGCTTTACTTTCAACCTGCTCTTCAATGGTCACCTGTCTTCAGCACTATAAACAGGTTATGAGGTAGTGGGTTAACAAATTTTAACTCTCCATTTATATGTAGCCACAACATGTGGATTGGTGCAGATACAAACACAAACTGTTGAAGCTGTTCACTGTTTATGCACCCACATGATATTTAAGCAGGGGCATTGTGTTTGGTCTGTCTGTTCAGAACTTTAATCTTAGAAATAACTTTGGACTACATGTGACAGAGACTTCATATTTAATATGTGTACTCAACTCAAGGAGCCCTTGAGCTCAGTACAACTTTGGTCATGCCGGACAAGTTCAAGGTCATTTAGAGGTCATATAGGCTGAATTTAATATTGGCCATAGATTTTCAAACTTCTTGTGATAAAGACTTCATATTAGGCATGTGTACTTTACTCAAGAAGCCCATTGAGCTCATCGCAAGTTGGGTCTTGTCAGACAAAGGTCAAGGTCATTTAGAGGTTATGGGGGCATAATTTTCAAACACTGCTTTACTTTCAGCCTGCTTTAAGCTTCCATCTACTAGGATATATAAAATATTACTTTTGGTACATGTTTATCACTGTATAAATTGGAACAATTTTCTGCAATGGAGGAGTAAATTAAAGGAGTAAAAAGGTGAATTTATGGGGTGACGGGCTATGCAAGAGAGAGATACAGAACTTACAATACATATCCTTAAAAAGAAGGGTATTTCAAACTTGGCTATATACTGCCTCTCAAAATGAGTGACAATTCATATGGATTACCATCAAAGGGAGGTAATTCATATAAATACACTGAAGTCAAATAGGGGAAGACCTTTTACAGATGCCATACTGCACTTAACACCTGCTGAAGTAATATAATATATTAGAACAGACAACCCTAGCAACAAGTATTTAACAAACAGTGTGTCCATGAAGAGTACATTTGTCCTATGCAAACAGTGTCAACCCTGATCAGAGGGCTCCTGCAATACTGCGCTCTTTGTCAAATAGCAATAGATTGTTAAAATCAAACCAAAATAGTCATAAATTGACAAGACTTAATTGGAAACTGAAACTGTCAATTAGCCCATTACCCCATAGCCTGTTTTTAGTTTTGAAAACTGGTGACCACTTAAAACAGTTGGAAGTAAAGCAGAATGCACCTTAAGGTGCATTCTGCTTTACTTTCAGCCTGCTTTAAGCTACCATCAACTAGAATGTGCGAAATACATGTATTTCTTATGGTACATATTTATGGCTGTATAAAGAGGAAATATTTTCTTCAATGGAGGAATAAACTAAAGCTGTAAAAAGGCATATTTATGAGGTAATGGGTTAACCCTGATCAGAGGACTCCTGCAGGACTGCAATGTTTGTCAGTTAGCAATAAAATCAAACCGAAAAAATCATAAATTGACTTAACTGGAACTGTCCATTAAATATTTCAGGGCTCCATGAGTTAAATGACTTATTTAACCTATTACCCCATAAATATGCCTTTTTAATGGCTCTAATTAAATTTTATTCCTGCACATAAAAAAAAATAGTTTCACTTTATACAGTCATGAATGAGTATCATAAGAAATATTTTCTAGCAGGTTATAGCTCACAACAGGTTGAAAATAAAGCAGAATGCTCCTTAACCCTTTCCCACATAGCCTGTTTCTAGTATTGAATATATGTGTCCACTTAAAGCAGGTTGAAAGTAAAGCAGAATGCGCCTTAAGCGCATTCTGCTTTACTTTCAGCCTGCTTTAAGCTAGTATCTGCTAGAATATAGAAAATATTTCTTATAATACCTATTCATGACTGTATAAATTGGAACTATTTTCTTCAGTGGATGAATAATTTATTATTAAATTAAGTGTGCTAAAAGGCGCTTCTATGGGGGAAAGGGTTAAGAGGCATTCTGCTTTACTTCAACCTGTTTTAAGTGGTCAGCTGTCTTCAGCACTAGAGACAGAGTATGGGGTAATGGGTTAAATGGTAGTTGGTTCTTAGAAGCGTTGTTATAATGTGTGTTACTTTTTCAGGAACTGTGTACCTCTGTTACAAGAACTTATACTGAACTGCTACTGCGATGAAGACCCTGTGGTGAAACTGCACACTGCAAAGGTGGGTCTTGTGTACAATCCTGAGCAGGGGCCCGTTTTACTAAACTACTTACGCAAAAGTTTTGCGTAAGTCAAAATTTTAAATTTTAATTTATATTTTTTATTATCACTTGCTACAAACAGCAAATAGCCAGATCAGAGGATGCGCTTTTAGCGCGTCCTCTGATCTGGCCTTTTGCTGTTTGCAAACTTTTATGATCGAAAAACAAGAGTTAAACGATTTTGGCTTACCCAAATTTTTGCGTAAGTTGTTTAGTAAAACGGGCCCCAGGGCTTCAGATTAGAGGGAGTAAACTGAACAAATTTTCTCACTCATTTCAGCACCAAATCCTATTGTGTGACTACTCATTAGAATCACGGAAATGAATTTGATTTAGAATACTCCCCTTATCTGGAGCTCTGTTCCTGAGAGGTTCAGTTTAGGAGGCATTACAGTCGAACTTCGAAATCTCAAACTCTGAAAGCTGGAACACAGTCAATTTCTCGAACTCATTTCTTGGTCCAATTCTATTCTCTATATAATCCTTATTGTTCTACCTTTGTATTCTCAAACACTGAAAGCTGGAATTCCCAAACTGATGAGCGGTCACTGTGAAACAGTTTGTTCTATATTTCACATCTTATGCTCGAACTGTCAACACGATCAGTCTGCATTGATTCGGTCCCATTGTTACATGTAATAATTACACCGGCGGAGCGTGGGAAAATTTCACACCTCGTCAGATGAGCACTTGTTACACAAATGTATCAGTGTGTGTTTGCTTAACCCTTAGCCTGCCACTCACGACTATAGCTCCATATGCAAACAGCTTGGATCCGGATGAGACGCCGAGTAACTCGGCGTCTCATCCGGATCCAAGCTGTTTGACACTCGGACAACATTTTCAGCAATTTTGAGCAACTTTGAAGCACTTTGAAACTTGAAGCAGACGAGAAATATAGCAGACGACAATTTATTTGGCGGGCTAAGGGTTAATTCATTTGAAACATGTACCCTGAATTGCTTTTGATAAAAACTGATCAAAATAAGAGCAAAAAGAAAAAAATCTTAGATTAGAACAAGAGCGTTAAAAACTTTGGTGGTTATTAAAGGGAGATAACTGATTGTTCAGAACTTGTAATGCACAATGATGAACTATTTAAAAATTGTTAAATGTTTCGTTTCAAATGATACCAATGCGAGCATAACGATTTTACAAACAACTTACACATACATTTGACTTGATTGCTTTAAGTATAACTAGCTTGGATTAGTTATTTATGTTTTTATTCACGTTTATATAATCATTATTTCTCCTGTTTTCAAAATTAACCCTTTACCTGATAGCATTGTTTCTAGTATTGAAGCTATGCGACTACTTAAAGCAGGTTGAAAGTAAAGCAGAATGCGCCCTAAGGCGCATTCTGCTTTACTTTCAGCCTGCTTTAAGCTATTAACTGCTAGCATAAGGAAAGTATTAAACTTGACTTGACTTGATCTTGAGTTTATTTTTCAACTGCTGCGGGTGTCCCAGAAACTGGGGTAGGCAGCAGGTGGCTAGAGTGTCTAACACCCAGTCTCCACGCTTCTCTATCCTGTGGATCTATGCCTGCAAGGCTGCAGATGTTCAGGTCAGCACTTACACAGTCTGACCAAGACTTTCTTGGTCTCCCTCTATCTCTGGAGCCTGGAATGGCCATACTCATGACTGAGTTGGTGCATGAAGAGGCACGAGCGACATGTCCATACCATCTAAGACGCTTGGTTCTCAGAGCTGCTGTCACTTCCTGTATCCCCAATCTTGTGTGCAGTGTATCTATGTGGACCTCATCATTGGGTTTAACGCCACAATATGACACATATTCATTACGGTATAATTTGGAACTATTTTCTTCAGCGGATGAATAAAATGAATGTGCTAAAAGTCGCTTCTATAAGGGAAAGGGTTAACAAAGCAGACTATGGAGTGTAATGGGATAATGTGTATTGCAGCTGCTTGATGAGTTTACCCAGGTGTTACTGCAGGACCTGCAGACAAAAGACGATGACAAGATGGCTTCACAGAAACTGAACAAGCAACAGGTGTGTATCCCCTATTTCTTCCTTTATTTTCCCAGGGCTCCAGAAAAGAGGGAGTAAACTGAACAAATCCAACATGTTTTATTCACTCATTTCAGCATAAAATCCTATGATGTTACCACTCATTAGAATCGTCTCTTCGAGACGATTCTAATGAGTAGTGACACCATAGGGTTTCTAACAGAAATAAAAAAATAAATTTTTGAAATACTCCCCTTATCTGGAGCTCTGTTTTTCCCACTGAAACCCTATGTTATGATGGGGGCCCAGTGACAACAAATTGGTGGTTATAGTGACTGTAACTGACAATCACTAAGCTCCTCACTGCTATGGGTTTGAATCCCGATCAGGGAACTTGGGAATTTTCATATTGGAAAGTCTCCTAGCTGGCTTGTAGAAGGTCGGTAGTTCTACCCAGTTGCCGATTTGTGCCTGAAACAGTGAATAAAGGGCTTCTGGGTTCTTCCTCCACCTGTAATTAGCTGGACGTTGCAATATGACTGAAATATTGTTAAAGTGAATTAAAGTCATATCCAACTCTATGTTGAGACTTCTTGTTAAATTCTTCTCTTTGAGACAATTCTAATGAGTGGTCGCATCATAGGGTTTGGGACAGCAATATGTTTGTTTTGGTTTAACCCATTCCCCCATAAATACGGCTTTTTACGCCTATAATTTATTTCTCCACTGAAGAAAAATAGTTCTCTACAGTACAGTCGTGTATATGTATCATAAGAAATATTTTCTATATTCTAACAGTTTACAGCTTAAAGCAGGCTGAAAATAAAGCAGAATGTGCACATTCTGCTTTACTTTCAACCTAATTTAAGGGGTCACTTGTCTTCAAAACTATAAAAAGGCTATGGGGTGATGGGTTAATGGCACTTCAACACAATTATGGTCATATAGCGCTGGTGTGCGTGCATGTCATGATGTGTGTGATGTATTTGTTACTCGGCGTCTTATCTGGATCCAAACTTTCATCACAAGTTCACCTGTAGCATGAGGGAGGTTAAACTTATACACAATTAACTCCTGTTTCAGGTTCTGGACTTTTGGCTTGCGTTGCTGAATGGGCCGGTACAGGAGATACTACAGAATCCTAGTCACGGAGTGGTCCGAGTTACAACATGTGACTGTATAGCCAACATTGGTGATGACATCTTCACAGCCCTGCCGGTAAGTGTCTACAACTCTTTTCTCCCTGAAACTTTAACCCATTCCCCCATAAATACGCCTTTTTACACATCTAATTTATTCCTCCACTGATGAAATTAGTTCCAAATTATACGGTTATAAATATTAATGATAAGAAATATTTTCTATTTTCTAGGAGATGGTAGCTTAAAGCAGGCTGAAAGTAAAGCAGAATGCGCCTTAAGGCGCATTCTGCTTTACTTTCAACCTGCTTTAAGTGGTCAACTCTTCAAAACTAGAAACAGGCTATTGGGTAATGGGTTAAATGGATAATTCCAATTTCCAAAATCAGTTGAGTCCATTTTTAGCGTGTCTTTTTCTTAGAAACCAACAAGCTATTTTCATCACTCCGGCGTCGTTGTTGGTGTCATTGTTCGAAATCTTAACGTAAACAGTAACTTCTTCACTGTTTCATTTACATTCATTTAAATCTTTTAGTTTTGGTATCCATGTGACCGTAGACCTAATTTTTCTGTATTTTTAACTGATCTTCAAGTTAGTCATAACTTCTTCAATTTTTCATCTACAGCCTTCAGTTTTGGTATGCATTTTCATCTTGACAAGTCAAATCTAAAATACCGAAATGTTTTTCCAATTGACCTTGACCTTTGACCTGGTTTTACTGCATTTTTCACTGATCTTCATAAACAGGTGAGTGTTGGAGCCCGCATGCGGTGCTCTTGTTGACTATTTAGGGACATGATAGAAACATGAAAATGCACTCCTCTGAAAACCAGGTTAAGCTTCTAAGGCTATGGGGGAAAAGGGTTGGTCCCTTTCCTTCATACCAATCTGTGTATCTTGTATAGCAGCAAGATTTTTTTTTTTTTTATCATTCATTTCATTCTTAATCCATTACCCCATAGCCTGTTTCAAGTTTTGAAGACAGTTGACCACTTAAAGCAGGCTGAAAGTAAAGTAGAATGCACCTTAAGGCGCATTCTGCTTTACTTTCAACCTGCTTTAAGCTATTATCTGCTAGAATATAGAAAATATTTTTGTTTGATTCTTATTTGTAACACTACAAATTGGAACTATTTTCTCCAGTAGAGGAATAAATTAAAGGCGTAAAATGGTGTATTTATGGGGTAATTGGTTAAGGGACAATTTTTAACCCAATTTCACATTTACCTGGTGAAGACCTAATATTAGTCTTAAGCATTTGTAACATGTTGAATAAATCAACTAGTCTCCACAATCCTGTAAAGGTTGTTTGTTCTGCTTTACTACATCCCTCTATTCAAGTTTTGTAGTTAATTATTGGTTTGTTTTTTTCAAGATGGACAAGCGAGTGATGTGTCTAACAGTCGTACTTGGTCTGACAAATGAAGACGACAGATTCATACGAGCCTCGGCCATTAGAACTCTCGGTGTATTTGTCCTTTATAAAAGTCTCAGGGAGGTTAGTATCTGTGTCGCGCTGTGTGTTTAACCCTTTCTCTCTCAATGAGGCCATAAAGCCCATTTGCAAACAGTTTGGGTCAACCTTAATTTTTTAAAGCAGGTCGAAAGTAAAGCGTCCGCTACATAAGCACCACATGACTCCTCTACCTGCTCCTTAATAAAAAGTGCAAACATTCAAAATCCATTGATTTTGTTGAATACAGGTGGTAGAGTAAAGCAACAGGAAAATAAAGCAGAAAGTTCCTATCGGAGCTTTCTGCTTTAATTTTATTTAGCTTTAACCCATAACCCCATAAACACACCTTTAATTTATTCCTCCAATGAAGAAAATACCGTATAGAGGGTTTTTTCTGCTGTGTTAAAATTTCGCGCTTTCATTGAATTCAGAAAAGTCGCGGGTGTTAATTTCGCGCATTTTCAAAAATTAGAAATGAAAATTTTAATATAGCAACATGTTTTTAATAGTTCAGTAATTCGGTATAACAAATGAGATGTGTCAACCATGAAGACTTACGGTATTCACGATCTCAGCGCTGTCGGTGCTGTGGGTTAATTGGCATGTAATAAACATTGCGTAACATTGACACTCTAAATTGCTGGCAATCATCCCCAAATTGCTTTTGTTTATTTAGCCGACAATCTAGTCGCGCCACCCAAACAACAAACTGCCACTTTCCCACCTTTACGGTGAAGAGTCCTAATATGTGGTCTTTCGTCCAGCCGATTGTTTGCCCCAAACTGATAACGGCCACATTCATACTTGCTTCTTTTAATAACTCGCTAATGATGAGAACTTTGAGCAAAATATGCCATGTTTAACTAAGAAAATAAACTGTCTCAAACGCTTTTTGTAACCCGACGTCTGATCAAAGTTCTTACTGTTTGCTGTGTCCTAGCATTACACGTTAATTGTAAAGAATAAAGTATTCTCCACTGTGTACCTTTTTATTACATTACACATCATTTAAAATTACACGCAACATAATAAATTCCGCTACTGGGAGTTCACTTACAAACAGTTTGATGTGTGTTCTGGACATGGTTTCACAAACATTTATCAACTGATTTTTTTTACCCGTATACTCCAAGTACAAAGTACGGCATTTGCAAACAGCGTAACGCGGCGTCTGATCACGATCAAAACTGTTTGACACTCATTATAATATTTCCTTAGTCAAAATACCAAAAAATCATATTTGAGCAATGAAAGCTGACGATAGTTGTTTAAACATCGCGGCAGTCAAGACGTTGAAAGTAAACTATGGTATGAAGACAGAATGTGCTCATGTCTCTGGCGTGCTTGTAGAGTGACGTCCCTTGTTACTCATTTGTTTTTGTCTAGCTAGCGATTAGAAATAGGATTTATGCTACGGTCACAATATAAGGTAATCGAAAAATAGTTTTCAAGAGTGCTATTCGTTTTAATGTTGGATTTGTCATAATGATTATGCAGGAACAAAGGAAAACAGTAGATATACAGAAAATAGCATACGAAGCAGATATGTGTTCGATTCCCTCTTGCAACATGACATGTATTATTGATGGTGATGGCTTCAACTTTGAGCGCTTCCCGCGGGTTCAAATTTCGCGGATTTGACATTTACCGCGAAATAAGCGAAAATTAAACCCGCAGAAAAAAACCTCTATACGGTACATGCAGTTCCATTTTATACAGTCATGAATATGCACCATTAGGAATATTTTCCTTATCCTAGCAAATAGTAGCTAAAAGCAGACTGAAAGTAAAGTAGAATGCGCCTTAAGGCACATTCTTCTTAACTTTCAACCTGCTTTAAGTGGTCACATCTTCAAAACTAGAAAATGCTATAGGGTAATGAGTTTTACACAGTTTATTATTGGTAATTTGCATGAATTGGTATGGACTGTCAGTGAACGAGAATCAAGGTGATCACTCTATGTAGAGTACCAATATTGACAGGCTATAGCCCATTCCAGTGATAAGACAGGTGACCTCTTAAAGCAGGTTGAAAGTAAAGCAGAATGCACCGTAAGGTGCATTCTGCTTTACTTTCAGCCTGCTTTAAGCTACCATCTTCTATTGAAGTCTGAGGATAATAGAAACTATTCATATTGCATGTTTATAACTGTATAAAGTGGAACTGTTCTTTTCAGTGGAGGAATAATTTAAAGGCATAAAATGAGTATTTATGGAGTAGTGGGTTAATGAAAGCCAGACACAATTATGGGTCAATGGGACTCACAACTTTTCAACAAATGAGTCCTTGGCAAATTTAGTGAGTACAGCACTCAGAATACGGAGGTAAAAATATCAGTGCAATCTCAGTAGGGGAATATTACCTTAAATCATAGAGAACTGACACTGTATGGTAAATGTACTTGGTTACCAATATTGACAGATTTTGGCCCAATCTTACTAGGGGGGTACCGGTACTACCTTAAATCATAGAGAACTGACACTGTATGGTAAATGTACTTGGTTACCAATATTGACAGATTTTGGCCCAATCTTACTAGGGAGGTACCGGTACTACCTTAAATCATAGAGAACTGACACTGTATGGTAAATGTACTTGGTTACCAATATTGACAGATTTTGGCCCAATCTTACTAGGGGGGGTACGGTACTACCTTAAATCATAGAGAACTGACACTGTATGGTAAATGTACTTGGTTACCAATATTGACAGATTTTGGCCCAATCTTACTAGGGGGGTACCGGTACTACCTTAAATCATAGAGAACTGACACTGTATGGTAAATGTACTTGGTTACCAATATTGACAGATTTTGGCCCAATCTTACTAGGGGGGTACCGGTACTACCTTAAATCATAGAGAACTGACACTGTATGGTAAATGTACTTGGTTACCAATATTGACAGATTTTGGCCCAATCTTACTAGGGGGGTACGGTACTACCTTAAATCATAGAGAACTGTCACTGTATGGTAAATGTACTTGGCTTTCAGGATGTGTCATTTATAACAGACTCCAGTACGGCCATACTGGGTGCCATGGATGACAAAAACATCTCCGTGAGAGTGAAGACAGTGTGGTCTCTTGCCAATCTGTGCAATGCTCTAGCACTAAACAGGTAACCATGACAACAAAATTAGACCATGTCTTATATCCTTACTCCATAGATACCCCTTTTTACACTCTAGTTATTTCTACACTGAGGAAAGTAGTCCCCACCTAAGAAATCTTGAACATGAAACGCAGAAAGAGTTTCCATTGTATTTCTAGTTGGTAGCTTAAAACAGGATGAAAGTAAAGCAAAATGCTCCTTAAGGAGCATTCTGCTTTACTTTTAACCTGCTTTAAGTGGTTGAAGTATCTGTTATCGTCAAAGACTAGTTCATTATAGTTTTATACATAACCTGTGTCATAGTAGATATATCATAAACAATAAAATGTATCAACCTCACTGCAATCAGCTTGAGGGAGAGAGAGACACCTGAAGAACGGGTGTAAGAACTGTCATGCATGCAACAAGCCAGCTACCTGGAAGGGGGCAAACTAATGTGGATACTGCCCCTGAACCTGTACGTTAATCTAAAATCCGGTGATGATGACGATGACCACATGCTCTCTGTTTTGAATAAAGTCTCTAAATACAACAAGGGTCACCTTTCTTCAAAATTAGAAACAGATAAAGGGGTAAAAGATGAAACAATAGAAACAGACGTTGGGATGAATGGGGTAAAGGATGAGACCCATGTCATTTGTGTTCATAAATAGAAACAGACGATGGAGTAAATGGTTAAAACAGACTGTTGAGGTCAGTGGTAAAAGGGCTTACTTAAAATAAAACTTTACGTTTGTAGGGAAGAAGGAGATACAGATTTCATTGAAGAGTTTTCTGATGTCGTAGTGCTGAACATAATCACCATGGCAACAAGAGCCTGTCTCGACAGCGACAAGATCAAGGCGAATGGTGTTCGGGCACTGGGCAACATTCTGCGTTATCTTTCTGTGAAGTGCTTAGGTAAGGTCACTCCTCTCTAGATCAGAGAGTGTACAAAAAGTAAAACCTTTAACCCATTACCCCATAGCCTTTTTCTAGTATTGGAGATAGGTGGCCACTTAAAGCAGGTTAAAAGTAAAGCAGAATGTGCCTTAAGGCACATTCTGCTTTACTTTTAACCTACTTTAAGCTACCATCTTCTAGAAAATAGAAATTATTTCTTATTATATATTCATAACTGTATAAATTAGAACTATTTTCTTCAGTGAAGAGATAAAATTAAAGGCTTTAAAAGGCGTATTTATGGGGTAGTGGGTTAAGAAATTTTTTCTATATAATGGCTCCAGATAAGGGGAGTATTTCAAAACATAAAATCTTTATTTCTGCTTTAAACCCTATAGCAAGTTGAATGACCATAATTAATGATTATCAATGTTACTTAGTTACATCCCTTTGTTCCTTTATCTGTATATGACGTCAATATGCTATTTTTGTTCTTTCTGTTTTAGCAAAGGAAATGTTCAATCGAGCAGTGGTAGAAGGTGTAAAGGCTTTGGTGAAAAATGTGAGCTCTGGAATCATGAAGGTAAGGAGCAGTGTCTAAGGGCTCCAGATAAGGGGAGTATTCAGAAACTAAAATCTTTATTTCTGCACCAAATCTTATAATGAGACTATTCGTTAGAATTGTCTCAAAGAGACGATTCCATTAAGTAGTTTCACTATAGAGTGTAGCAGACTCAACCATTTACTTCATAGCTTCTATTATTGAAGATACGCAACTACTCAGGGCTCCAGATAAGAGGGAGTAACTGAACAAATCCAACATTTCTCATTCATTTCAGCACCAAATCCTAAAGTGTTACTACTCGTTAGAACTGTCTCGAAAAGACAATTCTAATGAGTAGTAGCATTATCCCATTAAGCCATACTGACTCATTTTGACTCATTGCGCAATAGCCTCATACTAACTCATTTTGACACACTTTATTCAACTAGCTTCTATTGAGATAACCATTGAGAACTGTTTATCGCTTATGAGTTAATGGGTTATAGGGTTTAATGCAGAAATAAAGATTTTAGTTTCTGAAATACTCCCCTTATCTGAAGCTCTGCTACTGAAAGCAGGCTGAAAGTAAAGCACAATGCACCTTAAGGCCCATTCTGCTTTAATTTCAAACAGTTTTAAGCAAACAATTTCTAGAATAGTAAACTATTTTTATAATACATATTCATGACTATAAATTGGAACCATTTTCTTCAAAAGGGTAAAAGTGCTTATCTATGGAGTAAAGAGATACAGGAAAATATGCTGGAAAAATTGCAGCACTGGAGCCCTGAAAGCTTTTGTGGTAAAACATTAATGTAAA
Source organism: Gari tellinella (assembly GCA_922989275.2). Lineage (NCBI taxonomy): Eukaryota > Metazoa > Mollusca > Bivalvia > Cardiida > Psammobiidae > Gari > Gari tellinella. The sequence goes on along the minus strand of OV277868.1, from coordinate 6,446,443 downwards.
TTGCTAAAAGCCAGAGGCACATTTTTCTTTACTTTCAAACTGCTTTAAGCTGCCGTATGCCAGGACATAGAAAATATTTCTTAAGGTACAAATCAAATTAAAGTGGAACTATTTTCTTCAGAGGAGGAATAAAGTAAAGGCATACACAGAGGTATTTATGGAGTAATAGATTAAGCAGCTACTTGTCTTCAACACACTGTTAACCCATTACTCCATAAATGTGCCGTTTTACGCCTCTAATTTATTTTCCATAGTAGAAAATAGTTCCAATTTATACAGAAAAAAAATATGCACCAAGTAATAAATTATTTACAGTAAATTGTAACATGATAGCTTTAAGCAGGATGAAAGTAAAGTAGAATGCGCCTTAAGGCGCATTCTACTTTACTTTCAACCTGCTTTAAAGCGACTCGCAACCAGATGGTGCATTAAAAATAGTGATTTGTAAATATGTGTCAAACGCTTATATAAATGGTAAAGAATTAGTTTAAGATAAGAAATTCTGTTTAAAAAATTGTATTTCAATAAAAAAAAATATTGGTCTCTGGTGGGATTCGAACCCGGTGCACCGGGGCCCGGCATTGGCGGACAGAAGGCAAAATAGGGGAAACCGCTTAGACCAATGGACCACGGAACTATCCCTTTATCTCGGATCGATTTAACGTATTTCAATGTGTAGCGATCGAAAGTGCATACAACTTCACAATTCGGCTCGGGTTTATGTCTGAGCCCGTGTAGAGAAGCAACAACAACAACTATACCGTCTACTAGTCGGTATAGAAAAACGATGGAAAATATCTAAAAATCTAAGATTCGGTGACGATTCTTGAGACTTTTTTTGGACTGATCATATTTTTTTAATGTCAGAAGCCAAATAATGCCACAAATTTGCTTTTATTTGAGTATTTTATTTTATTTTGACAAGTACACCATCCGGTTGCGAGTCCCTTTAAGGGGTCACCTGTCTTCAAAACTAAAACAAGGCTATGGGGGTAATGGGTTAACAAACTTTAAATACAATGAGAAAAAGTCTTTTAGTGGTTTTATTTCTGGACATATTTTCAGGTTAGATGGAATGCCTGTTATGCCATCAGTAACATGTACAAGAACACAGACCTGAGCTCTGGACCAACTCCATGGAATGTAAGTGCACCCTTGAGATAGCCTGAATCCCTGAACACCTGTTTTTATGGAAAATGCTAATTTCTAAGGTCAAGGTCAAAATCAAGGTTGGGTGATGTGGATAGACTGGTATTGTATTACAGCGCTCCCTCTCTACAACGACATCCAGTGGGAGACACAGATTGTGTGTGTTGTTTGGATGGAGTTATAGGGAGGGGAAATTAAGACTTGGCTAACATTTGCAAACAGCTTGAATCCAGATCAGACGCCGCGTAACGCGGCGTCTGATCTGGATTCAAGCTGTTTGTCACTTGTCATTATAACTATCCTATCAAAATGTCCGCTGATATGTAACTTTGAGAAAGACAGCAGATGACAAATCTAAGTAGATGGTATTGCAGCCATGAAAGGGTTCTTTAGGGTTGGACATGAATGTCTGGGTTGGGGAACAGCCGTAAGAGTCTTTGTATAGAGGGAGTCGTTGTTGGGAGGGCTGTTTTAGGGAGGGAGCACTGTATCTGGTGGACTGTAGTCATAACAGGCAGCGAACCCATTAGTCATTGTCAAAGGCAACATCAACCAACTTCAATTTGACCTTGACTTTGACCTAATTTTGACTTTGAGAAGATTCAGAATATTGTCAAAGATACCATCAGGGGTATACACGTTTATTGAATTCAGTCTTGTTTAATTTAAAAAAATGTTGTTTATAAAATCACCCCTAAAACCAAAAATGGCTGATATTTCTTAACCCATTACCCCATAAATATGCCTTTAAATGCCTCTAATTTATTCCTCTACTGAGGAAAATAGTTATACTGTCACAAAAAAGACTCATAACAAATATTCTCTTAACCCTTTGAACCCTAGTCCCGCATATAAGCGTGATTTTCAAACAGAGTATGTGTGAATAATACACTTGTCATATGCAAACAGTGAAGACCCAGATCAGAGGGCTCCTAAAGGAGCCCTCTGATCAGGGTCTTCACTGTTTGTAATAATGTCAAACATTGACAAAATAACCCTTAAATATCAGAAATGAACTGGACTAAAATGGAAACGGGAATTGTTTATTCAAATTTTCAGGGAGGAAAGAGTTAAAATGCTTTAATCCATTACCCTATAGCCAGTTTCTAATTTTGAAGACGGACGAGCACTTAACCCTTTCCCTGATAGAAGCGCCTTATAGCGTGTTTAGTATATTCTTCCGCTGAAGAAAATAGTTCCAATTTATAAAACCATGAGTACAAATCATTAGAAATATATTCTATATTCTAGCAGATGGTAGCTTAAAGCAGGCTGAAAGTGAAGCAGAATGCGCCTTGTGCTTTAAGACGTCACCTATCTTCAAAACTAGAAACATGCTATGGGGTAAAGGATTAAAGCATGTTGAAAGTAAAGCAGAATGTGCCTTAAGGCCTGTTATGTTTACTTTCAAAATGCATTACCCCATAGCCTGATTCTAATTTTGAAGACGGGTGAGCACTAAACCCATTACCCTATAGCCTGATTCTGGTTTTGAAAATAGGTGCCCACTTAAAGCAGGTTGAAAGTAAAGCAGAATGTGCCTTAAGGTGCATTTTGCTTTACTTTCAGCCTGCTTTAAGATACCATCTGCTAGAATAAAGAAAAAACTTCATATAATACATATTCTTAAGTGTATAAATTGGAACTATTGTCCTCAGTGTCATCAACGGCGTCAAAAGGTGTATTTATTGGGTAATGGGTTAAAGCAGGTTGAAAATAAAAGCAGAATGCGCCTTAAGGCCCATTCTGCTTTACTTTCAACCTGCTTTAAGTGGTCAACTATTTTCAGAACTAGAAACAGTCTATAGGGTAATGGGTTAAATGTGGAATAGTCCATACGAAAAATTCAGTATAGAATAGGCAGAGATCCCACGGTCAGGAAATAGGGAAAAATGAACATTTTTCAAAGTCAGGGAAAAGTCGGGCAATTTTGAAATTGGTCAGGGAAATTTTTGTGTATCAGTAAAAGTCAGGGGAAAGTCGGGGACTTTTATGATTGAAGGCCTAAAATTTTACCATTTTCAATCCCGAATATCCAATTTTCTTGGGGGAGGATCCCAAACCCCAACTTTCATGGCAGGTGTATTTGGACATTGTGGTTGTAACAAATGACAGTAATCTTTGATGCTGATTGTGAAAACGTAAGTCACAAATATGTATGTGTGCTGAGAAAATAGCATGCTGCCTGTGGAAATGTAATATTATTCTGGTTTTGTCAGGTCAGGGAAATTTGAAATTTGTATGGGAAATTGTCGGGGAATTCTGGTCTGCATTTTTGTGGGAACCCTAATATTAGGCTATTTATACTACAACTGGTAGTTTTGTGGTGTCTATTACAGGCAGATGTGTTGGAAGTATTGTGCAATGTTGTGAAAGACTGTAAGAATTTCAAAGTGCGTATCAACGCTGCCATCGCCTTGGCCTCTCCAAGGGAGAGAAGTCAGTATGGGACGACAGCTGTTTATGTACATGTGTGGCAGGGCGCTATAGATGCCTCGAGTACTGCAGAAGATATTGTTGACTTTATAGACTACAGATACAGGGACAATCTCATAGAACAGGTAGGAACATAATTATCATGAATAATCTTCAGGGCTGCCATAAGTTGATCATAAAAATCCTAAGATTTCAATTATTCAATTTTTGAGACCCATTGAAAATAACCATACCTTTACCCCATAGCCTGTTCCTTGTTTTGAAGACACATGGCTAATTAAAACAGGTTGAAAGTAAAGCAGAATGCGCCTTAAGGCGCATTCTGCTTTACTTTCAGCCTGTTTTAAGGTACGATATGCTGGGGAAAAAATCCGAATACTTAGGAAAAATCCGGAGAAATGGCAGCCCTGAATCTTGTATAGAAATATCTCACCTAGATGATATTCTGATAGAATAGTTAGGAATATATGTACCATCATGAAATTTTATGTAGGATAGGAATATTTTGGGACGACAGCTGATTATGTACATGTATGGCAGGGCGTTATAGATGCCTCGAGTACTGCAGAAGATATTGTTGACTTTATAGATTACAGATACAGGGACAATCTCATAGAACAGGTAGGAATATAAGAATCCATCATGAGTGTTGATGTGGGATAGGAATGTCTCTCCCCGAGGGTCAGAAAATGTATGCAGGCCTCGTCCCTGTGTGAATTATCTGACCCCAGGGGGAGACATTCCTATCCCACATAAAAAAGGAATGTTTGAATTTTTTTCTCCCTTTTAAATCATTGGAAGAAATTACAAGTAACCAATTCATTGGAGTTTCCTGAATTATTTTCCGCTAAAACGTAATTTTGTTTATTAGAGGATAGAGTGATTCCCTATGAGACAAACCCTTATCCCATATAGGCGAAAATGGGAGCATCAGATTACCAAAAAGGTGTCTTTTCCCTGTATGAATACAATGTAAATATTGTACTATATTGGTTCCCAAATTTGACCGAATTACATATGCTGTCATATATGTTCTATGGTCATTTGTATGATGTTATTATTTGTTCTAAAGTGTTTCTACACATGTTACTGCTAAGGAAATCTTTAGCCGTTGTTCTAACCCGGAGATCAGGGAAGTTATGTGAAATGGGAAAGAAAAACGTCCTCCTCCTTTTGGATTTATTGTAATCTCCATAGCCCTTGATCGGTGGACATGGTTCAGTTCGACTACATAATCAGGGATCGTGAGATTGATACCCCCCCAGACCAAGTCCTTCGAATGAGACTATAAACGTAAGTCAGATGTATCAGTGCTTTAAACAAGAGCCCCATGGGGCATATTCGCTCACCTGAGAATAATTGGAAAAATGGAGATATTGATTTATGTCCAGGACTGACGTAGATATGCAACAGACCGGAACAATTTGAACAAAATATTCAAAATATTTTTGTTTTGTCTACTGCTTATGCTGACAAGGGAAAATTGTCTGGACCGAAATGGACAGTACACAAACTGCAGAAGCTGCTCTTGCTTTGCTCTTTAGAGAACCTAAAAGGAACAAGTCTCCAGAAGAGGTCTGCTTCAAACAGGAGCAAGTCCCCAGAAGAGGTCTGCTTCAAATAGGAGCAAGTCCCCAGAGGAGCTGCTTCAAATAGGAGCAAGTCCCCAGAGGAGCTGCTTCAAATAGAAGCAAGTCCCCAGAGGAGCTGCTTCAAACAGGAGCAAATCCCCAGAGGAGCTGCTTCAAATAGGAGCAAGTCTCCAGAGGAGCTGCTTCAAATAGAAGCAAGTCCCCAGAGGAGCTGCTTCAAACAGAAGCAAGTCCCCAGAGGAGCTGCTTCAAATAGGAGCAAGTCCCCAGAGGAGCTGCTTCAAATAGGAGCAAGTCCCCAGAGGAGCTGCTTCAAATAGGAGCAAGTCCCCAGAGGAGCTGCTTCAAATAGGAGCAAGTCCCCAGAGGAGCTGCTTCAAATAGGAGCAAGTCCCCAGAGGAGCTGCTTCAAATAGGAGCAATTGCAGTCTTCAGAAACCGGGCTCATAGAAGTTTCGGTTTGTAAACCTTCCTTTTCCTTTAGGAAGTCTAAACTAGCAAGGGTAGCAAGCTGTGGACGTGTCTATTCCCAGCCAGCATCATTCTGTTTCCACTTATTTATGTCGTAGTATGTCACTTTTCTTCTGAAGCATTGTGATGCTGGCTGTCGGTCAAACGCAAATATGGAAAACGTTACAGATGTCACTGAAAGAGGAACACAAAGGGTAACTGTTGTTCAAACAGTAACTCATTGTCTCTTTCTATTTTATACCTGGGAATTACTTTTTCTATCTAATCCATGGACACAAATAGTTGTTCCAACTAAGCAAACCTCATAATGTTGGTCTGCTGGTAAAAAATTGCCAATTTCTGGAGGTCTAAACAGAAGATCAAGCCTGTTTCTAAAATGAAGGAACAATTCTAAAGAAGAGTTGGTCCAGAAATCTACTTATAAATATACAGAGAAACAAGAAGATTTGAGAAGCAACTCCAGTCAAGGTCAATTGCTAAGTATGGATAAGATAGGACATGCTTAGGACTGCAAAACAGCAGCCATAGTAACAGATGACATCATGATGACGTCATGACATCAACTCGACGTTGTGACGTCATGATGTTGAAACCACATCAACTGATGACATCATAATGACTGTCATCATCAAAAGCTGTGTAAATAACACATGCTTAGAAACCATGATGCCAAACAAAGGTCACATGGTAGCAACCCTCAGGTATAAAAGTGAGATGCCACAATGGTACATCTCATTCATTCTGATGAGTCCAAACAAGGACGAAACTAGTCAATGATATGTGACACCAAAGTAACATTCCAGCCGGGTTTTCTCTTGTCAGTCTTCTATATTTTTTGTTTCAAAATATGTAAAGTATATTTAAAAGTGTCACCATACAGAATATAAAAGCTCTGGCCATATTAGAGTCAGAGAAGAAGACGTTTGAAATTTTCTCTATATAATTCTATGTAAAACAGTGACCCCCGGGGCGGGCCAATTTTGACCCTAGGGGCATAATTTGAACAAACTTAATAGAGGACCTGTAGGCGATGATATGTGCCATATATCTAAGCTCTGGCCCTTGTAGTTTTAGACAAGAAGATTTTTTAAGTTTTCATTGCTCCTGTGACCTAGTTATGCAACGGACCAGAACCATTTGTACAATTTTGGTATAGGACATCTAGAAGTATCACTATGCCAAATATCAAAGCTCTGGCCATATTAGTTTCAGAGAAGAAGACGTATGAAAAATTCACTATATAACTCTTTGTAAAACCGTGACCCCCGGGGTGGGGCCAATTTTGACCCCAGGGGCATAATTTGAACAAACTTGATAGAGGACCTGTAGGCAATTCTATGTGCCAAATATCTAAGATCTGGCCCTTGTAGTTTCAGACGAGATGATTTTTAGCTCACCTGAGCCAAAGGCTCACGGTGAGCTATTATGACCGCTCACCGTCCGTAGTACGTCTGTCCGTTCACATTTACTTCAAACGACATCTCCTCTGAACTCGCGGATTGTAGGGAGGATTCAAACTGCTCATGATGTTCCTTGGATGCTTCTCTACAGAAGTTGTTCAAATGAAAGAGAAAAAGCAAAAACTCAGCTTGAAAAAGCAAAAAAGCAAAAAACTTTAAAAAATCTTCTTCCCCAAAACTACTAGGCCCTAAGCTTTGATATTTGTACAGTAGAATCTCCTGGTGGATCCCTCTATAGTTTGTTAAAATGAAATCCCTAGGGTCACACTTGACGCCACCCTGCGCAGTTGAAGTGCTGCTTTAGGCAGGTTTCACAGTATTTTTGATGAAGCAGAACGGTATTTTACCTGAGTTACCCTTAATATACTAAGGGCAAATAGCCAATATTTGCAAATATTTTGGATCCAGATCAGATGCAACATAATCATAATGCTACATCTAATCTGGATCCAACCTATTTGCCACACATTTACCAACTTAACATTTTCTAAATTGTTTTTTTGTACACTTTTCACATACAGTAGGTTTTAAGCAGACATCTTTCAGTCTGGTAAGGGTAAGCCCCACAGCTCTACCCACTGAGGTCAAATATTATGCAACAGTTGGTGAGTATCACAGAACTGGTCATGATCAGCTGAACATGTTGTCTGCTAAAGTTTAGATATGGTTCAGTCTGCTTCATACTTAGAGAGACAGGATCTGGAAGTGATCCACTGACAGTTATGTAATTATGTCTTATGCCATATTTATACATATGTTTAATATTGGTTTTGTCAGAGTTATCTGTATGTTTGTCATTTTTTCTTGTCCAGGATTCAACCCTTTCCTCCCATATACTGACGTTTGTTAACCACATTACCCCATAAATGTGCATTTTAGGCCTTTGGTTTATTCCTCTACTTAAGAAAATAATTCCACTTTAAACAGTCATGAAAATGTAAGATGCGAAAGTAAAGCAAAGTGTGCATTAAGACACATTCTGTTTTACTTTCAACCTGCTTTAGGTGGCCACCTATTTTCAAAACTAGAAACATGCTATGGGGTAATGGGTAAAATGAAATTGCCTATTTGGAAAGAGCCTGATGAGAGGAGGTGCCATTTGCAAAGGCCATAACTCTGACATCATTGTTTTTTTAGTTATTTCCCTTTGTGATATTTTCTTGTCAAGAAGACAACTTCAGTTCTACTGATGCTATTGTAATGAAATTTTATGTATGGAAAGAAACTGATGAGAGAAAATGCCATGCACAAGGGCAGAAATATTTAGTTTTTCCCCTTTGTCATATTTTATTGTCAGGAAAATAATTCCAGTTCTGCTGACGCTAGTGAAATAATTATCATTTATTGGAAATGGAAATAGCTTGATAAGAGGATGTGTCATGGATAAGGGTCATAAGCTTGGCAACAAAATTCACTTTTGTCATGTTTTCTTGTCTGGAAGATAACTCCATTTCTAGTTATATTAAAATGTTGTCTTGCCCAGTCAACTTAGGTACAAACTTCAATGTCCTCAGGTGAGCGAATTTAGGGCCATGGCCCTCTTGTTTAAGTTTTCATTGAAAAAATCTATTTTTAGCTCCTGTGACCTAGTTATGCAACCGACCACAACCATTTGAACAATTTTGGTAAAGGACATCTAGAAGTGTCACCATGCCAAATATCAAAGCTCTGGCCACATTGATTTCAGAGAAGAAGACGTTTGAAAATTTCACTTTATAACTCTTATGTAAAACTGTGACCCCCAGGGCGGGACCTGTAGATGATGCTATGTACCAAATATCTAAGCTCTGGCCCTTGCAGTTTTTGACAAGAAGATTTTTTAAGATTTCCTTATTTTTTCACTTGGTTGCCATGGCAACCAGAGTTCTGCATTGTTTTTAATTCTTTGAACAAATTTGAAAGAGCTTGACCCAAGGAACATTTCTGTAAAGTTTGGTTGAATTCTGTCAAGCGGTATAGGAGGAGATGTCATTTGAAGCAATTGTTATTGACGACGGACGACGCACAACGCACGACGACGGACACAGGGCCATCCCAATAGCACACCTTGAGCCTTTGGCTCAGGTGAGCTAAAAATAACACTGGGGGTACTTAAGAACCAGATAATAAGAGTAGGGTGTCACACCCAGGTTTTCTGTATCTGCTCCCCTCTCTGTGTGGCATCCAATATGATCATAAATGGCAGAAACAGATGTAAACAAATAAAACAAAACCGTAGCCCTTGAGTGCAACATCTTCTTTCACAAAAATGACATGAGAATATAGTTTTGCTTTACTTTCAACTTGCTTTAAGTGGTCATCTGACTTCAAAACTAGAAATAGACTATGGGGTAAAGGGTTAAATTATCTGGAGTGATACTGGGAACGCCTTTTGTGTGTTATATTCAGGACTTTCCTTGACAGGGATTTCATTTTTCAGAGTAGAAACAATTAGAGGCGTAATATGGCATATTTATGGAGTAATGAGTTAATTTCACTTTTTCTACTTTACTAACTACTAACTAAATCCTGAGTTTATTTTTCAACTGCTGCGGGTGTCCCTACAGGGGTAGGCAGCAGGCGGCTAGAGATTCCCACACCTAACCTCCAGGCTTCTCTATTTTGCGGATCAATGCCGTCGAGGCTGCATGTCCTAATGTCAGCCTCGACACATTCCAACCAAGTCTTCTTTGGCCTCCCTCGCCCTCTGGATCCCGGCACTTCCATACTCATCATCGAGTTGATACATGATTGTGCACGGGATACATGTCCGAACCATCTCAGACGCCTTGTGCGTAGGGCCGTTGTCACTTCCTGAATCCCCAGCATTGCATACAGTGCATCTGTAGTGATGTCGTCTTGGGACTTGACACCGCAGATCCAACGGACCATGGCTCTGTCATTCCGACGTAGACGCTGCAAATCTGAGGCAGATGGTGCCCAGGTTTCACTTCCATGTAGTAGCGAAGAGCGCACACAAGCATCAAAAACTCTCCCACGAGCCTTGAGGGACACATGCCTAGATGAAAGAAGAGGCAGGAGTTTCTTGAACCTTCCCCAGGCCGTACCGCATCTGGTGATGATGGCGAGCTCACATCCTCCCCCTGCACACAGCGTATCACCTAGATAGCAGAAACTGGCTTCCACCTCGAGTTGAACACCATCCACGACAACTTGGGTGACTGGCCTACCATCAATAGGGCGCGCCATATCTCGACACCTGGGGCACACATAGTCCGGGTCGTCAGCAATTCTGCCTTTGATGCCACAGCATTTCTTGTGCACCCACAGCATGCATTGGGAACATTTGATGGAATTCACCCCAACTCCAGTCCGGCACACAGCACAAGGAAATGCCCCCGAGTCACGAAGAAGATCAAGCCCTGGGCCAGATACCATGAGCTTGGTCTTCTTCATGTTGACCCTCAGCCCTTTACCTTCCATACCTGCTTTCCAAGCTGTCAGCTTGGAAATGCACTCCTCAAGTGAGTCTGCAACCACGGCGAGATCATCCGCGTATAGAAGCTCCCAAGGGACGCCGGTACGAAACTCGCGTGAAAGCGCCTCAAGTACAAGGATGAAAAGCAGAGGGCTGAGGACCGAACCCTGATGCACTCCAACTCCGACTCCAAACTCGTTGCTGTACTGCCTGTTGACGCGCACTCGACTTCTGACATCAGTGTACATTCCTTGAATGACACGCACAGCCCACTCGTCAACCCCAAGACTTCTTAATGCCCACCAGAGGACTTTCCTAGGCACTCTGTCAAAGGCCTTCTCAAGGTCCACAAAGGCAAGATACAGTGGCTTGTTGGCTGCAATGAACTTTTCCTGTAACTGGCGGATGATGAAGATCGCATCAGTGGTGCCACGCCCAGGAACAAAGCCGAACTGCATAGAGTCCATGTCAACCATCCTTCGTACAAAAGTGTCCAGCACCCGCAACTTCATCACTTGGTCCGTTAGCTTGAGGCCACGGTAGTTCCCACGCTCAAGAGCATCACCTTTACCCTTGTACAGGTTAAGGATGTAGCTCTCCTCCCAATCATTGGGTATTACACCACTAGTGAAGACTTTGTCCTGACAATACAGTTAAACCATTACCCCATAGCCCGTTTCTAGGTTTTAAAAGCGCGTTCTGTTTTATTTTCAGCCTGCTTTAAGCTACTATCTGCAGGAAATAGAAAATATTTATTATGGTATAGAGTCAAAACTGTTTAAATCGGAACTATTTTCTTCAGTTGAGGAATTAATTTAAGCCGTAAAAAGGCGTATTTATGCGGTAATGGGTTAAACCCCTCTATTACGACCACTAAAATGAAGGCTTATTGATTGAATAAGATAGATGACAGCTTAAAGCAAGGTGACAGTAAAACAGAAAGCTCCTACAGGAGCTTTCTGTTTTACTGTCACCTTGCTTTAAGCAGTCACCTGTCGTTAACATCCTAATAATGAACATAATGTTGTGGTTGTAATAGAGAGATTCTACTAGCAGTCAGCTGTGGTAAACATCCTAGTAATGAACATAATGTTGTGGTCGTAATAGAGAGGTTCTACTGTACTTCTAATTCTGATGGAATTCTTGTTATTCAGATCTGTGTATGTGTGTTGCACCTGGTGACTCTCCTACAGATGGAAGACTTAAACATGCTACTCCCGGTCCTGCAGTCCAGTGGAGACCAGCTCCTGAGCTGTATGGACAAGTTCATCACCACCAGACAGAAAAGCTCTGATATAGGTAAATGCACTTTAATCTTTCCACTGCCGAGGTCGACAACACTGACTTTTGCAAACAGTTGGGATCCTGATCAGATAACATGATATGGGTTAACTCTTTGAACCCTAGTCCCGCATATAGGCGTCCTTTTCAAACAGTATACATGTGAATAGTACCAAGTCCTATGCAAACAGTGAAGACCCAGATCAGAGGGCTCCGAAAGGAGCCCTCTGATCAGGGTCTTCACTGTTTGTCTTAATGCCGAACATTGACAAAAACAACCCTTAAAAGTCAGAAATGGACTAGACTAAAATGGAAACTGGAATTGTGCAATTAAAGTTTCAGGGAGGAAAGAGTTAAGAGAATTAACATCTCATGCGGCAATCTCGGTATCTTGTTTGGCTTCAAATTGTTTGCTTTTGGATATTACTGTTTTAGCACAAACTGTAACAAATCATTACTGCCTTTTTCAGTGAGTTTTTCCTTGAGTAGGTAGTTTTAGTTAGAGCTGTCATTGATTCAGCAAAAGGCATATCAACAATATCTGTATGTCAGGAGACAAATATCGACGATATATTGATTTGAAAATTCAAATGACACTAGAGACAGGTTATTGAAACTTATTTCTTATTCGAATTGTACCATACTTATTACCATGCTCCTATAAATGAACATTCAGCAAAACTCTCAACTTTTATGCACGACAAAATCACTTATTTATATGAATGCACAGTAAACAATGAGTGTAATTTTCAAAAGCTAGCAGTGTAGTAATATTTCAGTTAACAGAGTACACCTTGATCAAACATATCCTACATAAGTAACAAAACTGCCTAGTAAATTTGTCTATAGATACATGTATATTAGAATTCCTATTTGAGAATGAAACCTAATGTTTCGAACAGAAATGGATCTTTTTCATCAGTACATTTCTGGTCAGTTTTATTTTCCAGTGCATTGATGCTTTGAAAATGTGTATCGATGATCAATCGATAAAAGAAGATTGGCAATACATGTATATAGAAATCATTCCTATCCATGACAGCTCTAGTTATAGTATATATATTATCATGTTTTTACTTTGTCAGATTCCAAGCTTTCACAGGCTGTGTCCATCTTGGATACACTGACGGCCAACAGTCCTTCAGATGACCAGGGGGCGTGTCTTGAGATCTTGAAGGCTGTGTGCCATGAATTAACCTCTGGTAAGCACTATTACTATTACATTAACCAATTACCCATAAATACTTCTTTAATTTATTTCTTCACCGAAGAAAAGAGTTCCAATTTATACTGTTATAAACATGTATGATCAGAAATAGTTTCTATATTCTAGCAGATGGTAGCTTAAAGCAGGCTAAAAGTAAAGCAGGATGTGCCTTAAGGCCCATTCTGTTTTACTTTCAACCTGCTTTAAGTGGTCACCTATTTCCAAAATTAGAAATAGGCTATGGGTTAATGGGTTAATACCTTCATAACCTTTTACCCCATAGTCTGTTTCTAGTTTTGCAGTTAGGTGACAACTTACAGCAGGTTGAAAGTAAAGCAGAATGTGCCATAAGGCACATTCTGCTTTACTTTCAGCCTGCTTTAAACTACCAGTAAGGTGGCAGTCAATCTTGTACTTATGGACCTCTATTTGGAATATCTATGCATCTACCTGTCTTCAGATATCTCAATTCTATTTAAAGAAGTGGTTGCATAATAAAACAAAAATCTTGTATTAATTATGTCCTGCAATAAGCAGCTACCGGTGGTTAAAGATTATCATTCACTGAACTGTTGCTCAAAAAAGGTTTCATTTTATGTGTAAAATAATGTTTCCATTAGATTCAACCCAATGAACTTTAGCAGTCAGTATATGTGTCATTTATAAACAGTTCACTAGTGAAAATTAAATTTGTCCTATCCAAATAGGGTAGAACCTGATAAGAGAGTTCCTACAGGACCCTCTAAACAGGGTTTGCACTGGTTATTATGTTAAAATTAAAACTGAATACAAATGTATTTGAAAATGGACTAGACTTAATTGGAAACTGGAAAAAGCCATTTGAAGTTTTCAGGGAGGAATGAGTTTATTGATGGTTAAGATCATTCAAATTCTGAAAGTTTTAATGAACCATTCCAAATTACAATTAAGTCTAGTCCATTTTAAACTATTTAGGATTGATCTTAACAACATGATCTTAACAACATAGTGCAAAAATGACAAGAGCCTCTGATCAGGGTCTACGCTGTTTGTATAGAACAAGTGTACTCTTCACAGGTACACTGTACTTTGTTAACGACAAGTATACTTGTCACTAGGGATTAAAGTGTTAATGATTTTATTGTCTCATTCTTTATTTTGTTTTACTTGCAGCAACAGATCTAGAAGGCACCATTAAGGAATACCCCAAACCTGTGTTTGCTCCTACTTATGACTAGAGACCTGGACGGCAGCGACAGAACAGTTGTTGTTGTTGCCAAGAAGGATTTACGTTCACTCGAAACCATATATTGATGAATCCTCCTATGCCATTTGGTTGTGGTCAACATCGACTCATTTTCATTTGGTGACAGAACAGGGGCCCGTTTCATAAAACTTCGTACGACAAAAACGGTCGTAAGTCAAAACTTTAAAATACATTTAATTTCTGATTTCTCTATCTAATCCTGTCTTGTGACATCTTTTTGGAATCGTCTTTTCAAGACGATTCCAAAAAGATGTCACAAGACAGGATTAGATGGAGAAATAAATAATTATTGAGACTTTTCGATCGTTTTTGTCGTACAAAGTTTTATGAAACGGGCCCCAGGGGTCCGTCTAATGAAATGTCTTATGACAAAAAGGGTCATCAGTCATAACTTTAAAATCCACCTAATTTCCCCATCTGATCCAGTCTTGTGATATTTCTTTGAAATCGTCTTTTTAAGACGATTCCAAATAGGTGTCACAAGACAGGATTAGATGGAAAAATAAATATTGATTGAGAATGTTAGAATTTGACTTACGACAATATTTGGTTTGATGGACACCAGGATTGCATTGTAGAATTCATTTGTATACAAATAAATGTTCTTCCGCTGAATATTCATATATAACCCATTATTTCATAAACAAGCCTATTTACACTTTTGATTTATTCATTCACTGAAGCAAATAGTTCCACTTTATAAAGTCATGAATATGTACATGACTACATGTACCACAAAATAGTTTTTATATTCTAGCAGAATGTTATTGTAGCTTGAAGCAGGCTGGCAGTTAAGCAGAATACACCTTAAGGCGCATTCTGCTTTACTTTCAACCTGCTTTAAGTCGTCAGCTACCTTTCATACTAGAAACAAGCTATTGGTTAAAACCCCTCTAAACCGGAAACCCCTCTAAACCGGATGTTTTGTTGTCTCCATACATGTCCGGTTTAGAGGGGTTTCACTGTATTTGATTGGCTAATTAGATAAAGAAACTCTTCTACAGGAACAGTGAAGACTTATTGTATAAGAAAACAGTGCAGACCCTGATCATACAGCTCTGATCTTGTTCGTCACTGTTTTCAAAAAGTGGCAATCTACATCTGCTTTAATCCAATTACCCCATAGCCTGTTTCTAGTAGTGAAGATAGGTGAACACTTAACCCTTTACCCAATAAGCCGTTTATAACATTAAATACTGGTGATCACTTAAAGCAAGTTGAAAGTAAAGCAGAATGTGCCTTAAGGCACATTCTGCTTTACTTTCAGCCTGCTTTAAACTACCATCTGCTAGGCTATATAAAATATTTGTAATGGTAATTGTTCATGAGTGTATAAACTGGAACTGTTTTCTTTGGCAGAGGAATAAATTAAATACGCTAGAAGTCGCTTCTATGGGGGAAAGGGTTAAAGCAGGTTGATAGAAAAGCAGAATGCACCTTTAGGTGCATTCTGCTTTACTTTCAGCTTGCTTTAAGCTACAATCTCCTAGAATATAGAATTATTTTCTTATGATATATATACATGACTATAAATTGGAACTATTTTCTACAGTGGAGGAATAAATTAATGGTGTAAAAAGGCATATTTATGGTGCAATGGGTTAAGCTGCCACCAGTAAGGGTAGAGGGGTTGGCAGTATCAAGGACTAGATGGTTGAATAGGGAAATAATTTTCTCACATAACTACCCTTGTTTTCTATAGCGAACAACAGTCACGAATATTATTGTGAGATCAATTTTGTGACATCACTATTTATCACCGGGGTTCCAAAAAAATGCCTATTGCTTAAAGAAATAGCTTAAAAGCGTTGGTTATTTGAGAAAAAGAATCTGTCACTCGTCAATGTTGAAGGCAAGTTGATCTAAAACTCGTCTAGAATAGAAAAGTTATTAAGCGAGCCTTCTCGCCAAGGCTCGCTTAATAACATTACAATTCTAGACTCGTTTGAGATCAGCTTGTCTTAAACATCAACTCATGACAGATCCTATATGTTCTATTTACTCAGGAGTCATTAAATAAATTACGTATTAACTCATTCAGCACTACAGTATACATGTGAAGAGTACACTTGTCCCGTGCAAACAGTGTAGACAGTAGAACCAGATCAGGGTCTACACTTTTAGTAATTTTGATATACATGGTAAAAAATTCTAAATAGTGAAAATGGACTTAACTTAATTGGAATCTGGACATTTCCATTTTAAATTTCAGGGTAAAACGGGTTTGTAACGATGTATTTAGTCTGACACTTAAAAGAAGCTGAATTGGCAAACTTTAAAACAAGTGATGGCCGATTGCAAAACAAAAGTGTTGGTGTTGTTATTTTTCTTATATTCTTCTTCAAGGAATCATTGAATGGCTTCTATATGGATAATAAAGTTTCCAATATAATCGGGTTCATTTTTTGACCATTTACGGTCGATTTTTACAATGTATTTCAAAATGACAATACAGTGCAGACACTGATCAGAGGGCTTTTTAAGAAGCCCTCTGATCAGTGTCTACACTTTATTGTCATTGGACAAGTGTACTCCCTACAAGTACAGTGTAAATGACATGTATACACGTAAATAGGGTTTAATGTGTTAACACAAGCTTGTCTGTTTATATCTTTCATGAGTGTTCATAATTTATTTGATTTATAAAACAAGTCTTAGAAAACGATAAAAAATGGGACTTGCTGTGTTTTTACGGTTTTCTAAAATCTATAATACCAGTTTTAATACCAGTTTTATAAATCCAACAAATTATGAATACGAATGTTAGATTCTGTTTTATATAATAACCTGGCAATGATGTTTTTACCATCTCAATACTTATTTGTAGCTTATTACCTTCCTTATCAGTCCACGTATGATGCGTGAATGGACTGCCCAAATGAGTGAACATGCAAAAAGTAGTTCAAAGGTTTAATTCCAATTTATTTAGGAAAGAAATCTTAAGGAAGCATACTTTCCCTGTCCTTTTCCATCTTTAGTCATTCGATTGCCGACAGAAATGTCGTTTGATGCCATATTTGTTTACAAAGTTTGACAGCACGTAGGAATACACATTTTAGTAAGACAACCTCATTTGCATAGTTAAACTACTAGTTATATACAAGAAATAAACAATGAGTTATTTACTGCTCACACCGTAGGTTATGTTATAGATGTATTTATATCTGAATAGTTAATTTTTCTATTGCATAGGCGTTTGCTTTAATAGTAAATCAAACTCTTCCTATAGGGCCTATTGTGGAAAATAATTCAGGGCTACCATAAGTTACTCATAAAAATCCTAAGATTTCCAAATTTTCAAGCGCGATTTTAGAAATCCCACTGCCAGTCTCTATCACACAAACAAAATTATGCAAACAGTTTGGATCTAAATCAGACGCCGCGTTATGCGACGTCTTATCAGGATCTAAACTATTTGACACCCATATCAATCATCAATATTTCCATAGTTAAAAAATTGAATTCATTGACACTTGAAACATAACTCTTTCCTCCCTGAAACTTTAAATGGACAATTCCAGTTTCCATTTTCGTCTAGTCCATTTCTGACTTTTAAGGGTTGTTTTTGTCAATGTTTGGCATTATGACAAACAGTGAAGACCCTGATCAGAGGGCTCCTTTCGGAGCCCTCTGATCTGGGTCTTCACTATTTGCACAGGACAAGTGTACTATTCACATGTACACTGTTTGAAAAGGACGCCTATATGCGGGACTAGGGTTCAAATGGACAATTCCAATTGATTTATTTATTTTGCAATACAGTGCTCCCTCTCTACATCGACACCTAATGGGAGGCACAGATTATGTGTTAGGAGGGAGTTGTTTTAGGGAGGGAAAATTAAGACTTGACTTACATATGCAAACAGCTTGAATCCAGATCAGACGCCGCGTAAAGCGGCGTCTGATCTTGATTCAAGCTGTTTGTCGCTCGTCATTATATTTCAGATATGTAACTTCGAGAAAAAACAGTAGATGACAATTTTAAGCAGAGGATATTGCAGCAGTAAAAGCGTTAGATGTAATCGTCCCGTTTAGGGACTATGGCTAGGGTCGTTGTAAGAAGGGAGCCGTTAGTGGGAGAGCCGTTGTAGGGAGGAAACACTGTACGATGCGAAATGGCTGCAATGTCAGCATCTGTAGATGGGGAGGCAAATGGTGGTTGCCCTTTCCATCTGTGTGTAAGAGTCATTTCTTCTTGCATCAACACTGCTTTCTCCAAGACATGGATACAGTTGTTGCCTTGGACCCTTCCCAATCCACTTATATCACTCAACTACAAATTGACCTGGACTTTAGCCTAATTTGGACTTTGGGTAACTAGATTTTACCGTTTCTTCTACACACTTCAATGCTTTAATACTTATACAGTTGTTGCCTTGGACCATTACCAACCCACCAGTATAACCAAATCTCAATTTGACCTTGACCTTACCCTAATTTCGACTTAGAAAAAAATCAGAATACATTGTCAAGGATGCCACCAGGGGCATAGGGGTTTATTGAATGCAGTCTTGTTTCATATTATTGTTATTATCCCCTGCCAAAAGGCAGAGGGATACTGTTTTAGGTCTGTCCGTACACACCCTAGGATACTTATGTGGCTAAAATTCTTAGCCACATAATAGAAAAACATTAACCTGGCCGTCTCTTGTGACATTAACCTGGCCATTTCTTGTGACATTAACCTGACCAGTTGTGGGACATAGGGTAAGGGGTAGGGTTAGCCTCCAGACCATTCTATTCCAAGTTAGAGCAAAAAGAAATTGTCTCTTGTGTGGCTAGCCACGCAAGAGAAAACAATAGAAAATAGTCACATAAGTATCCTAGCGTAAGTACGTCCATCCGGCTGTCCGTGCGTCCGTCACGTTTTCCGTCCGCAACTGTATCTCCGAAACCTATAAACAGATTTGGATTAAACTTGGTATACTTATTTGTCATCATAGGAGCACCGTGGGAAATCAAATTTTTTTCAGAAAATTTGAGGAATTTATGAGTTATCTGCCCTTTTTGTGTTAAAAATGCTGTCCGTCCGTCCGTGCGTCCGTCACGTTTTCCGTCCGCAACTGTATCTCCGAAACCTATAAACAGATTTGGATTAAACTTGGTATACTTATTTGTCATCATAGGAGCACCGTGGGAAATCAATTTTTTTTCAGAAAATTTTAGGAATTTATGAGTTATCTGCCCTTTTTGTGTTAAAAATGCCATATTTAACAGTTTTTACACTCTAGCAACTACAGTATTCAACATATTTTGTTTATACTTGCACACATTGTCTATAAGTACAAGTTCTTGCAGGTGTGCAATTATTGTAAAAAAAGGATACTTGTGGCAAGAGTTATCTGCCCTTGATGTACTTAGAAATGCTAGAAAATGCTTTATTTTGGTATTGTTTACATACTAGAGCCTATAAATATGCATGGATTTTTTAAAAAACTTTCTTGAATTATGTATGGCTATTAGTTTTCAAATGAATTTGATTATTGTTGAAAACGGAGAAATTAGTCATGAGTTATCTGCCCTTGATAAGTAAAAAAAGCCATATTTAACTGTTTTTACTCTCTGGCAACTCATAACAATTATGAATGGATTTAAATGATACTTGCACACGATGTCTATAAGTAACAGTTCTTGAAGGTGTGCAATTATTGTCCATAAAGGATACTTGTGGCAATAGTTATCTGCCCTTGATGTACTTTGAAATGATAGAAAATGCTTTATTTTAAAATTGTTTACATCCTAGTATCTATAAATATGCATGAATTTTGATAAAACAAATTCTTAAACTATGTATGGCTATTAGTTTTCAAATAGTTGTTATCATTTTTGAAAACGGAGAAACTAGTCAACAGTTATCTGCCCTTGATGAGTCAAAAAACCCATATTTAACAGTTTTTACCATCTAGAAACTACAGTCTTTAATGGATTTTGATTTAACTTACACATGATGTATATAAATATAAGGGTAGCAATTATTGTCAAAATAGGATACTTTGTGGCAAGAGTTATCTGCCCTTTATGTACTTAGTAATGCTCAACATGACTTTATTGTTTACATGCTATTGTGTACAAATGTGAATGGATTTTGAAGAAAAAAATTAAATCATATATGGCTATTATTTATAGAATGAGTTAAATTATTATCGAAAATGTGCAAATTAGTCAAGAATACTCTGCCCTTGATGAGTTGAAAATGTGTTTACACTCTAGTAAATTCTACAGTTCTGAATTATTTTTAATAATACTTGCACACAATTATTAGTTCTTGAAAGTGTTTAATTACTGTTGAATTTGAATCAAGAGTTACCTGCCCCTGTCATACTTAGATTTATAATGCTACAAACGGCTTTATTTTTTGTATTGTTTAGGCTTTAAAATGTACAAAATTGAATGGATTTTATAAAACTTTGTAAAAAGCTTTTGAATGTTGATCTTTAAAGACAGGTGCTCACCATTTGCCCCTTCCTCCCACAATAAAGTTTGCCACTTTCTTCTGGACAATCGCTGCGGCAGGGGATATCAGCTCTAAGGTGCTTGTTGAAGTTATTATGAATAAGATATTTTTTCCAGTAAATTATGCTTTATTATTGGTGTTCAAATGATTTTTATATGAAATACGGTAGTTGCAATAAAAGCTTCGATTATGCAATCAGTGTTCCTGTTTTATTCTCCTGCAGGTGTTGTTTTCTCCTTTATAAACAGTGTACCTGTGAGGATTACACTTGTCCAATGCAAACAGTGTTATACTTGTCATTTACAAACAGTGTACCTGTGAGGATTACACTTGTCCAGTGCAAACAGTGTAGACCCTGATCAGAGGGCTCCTTCATTTTGTTTGTCATTTTGAAATATATTGTTAAAAAATCAAACCTAAATAGTCAAAAATGAACTACATGTATACTTATTTTGAAATTGGAATTGTCCATCAAAAGTTTCAGGGGTGAATGAGTTAACTCATTATCCCCTGAAACTTCCAATGGACAAATCCAGTTTAAAATAAAGGCTGGTCCATTTAAGAATATTTAGTGTTGTTTATAATATATTGCAAAATGACAAACAGTGAAGTCCCTGATTAAAGGGCTCCTGTAGGAGCCCTCTAATCAGGGACTTCACTATTTGCATTAGACAAGTGTACTCTTCACAGGTACACATTTGGTAAAGGATGCATATATGCGTCGCTAGGGCACAATGAGTTAAAATAGGCATTATCACCATGATTTACCCAAAAAAAAATATAGCTCCATGTTAACCCACTACTGGTAATCCCTAGATGTGCATTTTTACACCTTTGGGTTATGCTTTCAAACTAGAAACAGGTTATGGGTTAAAAACCCTGCCTGTTCAGTGTTAAGACTTTGAATCATTCACCTCCTTTCCTAAAGCAGAATGTGCCTTAAGACACATTTTGCTTTACTTTCAGCCTGCTTTAAGCAACCATCTGCTAGATAATAGAAATTATTTCTTATGGTACTTATTAATGACTGTATAAAATTGGGACTATTTTCTTCAGTGGAGGAATAAATTAATGCATTAAAATGAGTATCTATGGAGTAATGGGTTAAAAAAATCCACCTAGTTAAGAAAATATTCAATCAACCTAAATTATGATTACTTACAACTGTAACAAAACATTACAGTGTTTGTTACCGTCCTTTTCTGCCATCTATGGGTTAATTGGACGCCCCAGGGAGAGGGGAGCGGATACAGAGAACCAGGGTGCGATGCCCTACTCTTATTATTGAAAAAGTTCTCTTGTTCTTTTAGATGCCCAGTGTAAAGCACTCAAACATCGAACCTCAGTTTATAAAGTCTCATCCGAAGGACTTGGTCCGGCGGGGGATCGAGCTCACAACCCCCGACAAAACATTACAGAATAATTGTCACTTCCTGGAAACGGACATTAACCAATTGTATGCTGGGTAATATTTGGCGACCATTTTAAAAATGTCTTCTGCAGGGGATATAACTCAAATATTTGCAAAATATTTTAGCAGTTTCTGATAGAATATTGACTTTGCTGCAAACAGTTTTGATCTCGGATCAGGCCCCACAATGTGGGGCCTGATCCGAGATCAAAACTGTTTGCTTAGAGGTACACCTAAAAATGTATCCCGCATAAAATGGGTTATGAGAAGGGTTTAAAAAGTTATGGCAAACAAGAGACCTAAAAGGCCTGAACAGTCACCTGATTTTACATTGTTTATTCTTGTAACATGTACATAAAAATATATTCCAACTATCAGGCACACCAAAAATCCTTAAAGACCTAATAATGTTAAAATGGAAAGTAACATATCAGTATCAACCAGCATAGCTCCAGTTATTTAGCTTATTTTAACTCATTACCCCATAAACAAGCCTTTTTACACATTTCATTTATTCCTCCACTGAAAAAAATAGTTCCACTTTTTACAGTAATCATGTACCATAAAACATATTTTTCATATCTTAGCAGATGGATGCTAAGATATGGGTAATATGGAAAATATGCTCATGAACAAACTCAATTAAACCGAGTCTGCAATTTTCGGTATTTGCTTTGCTTTCTGTGCTTTCAAAGGATCTCCCCTTATACAGATTTATGGTTTTAACCCTTTCCCTCATAGAAGCGACTTTTAGCGTATTTAATTTATTCCTCCGCTGAAGAAAATAGTTCCAGTTTATACCCTCATGAACAATTACTATTACAAATATTTTTATAACCTAGCAGATTTCAGCTTAAAGCAGGCTGAAAGTAAAGCAGAATGTGTCTTAAGGCACATTCTGCTTTATTTTCAACCAGCTTTAAGTGGTCACCTGTCTTCAAAACTAGAAACAGGCTATGAGGTAAAGGGTTAAGGTGCATTCTGAATTACTTTCAACCTGCTATATGAGGTCATCTGTCTTCAAAATTACAAACAGGGTAACGAGTTAAAAAGGAAAGTAATGTCTCTATAACAACCAGAATAACAACCAGCATACAAGGAGTATTTTAAATGCTTAGACCTTTATATTGCCGCCAAATCCAGTGTGTAATATATGAAAAACATCTGCCAATAGTTCTTTAACACATTCAACCCTAGTGACGAGTATACTCATTGTTTACAAAGTGTACCTGTGAAGAGTACTCTTGTCCTATGCAAACAGTGTAGACCCTGATCAGAGGGCTCCTGTAGGAGCCCTCTGATCAGGGTCTACACTGTTTGTCAATTTGAAATGTATCGTTAAAATCAACCCTATAATTATATTCAAAAATGGACTAGACTTAATTGGAAATTGGAATTGTCTATTAAAAATTTCAGAACTGTTATTACCTATCCAAATTGCTTGGATCCAGATCACATACAATCTTGATCAGTGTAGAAGTGTGTGTCAATGGTAAAATATAGTCAAAAGTATTTTGTTTAATACATACATTTAATAAGTGAATCTCAACACTTGTCATTTTGATAGCCTATGTTATGTAGCCAGTTTGAATTTATTATGAAATTAGGAAATTAATTCACAAGCATCAATTTACAGGGCTCCAGATAAGAGGGAGTAAACTGAACAAATACAACATTTTCTCACTCATTTCAGCATCAAATCCTATGTTGTTACTACTCATTAGAATCGTCTCGAAGAGACGATTCTAATGAGTAGTGACACCATAGGGTTTAATCCAGAAATAAAGATTTTAGTTTTTGAAATAACTCCCCTTATCTGGAGCTCTGAATTTATTGACCATTCCGCAGCTGAATGTTCACTATGGATATCTAAAGTGCACCCTCTCTACAAGGAGACACAAATTATGTGTGTTGTTAGGAGGAACTGTTACAGGGAGGGAAAGTAACTCTTTCCTCCCTAAAACTTTAAATGGACAATTCCAGTTTCCATTTTAGTCTAGTCCATTTTTAACTTTTAAGGGTTGTTTTTGACAATGTTTGGCATTATGACAAACAGTGAAGACCCTGATCAGAGGGCTCCTTTCGGAGCCCTCTGATCTGGGTCTTCACTGTTTGCATGGGACAAGTGTACTATTCACATGTACACTGTTTGAAAAGGACGCCTATATGCGGGACTAGGGTTCAAAGGGTAAAGACTTTGCTTACATTTGCAAACAGCCAGGGCCAGGGTGCATGACACATAGTTAGTACCTACCTGTATGCTAAGTCCCTCCCTGTTAGTTTATCTATACTGAGTATATAGTAGTAAAAATCAATATTTAACTCTCGA
Source organism: Gari tellinella (assembly GCA_922989275.2). Lineage (NCBI taxonomy): Eukaryota > Metazoa > Mollusca > Bivalvia > Cardiida > Psammobiidae > Gari > Gari tellinella. The sequence goes on along the minus strand of OV277868.1, from coordinate 6,421,989 downwards.
TTAATTATTAAGCATACAGGTAGGCACTAACTACGTGTCATGCACCCCGGCCCTGAATCCAGATCAGATGACGCGTTGTTACGCGGCATCTGATCTGGATTCAAGCTGTTTGTCACTCGTCATTTTATTTCTTCCATCAAAATGTCCACTTATATACATGTAACTTTGAGAAAAAGCAGCAGTGTGAAAAAGCAGCAGACAACAATTTTAAGCAGACAATATTGCAGCTGTAAAAGCAACATAATTGTCTTGTTTAGGGAACTGAGGAAAGCGTTGTTGTAAGAAGGGAGTCATTGTTCAGAGGGCCGTTGTTGGGAGGGAGCACTGTATCATCTGGTAAACATAGGCTAAAACAATTAGCTGAATCAACACATCTCCCTTACTGCCAAATAATCAGCCCGAGCCATTACTAAAATTTTACCAAATGTAACAGAGGGACATCGGGACAGATCCAATATGAAAACAGTGTAGACCCAGATCAGACAGCTCCTCTGGAGCTGTCTGATCTGGGTCTACATTGTTTTCAAAATGCACCATGCTACTATTGTCTTTAACAATGAACCCTAGTGACGAGTATACTTAAGGAATAACAAATTTGAAGCTATGCATTAGATCATGTTTAGGAGTTGAGATGTGGAGTCATTCAATCACGAGGACTTGAGAGTTGGTTAAGTTTGATTGATATATTACAGCTTGCATTCACACATTATTTTGTAAATCTATTATAAGCACATTCAACTCTAACGATAAGTATACTTGTCATTAAAAACAGTGTACCTGTGAAAAGCATGCTTATCATTATTATTATTATATAATACCCGATTTATATAGCGCTCTTTTCACACAGGAGTTGTGCGTTCAAAAGCGCTTCACATGAAATTATATAAATGTACCTACAAAGCGAGAAAAGACAAATAACTACATTCACAATAAACATGATACATTATGGAGATACATGGAAACATGGAAATTCTTTCAATATTATTACCAAGATTTATGCAAATAGTTATGCAAAATAATCACAATTGGAATTGTCCATTAAAAGTTTCAGGTGCGAATGAGTTAAAACAAGGATTTTATTGATCATTTGCACTGAGCATTTCTCGTTTAACACATAAATACACATTTTTACACTTCTAATAATTCATTCACTAAGAAAAGTATTCCCGAGCAAGGAAGACCTGCACATAAACTATTAACCCTTTACCTTATAGAAACGCCTTTTAGCGCATTTCATTTAATCCTCCGCAGGAGAAAATAATTCCAATCTATACAGTCATGACTATGTATCAGAAGGAATATTGTTTTCATTCTAGCAGGTGGTAGCTTAAAGCAGGTTGAAAGTAAAGCAGAATGCGTTGAGGAATAAATTAAGGCAATATTTACAAATGTAAGGAGTAATGCGTTAAACATCACATTTGTATGTCTTTAATCTACAAATAACTGTGTGTTCATCTTTCCAATGGATAAATCATACATATTAGCATTTTAACCCATTACCCCATACATATGCCTTTTTATGCCTATAATTTATTCCTCCACTGAAGAAAATAGTTCCCTTTTATACAGTTAAGAATATGTATAATAAGAAAAAAATTCTATACCCTAGCAGATAATAGCTTAAAGCAGGCTGAAAGTAAAGCAGAATGTGCCTTAAGGCGCATTCTGCTTTACTTTCAACCTGCTTTAAGTGATCATCTTTCTTTAAAACTAGAAACAGGCTATGAGGTAAAGGGTTAGCCATTTCACCACCATAGATTAATAAAGTCAACTTTGCAAACAGTTTGGATCCAGATCAAATGTTGTTATGGGAAATCTGATCAGCATCCAAACTGTTTGGAACTTGTATCAGTGTTCCTAACGTCATTAAACTTCAAAGATTTCAATTTGGCATTTAATTTCAGACAACGAATTGCAAAAGATCATATTTTGTCTACCAAAAAGGTTAATCAGACAATTTAGTTTGATGGTTTAAAGTAGGCTGAAAGTAAAGCACAGTTCTCCTAAAGGAGGATTTTTTATTTTCAAGTCTGCTTTAAGCAACCATCTGTCTTCAGTAATGAGAACAAGCTGTCTTAACCCATTACCTCATAGATATGCCTTTTTATGCCTCTTAACTTAATCATTCCCTGGAGAAAATAGTTTATTTAAGGAATAATTCGAATATTTATTGTATTCATGGAGGTATGGAAAAAAACCCTGGTCACACTGTATGAAACCGCGGAGCGGTTTCATACAAAAGTTTGACCAGGTGTTTTTTTCATACCTCCATGAATACAATAAATATTCCGAATTATTCCTTATAATTTAATATCACTTCTGAATTTAAGAAAGTAGTTAAATAGATAATCTGACGCGAATGTTCTTTTTTAACGCTTTTAAAACGTAGGTTGTAGTCCCTCCGCCATATATATTTTCCGCCAAAACGCGACGTTGTTATGTAGTAACGCCGACGTCAATGACGTCATTTGGCATCCTGCTTCATGCAGCGCTTGTGAAGAGCAGTTGGACTAAGGGAAAGTAGTCCTGACAAGGCGTGGCCTGAATTTTATTTTTTTCATGGAGTTATGAAACAAAAATTACAGCCAATCACAGCTAACCAAATGTAATGAAAACAAACAATATTAAATTATACAGTCATCAATATGTACCATAAAAAACTTCTTATGAATACATACATGTTTCCTTACAGATGTTTATTTAAAGCATGCTGAAAGTACATGTAAAGCAGAATGTGCCTTAAGGTGCATTCTGCTTTACTTTCAGCCTGTTTTAACTTTTTCCTCCCTGAAACTTTAAATGGACAATTCCAGTGTCCGTCTTAGTCTAGTCCATTTCTGACTTTTAATTGTTGTTTTTGTCAATGTTTGACATTTTGACAAACAGTGAAGACCCTGATCAAAGGGCTCCTTTCGGAGCCCTCTGATCTTGGTCTTCACTGTATACATAGGACAAGTGTACTATTCACATGTACACTGTTTGAAAAGGACGCCTATAGGCGGGACTAGGGTTCAAAGGGTTAAATGGCCACCTGTCTTCAAAAACTAGAAACAGGCTATGTAATAACAGGTTAGATGGTCACCTGTCTTCAAACCGAAAAACAAGCTATGGCGTATAGAGTATAACATCATCATCAATTCATTGTTTCACGGGTTGCATTTACACAACTTGACAGTATCACAGTTAACTACCACAGCTCAAATATCTTCTGAAGCTGGCACAAGAACTCCATCTTACTGCGGCCTAGCTCCAGAGTTTTGTACAAGGGAGGTAACTACCACAGCTCAAATATCTTCTGAAGCTGGCACAAGAACTCCATCTTACTGCGGCCTAGCTCCAGAGTTTTGTACAAGGGAGGCAACTACCACAGCTCAAATATCTTCTGAAGCTGGCACAAGAACTCCATCTTGCTGCGTCCTAGCTCCAGAGTTTTGTACAAGGGAGGCAACTACCACAGCTCAAATATCTTAAGAAGCTGGCACAAGAACTCCATCTTACTGCGGCCTAGCTCCAGAGTTTTGTACAAGGGAGGCAACTACCACAGCTCAAATATCTTCTGAAGCTGGCACAAGAACTCCATCTTACTGCGGCCTAGATCCAGAGTTTTGTACAAGGGAGGTAACTACCACAGCTCAAATATCTTCAGAAGCTAGCACAAGAACTCCATCTTGCTGTGTCCTAGCTCCAGAGTTTTGTACAAGGGAGGTAACTACCACAGCTCAAATATCTTCAGAAGCTAGCACAAGAACTCCATCTTGCTGCGTCCTAGCTCCAGAGTTTTGTACAAGGGAGGTAACTACCACAGCTCAAATATCTTCAGAAGCTGGCACAAGAACTCCATCTTACTGCGGCCTAGCTCCAGAGTTTTGTACAAGGGAGGTAACTCTTTCTCTTGTTGCTGCAGCCACCACACTGCAGAGGAGTAGGGTTCATCCAGTGTAAAAGTTGACCCATCCACGGTAACACAAGCCTTGTTGGTCCATGTGGCGGATAATTCAATTTGTGAGGCCAGACTCAGGTTGTACGCTCTGAAGTTCTGCTGCCAGTATAGGTTCATTATTCGGGTAGCAATGACGAGCAGAGTTGCAATTATTCTTTCCACTTTCTGTTGAGTTGATGACCCTGGAAAATGGTATAATACAATGGGACTTGTTCCAGTTGAGAAAACGTTATTCTTTCCCGTTTAAACGCAAACAAAATGCAAAACGTAGAAAAATGCAACTTTTTGACAATTCTGATAATTCATGTTTATCTTGGTGGCAAACAGTTTGGAGCCTGATCAGACGCCGGGTTACCCGGCGTCTGATCTGGCTCCAAACTGTTTGCAATAGAAATAATAGTTTGCGTTTACTGGGAAAAAATAACGTTTTCTCCACTGTATGAGAATAATGGAAAATAGTTAAATAAAATGGAAACGAGTATTGAGATAATTAAATGGAAAATAGTATTATGATACATGTAGAACGGAAAATTGTATGACAATAATGTAAATTAATATCTTAGTATACTGGGACTTTGTATGAAAATAGTATAATACATGTACAATGGGACTTGTTATGAGAATAATGGAAAATAGTATAATACATGTACAATGGGACTTGTTATGAGAATAATGGAAAATAGTATAATACATGTACAATGGGACTAGTTATGAGAATAATGGAAAATAGTATAATACATGTGCAATGGGACTTGTTATGAGAATAATGGAAAATAGTATAATACATGTACAATGGGACTTGTTATGAGAATAATGGACAATAGTATAATACATGTGCAATGGGACTTGTTATGAGAATAATGGAAAATAGTATATAATACATGTACAATTGGACTTGCTATGAGAATAATGGAAAATAGTATAATACATGTACAATGGGACTTGTTATGAGAATAATGGACAATAGTATAATACATGTGCAATGGGACTTGTTATGAGAATAATGGAAAATAGTATATAATACATGTACAATTGGACTTGCTATGAGAATAATGGAAAATAGTATAATACATGTACAATGGGACTTGTTATGAGAATAATGGAAAATAGTATAATACATGTACAATGGGACTTGTTATGAGAATAATGGAAAATAGTATATAATACATGTACAATTGGACTTGCTATGAGAATAATGGAAAATAGTATAATACATGTACAATGGGACTTGTTATGAGAATAATGGAAAATAGTATAATACATGTACAATGGGACTAGTTATGAGAATAATAGAAAATAGTATAATACATGTACAATGGGACTTGTTATGAGAATAATGGAAAATAGTATAATACATGTACAATGGGACTTGTTATGAGAATAATGGAAAATAGTATAATACATGTACAATGGGACTTGTTATGAGAATAATGGAAAATAGTATAATACATGTACAATGGGACTAGTTATGAGAATAATGGAAAATAGTATAATACATGTACAATGGGACTTGTTATGAGAATAATGGAAAATAGTATAATACATGTACAATGGGACTTGTTATGAGAATAATAGAAAATAGTATAATACATGTTCAATGGGACTTGTTATGAGAATAATGGAAAATAGTATAATACATGTGCAATGGGACTTGTTATGAGAATAATGGAAAATAGTATAATACATGTACAATGGGACTTGTTATGAGAATAATGGAAAATAGTATATAATACATGTACAATGGGACTTGTTATGAGAATAATGGAAAATAGTATAATACATGTACAATGGGACTTGTTATGAAAATAATGGAAAATAGTATATAATACATGTACAATGGGACTTGTTATGAGAATAATAGAAAATAGTATAATACATGTTCAATGGGACTTGTTATGAGAATAATGGAAAATAGTATAATACATGTGCAATGGGACTTGTTATGAGAATAATGGAAAATAGTATAATACATGTACAATGGGACTTGTTATGAGAATAATGGAAAATAGTATAATACATGTTCAATGGGACTTGCTATGAGAATAATGGAAAATAGTATAATACATGTACAATGGGACTTGTTATGAGAATAATGGAAAATAGTATAATACATGTACAATGGGACTTGTTATGAGAATAATGGAAAATAGTATAATACATGTACAATGGGACTAGTTATGAGAATAATGGAAAATAGTATAATACATGTACAATGGGACTTGTTATGAGAATAATGGAAAATAGTATAATACATGTGCAATGGGACTTGTTATGAGAATAATGGAAAATAGTATAATACATGTACAATGGGACTTGTTATGAGAATAATGGAAAATAGTATAATACATGTACAATTGGACTTGCTATGAGAATAATGGAAAATAGTATAATACATGTACATTGGGACTTGTTATGAGAATAATAGAAAATAGTATAATACATGTTCAATGGGACTTGTTATGAGAATAATGGAAAATAGTATAATAGAATGGGAACGAGTATTGAGAAAGATGGAAAATAGTTTTATGATACATGTAGAACGGAAAATTGTATGAGAATAATGTAAATTAATATCTTAGTACAAAGTTCTAGATAAGGAGAGTATTTCAAAAACTCAAATCTTTATTTCTGCTTTAAACCCTATGGTGTCACTCATTAGAATCGTCTCTTCGAGACGATTCTAATGAGAAGTAACATCATAGGATTTGATTTTAAAATAAGTGAGAAAATGTTGGATTTGTGCAGTTTTACTCCCTCTTATCTGGAGCCCTGTTAGTATAATGGGACTTTGTATGAGAATAATGAAAATAGCACCTTAATATGTACATGAATAATTGAAAATAGTGCTAGAATAATGGAAAATAGTATTATAATACTGTTTGAAAATGTTTCACACTCATTATGATATTACTTTAGTCAATTCACCTAAAATTTAAATTGGAGAAATACAAGCAGACAACAATTGTTTAACCAATCACCCTATGCCCTGTTTCCAGTATTGATTACAGGTGACCACTAAGCAGGTTGAAAGTAAAGCAAAATGCGCCATATGCACATTCTGCTTTACTTTCAACCTGCTTTTAAGCTACCGTCTGTTAGGATATAGGAAATATTTTGTATGGAGCATATTCATGACTGTATAAAATGGAATCATTTTCTTCAGTGGAGGAATAAATTAAAGGCGTATTTATAAGGTAATGTTAAAGTATATGATGGCATGGCAGTGAAGGGGTTAAGTTTAAATTAACTCTTTCTGCTTTAATTTCAGCCCGGTTTAACCCATTGCCCAATAAAAAATGCCTTTTTACGCCTTTCATTTATTCCTCAACTGTAGGTAATAGATCTAATTTTTACACTCATGAATATGTATCGTAAGATATATTTTCTTACTTCTAGCAGGTTATTGCTTAAAGCCTTAAGGCACATTCTGCGTTACTTTCAACCTGCTTTAAATGATCAAGTGTCTTCAAAAACAGAAACAGGTTATGAGGTAATGGGTTAAACTTCTATCTGTTAGAATATTTCTTATGATGCATATTCATGACTGTATAAAGTGTAGCTAAATTTTCAGCATTGGAAATAAATTCAATGCATGAAAATGCATATTTATTGGGTAATGGGTTAAATAGTTGCCATACAGAGGCTTGTACTTACCTAAAGATTTCACCCCTTGGCCTACTAGTATCTCGAGTATCTTGGTCCAGGACACACCTAGAAACTTGCAAACCTCCTCTGATAGGCTCCAGTACCGACCAGCTCCTCGTCCCTGTATTGCACAATGAATGAACATAATTAATTAATGTATTGCACAATGAATGAACAAATAAGTATTACTATACATATTGCACAATGAATTAACAAATTAGTATTATAACAAAACATATTGTACAATGAATGAACAAATTAAAGTATTACAATATGTATTACACAATGAATGAACAAAGTTATACAAGACATATTGCACAATGAATGTGTATTACAGTATGTATTGTACAATATATGAACAAAGTATTACAGTATGTATTGTACAATATATGAACAAAGTATTACAGTATGTATTGTACAATATATGAACAAAGTATTACAGTATGTATTGTACAATATATGAACAAAGTATTACAGTATGTATTACACAATGAATGAACAAAGTTATACAAGACATATTGCACAACGAATGAACAAAGTATTACAGTATGTATTGTACAATATATGAACAAAGTATTACAGTATGTATTACACAATGAATGAGAAAAGTATTACAGTATGTATTGTACAATATATGAACAAAGTATTACAGTATGTATTGCACAATGAATGAACAAAGTATTACAGTATGTATTGTACAATATATGAACAAAGTATTACAGTATGTATTGCACAATGAATGAGAAAAGTATTGCAATACATATTGCACAATGAATGAATAAAGTATTGCAGTATGTATTGTACAATATATGAACAAAGTATTACAGTATGTATTGCACAATGAATGAGAAAAGTATTGCAATACATATTGCACAATGAATGAATAAAGTATTACAATACATATTGCACAAAGAATGAACAAAGTATTGCAATACATATTGCACAAAGAATGAACAAAGTTAAACAAGACATATTGCACAATGAATGAGCAAAGTATTACAGTATGTGTTGCAGTTATATACTCAAACGCAATGAAAACGCACCAGCCGTAAAAGTCTAGTTAATTTGTTACTGTGAAAGGACTTTTGAAATTTCTTTTTAATAAGACAATGGTGAAGCATTTTAACACACATTGTCACAACAGTTCCTGTAGAATTCATAGTAAGTTCTACAAAGTAATGTCTTAAACAAGACAGGTCGAATTTCAAAAGTCACAAATTTCAGTTTCTGGTAAGACTACCCACTACATTAACCACAGCCTGGCAATACCAGAGCGTGTATATGGCAGACCACACACTGTATTTGGTATTGTGGAATACCATTCCACTCCTGTTCTAGTGCGTCAATCACATCATGACGGCTCTGAATTTGCAGAACGCCTTTGAACACACGACATCCAAAATGGTCCCAAATGTACTAAATTGGTTCAGATCAGGCGAAAATGCCAGCCAATGAAGAATATTGATGTTGTTATTGGCTACAAACATCATTTGTATCCAATAACTTTCGTTTAAGTCACTCTAGCTGAATGCGATGTTGCGTTATCTTGCTGTTAAATCATGAAGTAAGGGTGACTTTGACGTTGGCGTCATTTAAATGTCCCATAACTTTGACGTTAGTATCTAATTTTCGCGTTTTTTTATTCATGTATAGCCAGAAGTTTATTTTAGGGCTAAAATGAATCAATACACATGAATACTACACTGTTAATACAAATATGGGCATTTGCACAGACGGCACGTTGACGTCATTGTGTTGTTACATAACAAACAAAACAAGAGGGCCTGAATGCCCTGATATCGCTCTCCTGTTGTACTGAAGCCTGATAGCTTAACCTTTCTGTGTCACCCGTTTTAATCTAAATCCATTCAAATTTGTAATATAGCATGTAAACAATTTTGGAATACAACCTCATTATTCTAGTATAGAAGAGTACATCAAGGGCAGATAACTAGAGCCTAAACAATACTAAACTGAAGCCTTTTCTAGCATTTCAAAGTATATCAAGGGCTGATAACTATTGCCACAATGATTAGATTTCCAACAACAATTGCGCTCCTTCGAGAACTTATAGCTATATACTTTGTGTGCACGTATAATCAAAATCCATTGAAAACTGTAGTTGCAAGAGTGTAAACGCTGTAAAATATGGTATTTTCAGCAATTCAAAGGTAGATAACTCTTGATCTATCGATCCTATTTCAACCATAATCACACTTTTTCAAACTCTTATGGTTTTATACAATCGGGCAAAGTTTGAGAAAGCTTGGATAAATATATTGTGGCCTCTAGAGTGTAAACACTGTTAAATATGTCATTTTCAGCAATTCAAAGGTTTACAACTCTTGACCTATTGGTTCGATTTCAACCATAATTGAACTCATTCGAACTCTTATGGTAAGATGCAATCTGAGCAAGTTTGAGATAGATTGGATAAAAATTGTGGCCTCTAAAGCGTAAACACCCTTAAATATGGCATTTTCAGCAGTTCAAAGGTAGATGACTCTCAACCTATTAGTCCGATTTCAACCATAATCACACTCATATGAACTCTTATAGTCATATACAATCTGAGCAGGTTTGAAATAGATTCGATAAAAACTGTGGCCTCTAGAGTGTAAACACTGTAAAATATGGTATTTTCAGCAGTTCAAAGGTTGATCACTCTTGACCTATTTGTCCGATTTCAATCATAATCGAACTCATTCGAACTCTTATGGTCATATACAATCTAGCCAAGTTTGAGAAAGCTTGGATAAATATTGTGGCCTCAGTGTAAACACTGTTAAATATGATATTTTCAGCAATTCAAAGGTAGATAACTCTTGACCTATTTGTCAGATTTCAATCATAATCGAACTCATCCGAACTCTTATGGTAATATACATTCTGAGCAAGTTTGAGAAAGATAGGATAAATATTGTGAACTCTAGAGTGTAAACCCTAAAATTGTTGACGACGGACATTCAAGTATTGCAAAAGCTCACCCTGAGCTAGCTCAGGTGAGCTAAAAACATTAGCAGTGTGTACCTATGCAAGACATAAGCTTGGTTGAATAACGAAAATTAGAAACTAAACATAGTTGGAAAAAATATTCATATTTTAGGAGTGGTGCGTTTGAGTATATTTGAATAAGTGATAGAATAAGAAGAAACAAGAGCCCCATGGGGCATATGTCGCTCACCTGAGAATAGCTGTACATCAAAATGGAGATAATGATTTATGTCCAGGACGGGGTCATTTTTTACCCGAGGGGCATAATTTGAACAATCTTGATAGAGGACCTGTAGATGATGCTATGTTCCAAATATCTAAGATCAGGGTACTAGGGTTCTAGACAAGAAGATTTTTTTTAAGTTTCCATTGGAAATATCTATTTTTAGCTCCTATGACCTACATATGCAACAGACTGGAACCATTTGAACAAAATAGATAAAGGACATCTAGAAGTAACACCATGCCGAATATCAAAGCTCTGGCTATATTAGCTTCAGAAAAGAAGACGTTTGAAAACTGTGACCCCCGGGGTGGGGCTAATTTTGACCCCAGGGGCATAATTTGTACAAACTTGATAGAGGACCTGTAGATGATATGCAATCGACCAGAACCATTTGAACCTTATTGGTAAAGGACATCTAAAAGTGTCACCATGCCAGATATCAAAGCTCTGGCCATATTAGTTTCAGAGGAGAAGACGTTTGAAAATTTCACTATATAACTCTATGTAAAACTGTGACCCCCCCTAGGGCGGGGCCAATTTTGATCCCAGGAGCATAGTTTGTACAAACTTGATAGAGGACCTGTAGATGATGCTATGTGACAAATATATAAGATCTGGCCCTTGTAGTTTCAGACAAGAAGATTTTTTAAGATTTCCTTAATTTTTCACTTGGTTGTCATAGCAACCAGAGTTCTACATTGTTTTTAATTCTTTGAACAATTTTGAAGGAACATTCGTGTACAGTTTGGTTGAAATCTTTTCAGCGGTATATGAGGAGATGTCATTTGAAGCAATTGTTAAAAACAACAATGACTGTATAAAGTGAAATTATTTTCTTCTGTGGAAGAATAAATTAAAGACATAACAAGAGGGCCATGGCCCACAAGTCGCTCACCTGAGAACATTGCACCTAAGCTGACTGGGCAAAACAATATCGTGATATATATAGCTATAAAAAGAGTTTTAAAGGTTTTTCCTATATAAGTCTATATAAAACTGATAAGCCTTGGGGCACCAAATTTGATCAAAGGGTCATAATTTTAACAATCTTGGTAGAGGACCATAATGCAAAGTTACAGGTCAAATATAAATGATCTGGGCCTTACAGTTTCAGAGAAGAAGTTTTTTTAAAGGTTTTCCTATGAAAAACTAATAAGTCGAGGGTGGGGCCATTTTTGGCACAGGGGTCATTATTTGAACAATCTTGGTAGAGGATCACAAGGCAACGCTATGTGACAAATATTAAAGAACTAGGCCTTACAGTTTCAGAGAAGAAGAAATTTAAAGGTTTTCCTATATAAGTCTATGTAAAACTGATAAGCACCGGGGCGAGGCCAATTTTGACCCGGGGGTCATAATTTGAACAAACTTGGTAGAGGACTATAAGGCAAAGCTACATTTCAAATATAAATGATCTGGGCCTTACAGTTTCAGAGAAGAAGATTTTTAAAGATTTTCCTATGAAAAACTGATAAGCCCAAGGGCGGGGCCATTTTTGGCCAAGGGGTCATAAGCTGAACAGTCTTGGTAGAAGACCATAAGGCAAAGCTACATGTCAAATTTGAAAGATCTGGGCCTTACAGTTTCAGATAAGAAGATTTTTAAAGATTTTCCTATATAACTCTATGTAAAACTGATAAGCCCCTGGGCGGGGCCAATTTTGACCCGGGGGTCATAATTTGAACAATCATGGAAGAGGACTACAAGGCAAAGCTATATTTCAAATATGAATGATCTGGGCCATACAGTTTCAGAGAAGAAGAATTTTAAAGGTTTTCTGAAGAAAAACTGATAAGCCCAAGGGCGGGGCCATTTTTGGCCCAGGGGTCATAATTTGAACAATCTTGGTAGAGGGCCATTAGGCAAAGCTATATGTCAAATTTTAAAGATCTAGGCCTCACAGTTTCAGAGAAGAAGATTTTTAAAGGTTTTCCTATATAACTCTATGTAAAACTGATAAGCCCGGGGGCGGGGCCAATTTTGACCCGGGGGTCATAATTTGAACAATCTAGGTAGAGGACCATAAGGCAAAGCTACATGTCAAATATTAATGATCTAGGCCATACAGTTTCAGAGAAGAAGATTTTCAAAGGTTTTCCTAAGAAAAACTGATAAGCCCTGGGGCGGGGCCATTTTTGGTCCCAGGGTAAAAATTTGAACAATCTTGGTAGAATATCATAAGTTCATGATACAAACCAAATATCAAAGGTCTGGGCCTTTTGGTTTCTGAGAAGAAGATTTTTAAAGATTTTCTTATGCATTAAAAGTTGTCTTTACGGTCATGTTAGAAAATCTGGTCCCAAAGCAAGGGGAATAACTCTAGCCAAAATCTTTGAACAACATTTCGCTCCCCCTTGTCACTGATGCTTCTGACAAAGTTTGGTTGAAATCGGGTCAGTGGTTTCTGAGGAGATGTTGTTTGAAAGTGTGGACGGACGACGGACGACAGACGGAATGGTATCACAATAGCTCATCCTGAGCCAAAGGCTCAGGTGAGCTAAAAATGAATATGTATGGGTTAATAGGTTAATAAATATCATTATTTACATTTTCTAAATATAAGAAACTATATGTAAATGAGTGGCAAATAGTTTGGATCCAGATTAGATGCAGCATTATGTGGCATCTGACCTGGATCCATACTGTTTATGGTCAAGAATTAATTGTGGACTGATAGACAGAAAGATAAACAAACAAACAAAACACAAACAAACAAACAGACAGACCAAAAGCAATATGCCTCCAACTAAGTTGTGCTTGAGCATAAAATAGCAGACATCATCATTTCTGTTCTGTATCTCAGTGACCTGAGTTCAGAGCTAGCTATGGGTCAGTTATGCAATAACAGACGGTCCCCTTGGAGAAACTGCTATTATCATGCTGAACTGTTGTCCGCTCCAAATGTTTGTATGTGAAATATGTATAAAATAATAACTAATATTTTCTAAATATAAGAAAATATGTAAATGAGTGGCAAATAGTTTAGATCCAGATTAGATGCAGCATTATGTGGCATCTGACCTGGATCCAAACTGTTTGCAAAAATGTTGCATTTAGTATAAGGGTAGCTTCTTAGCCTGGAAGATACAGTGGGTCTGTATAAAAACGGATCATTAGAGAGTTTTTACTGTCTGACCTGCATCAAAAAGCACTGATATGGCCAGGGTTGAGTCAAATTTGACCCTAGGGTTTTGATTTTTACAATTTTGAAAGTGATTTAGTAGAAGATACTATTCATGCAATATCTAAGGTGTGGGAACAGTGGATTTTTACAAAAAACTTGTTTAAAGTTTTTCACTTTTTTAATAAATTTCAATAAGTAGTCCACATTGGAATTTTATTTTAACAATTTCTGTAGAGAAGCATCAAAGGAACACCGTGAGCATGTTAGTTTTTTCCTCAAACTCGCGGTTTCAGAGGAGATGTCGCTTGAAGAAAATTTGAACGGACGGACAGATGGACAGACGGACAACGGACGGCGGGCGATCACAACAGCTCACCTTGAGCCTTCGGCTCAGGTGAGCTAAAAAAGTCACTCTACGACTGGATCAAGAACAACAACTAAAGTTAGCCTACCTCTGGTGTCTCTGCCAGGGCTGCTAGGCCGGACGCGTCAAATTTTGTAACTGTCGATCTATCATTTCTCACATCAGCCCATATGTAAGTTTCATCTACAAATCTGAAGACAAAGCACAGTTCAGAGAATGCAGTGGGGAATAACATTATACCTTCTTTCGATGACGGGGATGTGACATCTCCAAAATTCCAAGGTAAAGGAAAAACTTTTGTGTTATCACAAATACAGTGGAACTTCGATAGCTCGAAATTGGTTTAATTGAACATACCCATGTTTCAAAGTTAAAACGCGGCTAAGCCGTGTTTTAACTTTTACACATGGGTATGTTCACCTAAACCAAGCTTGAAATAAGGCAAATTCATGTTTCGATATATCGGATAGTTCGAGATATCGAAGTTCGACTGTACGACTGTTGAAGCAGGCTAGTAACTGTCCATGTTTGTCTTCAACTTCATCTCTCTGCTCTATAGACCCTAAATTTATCTAATGTTCATACCTTACCAAACATGTTAAACTGTTCGATTCATACTTACAGATACACCTATATTTAACAAAATTTCTAATCAGTCACTTTTTAAAGCTACATATGTCTTTAAATACTAAGTTCACATTTATGATATTTTACACACAATCTGATAGGGTGTTAGCGCTGCTTATTTTTGGGTTTATACACATTGTCTTACTTCGGGAACGTCAGAACAACCACGTGGCTTGATTAGCCTAATTTGGACGTGTAAAGTATGGGAGAAGGTATCTGTCCGCAAGATTACACGAGTATAATCTCAGATGACTGCCTAGCCCGAAAAACACCTAAAATGGCGAGAATAATACACGGAGAGAAGGGCAGAGCCGTCGGAATGTTGCACGTCGGTGTACCCTTACGGCAAATAAGACTCAATACAGAGGAATTCCGGAAGTGGAAACAAAACAGGACTAATTTCCATGTATTCCATATTAGGAAATGTTCCCGTCAATTTACATAAGGCTAGAACTTTTAACCGGCAACTTTCGACCATTTAGACTATATAACGCGGAAATTTGACATCACCGGAAGTAGAACAGACCACCCCAGGAAACCAAAATGGCGGATAACGACACCCCTAAGACCGATACATTGTAGTGACACACCTGAGAAACAGATTTCTTCCCGTTACAAGGATGACATGACAACTTCAGGCGCAACATGGCAGTAAAGTCACACCGAAGACGGTACGTAATTGGCTGCGAGAGGTGGGCAGTCACTACTGACGGCTACTTAAAGATGAAGTTATAATCAGACAGCTTGGACCCGATGATACAGATGAGTTTAACGCTACAGAACATGTTTGGAACATTCTCAAGAAATGTGTTTGTCCCTTACCTCAGCTTCCAAACGTTGACGCATTGGAGCGTGACGTCGTCAATGTTTGAAAAAGTTAGGTCGTCAATAATTTTGCTGAATTCTTCTCGTCTATGAGAAGTCGATACAAAACTGTTATTGCAGCTGACAGGGGCTATACTCATTACTAAAATTGGACCTAAGAACTCCTGTGACGTTCAAAATTTGTGGTCCCTCCACAGAAGTTGTTGTTTAAGCTTAGACGGAAAGCTGATAGCCAACAAATTGTGATAATCTGTTTCCAAATTGATTACATTGGCATTGTAACACAATTACATGGTTAATTATTTCTTCATATTTCTTTTTCTGAATGAAATATAAGGTGACCGATTAGAAATTTTGTTGAGTATATATATGTACGCTGTACCGATCTTTCACTTATTCATAAGGCTTTGACAGTATTTCAAAACACAAATTACGTCAATAGGGTTAAAGGGGAATGGGCAAACAGCATAGATCCAGATTAGAGGGCTCCTATTTGAATGGAACTCTTTCAACTGTGCTGTTTGCTACATTCATACATATTTAATAATGTGAATTTCATTGATGGGTTCCCCTCTTAGCGAATGAATGAGTTAATCTGTGGGTACAAATACTTGTGAATCTAAGCATAATTCAGTTAACCGGTGTCTATGGTATTTTGACTCCATTGTAATTTAACCCCGGGGTTAATCTACAATATAGTGGATTAACCCCGGGGTTAGATTTCAGCCATTGTAGATTAACCCCCCCTGCTTCTGCAAATGACGTGTCTACTGGAACTGCGGAAGAGGTGTGGGCGAGACTGAAGCAACCTCTCTTAACAACAGCCACAGAGGTGTGTGGACTCTCCAAAAACCACCAGTGGAAGCGCCAAACCTGGTGGTGGGACGAGAAAGTTGAGGATGCGGTGAAGACGAAACGATCCTGTTTCAAGAAATACAAAGCCCTATTAAAGACTGGCCCTAGCAGCGAGGTTTCTACAGCCAAAGCTATATACCATGAGGCTAGACGCATTGCCAAGCATGCTGTTTGGCAAGCGAAGTCAGAGGCTGAAAAGGACAGGTTTGCGAACGTCTCTCCAAATAATGGACCAATCTTCAAGCTTGCAAAGCAAATGGATAGGCAAAATCAGGATGTTGTGGGAGAGAAGTGTATCAAGAACGACAAAGGTGAACTATCGCTCAGTGACGAGGAGAAGATGAAGGCGTGGGTGGAGCATTACTCTAAACTGCTTAATGTTGAGTTTGAGTGGCAGAGTGACCTTCTTCCAGAAGTCAACCCAACAGAGGGTCCTCCCCCTCCAATTACTTCGAATTTAATTCGTGAGGCTCTCGGTAAAATGAAGGATGGGAAAGCTGCAGGTCCTTCGGGCATCATTGCCGAGATGTTGAAAGTAGCAGGGGAGGAGGGAGTTGAGTTGCTGAGACAACTGACGGAGGCAGTCTTCACTAGTAGTGTAATACCCAATGATTGGGCGGAGAGCTACATCCTTAACCTGTACAAGGGTAAAGGTGATGCTCTTGAGCGTGGGAACTACCGTGGCCTCAAGCTAACGGACCAAGTGATGAAGTTACTGGAGCGGGTGCTGGACACTTTTGTACGAAGGATGGTTGACATTGACGCTATGCAGTTCGGCTTCGTTCCTGGGCGTGGCACCACTGATGCGATCTTCAACATCCGCCAGTTACAGGAAAAGTACACTGCAGCCAACAAGCCACTGTATCTTGCCTTTGTGGACCTTGAGAAGGCCTTTGACAGAGTGCCTAGGAAAGTCCTCTGGTGGGCATTAAGAAGTCTTGGGGTTGACGAATGGGCTGTGCGTGTCATTCAAGGAATGTACACTGATGTCAGAAGTCGAGTGCGCGTCAACGGGCAGTACAGCAACGAGTTTGGAGTCGGAGTTGGAGTACATCAGGGTTCGGTCCTCAGCCCTCTGCTTTTCATCCTTGTACTTGAGGGGCTTTCACGCGAGTTTCGTACCGGCGTCCCTTGGGGGCTTCTATATGCGGATGATCTCGCCGTGGTTGCAGACTCACTCGAGGAGTGCATTTCCAAGCTGACAGCTTGGAAAGCAGGTATGGAAGGTAGAGGGCTGAGGGTCAACATGAAGAAGACCAAGCTCATGGTATCTGGCCCAGGGCTTGATCTTCTTCGTGACTCTGGGGCATTTCCTTGTGCTGTGTGCCGGACTGGAGTTGGGGTGAACTCCATCAAATGTTCCCAATGCATGCTGTGGGTACACAAGAAATGCTGTGGCATCAAAGGCAGAATTGCTGACGACCCTGACTATGTGTGCCCCAGGTGTCGAGATATGGCACGCCCTATTGATGGTAGACCAGTCACCCAAGTTGTCGTGGATGGTGTTCAACTCGAGGTGGAAGCCAGTTTCTGCTATCTAGGAGATACGCTGTGTGCAGGGGGAGGATGTGAGCTCGCCATCATCACCAGATGCGGTACGGCCTGGGGAAGGTTCAAGAAACTCCTGCCCCTTCTTACATCTAGGCATGTGTCCCTCAAGGCTCGTGGGAGAGTTTTTGATGCTTGTGTGCACTCTGGGCTACTACATGAAAGTGAAACCTGGGCACCGTCTGCCTCAGATTTGCAGCGTCTACGTCGGAATGACAGAGCCATGGTCCGTTGGATTTGTGGTGTCAAGTCCCAAGACGACATCACTACAGATGCACTGTATGCAATGCTGGGGATTCAGGATGTGACAAGGGCCCTACGCACAAGGCGCCTGAGATGGTTCGGACATGTATCCCGTGCACAGTCTTGTATCAACTCAATGATGGGTATGGAAGTGCCAGGATCCAGAGGGCGAGGGAGGCCAAAGAAGACTTGGTTGGAATGTGTCGAGGCTGACATTAGGACATGCAGCCTCGACGGCATTGATCCGCAAAATAGAGAAGCCTGGAGGTTAGGTGTGGGAAAATCTAGCCGCCTGCTGCCAACCCCTGTAGCGACACCCGCAGCAGTTGAAAAATAAACTCAGGATTTAGTTAGTTAGTAGTTAGTATTGTAGATTAACCCCCCCCCCTCATAAATTTTTTTTGTCTAATATTTTTTTAAATCAAACTATCAGAAATGAAAATACATGTGTACACGACCATGTTGCAATTGTTGTTAACATTGTAACTCAAAATTTTACGTTTGATAATTTCTTATGGGGGGGTGGGTTAAATTACAATGGCCATTGTAGATTAACCCCCCCCCCCCCCCCACCCCACCCCCCTCCCTCATGAAATTTTTTTGTCTAATTTTTTTTTAAATCCAACTATCAGAAATGAAACAAGAGCCCATGGGGCATATTTCGCTCACCTGAGAATAACTGACAAAATGGAGAAAAAGATTTATGTCCAGGACAGAGTCATTTTTTACTCGATTGGCATAATTTGAACAATCTTGAAAGAGGACCTGTAGATGATGCTATGTGCCAAATATCTAAGATCAGGGTACAAGAGTTTTAGACAAAAAGATTTTTTTAAGTTTCCATTTAATTTTTTTTTTTTTTAGCTCCTGTGACCTACTTATGCAACAGACTGGAACCATTTGAACAAAATACGTAAAGGACATCTAGAAGTATCAAAGCTCTGGCCGTATTAGTTTCAGAGAAGAAGACTTTTGAAAATTTCACTATATAACTCTATGTAAAACTGTGACCCCTGGGGCGGGGCCAATTTTTACCCTAGGGACATAATTTGAACAAACTTGATAGAGGACCTGTAGATGATGCTATGTGCCAAATATCTAAGCTCTGGCCCTTGTAGTTTCAGACAAGAAGATTTTTTAAGTTTTCATTGAAAAAAAAAACTATTTTTAGCTCCTGTGACCTACTTATGCAACCGACCGGAACCATTTGAAAAAAATATGTAAAGGACATCTAGAAGTGTCACCATGATGAATATCAAAGCTCTGGCCATATTAGTTTCAGAGAAGAAGACGTTTGAAAATTTCACTTTATAACTCTATGTAAAACTGTGACCCCCGGGGCGGGGCCAATTTTGACCCCAGGGACATAATTTGAACAAACTTGATAGAGGACCAGTAGATGATGCTATGTGCCATATATCTAAGCTCTGGCCCTTGTAGTTTCAGACAAGAAGATTTTTAAAGTTTTCATTGAAAAAATCTATTTTTAGCTCCTGTGACCTACTTATGCAACCGACTGGAACCATTTGAACAAAATATGTAAAGGACATCTAGAAGTGTCACCATGCTGAGTATCAATGCTCTAGCCATATTAGTTTCAGAGAAGAAGACGTTTGAAAATTTCACTATATAACTCTATGTAAAACTGTGACCCCCGGGGCGGGGCCAATTTTGACCCTAGGGACATTATTTGAACAAACTTGATAGAGGACCTATAGATGATGCTGTGTGCCAAATATCTAAGCTCTGGCTCTTGCAGTTTCTGACAAGAAGATTTTTAAAGATTCCCTTATTTTTTCACTTTGGTTGCCATGGCAACCAGAGTTCTGCATTGTTTTTAATTCTTTGAACAAATTTGAAAGAGCTTGACCCAAGGAACATTTCTGTAAAGTTTGGTTGAAATCTGTCAAGCGGTATATGAGGAGATGTCATTTGAAGCAATTGTTAACGACGACGGACGACGCACGACGACGGACGCCGGACACAGGGCCATCCCAATAGCTCACCTTGAGCCTATGGCTCAGGTGAGCTAAAAACATGTGTACACGATCATGTTGCAACTGTTGTTATGATGGTAACTCAAAATTTTACGCTTGATAATTTCTTATGGGGGGGGGGGGGGTAAATTACAATGGCACATTCTGCTTTACTTTCAGCCTGCTTTAAGCTACAATCTGCTAGAAAATTGACAAAAAAATCTTATGGTACATGCTTATGACTGTTAAATTGGAATTATATTCTTCAGTGGAGGAATAAATTAAATGTGCTATGGGGGGAGGGTTAACCGGCATACTAAAGTGGAG
The DNA here is from genome assembly GCA_922989275.2 of Gari tellinella. Classification (NCBI taxonomy): domain Eukaryota; kingdom Metazoa; phylum Mollusca; class Bivalvia; order Cardiida; family Psammobiidae; genus Gari; species Gari tellinella. The sequence continues at coordinate 6,401,295 of OV277868.1, read as the reverse complement.
CCATGATATGCAGGATAACAGAGGTTGTACTGTAATATTCATTTATGGTACATGTACTTCTATGGAGGTATAGGTAGAGGTGATCAAAGGAACTTCTATGGACGAAAGGGTTAAGAGATTAATGAGACATATTAAGAGATATGAGAGAAACATATAGAGATAAATACCTGGGACAGAATGGACTGGTGGTTGTTGTTTCAGCAACACCTGACATGTCTTTCCTAGCATGTTGTTCAGCTGTCTGCTGGCCTGTAAATATAACACACCCCTCCACAGTCAGAACATTATCTACCTTACCCTTTATCACCCCTCCACAGTCAGAATATTATCAACTTTACCCTATATCCAGTCACAATGTTATCTACTCTACCCCATATCACCCCTCCACAGTCCGAATATTATTTACTTTACCCTTTATCATCCCTCCACAGTCAGAATATTATCAACTTTACCCTATATTATCTCTCCAGTCAGAACATTATCTACCTTACCCTTTATCACCCCTCCACAGTCAGAACATTATCTACCTTGCCCTTTATCACCCCTCCACAGTCCGAATATTATTTACTTTACCCTTTATCATCCCTCCACAGTCAGAATATTATCTACCTTACCCTTTATCACCCCTCCAGTCAGAATATTATCTACCTTACCCTTTATCATCCCTCCACAGTCAGAATATTATCAACTTTACCCTTTATCACCCCTCCAGTCAGAACATTATCTACCTTGCCCTTTATCACCCCTCCACAGTCAGAATATTATCAACCTTACCCTTTATCATCCCTCCACAGTCAGAATATTATCAACTTTACCCTTTATCACCCCTCCACAGTCAGAACATTATCTACCTGCCCTTTATCACCCCTCCACAGTCCGAATATTATTTACTTTACCCTTTATCATCCCTCCACAGTCAGAATATTATCAACTTTACCCTTTATCAACCCTCCAGTCAGAATATTATCTACCTTACCCTTTATCACCCCTCCACAGTCAGAATATTATCTACCTTGCCCTTTATCACAGTCAGAATATTACCAACTTTACCCTTTATCACCCCTCCCCAGTCAGAATATTATCTACTCTACCCTTATTCACCCCTCCACAGTCAGAACATTATCTACCTTACCCTTATTCACCCCTCCACAGTCAGAATATTATCTACCTTACCCTTTATTATTCCTCCACAGTCAGAATATTATCAACTTTACCCTATATCATCCTTCCAGTCAGAATATTATCTACTCTACCCCATATCACCCCTCCACAGTCCAAATATTATCTCATTTACCCTTTTTCACCCCTCCACAGTCAGAATATTATCTACCTTACCCTTTATCATGCCTCCATGGTCAATATTATACTATATCTACTTTACCCTACATTCCCACAGTCAGAACATTATCTACTTTATCCTCAGAGCCTGTTTCTAGTATTAATGATAGGTGAATACTTAAAGCAGTTTGAAAGGAATATAGAATGCACCAAAAGACATCTTCTGATTTTCTTTCAGGCTGCTTTAAGCTAAAATTTGCAAGGATATAAGAAATATTTCTTATGGTTAATATTCAGAATGAATACAAAGTGGAACTATTTTCTTCAGTGAAGGAATAAATTGAGGCGTAAAAAGGCATGTTTATGGAGTAATGGGTTAAACTTCAATAGCTCTAGATTTGAAGAGTAAGTAAATGTATTTAAAATACTAAAATCCTTAACCCTTTCCCCCATAGAAGCGACTTTTAGCGTATTTAATTTATTCCTCCGCTGAAGAAAATAGTTCCAGTTTATACCCTCATGAACAATAACCATTACAAATATTTTATATAGCCTAGCAGATTTTAGCTTAAAGCAGGCTGAAAGTAAAGCAGAATGTGCCTTAAGGCACATTCTGCTTTACTTTCAACCTGCTTTAAGTGGTGACCTGTCTTCAATATTATAACTAGGCTATCAGGTAAAGGGTTAATAAACTCTATCCTAATCCTCCAATAAGCTCTATGTTGTGACTGCTTATTACAATCTGTCTCTTTAAGGTGACAACGTAAAATATTGATAAACAAGAGGGATTATTCACCTAAAAATAATGCCTGTATACAAATTGCTTTTATCACACAGTAACTTGTCAAAAATGTGCAAACTGAATAGCAAACAGTGTAAGACCCTCATCAGACTGATCCTGAGGGAGCAGGCTGATCAAGCTTTACACTGTTTGCTCAGATCTTTCTTTAGCAATACAGTAATCAGAACTTTACCTGAATAATTATCAACTTGAATGGCCTTTCTTTCCCATCTTCCAGTTACTGGGTCTCTTGTCAGCTTCATCCTCCTGTCAGACTCGTCTTCCACAGGATCCTTTTGTTTATCATTTATCTTATCCTTGGCCAGGTATTTTTCAATAATGGACCCTGAAGATGACGACTCTGAAGTACTTGTGGAGGACTCTGAACTGCTGGAAGAAGACTCATCTTCGTTGTTTGTGATGATTGTTTGACAGTTTATCAGTTGTCTACCCTTTGATTTTTCTTGCTCTTCCTTTTGCGAAGATTTTACTTCAGGAGGTATTTTGTTGGTAGAAGCCCTGCACCCACCTGCTCCCAAACCAACTGATTTTCCCCTACCCCTACCTGCTCCCAAACTAGCTGATCCTCCCCTGCCCCTATCTGCTCTCCAACCAACTGATCCTCCCCTGCCCAAACCTGCTCTACAACCAGCAGATCCTCCCCTGGTCCTACCTGCTCTCCTAACAGCAGATCTTTCCCTGCCCCAACCTGCTCTCCTAACAGCAGATCTTTCCCTGTCCCTATCTGCACTTTCATTTCCATACCTTCTGGACCTACTCCTTGACCTACTTTTTGACCAACGACTTTGTCGTGATCTATTTCTTGACCTACTCCTTTGTCTGGATCTACTTCTTGACCACCGACTTTGTCTTGGTCTACTTCTCTTCCTTTGTCTGGACCTACTCCTTGACCTATGGCTTTGTCTTGACCTACCCCTTGACCAAGAATGGCTTGGCCATGATCTACTCCTTGACCTACTCCTTGACCAATGGTGCCTTGGTCTTGATCTACTCCTTGACCCACTTCTTGACCTACTCCTTGACCAATGGTTGCTTGGTCTTGATCTACTCCTTGACCCACTTCTTGACCTACTCCTTGACCAATGATGCCTTGGTCTTGACCTACTCCTTGATCTACTTCTTGACCTACTCCTTGACCAATGGTGCCTTGGTCTTGACCTACTCCTTGATCTACTTCTTGACCTACTCCTTAATGTTCTTCTCAACCTATGGTGTTGCCTTGACCTACTCCTTGATCTACTTCCTGACCTATGCCTGTGTCTCAATCTACTTCTTGACTGGGAACTTTCTCTGGATCTACTTCTTGATGCATGTCTTCTGGCTGTGAGACTCTCAGAATTAAATGGTGTCCTAGATTCATCTCTTAATTGGGGTTTTGATGCCCCAGCGATACCCTGCCCATCATTTCTGACTTGTTTAGACAGCAATGTTGTGTCAGCATTTTTTATAGAAGCACTGCTTTTATACAGGGAAGATATTGGAGCTCTCTTAGGCTGATACATTGGGGAAACTGGTGAGTAGCTTGGTGATGTTGGTGAGTAGCTTGGTGATGTTGGTGAGTAACTTGGAGAAAAAACAAAACCATTGCCTGCTCCTTGGAATACAGAACTTGAATGTGGTGTTACTGAACTGTATGCAAACAGTTGGTTGGAAGGTCTGTACTGGTTCCAGTTAAACTGCGGCTGTTGTTGTTGTTGCAGTTGTTGTTGCTGTTGTGGTGGTTTGTGCTGTTGTAGTGATTGTTGTTGTTGTTGCCGTTGTTGTTGCTGTTGTGGCTGTTGCTGTTGTGATTGCTGCTGTACTGGCTGACTTAAGTTTAGAGGTTGTGCTGAGAACAGCTGCTCAGTGCTGCTTCGATTTGGAGAAAATAACGGACTATTACTTAATTGTGTTTGCTGGTCAGCACTTAAGATAGCCCTTTCTTGATTGGTTGAACTTGTAAATAGACCTGAAGCGCTTGAAGCTCCAGGAGCACACAAATCAAAATCATCATCATAATCCAGTAGCTCTAAGGCAGTATCCTTAACACTATCTAATGTACTCATTATATCTTCTGAGAACAACCTGTTTATATCATCAACCTCTAAATTGATATCAGGGGCAATGGCTGCCTGTATACCATATGCTTCATCTTCCTTTCTACTCGTCTCTACCTCTTCCCCTGTCAGATCAATAACCTCTTGTCTAAATATGTGGTTATAATTATCATTATTCACAGAAACATTATATTCTGCATTCATATGAGTTGCCACTGCACTGACTGGAGCTTTGTCAAACACAAGGCTTTGGGAGAATCTTCCAGAGGCTTCTCCTTGTTTTCCCTCTATTTCAGAGTTCTCTTTACAAACATCATATTCATCATCATTATCATTGCTAATCATAATCCCTCCACTAGGTACAATCTTCCTGGCTGCCTTTGTGGCAATCTGTTTTCCAGTTCCTTTAAAACCGGTTCGCCTACCTCTTTGACTTTCCTTGTCCTCTGCTTCGTCTGCTTCCTCTACTTCCTCCTCATCATCATCACTGTCTTCTGATTCCATTTCTTCAACTACACCACCTGTAGCTGGTGCACTCTTCCTGGCTGCCTTTGTTGCAATCTGTTTTCCACGTTGTTTAAAATCCATTCCACTGCCTCTTTCACTCTCCTTGCCCTTGTCCCTCTCCCCATCATCATCATCATCACTGTCATCCGATTCATCATCATTACTGGTTGCTAACTCCATGTCATCCGGTGCACTCTTTCTAGCTGCCTTAGTGGCAAGCTGTTTTCTTGGTATACCTAAGCCAGCTCTGCTACCTTTTCCACCTCCTCCAACAACACTTTCTTCAGACTCCATTTCTTCAGCTATACCCCCTATACTCATTCTGGCTGCCTTTGTGGCAATCTGTCTTCCATTTCCTTTAAAACCTGTTCCGCTGACTCTTTGACTTTTCTTGCTATTTTCCTCCTCCCCCTCCTCCTCATCATCGTCATCATCACTATCATTTAATTCCATGTCTCCAAGTATATCATCTGCCACTGGTGCACTCCTTCTGGCTGCCCAAGTGGCCAGTTCATATTTAGGTAAACCTAAACCATCTCTACTTCCTTCTCCACCTCCTCCAACACCACTGACTTCTGATTCCATTTCTTCAACTATACCCCCTGTAGCAGGTGCACTCTTTCTTGCTGCCTTTGTGGCAATCTGTCTTCCATTTTCTTTAAAACCTGTTCCGTTATCTTTTTGACTTTCCTTGTCTTGTTCCTCCTTTTCCCCCTCCTCTTCCTCCTCCTCCGCATCCTCATCACTGTCATCTAATTCCATGTATTGTTGCATATCGTCTGCAACCAGTGCACTCCTTCTGGCTTCCACAGTGGCCAAGTGGGAACATCTTGGATTTCTGGTTTTTATATGTTCAATCTCAGGCTTTCTGGTTACTATAGCCTCATTTGATCTCCCTGAAATAATATTACAGTATAATATTATTAACTTAAACTTTTTACTCAATAACCTATTTCTAGTTTTGAAGACATGTGACCACTTAAAACAGGTTGAAAGTAAGGCAGAATACGCCTTAAGGCCCATTCTGCTTTACTTTCAGTCTTCTTTAAGCTACCATTTCTAGAATAAAGAAATAATTTCAGATGATACATTTTCATGACTGTATAAATTAGAAATACATGTATTTTCTTCAGCTGAGGAATTAAGATTCAAGATTCAAAACATTTTATTAAGTAACGTAAACATACATGTTTCTTGTTAAATGATACAATGGATTCATTATATTAAGTAAATGAGTAAAAATGTGTATCTATTTAGTGACATGTCAATACATGTATTACATTATAATATTATTATTTCATTACAGTGGAGAAGTCTTTATTCTTTCTTGTTTAACCCATTACTCCATAAATATGACTTTTTAAGCCTCTACTTATTTCTACACTAAGTTAACCCTTTCCCCCATTGCAAATATTTTATATAGCCTTGCAGATTTTAGCTGAAACTAAAGCAGAATGTGCCTTAAGGCACATTCTGCTTTAGTTTCAACCTGCTTTAAGTGGTCACTTGTCTTCAAAACCAGAAACAGGCTATGAGGTAAAGGGTTAAATCCATAACTGTTTCTAGTTTTGAAGACATGTGACCACTTAAAAAGGTTGAAATTAAGGCAGAATACGCCTTAAGGGGCATTCTGCTTTACTTTCAGCTTTCTTTAAGCTACCATTTCTAGAATAAAGAAATAATTTCTGATGATTAGGGCTGCAACGATACGCTCATGTAGCGAATACGAATATGTATCACGATATGACCTGGCGAATACGAATAATTATTCACGAATACGAATATAATTACAACTTGTTTTATTGATTTAATGGAGCAATAACTTTTTGACTTTTACATTTGGGGTTTAACAAATACATTTAAATGTTAATGAATATTTGCTTATGATAAAAAAGAAAGAAGCAGTAGTTGTTTTAAAGCTTTAATTTCAAACAAAAGTCACCCAGACTAGATATTTGTCCAAAATAAATAGCCAAATGTATAGCCATGTTGGAAGTGTTCTTGCAGGTGTAACTGAAACATAAATGAAAATAAATACATTAATAAATAGTTAAGTGAACTTGTTTTGTGTTGGTCTTATCCAGAGTTACAGACAAATGCCAGGTGATTGCATTTTCAAACAGTTTGCATCCGGATAAGACACAGAATAAGTATATGTCTCATCCAGATCTAAGCTGATTGACTCTCAGGCTACAGCTTCATCAAAGTACAAAACAATTATTTTTTAAAAACTGAATTGTTAGTGATGATGTTTTATAATTGTGTATGCATTAATTTAGGACACAGTGATTTTGATCAAAACATGAGGTTTGCAATTTTATAACTCAAAAGTGTATCCGAATTCTGCCTTCATAATTGCAAATTTGACTGAATTACTGCATCATTGATTCATTGTTGAATGTATCAAAATCTTTACAGACAAGCTAATTAATTTGAAGTAATTTATCATCAGTTAATACTAACATAATAGAATAGAATATATAGACTGTAACTGCCTGGTTAATCAATTAACAATACCACCAAAAGCATTGAGCGCTACACGGATTTATTAAAATAATTCAATAGGCTTCAATTTAAAGTGGGTACGTTCAGGCAAGGGGGTGCTTCGATAATTCTAAGTTTTCAATCAACAGCCGGTATGCTTACCTTATTTCGTGGTGACATATCTTACAGATCGTAATATATCATCCCTTTTAATACCATCGGCGCCCTTTAAAAAGCCGAAATGTTGCCACACCGGGCTCTTATTACTTTGCCGACGCTTCTACAATGTGCTTAGGCTCGGACATTTAGGGCGTGTTCGATTATCATTCACGGACCGGATCACAGTTGTGTTTACGCCTGTTTTAATCATTTTGTAACTTTTAAATACAAAAACTGAGCTTGGGAATTACAAAAATATCAGTTGCATATCAAAACAAAACGTAATATCTATGTTAAGAACTTAAAACTTTGTTCGAAGGATCTAAATATGCAAGTGTCAACTGGGGTCAACTCGACAGAACTCACCGTAACTCGCATGTCAAGATTGTTTACCAAACATAGGCGCCGGAATATTTGAGTTAGTTTCTGTGTTTCTGTTCGTTTGTTGTTGATAATTTGCACTTCAGTTCACTTTTCTATATGTTTTTATTTGTATTCGTAATATTCGGTTCGTCAAGTCGCGAATACGATACAGTTATCGTGGAAACAAGAAATTCGGTGTACCGAATCCATGAGTGAATCGTTACAGCCCTACTGATGATACATTTTCATGACTGTATCAATTAGAAATACATGTACATGTATTTTCATCAGCTGAGGAATTAAGTAAATGAGTAAAAGTGTGTATCTATTTAGTGACATGTCAATACATGTACAGTGCTCCCTCTCTACAACGACACCCAATGGGGAAACAAGAAATATGTTCGTTGTTCAGAGGGAGTCGTTACAAGGAGGGAATTTGGCTTACATTGCAAACAGCTTGAATCCAGATCAGACGCCGCGTAACTCGGCGTCTGATCTGGATTCAAGCTGTTTGTCACTCGTAATTAAGTGTTATACTCTGAAATGGTCAAATATGTAACTTTTAGAAAAACAGCAGACAACAATTTTAACCAGACGATATTGCAGCAGTAAAAGCGTTAGACATAATTTTCCAGTTTGGGGAACAGCGGCAAGAGTCGTTGTAAGGAGGGAATCGTTGTTGGGAGTGTCGCTGTAGAGAGGGAGCGCTGTATTACATTATAATATTATTATTTCATTACAGTGGAGAAGTCTTTATTCTTTCTTGTTTAACCCATTACTCCATAAATATGACTTTTTACACCCCTACTTATTTCTACACTAAGTTAACCCATTCCCCCATAGAAGCGACTTTTAGCGTATTTTATTTTTTACTACGCTGAAGAAAATAGTTCCAGTTTATACTCTCATGAACAATTACCGTAAAAATATTTTATATAGCCTAGTAGATGGTAGTTTAAAGCAGGCTGAAAGAAAAGCAGAATGTACCCTAAGGCACATTCTGCTTTACTTTCAACCTGCTTTAAGTGATCACCTTTTTTAATGTTATAGACAGCTTATTGGGTAAAGGGTTAAATAGTGCCTATCAAGAAAGTCCTGAATGTGAAACACAGAAGGCATTTCTAGTATCTTTTCAGATTATAGCTTAACCCTTTCCCCCTATAAGCGCCTTTTAGCACTTATAATTTTTTCATACACTGAAGAAAGTAGTTCCAATTTATACAGTCATGAACATTTACCAAAGGTGTTGTTTTCTGTATCCTAGCAGATTGTAGCTTAAAGCAGACTGAAAGTAAAGCAGAATGTGCCTTAAGGTACATTCTGCTTTACTTTCAACCTGCTTTAAGTGGCCATCTGTCTTCAAAATTAGAAACGGGCTTTGGGGTAAAGGGTTAAAGCATGTTGGATATAAAGCAGAATGATCCTTAAAGATTATTCTGCTTTACTGTCAACCTGCTTGAAGTGTTCACCTGTCATCCAAACAAGAACAAGAGGACCTGAAGGCCCTGATATCGCTCACCATTTGTAATGAAGCCTGATAGCTTTACCTTTGAATTTCACCCGTTTTATTCTAAATCCATTCAAGTTTGTCGACCTACTGTAGTATAGTAGAGTACATCAAAGGCAGATAACTAGAGCCTAAACAATACTGAAATGAAGCCTTTTTCTAGCATTTCAAAGTATATCAAGGGCAGGTAACTATTGCAACAATGATTACATTTCAACAATAATTGCACTCCTTCCAGAACGTATAGCTACATCCTTTGTGTACAAGTATAATCAAAAATCCATTGAAAACTGTAGTTTCAAGAGTGTAAACCCTGTAAAATATGGCATTTTCAGCAATTCAAAGGTAGATGAATCTCTTGATCTATTTGTCAGATTCCAACCATAATCACCCTTTTACGAACTCTTATGGTCATATACAATTTGGGCAAGTTTGAGAGAGCTTGGATAAATATTGTGGCCTCAAGAGCGTAAACACTGTTAAATATATCATTTTCAGCAATTCAAAGGTAGATAACTTTTGACCTATTGATCCGATTACAACCATAATTGAACTCATTCAAAGTCTTATGGTAATATACAATCTGAGTAAGTTTGAGAAAGATTGGATAAAATTTGTGACCTATAGAGTGTAAACATCGTTAAATATGGCATTTTCAGCAATTCAAAGGTAGATAACTCTCGACCTATATGTCTGATTTCAACCATAATCAAACTCATCAGAACTCTTATAGTCATTTACAATCTGAGCAGGTTTGAGATTGAGTGGATAAAAATTGTGGCCTCTAGAGTGTAAACACCGTTAAAAATGGCATTTTCAGCAATTCAAAGGTAGATTACTCTTGATCTATTTGTCTGATTTCAACCAAAGTTGAACTCATTCGAACTCTTATAGTCATATACAATCTGAGCAGGTTTTAGAAAGATTGGATAAATACTGTGGCCTCTAGAGTGTAAACACTGTTAAATATGGCATTTTCAGCAGTTCAAAGGTAGATAACTCATGACCTATTAGTTCGATTTCAACTATATTTGAACTCATTTGAACTCTTATGGCAATATACCATCGGAGCAAGTTTGAGAAAGATTGGATAAATATTGTGGCCTCTAGAGTGTAAACACTAAAATTGTTGACGACGGACGCCGGACATTCAAGGATTGCAAAAGCTCACCCTGAGCTAGCTCAGGTGAGCTAAAAAGGAAATTGGGTAGATGGTTAACCGGTTACCCCATAGCCTGTTTCTTGTTTTGAAAGACAGGTGACTACTTAAAGCAGGTTGAAAGTAAAGCAGAATGCGCCTTAAAGCGCATTCATTCTGCTTTACTTTCAGCCTGCTTTAATCTATCATCTGCTAGGATATTATTAAATATTTCTTTTGATACATATTTATGACTGTATGAATTTGTACTATTTTTATCAGTATAGGACTAAATTAAAGGTGTTAAAAGGCGTATTTATGGTGTTATGGGTTAAACAAAACTAAAAACAAATGCAATTAAATAATATGTCAAAAATGACTCTTTTCTATTTAATTAACTACTCTTTAGTGATCCGCTGATATCTTCAGGGCTACCATTTCACCAGATTTTTCTCAAATATTCTGATTTTTATCTTAGCAGATGGTAGCTTAAAGCAGGCTGAAAGTAAAGCAGAATGCCTTAAGGCGCATTCTGCTTTTCTTTCAACCTGATTTAAGTAATCTCATTTGAAAAATAGAAAATTTGGAAATCTTAGGATTTTTCATGATCAAAATATCGCAGCCCTGTATCTTGGTACGTGTATACCTAAAACCATCTCGGATACCTTTTTCATCTCCTCCAGCAACATTTGATCCTGGCTGATGTGTTGCCATGGGAACATCTCGTGTAAAACTACTCTTTGCAACTTGAACTTGGACTGTACTGCTCAGTGGCAAATCAGTTTGTACTGTACTGGTATTTTCTTTTCCTTGTTTCCCCTGGTCTATACTGATCAGTGACTTCCGTAAGAAAGAGCTAAGTTCCACTGGCTTGATTGCAGAACTACATGCCAATCGTAAATTATCAAATCTTGCCTTTGGGTCAAAATAGCAAGAGTCCATGTCAAGGTTGTTAAGATACCTTTCTGTCTGTTCAGTTACTTGTCTGGATTTTCTTTTACTGAGTTTTCTGTATCTTTTCTCCTTGTCATCCATTTCAGCCTCGTTTGATCTCCCTGAAATAATATTATAGGATAACAGGGCTGCCATTTCTCCTGATTTTTCTGAAATCTTCTGATTTTTATTCCAACGGATGGATGCTTAAAGCAGGCTGAAAGTAAAGCAGCATTCTGCTTTACATTCATCCTGATTTAAGCATCACATGTCTTTAAAACTAGAAACAGACTAGGGGTAAAAGGTATAATTCGGAAGATCGCAGAATTTTTTATCAACTTATGGCAGCCCTAGGACATAATATTATTAGCCCTGTATTCCATTACCTATTTCTAGTTTTGAAGACATGTGACTTCTTAAAGCAGGTTGACAGTAAAGCAGAGTGCTCCTCAAGGCGCATTCTACTTTACCCTCAGTCTTATTTAAGCTACCATTTTCTAGAATATATAAACTTTTCCTATGTTACATATTCAAAACTGAATAAAATGAAACTATTTTCTTAAGCAGAGAAATAAATTAAAGGGTTTATATAACATTTTCTCACATAACTACCCCTGTTTTCAATAGCGAATAGCGATCACAAACATCCTTGTCTCCAACATGTGTGAGATCAAATTGATGATGTCACTATATAACGTCACTATTTATAATAGTCTACATCATCTGCTTAACACAATTGTCGTCTTCTTTTTATTTCTCAAAATTAAATGTTAGGTATTTTGACTCAATTCATGGAGCCCTGGCAGTGCATACACTTGTTCACTTAAATAACTCCTCAAGTCTAAAGAAGAGTTGATCAAGAAATCTACTTATAAATGTACAGAGAAACAAGATGGTTTGATAAGCAACTCCAGTCAAGGTCTATTTATAAGTATGGATAAGATAGGACAAGCTTAGGACTGTAAAACAGCAGCCATAGGCATAGCAACAGATGACATCATGATGACATCAACTTGACGTTGTGATATCATGATGTTGAAACCGCATCAATTGATGACATCACAATGACTGTCATCATCAAAAGCTGTGTAAATAACATATGCTTAGAAACCATGATGCCAAACAAAGGTCACATGGTAGCAACCCTCAGGTATAAAGGTGAGATGCCACAATGGTTCATCTCATTTATTATGATGGGTCAAAACAAGGATGGTTTTTCTCTTGTCAGTCTTCTATATTTTTGTATTATCTCCTTAACCCATTACCCCATAGCCTGTTTCTTGTTTTGAAGACACATGACTACTTAAAGCAGATTGAAAGTAAAGCAAAATGTGCCTTAAGGCACATTCTGCTTTACTTTCAGCCTGCTTTAAGCTACCATCTGCTAGAATATAGAAAACATTTCTTATGATACATATTCATGACTGTATAAATTGGAATTATTGTCTTCAGCGGATGAATAAATGAAAGGCGTAAAGAGGAGTATTTATGGGGTAATGGGTTAAAGAGACTGAAAACTAAATGGCACATTTAAAAAAGAAATTCAAATTAAATTAAATGTGTAGCATTATCATGCATCTGGCATTTAAAAAATATGATCGGTCTAAAAAAAATTTTTTGTTATATTTCCATCGCTTTTTCAATATTGCTGTCATTGTGATGTCATTGTGAAATTGTCTACTCAGGCCTTCGACCTTTTTGGTAAATTCCTGCCCATCACAACTCCCAATCGTTGTCTTATACCGTTTAACAATGGCAGAACATAGATTATTGCTTAAATAAACAGGGCTGCCATAAGTTGACATGAAAAATCCTAAGATTTCCAAATTTGCATTTTTCAAGTGCGAATTTACGAATCGTACCTTCTTTACGCCATTGCCTGTTACTAGTTTTGTTGACACATGACTACTTAAAGCAGGCTGGAAGTAAAGCAGAATGCACCTGATGGCGCATTCTGCTTTACTTTCAGCCTGCTTTAAGCTACCATGTTCTTGAAAAAAATCCGAAGATTAAGGAAAAATCCGGAGAAATGGCAGCCCTGAATAAAACAGCAGTATACCACCTCTCAAAAACCTAAGTCATAATTGGCCAAGTATAGTAAAACATCTCTATTACAACCAATAGAACAAAGACCAATTGATTGTATAAAACACAGGTGACAGCTTAAAGCAAGGTGACCGTAAATAAAAAATCTCCTACAGGAGATTTTTTATTTACCGTCACCTTGCTTTAAGCTGTCACCTGCCTTTAACACCTGATAATTAACACAATTTAGTGGTCATTTAGTGGTCGTTATAGAGAATTTTTCACTGCAGTAAAAACTGATCCTTAGTAACCATGCTTTACTTACTGTTCATAATGGGCTCTATCTCTGAGAGTATGTTTCCTACTGCAGCTGACTGGTTGTTCCTGTAAAACCTTCCCAGTGTGTCATATACCTGTACATAGAAGTTGAAACATAGATGTAGATTGTCCCATAGCTATACACAGAAGTTTGTATGTTTGTCCCATACCCTTATCTCATTACCCATAGCCTGTTTCTAGTTTTGAAGATAAGCGACCATTAAAGCAGGTTGAAAGTAAAGCAGAATGTGCCTTAAGGCACATTCTGCTTTACTTTCAGCCTGCTTTAAGCTACAATCTGCTAGAATATAGAAACTATTTCAATGTTAGATATTCATAACTGTATAAAAGGGAACTATTTTCTTCAATGGGTTATCCTCAGAAATTGAAACATGGATGTAGATTGTCCAAAAACAATACAGAGAAGTTGAAATTGTAATACTTCCAATATTTCGAAACATTTTTGCAGAGACTGAGGTCAAGGTCAAGGTCACAAGGGTAAACATTTTCCCACTGACTGAAAGGTCTTATCCTAAGGTATGTGTGCTTCAAGTATGACAGCTATAGGTCAAAGGCTATAGCAGAACTTTGTAAGGACTTTTCAAACTTAAATGCAAATTTGGAAACTCAAATACAAAGGCTGAGGTCAAGGTCAAGGGATCAAAATGTATAGCAGTTGTGAACACTTAATAAAAGCTATAAGCAAATTTGGAAACTTAAAACACAGGGAGTATGCTGGGAGCTTCACGGCACTGCAACACAGAATAGGTCATAGATTATATGATGATGAGAGATGATTTCAAAAAGCACATGCGACCAAAACCACAGACCTGCCTTCCTTGTAGTTCTAAGCAGATGGGGATAATCTGGGGCTGAGTCAAGGTCAAGGCAACAGGGGTCATGGATTGAAAGGTTTTGTCCCAATGTATGTGTGATGTTACAGTGCTCTCTCCTTACAACAGCCCTCCCAACAGCAACTCCCTCCTTACAACAACCAGTGTCACTGTTCCCCAAACAAGACAATTATATCTAAAGCTGTCACGGTTGTAATATCATCTGATTAAAATTGTCGTCTGCTGGTTTTCTCAAATTTTCATATTGAACATTTTGGTAGAAAAAACATAATGACGTGTGACAAACAGCTTGAATCCAGATCAGACGCCGCGTAACGCGGCGTCTGATCTGGATTTAAGCTGTTTGCAAATGTAAATCAATTCCCCTCCCTATAACGACTCCCTCCGAACAACCCACACATGTGTTGTGTCCCTGTTGGTGTTGTTGTAGAGAGGGAACGCTGTTGTATGAAAGCTGTAGGTCAAAGAGTATAGCAGTTGTGAGTACGTTTCAAAACTTAAGCGCAAATTTCAAATTAAACGCATAGGCTGAAATCAAGGTCAAGGTCACAGTGGTCAAAATTTTCACATGGATGGAAAAGTATTGTCACAAGGAATGTGCGGATTCCAATGACAACATAGGGTAAGCTCTCCTTGAGTTTCGTATGATGAGCTAACGAGTTACCTTTTCCGCTAGCTGTGTATTTGCAGTTATAGCTGGGATATATTCTTGCAGTTCACAATATGTCTCCTCTGATTGAATCATAGAGAAACTCTCCTCTATTTCTCCTTTCTGTAACAATCCTGTTACCATGGTAATATCATCCTGTAAGAAACGTGAGCTTTTTAACCTTTACTCCATAGCCTGTTTGTAGCTTTGAAGAAATGTGACCACTTAAAGCAGGCTGAAAGTAAAGCTGCTTTACTTTAAGCCTGCTTTAAGCTACCATCTGCAAGGATAAAGAAAATATTCCTAATGGGGAAAATTCTTAACTGTATAAATTGGAACTGTTTGAAGGAATAAATTGAAGGCATTTTAACTCTTTGCACGATAGCGCGGATATACCTGCCATAGAAATCACGTCTGCAAACAGATTGAATCCAGATGAGACGCCGTGTTACGCGGCGTCTCATCAGAATCCAACTGTTTGCCATTCTGACCCTGAATTTAAAAGAAATTTTGAAAATGCTAATTTTAGAAGAGTAGCAGACCACAAATGTTGCAGATGAAAAAATTACCCAGCATGCAAAGAGTTAATACATATCTATAGAGTAATGAGTTAAGTGAAGAATACCTCACTTATCACAAACATTTCTCGACACTTGCATCTAAACCCTAATCAATTTAAACACTGATGCAGACACCTGGGTAACTATGGTAAAACTTCTCTACACAGCCACTAAATTGTGTAAGTTGTTAGGAGTTTAAGGCAGATTACTGCTTTAACCCTTAGCCCGCCAAATAAATTGTCGTCTGCTATATTTCTCGTCTGCTTCAAGTTTCAAAGTGCTTCAAAGTTGCTCAAAATTGCTGAAAATGTTGTCCGAGTGTCAAACAGCTTGGATCCGGATGAGACGCCGAGTTACTCGGCGTCTCATCTGGATCCAAGCTGTTTGCATATGGAGCTATAGTCGTGAGTGGCAGGCTAAGGGTTAATAACCCATTACCCCATAGCCTGTTTCTATTTTTGAAAATAGTTGACCACTTAAAGCAGGTTGAAAGTAAAGCAGAATGCGCCTTAAGGCGCATTCTGCTTTACTTTCAGCCTGCTTTAAGTTATTATCTGCTAGAATATAGAAAACATTTCTTATGATTCTTATGTGTAACAGGATAAATTGGAACTATTTTCTTCAGTGGATGAATAAATTAAAGGCGTAAAAAGGCGTATTTATGGGGTAATGGGTTAAAGCAAGGTGAACCCAAACCAGAAAGTTTCTATCTTTTATGCCTTCCTTTTAGTGGTTGTAATAGAGAAGTTTAACAATAAACTGAAAGCACAAAAATGTGTGTAAAACATACTAACAGCTAAAGTCAGTAGCAAATGATAAAAATTTCTTCTGGGGAAGAATAAATTAAAGGCATAAAATTATGTACAGTGCTCTCTCTCTTCAACAACACCTATTGGGAGACAGAAATTGTGTGTGTTGTTCAGAGGGGGGCCTTATAAGGAGGGAAATTGGCTTACATTTGAAAACAGCTTCTGATCTGGAATCAAGCTGTTTGTCACTCGTCTTTAAGTTTTTATGTCAAAATGTCCACTGATAAGTAACTTTGAGAAAAACAGCAGACAACAATTTTAAGCAGACGATATTGCAGCAGTAAAAGCGTAAGACATAACTGTCCTGTTTAGGGAACTGAGGCAAGGGTCATTGTAAGGAGAGAATCGTTGTTGGGAGGGCCGTTGTAGAGAGGGAGCACTATATCTCATTTTGAAATTATTATTAAACACAATAATAACTAGTCAACAATAGACTAGACTTAATTGGAAACTGGAATTGTCCATTTGAAGTTTCAGGGATCAACACGTAAAATGGGATGAAATGTCACTTTGTTTCCATTTTGTTTAATTCATTTTTCACCTTTTCTTCAGTTTCAAAATGAGGCTCCCAGTCCATGTACGGCAAAATGTCCATAATTTCCTTGGCAACCAGCTCTTCAATCTTCGGAATATTGTCCAACACTTCATCATCCTTTAAACAAACACAGTCAAGTATCAATAACTCAAACTCTAATAACCCATTACTTAAAAAATACCCCTTTTTACGCCTTTAATTTATTCCTCCACTGAAGAAAATAGCCCCAATTTATACACTTTTACAGTCATGAATATGTATCATAAGAAATACTTTCTTTATTCTAGCAAATGGTAGCTTAAAGCAGGCTGAAAGTAAAGCAAAATGAGCCTTAAGGCACATTCTGCTTTACTTTCAACCTGCTTTAAGTTGTCACCTGTCTTCAAAACTAGACACACACTAGAGGAAAATGTGTTAAATTGATCATATCAGTATTCCAAAGTTAAAATGTCGCCGAACCACCTTTTATCTTTGAAATACAGGATAAACTAAGACATTTTGTGTTATCCAGGTTTGAGTTTTATATGTACACTCAACCGCTTTAAAAACGCAACGTATCAGGGCTGCCATAAGTTGGTCTTGAAAAATCCTAAAATTGCCAATTTTTCTATTTTTCAAGTGCGATTAATTCAAACAGGTTGAAAGTAAAGCAGAATGTGCCTTAAGGCACATTCTGCTTTACTTTCAGCCTGTTTTAAACTACCATCTGCTAGGATAAAAATCCGAAGATTTCGGAAAAATCCAGGAAAATGGCAGCCCTGTGAGACCTACCTTGTGTCTTTCCTCTACTGCCACAAAACTCGTGTACGGTGTAACAATGGAGTACTTCTTGCTGAGCTCTATAATGTAACCCTTTTTCTCTGCTTTCATAACCTAGAAAAAGAGTAGAGTATTACAGAATCAATACATATCCCCTATAAGCACATGGTGAGCTTATACAAACTTGAACCCATTACTCTATATTCTGATTCGTTTTTCATAACTCTGAGCTGTTATTAGTGCTGACGAAGGAGATGAGAGATCTCCGAAAATTACACCAGGTAAATAACAGCTCAGAGTTATGAAAAACGAATCAGAATGTCCAATCCTGAGCTTGGAAACAACCTATTTAGTTGCATTACTCTATAGTTACAGCTTTAAGGGCCTTGAATTTATTTTTCCACTGAAGAAAATATTATAAGGTAGTTCCACCTTATACTGTGTTAGTCATGAATATAAATCAACAGAAGATCTCTTTTCCAATATCTTAGCAGATGATTACTTAAAACATGCTGAAAGTAAAGCAGAATTCTCCTTCAGAAGCATAATCTTCTTTACACTCAGTCTACTTAAATCATCTGTTTTCAATACAGTACTTTGGGAATAATTGCCGTCGTGATAATTTGGCTATTTTGTGCTAAAAAAATTTTTTATTTTGATTTGTTTAATTTTGACCATTCTGTGATCCAAGGGGCGAAAATTTAACGCCCAAATGGATCAAGGGCCCGTTTCATGAAACAATGTAAACCTATCGTATATTATTTTAGCACGATGGTCTGATTTACGATAGCGTTAATGAAACGCATTTCGGTATACGGTATATAAGGTCCTAAACCACATATTGTATGGCATATTTATCACATAATTTGCGGTCTGGGAGTTGCATAAAGCGATTGTATAAATATCGTAATCCACTAGTGGAATATCGTTTTTTGGGCTCCGGCCTAACTTGTTCGTCCATAAGCGCTGCATGTAGCGGGGTGCCAAATGACGTCGTTTACTATGACGTTAACGTAAACAACGTAACGTTTGGCGGAAAATCTATATAGCGTAGGGTCTACAAACTACGGCTTCAAATCAATTTAATAGGTGCTTGAACTTGTAATGTGATAAATAGAATGTTACATTCGTGTTCATTATTTATCATTTTCAATAAACTCGTTGACTAAAATGAATATGACGCTCACCAAGGCTCACGTCATATTATTTTAGTCAACTCGTTTATTAAAAATGATAAATAATGAACACTCATACAATATCCTCTATATACAATACGATGGAAAATGTTGATGAGTGGCCCCAAAATCATGACTGAAATACCTTTAGTTAATAAAATGGCTTCGAAAATAAAACAGTTGCTAAAACGGAACTATTAAAATACACTATGTCCGAAAATGTCAGTAAACAATTTTACAAACTCCGAATTTGTTCGTAAATTCTTCTGATGTGTAAGGCGATTAATAAGGTCAGTTAGACTTGTTTACAGTATATAGCATTGACTGTATCGATTTTTACATGCTAAAATTAAGAACACGGCCTATTATTCCCAAAGTACGAAATTGAAACAAGAGGGCCATAAAGTCCCTACATAACTCACCTGAGAAACTGTTCTGGGGCCCGTTTCATAAAACTTCGTACGACAAATGTTGTCGTAAGTCAGATTATTAAACTCTCAATAACTATTTATTTCTCGATATAATCCTGTCTTGTGACATCTTTTTGGAATCGTCTTGAAAAGACGATTCCAAAAAGGTGTCACAAGACAAGATTCGATAGAGAAATCAGAGATTAAATGTATTTTAAAGTTTTGACTTACTACAACATTTGTCGTACAAAGTTTTATGAAACGGGCCCCTGTTATACTGAATGCAAACTGAAGTTTGCCATTGCACATATTTGATCTGTTGCATATAGAGGTAACTGAATCAGTTTGCCATTATCACTACAGTGATCCCTCCCTACAACGGCCCTCCCAACAACGATTCCCTCCTCACAACGACGCTTGCAGCTGTTTCCGAAACAAGAAATAATGTTCAACCTTTTTACGTCTGCAATATCTTCTGCTTAAAATTGTCCTCTGCTGTTTTTTCTAAAAGTCACATATTGGACATTTTGACAGAAAAAAACATAATGACAAACAGCTTGAATCGAGATCAGACGCCGCGTTACGCGGCGTCTGATCTGGATTCAAGCTGTTTGCAAATGTAAGCCAATTTCCCTCCAAACAACGCACACATTTTTTGTCTCCCATTGGGTGTTGTTGTAGAGAGGGAGCGATGTATTTGACAAAAAAGGTAAATTATGGAACAAGAGCCCCATGGGGCATATGTCGCTCACCTGAGAATAGCTGTACATCAAAATGGAGATAATGATTTATGTCCAGGACGGGGTCATTTTTTACCCGAGGGGCATGATTTGAACAATCTTAATAGAGGACCTGTAGATGATGCTATGTTCCAAATATCTAAGATCAGGGTACTAGGGTTCTAGACATGAAGATTTTTTTTAAGTTTCCATTGAAAAAATCTATTTTTAGCTCCTGTGACCTACATATGCAACAGACTGGAACCATTTGAACAAAATAGATAAAGGACATCTAGAAGTAACACCATGCCGAATATCAAAGCTCTGGCTATATTAGCTTCAGAAAAGAAGACGTTTTGAAAACTGTGACCCCCAGGTGGGGCTAATTTTGACCCCAGGGGCATAATTTGTACAAACTTGATAGAGGACCTGTAGATGATATGCAATCGACCAGAACCATTTGAACCTTATTGGTATAGGACATCTAAAAGTGTCACCATGCCAGATATCAAAGCTCTGGCCATATTAGTTTCAGAGGAGAAGACGTTTGAAAATTTCACTATATAACTCTATGTAAAACTGTGACCC
Organism: Gari tellinella; assembly: GCA_922989275.2. Lineage (NCBI taxonomy): Eukaryota > Metazoa > Mollusca > Bivalvia > Cardiida > Psammobiidae > Gari > Gari tellinella. Next base: position 6,380,687 of record OV277868.1, on the reverse strand, counting down.
CCGGGGCGGGGCCAATTTTGACCCCAGGGGCATAGTTTGTACAAACTTGATAGAGGACCTGTAGATGATGCTATGTGACAAATGTCTAAGATCTGGCCCTTGTAGTTTCAGACAAGAAGATTTTTTAAGATTTCCTTATTTTTTCACTTGGTTGCCATGGCAACCAGAGTTCTACATTGTTTTTAATTCTTTGAACAATTTTGAAACAACTTGACCCAAGGAACATTCGTGTAAAGTTTGGTTGAAATCTTTTCAGCGGTATATGAGGAGATGTCATTTGAAGCAATTGTTAAAGACAACAATGACTGTATAAAGTGAAATTATTTTCTTCTGTGGAAGAATAAATTAAAGACATAAAAAGGAATATGTATGGGTTAATAGGTTAATAAATATCATTATTTACATTTTCTAAATATAAGAAACTATATGTAAATGAGTGGCAAATAGTTTGGATCCAGATTAGATGCAGCATTATGTGGCATCTGACCTGGATCCATACTGTTTATGGCCAAGAATTAATTGTGGACTGATAGACAGAAAGATAAACAAACAAACAAACAGACAGACCAAAAGTAATATGCCTTGAACTAAGTTGTGCTTGAGCATAAAATAGCAGACATCATAATTTCTGCTATGTATCTCAGTGACCTGAGTTCAGAGCTAGCTATGGGTCAGTTATGCAATAAGAGACGGTCTCAGGGAGAAATGACTATTATCATGCTGAACTGTTGTCTGCTCCAAATGTTTGTATGTGAAATATGTAAAAAATAATAACTTATATTTTCTAAATATAAGAAAATATGTAAATGAGTGGCAAATAGTTTAGATCCAGATTAGATGCTGCATTATGTGGCATCTGACCTGGATCCAAACTGTTTGCAAAAATGTTGCATTTAGTATAAGGGTAGCTTCTTAGCCTGGAAGATACAATGGGTCTGTATAAAAACGGATCATTAGAGAGTTTTTACTGTCAGACCTGCATCAAAAAGCACTGATACGGCCAGGGTTGAGTCAAATTTGACCCTAGGGTTTTGATTTTTTACAATTTTGAAAGTGATTTAGTAGAAGATACTATTCCTGCAATATCTAAGGTGTGGGAACAGTGGTTTTTTACAAAAAACTTGTTTAAAGTTTTTCACTTTTTTTAATAAATTTCAATAAGTAGTCAACATTTGAATTTTATTTTAACGATTTCTGTAGAGAAGCATCCAAGGAACACCATCAGCAATTTAGTTTTTCCCTCAAACTCGCAGTTTCAGAGGAGATGTCGCTTGAAGTAAAATTTGAACGGACAGACGGACTGACGGACAGACGGACAGACGGACGGCGGGCGATCACAACAGCTCACCTTGAGCCTTCGGCTCAGGTGAGCTAAAAATGACTCAACCACCCCCTCCCAACCACTAAGAGTCACCTGAACACTATTCATACAAAATATTAATCCATTCTGGGGATTGGTTTTGGAAAAGATTTTTCAAGTTTTCAGTATACGAGGGTTGTTCGGAAAGTTCGTAGAATTTTGTTATATCTCTGGTTAGCTTTATTTGATCAATTTGAAATTTGGTATGTAAGTACCTCATCTTATTTTTAAACTATTTTGTAAGAGAGAAATGAAATAGATAATGTTTACCGAATATACAGGTTACCGTAGCAACGCAGTAACGGGGACCCGGAGCAGCTCGAAAGTTGTAATTTTTTAAACTTTCTTCTAATAAAGCAAACGTGGTTTCTCTCAATTCTGTTGACGCTAGATAAGCGCGAAAAGGTCTGATTGTAACGTGACGTCATGACGTTAGTTACTCATAGTTTCAAAACATTGTAAGCGCTTGAACAGAATTTACAGTATTTAGTCTACAAATAGCGGAAATGCGAACTAAAAAGAAATGACGTCGACCAGTGACGTTGACTTGCAAACTGTTGTAAATAAAATTATGTTACTGTAGGTAAATCGCCGACAAAAACTCTTAAAATGATTAAATCCACGGGAAAATATGACAAGAAGTTGAGTCTCGCATTCCTGTATAAATGGCGATCACTTTTTAGGAATGGAAAATAATCGATCCAGGACGCTCCTAGGAGCGACCGACAATCAATCTTAGCTGCTTCCATTAAGGACAAGTGAAAAGATAAGGAAAATGCGGACAGAGTTACAACAGTAAGATATATGCTTGATAAAATTGGTGTTTCTTGCTCTACCGTACTTGAACTATTAATAGATGAACTTGGTATGTCTAACGTTAGAGCACACTGGGTGCCGAGGTTGTTCACGGACAAGGGAAAGAAGAACCGAGTTCGATGCTCTCAGATGTTTCTCTGCCAAAACGATGCCGAAGGTGACGATTTTAAGGACAGAAGCACACTACAGATGAGATACGAGAGAAGCGACTACACATGGATCTTGAGCGCGTAATGCTACATCAGGATAATGAACCGGATCGTAGAGCAGCTTCAACGCAGTTAGAAATCAGCTTACTATGGTTACTATGTAAGAACACCCGCCAAACAGCCCCGAATTGGCTCCCATGGGTTTTAGAGTGCTGACAGAGTTAAAGGCGAGCTTACATGGAATTACATTTGTTTCAGCAGCTGAATTTACCAAACAGACCCAGAAATTTGTATCTACATTCAGTGAGGACTTGTATACAGAAACATGCGTAAAATGAGTTAGAAAGCCATAACGAGTAGGTGGATATTGCGGGTGATTATGTTGGGAAAGTGAGACGTTCGCTTGACGTATATAACGTTTGACGTCACGTCGACGTTGACGTGCTCCGGGTATGCTTTATGTATGTATTTGTAAGATGCATAGAAAAAATGTGTTTAAGCGTATATTGCCGATTTTCACAGAATATGTAGCACAGATCTGGAAATTAATGTTGATCTAATTTTTTGCATCCAACTACGACTATACGTATTTTTATAGCAAAATTCTACGAACTTTCCGAACAACCCTCGTATAATGTATAGCCATATAACCCATTACCCCATAGCCTGTTTCTAGTTTTAAAGATAGGTGATCACTTAAAGCAGGTTGAAAGTAAATCAGAATGCGCCTTGAGGCACATTCAGCTTTACTTTCAGCCTGCTTTAAGCAATTATCTGCTATAATATAGAAAATATTTCTTATGATTTTTATTTGTGACAGTATAAATTGGAACTCTTTTCTTCAGTAGAGGAATTAATTAAAGGCATAAAAAGGCGTATTTATGGGGTAATGGGATAAGGAAAACTGACTCTGCTTCCTGGTGGCCATGGTTGTTAAGATTTCGATGATCATTACAATTTGAACAAATCTTGATACATGTAGAGGGTCATCTTGACATTATTTCTGCCATATATTAACCCTTAGCCCGCCAAATAAATTGTCGTCTGCTATATTTCTCGTCTGCTTCAAGTTTCAAAGTGCTTCAAAGTTGCTCAAAATTGCTGAAAATGTTGTCCGAGTGTCAAACAGCTTGGATCTGGATGAGACGCCGAGTTACTCGGCGTCTCATCCGGATCCAAGCTGTTTGCATATGGAGCTATAGTCGTGAGTGGCAGGCTAAGGGTTAACCAAATCTGGCCTGTTGTTTTGGAGTAGAAGATTTTCAAAGTTTTGTATATATATCTATATAAGGATCTATCGATCGATCGATCAATCAATCAATCGACTTACGGTATAGGCCCTGGAGAGTGCCATTTTTGATGGGGGATCATCATATGAACGATATTGGTAGAGAACCATAAGGTTAAGTTGTATGCCCATAGGTAAATGTCTAAGTCCTATGGTTTCACAGATAAAGAATATTTGATATTTTCCCATAAAAACTGATAAGCCCCAGGGCAAGCCATTTTTGGCTACATACCAATTATGAAAATTATAGATCTAGAAGCTTTTTAAAGATTTCTTATATAAGTCCATGTAAAACTCTCTATCATGACCATTACATAAGTGAGCAACTTACCAAGAAGCAAACTATACCGATGTGAAAATCTACATAGAGTCATTAGTGACAACAGTCCGTGGATAGAGGATAGAGGAAGGATATATAGGATCTGTCAAGAGTTTATGTTTAAGACAAGCTGATCTCAAACGAGTCTAGAATTGAAATGTTATTAAGCAAGCCTTGGCGAGCTTAATAACTTTTCTATTCTAGACAAGTTTGAGATCAACTTGTCTTAAACATCGACGAGTGACAGATTCTTTTTCTCACAATACCATGGGGGACCAACTAGGTATTACAATAAAATGTTTTGTTACGACAACTTATGGGTATTATAACAAATTTGTGTTGCTACGAAGGCAACTTTGTTTTCGTAGACAAACATTTCTCACTGTATACACTGACTTTGTAGCAATACAAATCTGTTATAATACCTATATAGGTTGTCGTAGCAATACAGTTTGATGATAATACGTAATTAGACCCCCCGTGATTACCAACGATTTAAGCTATAATACGTAGTTAGACCCCCGTGATTACCAACGATTTAAGCTATTTTTAAAGCAATATGCATTTTTTTGGAACCCCGGTGACGTCAAAACGCAGTTATTCATAGTGACGTTATGGTGACGTCATCAAATTGATCTCACACATGTTGGAGATATGGATATTCGTGATCGTATATAATGTTCGCTATAGAAAATGTGAGAAAAAATAGTCCAAGTTTTTAAGCAGGTTGCTGCTTATAAAGCAAGGTGACAGTAAAACAGAAAGCTCCTCTAGGAGCTTTCTGTTCTACTGTCATTTTGCTTTAACCTAATAACTCATAAGCGATAAACAATTATCAATGCTTATCTCAATACAAGCTAGTGTATTAAAGTGTCTCAAAATGAGTCAGTATGAGACAATTGCGCAATGAGTCAAATATGAGTCAGTATGGCTTAACCCTTTGAACCCTAGTCCCGCATATTGACGTTCTTTGCAAACAGTATACATGTGAATAGTACACTTGTCCTATGCAAACAGTGAAGACCCAGATCAGAGGGCTCCAAAAGGAGCCCTCTGATCAGGCTCTTCACTGTTTGTCATAATGCCAAACATTGATAAAAACAACCTTTAAAAGTCAGAAATGGACTAGACTTAAATGGAAACTGGAATTGTCCATTTATAGTTTCAGGGAGGAAAGAGTTAATGGGTTAAGCTGCCACCTGTTTTATATGCTACCAACAGGCCTATATTTCAGTGGTGGTATTAGAGAGGTTTTACTGTACATCACCATTCTCACGTACCTGATGTTTTATCCTGTCCTCGTCAAACACGCCATTTTCATAGTCCGTAATCACAGACCTGGCAACCAGCTGATGGAGCATCTATCAAAACAATTAAACACGGCTCCAAATAAGGGGAGTAGTTCAAAAACTAAAATCTGTATTTCTCCTTTAAAGGGACTCGCAACCGGATGGTGTACTAGTCAAAATAAAATAAAATACTCAAAAAAAGCAAATTTGTGGCATTATTTGGCTTCTGACATTCAAAAAATATGATCAGTCCAAAAAAAGTCTCAAGAATTGTCACCGAATCTTTGTTTTTTTAGATATTTTCCATCGTTTTTTTATAGCGTTAGCTAACGGTATAGTTGTTGTTGTTGCGTCTCTACAAGGGCTCAGACATAAACCGAGCCGAATATGTATAAATCAATCGCTACCAGTGAAGTACGTTAATTCGCTACCATATAGATAGAGAGCCTCAGTAGCCGCGTGGTTAAGGCGTTTGCCTTTGTTTTCATGTTTGTCTCCGCATGGAGGGTCACGGGTTCAAATCCCACCAGAGCTTCTTCCTTTTTTTTTTTGAAATGCATTTTTTAACAGAATTTATTATCCAAAACTAAATCTTACCCATTTATATAAGCATTTGACATATATTTACAAATTACTATTTTTAATGCTAAATCCGGTTGAGAGCCTTTTCAATACATATGGTGTCACTACTCATTAGAATCGCCTCTTTGAGATGAAAGGAGGGAGTGGCTCAAAAACTAAAATCTGTATTTCTGCTTTAAACCATATGGTGTCACTTCATTAGAACCGTCTCTTCGAGATGATTCTAATGAGTAGTATCACCATAGGAATTCCTCCTTATCTGAAGCCTTACAAAGTTTGAATTAGATATAGTCCAAGTTTGTGACAAGTTTGTGTTGATTTTAGCACCCATTTTAGAAAGAAAACAAAATCAGAAAAAATAAAAGGAGAACAAACAGATCCTGTATATGAATTATTGCCGCGTTTCGTATCAATGACGTGAACTTTACGCAATCCTACGAACCAGCCCGTTAGTCTTATTTGTAAACAAACCTGCTAAAAATGTTAACCAACACGATAAGAATTCGACACATTTAGGTAGGATTCTTTATGAAGTGGGGGCATATGTCAGGTTTCTTACACGTGATTTCACTTAGTTTTAATACATAGAAAATGCACACATATAAGAAATTGTGCGTTTTAAACACTAATTTCCGTGGTATTGTGCCTTTAAGAAATATTGAAATGAGTGTCAACAGTTTGGATTCCGGTCAGACGCGCCATTAATACACGGCCTCTGATCAGGATCCGAACTGTTTGCAAATAATTATTGAACTCAAGGTAGGGCAGTGAAGGCGTTATTAAAGATGGTGTCAGAAGTCCATATCATTATATCATCACTCATTCACCACTGCAACTTCAAATTAACAATTCCAATTTCTAAATAAGTCTATTCCATTTTTTTAAATTTATTTATGGTTTTTTTTTGCAAAAAAATACAAAATGCCAAACAGTGATGACCTTGTTCAGAGGGTCCTTCAGGAGCTCTCCAACCTGGGTCTGCACTGTTGCATAAGACAAGGGTACTCTTCACAGGTTCTGTGTTTGTAAGTGACGAGTATACACATTACAAGCATTTAATCAGTTTAACCCTTTCCCCAATAGAAGCGACTTTTAGCGTATTTAATTTATTCCTCCGCTGAAGAAAATAGTTCCAGTTTTTACCCTCATGAACAATTACCATTACAAATATTTTATATAGCCTAGCAGTTTTTAGCTTAAAGCAGGCTGAAAGTAAAGCAGAATGTGCCTTAAGGCACATTCTGCTTTACTTTCAACCTGCTTTAAGTGGTCACCTGAATTCAAAACTAGAAACAGGCTACGGGGTAAAGGGTTAACAAGACTCAAAATAAACATCATTATAAAAGGTGACTGTTTAATGGAGGACAAATGTAATACCAAAAGCTCTTTAACCCTTTCCCCCAATAGAAGCTTTTTAGCATATTCAGTTTATTCCTCCACTGAAGAAAATAGTTCCAATTTATACAGGCATGAAACATGTACCTGTTGGAGCCCTCTTATCACTGTCTACAGATAAGTGTTCTCATTACTAACTTGTACACAGTTTGTAAACAATGTACAGCTCTACCTCTCTACAACGGCCCTTCCAACAACGACTCCCTCCTTACAACGACCCTTGTCGCAGTTCCCTAAACAGGACAAGTATGGCCAACCTATTCACTGCTGCAATGTCGTCTGCTTAAACTTGTCGTCTGCTGTTTTTCTCAAAGTTAAATATTTGACATTTTGACAGAAAAAAAACCCTTAATGACGAGTGACAAATAGCTTGAATCCAGATCAGACGCCGCGTTACGCCGCGTCTGATCTGGATTCAAGCTGTTTGCAAATTTAGCCAATTTCCCTCGCTATAACGACTCCCTCCTAACAACGCACACAATGTTTGTCTTCCACTGGGTGTCGTTGTAGAGAGGGAACGCTATATATACATGTACACATTAATAAGAGTTTCTCCCAGAAACATTAAACATACAATTCCAGTCCAGTCTGGTCCATTTTTTAATATTCAGTGTTGTTTTTTGTCAATATATTGTAGCCTGGCAAACAGTGCAGACCCTGATCATTGTTTGCAATGTATATAATATTATTTGACCTGTAGCGAGTTCCATTACCATTGTTTGCTGTTTATGTTGTCAGTTTGTGCCCACGTGCAGCGTGCAGAGTACAGTAGAGAAAACGTTTTCTTTCCAAATAACCCCGGTTACGCTTAAACTATTATTTTCATTGCAAACAGTTTGGAGCCAGATCAGACGCCGGGTTACCCGGCATCTGATCAGGCTCCAAACTGTTTGCCACTCAGATTAAAGCTGGTAGTCTGAATTGTCAACAAGGGCCACTATGGCCCTAAATCGCTCACCTGGTACACCATGGCAAACTTGACCTATAGTGACCTAGATTATGACTAGACATGACCCACAATCAACCTCTAGGGTGTAAACAAGATTTTCCTATGATTTGACCTAGTTTTTGAAAGGACACAATCCATATTTGATTTTGACCTAGATTTGATGTAGGCAAAAATTCTGACAATATTTCATGCAGATCTAGTGAGATTTGTAACTTCGAAAAGGTTAACACTGTTTTTCTTTGATTTGACATAGTGACCTAGTTTTCAACCAGACAGCATTCAAAATTAACTGAGCTAGATATCAATGAGGCAAACATGTTGAGCAAAATTCATTAAAATCCAATGGGAGTTGAAGCATCTAGAGTGTTAACAAGTTTTCCCTATGATTTGACCTAGTGACCTAGTTTTTTACTCTAAATGACCCATATTCGAACTTGACCTAGGTATCAATTAGGCAAACATTCTGACCAAGTTGCATAAAGATCAGATGAAATTTAAAGCCTCAAGAGTGTTAACAAGGTTTTTCTATGATTTGACCTAGTGACCTAGTTTTTGACCGGACATGACCCATATTCAAACTTGACCTAGATATCAAAAAGACAAACATGCTGACCAAGTGTTATCAAAATCCAATGAGATTTGTAGCCTCTAGAGTGTTAACAAGCTTTTTCTATGATTTGACCTAGTGACCTAGTTTTTGACCAGACATAACCCATATTCAAACTTGATCTACATATCAATTAGATAAACATTCTGACCAAGTTTCATCAAGATCCAATGAGATTTGTAGCCTCTAGAGTGTTAACAAGGTTTTTCAATGATTTGACCTAGTGACCTAGTTTTTGACCCAACATGACCCACATTCGAACTTGGCCTAGATTTCTACTAGACCAACATTGTGATCAAGTTTCATGAAGATTGGATGATATTTGTAGCTGCTAGAGTGTTAACGAACCAATTGTGGACGGACGAACGTACGACGGACGACGTACGACGGACATCCAGCGATCCTAAAAGCTCACCTTGGCACTTCGTGCCAGGTGAGCTAAAAAGTTGTCATTTTCTATATTTCATTGCAATGCGTTAGCATCTGAACGAAATAATTACGTTTTCTCCACTGTATTCAGACGGGTAGCCAACTTGCAATCGATGGCCATCTACAGTCAAACTTCGAAACCTCAAACACCCTGGGGGCGTTAGAATTTGTTCGAGAAAAGGGTTGTTCGAGATTCAGGTGGTAAGTTTGACTTTATACTGCGATTGAGACACACAGCTGGTGTGTTGGGTATATCAGAATAATGTGTACGTTTTAAACACAATAATTGGGCAGATAACTAATTCGATCTTTAACATTTACATCGTACACATAGATCTACATAAAGCAGAAATAGTTTGGTGTCAACTTGCTAATTGTATGCATTTGCAATTAAAACGTATGTCAAAAATTACCCTTGTTTTCATTCATGGTCATTATATACCTAATGCACAACTAGCATAGAAATAGTGATTATATACACATGAATAGAAAAACATAAATAATTAATCTGCGCTTGTTACACTAAAAGAATACGAGTAATATATGTACAAGTTGTTTTAAAATCGCTATGCTCGCATTGTTATCGCTTGAAACGAAACATTAAGCAATATTTAAAATGTTCATCGTTGTGCATTACGAATTCTGAACATTAAGTTATCTCCCTTTTAAAAGCACCAAAGTTTTTACCTCTCTTATTCTTATTTAAGAAATGTGGTTTTTTTTTTCTTATTTGATCAGCTTTCAGTGTTCGAGAATACAGAAGTAGAACAATAAGGATTATTTAGAGAAAGGAACAGCACTGAGAAATGTGTTCGAGAATTCGATCGTGTTCTAACTTTCAGAGTTCTAGCTTTCAAAGTTTGACTGTATTTCTTTACTGAACTCATCACTGGGTTTGAAGGGTTAACTGGTTGAAGACCTCCATTCTTCCATACTAGTTGGTCACTCAAGAAATCTACATGTCATTACCTGTCCAGAGGTCACTTGAAGGTCACTTGTTGATACCATGGTAGACACAGTTTGTCCTTGTACTTGAGCCTTCAAAGTAGCCTGTAAATAAAAGGGATACCTAGCTAAACCAACACTTATGAATTTCTGCATACCTTTTTGTTAACAAAGTGATGAGTTTGTGTAGCTCTATGCCACCCCCAGATGTGACCATGACCACTTAATGGTCTTGACCTTTGTCAGACATGACCTAACTGTTACAGAGCTCAATGTCTTCTAAAATGAAGTATGCATGCCTTATAAGAAGAGTCTCTATCACATGTAGTTCCAAATTTATGACCAATTTCAGATTCAGCCTATCTGACCTCTAAATGACCTTGACCTTCGTCTTGCATGATCAGAAGTGTACTGTACACAAAGCCTTCTTAAGTGTAGTACACATACCAAATATGAAGTCTCTATCACATGTAGTTTTAAGGTTATGGTCAAGGTTAAATTTAAAGACAAACAAACAAACAAACAAACCAAAATAATTTTCCCAACAATGTCTTGCAGGGGCATTCAAAAGTTAAAGCAGAGCTCCAGATAAGGGGAGTATTTCAAAAACTAAATTTTTTCTGTATTAAACCCTATAGTGTCACTACTCATTAGAATTGCCTCTTCGATACGATTCTAATGAGTGGTAACACCATAGGATTTGATTCTGAAATGAGAGAGAAAATGTTGGATTTGTTCAGTTTACTCCCTCTTATCTGGAGCCCTGTTAAAGGGATTTTTTATACAGAAAACCCCCATTGATATAACCTCTGAACAGAGTATTAGCTGATGGTCTTTAAAGTAAAGCAGAATGCTCTTTTACCCTTTACCCTAAATCTTGTTTCCATACAGAAGACAAATGGTTGCTTAAAGCAGGCTGAAAGTAAAGCAGAATGCTCCAGATTAGATGTTAGTTATTTTAGTTTTGGGGAGAGGTGCAAGTATAGATACATGTACATACACATTACCAGTTGACAGTGCGATACAGAGGGATGTTTTTAACTTGAGACGTTTTTGGCGGAAATAGCCAATCTGACGAGCGCCTTGGCGCGAGTCTGATCGGTTGTTTCCGCAAAAAACGTAGAGAGCTAAATACAACCCACTGTAGAGCACTGCCAACTGGTGATGTGTTTATTATATGCCTTGAATACACATCAAAAACAACTAAAAAGTTGTTCATAAATCATTTTATATCCAGAAACATTAGTTATTTGAAGCAGAACAAGAATTATTGTATGCCACAAAGAATAACGCAGTACTTATACAGGTACATAAATGATGTCACGCTAAATCCAAAACGAGGTTGGAGTAAAATACAAGGTGGCTGATACAGACTCTTGTATTTTACTGTGCAGAAATGCTGGTTATCAATAGAAGGCATATAATAAAGATGGAAACCCACTACTGGAGAAACCAGGGCTGCCATAAGTTGATCATAAAAATCCTAAGATTTCAAATTTTCAATTTTTCAGACGCAATTTTACTAATCGTACCTTTACCCCATAGTCTGTTTCTTGTTTTGAGGACACATGACTGCTTAAAACAGGTTGAAAATAAAGCAGAATGCACCTTAAGGCGCATTCTGCTTTACTTTCAGCCTGTTTTAAGCTACGATCTTCTAGGTTAAAAATCCGGACACTAAAGGAAAAAATCCGGAGAAATGGCAGCCCTGAGAAACCAGCGGTTCTTTTACATGCAATTTGTATAATTAAGATATATAGTAACTCAGTACAAGGTCTGATCCTAAGGCAGGGCTCCAGATAAGGGGGAGTGATTTGAACAAATTCAACATTTTCTCACTCATGCAGTACCAAATTTTATAATGTTACTACTAATCAGAATCGTCTCTTCGAGCCGATTCTAATGAGTAGTGACACCATAGGGTTTAAATCAAAAATAAAGATTTTAGTTTTTGAAATACTCCACTTATCTGGAGCCCTGCTAAAAGGACCATTTATTATTTAATTTTGGTGTACCTGTGGCTCGAACCAGCAACCCCTGTGTAACTAGCTTTTAGCTTTGCATGACGCATTACTGCAATCTACCCCTTACCTGCATGCAGCCTTCAACAAAGCCATAAACCACTTGTCTACACCCACTAAAGAGACTAGGAATCTGATTGGGTGCCTGTACTGGGGGAGGAGCATTGTCATTTGTTTGCAGCCAATCAACTTTCACCTCTGACAAACCTGGTTGGCTGACCTTCTCCAGCTGGAATTTTAGCTGAAAAAGTAAATGATCGGAGTGAGTTGGAATTGTGTTATTAGTGTTTTCTTCTGACTTGTCCATGTTATTTTTAGATTGGAACATTCTAAAACTTTTAAAGGGATGAGTATTGTCCTCGATGATTTCCCTACAGCCAACAAGAGATACGGATAGCTGTATTTATTGTGCTCAATGTACAGTAGAGAAGACATTATTCTTTCCGTCAAGTTTAAACGCAAACGCAATACACTAAACTGTGGAAATTAACTTTTAGAAATTTCTAACTATCTTTTCAATCTGAGTTGCGAAGTGGTTGGAGCCTGATCAGACGCCGGGTTACCCGGCGTCTGATCTGGCTCCTACCTGTTTGCAATGGAAATAATAGTTTTACCGTAAATGCGTTTGTTGAGAAAGAGTAAATTTAGCGCAGCGGTCTCGTGCTGCACGAGGATCATACTTATCTCAAGTAGATAAGTGTAGGATTATATTTTCGATGTAACCTTGATTACCTATTTACCATTATTAACTATACTGTTCTAAAATAACTCGGACAAGTCAGAAAAATCAGATAATATAATCTGCTACATACTGACCACACAATAGTTCAAAGGACCATACCTAACCCTGTACCCCATAGCATTTTGTCTAGTTTTGAAGGCAGGTAACCACTTTAACCCATTACTCCATAAATATGCCTTTTAACGCCTCTAATTTATTCCTCCACTAAAGAAAATTGTTCCCTTTTATACACTCATGAATAAGTATGCTAAGAAATAATTTCAATATCCTAGCAGATTTTAGCTTAAAACAGGCTGAAAGTAAAGCAGAATGCGCCTTAAGGCGCATTCTGCTTTACTTTCAACCTGTTTTAAGAGGTCACCTGTGTTTAAAACAAGAAACAGGCTATGGGGTAATGGGTTAAGCACACTGAAATATTCGACAGCTGAAGAAAATAGTTCCACTTTATACAAATATGAATATTTATCATAAGAAATAATTTCTATATCAGAGCATCTTTACCTTAAAGCAGAATGAAAGTAAAGCAGAATAAGCCTAAAGGCACACTCTGCATTACTTTCAATCTGCATTAAGTGGTCACCTGTCTTCAAAACTAGAAGCAGTCTATGGTGCAAAGGGTTAAGCAACTTATCTTTAGAGATATCATTTCATCTTCAAAGAATGGCCTCTTTGGCATGCTTTGCATGCTGGGTAACTTTTTTCAACTGCAACATTTGTCCATTTGTCCTCTGCTATCGTTCTAAAAATAGAATTTTCTAAATTTCTTTTCAAAACATGGTCAGAGTGTCAAACAGTTTGGATCTTGATGAGATGCTGCATTATGCGGCATTTCATCTGGATCCAAACTGTTTGCAAAAGCAATCACTGTGGTGAATATACCCGACGCTAGCATGCAAAGAGTAAACTCATTCAAAACTTAAAAGCCATTTTTGACTATTTAAGTGTTTTTGGTGTGTTTTTCTATAATACATGTATGTTGTAAAATCACAAAAAACAATGCAAACCCTGATCAGAGAGCTCCTTCTGGAGCCCTTTGTCCAAAGACTGTTTGAAAAAGATGAGAGTAGTCCTCAATTATAAACACTGTGTGTAATAATATTTGACACGAATAAGTCGCACTAGGGGTTCAAATGCTTTCAAGTGTAGAGCTAAAAGGAGGAGTTTTTGGCAAAAATATCTAGAAACATTTTATGGCTAGCAATACAATCAAAGTTCCATGCTTACCTGTTTCTCCCATCGTGACTTGGTGCTCTTGTTGTAGTGTTGGTATACTCCCCCACCCACCGAGGAAAGATTCCTCAACAAATGATGGTTTGCTGTAGACCTATAGGACATAAATAAAACAGATTCCTTTCCCTATATAAGAAAGCTCTTTCCCTATTTAACCCTTTCCCCCATAGAAGCGACTTTTGGCGTATTAAATTTATTCCTCCGCTGAAGAAAATAGTTCCAGTTTATACCCTCATGAACAATTACCATTTACAAATATTTTATATAGCCTAGCATATTTTAGCTTAAAGCAGGCTGGAAGTAAAGCAGAATGTGCCTTAAGGCACATTCTGCTTTACTTTCAACCTGCTTTAAGTAGTCACCTATCTTCAATACTAGAAACAATGCTCTCAGGTAAAGGGATAAGAGAGCTCTAAGTGAACCAATATACAGTTAAAACCTCTCTATTACAACCACATAACCCATTATCCCATAGCCTGTTTTTGGTTTTGAAGATTGGTGACCACTTACCAGTGATAATTTTACGTCTGCGTCCTGCGTACAATACGCATAAAAATCGCCGAGGACGCATATTCTGAAAAGACGTGCGTCCTCAAGGACGCATCGTCGTACTTGCGTGAAAAATACAGAACGATTAATACTTTAATGTGTAGATACTTTGTAACGGCGTATCAGGCCTACGTAGGTGCTAAATTGTTTTCGCAGACGAACATAGTTGCTAAAGACGCTGAATATATTATGATAATTAGGCCAAAATAAATTAAAACACGAATACAAAAAGTCTGCGCCGCGAATAATGAACTCTTGTTTATATTGGCTAGTCAAGATAGTATGGTCAATGTTTTAGACCTAGCCTATTGTGTCCAAAATGGCGGGTATCGGACTTGACAAGAATCGCCCCAAAGTTTGAAAGGTTTGACGCATAGTATTTGATTATTGTAGCAATTAAGTGCGCGTGAATTTTCGCGCACTATCTGTATCTAAATTTTCTATATCTAATACGTCGTAGAATATCATGACGGGGGAGAAGAGTCGTCATTAGTTGTTATTGGCGATAATATCATATGGCGGGTACCGCGTAGGGCTGACTTGAAAGA
Source organism: Gari tellinella (assembly GCA_922989275.2). Classification (NCBI taxonomy): domain Eukaryota; kingdom Metazoa; phylum Mollusca; class Bivalvia; order Cardiida; family Psammobiidae; genus Gari; species Gari tellinella. Next base: position 6,365,469 of record OV277868.1, on the reverse strand, counting down.
TTGCACTAGTAATTTTTGTACGAGATTTTCGAAATCTATGCGAGAATCGGACATCATAGCTGCAACACTGTTTTAAGAACAGAAACATTGTAGGTGTGTTTGTAATAATAGTAAAGTAAGAAATTCATTTGTGAAAGTTTCTCTTGCTAGACATGCAGATCTGTAGAGCATAGTTTTTACAGGGCTTCCGTTTTTGGACAGAATAACAAAGAACAGAATCCTAATAAAGTCAAGTTGACCAAAGCTATTGACTTAAGTGCACATTGAACTGGAAAGATCAGAAACATGCAGGTTTTATGAAATTAAATGAACAAACTACGCTTACTATGGCATTTATAGATTTTAATATTCATTGATTCATTCATGGATTCATTTTCAGTGTCAAGCGTTAAATAAAGTTAAATGGAAAAAAAACCCAGACGGGTGTAGCAGTTGGTTCACATGCTTGTAGTTGGTGAAAAAAATTGGGACCCATAGTTTTTCTATGGGACCCATAGATTTCAATTCTTTTTTTTCTAAAATTATTACTGACTTACAGCAGGTTGAAGGTAAAGCAGATTGTGCCTTAAGGCCCCTTTCAGCTGCCATCAGACAGAATATAGACAAGAGGCCCATGCGGGCCTAAATATCGCTCACCTGGAAAAACCAACACAAGGGTCACATAACCCCTGGTATGGGATCACTTTTCACCCCAGAGACATAATTTTCATTGAAAAAATCTATTTTTAGCTCCTGTGACCTAGATATGCAACGAACCAGAACCATATTTACAATATTGGTTAAGGGCTTCTAGAAGTGTCATCATGCCAAATATCAAAGCTCTGACCATATTAGTTTCGGAGGTAAAGATGTTTGAAGATTTCACTATATAACTCTATGTAAAATTACGACCCCCCAGGGCGTGGTCATTTTTTACCCCAGGGACATAATTTTAACAATCTTGATAGAGGACCTGTAGATGATGCTTTGTGCCAAATATCTAAGCTCAAGGTACTGTGGTTTTAGACAAGAAGATCTTTTAAGATTTCATTGAAAAAATCTATTTTAGCTCCTGTGACCTAGATATGCAACTGACCTAAACCATATTAACAATATTGATAGAGGACCTGTAGATAATGCTTTGTGCCAAATATCTAAGCTCAAGGTACTGTGGTTTTAGACAAGAAGATCTTTTAAGATTTCATTGAAAAAATCTATTTTTAGCTCCTGTGACCTAGATATGCAACGAACCGGAAATGTTTGAACAACTTTGAAAGAGGACCATATAAGGATCATTCAGGCCGAGTTTGGTAAAAATCTATCCAGTAGTTTCAGAGGAGATGTCGTTTAAAGAAATTGTTGACGACGAACGGACGGACGACGGACAGAGGACGATCAAAATAGCTCACCTTGGCACTACATGCCAGGTGAGCTAAAAACATATCTTATGGTGCATATTCATTACAATATCAATTAGATCTATTTCTTAAGTGGAGGAATACTTTTGGAGGCATAAAAAGGCATACTTATGGGGTAATAGGTTAAAAGAAAGATAATTGATTGTATGAAAGTCAGGAGACAGCTTAAAGCAAGGTGACAGTCAAACAGAAAGCTCCTATAGGAGTTTTTTGTTTTACTGTCACCTTGCTTTAAAAAGTCACCTGTCTTAAGCCCCAATAATGCACACAATTTAGTGGCTGTAATAGAGAGGTTTCACTGTATAGATAATCATCAAACAGTTTCACCATTTCTGTCACATTTAAGTGCCATAGGACACAAAACAGTAATCAGGGCTCTAGAGAAGGGGAGTACATGTATTTTGATATTAAAAATCTGTTTCTCTGCATTAAACCCTATGGTGTCACTACTCATTAGAATCGTCTCTTTGAGACGATTCTAATGAGTACTAACATCATATGATTTGGTGCTGAAATAAGTGAGAAATTGTTGGATTTGTTCAGTTTATTCCTTCTTATCTGGAGCTCTGTCGTAATGACCTGAAGTATTGGGACTGACAGGCCTGAGCAAACAGTGTAGACTCTGATAAGAATGCTCCCTCAGGAGGAGTCTGATCAGTCAACACTGTTTGCCATTCAGTTTGCACCTTTTGTACAAATTACTGGGCGTTAAAAGCAATTTGTAGTTTTTGTACCCCTTACGGGTATGCTATTATTTATTCTAACATTACACATGCTTTTGAAACTATACAAATAGAGGATGCTCATAGTGGTATATCTGAGATGTTTTACAAAGCTCTTCCCTACCCCACTCCTCCTGCAGTTGAAAGATGTCATGCATTCATATGTTACCATTTTTGAAATTTCTAATGTTATTCCATTTGTCCTATAAACCGTAAAGACCATATTTCATGTCAAGTGGTTTAGCCACATTTTAACTTTGAAATACGGGTATGTTCAACTTAACTGAGTTTGAGATATCAAAGTTCAACACATTTCTCTTACCCTACACCTAGAGTAAACATTCTGTGTTTTCTGGCAGCGTATTTGGTTGCCGTGACAACTGCAGACTCCTGGGTCACATGACCATCAGATATAAGGAAGAGGTTCAGGGGCGGACCACTCTGACTGCACAGACTCTGTATAGCATGTATTGGTTCCCATAGGTCAGTGGATCCCAGCTTGGCTGAGCAGTCCTGTAAACAGACATATTACCGAAATGGCTTTAACCCTTTACTCAATAGATACACATCTAAACGCCTTTAATTTGTTAATGAGCTGAAGATAATGGTTTCCACTTTATACAGTCATGAATGTGCAACGTAAGAAAGATATGTATTTAAATGCCTTCAATTTATTCCGCCATAGAAGAAACAGTTACAATTTATACGATAATGAATTTGCACCATGAGAAATATTTCTTCATCGAAGCAGATGGTAGCTTAAAGCAGGTTGAAAGTAAAGCAGAATGTGCCTAAATGCACATTCTGCTTTACTTTCAACCTGCTTCAAGTGGTCACCTGTCTTCAAAAACAGAAACAAGCTATGGAATAATGGGTTAAATAAATCAAATAAGGCTTACTCCTCCAATTGTTAACCTTTTCCCCCATAGAAGCTGATTTTAGCATATTTAATTTATTCCTCCAATGAAGAAAATAGTTCCATTTTATACAGTTATGATTATTTATCATATATTCTGGTTGATGAAAGCTGAAAGCAGGCTGAAAGTAAAGCAGACTGCACCTCAAGGTGCATTCTGCTTTACTTTCAACCTGCTCAAAGTGGTTATCTATCTGCAAAACTAGAAACAGGTTATGGGGTAATGGGTTAGCCCTTTCCCCCATAGAAGCGATTTTTAGCGCATTGAATTTATTCATCCACAGAAGAAAATAGTTCAAAATTGTACAGTCATGAAAATGAATAATAAGAAATATTTTGTAAATCCTGGCAAATGATAGCTTAAAGCAGGCTGAAAGTAAAGCAGAATGCGCCTTAAGGCGCATTCTGCTTTACTTTAAACCTGCTTTAAGTGGTCACCTATCCTCAAACCTAGAAACAGACTATTGGGTAAAGGGTTAATGGATTCAAAGACAAATGGGCCATCACTTCAGTCAATATGGTTGCAGCCTAATATCAAACTACATCAACACCTTTACACATAAGCAGTCAATCTACGAAAGTTTGAAGCAAATTCCTTCAATAGTGTAGGAGAAATTAGCTGCATACCATTTTCTAAGGAAGGAAAACAATTCAAAGGGCTACAACCTCAGTCAAAATGGTCGCTCAAATTCCAAACCTCACCAACACCTTTATCATTATGACCACAGAAAATCAGTCTAAATGATGGTATTCAAAACAGGTGACAGCTTAAAGCAAGAAAAGATTAAAGCAGAAAGCTCCTATATAAGCTTTCCGCTTTATTTCTATCTTGCTTTAACCCATTACCCCATAGCCTGATTCTAGTTGTGAAAATAGGTGAACACTTAAAGCAGGTTGAAAGTAAAGCCTTAAGGCTGATAGAATATAGAAAATACTTCTTATCATACATATTCATAACTGTACAAATTGGAACTATTTTCCTTAGTGGAGGAATAAATTAAAGGTGTAACAAGAGCGGCATGCGGCCCTAAATCGCTCACCTGAGGAACTATTGTGTTATACTCGATGCATAATTGCATGTATGTGGACTGTTGCATGAAACTGAAACAACTCGGAATGGGCCATTTTTGACCTTGGGGTTATGATTTAAACAAGAGCCGCATGCGGCCTTAAATCGCTCACCTGAGGAACTATTGTGTTATACTCGATGCATAATGAAGTTTGTCATTGCATGTATGTGGACTGTTGCATGAAACTGAAACAACTCGGAATTAAGTTTTCCTGTAGAAGTCTATGTAAAAATGATAAGCCCCGGGGCGGGTCCATTTTTTACCCTGGGGTCATGATTTGAAAAATCTTGGTAGAGGACCATAAGGCAAAGCTAGATGCCAAATATAAAAGGTATGAGCCTTACGGTTTCAGAGAAGAAGAGTTTTAAAGGTTTTACTACATAGAGTCGATACGGCTAATTCCGTATAGCTTTGGATGCGGTCCTTTCTAACTTGGTGTGAGCGACGCGTGACACAAATATGGGTCACATATATGTGATCACGCGTGTTTGGTTCATATTTGGCATATGTTAAAATAAACGATTTTGATTGGATATCAGAGGTTATGTGTAAATCTTTGAAAGTTGCTGAGGTATGGTTATTTCGTACAGGCAGCGGGTAATTCCGTACACTCAATATGTGTTCAATGTCTATCACTTTCAGGTAAATTTATTTATATTTTTACGAGTTTTTCATTGCCTAATATACCCCTTGTATATAACTAGAATACATGATAAGAAGTGAATAATGGATAATGAAATAAAAACAAAAAATACATGTACCTAGATTTATAAGTTCGTAGATCTACACAAATGTGTTTCAAACTGCAGTACTGCTTATGGTATTGTCAGCTTGACTTCATAAAGTCTTTCATTTTAAGAAAAAATATGGGAAAATAAATCGATCAACAAAGTATCTGATACAGCTGAGTCCTTTTTAAATCTTATTTTGCAGATTCAAAATACCCCACAGTAAACAATATTGCTCTTCACGTTCACAGCCTTTTTATAATCGTTGCTACGATTCAAAGTCTTTTATATTTGAGTACCTCTAAGACGTGTCACGTAGTATTGAGGGCGTCTTACATTTGTAGATTATCGTATGCAATTGGGTTCAAATATAGAGCCTGTTAGAATTTGAAAATACATTGTACATTGGTACAAACAAGATTTATGATTGCTAAAGCAGGATGAAACTATTTCAGAAAGGGGGCTTTATGTGTTACTGCCACCCTGCTCTAGATGCAAGTTTCTGTATAATTTGGCGCTTCTGTTTGTATCAATGTCAGGAAGTGATTAGTTAGGTTAGATATATAAACTCTACATACACCTGTATCAGGTGTTCACTAAATTAAGTATTATGTTGATCTTTAAAGACATGTAACCGCTAACTGCAGGAAAAATACAATGCAGAAACCTATACGTATATAGGCACTTTCTGCATTACTTATGCATTAGCTTTGACTGTGGTTTATAAAAGTTAACAGTAAGTGTATCAAACAGTTTGGTTGAATTTGAGATGTCGGGTTACTCGATGTCTCATCTAGATATTAATTGTTTGTCATGATAGACATCCCATACTTTTTGCAGCCTTTCTGTATGATAGGCCCTGCATGTCTTACTGCTTTGATAGCATCTAGCAGATTTCTTGTGTGTATTTTCGGTGCATGACTATGAAAGAATAAAATAAGCAGAAAATGACATCAATATTTAATTTCAAAGGTCTGTAGATTATATGTAAAGAGATTTCAGTAAGAGGTCATTTTTATTTCTTCACACATTTCCAAAAGCTCTGTGTCGCCCGTCATACGACCATATGTGTTGGCCAGGAAGACAACACTTTTGACATCCTGCATTCTTGATATCAAAATAAAGATGACTTGGACATTTGATTGTTCCTGGCATCGTTTTAAAAGTGTCAAGTACACATCATCTATAAGACTGTGTTGAAAGACCCACTCCTGATCCACAAGTTCTTTTAGTGTTTCTTCAATTTGTCCGTAATCAGTAACTTTAGATCTATTCCCAATTTCTCTGTCTCTTACCATGGTGATTATGCCATTCATATTTACCTGAAATAAATACTTAATGTAAATAATCGTTTTAGATTTCCATAATTTGTGATTTTGCAACATAATATCAACTCTGAGAAGCTGTTGAAATAAGTAGATACATATTTCTAGATCTATATCTAATTAAAAAATTTAAGCTGACAGGTGAATAATTTTCTGATTCTGTCAGTGACGTTCATAATGTGTACGGAATAACACGCTTTAAACATTTTGAAAAAATAATGGTTCGGGTAATTCCGTACACTTTTATTTTCTATTAATTCTATTCATGTACGGTTTTCGATTGACAACATAAATATTTTTTCAAATTTTGAATAAATAAAGTATCATACAACAGCAAATACCACTTGATTACCTGATGGAATTAATGTAGTTTCTCCTTTTCTTATGCTCCGGTACAAGTAGCGGTATCTCTGCAAAATCCGGGGCAGACGATGTTTTTAAAAGTGGCGCGTCAAATTGCTGTCAAATGAAATGCAATGCAGTGACACGAAATCTACATGTTTCTACAAATAGGTTCGATCTGACAGTGACTTTAATAAGGCAAATATTTTTAACAAGTGTCATTAAGATTCAATAAGATTTGTAGCCGGGAATTAAACTGCTCATGTATGTTAAAAGTACTGTAAACACGGAAATCGACAGTATGTCATTAGCTGTTATATTTAAGAGTACGGAATAAGCTGCATGTACGACATTAGCCGTATCGACTCTAAGTCTTTGTAAAACTTATAAGCCCCGGGGCAGGGCCATTTTGATCCAGGGGTCATGAATAGAACAATCTTGGTAGAGGACCATAAGGCAAAGCTAGATGCCAAATATAAAAGGTCTGGGTCCTAGGGTTTCAGAGAAGAAGAGTTTTAAATGTTTATTCCTATATATAAGTCTATGTAAAACTGATAAGCCCCTGGGCGGGGCCATTTTTGACCCTGGGGTCATGATTTGAAAAATCTTGGTAGAGGACCATAAGGCAAAGCTAGATGCCAAATATTAAAGGTCTGGGTCCTACGGTTTCAGAGAAGAAGTTTTTTAAAGGTTTTCCTATATAAGTCTATGTAAAACTGATAAGCCCCGGGGCAGGGCCATTTTTTACCCTGGGGTCATGATTTGAACACTCTTAGTAGAGGTCCATAAGGCAAAGCTACATGTCAAATAGAAAAGGTCTAGGGCATACAGTTTTAGAGAAGAAGAGTTTTAAAGTTTTTGCTATGAAAAACTGATAATCCCCGGGCGGGGCCATTTTTGACCCGTGGGTCATTATTTGAACAATCTTGCTAAAGGTTCACAACATGATGCTACATGTGAAATTTGGTTGTCCTAGGACTTATAGTTATTGACAAGAAGATGTTTTAAAGTTTTGAATTTAGTTGTCAATATTACGTAAATACTGAAAATGACCACGCCCTCTGGCGGCCATGTTTTTTGACGGATCAAAATTCTTTGAACAATTTTGAAAGTATATTAATTGAGAAACATTTTGGTGCAAACCAAATTGAAATCGGACAAGTAGTTTTTGAGAAGAAGATTTTTTTAGATATCGTGCATGGTTGCCATGGCAACAAGACTGATTGCCCCACCCACTTTTTTTTAACAATTTTTGAAGCTCACAACTACAGTATGTATCTGACCAAGTTTGGTTAAAATTGGGCCATTGGTTTCAGAGAAGAAGTTATTTGAAACAAGAGTTGTCAGAGAGACAACAAAGCTCGCCATCGGCACATTTAGAAACTTAAAAGCACACTCAAGGTCACCGAGTTCAACCTTTTTGCCTGCATGGAAAGGTCTTGTCCATATACACATGAAAATCAAATACATGTATGAAGTTACACCTCAGGGGACATAGGAAATATAAGCATTTTTTGAAACCTAAACACAGATTTCTAAACCTTAACACTGGATCTAATTTCAAGGTCAAGGTCACAGGGGTCCAAATGTTTCTGTACATGGAAAGGTCTTGTCCATATACACATACACACACATACCAACTATGAAAGCAACCCTCAAGGGACATAAAAGTTATAGGCATTTTTCGAAACCTAAACACAGATTTCAAAACCTAAACGCGGGCCCTAAGTTCAAGGTCAAGGTCATAGGGGTCCAATTTTTCTGTGCATGGAAAGGTCTTGTCCATATACACACACATACCAACTATGAAAGCAATACCTCAAGGGACATAGAATTTATAGGCATTTTTCAAAACCTAAACACAGATTTCGAAACATAAACGCGGGCCCTAAGTTCAAGGTCAAGGTCACAGGGGTCCAAATTTTTCTGTGCATGGAAAGGTCTTGTCCATATACACACACATACCAACTATGAAAGCAATACCTCAAGGGACATAGAAGTTATAGGCATTTTTCGAAACCTAAACACAGATTTCGAAACCTAAACGCTGGCCCTTTGTTCAAGGTCAAGGTCACAGGGGTACACATTTTTCTGTGCATGGAAAGGTCTTGTCCATATACACACACATACCAACTATGAAAGCAATACCTCAAGGGACATAGAAGTTATAGGCATTTTCGAAACCTAAACACAGATTTCGAAACCTAAACACGGGCCCTAAGTTCAAGGTCAAGGTCACAGGGGTCCAAATTTTTCTGTGCATGGAAAGGTCTTGTCCATATACACACACATACCAACTATGAAAGCAATACCTCAAGGGACATAGAAGTTATAGACATTTTTCGAAACCTAAACACAGATTTCGAAACCTAAACGCTGGCCCTTAGTTCAAGGTCAAGGTCACAGGGGTCCAAATTTTTCTGTGCATGGAAAGGTCTTGTCCATATACACACACATACCAACTATGAAAGCAATACCTCAAGGGACATAGAAGTTATAGGCATTTTTCGAAACCTAAACACAGATTTCGAAACCTAAACACGGGCCCTAAGTTCAAGGTCAAGGTCACAGGGGTCCAAATTTTTCTGTGCATGGAAAGGTCTTGTCCATATACACACACATACCAACTATGAAAGCAATACCTCAAGGGACATAGAAGTTATAGGCATTTTTAGAAACCTTAACACAGATTTCGAAACCTAAACGCTGGCCCTAAGTTCAAGGTCAAGGTCACAGGGGTCCAAATTTTTCTGTGCATGGTAAGGTCTTGTCGATATACACACACATACCAACTATGAAAGCAATACCTCAAGGGACATAGATTAGAAGTTATAGGCATTTTTCGAAACCTAAACACAGATTTCAAAACCTAAACGCTGGCCCTGAGTTCAAGGTCAAGGTCACAGGGGTCCAAATTTTTCTGTGCATGGAAAGGTCTTGTCCATATACACACACATACCAACTATGAAAGCAATACCTCAAGGGACATAGAAGTTATAGACATTTTCTTAAAATTGTTTACGCCGTTCACGACGACGCCGACGACAACGATGACGACAACGACGACGACGACTTCACCGGGGGTATTGCAATAGCTCGTCATGTACTTCGTACAGGCGAGCTAAAAAATTGTGAACAGACGACACCGACACTGACACCGACGTACAACGGACGGCAACCGATCACAATAGCTCACCTTGAGCACTTTGTGCTCAGGTGAGCTAAAAAGGCATATTAATGTGGTAATGGGTTAAGAAACATTGGGGAGCCCTACGGGGAAAATTCATAAAAGAAGCATGCGCGACGATAATCCCACTGCTTGAAACAGTGAAATTATCAAGTGATAATCCACTGCTTTTTCCTAGTAATCCACAGAAAAGCATAAATAATGAAAGTCTATTGATTTAAATAGACCGATTTATTACTAGTAAAATTGCTTCGTTCAAGGTTCCGCTTGATTATTTGTTTACCGTAACACCGTTTGAAGTAGTAGAAAATATAAGTACCGGCTAGCTGGTTTTACAAAATAGTGGAAAATACAAAACACCACTCATTCCGCGGGAATTTATCGCGCCACACCACATCTTGCTCATTGCAATTTTACTAATCAACCCACCCATCCGCCCTGGATTGCTATTTTCTAACTTCATCCTAATATTGTCACACATACTTGGCATATTTGACTGTACAGCATACTATTCTGTGCAGTATGATTTTGAGTTTGATTTGTGGTTACTATACTTGTAGTATTTGTTTGCTTGCTTTGTCATTTTATATTCTAGGGACGCATTCACATGGGACGAGAGTTCACTCTTGAAATACAAGTTATGCAACATTTCGACTCTACTTGACACTTCAATAGACAATGTGCCTTTCAGCACTATGTGATGCATGGCAAATGAGCTTAAGCCTTGGTGTTTAAAGCATTGGAACTCTTCCTCAAGTTCCGTAGACTTGTTTGATTCATCTGTAGGCTATGTGTACATAGGATCGCACGAGATCGTCAGTGAATAGCAATTTCAATTTGCCTAGCGTACAAGTCGCGGGGTTATCTTTCTTAGGTCATATACTATTAAATAATCTTGTCACTGTTTGCGCAGAAAATTCCGGGGAAATGCTTTAATATGATTTGTAAAGGTAATTGGATTGTATGTACGAAGGAACTGACTGATGACCGATCCATTTTTAGGGTTTTCACCAACCATAGGCATCCGCTGTGAGTTGGTAGGGCTTACACCAACCATAGGCATCTGCTATGAGTTGGTGGGTATGGCACCAACCATAGGCATCCACTATGGATTGGGTATATTTGTACCAACCATAGGCACCAGCTATGTGATTGTAAGTAAGGAAGGCCATAAGGATGACCTATGGCAGGGAACCGGCCAATAGAGGCTGGTGTGCGTAGGATTGGACCTACGATTGGTTTGCTGTAAGGATTGGACCTTGCAGAATGTGGGGAGTCGCTGTCAGTTCCTTCATGGCATCATAGTTTTTCGTAATCATGAAGCATTTCCCTGGGATTTTTGTCGCATCAGGGGCCATAACTGCCACATTATATTGTAAGATGTTGGGTATTGATGTAACTTTAAATGTATATCAACTTGTATGTCAAGTATGTGCAAAGAGTTTATCAATTATATTCACTAAACTGATTATTTTGTTCTGTTGCAATTTTACCCTTCGTGTAATACATGTAATAAGAATTAAACTGAAAAATCTTACCTGAATGAACTTTCTTGCGAATTCCAAGGAGAACTTGGAGTGTTTCTGTGCTGCTGGGTAAAGTTCCTTGAATGTGCTGCCAAACATACCAACGTTGAAGACACACCCAGCAGGTAGGTGATCTAGTGTCAGTAGAGCAACCTGGGGATATAAAGGATCTGTCATGAGTCAATGTTTAACTCATTCACCCCTGAAACTTTTAATGGAAAGTTCCATTTTCCAATTAAGTTGAGTCCATTTATGACAATTTAAGGGCCTTTTCTGCAATATATTGCAAATTGACAAAAAGTGCAGACCTTGATCAGAGGGCTCCTGTAGGAGCCCTCTGATCTGGGTCTACACTGTTTGTATTGGACAAGTGTACTCTTTATAGGTACAATGTTTATTAAAGACGACTACATTTGTCACTAGGGTTGAATGTGTGAAGATAAGCTGATCTCAACCAAGTCTAGAAATGAAATGTTATTAAGCGAGCCTTAAGCGAGCCTTGGCGAGCTTAATAACATTTCTATTCTAGATGAGGTTGAGATCAGTTCGTCTTAAACATTGACAAGTGACAGATTCTTTTTCTCACATAACTGACGATTCTAAGCTATTTTCTCAAAGCAATAGGCCTTTTTGGAATTCAAGCGAAGTAATAACGCCTTTATAAATAGTGACTTTATAATGTATTATGACATCATCAAATTAATCCCACACCTGTTGGAGACAAGGATATTCACGATCCTTGTTCGCTATTGAAAACAGGGGTAGTTATAAGAGAAAAAATAACATAATTGTAGCCAGGTCAAGGTTTTCATGTTTTTATTTGTTCGTATGCTAGTTTCGTTTTGTTCGGTAAAGTTCGTCTTCGCTCGGTATGGTTCGTGCTTCTCCGTATTCCGCGGTTGACTTCGGTAGTTTACGTCAACCGGGGAATACTGGGAGATCACGTGATAGTTGAGCGAAACTTACAATTCTGTCAGCTCTGGTCGAATAAAGAAGTCTTTGTTTTGGATCCTTCATTTCAAGATATATTGGTTAGTACTGGTTCAAATCGATTGTATTTGATTCGAGATGGGTTGCAATGGGTTTGTATATGCTTGACACGTAATAGTCTATTCTATTTCTGCATTTCATGTTTAGTGTAACATGTTTTCGCGCTTTTCGAAACGGCAGCATATTTGGCATTTATCGTTGTTCTAAACTAATTTGACCAAAGTTCTTAACCTTTTCTTTGCATGTTTTAATCTCTACAGGCATCACAAATCACAGCCCTGTAAGTGAGTGGAGAGTGGAGTGCTTGGGAGTGCATTTGTACTTGGTTCCACAAACTGTTGTTGTTGTGAACCATGTTTTATCTTTGTGTTAACGTATTATTATATATGTATAAGTACTTTTAAAGTAGGCTGCAAGACCACTAGAACTGAAGAGGCGTAATATTATGTCTAATGGACTGTTCCAAGGGCTTAACGTTATAATTCACATATGTTATGTTATGCTACATCTATCTTTATAGAATGCTTATAACCTGTATTTAATGCATTCTATTGCAGGTACAGATAATGTTACACCCATTGGAGGGACTGTATTGATGTGTAATAATGTAAATAAAGGAGATAAACTCGTATACAGGTTTCTGGTCCATATTTGCTAGCCGGTCACATAATAAATATAGTTTATCTTCGATATCTCAAACTCGTTTATCCATGTACTCCATAGCCTGTTTCTAGTACTGAATATAGGTGACCACTCAAAGCAATTTGAAAGCTAAGCAGAATGCGCCTTAGGCGCATTCTGCTTAACTTTCAGCCTACTTTAAGCTAGCATCTGATAGGTTATATAAAATGGAACTATTTTCTTCAGTGGAGGAATAGATTAAATGCGCTAAAATGAGTATCTATTGAGTACTGGGTTAACTACCTTCTTGGCATCGGCCTCTGCTGACCCCTTCATGGAGTTGGACATGTCCAGTAGTAAGACTATCTCAGGCTCTCCATCTGAATCACTTTCAAACTCCGGGTAGAATGTTAGCATACAAGCCTATAACAGAGGGACACAAAGAAAAATCATACAATAACCAATCAAACAATCACAATAACAAATCACAAAATAACAAATCCTACGACAATCAGTCATATAATAATAAATCACAAAATAACAAATCATACAATAACCAATCCTACTTTAACAAATCACAAAATAACAAATCAGACCATAACCAATTGCAAAATAATAAATCATACTACAACCAATCACAAAATAACATTTCATACATTAACCAATCACAAAATAATAAATCATACAACAACCAATCACAAAATAACAAATCATACATTAACCAATCACAAAATAACAAGTCATACATTAACCAATCACAAAATAATAAATCATACAACAACCAAACATTCAATAAATATAGAGGATATTGAGTGAGTGTGTTGTCAGTCGTGAATTTATTGAACGAGTTGGATAAAATAATATGTTGCGAGCCGTGGCGAGCAACATATCATTTTATCCAACGAGTTCAATAAATTCACGACTGACAACACACGAATTTGATATCCTATTTATCACATAAACACCAAAATGACACGAATACTTTCACTTTTGCCCTCGGCTCTTAGTAAAACGATTCGTCATAGGAGTTATTCGGTTTTATTCATCCGTAGATAAAAATACCAATCAAACTAAAATAAAGAAAATCAACATCAATGTGTTGTGTAAAGACTCTTTCGATACCCTATTCAAATTTTAAATTCATATTTAATTTAAAACTGTTCTAACTGACCAAAAATGATCATTTGACAGTTAGAATCAAGTCTGAGTTTGCGGGATTGCCTGGGATAATGTTTTAGGACACTTGGAACTATTTTAAATCCCTAGTGGTGATCTTATTGTGTCTAGATTTTCTAAACTGATTTAAAGTCGGCGTAGTAATACAGTATTTTGGTGATTCGAAAATTAGTATAAAATATATGCCCAGTGGGCCGTACGATTTTTACGGCCCTCTATATTTTGCACGTTTATGTGATAAACAATTATACAATTATACCAAATAACAAATCTTACAAAAATCAACCTGCTTTAAGTGATCACCTGTCTTCACACCTAGAAACAGGTAAAGAGTTAACTGAATGAACTGAACATTCACTATTTAGCACAAGCACAATTGTATTAACACATTACCCTATAACCTGTTTCTAATTTTAAAGACGAAAGACCACTTAAAGCAGTTTGAAAGTAAAGCAGAATGTGCCTTAACTCATTCACCTTTGAAACTTTTAATGGACATATCCAATTTCAAAGTAAGTCTAGTCCATTATTGACTATTTAGATCTGATTTTAACAATATATTTCAAAATAACAAACAGTGTAGACCCTGATCCTTAAGGAGCCCTCTGATCAGGGTCAACACTGTTTGCATTCGACAAGTGTAATTTTTACAGGTACACTGTTTTTAAATGACGAGTATACTCATCGCTAGGGTTGAATGTGAAGACACATTCTGCTATACTTTCAGCCTGCTTTAAGTCCCCATCTGCTAGGATACAAACTATTTCTTACTTTGTATATTCATGACTATATAAAGTGGAAATATTTTTTTAAGCAGAGGAATAAATTAAAGGCATAACAAAGAATATTTATGAAGTGCTGGATTTAGTCTTACTTGAGTATTGTGTTCTGGGTGTCTCTCCACCCACATTCTTGGCACATGTATTTCTGCTAGGTAAACATTCAGCTGGAACCCTGAATCCAGGTCACACTTCTTGGGCAACGACACAACAGCTTTTGTGGCTGTTTTCTATAAATTAATCAGATGCATTAGAGTTTGATAATACAAGCAGCTGTCTTCATCAAAGGCGTTAAAAAGCATATTTATGGAGTAAAGGTTTATTATACAGCAATAGTGGTCTGGTTTTATTATCAAATTTAAATCTATTAAGTAAAATATATTAAATAAAAGCAAATTGCTTAACCAATTACCCCATGGCCTGTTTCTAGTTTTGAAAACTAATTACTGCTTAAAGCAGGTTGAATTTAAGCAGAATGTGTGTTAAGGCGCATTCTGCTTAACTTTCAGCCTGCTTTAAGCAAATATATTCTAGAATATAAAAAATATTTGTTATGGTACATATTCATGATTGTATAAAGTGGAACTATATTCCTCAGTGGATAAATAAAATTGAGGCATAAAAAGGTGTATTTATGGGGTAATGGGTTAAAGCAGATGGCAATGAAGTGATTAAAATCACCATCATAATCATCACCATCATTTTTTTGTCTATTCTATTTCCCACTATTCCAAAACACCAGTTGGATACCTACCTTCCATTTAATACTGTGGGTGGGGGACTGTATCCTCCTGATCTCTGAGGCCATCTCCATGGAAACCTGCAGGCTAACAGCACACTTCCTGTTGCCTCCTACTTTAACTGTACTGGTTGATGCCTGCAGGAAAAATCATAGAAAACAAATTAACTTTTATTTAGGCAAGCGATTTCTGCTATCAAGCAAAAGAACGAGCCCTCCGATAAAGGTCTGCACCCTGTTTTGTTTTTATTTTTAACCCATTGCATGCTGGGTAATATTTGGCGGCCATTTTAAAATGTCGTCTGCAGCGGGTATAACTCAAATATTTGTAAAATATTTTAGCAGTCTCTGATAGAATATTGACTTTGCAGCAAACAGTTTTGATCTCAGATCAGGCCCCACAATGTGGGGCCTGATCTGAGATCAAAACTGTTTGCCTAGAAGTACACCTAAAAGTGTATCCTGCATAAAATGGGTTAATTGAAACATTATTGAAAACAACCAGTCATAAAAGTCAACTTCAGACTGTCTTTTTTTTTTCAAAAGTTGAAAAAGTCCATGTATGAAAATTGCAGCATCAGGGAACGTTAACCATTCATTTTCATCATTAGGGCTAAATAGGTTGACACATTCAACCCTAGCAACAAGTATACTTGTCATTAACCAAACAGTGTACCTGTAAAGAGAACACTAAGTCTATCTTGTCCTATGCAAACAGCGCAGACCTTGATCAGAGGGTTAACCCATTAACCCGTAAATACGCCTTTTAACACCTCTAATATATTCTTCCACTGAAGCAAATAGTTCCAATTTATACATACATGAATATGTTTCATAAGAAATATTATCTACTTTCTAGCTGGTAGTAGCTTAAAGCAGGCTGAAAGTAAAGCAGAATGTGCCTTAAGGCACATTCTGCTTTACTTTCAACCTGCTTTAAGTCAACTATTTTCAAAACTAGAAGCAGACTTTGGGGCAATGGGGAAATGGGAAATCTGGAATTGTCCT
Organism: Gari tellinella; assembly: GCA_922989275.2. Taxonomy (NCBI): domain Eukaryota; kingdom Metazoa; phylum Mollusca; class Bivalvia; order Cardiida; family Psammobiidae; genus Gari; species Gari tellinella. The sequence goes on along the minus strand of OV277868.1, from coordinate 6,348,943 downwards.
TTTAAAGACTCGGGGTTCTATTATATACATATCACATGTCTGACAGGGTGACATTAAAATTGTCAACTTTCGTAAAAATACTGTCAACCGAGGCAAAGCTGAGGTAAGTAATTTTCCAAAAGTTGACAATTTTACTGTCACCTTGTCAGACATGTGATATTTATTTTATTATACCGAAATCCTGGGCTCTAACCAGGAAATCTAGAACTTTCCAAAAGCTGACTGGAATCGTTAATGTAACTAGATCGGCATGCGATTCACAATGAAATTAACTGTTTATAAAATTATTGGAATTTGAAGGAATTATACAAACTCTTTATAAGTAAACGTGCATAGATTAATAATATACCCATCATGCATAACTTTCCCTGTTCTGCTGCGACTGTTTATTTGCATCATTTAGTCGACTAAAATTTTCAAATTGTAGATCCAACTTTTAACGTTATCTAAAATGACGCTTTGGCGCGATAACGTGGATTTGACGTCATTTTCGGTTTGACATCATTTACAACATTTGATTACCAATGGTAGTGGCAGACTGTGTGAGACAGTATTTTTAAGACAGTAAATGTATTCCCGCTGAGTCTGACAGTATTCTTATGTCACGGTGGCCTATGTGAGATTAACATTGTAAATGAAGTTGAGGTATAATAATGGTTAATGTTGAACCCTGTAAGCATCAAATACATACCCTGGGCTCTTGATAAGAGGGAGTAAACTGAACAAATCCGTCATTTTCTCACTCATTTCAGCATCAAATCCTATGGTGTTACTACTCATTAGAATTGTCTCAAAGAGACGATTCTAATGAGTAGTGACACCATAGGGTTAAATGCAGAAATGAAGATTTTAGTTTTTGAAATTCTCCACTTATCCGGAGCTCTGCATACCTGAGTTTTCTGGGCCAAGGCGCCCTCTCTCACCCAAGGAGCGACAGAGGCTGGCACACAGAAGCAGACAGCGTCCCCTTCCACCTGCAACTCTGATATGTATGTAATCTTGATAAGAACGTCGCTGTGGGGAGGTAGATTGCCAACACTTACAGTAAACACCTCCTAGAAAAAATAAACAAGAAGTCCGCAGAATTAGATTAAACTTTGATATCTCAAACTTGCTTTAATTGAACATGTCATTATTTCAAAGTTAAAATGTGGCTTGGCCATATTTTAACTTTGAAATAAGGATATGTTTGACTTAAGTGATGTCGTAATAATAAAATTCAACTATATAAATCAGGGCTCCAGATAAGAGGGAGTAAACAGAACAAATAAAACATTTTCTCATTTATTTTAGCGTCAAATCCTATGGTGTTCCTACTCATTCGAGACGATTCTAATGAGTAGTGACACCATAGGGTTTAAAACAGAAATAAAGATTTTAGTTTTTGAAATACTCCCCGTATCTGAAGCCCTGGAAATACAATTGCATATAGCCATGATGAAGAAACAAGAGGACCAAGATGGCTCTAGAGCACTCACCTGGTTACTACATGTAAAAACTTGACCTAGTGACCTGATTTTTGACATAATCCAAATTCAAACTTGACCTAGATTTCAGTGAGGCAAACATTTTGATGAAGATCTAAAGAGATTTGTAGCTTCTAGAGTGTTAACGATGTTTTTCTAGGATTTGACCTAGTGACCTTGTTTTTGATCCCACATTACCCACATTCGGGCATGACCTAGATATAAATGAGTCAAACATTTTGTGAGATTAAGTTTCATAAAGATCTAATGAGATTGGTAGGTTAGCTTCTAGGGAGTTAACAATATTTTTATATGATTTGACCTAGTGACCTGATTTTTAATCTGACATAACCCACATTCAAACCTGACCTAGATATCAATTAGGCAATTTTTTTTTTAAAGTTTCAGTAAGATCTAATGAGATTTGTACCCTCTAGAATGTTAACAAGATTTTTCTATGATTTGACTTAGTGTTTGACCTGAAATGACCCACATTCAAACTTGACCTAGATTGCTCGAAGACAAAAATTTTCATCAGTTCCGGTATATTTGATTTCTTATGGTGCATATTTATTATTGTAGAAATTGGAATGATTTTCTTCAGTGGAGGTATTCGTTTGAGAGCATAAAACACTGCTTTATGAGAGCTAAAAGACTAGGGGCCCATTTTATAAAACTTCGTAAGACAAAAAGGATCGTAAGTCAAAACTTTAAAATACATTTAATTTATAATTTCTCTATCTAATCCTGTCTTGTGATATCTCTTTGGAATCGTCTTGAAAAGACGATTCCAAAGAGATGTCACAAGACAGGATTAGATGGAGAAATAAAAACAAATTTAGACTTTTATAATCTGACTTACGACAACATTTGTCGTATGAAGTTTTACTAGGATTGTACTAACTGGTGTCTCCTCCTCCATAAGGTAGGCTCCATGCCCACTGGCCACAGCTTCCTTGTACTCCTTCCTGGCCTTCTCCTTCTCCTTACACTTCCCTGTAATGACCATTAAGTTATTGACATATTGTGTATTAAAGGGAGGTAATTAGATAACTCATATTTCTCTTTTTCCTTACACTTCCCTGTAATGACCATCAAGTTATTGACATATTGTGTATTAAAGGGAGGTAATTAGATAACTCATATTTCTCTTTTTCCTTACACTTCCCTGTAATGACCATCAAGTTATTGACATATTGTGTATTAAAGGGAGGTAATTAGATAACTCATATTTCTCTTTTTCCTTACACTTCCCTGTAATGACCACCAAGTTATTGACATATTGTGTATTAAAGGGAGGTAATTAGATAACTCATATTTCTCTTTTTCCTTACACTTCCCTGTAATGACCATCAAGTTATTGACATATTGTGTATTAAAGGGAGGTAATTAGATAACTCATATTTCTCTTTTTCCTTACACTTCCCTGTAATGACCATCAAGTTATTGGCATATTGTGTATTAAATGGAGGTAATTAGATAACTCATATTTCTCTTTTTCCTTACACTTCCCTGTAATGACCATCAAGTTATTGACATATTGTGTATTAAAGGGAGGTAATTAGATAACTCATATTTCTCTTTTTCCTTACACTTCCCTGTAATGACCATTAAGTTATTGGCATATTGTGTATTAAAGGGAGGTAATTAGATAACTCATATTTCTCTTTTTCCTTACACTTCCCTGTAATAACCATTAAGTTATTGGCATATTGTGTATTAAAGGGAGGTAATTAGATAACGCATATTTCTCTTTTTCCTTACACTTCCCTGTAATAACCATTAAGTTATTGGCATATTAATGGGAGGTAATTAGATAACTCATATGTATGCAGTATTTACGACTCTTATACAGTCCACAACCCCAATCAGTTATTAAGTTATTGGCTACCTTTTGGATAACTCAAGCTCAAACTTATCATGTTTAACCCGTTACCCAATAACCTGTTTATAACATTAAAGACCGGTGATCAATTAAAGCAGGTTGAACCCTTTACCCAATAACCTGTAACTGTTTATAACATTAAAGACCGGTGATCAATTAAAGCAGGCTGATAGTAAAGCAGAATGTGCTTTAAAGCACATTCTGCTTTATTTTCAGCCTGCTTTAAACTACCATCTGCTAGGCTATATAACATATTTGTTATGGTAATTGTTCATGAGGATATAATCTGGAACTATTTCTTCAGAGGAGGAATAAATCAAGTATGCTGACAGTCACTTCTATGGGGGAAAGGGTTAACTTTAAAATATTAAACAAGGACAAATGTGTTAGTGAAACACTATTCTCCCTGTAGCGTGTTCAGTTGCCACTGTTTGCGGCTTAGGTTAGCAGTTTGTGCCCCGTGTCCAGCGTGCAGAGTACAGTTGAGAAAACATATTCTTTCCCAATATACGTGTTTACACTAAAACTATTATTTCCATTGCAAACAGTTTGGAGCCAGATCAGACGCCGGGTAGCTCGGAGTCTGATCATGCTCCAAACTGTTTGCATTCAGATTAAAACTGGTAGTCAGAATTGTCAAAAAGTTGTCATTTTCTATATTTCATTGCAATGTGTTTGCGTTTAAACCGAAGAATAACGTTCTCGCCACTGTATTTCAGACCGGTAGCCAACTCACAATCGATGGCCAATGACTGCCATCGATTTCTTTGCTGAACCTTCTCCTTACACTTGCCTGATAAATATAATGGCCACTAAGTTATTGGCCACCCTTTGAATAACTCAAGCTCAAACTTACTACAGCGCTCCGTCTCTACAACAACACCCAACGGGGGACAAATATTTTGTACATTGTTTGGAGGGAGTCGTTATAGTGAGGGAAATGGCTTACATTTGCAAACAGCTTGAATCAAGATCAGACGCCACATTACGTGGCGTCGATCTGGATTCAGGCTGTTTGCCACATGTCATTATGTTGGGTTTTTTTCTGTCAAAATGTCTATCACGTGACTTTGAGAACAAGAGCGTGTCCCAGTTACACGAATGCCCCCGATGATACAGGGGGGGGAATCCAGACTATCAAACGTAAAAGTTAGAGAGCTGAAACTGTAGTGGAGCGCCATTTTGAGGACTTCAAGGGCCATTACTTCAAAGGGCCTAGCATAAATTGGTGCCGCTGGTTATCCAAATTGGTCTCCATTTTATGTCATCAAACATTTTCAGAAAGTTTGGTGATGATCAGATGAAAAGCAATGTGTTTGTGAAACACAAATGCCCCCAGCCAGCATCATGTTCTGTAATGTAATGCTTATTTGCAAAAGTAGGTCAAAAGTCATGGTCGTAGGGTAAATGAAACATTGGCATGGTTGGAGAAGTCTTAACACAAGAAACCTATAAAGTATGGAAGCTCTAGGCCTACTGGTTCAAATGTTATAGGCGTATAAAGATTTATACAAATAAAGGTCAAAGGTCAAGGTCACAAGGGCAAAAACGTAGGTATGGTTGAAAAGGTCTTGACACAAGAAATATATAAACAAAATATGAGAGCCGTAGGCCTACTGGTGCAAATGTTATAGCCATTTAAAGATTTCAACAAAAGTAGGTCAAATGTCAAGGTCACAAGGTCAAAAAGTTTTGTATGGTTAGAAAGGGAAAACACATGTCAAGTATAAAAGGCCAAGGTGCAAAAATGCAAAAGTTATATCCAAGGTTAAGGTTTTTGGTTAAAGTTTGATTAAATAGGTCAAAGATCGAGGTCAAGGTCACATGGTCAAAGATGTTGGTATGGTTGGAAAGGTCTTGACACAAGAAATATACATACAAAATATTAAAGCCCTGGGCCAACTGGTGCAAATGTTACAGCCATTTAAAGATTTTTACAAAAGTAGGTCAAATGTCAAGGTCACAAGGTCAAAAAGTTTTGTATGGTTGGAAAGGTCTTGCCATGAAGAATACACATGCCAAGTATAAAAGGCCCAGGTTCAAAAATGCAAAAGTTATAGCCAATGTTAATGTTTTTGGTTAAAGTTTGATTAAATAGGTCAAAGGTGAAGGTGAAGGTCACATGGTTAAAGATATTGGTATGGTAGGAAAGGGCTTGACACAAAACATATACATACAAAATATTAAAGCCCTATGCTAACTGGTGCAAATGTTATAGCAATTTAAAGATTTTTACAAAAGAAGGTCAAATGTCAAGGTCAAGGTCAAAAAGTTTTGTATGGTTGGAAAGGTCTTGCCATGAGGAAAACACATGCCAAGTATAAAATGCCCAGGTGCAAAAATGCAAAAGTTATAGCCAAGGTTAAGGGTTTTGGTTAAAGTTTGATTAAATAGGTCAAAGGTCAAGGTCAAGGTCGCATGGTCAAAGATGTTGGTATGGTTGGAAAGGTCTTGACACAAGAAATATACATATAAAATATGAAAGCCCTGGGCCTACTGGTGCAAATGTTACAGCCATTTAATTTTTTTTTACAAAAGTAGGTCAAATTTCAAGGACAAGGTCACAAGGTCAAAAAGTTTTATATGGTTGGAAAAGTCTTGCCATTAGGAATACACATGCCAAGTATAAAAGGCCCAGGTTTAAAAATGCAAAAGTTATAGCCAAGGTTAAGGTTTTTGGTTAAAGTTTGATTAAATAGGTCAAAGGTCAAGGTCAAGGTCGCATGGTCAAAGATGTTGGTATGGTTGGAAAGGTCTTGACACAAGAAATATACATACAAAATATGAAAGCCCTGGGCCAACTGGTGCAAATGTTATAGCCATTTAAAGATTTTTACAAAAGTAGGTCAAATTTCAAGGTCAAGGTCACAAGGTCAAAACGTTTTAGATGGTTGGAAAGGTCTTGCCATGAGGAATACACATGCCAAGTATAAAAGGCCCAGGTTTAAAAATGCAAAAGTTATAGCCAAGGTTAAGGTTTTTGGTTAAAGTTTGATTAAATAGGTCAAAGGAGAAGGTCAAGGTCACATGGTCAAATATGTTGGTATGGTTGGAAAGGTCTTGACAAAAGAAATATACACACAAAATATGAAAGCCCTGGGCCTACTGGTGCAAATGTTATAGCCATTTAAAGATTTTTACAAAAGTAGGTCAAATGTCAAGGTCAAGGTCACAAGGTCAAAAAGGTTTGTATGGATGGAAAGGTCTTGATACAGGGAAGACACATGCCAAGTATAAAAGGTCCAGGTACAAACATGCAAGAGTTATAGCCAAGGTTAAGGTTTTTGGCACAGACAGACGGACGGACAGACCAACAGACATGACAAAAACTATATGCCCCCGAATCGTAGATTCTGGGGGCATAAACACAGCAGAAGACAATTTAAGCAGACGATATTGCAGCAGTAAAGAACTTCTGCAAGGGTCATAGTAAGGAGGAAGTCGTTGTAGGGAGGTAGCACTGTATGTTCAACTTTAAATTTTTATACAAAACAAGATACAGTCGAAACTCGATACTCCAAACAAGCTTAAATCGATCTTACCAGTATTTCATAAGTAGAATTTTAATAAGTCAATCTAGCTTAAGTCGAACATACCCGTATTTCAACGTTTAAATGTGGCTAAGACATGTTTTGATCATTACACAGACAATCATTACCTATGACGTGTTTGCCGTTAATGAAAGCCTCAAATCCACACACAGCTGCCGTCTCATCCAGCGGAAAGACATACTTGGCCTCTATAGCAACACTGCTGTCATTTCTGTAAGCTTGTAGAACCACAACCTAGAAAAGACACAGATTTAACCAGAACTGCAAACAGTACAAAGTATGACCCAGGCCTACCATATGTTGCTCATAAAAATCCTAAGATTTCCCAATTTCAAGCCGGATTTTAGGAATCGTACCTTTGAACCCTCTTGCTCTATGACACTAACTTCATTATGCAAACGGTTTGGATCCAGATCAGACGCCGCGTTACGCGGCGTCTGATCTGGATCTAAACTGGTTGACACTCATATCAATTTTTCCTAAATAAAAAACATAAAATTCCAATTTTAAAAAGTAAAAGCAGAAATCCGAAGCTTTCGGAAAAAAATCTGTAGGTCTAAGGAAATTTCCGACACTTGCATCTAAACATTAACCACTGCTAACGCCAACGCTGACTACATAAGAGCCCTTTTATATTTCATGCTTTTTTAAAGTTTACTTGGAAATAATAGTGGATTATCACTTGATAATCTCACTGTTTCAAACAGTGGGATTATCGCCACGTGTGCATGTATTCTGAGTTTTGCCTTAGGGCTCCCCAAGAATCGTAGTTAATCATGTGTTATTTTGTAACAGCCAGATTTGTCGAAAACCACTAAACGGAGGAAAATTAATACTAGATCGGAGGTACCGACATAATACAGTCAAATCAATGAATCAGTGACGTGTTTGTAAAACTGTCATGAAAAAGTGTTCGATATAAAATTGGGGCTCCACACAGGGTAAAATTTGTATATTTTTGCTTTTAAATGACAAACAATTTAGTCCAAAAAGTCATTGAAAGCATGAAATGAATAGAATAACTATTTTTCAGTGAAAGATCGAAATTTAATTCCTTCGTGAACATTGGACTCTTAGATTTTCATTTGAAAATATAACGTCTGATGCTCAGTCAATGAATTGAATTTCGAACCTACACTGAAAAATACAGTTATCCTCTATTTCTTTGAACAGGCAATCTATACAAAGGAGACAATAACCTCACTTGATTTGTCACATTCATCTCTGACGCTTTAAATGGACAATCCCAATTTCCAGTTCAATTTAATTCATTTCTGACTATTAGGGTTGTTTTTACAATATGTGGCAAGATGACAAACAGTGTAGACCCTGTTCAAAGGGCTCCTACAGGAGCCCTCTGATCTGGGTATACACTGTTTGCAAAGGACACATATACTCTTCACAAGTACACTGTTGGTAAAGTACTCACAAACATGGCACAAGGGGCCAATGAGTTAATGCAAGTTATTACTCAATAAATATCATTTTTCCACCAATGACATTGTTTGACTTTCAGTTACCATGGTTACCTACCTGTGCTACCATATCCATCATGCGGGCTAGGACATGCACACTTTTCAGTGGCACAGGCTCTTTACTGCGGCCCTGAAGTCCCGCCTTGATCTTAGCCAAAGGATCTGGACAGTCCTTTACATCTTTGATGTCTGAAAATCCCATACCAAATAATGATGTCTAATAATGCCATAAAACCACATACAATGTCTAATAATGCCATAAAATATCATGGAATATCTAATAATGCAATAGAATATAATAGAATGTCTAACAATGCCATAAATATAATAGAATGTCTAACAATGTCATAAATATAATAGAATGTCTAACAATGTCATAAATATAATAGAATGTCTACCAATGTCATAAATATAATAGAATGTCTTATAATGCCATAAATATAATAGAATGTCTAACAATGTCATAAATATAATAGAATGTCTAACAATGTCATAAATATAATAGAATGTCTTATAATGCCATAAATATAATAGAATGTCTAACAATGTCATAAATATAATAGAATGTCTACCAATGTCATAAATATAATAGAATGTCTACCAATGTCATAAATATAATAGAATGTCTACCAATGTCATAAATATAATAGAATGTCTAACAATGTCATAAAATATTACAGAATGACTTACAATTCCATACAATATTGCAGAATCTAAAGAGCAGTTACACCATAGGGCTTTTAACAGGCATAAAGATTTTAGTAATAAAGTACTCCCCTTATCTGGAACTCCGCCTATCTCAGATACTGCAAAACGCTGGGATAAGGACTTACTGTACATACAGTGGAGAATCTGTTATTCTTTCCCGTTTAAACGCAAACCTACGCAAACGCAAAGCGCTAAAACGTAGAAAAAACAACTTTTGGTCAATTCTGATATTTCATGTTTATCTTGGTGGCAAACAGTTTGGAGCCTGATCAGACGCCGGGTTACCCGGCGTCTGATCTGGCTCCAAACTGTTTGCACTGCAAATAATAGTTTTAGCATAAACGCGTTTATTGGGAAAGAATAACACATTCTCCACTGTAATACAATTGCTTCCTCCCTTCAACAGCCCTCCCAACAAGGCAACAACAAGTCCCTCCTTACAACAATGCTTGCTGCTCTTTCCCCAAACAAGACAATTATGTCCAACCTATTCACGGCTGAAATGTTGTCTGCTTAAAATCGTTGTCTGCTGTTTTTGTCAAAGATACATAATGGACATTTTGACAGAAAAAAACTTCATGACAAGTGACACACAGCTTGAATCCAGATCAGACGCCACGTTACGCGGTGTCTGATCTGGGTATTAAACTGTCTGCAAATGTAAGCCAATTTCCCTCCCTATAACGACTCCCTCCGAACAAAGCACACAATTTTTGTCTCCCATTGGGTGTCGCTGTAGAGGGAGAGCGCTGTACTTACCAATTGCCACACTGGGTGTTTCTGAAGCTTCTCTTGCAGGTTCCAGATTTGTTACATCTGCCAATGGGACCCTAGAACTACCACTGTTTACTGCCTTCACATCGTCATTGGGGAGGGAAACTTCCACTATGTACTTCAGACACTGCTGAGCTGTGTTGTATATGGCATATTCATTGTCCTGAAACATTTTAACAGCATAGGTCAAACCATTTAACCCTTTACTCCGTAGAAGCACCTTTTAGCACAATAACTTATACATCCACTTATGAAAATAGTTCTATTTTATACAGTATTGAATATGTATCATAACATAACAAATATTTTCTATTTCCTAGAAGAAAAAGTAGGTTAACTGATTGTAAGAAAGACAGGTGGCAGTCTAAAGCAAGGTGAAGGTAAAACAGAAAGCTCCTAAAGGAGCTTTCTGTTTCACTGTTTCCTTGCTTTAAGCAGCCACCTGCCTTAAACTCCAAATATTTAATGTAATTTTTAACTTACAACTTGCTTTAAATAGCCACCTGTCTTAAACTCCAAATATTTAATGTAGTTTACTTTCACCTTGCTTTATGCAGCCACTTGTGTTAAACACTAAAGGTTTAACTAAATGGCAATTGCCTTACCCTAAACTGGCTAGGTTTTTCTGGAGTTGATGCAATTCCGTGCACACTGTCATACCCCTCTGGTGGAGATTTGAGGGAGAGCTGGGGACCGGTCACAGTATAGGACTGGCCCAGGGCCACATCACACAGCAGCACAAGTCGGGTACCAGTTTGTGAGAACTGACTAGAGTACTGCAGACTCTTACTGAAAAACAAAGAAATGTGCTCCAGTGAAGAAATAATAAATTCAAACCTGTTTAATATTCTGCAATAGAACACGGGCTGGAGTGATACCAGTGTAATATTTTGCAATAGAACACAGCCTGGAGTAATACCAGTGTAATATTTTGCAATAGAACATAGGCTGGAGTAGAGATGTGTAGTAATTAAATCATGAGGCCATATGCCAAGTGATTTAATTACCAGCATCCCAACGACTACCTGTGTTCTAATAGATGATAATACACTGGTATGATTTTATTTTTTTTACGATTCTAACGTTCAATTTAACTACAATTTGAAAACAAATTATGGAAGCCATATTACACCACATTAAGCTGTTACAGCGTGTGCATGTTTTATAGAGAATTTAAACATAGTTACGTTCCTTCTTTGTTCATATACGGGTGTGCACAAGTTGTGTTAGAATTCCAATATATACAGTCATGAATATGTACCATAACAACTATATTCAGAGCTCAGTTGATATGTCAACTGAGTAAGCTCAATAGCTAAGTAGGCCGAGTCACAGCTAATTTGCTTACTTGACTGAGTCAGAGAAGTATATTCCAGAGCCGAGGAGACCTGCGTCTGTCCTGGTCACACCCTGCTCATCCTGGACCACATTAGGCAACAGCAACCCCCTACAATAGAACACCATAACTTGTCATTTACAAACAGTGTATCTGTGAAGAGTACACTTGTCCTATACTAAAATACAAACAATGTAGACCCTGATCAGAGGGCTCCTGCACAATATTGCTAGCAACAAACCTAAATAGGCAAAAAGTGACTGGCATTAATTGGAAATGGGTATTTTCCATTTAAGGCCTTTGGCTACCGGAAGTCGGTCTTGCGGGCGAGCGGATATGCGTCTTGACGACACAGACTGTTTTCGTACATGTTTATACTAGAAAATTTATATAAAGGAAATGTTGATACGAATTAGTATAATCCTTCATAGCGCAGTTAGTATAGTGGTTGACTAGCAATCAAAAGGTCATAGGTTCGAGACCCATCCGATCCAAATATTTTTTTTAGTGTCCGATTTATTGACTTGTCAATCCATAACGCAGTAATCAAGAGACATGTTATGTTTAGTCTTCGTTGATTAGAACTAGTGATGTTTACGGTCCAAGTATATGTCCACTTACCTGTACGTTTTAGTTTAATGACTTACAAGTCAATTAAATCGGTATACATGTAAACGATTCGATCGAACTATAAAGCCACACATTGAAGCTTATCAATGCGCTAACCTTTTCAAGATCGATATTGCCCATTATAATTATGTTAAAACAATATAATAAACCTTGTATGCAAGTCCATGAATAAATAATAATGCATTTTAATGACAAAGTTTTAATTCTAAGGTAGGTAACTGTATCTAAACAACAAATATCCCACATTTTAATAAGAAAATATGTTATTACAACAAATCCTGACTGTAATATTTTCTAATTTTTTCAGACTGACTAGTTCATCAACCATATATTTGAATAAAATGAAAACAAATATACATTGAATGAGTCAGTTTTTTGTAATTCAATTTTTTAGCATTTTGCAAAATTTAAATAGCTGATAACATCTTTCTGAGCACCTTTATTCAAAATGTTTTTAGCTTTTCTTGTAATGAATGTTGTGGACTACTTATTGGGTGAGAATTATAGTCATTAGCTTTATTCATTTTTAAGAAAAATAAAATCATCAAAATTCTAGGTTTTTGTCAGAAAAAAGACCTTAAAGACAAACCACAAGATAAATTTTGCCTATATTTACACACATTCTTTCTTAGGCTATTATCATTCTTCATGAAAAGTTTCATAACAATCGTATGGAAACTACGCGCATATGCGAAGTACCTTAACCCTTTACTCCACAGCCTGGTTCTAGTATGTGCATTCTGCTTTACTTCCAGCCTGATTTAATCTACAATCTGTTTGTTTGTTCCTATACTGCTACCCACCCCTTTCGAGCAGGGGCACTTTTTAGGTGCACCATTGGGACTGTGCCCGGCCGGTCACTTTATCCTGACACCGACGAACCAGTTGTAATGCTAACCCGAAATCCTGAGCGCCAAGGAGGGAAGCCATTACTACCAATTTTTAAGTCTTTGGTTTGACCCGGCCGGGGATTGATCCCACAACCTCCCGCACTGCAAGCGGACGCTCTACCACTAAGCCACGCAGCCACTAATCTACCAGGATATAGGAAATATGTCTTATGTTGCTTATCCATATAAAATGATACTATTGTCTTCATGGAAGAATACATTATTTAAAATGCATGAAAATGTGTATCTACTAGGACTGCAACGGTTCACCGAATTTCGGTTATTTTCGGTTCGTTTGTCTCGGTTCGAGTTTCGGGTCGGCACCGCAAAGTTTCGGTTCGGTGCGCCGATGTATGGTAAATTACACTAGACCGCTAATTTACCAATCAGCGTGCAGTCTGCGTGTATATTTTTGATGGTCAGACGTTCCAAAATGTAAGGTTAAATCACAGATCTAACCTTTTCTTCTTGCAGTAATTTAAATAGCTCGCTTCTCGTCCGTCTCATTCTTTTCATATCGGCTATTTATAATTCCGGGAAATCCAGCACTTAACGCATGCGCATGATTGATAGCCCGGCTTCAAAGGTACCAAAGTCGAATCAGCATCAGAAAAAGGGTAACCAGTCTATTAATTGCGAATGGCTATGTAAATAATTAAACTGAAATATTAATGACTTTTTCAGTAAAATAATAATATAATTGGAGCTAGGTAGTTCTTTTAGCGCTTATAACTAGAAGGCTGATGAGGCATTTAAGGAAGACCAGCCAGAATGACAAAGCTTAGTTACGAAACTTCAATGAAAAACAGGTCGGGACGAACCACGCCTTAAATTCGCTACAATCTTTCCTAAAATGGTAGAAAGAAATGCACATCTTTCTCGTACATATGATAAAATTATAGATGACAGTGATAGCGTTTTCGAAAAAGTGTTTAGATCTATTGTCTGCGTAGACATGTGCCAGTAAATGAGATTTTTTTTCTGGTTGATTTTATCAATTTCTTATCCTAATGCCTGAACCGAAATAACCGAAAACCGAAGGGGTCTACTCGAACCCGAACCGAACCGTGAAGTACCTGAACCGTTGCAGCCCTAGTATCTACATAGCAAAGGGTTAAAATTATCACCTGTTTTAAAACATACACATTACCAGTTGACAGCGCGATACACAGTGATGTAATTAGCTCGAGACGTTTTTGGCAGAAATAGCCGATCTGACGAGCGCCTTGGCGCGAGTCTGATCGGTTGTTTCCGCCAAAACGTCGAGAGCTAAATGCAACACTCTGTTGCGCACTGCCAAGTGGTGATGTGTTTATTATATGCCTTGAATACAAACCAGAAACAACTAAATAGTTGTTTAAATCATTTTATATCCAAAATTTATTAGTTATTTGAAGCAGAACAAGATTTTTTGTATGTCACAAAGAATAACGCAGCACTCGTACATGTACGTAAATGATGTAACGTCAAATCGAAAGCAAGGTCAGAGTAAAATACAAAGTGGCTGATACAAGGTGGCTGATACAGACTCTTGTATTTTACCCTGCAAATACACGCGGAAACGCTCAATATCACTCGAAGGCATATAATAAACTAAAATATCTACAAAGGAAATGGTTAACCAATTCTTCAGAAACTGTTCCCAAAATGTCAAAATCCTCCATAGTACCTTGACAATATTCCGAGATAGTTGTGTGCTGAAGATGCATGCATCAGAAGCTTCACGCCTCCTGTGTCACTGGAGAAATTCACTTCTTCAGGTGTTCTTCTAATTCTGTAGATGTTGTGCACCAGTCCACCGGCTGGCAAATTATTCTGAACCAGTCCACTTATTTTTGCAATGTCATCATTAGACTGGTCCACATGTGAAATATGACAGCCAAGTGCTCTGTATTTGGCAATAACTGCAGCATTGGCAGACCAGTCTGTAGCTTCACTGACTGTGACAATGTCAGAAAGCAACTGCAACAGAATAATTGTTTTAGTAAACAGTCGATCTTGTGTTAACCCATTACCCCATAGCCTGTTTCTAGTTTTGAATACAGGTGACCACTTAAAGCAGGTTGAAAATAAAGCAGAATGTGCCTTACTTTCAGCCTGCTTTAAGCTACCATCTGCTAGGATTTAGAAAATATTTATTTTGTTACATGTTCATGTCTGTAAAATTTGGAACTATTTTCTTCAGTGGAGGAATAAATCAAATGTGTTAAAAGGCACTTCTATTGGGGAAAGGGTTATGTGTTAAGACAATTATTAAAGTATTTTATACTTTCCTCCACCTATATCCAGATATTTTTCAACAAAATAATGCCGCCTCATTGCATGTACTGTGTATGCAAAACATTACTACGTTTACCCACCGTAATTCTTTGAAAAATAGATTGGTGTTCTTCGGACCACGTGTGTCACCTGCCAGCCAGCATCAGTCAAACATTCCTTTTCTATAAAATAAGTTTCATTTCAAAATTGTCAGTCAAACAGAAGAAATCTGCATGAAAAGAAAATGTAGAAATGGGGAATAACTCCCACAATATTAATGCAAGAGTTATTACCCTTGTGCAATACATTTCCACTTGTCAAGCTTTTTCAATAAATGAAGTTTCATCTTCAAAGCTTCAGTAGGACAGGAGTTATGAAGCGTGACGCAGAAAGCCTGACAGATAGGATAGACAGACAGACGGATTTGTTCAATGTCTCCCCTCTCATCTGATGCCTTTATCACTTTATCAACTCTTTAAGAATTTGTCTCTTTAAGATGATTCTACAGAGTAGTTATTACAATACTGTATAATTTTCTATTATTTTTCCAGATAGGAGCTTAAAGCAGGCTGAAAGTAAAGGAATATTCTGCTTTACTTTCAACCTGCTTTAAGTGGCCACCTGTTTTCAAAACTAGAAACAGGCTATCGGGTATATAGGTCTCCAGATAAGGGGAGTATTACAAAAATTAAAATCTTTGTGTCTGCATTCAATCCTATTATGTGACTTCTCATTAGAATTGGTAAAGAATTTGGTGCTGACATAAAGAAGAAAAAAGTTGGGATCTGTTCCGTTTACTCGCCCAAACCTACATGTAAGAGTCCTGGGTCCATGTTTATAAAGCGTTTGAGCGTCTGAAATTGTTCTCAAGCATTTGATTGGTCAGATTTGAGCTGAGGCTCAAATCTGACCAATCAAATGCTTGAGAACGAACTCAGACTCAACTCAAACACTTTATTATAAGTGCTGGGCCTGGGGTGATAAGTTGAAAACTAACCTGGCAGAAGTCTTGTTTTGCTACCACATCATGTAAGGTCCAGATGTGCTTGGTATGTTCTGGCTGGTGTGGCAGGGCCTCGTAGAACTGTTTAGACAGAGACTTGACCGCAGCATCATCATCACTAGAGCCAGACAATAGGCTCCTCCCCAGCTGACATAATACCACTCTCGCCTCATCAATCTGACAACAACAATCAGAATATAACTATCAGCAGAACATAACAATCAGAATATAATTATCAGCAGAACATAACAATCAGAATATAACTATCAACAGAGCATAACAATCAGAATATAACTAGAGCCAGGGCTCCAGATAAGAGGGAGTTATTTGAACAAATCAAGCATTATTTTCCCAATAATTTCAGCACCAAATACTATGGTGTGACTACATTGTACTCATAAGAATCTTCTCAAAGAGATGATGATTCTGATGAGTAGTGACACCATAGGGTTTAATTCAGAAATAAAGATTTTAGTTTTTGAACTGCCCCCCTTATCTGGAGTCCTAAAGAGCTGTCAGAGAACAGCAAAGCTCGCCTAATGCAAATTAACCCTTTCCCACATAGCATATCTCTAGTATTGAATATAGATGTCCACTTAAAGCAGGTTGAAAGTAAAGCAGAATGCGCTTTAAGCGCATTCTGCTTTACTTTCAGCCTGCTTTAAGCTATCATCTGCTAGAATATAGAAAATATTTTGTATTATACATATTTATGAATGTATAAGTTGGAACTATTTTCTTCAGGGCAAGAATAAACTGAATGCGCTAAAAGGCGCTTCTATAAGGGAAAGGGTTAACAAAATTCACAATACAGTGCTCCATCTCTACAATGACATCTAATGGGAGACAAAAATTGTGTGCATTGTCCAGGGCTCCAGATAAGAGGTAGTTTTTTCAACAAATCCCACATTTTCTCACTATTTTTGGCACCAAATCCTATGGTGTTACTACTCATTAGAATCGTCTCGAAGAGACGATTCTAATGAGTAGTGACACCATAGGGTTTAATTCAGAAATAAAGATTTTAGTTTTTGAAAAACTACCCTTATCTGGTGCTCTGATTGTCCGGAAGCAGTCGTTATACGGTAGGAAATTGACTTATATTTGCAAACAGCTTGCATCTAGATCAGACGCCGCATAATGTGGCGTCTGATCTGGATTCAAGCTGTTTGTCACTCGTTATAAAGTTTTTTCTGTAAAAATGTCCATTATGTAACTTTGAGAAAAACAACAGAGACTTGACCGCAGTATCATCATCAATAGAGCCAGACAATAGGCTCCTACCCAGCTGACATAATACCACTCTCGCCTCATCAATCTGACAACAACAATCAGAATACAGCGCTCCCTCCTTATAACTGCCCTCCCAACAACAATTACCTCCTTACAACGCCCATTGTCGCTGTTCCCCAAACAAGACATTTTTGTCCAACCTTTTCAGGGCTGCAATACCTTCTGCTTTAATTTTACAACTGATGTTATTTCTAAAAGTTTCATATAAGTGGGCATTTTGATAAAATAAATATAATGACGAGTGACAAACAGCTTGAATCCAGAACAAACGCAGTGTTACAAGGCGTCTGATCTGGATTCCAGCTGTTTGCAAATGTAAGCCCAATCTTATAATTCCCTCCCTATAAAGACTCCCTCCGAACAACACACACAGTTTGTGTCTCCCATTTGGTGTGGTTGTAGAGAGGGAACACTTTATAACTATCAGCAGAACTCCAGATCAGATAAGGGAAATATATCAACAAGAGGGCCATGATGGCCCTTTATCACTCACCTGAGGAACTATAGTTCAGAATTCAAAATACAGTGCTCCCTCTCAAAAGGGACACCCAATGGGAGACAAAAATTGTGTGTGTTGTTCGGAGGAAGTCGTTATAGGGAGGGACATTGACTTACATTTGCAAACAGCTTCAATACAGATCAGACGTCGTGTAACGCGGCTTCTGATCTGGATTCAAGCTGTTTGTCACTCGTTCTTAAGTTTTTTCTGTCAAAATGTCCACTAATATGTAACTTTGAGATAATACAGCAGACAACAATTTTAAGCAGACAATATTGCAGCAGTTAAAGTTTTAGACATAACTGTTATGTTTGGGGAACAGTGACAAACATTGTTGTAAGGAGGGAATCGTTGTTGGGAGGGTCGTTGTAGGGGTAGAGCACTGTATAACAATTAGCAGAACTCAAGATCAGATAAGGGGGCGTATTTCAAAAATTCCAATCTTTATATCTGCATTAAACTCTATAGTGTCACTACTCATTAGAGTCACCTTAACCCATTACTCCATAAATACTCCTTTAATTTATTTCTCCACTGAGAAAAAAAAAATCCAATTTATACAGTCATGACTATGTATCACTAGAAATATTTTTTTTATTCTATCAGATGGTAGCTTAAAGCAGAATGAAAGTAAAGCTGAATACGCCTTAAGGTGCATTCTGCTTTACTTTCAACCTGCTTTAACTGCTCACCTAGAAACAGGCTATGGGGTAATGGGTTAATGAGACGATACCATAGGATTTGGTGCTAAAATGAATGAGAAAATGTTGGATTTGTTCAGTTTACTCGCTCTTATCTGGAGCCGACAACAAAATCACTCATAATACAATCTAACAATAAGTATATTATTCAACATCAATCTGATATACACAAAAGGTATCTCTCCCCTGAGGATGTTAAACCTGATAGACAGACCAAAAACAATATGTCTCACTTACTGGGGCCTGGGCATAAAAACCACCATTAACTAGCCATGTTGCAAAAGTGGATACAGTTAAACCTCTCTATTACAACCACTGAAAATGAGGCTGATTGATTGCATGAAATATTATTATTATTATAGCAGACTTATATACTTACAGCGCTCTTTTCACACAGAAGTTGTGAGTTCAAAAGCGCTAAACACGAAATATAGATAGCAGCTTAAAGCAAAGTGAAAGTAAAACAGAAAGCTCCTATAGGAGCCACCTTCCTTAACTCTTTGAACCCTAGTCATGCATATATGCGTCATTTGCAAACAGTGTACCTGTGAGGAGTACCCTTGTCCTATGCAAACAATATAGACCCTGATCAGAGGGCTCCTTAAGGAGCCCTCTGATTAGGGTCTATACTGTTTGTCATTTGAAATATATTGTAAAAATCAACCCTAAAAAGTCAATCAAAGTGCTGAAAGCACTGAGAGATCCGCGATTAGTGAAATGATCTAGTTTAATTGAACGTATTGAAGATTTTACACCTATTAAGTGCACTTAAAGCAATCAGTAAGTATAAACAAGTACACTATCTTTGCCGGCCTTGTTGTAATTAGTTGCCCATTTGATACTTAACAAGTATTGGAAGTTTCAAATAAACAGTAACCTGTCTTGTTGTAACTAGTTATCATTTGAAATGTAACAAGAATGCAAGGTTTGAAGTTATTACCTTTCATAGTTTTAAGATATTTAAATTTTACAAAATTTATGTAAATATAACAAGGGCGATAACTCAGGAATGACAAGTCTCAGTGTGGCCTGTTTTGTTTGGAATGAGATTGCCGTTTGATACTGAACAAGATCATATGTTATATTGATTTTGATCGATTGATTAGTGTTTTATGGCCCATCGACACCAATGGTCATTTAGAGCCGAAAAATATTGATGGTAGAAAAAAAATCAGAACTGAAAATCAATTTTCAACTTCATTTTATTTTATAGTCAAATGGCATATTGAGGACTTATTTCTAAATTAAGAAATGATCACATGATCAAAGAGTTATGGCCAGCTATGATGAGTTATCTCCCTTCCTATTCACTTGAAATAATATAGGATGGGTTATCTCCCATTTCACCCGATTTTACCTCTAAATGACCTTGACCTTTGCCAAACATGACCCAAGTTGTACTGACCTCAAGAGCTTCTTGAGGTCAGTACACACGCCAGATATAAAGTCTCTATTCACTGTTGTTCAAAAGTTACGACCAAGGTAAAAGTTGTGTACAGACAAACAGACAGATCAAAAACGATTTGCCCCCGACTAAGTCGTGCGGGGCATAAAAATGAAATCGAAATAGATTGATGCTGTGTGGGAAAAACTTGCATTATGTTGCAGTATAAGTAATTTAATTTATTGTAATGAGATGTCAGTGGTGCACATGAGGTAGTTCAAAGCAAGATAAAATTTAAGCAAAAAAGCTCTGGCAGGAGCTCCCTGCAAAAAGTTACTTTCATCTTACTTTAAGCAGTCAGTGTTTTGACATAATGTAGTTCACTCACTGTTGGATATAGGAGATTTGCACTTTTGGCTATGGAGGAAAGGGGTAAAGCAATGCGAAAGTAATCAGAAAGCACCTAAGGAGCTTTCTGCTTTACTTTTATCTAAATAATCTTGCATAATGCAGCCACTTGACAAGTTGTCCTGTAAACCAACAATTGGACCTCATGTAGTGGTTGTAATAGATGTGCTTTACTGTAAATGAAACTATTGTTGGCATCGAGATTCAAAATAAGCATCAGAGAGTGAAATGTCGCATACAAAAAGAACGAGAGCACCGCAAACGGTACATTATACTCCCACTGGCAAAGAAATATATAGTTTTATCAAATTTCATTTTAATTTGTAGACACTTAGAGCTCTGAGAGCATAAACAATACTGAAATAGAGCATTTTCTAGCATATCTGAATACACCAAGGGCAGATAACTCTTGGCACAATGATCCGATTTCAATAATAATTAACCCGTTCATGAACTTATACTTCTATAATTATACTATGGGCAAACATAATCAAATTCCATTCAAAACTGTAGTTGCTAAATGTGTTAACATTGTCAAATAAGCCTTTTATAACATATTTGAGTACATCATGGACAGACAACTATGTAATAAAATATCAAATAAATCTCAAACTTTACTCAGCTTCAGATCTTGATGCATAAAATCTCTCTTCATTAATATCCTTGAAATAGTTTTCCAAGAAAACTCTGGACAAGCTCTTTATAGCATATTTGAGTACATCAAGGGCAAATTACTCTGTGAAGAAAAGTTGAATGAACCTCAAACTTGACTCAGCTTTTGATATTGATGCACATAACACATGTGTGAAGTTTCATTAATATCCCTCCAATAGTTTCCCCAGAAACCTCCGGACAAGCTTTTTATAGCATATTTGAGTACATCAAGGGCAGATAATTCTGTAACAAAAATTAAAATGAACCTAAAATTCGACTCAGCTTTAGATCTTGATGCATATATTTATGTGAAGTTTCATTAATATCCCTCCAAAAGTTTTCCCAGAAATCTCCGGACAAACAAAATGTTGACGGACGAACAAACGAACAGACAGGGCCGCGCCAATATACAACCACCTTTAGAGGTGGGCGTATAAAACATGATCTTGTTAAAATTAAGGTTATCTCGGGCTTTCAATTCTGATTTTATTTACTCGCACTTATACTGTATCAAGATATTATGAATTATCTATAAACACAACAGGAAAAATATGTAATTTATATTTAATTTGCTTTTTTTCCTATTTCATCAGTTCTGATAATACACAGCAGTTAAAAATACCAACAACAGTGAACACTATAAAGTTGTAAACCTTACGTTTCAATTTAACAGCTTTTTGAGAAACTATATTGAAATCATTAGTTAAAAATCACAGCATAATTTTCTTTCAAATAAATAACATGGATTCAGGGCTCCGCATAAGGGAAGTACTTCAAGAACTTAAATCTTTATGTCTGCATTAAACCATATGGTGCGACTGTTCATTAGAATTGGTTCAAAGAGACAATTCTAATGATAAGTTTTAACCACACCATAGGATTTGGTGCTGACATGGAATTTCCATCCAATTGAACATATCCATCGCTCTAATCAGTTCATATATTTATTACTCAAATTCAGCACATAATTATGTTGTTCGCCCTTGAAAAAAGTCAGTTTTAATTTGCATCATAGTCTCTGACTCTGTTTATGAAAGTCCATCTTGGATAGGAAACTGCTGGATGTCATGTTTACTGCTCGTCCTACATTGTTTACCACTTCAGGCAGGGAAACATTCCAAAAATTGCACTGGTTATGAAACACCACACAGGCTATGATGATTCTGCAATAGATAGTACAAACATAATTGATTGTTATCATATGCATAAGGCTTTCAACAGGCCTGAAACATCGCAGGACTTTTGTGTTGTTTTTTTTCATTTATAATTTTTGTACCACTTAACATATTGACCAAATAGCAGATTTTATTCCACAAAATGACACTAGTGGTCTCTCACAAGTTCCTGCTTTAGCAAAGTTACTTGTGCAAAAGCAGGAGATTATGTTGAAGATTCTTCAACTATTCTTTATAAAGCGTAAGCTGAATTTTGGAGGCAATGTTAAGTTTTATTTGGCGTTATGGAAACATGTGATCAATAAGGCATGGTTGTGGCTTATTTGTACTTTCCCATGAATTTTTCAGCATGTCTGGTATATGTATTCAATCAATGGAGTTAAAGTTCTAAAATAGAATGATTATAAATTAATGTTGACGTAGTTCTACTCATACAGGGTTTCAGATAACTGAAAAGTAAAATTCTTTATGTCTACATTAAACCCAGTGGTGTGACTACTTATTAGAATCCTGTTTTCAAGACAATTCTAATGAATGGTAACACCATAGGCGTTAGTGCTGGCGTGAAGAAAAGCTGCATTTGGTCTCATTACTCCAACTTATGTGGAGCCCTGACTCGTAATTATATATCGGATTTCATGGACTGAAATGAAAATAATTATACTGTTAGTGTCAGGACTGTACACATTACTGTCTTATTATTTTTCAATCTAAAGACCCAAACACATAGTCATTGCCTTTAACTTGTCTTTTAAATGTTTTCTTTCAATTATTTACTATATACTGTACTTTGTAGGCTCTCTAAATTATAACATAACATACGAAACTATTTTGCATTTTAAGGAGACTCAGCTTTTAAAGGCCAAATACGCAAAATGTAACATTGGCCATAAGTCCTTAACTTTGTGACTACATGTGATAGAGACTTCATTTTGGCATGTGCACTTAAGAATCTCTTGAGAACAGTACAACTTTGGTTAAACAGACAAATGTCAAGGCCATGTAGATGTCAACTAAAGGTCAAATAGGATGAACTTAACACAGGCCACGACTTTGCAACTACATTTGATAGATACTTCATATTTTGCATGTGGGTCTACACTGTTTGCCAAGGTAGTTTGTATCTGGTTCAAGTACTTGAAGGTACAGCCCTTAACATGTATTATCTATTACACATAGTCTACACAAAATAGCTACATGCTCAGTATTGTATGATAAATTAAAAATCTATTTTACCTAACAGAATAAGAATCTGAGTGTCAAACAGAGTAGATCGAGATCAGGCCCCGCATAAGTGGTGCATTATCTGTATCAAAACTGTTCCAGATGAGTAGCATGTTTTTTCACCATGTTGCAATTTCAACAAGAGGGCCTGAAGGCCCTGATATCGCTCACCATTTGTAATGAAGCCTGATAGCTTTACCTTTGAATTTCACCCGTTTTATTCTAAATCCAGTCAAATTTGTCGACCTACTCTAGTATAAGAGAGTACATCAAAGGCAGATAACTAGAGCCTAAACAATACTGAAATAAAGCCTTTTTCTAGCATTTCAAAGTACATCAAGGTCAGGTAACTATTGCCACAATGATTAGATTTCAACAATAGTTGCACTTCTTCGAGAACGTATAGCTATATACTTTGTGTACAAGTATAATCAAAATCCATTGAAAACTGTAGTTGTAATAGTGTAAACGCTGTAAAATATGGCATTTTCAGCAATTCAAAGGTAGATAACTCTTGATCTATTTGTCCAATTTCAACCATAATCACCCTTTTTTGCACTCTTATGGTCATATACAATCTGAGCAAGTTTGAGAGAGCTTGGATAAATATTGTGGCCTCTAGAGCGTAAACACTGTTAAGTATATCATTTTCAGCAATTCAAAGGTAGATTACTCTCAACCTATTGATCCGATTACAACCATAATTGAACTCATTTGAAGTCTTATGGTAATATACAATCTGAGTAAGTTTGAGAAAGATTGGAAAAAATTTGTGGCCTCTAGAGTGTAAACACCCTTAAGGTGGTTCGCGGGTCAGCTTATTCTGTGTCAGAATTCTTTGAAACCTTGATTAAATTGAAATATACCATATGGAGAGTGAAAAATCGTTCATATAAAAAAAGTTACAGTGCCGTTTTTTTCTGAGAGGACCTTTTGTCGAGAAAAGCTCCTTTTTTAATAAACAGGAATAATTTCTTTATAAAATGATATAACTCAATAATTTCTGTACATTCAAGTAAACTGTACATAGACTATAAGATAGTGGGCAAACAAAAGTATTTCATAACATATTTTCTGGAAATATCAATATTTTAAAAAAGTCAAATTCTGAAAATCTCAAATTACAAAAAATCTAGCTGTTTAACATACACTAATTTTACTCTTATTAGATAGATATAACTTAATTCTACTAGTCACACAAATTTTATGAAAATCTACAGTGGAATTTGCATCTTATACATGCTTTCCTGAAATTCTGACAAAATGTTAACACAAAACGAGTAACCTCCCTTGAGTTCAACTTTAAAATGCCGTCAGCTCTAAATAATACCTTAAGTCAAACCTTTAATAAGGGACCATTGAATACGGTAGCCTGTAGATCTTTAAAGGCAAGTGGCTGTTTAATGCATAACAAAAGTAATGCATAAAAGCTCCTTTAGGATCTATCTTTTAGCATTACCTTTGTCCTTTGTTAAGCTGCCATCTGTCATATAGGCTATAATCCTCACACATTTAGCTGTCACATGACTATACTTGCATCTGATATTATTCATTATTACGTGGCTTAACATAGCCTGTCCTTTGATCACTGCGTTATGGATTGACTAGTCACTAAAATCGGACAATTTGTTAAAAAAAAAGTTTTGAAGCGAGTGGGAATCGAACCTAGAACATTTGGATTGCAAGTCAATCACCGTATCAACTGCGCTAACAGAGAAGACACTGAAGCAGTTCAAACTTTTCTTTATCTACATTTTCTACTATGAGCACGTGCCGCAAAGATCAGGTGAAAGTCATCAGCATTTCCGGAACTCGAAATGCGGCCCGCCCGCTGTCGAACCACCTTAAATATGGCATTTTCAGCAATTCAAAGGTAGATAACTCTCCACCTATTAGTCTGATTTCAACCATAATCAAACTCATCTGAACTCTTATGGTAATAAACAATCTGAGCAAGTTTGAGATAGGTTGGATAAAAATTGTGAACTCTAGAATGTATACACTGTTAAATATGGGATTTTCAGCAGTTCAAAGGTAGATAACTCTTTATATTTTGGTCAGATTTCAACCAAAATCGAACTCATCCGAACCCTTATGGTCATATATAATCTGGGCAAGTTTTAGAAAGATTGGATAAATATTGTGGCCTCTAGAGTGTAAACACTGTAAAATATGGCATTTTCAGCAATTCAAAGGTAGATAACTCATGACCTATTTGTCCGATTTTAACCATAATCGAACTCATTTGAACTCTTATGGCAATATACCATCTGAGAAAGTTTGAGAAAGATAGGTTTAATATTGTGGTCTCTAGAGTGTAAACACTGAAATTGTTGACGCCGCACGACGGACATTCAAGGATTGCAAAAGCTCACCCTGAGCTAGCTCAGGTGAGCTAAAAATCACAGATATCAGGCCATTTGGCATGCTTACTTTGGTTGCGTCAGTAACTGATGTTGCGCGTCATTTTGGACGCATAAGATAGACAATTCATATCCTAACTACTCGTTACAGACTGAGAGCTACGGGTTATGTCTGGGATCGTCGGACTCGGAGATCGTTGACGTCACATAGAGACGACCACACTCTTACGTCCTATCTGTACCAGTAGACTGTATACAGGGCAGATCTTAACTTATGACTAAACTGTCTTTATGCAAAAAAAGTCGATCACTTAAAATGAAACAGTAAAAAGAATAAAACACATCTTGCGTACACGTCAGTGGCGTAGCTTCCTATAGGCCGTGTAGGCCGCGGCCTACACATACTTATAAAAAAGTCAAACAATAAAACAAAGTCTAAAAATATAAAAAATGCCATAAAACTGATCATGTGGGGTTAGGCTATATAAATTGATAGAATGGGTTTTCGAAAATCACGGAAATTTTTCAGACCATAACAGATTAGAAAATTCCACTTGATACACATGCATATTTTAATGCTACTGTAATATAGATCTATGTCCGAACTGGCGTAACGAGGCATTTATACCGCATCGAATGGTGAACGCCCGCAATTTAACGTATATTTCGAACGAAAATACAACAAGTATCGAACAGAGCATGCAACTCTCATGCCGACGTTTGCGGCACTCAATTTCCGGTCTTCGCGCATGCGTGGAGACCCGTGCTTGCAGTTCTCATAGAGCTTGCAGATCTCATAGGACACCGGTCTAAATACGACGTACATTGACACCATCTGTCGAAAATGACACATCCATGTACATATCTTCAATTTAGTTTTAGTTATTTTTGCATGTGCTAATTTCTACCTTAAAGCTGTTATATGGATGTTTATAGTAATTGAACTGTACATGTATGTGTCTGTCTGTGATTCCACCCGTCCATGTGCAGCATATTTACTATACCACATCAGCTAGGTTCGGCAAATTTGGTTCGTGTGTACATCTGGGGATTGCAGTGTGTCCGGTAACATTTTAGTTTATTTTAATATTCACCTTGACATTTGACCTTGTACAGTTAATATTTCCTACTAGTATACACTATACACAGTACTAGCTACATTTAGGTATACCCTAATTGTTTTGTGATTATATCATGGGCGTTACGTCCCATGGACATTTTTAGCTCATTGTAACCTTTACCTTGACCGTTGACCTTAAACCTTGTCTGTAGTATACATTATATCAGCGCTAGAGATATCTGATTCGGTGGATATGTACATCCTAAGATAGCGGCATAGGACATGCCCCTTTTTAGCAACATTGACCTAAATCTTGACATTGACCATTGATCTCTCTTAAACAAAAGAAATCCTGTTTGGAGCAAATTTCCTATACATGTACCACATGAGCTATGAATACCAATCTAGTGTGTGATTATATGTTATATTCAGGTCACTGCAATGTTTGACCTTGACCATTCACGTCATTTGTCTCATACCATTACCAGTTTACTGTTTCAAAGATCTTGACCATTTACCTCAACTACAGAATAAGCTATATCAGCTATGAAGTTGGTATCTCACCAACTTCAGTCTGTTAGTATATCTCAGGATGGCAGAGTGTGACATGCCATTCTAAAGTACCCTGCAACTTTGATCTTAATATTGACGGTTTAATTAGCTTGTCCAAAGCCGTTTTAAATACCACATGAGTTAGTGAAATATGTGTGAATGGCGGACTGTCGTGTAACACTTGTACGTCACAATTATCTTTATCTTGACCGGTGACCTAAGTCAAAGAACAACCTGTCAGGGTCATATTTCCTATCCCACTTCAGGATACCAAAGTGAACAGTGGCTATACGAAGTGATCAAAAATGACAATTCGTTTTAAAATGACAACTCCAGTGTAATTTACTGGTGCAGCAAAGTTCGGTACACGGTTTAGGTTACGTTATTTAGGGAAAGACTAGCAGATGGATGTTGGGTTTAAAGACATTAAAATATAAGACAAAAATTAAATTTAAACAACGGCAATTTAGTAAGATCAATCTGCTGTCAATAAAATTGTTTAATAACAATCGTTTCGGGGATAGAACTGTTTTAAGTATGTTTGGAGCTTTAGGGCAATTTTTGTACTGACTCACTGTTAACTCACTGTTGATCCTGATCAGACGTCATGTCACGCGGCCTCTGTCATGCGGCGTTTGATCAAGATCCATACTGTTTGACACCTATATAAATATTCATTAAGTCACCCTACCTAATTTAGGAAGTAAAAGCAGACGTCAATGTTTGAGAATTAATGGCGTCATGGCAGTAAAGAGGGTAACATAATTTAACTTTGCAGCTGCTTTTATACAGTATCTCGAGAAAACAATAGACTATACTTACATTTAGAGAAGAAACCGGTATATATAAAGCTTTAGCTACCGATCATTTCTAGACTTAACCATAATTTAAATTTGCAGTTTCTTTTATACAGTATCTCGAGAATACCATATACTATACTTAAATTTAGAGAAGAAACCGGTATATATAAAACTTTAGCTACTGATCATTTCTAGACTTAACCAAACGTCCGTAATTCGGCGGTTAGACATAATAAATTGGAGACAACATCCGTAAGTGACTTATGCTACAGAGGTAATGCTGCGATTATAGTGTATAACCCCTCTATTACGACCACTAAATGAGAGGCGAATTGATTGTATAAAAGACAGGCAATAGTTTAAAACAAGGTGAAGGTAAAACAGCAAGCCCCTAGAGGTTTCTGTTTTACTTCACCTTGATTTAAGCAGTCACCTGTCGTAAACACATAACAATCAACACAATTCAGTGGCCGTAATAGAGAGGTTGTACTGTAATGAAATCTGTACTATGCGACCACTAAAACATTGGTGTTAATGTACAGTGGAGAAGATAAATAATTATAATTCCCATCTGAACGCAATCGAAACGCAAACACAATTCAATCAAATGTAAAAACTCACATACATGTACTTTGAATTTTCTAGTGATCAGTGGCAATCAGGGTGAAGCCTGATCAGACACCTGGTTTCCCAGTGTCTGATCGGGCT
The DNA here is from genome assembly GCA_922989275.2 of Gari tellinella. NCBI lineage: Eukaryota > Metazoa > Mollusca > Bivalvia > Cardiida > Psammobiidae > Gari > Gari tellinella. Next base: position 6,320,145 of record OV277868.1, on the reverse strand, counting down.
CTGAATAATTTTACAATAGGCATAACTGTTTTAGCATATGCACTTTTATTGGGAAAGAATAACGTCCTTATAGCCTATACGACATGTAACAGCCTAATGCAGGATAAGAAAGTTCCTTTTAGAGCTAGTTTGCCATATCATGCATTATTTGTCTATATTAATCGGTTACCTACCTGGAAAAAAAAACTTAGTTTTTTCGCGGAACAGTTTGTTGACACAAGTAATTTTTAATGTGTTTTCTTCCTTGTCGGACAATTTCGGTGTTTGGTTTCAGAGACTTGCATTATTTAGATGTTTCTTTCAAACTGTAGAAGGATATCGTTTCCCTGAAAGAGACTCGCAACCGGATGTAGCATTAAAAATAGTAATTTGTAAATATATGTCAAATGCTTATATAAATGGGTAAGATTTAGTTAAGGATAATAAATTCTGTTAACAAATGCATTTAAAAAAAAACAGAAAAGAAAAGAAGAAGCTCTGGTGGGATTCGAACCCATGACCCTCCATGCGGAGACAAACATGAAAAATGAGGAATCGCCTTTACCGCCTCGGCTATCAGTTCTCTCTCTATATATGGGAAGCGAATTAACGTACTTAACTGGTAGCGATTAATAGTACTTTATTCGGCTCGGGTTTATGTCTGAGCCCGTGTAGAGAAGCAACAACAACAACTATACCGTCAGCTGATGCTATAGAAAAATGATGGAAAATATCTAAAAAAAACTAAGATTCGGTGACGATTCTTGAGACATTTATTGGACTGATCATATTTTTTTAATGTCAGAAGCCAAATAATGCCACAAATTTGCTTTTATTTGAATATTTTATTTTATTTTGACAATTACACCATCCGGTTGCGAGTCCCTTTAAAGAGATAGTATCGCTGAATTACCATATATCATATAAAAGAGAGACTAGGAGTTATCGCTCTATAGTTAAGATTGAGAACCCCTAAAGAAATCGGGTCAATGTCGGTCAGTATCGGAAACTCTACGCAAAGCGATCGGTCATTCTCGTCAACTGTCGACCCGTTCCGATCTATGCTACGGTTATACTTTTCCCTACTAATATATCTCCCGGGTTCAGTATAAGGGAAAGGCTATACTGTTTCCTATACATACTTATAGTTTCTACAGCGACATGAAAGAGCGCTTGAAATTTTTTCTCTGAATTTGGTTATTCGTTTTGGACACGCTATTTCCATGAAACCTATCAATGATGCTGATGTCAAACTTGACACAATTAGCGTTACGTTGGGACACTCTTGTGTTTCATAACTCTTGTACATAATTTGACAGAATTTTGCCCATGTTCAACTCGAAATTTTGTTCCTTAGTTTGGACATCCTTGTCTGGACATGCCACTTTCTTGTTAAAAACAACAACATCTTCTCGATTGTATTCAGGTTAGGGCCTAGCACACATTGCAAGTCACTCTCACAGTATCAGTCACTTTAAAGTCCCATTGTGTTTTCAGACCTTTTTTTAATGTGCGAAATACAATAACGGTTAATAATAATGCTTGAACATTCTAATGGGCCAACCTGATCTATGAAATGTTGAAGACAGACCTAAATCACCAAAAAAAGCGATTTAAAACTATAACAAAGTAGATCGTCTGACATAAATATTACCACACGGATTAGTGGCACGTGGAACAGCTGGGTTCAATATCACCGGGTGCGAACGATTGCTATAAAATGAGTCACATTTCGTCACAACGGTGTTTCAGCCCTTTTTGCTCTCTAACACAAAGAGTTTTTATCGGATATTCACCAAACTTGCATTAAATGTTCTTTTATATAAAATCTAGGTACAGTTAAATTTCTACTTAAATTGAATAAGGCGTGTAAGACGTTTTGCCCTTTATGTATTAAAAGTTGACTGTTTCAGCATTTTTTGCTCTCTAAAACAAGCATTTGTTAGTTGATCTTCACCAAACTTACTGAAATTGTTTATTATTATAAAATCTTGGTCCAGTTTGATTACTACTAAAATCGCATGTGGCATGTTTGCGTTTTTGCCATTTTTGTATTAAAAATGAGTGATTCAGCAATTATTGCTCTCTTTCACAAATACATTTATTGGATCTTCACAAAACTTGCTGAAAATGTTCATTAGTATAAAATCTAGGTTTAGTTTGATAACTACTAAAATCGTGTGAGGCATATCTAAGGTTTTTTTGCCCTTTATTTATTAAAATGACTGTTTTCAGCCAGTTTTTATCTCTAACACAAATTCTTTTTGTTGAGTTTTCACCAAACTTGCTGAAAATTTTCATTGATATTAAATCATAGTTAAATTTGAATACTAGTAAAATCGCATAAGGAATGTCGGAGTAATTGCTCTTGAATTATTAGAAATGACTGTTTCAGCCTTTTTTGCTCTCTAACACAAAGAGTTTTCATCGGATCTTCTACAAACTTGCTGAAATTTTTTATTGATATAAAATCTAGGTCCAGTTTGATTATTACTAACATCCCATAATGATTGTCTGAGTTATTGCCCTTAATGTATTAAAAAGGACTGTTTCACCATTTTTTGCTCTCTAACATAAATGCTTTTTATTGATTTTCACCCAATTTGCTGAAAATGTTTATTAATATAAAATCAAGGTTAAGTTTGAATATTACTAAAATCGCATAATGTATATCTGAGTTATTGTCCTTTAATTATTAAAATATGACTGTTTCAGGGTTTTTTTGCACTCTAACACATACAGTTTTTATCGGATATTCACCAAACTTGCTGAACATGTTTATAAATATAAAATATATCTCCAGTTCGAATAGTACTTATATCGCATAAGGCATGTCTGAGTTTTTTTGCCCTTTAGTTATTAAAAATTAATGTTTCAGCATTTTTTGCTCTCTATCACAAACATTTCTTTTCGGATCTTAACAAAACATTGCTGAAATTCTTTATTTATACAAAATCTAGGTTGAGTTTGATTATTACTTAAATCGCATAAGGCATGTCTGAGTTATTGTCCTTTATGTATTTAGAAATACCTGTTTCACCATTTTTTGCTCTCTAACACAAATAACTTTTTTGTGATTTTCATAATCTTAACTACCAAAATCGCACAAGGCATGTTGAAGTTATTGCCCTTGAATGATTATAGATTGCATACTTCAGGCTTGTCAGCTTTCTGACTAAAACGGTTTTAATTGGATCTTCTCCAAATTTGCTGAAAATAATATTGGATAAAAACTTAGTCCAGTTCTATGAATACCCAAATCGCCGAAGGCATGTTGGAGTTACGGTTCTTCAATTATTAAAAATTTGCTATTTCATCCTTATTTTAGCCCTAACAACTCTGTAACAGGAACTGTTTTTATTCTATTTAAACCAACTATTTGGTCAATAGTTGCATGTGCTTCATCTTGGCCGTGTTGGTAATAAGTAAAGTAATAAATGACTACTCCATACCTCCTTTACCTCTTGGAGGATTTTCAGTCAGCTGTATTCGATTTTTGTCTTGATCTATATTTAAAACAAATACACAATGCCAGCAAGTTTGGTGAAGATCCAATAAAAAGTGTTTGTGTTAGAGAGCAGAAAAGGCTGAAACAGTCATTTTTTTTATTATTCAAGGGCAATAACTCAGACATGCCTCATGCGACTTTAATAGTTATCAAAATTGAGCTAGATTTTATACTAATAAACATTTATAGCAAGTTTGGTGAAGATCCAAAAATAGGTGGTTGAGTTAGAGAGAAGACAAGGCTGAAACAGTCATTTTCAGCAAGATCCCCCGTATTGGATTGTACACGCTTACCACCGTGATTGATTATTTACACGTGGGGACCTTATCTCATAGTTTAATCCTGTGCCTACTGGTCGCAACTGTTTGACTCTAAAACAGACACCGCGTAACGCGGCGTCTCATCTGGATCCAAACTGTTTGACACTCGTCTTAAGGTTTGTTTAATCAAAAATATGCATAAATCTAAACTGAACAAATATTGCACACGACAATGTCAAAGCAAGCGTCTTAGCAGCAGAATAAGGGTTAAATTCTTCATTTCATCCGGCTCCAGATAAGAGGAATAAACTGAACAAATCCAACATGTTCTCACTCATTTCAGCACCGAATGCTACGGTGTTACTACTGATTAAACCGTCTCTTCGAGACGATTCTAATGAGTATGACACCATTGGGTTTAAAAGCAGAAATAAAGAGTTTAGTAATCGAAATACTTCCGTTATCTGGAGCCCTGTATTTACAGAGTTATCCTTCTTTCCATTCACAAGGAGGCTCTTTAAATTGTGCTAGCACAAAAAAATTATAAATAAAAATTTAAAAGCGAATTTCTTAGATAAAGCCGCTTTTTATGAAAGAATCACGTCCCATGTAGTTCTAATGGGATCCCAAACAACCGTTTTATGCAGGTTTCCCAAAAACACAATGCGGCTTTAAGCCCTTTACTGCCATGACTTCATCATCTTTAAACAATTGTCGTCTGTTTCGATTTTTTACATTCAATGTTTTAGATATTCTGAATAAAAAATATATAACTGACTGTCAAACAGTTTGGATTCTTATCAAACGCCACGTGACGCTACGTGTGATCAGGATCCAGATGTTGCAAATAACCATTGTACTCGGGGTATGGCGGCTAAGAAGTTAACGTTTTGGGCCTCATGAAATTCTATATCGCTCCAGCGATTTAGAGACCTAAACGCTACTTTAAATAGTGGTTGCTTAATGCAAGATTAAGTATCATCGCGTGCTAGGCTATGGCAAGAGGTATCGTTTTCAAGCATCATAGTACTTATTGTATATATGAGTTAATCATCTATGAGGGGTACATTGTTGAAATCAGGTAATTGTGTCAAGAGTTACAGTGGATAATCTGTTATTCTTTCCCGATAAACGCGTTTACGCTAAAACTTGTTTTTCTTTTATAAACAGTTTGGAGCCAGATCAGACGCCGGGTAACCCGGCGTCTGATCTGGCTCCAAACTGTTTTCCACCAAGATAAACATGAATTATTAGAATTGTCCAAAAGTTGTCATTATCTACGTTTTAGTGTTTTGCGTTTGCGTACGTTTGCGTTTAAACGGAAAAGAATAACAGATTCTCCACTGTACCTGTCCTTGATTTACTCCGATATGCTAGAAAAGGTCATGTTTCAATATTGTTAACACTAAAGTGTCTACAACTTTTAATGGATTTAGATTCAGCTTGTTTTGATTACATGTATGGGTGAAGCTCAAAGGTAAAACTATAAAGTTCAATTAATTAAGATGGGCGTTATCGGGATCTTCAATACCTTCTTTTTGTCCTTTTGTCTCAATTTGATCTTGTAGTCTGTGTGACAGAAAGAACCTATTAAATATCCATCATTCAACTAAAACCACTACAGGAGGGCTATGTCGTTTGCCAACGCTTGCTATGTTATAACTTACTATGGGCCTTGGTCATTATTCGATGTCATAGAATGACCCCCCAAGTCATTAATTAACACATATCACATAAAGACTCCAACTGCCAGTTTTCGATGTCGCAGAAGACACCCCGTTCAAATAATTACTGTTGTAGAATGACCCCACCTCAGCCAGGTCATTTATTAACAGATATCGTAGAAAGACTCCCCTTCAAAATGGAAGGATGATCTGGACATTATTCTGTTTCAAATAATGTCCAACAAGCCATGCTCTGTCAGCAGGTTCGACTTATTCGAACTTATAGAATGCCCCCTAGTCATAATTCGATGTGAAAGAATAACCCGCCAGGGTCGCGATCAGCTCCCTGATAGTTCATGCATGTCAGAATACTTAATAGCTTATACATGTACATTGTACTAATTTATAATTAGTGTCAGGTAAATGAAGTATCCTCCAAACACATAATTATTCGATGTTTCTGTGTTGTACTATTATTATAAAATCTATACTTTGAACAATTTAAGGAGTTTCGAAATAGTCACACGCTGCCATGTTTCTGTTATGTCACATTGTGATAGGACGACAGTCTTTAAAGTGGTTGTATGTACATACGCTATAACAGGAGCCCCACGAGAAACTATCGAAATATAGCAGAAATAAATCCATATTTAATATCATGCAGCCCATGATCGAACCCGGACGTTTGCGCGACACTCTAATACCATAAGCACCAAGCTAAAGATTCGAATCCCTGATAGAGAAGTTACAGGTATTGCATTTAGCATTCGTCGCTTTGCTGTTTGTCGAGAACACACAATGAGATGAACGTATGGGGTGTAACATGCCCATCTTGGTATGTATGCTCGTTTAATGAGCAACAAAGACATTTTAGCATTAAAGCCATTTTCGGATTTTAGAAGCCATTTTCTGCATAAGGAAGTTTATCCCGGACATGATCAGAAGAAATGGAGTGCCGACATTCTATTATAACAAAATTGATGTGTGTGTAAGAGAGGGGTGGGGGTGGGGGGGAGCTCAGACCCTTTAAATTTGGCCTACATGTAGATTTTTTCCAAGCTACGGCCATGCACGTTCACATCTCTGATAATTTTAAAATCGACCCATTTGCATTTTGACGTCAAATAACGACGTTGCTTTTGGATTTTTTTTCATCACCATTGTTAGGAAATTGCAGACATTGATCCAAAGTTTCGAATAACACTAACTTAAGCCTTCTGAAAAATTGTGTTTGTAGACAGAAATATACACATTAGAATCCAATGTAAAGTTTCTATTTTTGCTGTGTATAGTTCTGAGTTTTCTAAAAATTCTTCTTTTAAATATATTGAAAGCGAAGCGGTTTCATACAAAAGTGTGTCCAGGTTTTTTTTCATACCTCCATGAATACAATAAATGTTCCCAATTATTCCTCATAATTTAATATCACTACTGAATTTAAGAGGGTTAAATAGAGAATCTGACACGAGTGTTCATTATTTAACACTTTAAAACGTAGGTTGTAGTCCCTTCGCCATATATATTTTCCGCCAAAACGCGACATTGTTTTGTAGTAAAGTCAATGACATCATTCGGCGTCCTGCTTCATGCAGCGCTCTTGGAGAGCAGTAACTGTTGGACTAAGAGAAAGTAGTCCTGACAAGGCGTGGCCTGAATTATTTTTTTCATGGGGTTATGAAACAAAAGTTACAGCTAATCAGAGCTAACCAAAGCAATATCAACAAATTAGGAAAAATGGATAGACACTCATTTACATCCAATCAGGACTAGTAATGAGTATTTGTTTACTCGTCGTTTACAAACAGTGCACCTCTGAAGGTACACATGACTATGCAAACAGTGTTGCTCCAGATCAGAGGTATCCAAAGGCAGTCCTTAGGCAAGCCACCTTGATAAACAATCAATTATGGTTGGACAAGACAGATATTTTATTATGGTGAGTAAGGTTGAGACAGATTCCATTTATAATACATTGATTCTAAATATAGAACAAGAGGGCCTGAAGGCCCTGATATCGCTCACCTTTTGTACTGAAGCCTGATAGCTTTACCTTTCTGTTTCACCCGTTTTCATCTAGATCTATTCAAATTGGCAGTATAGCATGTAAACCATTTTGGAATACAACCTCATAATTCTAGTATAGTAGAGTACATCAAGGGCTGATAACTAGACACTAAACAATACTGAAATGAAGCCTTTTTTAGCATTTCAAAGTATATCAAGGGCAGATAACTATTGTCACAATAAGTTTTAAACAATAATTGTACTCCTTTGAGAACCTATAGCTATATACATTGTGTGCAAGAATAATCAAAATCTGTTCAAAACTGTAGTTGAAACAGTGTAAATGCTGTTAGATACGGCATTTTCAGCAATTCAAAAGTAGATAACTCTTGACCTATTTGTCTGATTTCGACCATAATCACCTTTATTTGAACTTGTATGTTCATATACAATCTGAGCAAGTTTAAGAAAGCTTGAGTAGATATTGTGGCCTCTGGAGTGAAAACACAGTGTTAAATATATCATTTTCAGCAATTTAAAGGTAGATAACTCTTGACCTATTGATTTGATTACAACCATAATTAAACTCATCTAAATTCTTATGGTAATATACAACCTGAGCAAGTTTGAGAAAGATTGGAGAAAATGTGTGGCCTCTGGGGTGTAAACACTCGCGTTAGTTGGAATAGTTTCAAAAAGTTCTATTCCAATCACCACTAACTTGATGTTTTCCGTTGACAAAATGTTAACAAACCCTAAAATCGAGCGATGATTTAGTCACGTGACCATGTTTATACCATGTGATTTGTGTCACTAGATAAAACAAACATGAAGACCTCAATTAATCGAATGGATCCAGACCGCATGGCATTATATGCGTTTATAAAAGGAAGTGGCTATAGCCGTCCGGTTCCGGAGGGCTAGCCTGCCCTGTGAGGGTAAGCTAGACGTCCGGAATAGATTTTCGTCAGAGCATATACAGGGGTGTCAAATTCCACTTGCCCGCTCGCCAATGCGAGTAGGTTTTGAAGTCGGGCGAGTGCTTTCAAATATATACTCGACCTTAAGGGCGAGTGGATCTTTTGGGCAGTGTAATTAGAGTGCAAATTAAAACGGCTGAAGTTCTCCGCGTGTGTCAACATCAACGACACATTTTCTACAATGTTTTGCATTTCACTATTATCGACAACGAGTTTGGAGGCGTTCCGATTCACGGGCACCTGCTTGTTTCTTCTTTATATTATTCGGCCTTCAAAATACGAAAGTTTCGGCCCAAAAAGGTTTATTTGTGTTGAAAGTATCGAGGGGTGGTTCAAATATTTATTCGAATTATAAAATTAAAGTATGAATAACAGTGTTATAACGTGTTTTATTGTTCAATCATCTGTCAAACTGCAAACATTTCTTAATATAAAGCTTCGACGATTTCGTACCTAATTTGAACGAGTCAAAATTTTACATGCCGAAAAAACCGGAAGCACCGTTAGTTCCCGCTACTTGTCAAAATGTAAACAACCTAACAAAACTATCTTCAGTCGTTTTCGTAGTAAAATAGCGGCATTAACAGGGATGTCGAAACGATGACAAGACCCACAAGAATTGAAACAGTTAAACAGTGCGTTTCTATATGTTGATATTTTCGAATTTAAATAAACGAATAAGAAAATTGTGAAAGTTTTAGTACATATGAATTATATATGAAAACCGCACTCTCGCAGGCATTTTTAATTGATGATTGAATACCTGTACCTTTCGCTAAACTGACACGTTCGAAAAAATGTACATGACGTCCACGACAGAATGTTTCCCTTTTTTAATTGTTTTCCTTAATGTCAGAGAAATATCTCCAACTTAGAATTTCACAGCGAACTATGGTAATGGAAAGGTCTTCCTTTTTTCGAAATATAATGACCTTCATAAATACATGTATTACTCAAACTTTTACTCCAAATGCCACTTTATGCCGATGCTTAACTGTTAATAACAATGGATTTTTTTTGCATGGCTTTGTTAATGTTATTTCCGATACATTCACAGTTTGCTGCTAGCCACATGGACATGGAGATACCGGCTGCGATAATTAGATTTGGCGATAATCAACGTATTGATATCATACGTAGTCCATCCATTTGAAATACTTTCGGCATATTTAACTTCAATCTCTAATTTTAACATTCAGTATGATATTTACATGCATAAATTACAATAAAATCAACAAAAATGTCATGCGTGCTAATCTAATAACGACAAAGTCAGGGCAACAGTCTATTACCAATTAAACTGGCGGATGCGAACGTTGGTCTTAAGTGAAGGTAATTTAATTCCTTTATATAAATGTGATTTGTTATTGCTCTCTGTTGTTTTATGGAAAATTAAATGCATTTAGTTTTGTTTCAACTTGTTTTAAATATACCCAGGCACTAACCCACATATAAAGCGGTATATTTCCTGAAAGAAATTTATTCCGGACGTCTAGCCCGTCCTGTGACGGTTGGCTAGCTGTCCGGTTCCAGACGTCTAGCCACTGCCTTTATAAAAATTGGGGGCATTACGACTGTTTTTAAAGGGTGTTTTATTCATTTCCTTTCGTCCGGAAGTATTGTTCGATGTTTCTGACCTGTCAAAGTTATTTTTAGAACAATATAGTTAATAATGGTAAAAAGGTAAGCAAGGTAACATCGGATCTATATAGTTGCACACTTTCAAACTTGAGATATTCAGCATGATCCTCGTGCAGCAAGAGACAGCTGCGCTAATTTTACTGATATGTTATTCATTCTCAATAAACGTGTTTATGAATCTGAATCTGAATATAGAACGTCGTAGAATCCTTTAAAATGCTAAAAACTATTATGTCCATTGCAAACAGGTTGGAGCCAGAACAGACGCCGGGTAACCTGACGTCTGATTAGGCTCCAATCTGTTTGTCAACCTGAACCAGATTAAAAAGATAAAAATAAATCATCTACAGTTTAGTGCATTGTCAGTGATTGTGTTTGCGTTTATTCTTCTCTACTATAAAGACTACTGTACATTACGCACAATAAATACAGCTTTCCGTATCCCTGGCTAACTGTACGGAAATCAACGAGTACGGTGATCATCCCTTTTAAATAACTCTGATATGTCAGAAGAAAACACTAATACAAAGTTTTCGTTGACCACAATTTCTATTTGAGTCGGGCCAAAATCGTTGTCATCAGTAAATCTTCGCGCATTTGATCCGCCCACTTTTCGTTGTCAACAAACTCAATGATTCGAACACGACCAATATCTACGTACTTACTTTGAAGTAATTCCGTCGACAATCTCTCTGAGCAAATAACAATTTGCTAATCTCTTCTTCGTGTTTTTCTTTCTGCTAAGGTTAAGGTAATAGTGCACGGCCATATTGAATTCTGGTTATTGTAGCCAACTTTGAGGTCAAATGCTACTCATGCTTTACAGAGATGAGTCTCAATCAAAACACACAGTCCAATTAAAAGCATGTGTATATGTTCTAACACTGACCGAACTATGCCGACATAAGCTGCCTCGCTAATTATTTACAAGCATTAAAACAAAGGGATTTTTTGGGCACGTGCACCGCACTGTATAGCAAACAATTCAACAGAAAAACTATGACAAATTGCAACCCGGTTCTTCATTGAGATGACAGGAATGTTATTTTCAAGCATTTCTTTCTGAATAGGTGTTTTGAATATATTTACCACGTGTAGTGAAACAAATCCACCGCCATTTTGAAGCCAAAACACGACATGTATAATGAAATGTGGTACGAGTATTTAGGATCTAAAGCTCTGTTTCTACGTTGATCATACACTTTTACTTGCTTTTCTACTAGGCGAGAAATGAGACTACAGCATGCACTTTTCTGATTCCCAGATCAATATTGTTTTTGATTAGATTTCTCTCCTGAAAATCTGTTCGCTTTTGTTTACATACAGGCTAAAAGATGACACCGAATCACTCGTTATGGAAGAAATATATTAATGCGCTCCAAAACTACTTTCGCGAAAAGATCGTATTTATTTTCATAAACATGATCGTCATTGTTTGAGATACAATTTTTCTAATTCAGAATCAACTGTTTTAAAGACGAAGTCGCAATTTATAGCGTTTTAGATAATTATGTCGTGATTTTTTTTTCATAGCCGAATAACCATTTAAAATACAAACGACAATACTGACCCCGGCTTTGCGCAAAAAATACACATTTATACCCTATAGATTATAACATATATGCGAATTAAACAATTAATTTCCAAGTATAAAATCAGAAACGTATGCTAACATTTCTATAATCGCACTATGATCTCTCTCAAAACCAATAATATAATGCATGTAAGATCTAATTATATTGGCGTCAGTTAACGATCTTCGTTCGATAAGGGCGAACTCTCATTGTTGTTAAATAATGGGTTACCTTCGGAAATCTTGAAAATCCCGTGCAAATTGTTTGCAACCACCAGGTATAAATATCTTATCTACGGTGTGGTGTTTGCGTCCGAGTTAAGAATTTTCGCAAATTTCTCTGGAATATTCATTTGAAATATTATGATAAATCGATCTTCCTTCCAATGGGGAATATAATTTTTTCCCTGGGGAAAATAAAAGGGGTTATGGTCAAAGCGTACCATAGTCAAAACGTACCCTTTTTGGTTGAAGCGTACCACATAAAGGATATGTACGGGAAAAGTTCAATATAGGAATAAACAACATATTTTTGAAGTTCATGACGGTATGACTACATTAGCTTCGCAGGGGGTAAATTCCGTGAACGCCCGAAGGGCGTTTTCGATAAATTTACCCCCCGAAGCTAATGTAGTCATACCGTCATGAGCGGCAAAGAGATGTTGTTTATTCCTTATATTTATATTTATATTTTCTGTCTTGTCAATTTAATGTGTTTATTGGCCAGATTTGTTTTTCTGTATAAGAATTTATCATATACCGGTCAAAGAGGTTTGATAGATGTAATGTCGATGTAATAGCAATTCCAGTTTCTAAATACATGTATGGTGAGAAAGTAGTCCCAACTACATGTACTGTAACTGTATTAAAAATTCAGGATTTTTTCCAGTATACTTTCTCTCTGTGAATGGAAATGACTTACAAAGGCAAACAAATAACAGTGCAGCTTGAATATCTATTGCCAAAGCACATTCTAAAATTACAGGTCGCGGTTGTTTTCTTAACCCATTTACACACATAGCAACGCGATGGCAACGACCTATGGGTCTGTATCACTCCGCTAGTGTCATATTACCGTCGACCAATGGGAGCTTAGTGTTAAGTGCCCGATGTAGTCTATTTGAAGAAGTCCACGGATAGCACGGGGGAAATCCGAACTGGTTAAATCCAGATTCGAAGTGTAGGTTCATCGGCAGATGACTGCATATTTTTTAATAGGATTACATAAGGACTTTACAGGTTGAATGTAAATATTACGGTATTAAGTGACAGTTAATTGATTTTCGCATATTTTTTACCTGTAAAATGCGTAATTAGTGTATTTTTCATAAACCCTGGTCGGTTTCACCCATACACCTACTTATCTAGCACACGATGAACAGTTATGGCATGTGCATGCATGTATATCTTATTGTTACATTAAATATACATGCCAAACTGCCAACGCAAGACCTCAAAGTTCCCTTTAATTTTCATATAAGAGCGTTTATTTTAAATCGATGGAAAATATGACACAACATTATTTAATACTTTTATTTGTGTTTTTAAATTGATGTACTGTCCTCAAAGTTGTTCATATTGGCAACGAATTTTCATTGACACTTCTGACGAATAATAACTATCTATCCAAACGTATCGCTAATTTCTGGTTAACATTCCCCATTGTGTCGGAATTTGCCGGTTTCTCGTGATAATTACCAAAAAAGCGTCCGCTATAGAGAATCGTGAATTTCCGTAATCGACATTTATTTTTAGCTCCCTTCATGCCATTTAGATCTACATGTACATCAGTTTGGAGTGAATGACGAAAAATGCAACGCGTACATACGAGACAAAAGGTTTCTAATCGCTATAAGTCTAATGAAAAATAAATACCATGTTTAAATCAAACAGACGTCGCGCTGCCGCATATCCCCATTAGATATAATTTAAACAAAGAAGGAACGTATCTATACATGTAAGCGTAAATGTTTTTGTTGACAGTGCATCAATTGTTTCTATCAATCGTACACAAACATTTTGTCATCAGTTTTCGCGAATTAACGATATCACTCAGCGTATTTCAATAGAATTGAAACATATCGCTAATCATTTAGAAAGAAAACATACAGTATAAGAATGACAATCCAATTCCATGACAAAATGCTATTTATTTAAGCATTTTGGTCATGTTTGTACGTCCGTGAATTGATAAGACCAAACATTTTATAAGTTTTCTCGGAATTATGAAAGAATTAGCAGAAAGAAATGCCTTTGAAACAAGCCATGCTAAAAAGTCAAAATATTATGGAGTAAATACAAATGACATTCTGATTTAGGATTATGATAGATTTACATCTACAAAACATGTCTGTATACAGGAACATGGGAAAACAGTTCAGACTACAGACCCAGATTTTAGAGATCTTATGATCTAGTACTGCACTGTTTGCAATTTTCTTTTTCAAATTATTATAATGCTTATTCATCATCATGATAATCAGAAAGCAAGTGATTGTAGGTTAACTGTTTCCTTTACCTCTTTGTCAAACCGTGCATTGAATTTGTTTCAGAGGTTGACTGAGATATTAGTCCTTTTTGTATCTACCATTTACATACAGATTCTAGCAAGGATTTCTTTATATATCATAGTCAATTTAGTCACACAGCAAGATTGATAAATTTAAAAACAAAGTTTTAGCAGGCTCTTTATCTTTATAACACCAGTGAAGAAATGCTTTAAAGTCACACATAGAACACCATTTATACATTAAAATAAAACTTTAAAAAAAATTCAACACGCGGAAGGGGGTAACACTCCCTCCCGCATCCTCCCCCTGCCCCAGCGCCTTCCAGTTTTTTCTGGGGAGAACCCTGGAAATTTAGATCTATTACGGCGAAATCTCGAAAGGTATGGCTCAATTGCTTAAAAACTATATGCGAATACATACATATATGATCAGTATCGACAATGGAAAAGGACAGGTATATAGCTGTGTCATTAGCGAATAGGTGATTTACATTCCCGCGGAGATCATTAATGTAAATGTTGAATAGTAATGGGTCAAAAACATTGCCCTGGGGGACACCCGATGGAACTGGGATGGTGGAGGATATGGAAATATTTGCAGCTACTGGCAGAGACCTGAGAGACTTGTCCTCTTATGTCATAGTGATGTAGCTTGATCAGTTATTTTTCGTGATTGACCATATTTAACCTTGTCCGCTTACTAACTCTTATACTTTTCATCCAAGTATCATTACCCTTGAAAAACTATAATTTGTCAATTTTAGCCTTGTCCTATTTGGGATTCGAGAAGTTTTAAGCTGAATTGTAAAATCTTTCTGAACATGTTGATATGAATGTGTAAAACCTTGGCCAACTTTGAAAACCGGCTAAATTGGATAAGGCATACTCATTTATAACAAGAACAACACCATTTTAGCCCTGTTTTCTCTGTTACTGAAATAGTTTCATGGGATTTAGCCAGATTTTCGGATAGTGTTTGCAATAGTTCAGTACTTGTAATGCTGGTAAGAAGGTCACGAATGACCACGTCATATCCTCTTTACCCCTTGAATGATTTTCATTTAACTCTAACTTTTGGCTTAACTATGCGTTGAACTTAAGCAGTTTTCTCATTGTGTCTTACTCCTCCTTTTGTGGGATCTTTTCTGACTTGGTCAGTGTACTAGTTACATTTGGAATCCACAATGGTTTATACAGGTACTATGTAGCATTCATTTGATGTTTTTAACTTTGACAATGTTTGACCACCATACTTTTGAAAGGACTTATTTCAATTACATGTGCTAGCCAATATGGAGAATTGAAATTCTTGGTGATAATGGGTATAATGTGAGACTATATAGTGTTCAAATGGACATTCTAAAGAGAAAATAAGGATTCCTTGCACCTCGGGAACAGTTGGAAAATTACTATGCCATAGCTAGTTTTGGAATGAGTTAGCCGCAGATGTTGGTGGACGTGCCTAAAATTTGGTAAATTTGGAGGTAATTTCTTTTCATTATAAAAACGTTTTTATTAATTTCTATTAATACAAATGAAAAGATGGATATATTTATCAGTTGTAAAGAGTGACATTTTTAGGGGTTGAGCAATATCTGTGCCGTTTTCACCATAAATGCACCGCCACTACTTGTTTTGGTGGCCATCTTGATTTGCACTGCAGTATTACCTTAATCTCCACTTCAGCAAAATGGCATGTTTTATTTACCCACGTAAAATATCTCGTTCTGGTTCCCGGTTAACACGCACATAATCCTACAGTACCGGAAACCAGATTAGACGTTTCCCGTTATAACTGATCGGCTTTCCCCGTATGCTTGTCGATCGAAACTATTGGCTATACGGACAGGACCGAGTATGCTTCGTAAAACGGACATCAGCGATTTTCGCAATGTAATACGAACAGCTGCTCGGCTTTCCCCGTTATACTCGTCGATCGAAACTATTGGCTATACGGACAGGACCGAGTATGCTTCGTAAAACGGACATCAGCGATTTTCGCGAATGAATACTATTCAACATTTTCTTAAAAATAAAGCAAAAGACATATTCTGACCTTCCGGGAAACATTGAAAAATCTCATATTAAATTAATTAGAAGAGATACAACTTACTTCAACCCACATGTAGTGCTATCAAAGCATAGATCACTTCTAAAAGCAAGCACTATTTTCTTGTTAGATTTGGCTGTAGTCAGTTTTGCAGTATGAACTGTGTTACTTTGCGAATTTGGTATACATGAATCCGCGAAAACGCTACGCTACGCTGCGCTATCGCGGATCAAAAATGGACTGACTAAATTGAAAACTAGAACATTCCATTTGAGGTTTCAGGGAGGAAAGGGTTAAACATCATTTAGTGGTTCTTATAGAGAGGTTTTACTGTAGTTAATTTTTTTCAGCACAGTAAGGGCCAATATGTCCTCTACACGGGATCGATAATGGACAATTCTCACCTGTTTAGCTTTGGCGTGTTTCATTGGAATCTCCAGCTGGGAATCCACCTCCTGTAGAGCCTCATTCCAAATATGGTCAGTGAGTGCTGCCACCTGGCAGGAGACTTGCTCGTTCAGAACTGATAACTTCCCAATAACCTGTGAAGAGTTGGAACATGAACATGTACCACAAGAAATATTTTCTATATCCTAGCAGATGATAGCTTAAAGCAGGTTGAAAATAAAACAGAATGTGCCTTAAGGCGCATTCTGCTTTACGTTTCAACCTGATTTAACTCTTTCCTCCCTGAAACTTTAAATGGAAAATTCCAGTTTCGATTTTTGTCTAGTCCATTTCTGGCTTTTAAGGGTTGTTTTTGTCCATTTTTGGCATTATGACAAACAGTGAAGACCCTGATCAGAGGGCTCCTGTCGGAGCCCTCTGATCTAGGTCTTCACTGTTTGCACAAGACAAGTGTACTATTCACATGTATACTGTTTGAAAAGGACGCCAATATGCGGGACTAGGGTTCAAAGGGTTAAAAGGCCATTTGTCTTTAAAACTAGAAGCAGGCTATGGAGTAAAGGGTTAATGTATAAATACATGTAAGCCTTTTTACGCCTTCAATTTATTCCTTAACTAAAGAAAATTGGTTTCACTTTATACAATCATGTATATATATGCATCATAATGAATACTTCATTGCAGATGCTTAACCCATTACCCAATAGCTAGTTTCTAGATTTGAAGATGACCACTTAAAGCAGCCCGCTTTAAGCCACCATGTACTAGGAATTAAAAAATGTATATTATGGTAGCTGTTCATGACTGTATAAAATGGAACTATTTTCTTCACTGGAGGAATAATTTAAAGGCATAATAAGTTTTTATTTATGGGGTAAAGGGTTAAAGCTTGAGGGTAAAGCAGAATTATCAAGAAGGAGCATTCTTCTAAATACTTTCTGCCTGCTTTAAGCAACTATCTTTCTTCAATACTGAAAACAAGCAATAGGGGGAAGGAGAGGTTCCGGATAAGAACTCAAGTTTTCTAACATTTTCTCCTTTACGTCTCCCCAGAGACCTTCCTACTTTGCCGCAGTTCTGGGGCTTAATTGTCATAGGGAATTGTTTCTGTTTCTTACACCGAGATTATTCCCTCTGCCAAGAGCTAAAAGGAAGGCAGGTCGGTGGTTTTGATCCCATGCACTGCTGGTCAACGAATGGGATTAGCCAAAATCATCTTCCTGAAATCATCATTTCATCTCATCACCCCTCATCAACCATCGGCGCTATATGACCTATTTTGTGTCGCAGTGCCGTAAAACCCAACTCATCATCATCATCCTTTACATCTGCTCTTAACCATAAAGAAGATTCTAATGAGTAGGAACACCATAGGGTTTAATGCAGAAATAAAGGTTTTAGTTTTTGAAATCATAAATATGTACAAAAAACAAACACTTTCTCTACATCCTAACTGATGATAGCTAAAAGCAGGCTTTCAACCTGCTTTAAGTGGTCACCTGTCTTTGAAATTAGAAGCTGGCTACAGAGTAAACTTTAGTAAAGGGTTAAGAAAAACTTATACAGCGCTCCCTCTCTACAACGACACCCAATTGGAGACAAGATGTATGTGCATTGTTCGGAGGAAGTCGTTGTAGGGAGGGAAATTGGCTTACATTTGCAAACAGCTTGAATCCAGATCAGATGCCGCTTTACGCGGCGTCTGATCTGGGTTCAAGCAGTTTGCCTCTCGTCATTATGTTGGTTTTTTTCAGTCAAAATGTCTCTTATGTAAATTTGAGAAAATACAGCAGACAACAATTTTGAGTAGACTATATTGCAGCCGTGAAAAGGTTGGACAAATTTATATTGTTTTGGGAACAGCGGCAATCATGGTTATAAGGAGGGAACCATTGTTGGGAGGGCCGTTGTAGAGACGGAACACTGTATAAATCATACCAGTAGCAGTTTGCTGGAGCCAAACTTTGTCAGCTCTACATCTCCAGGTGGGCATGTCTTCATGTCCATGGGTGGGGTGGTATATCGACGATACAGCTGCTCGTACCCACTGATCACCTCACCAGCTGTCTCAAAGTACCAGGTAATGGCCTCCTCCACCTTACTGACCTGAGCCAAACACAAGGTCATACAGTGAGAAAAAACATTATTCATTAATCCATTACCCCATAGCCCTTTTCTAAATTTGAAGACTTTATTTACTTATTTATTTGTGTTTTACGGCCCATCAACAACAATGGTCATTTAGAGCCGAAAATTTGAAGACGGGTGACAACTTAAAGCAGGTTGAAAGTAAAGCAGTGCATTCTGCTTTATTTTCAGCCTGCTTTAAGCTACTCTCTACTAGAATATAGAAAATATTCCTTATGATAAATTTTATGACTCTATAAAGTTTAACTATTTTCTTTGGTGGAGGAATAAGTTAAAGGCGTATTCATGGGGTAATGGGTTAATCGATTACTTCATAAACATGAATTTTTATGCCTTTAATTTATTCCTAAACTGAAGAAAATAGTTCCATTTTATATGTACCATATTGCAGATGGTAGCTTAAAGTAGGCTGAAAGAAATGCAGGTTGCCTCTTAACCCTTTACCCCAGAGCCTGTTTTCAATATGGAATGCAGATGGTTGCTTAAAACAGGTTGAAAGTAACGCAGACTTTTTTTAAAAAAATTTTAAATTTTTTTTTGTTTCAATTTTTGAAGACAGGTGACAACTTAAAACAGGCTGAAAATAAAGCAGAATGCGCATTATGGCATATTCTGCTTTTCTTTTAGCCTGCTTTAACCCTTTACCCCATAGTCTGTTTCTAGTTTTGAAAATAGGTGACTTCTTAAAGCAGGTTGAAAGTAAAGCAGAATGGGCCTTAAGGCACATTCTGCTTTACTTTCAGCCTGCTTTAAGCTACCACCTGCTAGAATAAAGAAAACATTCCTTATGATACATATTCATGACTGTATAAATTGAAACTATTTTCTTCAGCTGATTGGAAGTATTTCCGTCAGCAAATAGGAACTATTTTCTTCAGCAGAGCAATAAACTGAATGTGCTTAAAGGTCCTTCTATGGAGGGGGGGTTAAGCTACCATCTGCTAGGATTCACAACATTACTGTCACTCTCCCCAGTGGTTACAATATCAGGGTTTTACTGTGCATGATAGTAATGTTGACCAACCTTTTGCTTGACCACCTCAGCTGACTGAGTAAAGAGCCTATACTTAGTGTCGCCCCTTGCTGAGTTCTCAGTTTGTACATGTACTTCTATCACCTGTAACTTGGTCCCATCCTACAAATAAAACAAATACAGTGTCATGGCTCCAGATAAGGGGGAGTTTTCTGAACAAATTCAACATTTTTCACTCATTTTAGAACCAAACCTTATGGTGTTACTACTCATTAGAATCGTCTCGAAGAGACGATTCTAATGAGTAGTGACAACATAGGGTTTAATGCAGTAATAAAGATTTTAGTTTTTTAAATACTCCCCTTATCTGGAGTCCTGATGTCAGTGCTCCCTCTCTACAACAACACCCAATGGGAGACACAGATTGTGAGTATTGTCCGGAGGGAGTCGTTACCGTTATAGGGAGGGAAATTAAGACTTGGCTTACATTTGCAAACAGCTTGAATCCAGGTCAGATGCCGCGTTACGCGGCATCTGATCTGGATTCAAGCTGTTTGTCACTCGTCATTATATTTATGACCTGTAACTTGTAACTACAAATAAAACAAACAGAACAATCCTGTTACAGTCGAGTCTCCATATGTTGAACTGCCATTTCTGCGTTTATTCCGAAATCTTCCGTTTTTGTGCTAGCATATGGTAGCTTAAAGCAGGCTGAAAGTAAAGCAGAATGAGCTTTCAGGTGCATTCTGCTTTACTTTGAACACACTTTAAGAAATTGAGCCTGAAAAAAAGTAAATTTGGAAATCTTAAGATTTTTCAAGATAGACTTATGGCAGCCCTGCATAGGTTGAACTCCCATAACCCATTAGATGCTCTTTTTTATGCATTTAATTTATTCTTTTACTGAAGAAATTAGTTCCAATTTATACAGTCATGAATATGTATCATAAATATTTATTTAACTCTAGCAGATGGTAGCTGAAAGTCAAGCAGATTGTGCCTAGAGGCACATTCTGTTTAACTTTCAACCTGTTTTAACCCATTACCCAATAGCCTGTTTCTTGTAATGAAGATAGATGACCACTAAAAGCAGGTTGAAAGTAAAGTAGAATGTGCCTTAAGGCACATTCTACTTTACTTTCAGCCTTCTTTAAGCTACTACCAGCTAGAAAGTAGATAATATTTCTTATGAAACATATTCATGTATGTATAAATTGGAGCTATTTGCTTCAGTGGAAGAATATATTCTGCTTTACGTACAGCCTGTTTTAAGCTAATATCTGATAGAATAAAGAAAATATTTCTTATGGTTCATATTCTTGACTGTATATATTGGAAATATTTTGTTCAGTGGAGGGAAAAATAAAAGGTGCAAAAAAGCGTATTTATGGGGTAATGGGTTAAGAGGTAAACTGCGTTAAATACAGTATACTAGATATAGGTTATGGGGTAATGGGTTAAAGCAGCTTGAAAGTAGAGCAAAATACTCCTTCAGGCATAGTCTGCTTTACTTTCAGCCGGCTTTAATCTACCATCTGCTAGAATACAGAAAATATTTCTTATGTTACATATTCATGACAGTCTTAATTGGATTTTTTTCTTGAGTGGGAGAATAAATTATATGCGTAAATATAAGTATCTACGAAGTAAAGATTTAAAACTCTGGCAGGTCAAAACTTACTACACTGTACTTACCTTATTTATGAGTAATGCCCACTTTGGCAGATCAAAGTTTGCTTCACTGTAGCAGTGATCCAGATAAGGAGAGTATTTCAAAAACTAATATCTTTATTTCTCCATTAAGCCCTATGGTGTCCCTACTTTTTAGAATCCCCTCTAAGAGACGATTCTAATGAGTAATAACACCATAGGATTTGGTGCAGTATGAGCGAGAAAATGTTGGATTTCTTCACATTACTCCCCCTTATCTGGAACCCTGCTGTAGTTACCTTATTTATAAGTAATGCCCATTTTGGCAGATCAAAGTTTGCTTCACTGAAGTCTGGGGCATCAGCTTCGCCATGGAGCCAGGACGGCTGCTTCGCCAGGTTGACAGTGACTCTCAGCCTCTTCCTTCGTCCAACAGCTGATCGCGGTCTGGGATCTATAGAATACAGTCAAACTTCAGGAAAACAAACTAAACACATTACAGGTTTGTTACCATGTAAATAGTTCAATTTTGAGAGGTTTCTGTATAACTATGTGAGGTTAACTCTTTCCTCCCTGAAACTTTAAATGGACAATTCCAGTTTCCATTTAAGTCTAGTCCATTTCTGACTTTTGAGGGTTGTTTTTGTCACAGTTAGGCATTATGACAAACAGTGAAGACCCTCATCAGAGGGCTCCTAGGAGCCCTCTGATCTGGGTCTTCACTGTTTGCATGGGGCAAGTGTACTATCCACATGTACACTGTTTGCAGAGGACGCCAATATGCGGGACTAGGGTTCAAAGGGTTAAAATGCCATTTAAAAAGAAACTGAATTGCATGCAGTCTATTAAGAAAGGTGACAGCTTAATACAAGACAACAGTAATGCAGAAAGCTCCTAAAGGAGCTTTCTGCATAACTGTTCTCTGCATTAACCTATTAGCCCATTGCTTATTTCTTGTTTGAAGACGGGTGACCACTTAAAAGCAGGTTGAAATCCACTGAATTGTCTATCATAATATTACGAAAATTAGTTGACATTTAACAATAAACAACAAGCTAAACACATGCCTTGTATTTTGCCCTTTTACTTAAGCTTGTCTCATTGTTAGGTAGCCTGTATTTTGTCTATACTTAGTACATGTAATCACATTTTAACTAAACATGTGTCCACATGTATCCTTAAGGAGCTTTCTATTGTATTTAACCCATTACCCAATAGCTTGTTTCTAGATTTGAAGAATGGTGACCACTTAAAGCAGATTGAAAGTAAAGCAGAATGTACCTTAAGGCGCATTCTGCTTTACTTTCAGCCTGCTTTAAGCTACAATCTACTAGAAAATATTATGGTTAATAGCCATGACTACATAAATTGGAACTATTTTCTACAATGGAGGAATAAATTAAAGGCACAAAAAGGAGTATTTGTGGGGAAATGGGTTAATCATGTTTGAAGCTGTATCTGTTTAATCAATTTTCCATAACTTGATTGGCTATCATGTAATTGTAATGATCAATTAAATTATTTTCCATAACTTGACTGTCCATCATGTAATTGCACGAATGAATTATAACCGGATCTGAAATGATGCAATTCCCCAATAATGCTGTCGTTTATTCGCCGATCGATACCTGTCCGCAGACTCGCGGTTAATCGATCGATAAACACGTCTAAAGCGTGCGCGTTCGCCTGGGACGGCTACCTATTGTTAATAAAAAGTCCGTTAAAACTTTAATTTTCCTCCGATTTCTAAAATATAGGGCTCAAATGAGAGCTAAGATATTCAGCTTTTATTTGTGAAAATAATAATGTTCTATATTGAGCGAGTAATTGTTAACGACAGGTTAAAGAGTATAAACCTAATGAACCAGCAGGCATTTGACCGCAGATTCTCGCACAAGAAAGGGTTACCGTTATAAAAAAGCCTATAGACAAATCATTTTTCATCCGATTTTTACAGTCAATGTCTTAAAAAAAAGCAGATATCTATATCTTTAAACTGTATAAAAACCATGAATTCATGTTATTTTAAACCAGAGCAGTCGCGAGTTATATATGAGCCTAAGCAAATAATGCAGACCGGACAGCTGCCGATCCGAGCTCGCCGCCCGAAAAACGAGACTGAAGCGCTATTTCTGTATGCGAAATTCGACTGCAAATTTTAATTAAATAGACGTGTTTAAAGGCATTAAATATTTAAAATATTTATGCTATCGGATGCGGTAAGTACCCCTTTTTTCATCTGTGTCGTTTATATAAGTATACGCGCTGTTTTCACCGGTTAAATAGGAAGGAAATTATATGGTCAGAAAACCATTGTTTGCATCGAGCGGGACAAAATGGCGGATTTCTATTTGTATGTATACATAATTACGCCCCATTTTATAGAAAGGTATTTCTTGTTGTCCATTTTTATTGAAATTAATACAAATACTTAAAAAGATACTGATGCTTTTTTTTTTAAATTTGGTGAGGATTGGTTGTGTCTTTCATGGTGAGTTTAACGCGTGAAAACGACGATTTTTCATTTGTGTTGTAAAATTCTTGAATGTGTAGGGTGTGGTAGCGCCCATTTTATAGAACTGAAGCCTATTTGTGATACTTACTTCAGAATGTTTTTTTTGTAATAAGAACATGTTGATGCTTTTTTTTTTTAATTTTGGTGAGGATTGAATGGATATTTCTTATCTTTTTCATGTTTTGAATGTAGTACTTTTTTTTCAATTTTCGAGCATTGCAGACATTTTGAAATCTGTTATGTGTTGTCTAATCGTTGTCTCAAATTCATTCAAAATCATCAGATTTTGTATTATTTTCACTGAAAAAGGTTTGCTTGTTATGAAAATATCATATTTATACAAATATAACACCTATAATGTGGTTTCTTTTTATATTAGTCTCCCAAATCTGATATGAAAATCATCTATTTTTATGTGTCCTACTTTTTTAAAATGGTAAAGAATTTAAATAAAAAAACTAGTTTATGTGTAATTGTAACAATAAATTTTCCATAACTTGATTGTCTATCATGTAACTGTAACAATCAATTTTCCATAACTTGATTGTCTATCATGTAATTGTAATGATCAATTTTCCATAACTTGATTGTCTATCATGTAATTGTAACAATCAATTTTCCATAACTTGATTGTCTATCATGTACTTGTAATGATCAATTTTCCATAACTTGATTGTCTAACATGTAATTGTAACAATCAATTTTCCATAACTTTATTGTCTTTCATGTAATTGTAACGATCACTTGACTTTCTATCATTAACAACAACCTAAACAACTCCAATACCAAAGCTCCAAATAAAGGGGAGGTAATAATTTCAATACTAAAATCTTTATTTCTGCATTAAACCCCAGGGTGTTACTACTCATTAGAATCGTCTCTTTGAGACGATTCTAATGAGTAGTAACACCATAGAATTTGGTGCTGAAATGAGTGAGAAAGCCTTGAAATTGTTCAATTTACTCCCTCTTATCTGGAGCACTGAATACATACCTTGAATTTTGCCCTTACTAAAGCCTGTCTCATTGTTAGGTAGCCTGTATTTGTCTGTACTCAGTAATCTCTCCTTCACTAAACATGTGTCCACATATTTGGGAGATACAACTGGAATATTGTAGCGAGATGACTGTCTAATTTTAAAACCACAACTTGTTGTTTTTCTGTTGAACACAACCAAAAATGATGCCTGCAAATAAAAGACACCAAAACTGCAGAGGAACTGCTTATTTGGATATTCCCACAATTATTAAATATATACTACAAGTACAATGTATTTTAAGAAAGGGCTAAAAATAGCAAAAGAAAATATGAAACATGTTCAAATTTTTAATTTAATGTGATGGAAAACAAAACATTGGGGGAGTGGGGTGGGGTTTATGTTATCCATTTGATATAAAGTGTTAAAGATCTATTATATAATACTTGATATCCAAAACATTTGCACAAATTTCAAAGTGTAAATTGTATACTCAATTACAATCAGGGCTCCGTATAAGGGGAATATTTCAAAAATTAAAATCTTTATTTCTGTATTAAACCCTATGGTGTTACTACTCATTAGAATCGACTCTTCAAGACGATTCTAATGAGTAGTAACACCATAAGATTTTGTGCTGAAATAAGTGAGAAAACATTAGATTTGTTCAGTTTACTTCCTCTTATCTGGTGCCCTGACAATGAAGCTTATCTGTCATATTATTACCACTCTTTATAACAAATAAATAGGCACCTAGAAAGGCATTGGAAATGCCTTTTACATTTCATATTCAAGTGTTTTACATGAACCATTATTCGTGAACACAAAATAGGATTTAGTGGAGGAGAAAACATTGGAAATAAGTGGTTTATGCAATCTTATCTGTAGCCCTGAGTCCTTTTTTAAGGTTCTAGGGAAGTGAGGCATGGATCTTAGACAGGGAATTTTGCCTTGTAAACAGACCTTTTATGGAAAACTTATGCATCAAAGGCAACATCAGGGCTGCCATTTATCTGAATTCAGTCTTCCCGAAACCTGCCAGTCCGTCAGTCCTGACTGGTAAAAATTGTGTCGGACTGGCAAATATAATATTTAAACTTGCCGGTTAGAATGACTGGCAATCTTTTTTCAATTTTTGCAAAGAATTGCATTGTAAGTCCTTTTCGGACTGGTAAAGTTTGTGTCTGAATGGCATATTTTTCAAATTCGGACTGGCACCAATTTTCAACTTTCGGGAAGTCTACGAACTTTTCTGAAATCTTCAGATTTTTATCCTAGAAGATGGTTGCTTAAAGTAGGCTGAAAGTGAAGCAGAATGCGCCAAAAGGCGCATTCAGCTTTACTTACAACCTGCTTTAAGTAATCGCTCTTGAAAAATAGAAAATTTGGAAATCTTAGGATTTTTCAAGATCAACTTATGGCAGCGCTGCAACATTTGGTTTAGTTTTAACACCGGGGGATTTCTAACAGCTTTCAAATATAGGGGGAAAAGTATTCCTTTTTGCTTGGGGGAAAGGGCCTTTATATCAGCCCCCCAAATGGCATTTAAAAGGTCTAGCAATATGAAAGTAAAGCAGAATACTCCTTTTTGTTTCCTCTATTTTCAAACAGTATCCTGCCTTAAACACTCTTGGACTTGGATATGGATGACTTGCATGTATGGCTTTAGATGAAAGGGTTAAGGGTTTAAGAGAAGTTTAATTGTACTTCAATGGTTTTTTGACATACCCTTTTAGTCAAGACGTATGACACAACTCCGCCATTATCAGTGATCTTCTTACGCCACTCTGTTTTTTGCTTGAATGGTGTATTCCAGTCAAACTCCAGCACCACAGTGCAGTTAGTGAAAGTCTTCATTCTATTGCTTATTTGTCAGGTTCTCATTTTCTAACTGAAAAAGAAAAAGAAGGATGTAAATAGTACTCCAGATAAGAGGGAGTGAACTGAACAAAACAACATTTTCTTACTCATTTCAGCACCAAATCCTATGATGTTACGTGGAGAATCTGTTATTCTTTCCCGTTTAAACGCAAATGTACGCAAACGCAAAGCACTAAAACGTAGAAAATGTCAATTTTTAGATATTTTTTACAATTCATTTTTATCTGAGTGGCAAACAGTTTGGAGCCTGATCAGACGCCGGGTTAACCGGCGTCTGATCTGGTTCCAAACTGTTTGCAGTGGAAATAAAAGATTTAGCGTAAACGCGTTTATTGGGAAAGAATAACACATTCTCCACTGTACTACTCATTAGAATTGTCTCAAAGAGACGATTCTAATGAGTAGTAATACCATATGGTTTAATGCAGAAATAAAGATTTTGTTTTTTTGAAATACTCCCCTAATCTAGAGCTCTGGATGAAAAGTTTTTATACCCATTTAATAAATGCCCCCTCCAATTATCAGCAAAACTATCACGTATAATTCATCCACTGAATTTATCTAAATCTGTCAAACTTTAACTCTTTTGACGCTGAATAATTTTTTCATCTGATACACAAGTGCTTTCACAATCTGAAACAGGCTTTTGGGTAATTGGTTGAATTACGGACAATTCGTCAAAGTGTTAACTCGTCAAAAAGGCAATATATAGTAATGGCAAATGACGATTCGTCAAAAAGGATTTTGTGTTGGGGTATATACTAACCTGTTAAAATATATATACAGTAGAACCTCTCTATTACGACCACTAAAGTGTGCCAAATATTAGTCGTTTAAGACAGGTTACTTCTTAAAGCAATGTGAAAGTGAAACAGAAAGCTCCTACAGGAGCTTTCTGAGTCACTTTCACATTGCTTTCAGTTGTCACCTGTCTTTTATACAGACAATTAGTCTTCTTTTTAGTGGTTGTAACAGAGAGGTTCTACTGTATAGACTAGTAATACTTTTTTGTTAAATGTATAGGTTTATATTGGTAAAATTTGTAATTATTGAGAAGTAAAGATGGATTTTCTAGCATTTAAAGTTGTAACATCTTTATATATGTAAGATGAATATTGATGCTGATTGGTCCAAATAAAATTAAACTTTTACCATAATAGGGAGACTTTTCAATGTATTATATTGAGTTTACATTTTATTTAGTGTTTAAGCATAATTGATTTACAAGAGAAAGGTTCAGCTTAAATCAGGAAGGTTTAGCTTAAATCAGGACAAAAGTAATGCAGAAATCAGCTATGCCCTCGCCCATACATCAGAATATAAATCATGATTGCATACATCAAGCATAATTAACTTCTATTAGAATATCCTGTGCCTTATCCTTGAATCACCTTGATAGAATGTGTTTATTCAAAATCATTCAAAAAATTGAGTCTGGGTATATATGGTTTAGACCCTGATCTAATGCTAAAATTAACACAGAAGCATTGCTTTGATAAGAAAGGGTAAATCTTTAGCGCCACGTGCAAATGACTTTAATTGGCTGGGCATTGTTGTTTATTTGGTGCAAAAAGTTGATTGGCAATTACTCGACCTGTTATATCTGCACGGGTATAAAACTGTTAAAACAACAAACCAATTGATGTAATCATCATAGGCATATGTACACTGGAATGTATTGCTCAGTGAACAAACATGTGTCAAACAGTTTGGATACTGATAAGAACTTATCTGATAGCGTGAAGCCTTATGATCATGGTCTACACTGTTTGACAGTTTGCACCATAATATTAATATGTAGATGATAAACATTTAATTTGTTAACAGTGAAGACCCGTACCAAAAGGCTCCCGACAGTGTTTGATTTCTCTATAGATTAATACATTGTTTGTCATTTTGCACGATTTTACTGCGTACCTTATATCTGATAGCGTCTAAGCTAGCCTTATTATCAGGGTCTACACTGTTTTAAATGCCCTTCAGCAGAGATAGAAAATATTAGAAAAGAGCAGTTTATATATTAATACTATTTTAACTCCCTATCTGGAATATGATTATCGTTATATTTATTGTATAATTAATTCAATATACAAAAACTTTTTTAATGAGTTGACTACCCTTTTGTACTATAATTCCTTTTAGATGTGTGGACTACCCCTTTTGTACTATAATTCCTTTTTGACGAGTTTGCACTTTGACGAATTGTCCATCACCCAATAATGAATTGTATACGGTTGAGGACTTCTAATGAGATTGATGATCAGACCAAAATTGCTACCGTACTCTACGTTCTGTGATGATCAGCCATTCTCTTCAACTGCTGGCCTAGGGTTTCGGAACAGGCTGGCAGTTAATGAGAATGGCCAATTGCCTTCTGTACGTAGAGTTTCCAATATTGAATGACATTGATTGATCTCATTAGGGTCCTCAACCTTAAAACCCATTCCTTTGATTTGTTTCAGGACTTTAGAGCTCAAGATACCAGTAAATCAGTATTTCAAGAGCAAAAGAACTTCCTGTTTTAATTTTGCTTAATTGCAATTAAGCATATGCAATTAATTCTAATTAAATCAAAATAATAAAAACTGCTACTTTTCTTTTCAGATTACGGAGAAACAATGATGTTAAGTCCGTAATTTTCTGTAAGTAATAAGACAAGAGGGCCTGAAGGCCCTGATATCGCTCACCATTTGTAATGAAGCCTTGATAGCTTTACCTTTGAATTTCACCCGTTTTATTCTAAATCCATTCAAGTTTGTCGACCTACTGTACCGGTAGTATAGTAGAGTACATCAAAGGCAGATAACTAGAGCCTAAACAATACTGAAATTAAGCCTTTTTCTAGCATTTCATAGTATATCAAAGGCAGGTAACTATTGCCACAATGATTACATTTCAACAATAATTGCACTCCTTCGAGAACGTATAGCTACATCCTTTGTGTACAAGTATAATCAAAATCCATTGAAAACTGTAGTTGCAAGAGTGTAAACGCTGTAAAATATGGCATTTTCAGCAATTCAAAGGTAGATATCTCTTGATCTATTTGTCTCGATTCCAACCATAATCACCCTTTTTCCAACTCTTATGGTCATATACAATATGGGCAAGTTTGAGAGAGCTTGGATAAATATTGTGGCCTCTAGAGCGTAAACACTGTTAAATATATCATTTTCAGCAATTCAAAGGTAGATAACTCTTGACCTATTGATCCGATTACAACCAAAATTAAACTCATCCGAAGTCTTATGGTAAAATACAATCTGAGTAAGTTTGAGAAAGATTGGATAAAATTTGTGGCCTCTATAGAGTGTAAACATTGTTAATTATGGCATTTTCAGCAATTCAAAGGTATTATATATAACTCTCGACCTATAAGTCTGCTTTCAACCATAATCAAACTCATATGAACTCTTATAGTAATATACAATCTGAGCAAGTCTAAGAAAGATTTGATAAAAATTGTGAACTCTAGAGTGTAAACACCGTTAAAAATGGCATTTTCAGCAATTCAAAGGTAGATTACTCTTGATCTATTTGCCCGATTTCAACCAAAATCAAACTCATCCGAACTCTTATGGTCATATACAATCTGGGCAGGTTTTAGAAAGATTGGATAAATACTGTGGCCTCTAGAGTGTAAACACCGTTAAATATGGCATTTTCAGCAATTCAAAGGTAGATAACTCATGATCTATTTGTCCGATTTCAACCAAAATCAAACTCTTCCGAACTCTTATGGTCATATACAATCTGGGCAGGTTTTTAGAAAGATTGGATAAATACTGTGGCCTCTAGAGTGTCAACACTGTTAAATATGGCATTTTCAACAGTTCAAAGGTAGATAACTCATGACCTATTTGTCCGATTTCAACCATAATCGAACTCATCCGAACTCTTATGGCAATATACCATCTGAGCAAGTTTGAGAAAGATTGGATAAAAATTGTGGTCTCTAGAGTGTAAACACTAAAATTGTTGACGCCGCACACCGCACGACGGACGACGGACGCCGGACAATCAAGGATTGCAATAGCTCACCCTGAGCTAGCTCAGGTGAGCTAAAAAGTCTAAGAAATCAATCGAGAATCACAATTTTGCTTGCAGTATTTTACTCACCTCGAACTAACCCAGGGGCGAATCAGTAATTTTCAGTAAATCTGTATTTGCTTGCAGTACACATATGTGGCAGCTAACCCGTGTGCTCATATATTAATACCGCAATAGTATAAAAGTTTTTTTTTAAAACACATTAATGTCACGTAGCTCGTTACATATACGCGAAAACAATATTTCAATAACCCGATGTTTTTTTGTTTGGGATTGCACAAACGCCTCACCTGTAACCCCCGCAAATTGCACAGGGTACCATGTAGATGGGTAGGGATAATTTACTGACGTTTCCTCAATCTACTGCACAGAACACTGGCGGTGTTTAAGGAAGCACACTCCACTGCGGAATCAGGGGTCGTAAGTTCGACCCCCGTCGGACCAAGTGATTCGGACGAGATTTAGATTTTTATAAAACTAGGTACGATGTATCAGTGCTTTACATTGGGCATCCAAAAGAACCAGAGAACTATGTCGATAAAAAGAGTAGGACATCGCGTCCCGGGGATTTCTGTATCCGCTCCCCTCTTTCTGGGGGCGTCCAATTGGCCCATAGGTGGCAGAAACACTAAAGTAAACGGACGTTAACAAACAACCCCCAAACACACCAGAAAAATTGCGCCAAATAAATCGTTTTCAGAATTTACCCCTTCACCGCTATATTGCCGTCTGCTTCAATAGTGTCGCCTGCATGGTCATTTCAAAGTTAGATTTACGGAAGTATGACTTAAATATTGATTTGAGTTGAGCTAATTACGGTCTGGTTAGATCACAGCTCATTATTTGGAAGAAGAAGAGTGTCAAACAGCCTGGATCAGAAGCCGCGTTACGCGGCGTCTGCATGATCTGGATCCAAACTGTTTGCAAAGTCGATTTTGTCGGTAAGATATAGATCTAACTAAACAATATAGGTCTATCTACCAACTTTCTAAACAATATATGCCTACTTTCTAAAAATCAGCAGCAGAGCTCCATATCAGATGGGTGTTTCAAAACAAATCATCGACTTTCTTTGGTGCGACCAATGATTTATATGCAACTCAAAAGTGCTAATATTTTCATAAAAGAGAGCTTTGCTTGAATCATGGAGCGTATTATTATTCTATTCCTGTAAATAAATACCATGTATTCTCTGTTCTAAAATACATGTATATAGAAAATGTTAATTTCATGTTACCGACACCTTGAGAAATAAACCGAATCTGCTTAGTGTATCCATAACCAAAGTAGCCCAATAAACAACCCTATTATTATGTTCAATGTCTCTGAGCATGAGATCATATACTTTGTTCATGCACATATCTATTTTCATTGCTTTGTACTACTTTAAAGAAACTCGCAACCAGATGGTGTATTTGCAAAAATAAAAGAAAATACTCAAATCAAACCAATTGTGTAGCATTATCGTGCATCTGGCATTAGAAAAATATGATCAGTCTAAAACACCCTCAAGAAAAGTCTTCAAATCTTAGTTTTTTAGAGATTTCGTTTTATACGTTGGCATCGAAAGACGTTATAGAAATTGATAACGGGCTCAGACATAAACCCGAGCCGAATTATGTACCCCCATCGATACACACAAAAGAACATGTCGTTAAATCGATACCCAAGATATGAATAGCCCGGTGGGCTAAGTGGTTGACTTATTTTGCTACTCTATCATCACATGCTGGGTCCCGGGTTTGAATCCCACCAGAACTCAATATTTTTTTTTATTGAAATACATTTTTTAAACAGAATGGGGCCCTACCGATATACAGAGTTACCCCGCATGGAAAGTGTGATAAGAGTAGCGCCCCCTGAATGAGCGGTTGTTTCCGGTTCAATAGTGAAGTACACATAGTATCGAAAATCCTTTATCCTCAAACACGAATTTGAGGAGATCGTCTGCTTGTTAGTGTAGAGCTTATATTATATACAGTAGAACCTGGCTATACATTATTGAAAGAGCAATCTCTCATATTGTTCAAAAATAGAATTAAGACATGCATTTACTTTACCTACAATAAAACTTACAAAAACTTCCATAGATATACCGTTCTATGCATATCATTTATTCATATGTTTATTAAAATAAGTCATCAATCTGCACCTCAATAAATATGTTATACCTCCCAGCAGATGATAGCTTAAAGCAGAATGTACCTTAAGCTGCCTTAAGGGGTCACCTATCTTCAAAACTAATACCAGGAACGTAGATTATCTATAATATACGTTCCTGCTAATACCATCTATTGGGTAAAGGGTTAAACCCCGTTACATGAATGTGTCATAGCACATTCTGGTTGCTGTTAATCAACCATAAACCCTACCCGCTATGAATACCTATCATTTAATTTATTACTTTAGCTGATTAAATAAGGAACAATACCGTAGGAATGATCAATTATGCTAATAGCATGATAAGGGTTAATATTTAAAAAAAAAATACTGCCTACTTTCTTGATAAAAGTTTAGAACATGATATCAATTTTGACTTAAAACATATATGAGTGTGAAACAGTTCTACCCCTGATCAGCCTGTTAGTATATATGCTGCATCTTATCTGGTTCCAAACTTTTTTTTATAAATGATAGTGTTTTAAGCCTATTATAATTAGTGAACTGGTAAAAGATCAACAGAAATAAAGTTTTAATCTACTAAACCGATGGAATTCATGCTTTACTTTCAACATTGAGTTTTCAATAGAGTACACATTTAATGATAGGAGAGGGGTTCTAAAGTATTTATGTTGTTAAAACGGTATATATTTCCTATTAACCCTTTAAATACGCCTTTGGTTTATGCCTCCATTGAAGGAAAGAGTTCTAATTCAAAGTTTTTATAGCATGAGTGTGCAACATTAAAAACATTGAATATCCTAGCAGATGGTAGCTTAAAGCAAGCTGAAAGTAAAGTAGCATGTACTTTTCAATCTACCTTTAATGGACACCTTTCTTTCCAGGTAGGAACAGGCGATCGGGTAATGGGTTTACCCATTACCTAAACCAATTACCCCACAGCCCGTGTTAAGTATTGAATATAGGTCACCTCTTAAAGCAGGTTGAAAGTAAAACATAATGCGCCTTAAGGTGCACCCTGCTTTACTTTAATCCTGCTTTAAGGCACCACCCACTACGACATAAAAAATCACCGATGTTTCATAATTATGACTGCTTAGTGCATGAAGAGGATTTAGTTGCTTATGAAGGTGGAATTCATTAAAGGAGTAAAAGGCATAATGATGGGGGTAATGGGTTAAGCTTTTGCACATGAAGGAGTGCATGGTATAGGAGATAAAAATTTATTCCCCACATGAATAACAATGTGGATCCTCTATATAAAAAAAAAATAGTTTGGTGTGTTTTGATTCCAGCCTGTGTACCCAAGACTTAAGCTTCCGTTTTATGGCTTGTCATAGCAGAGATGACTCTTACATGTATGGGACAGCAGCTGCACCCCAGTGGGGGGGGGGGGGGGGGGGGGGGTCAGTATACAATTCGATTTCTAGCTAATTGGTTACTTCCTGTTGTTAGTTGTGATGATGCTTTGCGCTTTATGGCCCCTGGGCAGAAGCCTTGAGAGGTGAAATCCATTTGCGCTATGAGCATGACAGGCTGAACTATTTCTATGAAATTTCTGTCAACTAAAATCTGCTGGTATATAATGAACAAACAAAATATACATTTTTGAAGAAACTGTTTACCATTCAACATATTTTAAAAGATCAGTTTAAACCCTTTGCCTAATGAATATTCATGTCATTATTAATAACTGAATAATACAAAGTTTATGTTTAATACCGGTAATGTCTTAATAAATATCCCCTTTTTCACCTGTAATAGGCAGCATTTATAGACCTATAATGTCATTTAAGAACCAGAGAGGACAGTCATTGATTATAGAGACTGTTCCTATATAGTAACCATCTGATCAGGATCTACTTTTAATCCATGTTAACGTTCTTTTACCGAGGTGAAAACCCGTGTATGTTAAGTATGTTAAAAGTCAGCTTCTTTGTTATATAGAAAAAGTATGATCAGTGCTACGTTCGGTTTGCTAAAAACGATGAAATAAATAACCGTCGCATTTGACATTAAACAAAATTAATACATTAAAATACATAGGGATAAACGGGAGCTTGACTGCATATAGATATAGGTATCAAACTAATAAACCGCATTCGATCTATTCTTTTCCGAATCGTTTATGACCGTTATCGACACCGTCTCAATACCGGAAACAACCTTTTCCTTATCAGGGGAGTTAACTCGTGATGAAAATTGGGATAACTCTGTAATGCGGTAGGGCCCCATTTCTTATCCTAAACTAATTCTTACCCGTTTATATAAGCGTTTGACATATAGTTACAAATTACTATTTCTAATGCTAAATCTGGTTGCGAGTCTCTTTAAGCCAATATTTTATGCATTTGAAATGTCTATTACAATAAAGTGACTTCCTACTCAATTCAACATAGACAAAGTCATTTTGTGTAGTTCTTTTTATACCTAACAAATCTTTAACAAATTTTAAATGAACTCTTTCAATATTATCAGCCTTCATAAAGCCCCAAACTTCTTAGCCATTAATTCAGAATTGTTAAAATCATTTTATCAAATAGATCAAGTTTATATTTTACATCGATTGCTGTAAATTTGCACACATATTTATTCATTTAGAATAAGGCCTTTAAAGTCTGCCTAGCAAGAGTTGCCTGTGCAATAGAAAATGAGACTCCAGGTGTAAAAACTATACAGTGAAACCCCTCTAAACCGGACATGTGTGGGGACAACAAAAATGTCCGGTTTAGAGGGGTTTCCGGTTTAGAGGGGTTTTGACTTGTTTCTAGTATGGAAGATAGCTGACCACTTAAAGCAGGTTGAAAGTAAAGCAGAATGCGCCTTAAGGTGCATTCTGCTTTACTTTCAACCTGCTTTAAGCTATAATGTTCTAGAATATAGAAAATATTTCTGATGATACATATTCATGAATATATTTTCTTCAGTGAAGGAATAAAATTAAAGGCCTATAAGGGCATATATATGGTGTAATGGGTTAAAATAAAGGATTGGAAACAGGACCAACGTTTTTGCCCGGTTAAGAGAGAATTCCGGTTTTTAGAGGTTCCGGTTTAGAGGGATTTCACTGTACCTAGATAAGAAAATTTGTTGGCAACAGTAATGAATTCACCATTATATATGTAAAAACAGTGTCTCTAGAAAGTCTATCACTCTTTTTGAAAATCATTATCTTTGTTTTTAATGTATTCACAGTAAGTTTCCATCTACAGCAATATTCATGTAAAACATTCAAACTGTTTGGTAAATCTTCCTTAGAATTAGCAAATATGACAATATCATCAGCATATAATATCAAAAACACTTAAAACATTTTTACACCAATTCCCTTAATTCAAAGGAGAGACAACCTCGTGTAGAAAACCCGACAACCTTGACAACTGCTAATACATGTACATGTAGTTCATTTTTTGTGCATTGTCATATGCCGAAAACGAGAAAACACGAGGAATGTATAATTTACTTATACAAAACATACGTACCACGGTACGAGTATTCACAAACAGATATACCAGTACAGCGCCCCCGCTCCACAACGACACCCAAATGGGAGACAAATAGTGTGTACGTTGTTCGGAGGGAGTCGTTATAGGGACGGAAATTGGCTTACATTTGCAAGCAGCTTGAATCGAGATCAGACGCCGCGTAACGCGGCGTTTGATCTGGATTCAAGTTGTTTGTCACTCGTAATTAATTTATTTTCTGTCAAAATGTCCATTATGTCAGTTTGAGAAAAACAACAGACGACAATTTTCAACAGACCATGTTGTAGCCACAGGTTTTCGGCGCGTAAGCTATGACCCCCCCCCCCCCCCCCCCCCCCCCCCATAAATCTTTCAAAATGAGTCAAAATACATCCATATGTTCAACAAACATCCTTAACAAATGTTTCAAGAAGTTTCAAGAAGTTTAAAAAAAAAATTTTTTCGTATCATGTATGTATACAATGAAAAGGTGGATGTGTTTTCAGAGCCATCAACTTCCCAACCTTGTCATTTTGTCATTTTTGGGCCGATTTTGACAAATGATGGCTTATAAATTAGCAAAAAAAATTTTTTTTTTAAATTTCACGAAACTTCAGGAAATGTTCTTTTATGATGATTATTGAATGTATGGATAGATTTTAGGGTATTTTATCCACGTTTGGTGGTGGTGGAAGGGGGGGGGGGGGTGTTATAGCAGCTAGGGGTAGTGTCATAGCCAACGGGCCGAATGCCTATTAAAATTTCTGGGGTTAATGAGTTAATATTTTTTGTTTTCATTACTGTTAAGTCTATCTTTAGTAATTTTAACCTTTCACTCAATGATATAGCGCATTTGCATAGTTTCGATTCTGATCAGACGCCGCGTAACGCGGCGTCTGATCAGAAACAAAACTGTATATCACTTGTTTTGAAATTACGTCAGGTATACTGCCTTTAATCTAACTTTGAACCGATATTGCAGACAGCATTATTGAAGCAGACGACCATATGGCGTTGAAGGGGGTAAAAACCTCACGATAAATTTGACCATGGAAGGGTTAATCAAGAAGAACATCATTATTTGACTGCAATATAATATGTTATTACACCTCGCTTTGAGTTACAATGTTAATTTCCCATAGACCAAAATGAAACATTTTGCATGTCTTTTACATCTTTCCCAAAAATACTGTTACTCTATATGATATTCTTTTTGTCACTCTCTATGATATTCTTTTTATCACTCTATATGATATTATTTTCTCTATTCTTCTTTCTTTTTTTGTAATGATATAAACAATGTGACGTCGTAGACGTCGACGTCCTTTTCCGCGTTACGTGCACGGCGGCTCTAAATTGGTATTCACAACATATTTTATAAAAGACGATTCCACGGCCAGAGTTGATAAGCTCGGTGTAATAAAATAAATATTAGATGGCAGTTTGCGTGACACTCAAATTGTCAACCTTCGAAAACAAGAATGTCACCCTCGGCTTCGCCTCGGGTTGAAATTCTGTTTCTCGGGTTGATTTGATTTGATTTGTTATGATTTTACGTCGCATTTAACAGAAGTTCAGTCATATCGCGACGTCCAGCTAATTACAGGATGGAGGAAGACAACAGATGCCCTTTATGCACTGTTTTAGACACAAATCGGCAACCAGGTAGAACCACCGACCTTCCGCAAGCCAGCAGGCTTCCCCACATGAAAAATCCGAACGACCGACCCTATTTGGATTCGAACTCACAGCGGTGAGGAGCTTAGTGATGTAAGTCACAGTGACTATACCACTAGGCCACGGAGGCCCCGTTTCTCGGGTTGGCAATTTGAATGTCACGCAAACTGTTATCTAATATTTATATATCAACCCTTTCACTGTAACTGCCGACAGCATAGACATGCGCAAACAGATTGGATACCAATCACACTGGTATGGCAAAACGAGCGGGCTCCCGCTTAACGTCCCAGTTCCCGTTAATCTAACGTATCGGCTCCCGTTAAAAATGGCGTCAGTTGTCAAATCGACACATGTGAGTATACAGATATGATGTTTGTCCTTGGATATTGCTTGAAATGTAGACCAAGACTACTCTTACGGAGTGTCTCACACACTGATAAAAGCATATGTTAAACTTATTTATAGGATAAATGCTTGAGGTTGATGTTTATCTTGAAAAAAATTCTACCGTTACGGCGATTTCTGAAGAAACTGATGCTCATTGACCATAAATTGTTCTGAATAGGCAACAAATTCAGCTCTTATCGACACCAAACATGTCCGTCGAGTAGTCTGGGTATAATCGTCAGCTGCATTTAAAAAATAATCCGTTTAGCTATTAAACAAATAAAGATTTTGATTGTTTTTTATTACACGTTCCAGTTGTGTGTACAACGAACACGCTCCCGATCAAAATCATTATTGATGTTTTTTTCTCAAAAACTCTAGACCAATTTGAAATAAACTTTTGCATCTGAAATAAAATATCTTATCCACTGCTATCGCCGGTTTAAAATATAGATCTTTTACTGAGAACTTTTGGATATCCTCAGGGCATCCATATTTTTAGGATACAAATTGTTAACAGACGTTAAGGGTGTGTCTGTATACGTCAATTTAAAAGCAGACGATATTACGGTAGGAAAAGAGTTAAAACTTAAATATTTTCACTGAAGCTAATTTTACATTGCCAAGGGGTAAACAAGTCCGTGTTCTGTTCAAATGTAACCATCGGCACCACAAACCCATTTAACTCTTTCAACACTAAGTACCTTTACGGGTTATAAGTTACCTTGTGGATCATATTAGTTACCAAAGCATGAACCAATCTTCTTGGAATTCTGGGTAGACCACTGGGTCTTGCAAATGCATTAAGTGTATTTTAAACATAGCAGGACATTGACAAACAGTAGACCATTATTAGAAGCAGCGATACGCGAAGTCTGGTTTCATTTATCAAATGTAGTTTTTGTTTTAGGTATTTGGGCCTGAATTATTGAGATGAGCGCAGAACGAAAACGAAATGCAACAAAATGTAGAAATACGTTTTTGTTTTTTCTTACGCTATTTTTTAATCTTAGTTGCAAATAGTTTGGAACCTGATCAAATACCGAGTTACGCGGCGTCTGGTCAGGAACCATACTGAATGCAAATAACTATCGTACTCGGGATAAGGCAGTGAAGGGATTAAACATCCACAACAATAGAAACACGAAATATAACTCTTTGGCAGTCTTAACTGTTTTTGGCTGCCCGGGGGTATAACACCTTGTTCATATGCAAATCAGGGACATACCGTTCGGATAGCATACATTTGGGAAAGCAAATTTAGAATTTTATCAATATTAACTTCTTTAAAGAGGTGAGAATAAAAACGAATAAATATTTAAATAGGATTGTTATTTTTAAAGGACACACATGAAAGCAATCGTCCGCTTGAAAGATTCAAAATGAGTTTGAAGGCCATTTTTGTCTCATAACTTTTTCACTCACTCTGCAGAGACTTGTCCAACGTAAAGCTGTGTTTGTATATAATCCCCGTGATATATTTAAGGTCAATTTCACTGTATGGCACAATGCCTTCTTTGAACTGACACCCATTCGGGAGTCAACGACGCCTTTGTATTTGTTTACATTGGTGTCTTTTTGCCTTGTCCGTGCACTACTCCTGTCACACAGGGGTAATAGTACTAGTAGTAGTTGTAGTAGAAGTTGTTGTAGTAGAAGCTATCGAGCTTTAGTGTTAGAAGTAGATAAAGAACATATATAGTAGAGTGCTAAGATAAGGGATAGGCAGAGTAGTGTTAGGACTAGGTAGTGGTAGTGTTAGGAGTAGGTAGTGGTAGTATTAGGGTAGGTAGAGTAGAGTAGTGTAAGGAGTAGGTAGTGGTAGTGTTAGGAATAGGTAGTGGTAGTATTAGGGGTAGGTAGTGTTAGGAGTTGGTAGTGGTAGTGTTATGAATAGGTAGTTGTAGTGTTAGGACTAGGTAGTGGTAGTGTTAGGGGTAGGTAGTGGTAGTATTAGGGATAGGTAGAGTAGAGTATTGTAAGGAGTAGGTAGTGGTAGTGTTAGGAATAGGTAGTGGTAGTATTAGGGGTAGGTTGTGTTAGGAATAGGTAGAGGTAGTGTTAGAAGTAGATAAAGTACATATATAGTAGAGTGCTAAGATAAGGGGTTGACCGAGTAGTGTTAAGAGTAGGTAGTGGTAGTGTTAGGAGTAGGTAGTGTTAGGGGTAGGTAGAGTAGTGTAAGGAGTAGGTAGTAGTAGTGTTAGGCATAGGTAGTGGTAGTATTAGGGGAAGGTAGTGGTAGTGTTAGGAGTAGGTAGTGGTAGTATTAGGAATAGGTAGTGCTAGTATTATGGGTAGTTAGAGTAGTGTTAGGTGTAGAGTAGTAGTAGTATTAGGGGTTGGTAGAGTAGAGTAGTGTCAGGAGTAGGTAGTGGTTGTTAGGAATAGATAGTGATAGTATTAGGGGTAGGTAGAG
Source organism: Gari tellinella (assembly GCA_922989275.2). Lineage (NCBI taxonomy): Eukaryota > Metazoa > Mollusca > Bivalvia > Cardiida > Psammobiidae > Gari > Gari tellinella. The sequence continues at coordinate 6,279,302 of OV277868.1, read as the reverse complement.
TAGTGTTAGTAGGTAGTATTAGGGGTAGTTTTAGGGGTAAGTAGAGTACGTAGTGGTGGTGTTAGGGGTAGGTAGTGTTAGCAGTCGGTAGTGGTAGTGTTAGTGGTAGTGTTAGGTGTACGGACTGGTAGTGTTAGGAGTAATGTAGCGGTAATATTAGGGGAAGGTAGAGTAGTGTTAGGAGTAGGTAGTGGTAGTGTTAGGAGTAGGTAGTGGTAGTATTAGTAGTAGTGTTAGGAGTAGGTAGTGGTAGTATTAGGAGTAGGTAGTGGTAATACTAGGGTAGGCAGAGTAGTGTTAGGAGTAGGTAGTGGTAGGTAGAGTAGTGTTAGGAGTAGGTAGTGTTAGGGGTAGGTAGAGTAGTGTTAGGAGTAGGTAGTGGTAGTGTTAGAAGTAGGTAGTGGTAGTATTAGTAGTAGTGTTAGGAGTAGGTAGTGGTAGTATTAGGAGTAGGTAGTGGTAATACTAGGGTAGGCAGAGTAGTGTTAGGAGTAGGTAGTGGTAGGTAGAGTAGTGTTAGGAGTAGGTAGTGTTAGGGGTAGGTAGAGTAGTGTTAGGAGTAGGTAGTGGTAGTATTAGGGGTAGGGAGTGGTAGTATTAGGGATAGGTAGAGTAGTGTTAGGAGTAGGTAGTGTTAGTGTTAGGAGTAGGTAGTATGAGGGTATGAAATTAATTTTCAAGGCCAATGAAGATCTACATTTTCATGTGCTTGATGTTCTTGGTCTGGTCAAAGATACATTTTAAAGGGATGTTATAACACGCACATGTGGAAGATCCGCTTATTCAAGTTATAAGAGTTATTCAAACGGTCTCAGTAAGGGATTTATATTTTAAAATAACAGAGTAAACTTACAAAACATTGCCGGTGTAACGAAGTACATGTATTTTGACCCACATCGAAAAGTGACCCCCGGTCAAAATTCGACGTCGTAGAATGACCTCCCACCGTCGAATTATGACCCCCACCGTCGAATTATGACCCCCTCTGTCGAAATATGACCCCCTTTTTAAATATCCTTGATATTTTGTTTAAAGTCAGTTTTGCATATGCTAAAGTTGTTTTAAACCTAACTAACTTTTGAGTGAATAAATTATATTGATTGAATTGTAAGTGTGTCCGCCTATCAATGGGCAACCTTATGGGTATCGAACCCAGAACCGTTTACCCTTTTACAAGTATACCTTTACGATCTACCAATTACTCTTGTTCGATTATTGATTTAATTTCGACGTAGCAGGCTGAGTAAACCCCAATCACACATGCACCACGTCTCCGAGAAAGCGTATGATCAGAATTTACAATACGCTCGTATTGACATTCATTCCAAGAAATCTTCCTACTTTGCCGCGGTTTCTTTGGTTTAACCAACTACCCCACAGCCTTTTTCTAGCTTTAAAGACAGATGACCACTTAGAGCAGGTTAGAAGTAAAGCAGATTGCGCATTCTGCTTTACTTCAGCCTGCTTTAAGGTACAATTTGCTAGGATATAGAAAATATTTTCTTATAGTATATATCCATGACTGTATAAATTTGATCTATTATCTCCAGTAGAGGAATAAAAAAGATAAAAGGCGTAAAATTCGTATTTATTAGGTAATGTACGTCTTAACATATTTTCATAGAGGATGTTTTGATTTGTCGGAACTTATCCCTTTTGTCAAGAAATAAGAAGAATGCAGGTCGGTTGTTTTGAGTGGGCTTTGTTGTCTTTTGTCAACACTTGCTATGTTGTGCGTTCATAGTTTACCATGTTAAGTGTAAAGTTAATTGCATTTACTAAACAAACTAGCAAACAAGCAAACAAAAAGCGATCAAAATCGGAAGCTGTGTTATGTTGCCTCATTGCACATCACACCATTCAGTGACGTAGAAAGACTCCGGTCATTATTCTAGGTCGTATTTTGACACACCGGCCATTATTCGATATCATAGTTTGACTCGCCGGTCATTATTCGATGTCGTAGAATGACACCCGGTCATTATTCGATATCGTAGAATGACACCCGGTCATTATTCGATGTCGTAGAATGACTCCCCCATTCGTTTTTCAATGTCATAGAATGAAGCCATCGGTCATTATTCGATGTCGTAGAATGACTCCCCCATTCGTTTTTCAATGTCATAGAATGAAGCCATCGGTCATTATTCGATGTCGTAGAATGACTCCCCCATTCGTTTTTCAATGTCATAGAATGAAGCCATCGGTCATTATTCTATGTCGTAGAATGACTCCCCCATTCGTTTTTCAATGTCATAGAATGAAGCCATCGGTCATTATTCGATGTCGTAGAATGACTCCCCCATTCGTTTTTCAATGTCATAGAATGAAGCCATCGGTCATTATTCTATGTCGTAGAATGACTCCCCCATTCGTTTTTCAATGTCATAGAATGAAGCCATCGGTCATTATTCTATGTCGTAGAATGACTCCCCCATTCGTTTTTCAATGTCATAGAATGAAGCCATCGGTCATTATTCTATGTCGTAGAATGACTCCCCCATTCGTTTTTCAATGTCATAGAATGAAGCCATCGGTCATTATTCTATGTCGTAGAATGACTCCCCCATTCGTTTTTCAATGTCATAGAATGAAGCCATCGGTCATTATTCGATGTCGTAGAATGACTCCCCCATTCGTTTTTCAATGTCATAGAATGAAGCCATCGGTCATTATTCGATGTCGTAGAATGACTCCCCCATTCGTTTTTCAATGTCATAGAATGAAGCCATCGGTCATTATTCTATGTCGTAGAATGACTCCCCCATTCGTTTTTCAATGTCATAGAATGAAGCCATCGGTCATTATTCTATGTCGTAGAATGACTCCCCCATTCGTTTTTCAATGTCATAGAATGAAGCCATCGGTCATTATTCTATGTCGTAGAATGACTCCCCCATTCGTTTTTCAATGTCATAGAATGACTCCCCGGTCATTATTCTATGTCGTAGAATGACTCCCCCGTAAATTATTCGACGCAGTAGAATGAAACCATCAGTCATTATTCGATGTCGTAATATAACCCAAGGGTCATATTATGATGTCGTTTAATAATCTAATCCCGCCAGGGTTTATTCAATATGTAAGAAGTACATGTACTCTTCTAGTACTTCTACCATTCTCCGATCTCTTAGAATGATGCTCGGAAATAATTCGATGTCAAATGTATGAAACAAATCATGATGCGCGCTTAATGTAAATTTGAATTTTGACATGTTTATCATTTAAATTTTAGGTATCTTTCAAGTCATTTGCCCATGGACTAGTTTCGATTCTGCATCAAGTAAATTTTCTACTAGTTAGGGTTATTTTATAAGATATATTACAAAACTGACATACCCCGATATACTGCAAACCCATATAAAAGGTTTTTTTAGGAACAGTCTGATCTGGGTCTACATTGTTTGCGAAGGACAAGTGTACTCTTCTCATGTACACAGTTTGTGAATGACTAGTATACTCGTTGTTAGGGTCCAATGGGTTAAACTGCGCCTCTTAATTGGTAGGGAAGGGGGAGTCATTTTTCGATGGGGTCAAAGTTTTTCAGGGGGGTCAAAATACTTCATGTGGGGGTCATAGTACTATGACCGGGGGGGGGGGGGTCAAATTTCGACGTCGTATTCTGACCGGGGGGTCTTTGTAATCATTGTTTCGCCATCATAAGTGCACCTAGAAGTCACGGACAAAACTTTCCAAAGTCCAAGAAATTTTCCGAAGAAAAGAAAAATTAGCGCTTTTACCACCTGCATCGCGAAGTTTTCAGTGAAATCTTCCCTTAACCTCAGTATTGTTTCGTCTCTCTTTATGAAGAGGTCTGCCTAAATAACAATCAATTTTATTATTTTTTATCTAGATTTTTTTTATCTAAAAAGGTCAGTTATATAGTTATTGCATGACCCATGAGCACTCGTCACGACTTGGAACTACTTTTGTTTCATATGTATCAATACATTTGCAGGACTGCCATTTCTCCCATTTTTCCGAAATCTTCGGATTTTTATCTTAGCAGATTGTAGCTTAAAGCAGAATGCGCCTTCAGGCGCATTATGCTTTACTTTTAACCTGCTTTAAGTAATCGCGCTTGAACAATAGAAACATTGAAAATCTTATGAATTTCAAGATCAACTTATGGCAGCCCTGTATTTGATCACATTCTCGCGCGTTTCTTCCATGTTTAGACATTGCAAAGGTTACAAGGTATACATGTATATACATAAGACGACGCATGGAAAAAAGGTTTTTAAACAAGTCGATGGCTTCCTGTACAGCAACATTTACTGTTAGCGAGGAAGATCAAGATTTAAAGGGATAAATCCTTAGATCTGGAAGGAAACTATGCCGTATGTATTTTTTTGTTGCTCTTTACTCAATATCTAATTGACCAATGAAAGTCTAAAGTGACTTTTTGCGATTTAAAATCAACAGACGAGTTTGTTGTTGTTTTATTAATTTTTAAACATTTATTTTTGCAAACAATTTGGATCCAGATCAGACGCCAATAAATCGGCGTCTGATAAGGGTCCAAACTATTTGTCACGCGGACTGTACATAGATCCGAAATAACGGTGAATAGGTTACCTTAAAGACATTTCTCTTAAACTAAGTATTTTAACAATTATTTAACTTGGTGTCTGATCAGGCCCCAAACTGTTTCGTTACGCAGAATGTTGGACATTACATAAATCGCTAGCTCTCATTTTCGCACATTAAAATAAGAGGGTAATTTAACTTAACCCCTTCGCTGCCATGACGTCATTAATTTTAAACAATTATCGTCCTTGCGGCGTCTGTTATTCTTTCCCGTTTAAACGCAAACGTACGCAAACGCAAAACACTAAAACGTAGAAAAGAACAACTTTTGGACAATTCTGATAATTCTTGTTTATCTTGGTGGCAAACAGTTTGGAGCCTGATCAGACGCCGGGTTACCCGGCGTCTGATCTGGCTCCAAACTGTTTGCACTGCAAATAATAGTTTTAGCGTAAACGCGTTTATTGGGAAAGAATAACAGATTCTCCACTGTAAGGCAGTGGAGGGGTTAACTTGCAATTTTTTCTGGATAGATACAGGGCTACCATAATTTGCTCATAAAGTTTAAATATTTCAAAATTTTCAAGCGCAATTTAACATAATCATGCAAACGCGTAACCCGGCGTCTGATCTGGTTCTAAAACTGTTTGACACCAATGTTTCCGAAAGTAAAATACGTATACAATTCCAAATTTTAAATTTAGGAGCAAAAATCCGAAGATTTCGGGGATAATCCGTAGGTCCGGAGAAATTAAGAAAAATCCGGAAAAAATGGCAGCCCTGCAGATATCTTTCCTTTGCCAACGGTCCCTGTTATAGCTCCACAACTTTTTTCTTTATGATGAAGTTTTCAGCTATCACCTCAATAGGACATACTGAGCGTCACTAGAAACTTACCACCCATAGGTACAAGTCTGCCCATAATTTCTTTACTACACCAGGTCTGTCATTTCTGCGGATTTTTTCGAAATCTTCGGATTTTTCTTAATTTTCGGACCTACGGACTTTGCTCTTACTTTAATATTATTTAAGTTTTACTTAGGAAACATTGATGTGGACGTCAAAAAATTAAGATCCAGCTCAGACGCCGCGTATAGCGGCGTCTGATCTTGATCCAAACTGTTTACATTTTTATTTTAGTGTTATAGAACAGAGAAAGATTAAAGGTACGATTCGTAAAATCGCGCTTGAAATTTGGGAATCTTAGGATTTGATACATATTAATGACTATATCAATTGAAACTACCTTCTTCAGTGGCAGGGCTGCCATAAGTTGACATAAAAAATCCTAAGATTTCCAAATTTGCATTTTTCAAGTGCGATTTTACGAATCGTACCTTTTCCCCATCGCCTGTTTCTAGTGTTGTTGACACGTGTCTGCTTAAAGCAGGCTGAAAGTAAAGCAGAATGCGCCTTAAGGCGCATTCTGCTTTACTTTCAGCTTGCTTTAAGCTACCATGTACTAGTAAAGAAATCCAAAGATTTAGGAAATTTCCGGAGAAATGGCAGCCCTGCAGTGGAGGAATAACCTAAGGACGCCTAAAGGCGTATTTATCGAGAAATTAGATTCATGGGTTAAGCATACAATAACATAGATCTGTGACGAGTTCAGTAAAGAAATCGATGGTCATCGATTGCGAGTTAGCTAATGGTCTAGTACAGTGGAGAAAACATATTCTTTCCATATAGATCTAACCCCGATTACACTTTATCTATTATTTTCATTGCAAACAGTTTGGAGCCAGATCAGACGCCTGGTAACCCGGCGTCTGATCAGGCTCCAAACTGTTTGCAACTCAGATTAAAACTGGTAGTCAGATTTTTCAAAAAGTTGTCATTGCAATGCGTTTGCGTTTGAACGAAGGAATTACGTTTTCTCCACTGTATTTCAGACCGGTAGCCAACTCGCAATCGATGGCCATCGATTTCTTTACTGAACTCGTCAGTGATGCCAATGAGATTTGATGAACAAAGCATAGCCACATAGTAAACACATTACTCCATAAATACGCCTTCATTTTATTCCTCCGCTGAAGAAAATAGGTAAACTTTATACAGTAATGAATATTTTTTAGAACCAAACCTTGTTCGTCTTATATACTGTTCACAAAATGACTTGGGGCGTCAACATTTGTTGTACTTTCCGTGGGTCACAATAGCGGCACGTGACAGTGGTATACATGGTATTTGCTTCCCTTGAGCATGTGCTCCAAGAATACATGAGCTTTTTGGCTACACGCACAGGTACTTGACACATAGATCTAGATCTATTACAAAAATAAAAAAAATAAAAAATAAAAAAATTGTTCAATAGACTTCTTTTAACGTATATATAAAGACTTTATATATACGGTAATTGAAGTCTAGTAAAACATTGCTTTTTTGTGGGTTTTTGTTTTTTTTTTGGGGGGGGGGGGGGGGGGTAATAGATCTAGATCTATGTTTGAAGTACCTGTGGCTACATGTCGTTAGACTTTTTATCTAACAATTGGTCAAACTAGAAATCGTACCTGTAACCAGAACAAATCATAATTGGAATCGTAGCAGACTGATTAAAACTGGAATCGTACTAGTAGCCTACATATCATAAATGACACCTGACTGTACTAGTGCATATTAAAACTCAGTAAATTGAAAAAATCCAACATTGTAGCACAAAAGCCAATGGTGTAACTACTCATTAGAATCGTCTCAAAGAGACGATTCTAATGAGTTGTAACACCATAGGGTTTAATTCAGAAATAAAGATTTTAGTTTTTGAAATACACGTACTCCCCTTAAACTGGAATCTGTAAACTGGAAAGTAACACAGCTCATAACTTGATTTGTACTTATACATCTACAGAGTTCCCGAGATCTCTCCAGCAGCCCTCCCAACAACGACTCCCTCCTTACAACGACCCTTGCTGCAATTCCCTAAACAGGAATAAATGTCTAACGCTTTAACTGCTGCAATATCATCTGCTAAAATCTGTAGTCTGCTTTTTTTATCAAGTTATATAATGGACATTTAGACAAGAACAAAACTTAATGATGAGTGACAAACAGCTTGAATCCAGACCAGACGCCGCATTATCCGGCGTCTGATCTGGATTCAAGCTGTTTGCAAATGTAGCCAATTTCCCTCCCTATAACAACTCCCTCCAAACAACACACACAATTTTTGTCTCCCATTGGGTGTCGTTGTAGAGAGGGAATGCTGTACTAGTATATATATATTACAAAAGGAATCAGTATTAATTTATACTGAGCCATATTATAGGCAAGATGGCTCAATGATCAGGGGAGTAAATGTACAGTCGGCTGAGCGGTCATTCGGACTGAAAGTAGACTATATATATATATATAATTTTATTATATTAGTACAGACCAAACCTGGAACAGAATGCAGGGCTTGTAGATTGACACACCCATTCACACCTAACTGTATACAAAATAATAAAACAAATAAAGAATATATACATGTTCTTTATATTTATACTTTATATTTCATATCATATATTGTCATCATATATTTTTCCTGCATAACTTATCACAGACAATTCCTATTACTTTTACAAAGGCAAAGCATGCTTTCAATACTATAAATCATTCATCCTTTTCCTTTAGGAGCCCTAGATCGAATCTGGGTCCTGTGTCTCAACTGTTTGATCAAATGGAAAATGCTCATTTTCAATTTAATCTAGACAATTTTTGACTTTTAAGAATTGATTTTTACAGTATATGTCAAAATGACAAACAGTGTAGATCCTGATCAAAGGGCTCCTTAAGGAGCCCTCTGATCAGGGTCTCCACTGTTTGCATAGGACAAGTGTACTCCTCACAGGTACACTGTTTGCAAATGACTCACATGTGCGTGACTAGGGTTCAAAGAGTTGAGTGTGTTCAACCTATGGTGCCACTGTTCCATAAATACAGTAAAACCTCTGTATTACGACCACTAAAAAGATAGGCTAATTGATCACATAAAAGACAGTTGACTGCTTAAAGCAAGATGAAAGTAAAATAGAAAGCTCCTACAGGAGCTTTCTGTTTTACTTTCACCTTGCTTTAAACAATCACCTGTCTTAAACACCAAATAATTGACACAATTCACTGAATTCAGTGATCGTTATAGACAGGTTTCACTGTAATTGCAAACAAATACTCTTTATTCTCCAATTAACTCTCACAATCTTGAAACAAATGACATCATATTATTGTCATTAAAAAAATTGCTATATTTGTCTTTTGCGTGTTTTGAATCGTCTGCAGTCACAACGAACATCATTAGTTTGTTTTCATAACGAGGCTTTGAATTCGTTGACCAGGAAGTCAGATTCCACCCGTCAACTTCTGGCGGAACTCCGAATTCTGCTTCTTCATGGTACTGCGCTAACGTGATGTTAGGAGTTGATTGCGACATCTAAATATAGACAAAAACATGTACGGTATTACAACCATTGAATGAAGGCTAATTGATTGTATAAAGGACAGGTGACAGCTTAAAGCAAGGTGACAGTAAAACAGAAAGCTCCTTAAGGAGCTTTCTGGTTTACTGTCACATTGCTTTAGGCAGTCACCTGTGATAAGCACATGAACGAAACAAAATGTAAATACAATGAACCATAAAAATTGCAACCTTTGTAAAACATTAATGATTTACAATTTACAATTTGAATAGCAAATAGTTTGGAACCTGGTCAGACACTGGGTGACCCGGCGTCCGATCTGGCTTCAGACTGCTTGTATTAATAGGTTTTTTACTTTTTAGCATGACCATGTTTATTGGGAAAGAATAATCTCTTCTTCGCTGCACCATTTCTTTAATTTTGGGTGTTTTTTTCGGTCGCCCATTTGTCACCGGGTGACCCAGATTAAAGTGAGTTGTCAACATTTTCGAAAATATTTTTTCCATTCTAAATAATTGTGTTTGAATTTCATTTCATTTAACCCATTACCCATTAGCCTATTTCTAGTTTTGAAGCTAATTTACCACTTAAAGCAGGTTGAAAGTAAAGCAGAATGCGCATTAAGGCACATTCTGCTTTACTTTCAGCATGCTTTAAGTTACAATCTTTTACAATAAAGAAAATATTTCTAACGATACATATTCATGACTGTTTAAATTGGAACTTTTTTCTTGGATGGAGGAATAATTTCAAGGCCTAAAAAGGCGTATTTATGGGGAAATGGGTTAAAAGGGAAATAGTAATGTCATTGCACCATATATTAGCAGTGCTCAATATTGTAGGCAAGATAGCTCAATGATCAGGGGAGTGAATGTACAGTTGGCTGGAAGGTCATTTGGACTGAAAGTAGACTCTAACTGGGTACTTTACTTTTGGTCACAGCAAGGGTTTTGGTAGAGCTATAAACAGTATTTGAAAAACTGGTTTGGTATTGAGCTGTCATTTCTAACATTATCCATACCTGTTTTAAGTCCGAAAGGTATTTATTTCTCAGACAGCGAGTTACATTAATTGCAGACGAGAGAGGTCCAGATCCAGATATTTTGATTTTTTCCTGTAAATGAAAAATAAAAAAGTAAATATCATAAAACAGTGATTATCACAGCCACCAGACTCCTCAATCAATAATCAATACACATTCATAGTTATATACAGCGCTCCCTCTCTACAACGACACCCAAAGGGAGACACAGATTGCGTGTGTTGTTCGGAGGGAGTCGTTATAGGGAGGGAAATTTAGACTTGGCTTACATTTGCAATTAGCTTGAATCCAGATCAGACGCCGCGTGACAACTGACGACTTTTCGATCATAACGCCTTGCCAGACAATTTCCTTGCAAAAAGCATGGGTCTTGTGGAGATGTTGGTAGCAAAGAATCATTGAAGCTTCTCATGTGAGACCCGACCTTTATATTTGATAGTTTGGTTAGAAATAACGATTGAAAAGCACTAGAGCACGAGTATAATCTGGGCCTCACCAGGTAAACTGAGATTGGTATAGCTTGTGCTGCATGCTTTGCAAGTTAAAATCACACCTATCGAGAACAATGGGGGGACTCCATCAATGGACGGAGGAAATATCTTTAAGATCATTACAAACTTTCAAATAATCTACACACTGAAACAACCATACCTGCATAGCAAAACCGTTATGGTGGAAGGCCCCATCAAGTCCCTGGAAATCTATCTGATTCAGTAAGGCATAACTAATGTGGAATTGCTGTTGGTCACCAGGGGTGTCACTGTTCAATTTTGGTAGAATCAAAACAACATCTGCTGATTGAAACGATTCCAGCAAATCCACAGACACAGACACGTCTAGAAATCAGAAGAAGTAAAAGTTGATGACATAACCCTTTACTTCAGTTTCGAAAGCAGGTGACCGCTTAAAGCAGGTTGACCACTTGAAGCAAGTGACAGCTTAAAGCAGGGTGACCACTTAAATCAGGTGACTGCTTAAAGCAGATGCAGGTTGAAAGTCAAGCAGAATGTGCCTTATGGCACATTCTGCTTTACTTTCAGCCTGCTTAAAACTAGTATTCAATGGTACTAGGATAGAGAGAATATTTCTTATGATGCATATTCATGATTGCATGAAGTGGAACTTAATTCTTAAGGAAGGAATAAATAAAAGGCATTAAAAGGTGTACCGTACCTATGGGGTAAGGGGATAATAAATATACAACACATTTAGTCGTTTAACCCTTTTCATGCCCAATTTTTCATATGAAGTAATCCACTTTTTGTAACCTTTACTCCATAGCATGTTTCTAGTTTTGAAGATAGGTGACCACTTAAAGCAGCTTGAAAGTAAAGCAGAAATCACCTTAAAGCACATTCTGCTTTACTTTAAGCCTGCTGTAAGCTACCATATAGTAGAAAATACAAACTATTTCTATGTGGAAACATACCGTAATTTGAAGTGTCCTAAGAAGGGGGTGGGGGTCTGGTAAGGGGGACACATGCCCACCATCACTCCGCCCATCCTTTCCCCAAAAATAACTGAATCAGAAGTGCATAAGAACAGAGCTACAGATAAGAGTATTTCAAAAATTAAAATCTTTATTCTGCATTAAACCCTATGGTGTCACTACTCATTAGAATCATCTCGAAGAGACGATTCTAATGAGTAGTAACACCATAGGTTTTGGTGCTGAAATGAGTGAGAAACTGTTGGATTTGTTCAGTTTATTCCCTCTTATCTGGAGCCCTGCATAAGAATGGATACCTCTAAGATTTGGATACACACAATCCTGTAACTCCAACATTAGACCAGTCACTGCATCCATACGTTCTTCATGATCACACAGTACTAACTCCACAGGCTGAAAGGGAAAGTGTGAATAAACTGTGCAGTATATCCCTAATCACCCTATTGAGGCAGACAGGTCTGGGCAAACAGTGTAGACTCTGATCAGACTGCTCCTGAGGGAGCAGTCCGATCAAGGTCTACTCTGTTTGCCATTCAGTTTGCACCTTTTGGACAAATTACTGCATGATAAAAGCAATTAGTTAAAATTTTAAAACAGTAACAGCATGTTTAAACAGGATGTCACAATTTTTAGGATTTTTACGGTAAAACCTTTATGTCCATTGCAAACAGTTTGGAGCCTGATCAGGTCCAAAACTGTTTGCTGCTCACATTAAAAGTAATTGGTAACAAATTTCAAAAAATGTCATTTTCTTCATTTAACTCTTTCCTCCCTGAAACTTTAAATGGACAATTCTAGTTTAGATTTTTGTCTAGTCCATTTCTGGCTTTTAAGAGTTGTTTTTGTCAATTTTGGCATTACTGACAAACAGTGAAGACCCTGATCAGAGGGCTCCTTTCGGAGCCCTCTGATCTGGGCTATCACTGTTTGCACAGGACAAGTGTACTATTCACATGTACACTGTTTGAAAAGACGCCTATATGCGGGGCTAGGGTTCAAAGGGTTAATTGCATTGTGTTTGCATTCAACATTGTTTAACCCATTACCCAAAAGTATGTTTCTAGTGTTGAAGACAAGTGACCACTTAAAGCAGGTTGAAAGTAAAGCAGAATGTGCCTTAAGGCACATTCTGCTTTATCAGCGTTTTTTTCCACCCAATTGGGAACGGGTCCGGTACCCCTCAGATTGGGAATTTTTATTGTCAGATTGGGAATTTTTCTTGCCGCGTAAACTTCAAATTGGGAAAAAACCAAGTCGTGAAATGATGACAAAAAATAAATTGGGAAGTTTATTTTATAATATATGTAGGCCTATATTGATCTAACTTATCAAGGTGCAATTATGCAATTCATATCAACAGGCAATGCTTACAATGGTAACAGAAATTCTCTTTTTTCCACTGAAAATACTATTTTTACCATATTGCCAGGTCCCTTCTTTGAATTGGGAACGGGTCCTGTTCCAATTGGGAACGGGTCCTGTTCCAATTGGGAACGGGTCCTTTCCCGGGTACCGTCCAAAGAAGGAAAAAATCCGCTGTTTACTTTCAACCTGCTTTAGGCTACCATCTGTTAAAATATAGATTATTTCTCTTCGGAATATATTCATGACTGTATATAGCATAGATATCTTAAGAGACTAGATCGGCCACCTAGCGCTGAGCTCCCATTGGTCGACGGTCAGAGAGACGCCACTTTGGTACGTGTATCATATACATTTTCCCTCAGGCGACACAATATGATTTACTTTCATTTAAGAACGAATTCGTACTTCATACATCTTGTAACATAAATATGCACCATAAAACGACTATATAACGATAATAAGCACAAAATGATGGTAATTCTTATGTAACTAATTAAAATCATCGGTTAATCATAGCAACTATGGAACGCTTCTTAGCAACTTCTGTAGTCAATGACGCACCGTCAACGTAGACGGGATTACTGCGCACAGCATGTAACGTCATTAATTTACCGCAATACGACGTGCACCAGACCATTGGAACATGAATAGCATACACTAACCAAGATGGCTTCTCGGTGACCGTCGCTGATTGGCCTACAGCCGATCTAGGTTATTTTAAGATATCTATGGTATATAGTGGAACTCTTTTCTGCAGTGGAGGAATAAATTTAAGGTGTAAGAAGGTATATTTATATAGGGGGAATGGGTTAAATGGGAAAGAAAAGCATGATCTCCACTAGTTATACCTGTCCTGTGAACATATCTTCAGCAGCGATCATGCTTGTTACATGGTATGCCAGGGCTGAAGCTGCTTCGGTTACAAGCACCCGCATTGTGGATGTAATTTCTCAACTCGGTATAGATCTACTTCATATAATAATGAGGGTCCAGAAATCTGTAATGCAACAAACAATGTTTAATAACCATTGTTATGCCTAAAATGCTTAATAACCCTCGTTATGCCTACCATTTCAGATGGAAATGGCCTTTTTACTTTAATATTTTAGTGCTGTTGTAAGAATGATATTTCTGAATTTTAAAAGAGAAATAAACAGAACAGACAGTGATAAAAGAGTCATCATATCAGCTTCTACACTGTATGCATAGTATACATATCAAACATGTTTCCAGCAGATTAATTAAAAGAACAAGGAGGGACAGACAGAAACAGATATACAGAGAAACAAAGAGAGACCGCTACTCTGATAGATGGACACTCTGACCAGACAGACAGGCAAACTGACCAGACAGACAAACTAATGGACCCTTATCTTGAAAGAGATAGAGAGAGACAGACATACAGAAAGAGAGATAGACAGACAGACAGAGTGACACACATAAAGATCAACAGAGAGAGAGACAGATATATAGACAGACAGAGAGAGATAAAGACAGAGTAACATACAGATCAACAGACAGAGCGAGCGAGACAGATAGACACACAGAGCGACTAATTTAGAGAAACAGACATACTGAGATAGAGAGAGAGAGAGACAGATAAAGACATACAGACAAACATATACTGACAGAGATAGAGAGAGAGAGAGAGAGAGAAAAACAGACAGCTTGAAATTATTCAGACAGACACATTAATTGACAAGACAGAAAGGCAAACGGACAGTCATCTAGAGAAAGAGAGACAGGCAGAGATAGAGAGACAGAGAGATTCTACAATCCCTCTACACCTCCATGTAATTATCAGTAATTGATACACTTTGATAGCAGGGAGTAACCACATAGAGTAGACGTAGAAGCAATGTATCCGCTATTAAGCCTGTAACGTGTTAATATATAACTAGTGTTAAACTGAAAGTAGATCTGACAGTATTTTCAGCCACAAACAACGAAATACTGATACCGAGCTATCCTATCTATTTTACCTAATTGACCATTAATGATAGACATTAAATTAAAAGAAAATAGATCTAGATAAGTACAAGGGCATTATATAACTACTCACGTCTGTCGAGTGTTGAAACTGTTTATGTCAAACTGCAAAGGTTACAAATTAGACCGTCCTCGGTGTTACAGTTAATTTTCACCGCGGAATTTTAATCCGGGTCAATTTTCAACAGATAATTCATCAAAAAATTGAAATACCAGAGAAATTACTTAAACTTACCCCATTCACAGTCAGCAGATCTTTTTTCAAAGTTGCATTTGATATAATTATATTAATAAGAAAATTAGTTACCTTGTTGTAGGGTTAAAGGATGTAGATCAGAGACATGCACTGAAACGTTAATCATATGTATACAGCGCCCCTCTCTGGAATATTATGACATGTCTATGATATCTATCTATCTATTAGTCTACCAACATTTTGACCGTTTTTGACCCCTCATGGCATGTCGTGTAGACGGGTTACATCCACCTGATTCGTGTTCAGTGAACATATCTTAGAAATTCTAGGGGGGATGTAAAGTCGAAAAATTCAAATTACCGAAATTAAGGTCAGAAATGAGGTCGATCAACGGGTGCAGATTTTTGCATACC
This sequence comes from Gari tellinella, assembly GCA_922989275.2. Taxonomy (NCBI): domain Eukaryota; kingdom Metazoa; phylum Mollusca; class Bivalvia; order Cardiida; family Psammobiidae; genus Gari; species Gari tellinella. The sequence continues at coordinate 6,263,926 of OV277868.1, read as the reverse complement.
ATAATATAAACCTAACTTTATTTACGTTTCAAATATATCAAATGAACTATTATTGGTTACAATTAGTTCACAAATGTCTGTACTTGCTAAATATTATCAAAAAAGTAAAATATTACTGTCAATGTCCTTTTCGAGGGGCAATAACTCTGATTTTCCTCATTCTTTTTTTATATTTTTATAGTTATTCTTTCGTTATTTTTGTCTGTGTTCTTATAACATCAAATTATTTTTATGTTTCTTTACACCTTTGACATAAAGTAACAATTCTAAATGCAAATATTACAGCCAATGCCCTTTTCCAGGGGCAATAACTCTGATTTTTCTCTTTCTATTTTATTTTTTATGGGAATTTGTTTTCGTTATTTTTTGACTGTTTTTCTTATAACATCAAACTTTTGTATGTTTCTTTACACCTTTGACATAAAGCAACGATTCAATATGCAAATAAAAGTAAAAATTACAGTCAATGCTCTATTCCAGGGGCAATAACTCTGTTTTTTCTGTTCCATATCTCCTTTTTAATAGGAATTATGATAATTAATTGTTATGCTATTTGCAATCACTCATAGATAACCTAAAAAACTTTAATTTATTGAATGTATAATTGGTCGAAAAATCTAGAAATAGAATTTTCGTGACAGAAAAAACAATTATAAGTCACAAACAAGGGCGATAACTCTTAAAATAAGCCAGTAAATCACGTATTCTGTTCATTTCTGCTATAATAGCTGGGCACATTAGAGAAAAAAAATCATAAACTTGATATACAATCATCAAAGTAGGTTTACATAATATACTGATATGGCCTTTCTTTCAACAAAAAGCCCTTTTGCACCGTTAACATTCAAAATGGCCGCCATTTTTCAAGATGGCCGCCATTTTCGGTTCTCATATACCATTTCTCTTCTAACATTTGACATGTATGACCAAATTTTATACTTTTGGTGTTGAAATATATGTTTTTAAGCATTGGCAAGGTAATCAAGAAAATTTTAAATTGATTTGAAGCTTACTTTAATGCATAATGACCAATGTTTGAAAAAGAAACGTGTTTGCTTTAAGATGACCGTTGCCTTTTGCACTAATGATTAATTTCGTTTCTTAAATTTTCTCATACATGACCATTAGTCAAACTTTCGGAGTCAAAGGTAGTGTTAAAAATCACTAATTTTGTGATTGTATATTTATTAAAGAAATTGTTTAATTGGGTATTGACTTACTTTTGGCAAATACATATACATTGTATATATATATATATATATATATATATATGGTTTATGAATAGTAAAGTAGTAAATCCTGTTTGTTGTTGTATTATTGCTTATGATGTGTGTATATATTCATTGTCATATTCACAAATTTATTAATCTGAACAAAAGCGGCAACATCGAAAATACAGGCATCTGTCACTGCAATCAGTTTTCTTTAGCGCATACGCTTAATCTTCGCAACTATATGTATATCTATATCCAATAAATAGCAGCCTAGTCTAATGTATCAGCAATATATTTCCTTCATTCACACTCTACTGGACACTTATATTATTTTGCGTAATGCCACAAAACATAAGCTATTTAGTATGCAAATAATTTCGTGTGTTTAAACAAAGCTGCTTGGCTTGTGGGAATTGCGAAGTAAGGTTTTTTCTACTATCAGGCAAATAAATACGAAAGACTCAAGCAGGAAATGTAACACAAACAATACACCCACCTCTAAAGCAGAACACACACACACAGTCATACCACGTCCAGTCCAACACAATAATTGCATTAAATACAACTTATCTAATGGCTTGTCATACATAGCAATCGCAATGTTTTCAAGACTTTACTGTTTCTACATTTTAACTAATAGTAAATAAACAATAAATTGTAAATGTAAAATATTTTCCATGAAATGCATTCGATGTGGTCCATGCAGCCTTTTCTCTTTCCATATGAAAACCATCTAATACGAATTAACAGAACACGAAATATAATGCGTTGATTGTGTATGTTCAGATCTCACAGGGTCAATTAACAAAAATATTAACTTCATTACGGGAAACCAGCTCAAGTTTGATTGTTGTACAAAGGAAACCAACTCTTTCTGTATACCAAGATCTTTTAGCAAAGGTAATTCTAAGCCCTTGCTGCACTGGGCGGTTTGTTAGATGTATTTTGTATTTCGACAAGTGAAAAATCGAAAGACGCATCCAATGCTGTAGACCAATTTGTTGAGACAGCGTTAAAGGATGCTGAAACAAAAGACATTAGCCATATTTTGTTGGACGCGATGTGATTGCAGAACCCTCTCATTGGTTTAGGACTGTACAAATTATTGATTCAAGGAGTGCAACACCGACTATTTGCTCCACCCAAAAAACAAAGTCAAAGACATTAGCAAGTATTTATAGAGACACGAGATCAGACAAGCAACAAGTATCGAAACAGATAAGACCTGACCTTATTAAAGCTCGAGAAAGATCTCAAGGATGTCAGACATTCGGAGAGTATGCTCAAGAATTTGTTCAGTCGGTATATTCCCATTTCACAGGCACACCTACTCGCATTGATGTCACATTTGATACCTTGGGAGCAGGTCTATCACGTTCAATATTTATAAATTTTATAAAAGACCTAATAGATTATCTTTATCATAATTAGAAAATGGAGGAAAAAAACTTTCTAAAACGTGTATAATTATAATTATTATCTCTAATAGAAAATACTCGTTTCGTGCCTTTCTGACATTTTTGGGAAAATTTGATACATTATTAAAAAAAAGATATAGCTATATGTTTAAATTATGGTCATATATGTTTAGGATAAAAGATAAGGAAGTAGAGGTCCTATGAAGGTGATAGGGTTAAAATACTAGTGTGAAAAAGATAAAAATAAGGATAAAACCATAATTGCAGGTTTATGGTTTAAAATGGCAGATGGTGCTGACTGCGGACTTGAACAGGTTCAAGTCCTCAGTCACCACAACATCTGATGGCAGCGCATACATTTGCAAACAGTTTGAATCCAGATCAGACGCCGTGTAACGCGGCGTCTGATCTGGATTCAAGCTGTTTGTCACTCGTCATAAAGCTGTTTCTGTCAAAATGTCCACTATGTAACATTGAGAAAAAACAGCAGACGACAATTTTAAGAAGACGACATAGCAGCAGTGAAAATGTTTCCTTTCCTGTGGCAAGGGTCGTTGAAAGGAGAGAGTCGTTGTTGGGAGGGCCGTTGTAGGGAGGGAACATCATCATGGCTTGGCTTCGCGAACGAAGATCTAAGTAGGTGTGTTTCCACGTCTGTTGCAGGCACGCTGGTGACTGGCTAGGCCTATGCGTGAAAGGCATACACGACTGCAGCATCTGCATTTGTAGGTCTGGGCGGGCATGTCCTGAGTGTTAACCGGGTTCTTCCTACGGTACCTTTTGTCTTTAAGTTGTTTTATTCGAGATTTCTCGAAGGAAGTTGCAGCACTGCAAATGGTGTGTCTCCAAGCATCGCGGTTCATAGCCAAAGGGAGGGAACACTGTAGTAGGAAAGATACCTTGTATATGTTTTAGTAAATAGAGGAATGTTTTTAACAGTACTGGTACCTGTGTGTTCAATAAAGGACAAGGTTCACGAAGCCTCCATTTTGGCCCTGTAAAAGTCTCCTTTTTTTCAATTTAAGTTAAATACTTCATATTATACATAAAGCTCAACCCATATTCAAGTTTTGACAACTTTATAGTTTCTTAAAAATGGACCGCTAAGCCAAAAAAAGGCCAAAAAGGCAGAATTTTGGTACATTTCCGGGTATAAATCATAGAAATAAACAATGAAGGCACTTATGCGACACAAAAAGTGCACAATGAATATTTAAGTTGAAGTAACATATCAAAATTTTGAAGTGTCGCATGCGTGTCTTCATAGTTTATTTTTAGGATTTATACCGAGAATTGTACCAAAAAACTGCCTTTTTGGCGTTTTTTGCCTCATGGTTCATTGACAAGAAACTATAAAATTGTCAAAACTTGACTTTGGGTCGTTTGCGTGTATATTATTGAGTATTAGTATCTGATATTGACAAATAAACAGAAAAAATAGATAAAAATCTTTTTTGGAAAAAACATTTTTTACAGGGCCAAATCGGAGGCTTCGTGAACCTTGTAGGCTATTGTCCTTTGAATGCCTTTCTTTCAGATTTCTGAAAAGGGTCAAACGTCTCCGTGTTCCTTTAAACCCCAGCATCCGCGTGGCAGTGATGGGATCTGCAAGGGTGGGGAAAACTGCGATAATAAAAAGACTACTAGACAATTCCTTCACAACAGAATACAAGGAAACGATTGAAGATATGTATCGGTAAGAATAACCAAATATGATGACGTCATTTCACAAGACAAAAATGGACATTTCTAATGACGTCTTTGTACTAGGAAATTACCGTATTTATAATATACTTATCGATGATTTATAGAGATTTCTCAGTTAGATAAATTTCATATCGTCACAGTTGATAGCATCACTAGTGACGATATCATTTTTGTGAAGTCACGTCACAATACATTTTGTGTTGCTGCGCGTAAACAATTAATTTTGTGAGTTTTTTTTCTGTGAAAACGTCATTAAAATGTATATAATAAAAAGAATAATCAATTCCTTTGGATGGATATAAAAAAATGTCACTCGAGTGGGTTGTTATCTGGTTAAAAAACTCGTACTGCGGACTCGTTTTTAACCAGATAACAACCCATTCTCGTGATATATTTTTGATATCAATCCAAAGGAATTGATTATTCTCTATATAATACCAGAAAGAATGAAAATAGCCGATGACGTCTTTCTACCAGACAATTATCGTATAGATCTAATCATATACATTAGTATTATTCAAAAGTGTTTGTTCTCTGACTTTTGGTTAGCTGTGATTGAATGTAATTGTTTTTCATAACCCCATGGAAAAAATAGGCCACGCCCTATCGTGACTACTTTCTCTTAGACCAACTGTTTTCCACAAGCGCTGCATTTCAAAGCGTTTCGCCAAAATAAGAGGGTTGTTCGGAAAGTTCTTGCAATTTATTCATAAAATTACGCGTATACGCAAATGCGTGCAAAAATTAGATCAACATTACTACATAGATCTGTGCTACATAGTCTGTGAAAATCAGCAAGATATACTTAAAAACATTGTTTCTATGTACATACAGTGTAGAATTCTTTCCCAATAAACGCGTTTACGTTAAAACTATTATTTCCATTGCAAACAGTTTGGAGCCTGATCAGAGATCAGGCTCCAAGCTGTTTGCCACTAAGATAAATATAAATTGTCAGAATTGTCAAAAAGGTGTATTTTTCTATGTTTTTGTGCTTTCTCAACATAGTCGCTCGCAATATCCACACAACTGTTATGCATTTGACCCCTTAAGGAGTTTGCTTACATTTCTGCATACAAGTCTTCGCTGACTGTAGATACACTTTTTCCAGGGTCCAAGGTTATAAAGCGTTTGAGCTGAGTCTGAGTGTGTTCGCAAGCATTTGAATGGTCAGATTTGAGCCTAGGCTGACCAATCAAATGCTTGAGAACGACTTAGGCTCAACTGAAAAGCTTTATAACATTGGACCTTGGTCTGTTTGATAAGTTCAGCTGCTGAATCAAATCTTATTCCACGTAAGTTCGTCTTTCAGTAACTATGAGAATACATGTACTCTAAAATCCATGGGAGCCAAGTCGTGTTGTATGGCGGGTGTTCTAACATCTCAAACCCTAGGAAACTGATTTCATACTGTATTATTCGGAGGGAGTCGTAATAGGGAGGGAAAATTAAGATTTGGCTTACATTTGCAAACAGCGCTTAAATTCAGATCAGACGCCGCGTTAACGCGGTGTCTAATCTGGATTCAAACTGTTTGCCACTCGTCATTATATCTATTCTATCAAAATTGTCCACTTATAAATAGGTAACTTTGAGAAAAACAGCAGACGACAAATTCAAGCAGACGATATTGCAGCCAAGAAAAGGTTGGACATTAATGTCTTGTTTTGGGAACAGCTTCAAGGGTCGTTGTGAGGAGGGAGTCGTTGTTGGGAGGGTCATTGTAGGGAGAAAGCACTGTATTAGGTAACGTTGTGTGGACTAGTAGTATACTATCAATTTGGAGTAGTCTAATTGTTTTGCTTTTAACTTCAGAATAAACATGAAAGGTATTGAACTAGAAATTGTCGACACAACTGGGGCCTACTGCTTTCCGGCTATGCGCGACCTGGCGATTAGAACAGCCGATGTGTTTGTGCTAGTCTTCGCCTGGGATAACAACGAATCGTTTGAGCATATCAAATTCCTGATGGATAAAATTAACGAAATAAGAGCCACCGTAGAACATATTGTCGTTGCTGGTAATAAGATGGATCTTTTGACTAAGACGGTGTCTTTCGTTCAAACGGAAATGGTTGTTCGTCTGGACTGGGACCGCAGTTTCCAAGAGTGTTCAGCAAAGGAAAATAAGAATATAACCCGTCTGTTTGAAGATATGGTAGACGCTGTTTCAGTGAAAAGAATGTGGCAAGAATGAACAAAATTAACCCTGTCACAGCCAAATGAACCCGTCCAACTTATCCCTTTCACTGCCAAAATATAGTCTACTTTTACACTTTTACAGTATAACTGAAATACATTGTACCCGTCTAACACAGTCGAAGCCATTTTATCGCCTGCTTATATTTATCCATGTGCTTTTACTGTATTTTACTCCTTAAATATAGTCCTCCATTGAAAAAATAGTTACACTTCATAATCATGACTATGCGCCATAGGACATATTTTGCATATCCTAGCAGAAGATAGCTTAAAGCAGGTTGAAGGTAAAGCAGAACACGCCTTAAGGCGCATTCTGCTATTCTTTTAACCTGCTTGAAGTGGTCGTCTGTCTTCAAAATGTATAATTTAGTAGGAGAGCAATGCAATATAGTACGAGAGAAATGTAGTACAATGTACCGTATAATAGGGAATCAATGTAGTATAGTCTTAGAGCAATGTAGTAAATGTACAATGTATGATTAAGGAGGAAATCAATATTGTATAGTCCAAGCGCATTGAAGTACTGTACCCTATAATAGGGAAACAATATAATATAGTCTGAGTGCATGGTAGTACAATGTATAATATAGCAGGGAATCAACGTAGTATAGTCCGAGAGAAATGTAGTACTGCAACTCACTGCTGTATGGGATTCCCCAAAACTCATTATGCAAACTACAGCGTGTGCAAAATACAGCAGCCCGCATCATTACCAGGACCCCTCGGTACAATCACATCACTCCAGTCTTGAAGGATCTTCACTGGCTTCCAGTTCAACACAGAATTGAATTCAAAATTCTGACACTCACATACAAAGCCATGTGCAATGATTCTCCAAGGTACATTGTCAATATGCTTGACGTGTATAAACCTCGAAGAGAGCTGCGGTCTGCAACTAAATCAGTATCGCTGGTTGTACCGAGGAGTCGTTTGGTGAGGTTTGGAGATAGAAGTTTCATGCATGCAGCCCCAAAGCTCTGGAACAGTCTACCATCAGACATTAGAGATGCAAGCTCAGTTGCAGTTTTAAAAAAGCATCTGAAAACACATTACTTTAATATTTGTTATTAGAACACTGCTACCTATGCGATATGTTCTTGCTGTAGATGTTGTGGGTCCAAATGGGAGTTTCTGGAGTATTATCTGGTTTTCGGTCTCTTATAGAAATTTTAGTTATTGTCGCATGCTATTTTTCCTAGTTATGTTACATTGGGCGGCCTGCATTGGGCGTTCTGCTATTATTTCTATCAGTCGGCATAAAGAAGCCATTTGCTTCGTTGCTCTCGATTGTTGAGGTAGTGCAATCGCCGTTTTTGGGGGCTGTCTTCTGTATGTTTAGTGGCCTTCATTGGGCGCTCTACTGTTATTTCTATCAGTCCGCATAAAGAAGCCATTTGCTTCGTTGCTCTTGATTGATGGGGTAACGTGATCGCCATTTTTGGGGGCTGTCTTTTGTACGTTTATTATGTTTATTTTATATCTAATTGTAGTTATTTGTCTTTTCCTGGCGGCCTGCATTTGGGCGCTCTACTATTGTTTCTATCGGTCGACAATCAGAAGCCGGTTGCTTCATTGCTGATTGATGGGAGTAATGTGATCGCCATTTTGGGGGCTGTCTTTTTATATGTTTATTCATGTTTATTTTAGATCATATTGTAGTTATTTTGTCTTTTCTTGTTTGTAGGTACATTTGTGTAACTTCATGTGAAGCGCTTTTGAACGCACAACCCCTGTGTGAAAAGAGCGCTATATAAATCTGGTATAATAATAATAATAATAATACACAGTTCGATGTACAATACAGTAGGGGAACAATGTTCTATGGTCCGAAAGCGATGTTGTATAATACACAATATATATTTAGCAAAACTGCTAGGTACCACAAGGGAAACTTTTAGTATTTTCTTTTCCATGGCTAACAAACAGGGTTTTTTTATTTATGAAATATCATCATATTTTAGATATTTCATGGAAAATATTAAGAGGTTATTTAACAGTGTTGAGTACAATACTGAAATCTATTGGACGAGTACACAGCAGCCATAATTCATATTGGACGAGGCGATAGCCGAGTCCAATATGGATTATGACTGCTGTGTACGAGTCCAATAGATTTCAGTATTGTACTCAACACTGTTAAATTACCTCTTTATTTCACACCATAAAATTATAAAATGACAAAAGAAACCACATGCATTTTTTCCTATTCCTTCTAGCCTAGCCTTTGACTTCGCAATTTCCAAAAACAAAATACAGTGTTCCCTCCCTACACCGGCTCTTGTCGTAGTTCCCTAAACAGGACAATACTATATGTCTAACTCTTTTCATGGATGGCTGCAATAGCCTACCATCTGCTTAAATTTGTCGACTGCCGCTATTCGGAAAGTTACCTTTGATTTTAAGCATTTAAGTTTAATCCTTAGGCCTACTTTATATAACCTATATGAATTACCCCCACTTTCCACTCCAAAGGCATTCGCCATTTTTCTATTTTGCAATGAAAAATAAACAATAGTGTAGATGACTTAACAGTACATTATAACTACAATCTTACCGAGGCGACTACTTTTACATTCAAACATTTACACGCATGACTCTGGGTGGACGTAACTCTCTTAGAAACAGCTCCAAAATGCTATACTCACACCAATAGATCTATTTCAAATCTATAATCGTCTACACGTATCATTTTGCATAATTTTCTGTTCTAGATCTAATTTTTAATCATTTATCCCATCAATATACTCTTTTTAAACATGTTAAAGGTGTAAGAAGTCTAACAAAGGGTCCTTTTTTCAAATTACGATATAACGAACTTTATGAATTACCTCCCTTTAATAGTGAAGAAACACCTATTTTTATTCCTCAAAAGCATTTTTATATTTTTTCTTTTGTTTGTTATCATTATAAAATTTACTAATGTTTAGAATTTCATTCCGATAAGGCATAAATTATCTGATGCATTTTTAAAACGTATATTCGGATAAACAAAAATTATATTCATAATAATAATTTCATTCACACAAAGAATAGTTGATATTTGGAACAGCCTACCGGAAAAAGTAACAGTAGCTGAAACAGTAAAGAAATTTGAGATCAGTCTCGACAAGCACTGGGCAAATCAAGAAGTAAGATTCGACTTTACAAAGGACATAATAACCGGAAGTCGCGTAAAGTCGGGCATACGTAGTAAAGAAGACAAGTTAGATGCGGACATAGTGGTCTAGGCCAGCGTCCACAGAAGATCCTAAGGTATAATATTGAAAAAAAACTTATTACAACGTCACCACGTTATTTACTGTATTTTACGTTTGAACGTTAACGTGCCAAAACGTCTACAGCATATTGTTTATCGTTACGTCATTAAATTAAATAAATATTGCAAATGTAAGCCAAGTCTTATTTTTCCCTCCCTATAAAGACTCGCTCCGAACAACACACACAATAGGTGTCTCCAAGTGGGTGTCGTTGCAGAGATGGAACACTGTAGCAGACAAAGGTGAAATGCCAAGGGAAGTTACTTTTAACAGAGTGTCGGAAGAGTTGTCCAGTCCAATATGAAAAAAATATAGATTTTTTGGATCAGAGTCCAATATGAGAAAAATATGGCCTTCTGGGATAGCTTTTTTAAATTCCGGTACAATATAGGGTTCTCTTGTACCGTCACGTGGTAGAAAGAGGGGTTGTCGATTGGTTTAATCGATGTAGGTGTGAAATAAAACAATCTTATTGAGAAAAAGATACGTGTCATCAAAAGTTATTTTAATCAAAACTCAAATTACAAATGATATTTGTGTCAGGATACATAGTAGTTTTGCTCTCGTATAAAAGGGACGCAATGTTGTATAGTCCGAGAGCAATGTAGTGCAATGTACACTATACATGTATTTGGAAAGCAATGTCGTACAGTCCGAGAGCAATGTAGTATAGTCCGAGCAGGGAAGCAATGTAGTATAGTTTGAGATCAATGTAGTACATTGTACAATATAGTAGGAAAGCAGTGTAGTATAATCTAAGAGCAATGTAGTACAATGTACACTATATATGTATTTGGAAAGCAATGTAGTATAGTCCGAGAGCAATGTAGTACAATGTAGCAGGGAAGCAATGTAGTATACTCTTAGAGCAATGACGTACATTGTACAATATAGTAGGGAAGCAGTGTAGTATAATCTGAAAGCAATGTAGTACAATGTACACTATACATGTATTTGGAAAGCAATGTAGTATATTCCGAGAGCAATGTAGTACAGTGTACAATATAGCAGGGAAGCAATGTAGTATAGTCCGAGAGCAATGTAGTACAATGTACAATATAGCAGGAAAGCAATGAAGTATAGTCTGAGAGCAGCGTAGTACAATGTAAAATATAGTCGGGAAGCAATGTAGTATAGTCCGAGAGCAATGTAGTACAATGTAGCAGGGAAGCAATGTAGTATAGTCTTAGAGCAATGACGTACATTGTACAATTTAGTAGGGAAGCAATGTAGTATAATCTGAGAGCAATGTAGTACAGTGTGGTAGGGAAGCAATGTTGTAGAGTCCGAGAGCAATGTAGTACAATGTACAATATAGCAGGGAAGCAGTGTAGTATAGTCTGATAGCAATGTAGTACAATGTAGCAGGGAAGCAATGTAGTACAGTCCGTGAGCAATGTAGTACAATGTACAATATAGTAGGGAAGCAGTGTAGTATTGTCTGAGAGCAATGCAGTACAATGTAGCAGGGAAGCAATGTAGTATAGTCTGATAGCAATGTAGTACAATGTAGTAGGGAAGCAATGTAGTATAGTCTGAGAGCAGTGTAATACAATGTAGTAGGGAAGCAATGTAGTATAGTCTGAGAGCAGTGTAGTACAATGTAGTAGGGAAGCAATGTAGTATAGTCTAAGAGCAGTGTAGTACAATGTAGTAGGGAAGCAATGTAGTATAGTCCGAGACCAATGTAGTACAATGTAGTAGGGAAGCAATGTAGTATAGTCCGAGAGCAATGTAGTACAATGTAGCAGGGAAGCAATGTAGTATAGTCTGAGAGCAGTGTAGTACAATGTAGCAGGGAAGCAATGTAGTATAGTCTGAGAGCAATGTAGTTCATTGTACAATATAGTAGGGAAGCAGTGTAGTATAATCTGAGAGCAATGTAGCACAATGTACACTATACATGTATTTGGAAAGCAATGTAGTATAGTCCGAGAGCAATGTAGTATAGTGTACAATATAGTAGGAAAGCAATGAAGTATAGTCCGAGAGCAATGTAGTACAATGTACAATATAGCAGGAAAGCAATGAAGTATAGTCTGAGAGCAATGTAGTACAATGTTGCATATAGTAGGGAAGCAATGTAGTATAGTCTGAGAGCAGTGTAGTACAATGTAGCAGGGAAGCAATGTAGTATAGTCCGAGACCAATGTAGTACAATGTACACTATACATGTATTTGGAAAGCAATGTAGTATAGTCCGAGTACAATGTAGTATAGTGTACAATATAGTAGGAAAGCAATGAAGTATAGTCCGAGAGCAATGTAGTACAATGTACAATATAGCAGGAAAGCAATGAAGTATAGTCTGAGAGCAATGTAGTACAATGTACAATATAGTAGGGAAGCAATGTAGTATAGTCTGAGAGCAGTGTAGTACAATGTAGCAGGGAAGCAATGTAGTATAGTCCGAGACCAATGTAGTACAATGTACTAGGGAAGCAATGTAGTATAGTCTTAGAGCAATGTAGTACAATGTAGCAAGGAAGCAATGTAGTATAGTCCGAGAGCAATGTAGGACAATATAGTAGGGGAGCAATGTAGTATAGTCCGAGACCAATGCAGTACAATGTACTAGGGAAGCAATGTAGTATAATCTTAGAGCAATGTAGTACAATGTAGCAAGGAAGCAATGTAGTATAGTCCGAGAGCAATGTAGGACAATATAGTAGGGAAGCAGTGTAGTATAATCTGAAAGCAATGTAGTACAATGTACACTATACATGTATTTGGAAAGCAATGTAGTATAGTCCGAGAGCAATGTAGTACAGTGTACAATATAGCAGGGAAGCAATGTAGTATAGTCCGAGAGCAATGTAGTACAATGTACAATATAGCAGGGAAGCAATGTAGTACAGTCCGAGAGCAATGAAGTACAGTGTACAATATAGCAGGGAAGCAATGAAGTATAGTCCGAGAGCAATGTAGTACAATGTACAATATAGCAGAAAAGCAATGAAGTATAGTCCGAGAGCAATGTGGTACAGTGTACAATATAGCAGGGAAGCAATGAAGTATAGTCCGAGAGCAATGTAGTACAATGTACAATATAGCAGAAAAGCAATGAAGTATAGTCCGAGAGCAATGTGGTACAGTGTACAATATAGCAGGGAAGCAATGAAGTATAGTCCGAGAGCAATGTAGTACAATGTACAATATAGCAGGAAAGCAATGAAGTATAGTCTGAGAGCAGCGTAGTACAATGTAAAATATAGTAGGGAAGCAATGTAGTATAGTCCGAGAGCAATGTAGTACAATGTAGCAGGGAAGCAATGTAGTATAGTCTTAGAGCAATGACGTACATTGTACAATTTAGAAGGGAAGCAATGTAGTATAATCTGAGAGCAATGTAGTACAGTGTGGTAGGGAAATAATGTTGTAGAGTCCGAGAGCAATGTAGTACAATGTACAATATAGCAGGGAAGCAGTGTAGTATTGTCTGAGAGCAATGCAGTACAATGTAGCAGGGAAGCAATGTAGTATAGTCTGAGAGCAATGTAGCAAGGAAGCAATGTAGTACAGTCCGAGAGCAATGTAGTACAATGTAGCAGGGAAGCAATGTAGTATAGTCCGAGAGCAATGTAGTACAATGTAGCAGGGAAGCAATGTAGTATAGTCCGAGAGCAGTGTTGTACAATGTAGCAGGGAAGCAATGTAGTATAGTCCGAGAGCAATGTAGTACAATGTAGTAGGGAAGCAATGTAGTATAGTCTGAGAGCAGTGTAATACAATGTAGCAGGGAAGCAATGTAGTATAGTCCGAGAGCAATGTAGTACAATGTAGTAGGGAAGCAATATAGTATAGTCTGAGAGCAGTGTAGTACAATGTAGCAGGGAAGCAATGTAGTATAGTCCGAGAGCAATGTAGTACAATGTAGTAGGGAAGCAATGTAGTATAGTCTGAGAGCAGTGTAATACAATGTAGTAGGGAAGCAATGTAGTATAGTTTGAGAGCAGTGTAGTACAATGTAGTAGGGAAGCAATGTAGTATAGTTTGAGAGCAGTGTAGTACAATGTAGTAGGGAAGCAATGTAGTATAGTCTGAGAGCAGTGTAGTACAATGTAGTAGGGAAGCAATGTAGTATAGTCTGAGAGCAGTGTAGTACAATGTAGTAGGGAAGCAATGTAGTATAGTCTGAGAGCAGTGTAATACAATGTAGTAGGGAAGCAATGTAGTATAGTCTGAGAGCAGTGTAATACAATGTACTAGGGAAGCAATGTAGTATAGTCTGATAGCAATGTAGTACAATGTAGCAGGGAAGCAATGTAGTATAGTCCGAGAGCAGTGTAATACAATGTACTAGGGAAGCAATGTAGTATTGTCTGATAGCAATGTAGTACAATGTAGCAGGGAAGCAATGTAGTATAGTCCGAGAGCAGTGTAATACAATGTAGTAGGGAAGCAATGTAGTATAGTCTGAGAGCAGTGTAGTACAATGTAGCAGGGAAGCAATGTAGTATAGTCTGAGAGCAGTGTAATACAATGTAGCAGGGAAGCAATGCAGTATAGTCCGAGAGCAATGTAGTACAATGTAGCAGGGAAGCAATGCAGTATAGTCCGAGAGCAATGTAGTACAATGTAGCAGGGAAGCAATGTAGTATAGTCCGAGAGCAATGTTGTACAATGTAGCAGGGAAGCAATGTAGTATAGTCTGAGAGCAGTGTAGTACAATGTAGCAGGGAAGCAATGTAGTATAGTCTGAGAGCAGTGTAATACAATGTAGCAGGGAAGCAATGTAGTATAGTCCGAGAGCAATGTAGTAAAATGTACAATGTAGTAGGGAAGCAATGTAGTATAGTCCGAGAGCAATGTTGTACAATGTAGCAGGGAAGCAATGTAGTATAGTCTGAGAGCAGTGTAGTACAATGTAGCAGGGAAGCAATGTAGTATAGTCTGAGAGCAGTGTAATACAATGTAGCAGGGAAGCAATGTAGTATAGTCTGTGAGCAGTGTAGTACAATGTAGCAGGGAAGCAATGTAGTATAGTCCGAGAGCAGTGTAGTACAATGTAGTAGGGAAGCAATGTAGTATAGTCCGAGAGCAATGTTGTACAATGTAGCAGGGAAGCAATGTAGTATAGTCTGAGAGCAGTGTAATACAATGTAGCAGGGAAGCAATGTAGTATAGTCTGAGAGCAGTGTAGTACAATGTAGCAGGGAAGCAATGTAGTATAGTCCGAGAGCAATGTAGTACAATGTAGCAGGGAAGCAATGTAGTATAGTCTGAGAGCAATGCAGTACAATGTAGCAGGGAAGCAATGTAGTATAGTCCGAGAGCAGTGTAATACAATGTAGTAGGGAAGCAATGTAGTATAGTCTTAGAGCAATGTTGTACAATGTAGTAGGGAAGCAATGTAGTATAGTCTGAGAGCAATGTAGTACAATGTAGCAGGGAAGCAATGTAGTATAGTCTGAGAGCAGTGTAGTACAATGTAGTAGGGAAGCAATGTAGTATAGTCTTAGAGCAATGTTGTACAATGTAGTAGGGAAGCAATGTAGTATAGTCTGAGAGCAATGTAGTACAATGTAGCAGGGAAGCAATGTAGTATAGTCCGAGAGCAATGTAGTACAATGTAGCAGGGAAGCAATGTAGTATAGTCCGAGAGCAATGTAGTACAATGTAGCAGGGAAGCAAAGCAGTATAGTCCGAGAGCAATGTAGTACAATGTAGCAGGGAAGCAATGTAGTATAGTCTGAGAGCAATGCAGTACAATGTAGTAGGGAAGCAATGTAGTATAGTCCGAGAGCAATGTAGTACAATGTAGCAGGGAAGCAATGTAGTATAGTCCGAGAGCAATGTAGTACAATGTAGCAGGGAAGCAATGCAGTATAGTCCGAGAGCAATGTAGTACAATGTAGCAGGGAAGCAATGTAGTATAGTCTGAGAGCAATGCAGTACAATGTAGTAGGGAAGCAATGTAGTATAGTCCGAGAGCAGTGTAGTACAATGTAGTAGGGAAGCAATGTAGTATAGTCCGAGAGCAATGTTGTACAATGTAGCAGGGAAGCAATGTAGTACAGTCCGAGAGCAATGTAGTACAATGTAGCAGGGAAGCAATGAAGTATAGTCTGAGAGCAGTGTAGTACAATGTAGTAGGGAAGCAATGTAGTATAGTCCGAGAGCAGTGTAATACAATGTAGTAGGGAAGCAATGTAGTATAGTCTAAGAGCAATGTTGTACAATGTAGCAGGGAAGCAATGTAGTATAGTCTAAGAGCAGTGTAGTACAATGTAGTAGGGAAGCAATGTAGTACAGTCCGAGAGCAATGTAGTACAATGTAGCAGGGAAGAAATGTAGTATAGTCCGAGAGCAATGTTGTACAATGTAGCAGGGAAGCAATGTAGTATAGTGTGAGAGCAATGTAGTACAATGCTGTAGGGAAGCAATGTAGTACTGTCCGATAGCAATGTAGTACAATGTAGTAGGGGAGCAATGTAGTATAGTCCGAGAGCAATGTAGTACCTTGTAGCAGGGAGGCAATGTAGTACAGTCCGTGAGAAATGTAGTACAATGTAGCAGGGAAGCAATGTAGCACAGTCCGAGAGCAATGTAGTACAATACAGCAATGAAGAAATGTAGTATAATCCGAGAGCAATGTAGTACAATGTAGCAGGGAAACTATTAAGTATAGTGTGAGAGCAATGTAGTACAATGCAGTAGGGAAGCAATGTAGTACTGTCCGAGAGCAATGTAGTACAATGTAGTAGGGGAGCAATGTAATATAGTCCTAGACCAATGTAGTACATTGTAGCAGGGAAGCAATGTAGTACAGTCTGAGATAAATGTAGTACAATGTAACAATGAAGCAATGAAGTACAGTCCGAGAGCAATGTAGTACAATGTACAATATAGCAGGGAAGCAATGCAGTATAGTCCGAGAGCAATGTAGTACAATGTAGCAGGGAAGCAATGTAGTATAGTCCTAGACCAATGTAGTACATTGTAGCAGGGAAGCAATGTAGTACAGTCTGAGAGAAATGTAGTACAATGTATCAAGGAAGCAATGTAGTACAGTCCGAGAGCAATGTAGTACAATGTACAATATAGCAGGGAAGCAATGCAGTATAGTCCGAGAGCAATGTAGTACAATGTACAATATAGCAGGGAAGCAATGTAGTATAGACTGAGAGCAGTGTAGTACAATGTAGTAGGGAAGCAATGTAGTATAGTCTGAGAGCAATGTAGTACATTGTAGCAGGGAAGCAATGTAGTACAGTCTGAGAGAAATGTAGTACAATGTATCAAGGAAGCAATGTAGTACAGTCCGAGAGCAATGTAGTACAATGTACAATATAGCAGGGAAGCAATGCAGTATAGTCCGAGAGCAATGTAGTACAATGTACAATATAGCAGGGAAGCAATGTAGTATAGACTGAGAGCAGTGTAGTACAATGTAGTAGGGAAGCAATGTAGTATAGTCTGAGAGCAATGTTGTACAATGTAGTAGGGAAGCAATGTAGTATAGTCTGAGAGCAATGTAGTACAATGTAGCAGGGAAGCAATTTAGTATAGCCTGAGAGCAATGTAGTACAATGTAGTAGGGAAGCAATGTAGTATAGTCTGAGAGCAATGTAGTACAATGTAGCAGGGAAGCAATGTAGTATATTCTGAGAGCAATGTAGTACAATGTAGCAAGGAAGCAATGTAGTACAGTCCGAGAGCAATGTAGTACAATGTAGCAAGGAAGCAATGTAGTACAGTCCGAGAGCAATGTAGTACAATGTAGCAGGGAAGCAATGTAGTATAGTCTGAGAGCAGTGTAGTACAATGTAGCAGGGAAGCAATGTAGTATAGTCCGAGAGCAATGTTGTACAATGTAGCAGGGAATCAATGTAGTATAGTCTGAGAGCAGTGTAATACAATGTAGTAGGGAAGCAATGTAGTATAGTCTGAGAGCAGCGTAGTACAATGTAGTAGGGAAGCAATGTAGTACAGTCCGAGAGCAATGTAGTACAATGTAGCAGGGAAGCAATGTAGTATAGTCCGAGAGCAATGTTGTACAATGTAGCAGGGAAGAAATGTAGTACAGTCCGAGAGCAATGTAGTACAATGTAGCAGGGAAGCAATGTAGTATAGTCCGAGAACAATGTAGTACAATGTAGTAGGGAAGCAATGTAGTATAGTCCGAGAGCAATGTAGTACAATGTACTAGGGAAGCAATGTAGTATAGTCCGAGAGCAATGTTGTACAATGTAGCAGGGAAGCAATGTAGTACAGTCCGAGAGCAATGTAGTACAATACAGCAATGAAGAAATGTATAGTCCGAGAGTAGTGTAGTACAATGTAGTAGGGAAGCAATGTAATATAGTCTGAGAGCAGTGTAGTACAATGTAGCAGGGAAGCAATGTAGTATAGTCCGAGAGCAATGTAGTACAATGTAGCAGGGAAGCAATGTAGTATAGTCTAAGAGCAGTGTAGTACAATGTAGCAGGGAAGCAATGTAGTATAGTCTGAGAGCAATGCAGTACAATGTAGTAGGGAAGCAATGTAGTATAGTCTGAGAGCAGTGTAATACAATGTAGTAGGGAAGCAATGTAGTATAGTCTGAGAGCAGTGTAATACAATGTAGCAGGGAAGCAATGTAGTATAGTCTAAGAGCAGTGTAGTACAATGTAGTAGGGAAGCAATGTAGCACAGTCCGAGAGCAATGTAGTACAATGTAGCAGGGAAGCAGTGTAGTATTGTCTGAGAGCAATGCAGTACAATGTAGCAGGGAAGCAATGTAGCACAGTCCGAGAGCAATGTAGTACAATGTAGCAGGGAAGCAATGTAGTACAGCCCGAAAGCAATGTAGTACAATGTAGTAGGGAAGCAATGTAGTATAGTCCGAGAGCAATGTTGTACACTGTAGCAGGGAAGCAATGTAGTATAGTCTGAGAGCAATGTAGTATACTGACACGAAAAAGAAACTGTGCACTTGTTTAGGAATTAAAATTTCCATCTTCTTTTAAAGAAATATAGGCAAACGTGGTATCAAAATGTTTGTAAATATTTCTTTTACACGATGCTTTATTTTGTAATCATATTCGTGCAATTTTAAACGCACTGTGAACGCTTGAATGACGTAGAGGTTCAAAGTAAAACTTGCAAAATCCTAAAGTTTTGAAAAAGAAAATGAATTTAAATCATCCTCATCTTGTACTGACCAATGCCATAATTCCCGAACGCATTGACCTGACGTAACGTCTTGTGACGTAAATTTGTCAACGTCATGTATTCTATGGAGCGCATTCGTTGCCAAAAATCCAGACATGCAATCACCCAGTTTTCAATTATTGTTTGGCCAAAAACGATATGTATTTGTATAAATGTCGTTTAGAATCATGCAAACTTAACATGTAAATGTCTGTTTACATGTGTATACTGTATTCCATAAAAAGGTATTTATAGTTTATACTTTAAACACTTGCAATTCTTTCATGTAAAGCTGTTAACTTGGGAACCAAAATCCACGATTTAATGTTACTTTCTAAGACAGAACTACATATAACCAACATTTGAAATAAACATTTTCCGCCTGGAAGAATTGAAAGTACGCTTTGCGAAAGACGTCATTGTCACTCATTTAACTATCGTTCAATCTCGGTAGGACTAATGTCCGTATAACATACAGGTTGGATCTCTCTCCGACGTCGATGTACTCGACTTCGTAGAAAGATACAGCCTACATGTAAATTCATGTAGTCTTAAAAATCCATGGGGACAATTATAGGTATTATGCAAGTAATATACATATACATGTACATGTTATTGGTATATACAATAGCATTATAACATTGATAACCCCCTCACTGCCTCGTTACAGCTGACATCTGCTTTTATTTCTAATACTTCAAGTTTAGGTATTATGTGTAAATAATCAATTAATCAAGTTTAGGTAATGTTCAGGCGTCGCGTAACTCGGCGTCTGATTAGGACCCATGCCTTTTGTCAATGGTTAGTGTACTCTTGATAGGGCAGTGAGGGCGTTAAGACATAGCTGCATGCATTTAATACACAGAAAACCCCGCAACCACCATCACTTAATAAGGGCCTGCTGATTCACAAGAGGTAGGTGGCAGCCTAAAGCAAGACGGCAGCCAAACTGAAAGCTCCTTTAGGAACCATTCCCTTCACCGCCATCCTACTCCAAACAGACAACCGTCCGAAACCCCAAACGGTCACCAATTCGGTGGTCGTAATCGATAGGTTTCACTGTGTATTTGTAAAATAGGTTAGCGGTATTTTGACAGTCAATTATACCGTCACGACCATTGTCTCTTTCGCAATGAAAGGCGACATGGTAGCTTTGGTAACTCTGTATAAAGCCGTTGCACGTGTGTCCCGAGCATTGCCTTGCCAAAACGAAACGCAAGACATGTGCATAGGGCACAAGCAAACTTTTAATGACAGGCAAACTTTTAATGGCAATGATAGAGCTTTTCATTTGATGCATCAATAAAATTGATACTATATTTTGTCACGGAATAATTATAACTATAAGGTATGAACAAGATAGCTTTAAATAGTGATTAAAAGATGTACTATCTAATTTGTAGATTTTTAGCAACTCTAGGATGAAAATGATGCAAAAAGATCTTTCAGGAGCTTTCTGCCTCATTTTCGACCCAAACCAAGCAGTCATAATTAGTCGGAGTGATCTTTATCATAATTTTAGATTGTCTTATAAAATTGGTTGTTCGATCAGGATGGAAACAAAACGGATAGCTCTTAGATCTTTCCGTATTACTTTCATTTCGATTCGGACAATATTAAATTGTAATAAACATTGCCGAACAGAGCACAGGCAACTGTGCATAAGTAGGCGGGTAGTGTTTGACACTATGATAGTTTACAAAGTAACCCGTGTAAACGTTATGTACATGTGATTGGCTAATCTTTATTCGAGCGACGGTTAACCACGTGCACAGCGTCTCGTGCACGTGGAGCTTAATGATTATTTGTGTAAGTTACTGTAATAGGGAACGTTGGATAAGTGCAAGTACAGTCGAGTATTGTGATTAGGATTTATAAGCATGTTGGTGGATTATGATGTTGATGCATTGGTAAGTTGAATTCGTTTCCTTTATATTTATTTCCTGTTTTGGCACAGTGCGTTGGGATTTCATGTGACTCTAGCAGTTAAAATTGGTGGAAAACAAAGTAAGCAATAAGTAAAATTCTGTGTTGACAATAAACACTTAATACATAGTTAACAGGCATATTTAAGAACATTAATCGGGCAATTTGCCATTCGAGAGAGAGAGAGAGAGAGAGAGAGAAAGAGAGAGGGGGAGACAGACAGACATACAGAGAGAGAGAGACAGACAGACATACAGAGAGAGAGAAAGAGAGGGAGAGAGAGAAAGAGATGGAGAGAGAGACAGACAGAGAGAGAAAAAGAGAGGGAGAGACAGACAGACAGAGAGAGAAAAAAAGAGAGATGGAGAAAGAGAGAGAACGAGAGAGAGGGAGCGAGGGGTGAAGACATGGGGAGAGACCGGGGTGTAGAAAGTAACAAATGAGTCACGAGGGCGTGTCTTAGCTACATAAGCCCCTCCTTCGACGCGTCAATTTTCCTTCGTGAAGTTTCGGTATTTCCTAGAACGTATGCCAAGAACTCTGAGGTGTTCCGAGTGACTATAATTCTGCTTTTCTTTCAACCTGCTTTAAAGGGACTCGCAACCAGATGGTGTTCTTGTCAAAATAAAATAAAATACTCAAATAAAAGCAAATTTGTGGCATTATTTGGCTTTTGACATTAAAAACATATGATCAGTCCAAAAAACGTCTCAAGAATCATCACCGAATCTTAGTTTTTTAGATATTTTCCATCGTTTTTCCATAGCGTTAACTAACGGTATAGTTGTTGTTGTTGCTTCTCTACACGGGGTCAGACATAAACCCGAGCCGAATAATGTTCTATTAATAGCTATCATTGAAGTACGTTAATTCGCTACCATATATATAGAGAGCGTCCGTAGCCGAGGGCGTAGAGGCGATGCCTCATTTTTCATTTTTGTCTCCGCATGGATGGTCACGGGTTCGAATCCCACCAGAGCCTCTTCTTTTTTTTTTGGAAATGCATTTTTTAACAGAATTTATTATCCTAAACTAAATTTTACCCATTTATATAAGCATTTGACCTATATTTACAAATTACTATTTTTAATGCTTGATCCGGTTGCGAGCCTCTTTAAGTAGTCACCTATTTTCAATACTAGAAATAGGCTATCAGGTAAAGGGTTAATGTTACTAAGTCTTCACAGGTACACTGTTTCAAAGGACCCATAGATGCACCAATAGGGTTCAAATGGTTAAAGAAGCTGAGCCCACCTTAAAGCAGGATAAAAGTAAAGCAGTTAATCAAAAGCTGCCACAGGAGATTTCTGCTTTACTTTTATCTTGCTGTAAGCAACCACTTTAACCATTTCACACATAGATGCACATGTTGGCAGTTTTTTTAATTATTCCTATTACAAATTTAATGCATGTACCTTTTCATACTTCTACAAATATTATCCTGATAAAGAGTCATTGGAAACCTTGAGTCGTTTTATAAAACTTTGTACGACGAATGTTGTCGTAAGTCAGATTATAAAAGTCTCAATTATTATTTATTTCTCAATCTAATCCTGTCTTGTAACATCTTTTTGGAATCGTCTTGAAAATGTCACAAGACAGGATTAAATAGAGAAATCAGAAATTAAATGTATTTTAAAGTTTTGACTTACGACAACAATGTTTATGAAACGGGCCCCTGCCCTGCATCTGGGCAGATCGATGTTTAAAGCAGGCACATGTAAAGCAGAAAAGCTCTTTCAGGAACTATCTGCTTTACTTCAGTCTGCTTAACCTATTACCCCACAGCCTGTTTCTAGTATTGAAGACACGTGACCACTTAAAGCAGGTTGAAAGTAAAGCAAAATGTGCCTTAAGGCACATTCTGCTTTACTTTCAGCCTGCTTTAAGCTACAGTCTGCTAGGAAATAGAAAACATTTCTTATGATACATATTCATGGCTGTAAAAATTGGAATTAATTCTTTAGTGGATGAATAAATGAAAGGCGTAAAAAGGTGTATTTATGGGGTAATGGGTTAAGCAAGCACCTGTCTGTCAAACTGGCTACATACAGTGGAGAAAACGTTATTCTTTCCCAATAAACGCGTTTACGCTAAAACTATTATTTCTATTGCAAACAGTTTGGAGCCAGATCAGACGCTGGGTAACCCGGCGTCTGATCAGGCTCCAAACTGTTTGTCACCAATATAAACATGAATTATCAGAATTGTCCAAAAGTTGCACTTTTCTTTGTTTTAGTGTTTTGCGGTTCGTTTAAACGGGAAAGAATAACGTATTCTCCACTGTAAAATCATAGGGCTAGGTAAACCCCCGGCGAACGATTCCGGTAAGATCCGATTTAGTTTACTCCGCCCAAATTAATATTCGTAGTATTCCGTAAAAATTCCTTATAAGGTCATAGCAAAATTCGCTAGTTTTGCATTTGGAGAAATGTAATTCTCGACTTGCAAGAGTCAACTGTACACTGGAGAAATGTCAATGTCGGTCGTCAATCCGCAACTTTCGGTTTATATCTGTGTTCAAGTTTATTGAAAACAGATGATTTCAGTTGGATTTTCGGATGCAGTTCTTTGCTTGTGACGGTTTGAGGAATTTCATTCTGATCTGTAGGATTAATTTGTCAATTTCATGAAATGTAAAGCGGGTGTTTGCTTTGAACAAAGCAGAAAGTCAATTCTAAAAATAGCATTGTATGGTCATGACTAACTTATGGACAAGTCACATTTATATTTTGTACAGTCGGGTTTGTATTTTATACAAACTACAAAATAGATGTCTAGATTATTGGCAACGATTGCGCTCCATAGTATTCTACCCTAACGTGCTGGCATGCTGGATCTTAACTGATCTCTAACGCTTCCATTTTGACCGTTACGATGTCGAAGGGTCATGATAGTATTTCGGTGGCAATCAAACTGCCCAGTGACGTCAGAGACGCTGACGTCGGATTAAAGTTGCTTAAGTGTCTGAATTCGTTCTTTTTATTGAAGCCGTGGCAGCTTGTTAATGAGTTTAATTCAAATGTACTGTTATTTTATTATTGCATAATCAGTTAAGATATCAGTCACTAAAATCCGTACTTGTAAACATGTTGCAGAAGCAGCACGTGCATAATATTGCATAATAGCCAATGAAACGTTTAAAATTTATAATTCTAAACTAAGTAATAAAAATGTTAAACTCAAAATAAAAGTGTACAGTTTCTTTTTCGTGTCAGTATACAATACAGCAATGAAGAAATGTAGTATACAGGGGCGTAGCTAGACCAATTGGGAAGTGTACGCACTCCTATACTAGGGGGGCATGCTCCCCCGGGAAAATTTCATTCCTAGATGGTCTCAGGTGCGTTCTGAGGGCGTTTCCCGCATTCAAAACAGGTGATAAAATAACATAGATCTGTGCACAAATTTGAATAAAAAACCCCAAAAACGACAGTGACGACAAATTCATCAGGAACGTATATAGAATCTAGATCTAATGTATGTTCCTGAAATCATGGATGTTAATTTTAAACCGACAATCAGTAACATTTAGATCTGCAACAGAACCATTTGCATTTACGATCCGTTTTGATAACATGATAAAGCAGGCCCGTAGGAAGCAAACTATGATTTGAGGGGGCACACGTCGACGTCAGGGGCAAAACTATTTCAATTGGCGAACGCACTCTTACTGGGAATGCGGAAGGCTCCTCCGGAAAAAAAATATTTCTAAATGGGCTTTGGTGAGTTCTAAGGGCATTTTGAGCAACAATCAAAACGGGTTAAACAGAAAAATACCAACATCATTTTTCAATCTATATGTAAAATTCGACTCCTAATAACATGATTTTACCCACCTCTGATTGGTTTAAACACTCTTACTCTAGAGGGGCCCGGGGCATGCTCCCCCGGGAAATTTTTAATCCAAGATGATCTCTGGTGCGTTCTGACGGCGTTTCCCGCATTCGAAGACTATGTAAAAATTTGACTCAGAATAACAAATTATTGATTCTAGGATAATGGTTTTTTTCTGACAGCTTGTCTTCCAGCCTTTGATCTCGACCCCCTACCCCCTACCCCCTACGAGTTTTATTGCATTTTTGGACTTTTAAATTTTTCTATTTTTGAGGACAATATGTACGCAGTTGCGTTTTTTGCGTCCGAGAGCAATGTTGTACAATGTAGCAGGGAAACTATTTAGTATAGTGTGAGAGCAATGTAGTACAATGCTGTAGGGAAGCAATGTAGAATTGTCCGAGAGCAATGTAGTAAAATGTAGTAGGGGTGCAATGTATAGTCCGAGAGCAATGTAGTACATTGTAGCAGGGAAGCAATGTAGTATTGTCTGAGAGCAATGTAGTACAATGTAGCAAGGAAGCAATGTAGTACAGTCCGAGAGCAATGTAGTACAATGTAGCAGGGAAGCAATGTAGTATAGTCTGAGAGAAATGTAGTACAATGTAGCAGGGAAGCAATGTAGTACAGTCCGAGAGCAATGTAGTACAATGTACAATATAGCAGGGAAGCAATGCAGTATAGTCCGAGAGCAATGTAGTAAAATGTACAATATAGCAGGGAAGCAATGTAGTATAGTCTGAGAGCAGTGTTGTACAATGTAGCAGGGAAGCAATGTAGTATAGTTTGAGAGCAGTGTAGCAGGGCCGGATCCAGAAATTTTTCAGTGGGGGGGCACAGGTGGGGAGGGTATGGGAGGGGTATAACCCCTCCCATAGGTGGGGGTCCGGGGGGCCTCCCCCGGAAATTTTTTAAAACTTACATTATCAAATGGTGCATTCTGAGGGAATTCTAAGAAGAAAGTTAACATCGATAAAATGATGTAAATACCCCCAATGAAACACCCAAAAAAGTGGTTTCATAAGACAAAGAGAAAAAATAATCATAATCTGGAGAATTTTTTAATAGCTTTATCTCCATTCTCAGAAATCTATTATTCCACACCATGGTCATACAAAGATTTTCATCAGTGCATTCAAAACACAGGCCTTCAATTGATCTCAATGCAAAAAGTAGGAAAAAAGTAGGAGTTTTTGAAGTGGAAAAGTAGGAAAAAGGAGGAAGATTTCCAATAAAATAGTAGGAACTGTTTGATACAAAATAGCACATGGAGTCATTGTGCTCATATAAATTTAAGTAATCCGCAATCTTGAGTTAAAGACATTCTCACCCAAAGCCATTTTATTCTTTGGTTATAATCTATTCAACAGGCCGAAGATGCGATCCAACAGGTTTAGGGGGTCCGGGGGTACTCCCCCTGGAAAATTTTGAAATCAAGCGCTTCATTTCCTGCATTCTGGGCCATACTGAGGGTGCTTGAAGACTTATTAGGGAAAAAGTAGGAGGTTTTGGTAGTAAAATAGGAAAAAGTAGGAAGATGATCAAAAGTTGGAAAATAGTAGGAAAAAGTAGGAACGGTTGAAGGCCTGAAAACAGGTAAAATACTAACATAAATCTATGTAAAAAATCGACTCAAAATATATTGTTATTTAATCATTCTATGGTGAAAGGTTGTCGTCCAGTCATTAATCTCTAACCCTACCCCTCCTATTCATATGCATACTGTTACAAGGGGGGTCCGGGGACATGCCCCCTCCTCCCACCCCCTGGAAAATGTATTCCCACATGATCAATGGTGCGTTCTGATGGGAGTTTTTTCGCATTCAAAATAGGTAAAATACTACATAAATCTATGTAAATATTCGATTCAAAATAGCATATCAAATTCTTTAATATAGGATAATACCTTTGACAGATTGTTTTCTGGCCATTAACCTGAAACCTACCCCTATCCCCTCTGATTATTGTTCACACTGTCACTAAGGGGATCCGGAAGCATGCTCCCCGGGAAATATTTAGTTTCTAGATGGTCTCTGGTGCATTCTGGGGCGTTTTGCACTTTCAAAACAGTTACAATAATAATATAAATACAATAAATATATATAAATATTCTGCAACTAATATTGGCAAAATTATTGGAGGGGAAGGGGGCTGGTCCTACATGCCTCAGTTAATTGGGTATTATTCATCATCTAGTTAGCATCTTTTTGTTACCCTTAAGTATTTTCATCAAATTTAATTGGATTAACAGGCCTGTATGATATGCAATTTGGGGGCACAGACCTGAGGCATAGCTAGACCATTTGTGTACGCGCTGAATGCTTTCGCACATTCAAAACGGGTAAAATACTTGCATAAATTTATATTAAGATCTAGGTAACATTTACCTACATATGTATTGGCAAAATTACTGGGGGGAACAGGGGCATTTTTAATTTTTGGTTGGGGAGGGGGGGGGGGCACACTGTCCTGCCCTCATCCTTGTTACTACGGGCCTGTGTCAGGTTCGAACACAGACCAGGCATGCTGAGGATTTGAGGGGGCACAGGGGCAATTTTGGATTTACTGGCCTGTAGGTTATGCAATTTGGGGGCACAGGCAGACATTTTTATTTTTTTGGTTGGGGGAGGGGGGCACAGGGGGCATACTGCTGTGCCCCCATCCATGTTACTACGGGCCTGTATTGGTTGGGGGAGGGGGACACACAGCCGTGCCCCCATCATTGTTACTACGGGCCTGTGTCGGGTTCAAACACAGACCAGGCATACTAAGGATTTGAGGGGGCACAGGGGCATTTTGGATTTACTGGCCTGTAGGATATGCAATTTGGGGGCACATGCATTTTTATTTTTTGGTTGGGGAGGGGGCACACTGTCGTGCCCCCATCCTTGTTGCTATGGGCCTGTGTCCAGGCATACTAAGGATTTGAGGGGGCACAGGGGCATTTTGGATACAATTTGGGGGCACATGCATTTTTATTTTTTGGTTAGGGAGGGGGCACAGGGGGCACACTGTCGTGCCCCCCATCCTTGTTGCTACGGGCCTGTGTCGGGTTCAAACACAGACCAGGCATACTAAGGATTTGAGGGGGCACAGGGGCATTTTGGATTTACTGGCCTGTAGGATATGTCATTTGGGGGCACAGGCATTTTTATTTTTTGGTTGGGGAGGGGGGAGGGGACACAGGGGGCACACTGGCATGCCCCCCATACTACGGGCCTGTGTCAAGTTCAAACACAGACCAGGCATACTGAGGATTTGATGGCCCGAGATAAATGACACAAGCCGTTGAAGCAGCTCAAGATAAGTTCAAGCAGGCCAGCTGAGGGACATGTGCCCCTGTGCCCCCAGTGGATCTGTGCCTGTAATGTCATATACTAATGCGACCTTCATACCCAGCTAAATGATGAATAATTATATGAATCAAGCACAAAAATTTTTTTTTTTTTTTTTTTTTTATAAAAAAAAAAAAATTCAGGCCAGCTGGGGGGGCACGTGCCCCCTGTGCCCCCCGGTAAATCCGTGCCTGGTGTAGTACAATGTAGTAGGGAAGCAATGTAGTATAGTCCGAGAGCAATGTAATACAATGTAGTAGGGAAGCAATGTAGTATAGTCTGAGAGCAGCGTAGTACAATGTAGTAGGGAAGCAATGTAGTATAGTCTAAGAGCAGTGTAGTACAATGTAGTAGGGAAGCAATGTAGTATAGTCTAAGAGCAGTGTAGTACAATGTAGCAGGGAAGCAATGTAGTATAGTCTGAGAGCAGTGTAGTACAATGTAGTAGGGAAGCAATGTAGTATAGTCTGAGAGCAGTGTAATACAATGTAGTAGGGAAGCAATGTAGTATAGTCTGAGAGCAGTGTAGTACAATGTAGCAGGGAAGCAATGCAGTATAGTCCGAGAGCAATGTAGTACAATGTAGCAGGGAAGCAATGTAGTATAGTCTGTGAGCAGTGTAGTACAATGTAGCAGGGAAGCAATGTAGTATAGTCCGAGAGCAATGTTGTACAATGTAGCAGGGAAGCAATGTAGTACAGTCCGAGAGCAATGTAGTACAATGTAGTAGGGAAGCAATGTAGTATAGTCCGAGAGCAATGTTGTACAATGTAGCAGGGAAGCAATGTAGTATAGTCTGAGAGCAATGTAATACAATGTAGTAGGGAAGCAATGTAGTATAGTCTGAGAGCAGTGTAATACAATGTAGTAGGGAAGCAATGTAGTATAGTCTGAGAGCAGCGTAGTACAATGTAGTAGGGAAGCAATGTAGTATAGTCCGAGAGCAATGTAGTACAATGTAGTAGGGAAGCAATGTAGTATAGTTTGAGAGCAGTGTAGTACAATGTAGCAGGGAAGCAATGTAGTATAGTCTGAGAGCAATGCAGTACAATGTAGTAGGGAAGCAATGTAGTATAGTCTGAGAGCAGTGTAGTACAATGTAGTAGGGAAGCAATGTAGTATAGTCCGAGACCAATGTAGTACAATGTAGTAGGGAAGCAATGTAGTACAGTCCGAGAGCAATGTAGTACAATGTAGCAGGGAAGCAATGTAGTATAGTCTGAGAGCAATGTAGTACAATGTAGCAGGGAAGCAATGTAGTACAGTCCGTGAGCAATGTAGTACAATGTACTACATTGTATATAGTAGGAAAGTAGTGTAGTATAGTCTGGGAGCAATGTAGTACAATGTAGCAGAGAAACAATTTAGTATAGTCTGAGAGCACTGTAGTACAATGTACAATATAGCAGGGAAGCAATGCAGTATTGTCCGAGAGCAATGTAGTACAATGTACAATATAGCAGGGAAGCAATTTAGTATAGCCTGAGAGCAATGTAGTACAATGTAGCAGGGAAGCAATGTAGTATAGTCTGAGAGCAATGTAGTACAATGTAGTAGGGAAGCAATGTAGTATAGTCCGAGACAAATGTAGTACAATGTAGTAGGGAAGCAATGTAGTATAGTCCGAGAGCAATGTAGTACAATGCAGAATATAGCAGGGAAGCAATGCAGTATAGTCCGAGAGCAATGTAGTACAATGTACAATATAGTAGGGAAGTAATGTCATATAGTTTGAGAGCAATGTAGTACAATGTTAAATGTAGTAGGGAAACAGTGTTGTTTTGTCCGAGCGCGTTGTAGAATAGCCTAGAACAATGGTGACTAAAGTGCTGCGTTATAATCGATCCTGAAAAATTCACTATAGTGCAACTATTCCCCAGTGTTTAAATAAATAATTATACATATAATTTGGGTACAAATCAACCATTATACATTGTACCTTTGAAAGTGGGTACCCAAAAAGTAAATGCACTTTGATTAGAACTGTAAGTTTCGAAATAAAAAGTATCTTAGCAACATATAAAAAGGATCAACACTGTTTGCAAATGCGCTTTATGGCGTCATTGAGAGTGAAAGGGTTAAAGCAATGTGAATGTTAAACAGAACGCTCTTAAAGGAACATTCTGTTTTACTTCCACTTTGCTTTAGGCAGCCACCTGTCTTAAACACTTAATGACTAGTACAATGTTTCCTCTCAACAACGGCCCTGCCAACAACGACCCCCTCCTTACAACGACCCTTGTCGCAGTTCCCTAAATGGGACATTTATGTCTAACGTTTTTACTGCAGCAATGTCGTCTGCTTACAGTTGTCGTCTGCTGTTTTACATAATGGACATTTTGACGGTAAAAACCTTAATGAGGAGTGACAAACAGCTTGAATCAAGATCAGACGCCGCGTTACGCGGCGTCTGATCTGGAGTCAAGCTGTTTGGAAATATACGCCAATTTCCCTCCCTATAACGACTCCCTCCGTTCAACGCACACAATCAGTGTTTCCCATTGGTTGTCGTTGTAGAG
The DNA here is from genome assembly GCA_922989275.2 of Gari tellinella. Lineage (NCBI taxonomy): Eukaryota > Metazoa > Mollusca > Bivalvia > Cardiida > Psammobiidae > Gari > Gari tellinella. The sequence continues at coordinate 6,233,376 of OV277868.1, read as the reverse complement.
AGGGAACGCTGTACAACTTTATGATCATAGTAAAGAGGTTTGACTGTACAACCAAAGAACATGTCCCTAACCCTTTCACTACCATGACCGACAGCACTGATAAGACCCTGATCAGAATCGTAACGTTAATACATGTGACTGTATTTTAACTCTTTCACTGCAAACGGCGCCAAAAGGCGACTTTGCAAACAGTTTGGATCCTGATCAGACGCCGCGTAACGCGGCGTCTGATCAGGATCCAAACTGTTTGACACTTGTTTCGATATGTTTAAAGTCATATTATATTAAAACTTAATTTGAAACGATCTTGCAAAAAACAAAAATTGAAGCAGACGACAATTGAACGGTAGAAGGGTAAAAATTTCACGATTGAAAGAGTTTAAGTAAAAAACGCATATTCTAACATGTCACGCGTCTTGATCACTATAGAAATAGAACAAGCTCATCGTGGTATACCTGAGACGTTTTACAACGCTCTTCCCTACCCCTCTCCTCCAGCGGTTAAATGACGTGACATGTTACGTAAAGACCATATACTTTTAACCAGTTATGCTACTGTAATTTCCCCATTTTTCGGTATTGTTTCATGTTATGTTTGTTCTATGCCAGATGGTGGATCGGTAAATGGGTATTGTGTGTGCGAATTCTCTGCTATACGTAAATTTGCTGTTGGGTGTTAGATTCTTGTAAAAGCCGCGTGGAAAGTTATTCAGTCGAAAAACTGCATCCGCTGAGGAAATAAGTATGGAACATTTGATTTCCGTTCTAATTAATTTCTTTTAATCTGGTCATGTTAGAATCGAAATAATCGGTAGAGCATATATCATTTCTTAATTATTCCACATGTTATAAATGAAAGCATGATATAAATACAAGTAGACGGTAATATGACAGCGGTTGTGTTAGAAATGTTATTTGCGTCATAATGAGAATGATAATGTTAAAATGTTTTATTATATACATATCGATGATTTATAGAGATTTCTGTTAGATAAATTTGTGATATCGTCACTGTTGATATCACTTTTTGTGACGTCACGTCATAATTAATATTGTGACGTCGCGGGTAAATAATGTGTAGTTTTTTCTGTAAAAAACTTCATTAAAATATATATAATACATGTAAATAGAAAAATCAATTCCCGTGAATAGATATGAAAAATATATCATTCTCGTGATATATTTTTCATATCAATTCAAAGTAATTGATTATCCTCTATATACAGTACCTCCTCTCTATAACGACACCCAATGGGAGACACAGATTGTGTGCGTTGTTCGGAGGGAGTCGTTATAGGAAGGGAAATTGGCTTACATTTGCAAACAGATTGAATCCAGGTCAGACGCCGCGTTAAGCGGCGTCTGATTTGAATTCAATCTGTTACTCGCCATTAAATTTATTCTATCAAAATGTCCACTTTGTAACTTTGAAAAAACCAACAGCAGACGACAAATTTAAGTAGACGCTATCGCAACCATGAAAAGGTTGGACATAAATATCTTGTTTAGGGAACAGTGGCAAGCGTTGTTGTAAGGAGGGAGTCGTTGTTCGGAGGGTCGTTGTAGGAAGGGAGCACTGTATATTCACATGCTGAATATTATTATACAGTCCAATAAGTTATTCTAGAAAACAATGTTTGACAATGTACAAATGTACAGCTTATTCTTAATGAATAAACATTGACTATCTCTCGCCCCTGAAATTTTTAATGAAATATTCCAGTAACCAAGTAAGTCAAGTCCATGTATTACTATTTAGGGTTGTTTTAACCCTTTCCCACATAGAAACGACTTATAGCGTATTTAATTTACTCCCCCGCTGAAGAAAATAGTTCCAGTTTATACCCTCATAAACAACTACCATAACAAGTATTTCTATATAACCTAGCAGATGATAGTTTAAAGCAGTCTGAAAGTAAAGCAGAATGTGCCTTAAGGCACAATCTGCTTTACTTTCAACCTGCTTAAAGTGATCACCTATATTTAATGTTATAAACGGGTAATTGGGTAAAGGGTTAACAATACATTTGCAAAATGACAGACAAAGTATACTCTGATCAGAGGACTACTTAAGGAGCCCTCTGATCTGAGTCTACACTGTTTGCACAGGACAGACGTACTCTAAACTAGTACACTGGTCGCATATACTCGCCGTTAGGTTTCAATTGGCTGAACATTATGTTGAAATTTATGGTAATACTATTCATTATAACTTTACCATCTACAGTGTTCCCTCTCTACAACGACCCTCTCAACAACGACTCCCTCCTTACAACGACCCTTGCCGAAATTCCCCAAACAGGACAATTATATCTCAAGATTTTATTTATGCAATAGCGTCTGCTTAAAATTGTCGTCTGCTGTTTTTCTGAACGTAACATAATGGACATTTTGACAGAAAATAAATTAATGACGAGTGACAAACACTTTGAATCTAGATCAGACGCCGCGTTACGCGGCGTCTGATCTGGATTCAAACTGTTTGCAAATGTTAGTCAATTTCCCTCCCTATTACGACTCCCTCCGAACAACGCATACAATCTTTGTCTCCTATTGGGTGTCTTTGTAGAGAGGGGGCGCTGTACTTTATATTACCATAAATATTGCGACAAATAGGTGTACATGTATAATATTTAACATCAGGAAGCCAAACTATACACTGTTGATCACAAAACATTAGGTAAAAACACAAAAAATATTTATTTCTTATTTTAGTTATTTAGAGATTTAACTGTGTTCATTAATATCTGATATTACCATAACTGGAAGTTTTAGACTGAGTAGGATACGTGTATAGTATTGACTCTAGGAACGGTGCGACTGTGGAACACATCACATAGTTCGGTAATACGTGTTATATATAATATATTGTATTGGTTTTAACTATTTCACTGCCAATGACGCCAACGGGCGACTTTGCAAACAGTATTGATCCTGATCAGACGCCGCGTCAAGCGGCGTCTGATCAGGATCCATACTGTTTAACAAACGATTCGATATTCCTTCATCAAAAAGCCGCAAATCTGACTATGAGAATATTGCAGACGGCACTATTATTGCAGACAATATTTTGGCGGTGAGAGGGTAAAAGCAGACGATACAATTTGGCAGATAAATAGTTAAATAATAAAACAAAAGAGGGCAGTATATAATCCCTTATCCTGCTGTTATATCGTCTGCTTAGAATTGTCGTCTGCAAAATGTGCCACATTTTGATTAATACATATTTTTGAGTATACACATGTAGTAACATAAAGACAAGAGGCAAACGGTTTTGATCCAGATCAGATGCCGCGTTATTTCCCGTCTGATATAGACCAATACTGTTTTCTAAAACGCTTAAGTCGCGATCAACAAGCAACTGGTTGATTAAAGTATCTTATTACATTTACTTGAAGTTTCAGAATGAATTTAGGGTACATGAAATTAGTAAACACACCGTTTGCAACTGTCGTTATATGGGTTTCATGTTTCTTGACACATAGTTATGTAGTCGCTAAATCGCCATTTTATAATATACACTTTGTATGTATGTAACGTTTCATGTTCTCATAGGCATTCAATCCCACTGTACATATATTAAATAAACTGTATATATACTATAGTATTTCGTCGAGAAACGGCATGACTGTAAAACACTTCTACTTCTACTTTGTACTGTCGACAATCGATCACCGATTATTACTGACGGGCACACATCATACATGTAGTTATATATAATAATTATGTGTTATAAAATGTAATTTTAATTAAAGTCTTTTTTTTACCAATAACTGGAAGTTTTAAGCTGGGAGAAAGGGAAAAAACAAAACTGTTTTCGGCTGTAAAACACATTGACGGATATTTTTTTTTGTAAACGATAATACAAAACATTTAAAACCTATATTTAGTAATACATGTAATCTGATAATATTTCCAATGTAACCCTTTCACTGTCATATCGTGAGACTTTTACCCATTCACCGCTATATTGTCGTCTCCTTCAGTATTGTTATCTGCAATATCGTTTCAAAGATAAATTTAAGGCATTATGATTGACGTAATTTCAAAGCGTGTCAAACAGTTTGGATCCTGATCAAATGCCACGTTACGCGACGTCTAATCAGGGTCCAAACTGTTTGCTAACGCGTCTTTTGGCGCCATTGACAGTGAAAAGGTTAAACAAAAATTAAAGATGGCAAAAAGTTTGGAACCTCACCAGACGCCGAGTTACAGACTGCAATGGAAGTACAGTCGAAACTCGACACTTCGAACTCGCGTTAGTTCGAACATATCCACATTTCAAACTTTGAAATACGGGTATGTTCGACTAAAGCGAGATCGATTTATCGAAACTAAGCGTATGAAATAGTGGTTAGATCGATTTAGGCGAGTTCGAAGTATCGAGTTTCGACTGTATTTGTATTACAGTGCTCCCTCCCTACAACGGCCCTCCCAACAACGACTCCCTCCTTACAACGACCCTTGTCGCAGTTCCCGAAACAGGACAGTTTTGTTTAACGCATTTATTGCTGTAATATCGTCTGCATAAAATTGTCGTCTGCTGTTTTAATCAAATTTACATATTGGACATTTTGACTGAAAAAAACCTTAATGACGAGTGACAAACAGTCTGATCTGGATTCAAGCTGTTTGCAACTGTAAACCAATGTCCCTCCCTATAACGACTCCATCTGAACAACGCACACAATTTTGGTCTACCATTGGATGTCGTTGTATATGCAAACATTAGATCTCGACACTAATCTTCTCAGCGTTGATGGCGGGTTGAATCTAGATGAGACACCGAGGGAGTCGCTAATTTGTAGATCTAAACTGATTGGGACTCAGATGATTATGTACGAAAGAAAATGCCTTTAATAAATCAACCTTGTAAATTGTTGCAGATGACAAAACAATTGCAAACGATACTTTCATAGACTGCAGAAGGTTTATTTAACTCTTTCACTTTAAATGACGCTTACAATCGCGTTTACAGTTTACGCGGCGTCTGATCAGGATTAAAACTGTTTGACATTCGTTTCGAAATAACTTCAGTCAAACTGCCTTATTTTGTATTGTTAGAATCCACCCTAAATAGCAAAAACTTGACTAGACGTAATTTGAAATTGGAATGTACTGTCCATATACACACACATACCAACTATTGAAGCAATACCTCTAGGGACATAGAAGTTAAAAGCATTTTTCGAAACCTAAACGCAGATTTCGAAACCTAAACGCAGGCCTTAAGTTCAAGGTCAATGTCACAGGGGTCTAAATTTTTCTGTGCATGGAAAGGTCATGTCTATATACACACACATACTGACTATGGAAGCAATACCTATATGGATATAAAAGATAAAGGCATTTTTCAAAACCTAAACGCAGATTTCGAAACCTAAACGCAGGCCCTAAGTTCAAGGTCAATGTCACAGGGGTCTAAATTTTTCTGTGCATGGAAAGGTCTTGTCTATATACACACACATACCAACTATGGAAGCAATACCTCAAGGGACATAGAAGTTTAAAGGCATTTTTCGAAACCTAAACGCAGATTTCGAAACCTAAACGCAGGCCCTAAGTTCAAGGTCAAGGTCACAGGGGTCTAAATTGTTCTGTGCATGGAAAGGTCTTGTCCATATACACACACATACCAACTATGGAAGCAATACCTCAAGGGACATAGAAGTTTAAAGGCATTTTTCGAAACCTAAACGCAGATTTCGAAACCTAAACGCAGGCCCTAAGTTCAAGGTCAAGGTCACAGGAGTCAAAAAATGTCTGTGCATGGAAAGGTCTTGTCCATATACACACACATACCAACTATGAAAGCAATACCTGAAGGGACATAGAAGTTATAGACATTTTCTTAAAATTGTTTACGCCGTTCACGACGACGCCGACGACAACGACGACGACGACGACAACGACGACGACTACACCGGGGGTATTGCAATAGCTCGTCATGTACAACGTACAGGCGAGCTAAAAAGGATCAAAATTGTTTGCAAATGCGCTTTATGACGTCATTGAGAGTGAAATGGTTAAAGCAATGTGAATGTCAAACAGAACGCTCTTAAAGGAACATTCTGTTTTACTTCCACTTTGCTTTAGGCAGCCACCTGTCTTAAACACTTAATGACTAGTACAATGTTTCCTCTCAACAACAGCCCTGCCAACAACGACCCCCTCCTTACAACGACCCTTGTCGCAGTTCCCTAAATGGGACATTTATGTCTAACATTTTTACTGCTGCAATGTCGTCTGCTTACAGTTGTCGTCTGCTGTTTTACATAATGGACATTTTGACGGTAAAAACCTTAATGAGGAGTGACAAACAGCTTGAATCCAGATCAGACGCCGCGTTACGCGGCGTCTGATCTGGAGTCAAGCTGTTTGCAAATATACGCCAATTTCCCTCCCTATAACGACTCCCTCCGTTCAACGCACAAAATCAGTGTTTCCCATTGGTTGTCGTTGTAGAGAGGGAGCGCTGTACAACTTTATGATCATAGTAAAGAGGTTTGACTGTACAACCAAAGAACATGTCCCTAACCCTTTCACTACCACGACCGACAGCACTGACCTCTGCAAACAGTTAAGACCCTGATCAGAATCGTAACGTTAATACGTGTGACTTATTTTAACTCTTTCACTGCAAACGGCGCCAAAAGGCGACTTTGCAAACAGTTTGGATCCTGATCAGACGCCGCGTAACGCGGCGTCTGATCAGGATCCAAACTGTTTGACACTTGTTTCGATATGTTTAAAGTCATATTATATTAAAACTTAATTTGAAACGATCTTGCAAAAAACAAAAATTGAAGCAGACGACAATTGAACGGTAGAAGGGTAAAAATTTCACGATTGAAAGAGTTTAAGTAAAAAACGCATATTCTAACATGACACACGTCTTGATCACTATAGAAAACAACACGCTCATCGTGGTATACCTGAGACGTTTTACAACGCTCTTCCCTACCCCGCTCCTCCCGCGGTTAAATGGCGTGACATGTTACGTAAAGACCATATACTTTTAACCAGTTATGCTACTGTAATTTCCCCATTTTTCGGTATTGTTTCATGTTATGTTTGTTCTATGCCAGATGGTGGATCGGTAAATGGGTATTGTGTGTGCGAATTCTCTGCTGTACGTAAATTTGCTGTTGGGTGTTAGATTCTTGTAAAAGCCGCGTGGAAAGTTATTCAGTCGAAAAACTGCATCCGCTGAGGAAATAAGTATGGAACATTTGATTTCCGTTCTAATTAATTTCTTTAAATCTGGTCATGTTAGAATCGAAATATTCTATGTTCTACCGTTGTGAAACGGTATAAACAACGGCTGGTCGTTGTGTTGCGCAGGAATTGACCACTCAGGCATTCGGCGTTCGTGGCCAATTCCTACGCATCACAACTCCCAACCGTTGTAAAATACCGTTTCACAACGGTAGAGCATAGATTATTTCTTAATTATTCCACATGTTATAAATGAAAGCATGATATAAATACAAGTAGACGGTAATATGGCAGCAGTTGTGTTAGAAGGGTTATTTACGTCATAATGTTAAAATGTTATACAGTGCTCCCTCTCTACAACGACACCTAATGGAAGACATATATTGTGTGTGTTGTTAGGAGGGAGTCGTTATAGGGAATGAACTGGCTTACATTTGCAAACAGCTTGAATCTAGATCAGACGCCTCGTAAAGCGGCGTCTGATCGGGATTCAAGCTGTTTGTCACTCGCCATTATATTTATTCTATCAAAATGTCCACTTAATGTAACTTTGAGAAAAACAGTAGACGCCAAATTTAAGCAGACGGTATTGCAACCATGAAAAGGTTGGACATACATATTTGATTTAGGGAACAGTGGCAAGCGTTGCTGTAAGGAAGGAGTCGTTGTTCGGAGTGTCGTTGTAGGAAGGGAGCACTGTATATTCACATACTGAACACTATTGTACAGTCAAATAAGTTATTCTAGAAAACAATGTTTGACAATGTACAAATGTAGCCTACAGCTTATTGTTAATGAATAAACATTGAATATCTCTCGCTCCTGAAATTTTTAATGAAATATTCCAGTTACCAAGTAAGTCAAGTCCATGTGTTACTATTTAGGGTTGTTTTAACAATACATTTGCAAAATGACAGACAAAGTATACTCTGATCAGAGGACTACTTAAGGAGCCCTCTGATCTGAGTCTACACTGTTTGCACAGGATAGACGTACTCTACACTAGTACACAGTCACTGGTCGAATATACTCGTCGTTAGGTTTCAATTGGCTGAACATTATGTAGAAATTTATGGTAATACTATTCATTATAACTTTACCATCTACAGTGTTCCCTCTCTACAACGGCCCTCTCAACAACGACTCCCTCCTTACAACGACCCTTGCCGAACTTCCCCAAACAGGACAATTATATCTAAAGATTTTATTTATGCAATAGCGTCTGCTTAAAATTGTCGTCTGCTGTTTTTCTGAACGTAACATAATGGACATTTTGACAGAAAATAAATTAATGACGAGTGACAAACAGTTTGAATCTAGATCAGACGCCGCGTTACGCGGCGTCTGATCTGGATTCAAACTGTTTGCAAATGTTAGTCAATTTCCCTCCCTATTACGACTCCCTCCGAACAACGCATACAATCTTTGTCTCCTATTGGGTGTCGTTGTAGAGAGGGGGCGCTGTACTTTATATTACCATAAATATTGCGACAAATAGGTGTACAAGTATAATATTTAACATCAGGAAGCCAAACTATACACTGTTGATCACAAAACATTAGGTAAAAACACAAAAAATATTTATTTCTTATTTTAGTTATTTAGAGATTTAACTGTGTTCATTAATATCTGATATTACCATAACTGGAAGTTTTGGACTGAGTAGAGTACGTGTATTGTATTGACTCTAGGAACGGTGCGACTGTAGAACACATCACATAGTTCGGTAATACGTGTTATATATAATATATTGTATTGGTTTTAACTATTTCACTGCCAATGACGCCAACGGGCGACTTTGCAAACAGTATTGATCCTGATCAGACGCCGCGTCAAGCGGCGTCTGATCAGGATCCATACTGTTTGACAAACGATTCGATATTCCTTCATCAAAAAGCCGCAAATCTGACTATGAGAATATTGCAGACGGCACTATTAATGCAGACAATATTTTGGCGGTGAGAGGGTAAAAGCAGACGATACAATTTGGCAGATAAATAGTTAAATAATAAAACAAAAGAGGGCAGTATATAATCCCTTATCCTGCTGTTATATCGTCTGCTTAGAATTGTCGTCTGCAAAATGTGCCACATTTTGATTAATACATATTTTTGAGTATACACATGTAGTAACATAAAGACAAGAGGCAAACGGTTTTGATCCAGATCAGATGCCGCGTTATTTCCCGTCTGATATAGACCAATACTGTTTTCTAAAACGCTTAAAGGGGTAAATCAAGTCACTATATAGCAGTCCCCCCCAAACACAGCTTGATACTTGGAGATAAGATCAGGGTATGCCAATTATCACAGCAGGGTACTAATTGATAGATGTTGACCAATCTAGGGGCTTATGATAGCTCTGAAATAAACCCTTATGCTGTTGACCGTGAGTTGACTGTTATTTGCCAACAGTTTGGATCCATATATAAGAAGATGCTGCATAATGTCACATCTGATCTGTATCTAAAAATGTAATGAAGTACTGTCAGTACTTCCTGATTTCTTATGCAACAACCACTGTGTTGAAATGGATCAGCTATAGATCCCTTATCTGCCTGTAATAATACCTAGTACCTAAGACCATGATGCATCTGGGTGCCTCTGGGTAATATGATGTAACAATTGTGTATCACACCCTACCACAATATACACTCCAATTGACATCCTGCTGAGCCAGATATAGGCCTTTAAGTCTCGATCAACAAGCAAATGGTTGATTAAAGTATCTTATTACATTTACTTGAAGTTTCAGAATGAATTTAGGGTACATGACATTAGTAAACACACCGTTTGCAACTGTCGTTATATGGGTTTCATGTTTCTTGACACATAGTTATGTAGTCGCTAAATCGCCATTTTATAATATACACTTTGTATGTATGTAACGTTTCATGTTCTCATAGGCATTCAATCCCACTGTACATATATTAAATAAACTGTATATATACTATAGTATTTCGTCGAGAAACGGCATTTCTGTAAAACACTTCTACTTCTTCTTTGTACTGTCGACAATCGATCACCGATTATTACTGACGGGCACACATCATACATGTAGTTATATATAATAATTATGTGTTATAAAATGTAATTTTAATTAAAGTCTTTTTTTTACCAATAACTGGAAGTTTTAAGCTGGGAGAAAGGGAAAAAACAAAACTGTTTTCGGCTGTAAAACACATTGACGGATATTTTTTTTTGTAAACGATAATACAAAACATTTAAAACCTATATTTAGTAATACATGTAATCTGATAATATTTCCAATGTAACCCTTTCACTGTCATATCGTGAGACTTTTACCCATTCACCGCTATATTGTCGTCTCCTTCAGTATTGTTATCTGCAATATCGTTTCAAAGATAAATTTAAGGCAGTATGATTGACGTAATTTCAAAGCGTGTCAAACAGTTTGGATCCTGATCAAATGCCACGTTACGCGACGTCTAATCAGGGTCCAAACTGTTTGCTAACGCGTCTTTTGGCGCCATTGACAGTGAAAAGGTTAAACAAAAATTAAAGATGGCAAAAAGTTTGGAACCTCACCAGACGCCGAGTTACAGACTGCAATGGAAGTACAGTCGAAACTCGACACTTCGAACTCGCGTTAGTTCGAACATATCCACATTTCAAACTTTGAAATACGGGTATGTTCGACTAAAGCGAGATCGATTTATCGAAACTAAGCGTATGAAATAGTGGTTAGATCGATTTAGGCGAGTTCGAAGTATCGAGTTTCGACTGTATTTGTATTACAGTGCTCCCTCCCTACAACGGACCTCCCAACAACGACTCCCTCCTTACAACGACCCTTGTCGCAGTTCCCGAAACAGGACAGTTTTGTTTAACGCATTTATTGCTGTAATATCGTCTGCATAAAATTGTCGTCTGCTGTTTTAATCAAATTTACATATTGGACATTTTGACAGAAAAAACTAAATGACGAGTGACAATCAGCTTGAATCCAGATCAGACGCCGCGTGACGCGGCGTCTGATCTGGATTCAAGCTGTTTGCAACTGTTAACCAATGTCCCTCCCTATAACGACTCCATCTACACAACGCACACAATTTTGGTCTCCCATTGGATGTCATTGTGTATGCAAACTTTAGATCTCGACACTAATCTTCTCAGCGTTGAAGGCGGGTTTGTGGTAACTGTCGCAAACAGGTTGAATCTAGTTGAGACACCGAGGGAGACGCTAATGTGTAGATCTAAACTGATTGGGACTCAGATGATTATGTACGAAAGAAAATGCCTTTAATAAATCAACCTTGTAAATTGTTGCAGATGACAAAACAATTGCAAACGATACTTTCATAGACTGCAGAAGGTTTATTTAACTCTTTCACTTTAAATGACGCTTAAAATCGCGTTTACAGTTTACGCGGCGTCTGATCAGGATTAAAACTGTTTGACATTCGTTTCGAAATAACTTCAGTCAAACTGCCTTATTTTGTAACTTTGAAACGACATTGCAGACAACAAAATTGAAACAGACGACAATGAAGCGGCGAAGGGGTAAATATCTCAAGGAAGATTTTGCATTGAAAAGGTTAACCCATTGCCCCATAAATACGACTTTTTACACCTTTATTTTATTATTTCTCTGAGGAAAACAGTTCCACTTTATAATGTTATGAATAAGTATTACAAGAAATATTGTCTAAATCCTACCAGATGATAGCTTAAAGCAGGTTGAAAGTAAAGCAGAATGTGCCTTCAGGCACATTCTGCTTTACTTTCAGCCTGCTTTAAGTGGTCACCTGTCTTCAAAACTAGAAACAGGCTATGGAGTAATGGGTTAACGAACCCTAGCAAAGAGTATACTCGTCATTGACACACAGAGTACAGTAAGATCCCTCTGCCATAGACACCTAACATTAACACCATTTAGTGGTAGTGATAGAGGGGTTTTATCGTATTTGTCAAGGGTCCTATGGAAACATCGTACACCATAATCAGAGTGCTTCAAAAGGCATACATTGTTTGCCATTTTGAAATGTATTGTTAGAATCCACCCTAAATAGCAAACAATTGACTAGACGTAATTTGAAATTGGAATGTACTGTCCAGTAAAAGTTTCAGGTTCAGGGCTGCCATAAGTTTTCCAAAGTTGCAATTTTTAATTTCGATTTTAGGAATCGTACCTTTACCCCATAACCTGTTTCTTGTTGTATTGACAAGCGACTTCTTAAAGCAGGCTGTAAGTAAAGCAGAATGCGCCTTAAGGCGCATTCTGCTTTACTTTCAGCCTGATTTAAGCAACCATGTACTGGAAAAAAAATCCGGAGATTTAGGAAAAATCCGGAGAAATGGCAGCCCTGCAGATTTGAAGGAGTTAAAACGTATCACCAAAACGTGATAGTCGCGCTTCAAACTCTCACTGAAATGAATCATGTTCCAATTAATACTGAATGCAATTTGACTAAAGAAACGTCTATATAATTGTCAAACGGTTTGGTTCCCGATCTGGCACTCTGTGTTTGATTTGGATCCAAACCATTCGCAATGTTATTGAGTTCACATATGAGCCGTGCCATGATATAACCTACCTTATTACAAACAGTATAGATCAAGGCCAGTCGCCGCGTCTTTGACACTCTGTTTGACACCCACAATCATCTAAAGCATATGTAGTTAGCAGTATTTTATATGACATTTGGTAGTGAAGACCAAACTCAGATACAGAGCCTGCATGGATGACAACGGTGTTTGGTCTGTACAATGTCGCAATGTACAGTGGAGAATCTGTTATTCTTTCCCGTTTAAACGCAAACGTACGCAAACGCAATGCACTAAAACGTAGAAAAGAACAACTTTTGGACAATTCTGATAAGTCTTGTTTATCTTGGTGGCAAACAGTTTGGAGCCTGATCAGACGCCGGGTTACCCGGCGTCTGATCTGGCTCCAAACTGTTTGCACTGGAAATAATAGTTTTAGCGTAAACGCGTTTATTGGGAAAGAATAACAGATTCTCCACTGTAATAAGGCAGGTTTTGTCATAGCACGGTTCAATTATATATGTAAAATGGCGAACATGTAGTCGTAAATTATAACTTGTGCTTGGTAAATCTAGTGATCGAGAATGGTCCCATGTCATAAGATGGCTGTATACCCATAGCTAGATCAGCAAGGATGCAGCCAACCACTGGGGCCAGCTTGAAACCATGACCTGAAAAAACAATTAAATGCTTAGTTTAACATGTACATACAATATTTGCAGTAAGAAAACTACGATCGACATCATCAACAACAACAACAGCAACAACAATAGCAGAAATAGCAACAACAGCAGCAGCAGCAGCAACAACAACATCAGCAACAACAACAGCAGCAGCAATAGAACAACAGCAATAACAACAACAACAGCAATAACAACAGCAGCAACAACAACAACAACAGCAGCAGTATTTTTGGCATTAATAAATGAAAGAATGTTTACCTGAAAATCCAGCTCCAATTATAATGTTCCTCCACTTGGGATGGGAATCAAGTATGAAATGACTATCAGGTGTCATCTGAAAATAAAGCAAGACTGCCATTACTCCGGACTTTTCCGAAAATTTGATGCTTCTCAATTTCTCCGGACTTACGGATTTTTTTCCGAAATCTTCTGATATCTGTTTTTTTCTTTTAAGATATGGAATTTCATTCGTTTTTTACTTAAGACACATTGATATGGGTGTCAAACAGTTTAGATCTCCAGATATTCAATTCAAATTTTATTAAAACACATGCAATGTTCATAGCCATATAACATATAATTATGTACATGACTAACAGTAAACATTCTAAAGTACTAGATCAGGAAAATATAATACATAAGCAAAGGAAAAGTATGAAAATATATAAGATTATTAAATTTTACGCGGCGTCTGATCTGGATCTTAACTGTTGGCATAATAATGTTAGTGTATTAGAGCCGGACAGAGAAAAGGTTAAAGGTACGATTCCTAAAATCACGCTTGAGTATTAGGAAATCTTAGGCTATTTATGAGTAACTTATAGCAACCCTGATTAACCCTTTCCCTTATAGAAGCGACGTTTAGCGCATTCATTTTATTCATCCGCCAAAGAAAATAGTTCCATTTTATACTGTCATGAATATGTACCATAAGAAATATGTTCTATATCCTAGCAGATAGTAACTTAAAGCAGGCGGAAAGTAAAGCAGAATGCGCCCTAGGGCGCATTCTGCTTTACTTTCAACCTGCTTTACTAGGTCACATATCTTAACCACTAGAAACATGCTATGGGGTAATGGGTTAAGACTGTAACAGTACAAATCTCTGTAAGTATTTCCCAATTAACACAGTCGAAACTCGATACATGTACTTCGAACTCGCGTTAGTTTGAACATACCCATATTTCAAAGTTAAAACGTGGCTTAGCGGTTGTAATACGGTTGTGTTTAACTTAAGGGCGATCGACTTATCGAAATTCAACTTATGAAATAATGATACGATCGATTTAAGCGAGTTCGAAGTATCAAGTTTAGATTGTATTTTAATTGAAAACAGTTTCGAGCATGATCATATAACCATTCCTTATTGTGTGTACTGTGTATTTTAATATTTTATCCAAAATACTATTTATGTAACGAAACACGCATACACTTAAATAAACATTTACCTCGTTCTGATTTTAATATAAAACTCATTTATTGTTAAGCCTCAGTAAAATTAAGCAGTGGCCCAAACACAGTTGCTTTTGACAAGATATTGGAATTCTCAATCTGAAAAAAAATCTTACAGTATACAAATGTGAACATTAGCATCACTGAAATAAATTCTACGCTTACCGTATAAATGCACGGTTCGGATATAATCGGTCGGTTTTCAAGCGTAGGAAAATGTTCGGAAATAAATGACGTCATTTTATCGGTCACCCATTGGTTATCGACATTGTTGATATCATCGGGATCCACTTCCGGTCCGTTGTGATGACATATCTGTAAACATGAACACTCGCACTTAACCCACTTCCACAAATATATACTTGCACGTTTTTTGCCTTTAATTTATTCGTCCACTAAAGAAAATAGTTCCACTTTATACAGCCATATTTGAGCCTCATAAGACATATTTCTATATCCTAGCAGATGGTAACTTTAAGCAGACTGAAAGTAAATCAGAATGCCCCTTTCTGCTTACTTTCAGCCTGCTTTAAGTGGTAATCTATTTTCAATATTAGAAACAGGCTACTGGGTATTTGGATAAAAATGGAATAATAAAATAATGCAGTAAAGTAAAGTCCAACGACAACGAGTCTTAAACGACTGGTGACATTATACCAAACGTGCAGCCTTGTGTAGAATATACACTATTCGCTGAATGAATTTATCGAGCGCTTTCTGCTGTACTTTCACCCTGCTTCAAACTGACATTTGTCTTTAATATTTTACCAACGTAGGACATTAAACACAGAAAGTATTTCTAGTATCTTTCCAGGTGTTATCTTTAAGCAAGTTGAAAGTAAAACAGAATGCTCCTAAAGGAGCTTTGTGATTTACAGTAAAACCTCTCTATTACGACCACTAAATTGTGTCAGATATTAGTCGTTTAAGACAGATGACTGCTTAAAGAGGCTCGCAACCGGATTTAGCATTAAAATAGTAATTTGTAAATATATGTCAAATGCTTATATAAATGGGTAAGATTTAGTTTAGGATAATAAATTCTATTAAAAAATGCATTTCAAAAAAAAAAAAAAAAGCTCTGGTGGGATTCGAACCCGTGAGCCTCCATGCGGAGACAAACATGAAAATGAGGAAACGCCTTTATCCCCTCGGCTACCAGCGCTCTCTATATATCAAGTAGCGAATTAACGTACTTCACTGGTAGCGATTGATGGTACTTTATTCGGCTCGGGTTTATGTGTGAGCCCGTGTAGAGAAGCAACAACAACAACTATACCGTTAGCTAACGCTATAGAAAAACGATGGAAAATATCTAAAAACTCTAAGATTCGGTGACGATTCTTGAGACTTTTTTTTGACTGATCATATTTTTTTAATGTCAGAAGCCAAATATTGCCACAAATTTGCTTTTATTTGAGTATTTTATTTTATTTTGACAAGTACACCATCCGTTTGCGAGTCCCTTTAAAGCAATGTGAGAGTGAAACAGAAAGCTCTTATAGGAGCTTTCTGTTTCACTTTCACATTGCTTAAAGCTGTCACCTGTCCTTTATACATACAATTAGCCTTAGTCTAGTGGTCGTAATAGAGAGGTTTAGAGAGGTTCTACTGTAATTTTAAGTTGTTACTGGTCTGAAGAAACGTATGCAGACTATAGGCTGAAGGGTAAAATTATGATAGCAAATGCAAATTCAGTAAGATCAGTATACGGTACAGTGCGCCCTCCCCACAACGGTCCTCTGAACAACGATTTCCTCCTAGCAACAACGCTTGTCGCTTTTCCCCAAACAAAACAATTACAGTAAAACCTCGCTATTACGACCACTAAAACGAAGGCTAATTGAGTGTATAATAGACAGGTGACAGCTTAAAGCAAGGTGACAGTGAAACAGAAAGCTCCTATAGGAGCTTTCTGTTTCACTGTCACCTTGCTTTAAGCGGTCACCTATCGTAAACACCCTAATAATTAACATAATTTAGTGGTCGTAATAGAGAGGTTTCACTGTATGTCCAACCTTTTAACGGCTGCAATATCGTCTGCTTAGATATGTTGTTTGATGTTTTTTTCTCAAAGTCACAATATTGACATTTTTGACTGAAACAAGAGGGCATTGCAGGCCCTGCTATCGCTAACCTGTTGTAATGGAGCCTGGAAGCGTTACATTATGAGTTTCACCCATATCAATCTAAATCCATTCAAATTTGTACACTATAGAGTGTAAACGATTATGGAATAAAACCTAATGTAGTATAGTCGATATAATCAAGGGCAGATAACTGTTGACATTATGACCTGATTTCAACAATAATTGATATTTTCAAGAACTTATACTTATATATAGTGTGTGTAATAATAATCAAAATGCATTCAAATCTGTAGATGCTAGCGTTTAAACACTATCAAATATGGCTTTGTCAATGCACCACGGACAGAGAACTCTTGGCCAATTCAACACATTTCAACAATACTTGAAATAATTGGAGAACTCCTAGTCATATATATATTTTTACAAAGTTATATCAAAATCCTTTTAAATGTGTAGATACAGTGTAAACAATACTGAAATAAAGCCTTTTCTAGCTTTTTAAAGTATATCAAGGACAGACAAATATTGCCACAATGATCTGGATTCAAGCTATTTGCAAAATTAATGTAAGCTTTTTTTCCTCCATCTAACAACTCCCTCCAAACTACGCACACACTCTTTGTCTCCCATTGGATGTTGTTGTAGAGAGGGAGCACTGTACGACTTGTTGGTACGGATGGATTGTTACATTCTACCTCACCTTCACTAGTCCTGGGTACTCATCAGACGGGGAACCATACATGGCATTCTTATCACGACAAGCAAAGGCCGGGAAATTCTGAAACTCTCCAGACGTTTTCTCCTTCCAGTAATTGACCGTGATTCTCACAGGCTGGTGAAATAACATTAAAAAAGAAACGTGTTTCCGGTGTTAATGGAATTGAAAACATGATTACCAATTAACTAAAGAAAGGTGAATAATTTTCTGAAAACAAGATGATCAATTAACTGAAAACAAGATGATCAATTAACTAAAAGCAAGATGATCAATTAACTAAAAACAAGATTACCAATTAACTAAAAACAAGATGACCAATTACCTAAAAACAAGATGATCAATTAACTGAAAACAAGATGATCAAATTAACTAAAAATAAGATGACCAATTAACTAAAAACAATATGACCAATTAACTGAAAACAAGATGACCAATTAACTAAAAACAAGATGATCAATTAACTAAAAACAAGATGATCAATTGACTAAAAACAAGATTACCAATTAACTGAAAACAAGATGACAAGTTAACTAAAACCAAGATGATCAATTAATTAACTGAAAACAAGATAATCAATTAACTAAAATCAAGATGACCAATTAACTAAAACCAAGATGATAAATTCACTAAAAACAAGATGATCAGTTAATTAACTGAAAACAAGATGATCAATTAACTAAAAACAAGATGATCAATTAACTAAAAACAAGATGATAAATTCACTAAAAACAAGATGACCAATTAACAAAAAAATAAGATGACCAATTAACTAAAAACAAGATGACCAATTAACTGAAAACAAGATAACCAATTAACTAAAAACAAGATGACCAATTCACTGAAAACAAGATGATCGATGAACTGAAAACTAGATGACCAATTGACATTTTTTTTAAAAATCTAATGGTCAAAGAAATTCAAACAAATGTGATATTATGCATATAGCAAATGTGTTTAACAATTGGCATTTAGTTTAGCGTGATGACATCTCTGTCTCTGTGATAGACGAAATTACAGCCGAAAAAAGGGTTGGACATAATTGTCTTGTTTGGGGAACATAATTGTCTTAGTTTAAACAGTATTTATTTCAGAAATTTTACATATGACATTATACACATATTATAACATAATAAGCTATATAATAAGCATAATTGTCTTGTTTGGGGAACAGCAGCAAGCGTTGTTGTTAGAAGGGAATCGTTGTTCAGGAAACCGTTGTCTGGAAGGAGTACTGTACGACTTGGTACTGATGGATTGTTACATTCCACCTCACCTTCACAAGTCCTGGGTACTCATACGACGGGGAGCCATACATGGCACTCGTATCACTACAACCGAATGCCGGGACATTCTGGAACTCTCCGGGCGTTTTCTCCTTCCAGTAATTGACCGTGATTCTCACAGGCTTGTGAAATAACATTAGTAGAAGAAACATTGTTCGGGTGTTAACCCATTTGTACCCACGATCCCATATATGGGACATAGGCAAACAGTGTAGACTCTGATCAGACGCCGCATTATGCGGCGTCTGATCAGAGTCTACACTGTTTGCTGATAGGCAATATAGAACAAAATGAAAATGAAAATTTCGACCAGGCATCCCTTTGATAAAAAAAAATATTATTATTATTATGCAATGTACCAGATTTATATATAAGCGCTCTTTTCACACAGGGGTTGTGCGTTCAAACGCGCTTTACATGAAATAACATATATGTACCTACAAATCGAGAAAAAGACAAAATAACTACAATTAGATCTGAAATAAAACATGAATAAACATATAAAAGACAGTCCCCAAAACGGCGATCACATTATTCCCATCAATCAGCAATGAACCGACTGGCTAAAGATTGCCGACTGATATAAACAATGGACTAATCCAATATATAAACATGCAATAATCCACTGGGTATAAATGGGTTAATGAAACGGAAAACAAGATGACTACTTGACATAAACGGTCAAAGAAATTCAAACAAATGTGATATTATGGAGCAAAGGTGTTTAACATAAAGTTAAGCCTGAGGAACATCACTGGGATGAATTCATGTTGATGTTTATTGCATGTTTCCATTGCGTTTAACGCTTATCGTGCTAAGTACGACCCGGGTAACCCGGCATCTGGTTAGGATCCAAACTGTATGCCACCAAGATAAACATGAATTATCAATTTTTTCCCAAAAGTTGTATTTTTCTACGTTTAAGTGTTTTGCGTTTACGTTTCGTTTGTGTTTAAACGGGAAAGAATAACGTTTTCTCCTCTGTACTAGCTGAATAGACAGAGCGAACTAATTGACATCTACGAACGGGCTCGAACCCTTACCGAGCTCCTAAAGAAATATGTTCCTTGAGATGCATTTGTTAATACTAAAATACTAAAAAACTAAAATAAAATGAATAAATAAATAGATAAAAAATTCAAGTTTGTTTTTATTTCCCAAATGTGTAATTTTTAGGCAAATTTACAGAAGAGGAATGAAGCGTACGTGTATTTAACATTTTGAATTCTGACAAGACGTCAAGTTACACGGCGTCTGGTTTGGACCCAAACTGTTTGCAAATAACCATTGTTATCGAGGGTAGATCAGTAGCGAGTTCAATTACCATTGTTTGCTGTTCAGGTTAGCAGTTTGTGCCCCGTGTGCAGCATGCAGAGTACAGTAGAGAAAACGTTTCTTTTCCAAATAACCCCGGTTACGCTTAAACTATTATTTTAATTGCAAACAGTTTGGGGCCATATCAGACGCCGGGTAACCCGGCGTCTGATCAGGCTCCAAACTGTTTGCCACTCAGATTAAAACTAGTAGTCTGAATTGTCAAAAAGTTGTCATTTTCTATATTTTAATGCAATGCGTTTGCGTTTGAACGAAATAATTACGTTTTCTACCACTGTATTTGAGACCGGTAGCAACTCGCAATCGATGGCCATCGATGGCCATCCACTGTATTTGAGACCGGTAGCCAACTCGCAATCGATCGCCATCGATTTCTTTACTGAACTCATCACAGTTCAGGATTTAAATTCACAGCGTGAGGCATACCTTTAGTGGCAAAGAAAGTCCGAGTTTTGGAAGACATTTGACAGCCCAGGATCCGAGGGCCAAGACGACCCGTCCAGCCTTATAACTATTTTTGGACGTTACAACCGTTACTGGATCCCCAGGCACAATGGTCTGCATCTCCTCGCCATCTTTAATGTCACCTCCGTACTTCCGCAACTGATTCTATAGAAACAATTGAAAACAACATTTTAACCCTTTCGGTGCCAAGTTAACCCCTTCGTCGACATATTGTCGTCTGTTTCAATAATGTTGTCTCCATTATTATTTCAAAGTTAGATTTAACCCATTACCCCATTTCCATTAACCTATTTCTAGTATGGAAGATATGTGACAACTTAAAGCAGGTTGAAAGTAAAGCAGAATGCGCCTTTAGGCGCATTCTGCTTTTCTTACATCATGATTTAAGCTACCATATGCAAGGATATAGTGAATAATTCTTATGGTACCTCTTAAAGACTGTATAAATTTGAACTATATTCTTTAGTGGAAGACTAAATTGTGTAAAAAGGTGTATTTATGGGGTAACGGGTTAAGACATTATGATTTACGAAATTTCGATACGAGTAACAACCAGTTTAGAGCCCTGTGTCCAAGCTGTTTGACACTCGTCTTTAGGTTTCTTTACTTAAAAAGTGTATCAATCTAAATTCAAATTCCCCAAACAAGACAATTATCTCTAACCATTTCACTGCTGCAGTAGCGTCTGCTTAAAATTGTCCTCTGCTGTTTTTCTAAATGTTGCATTAGTGACATTTTGAAAGAAAACACTTAATGACGATTGAAAAATAGTTTGAATCCAGATCAGACGTCGTTTGTAATGGCAAAATAGTTTCATTAACCCTTTCACCGCCCAATTCGACCGTCTGATAAAAGCTTACGCAGACAATGTATCGTCTTCTACAATTTTATTGTCTGTAATGTTATGAGTCAATATTTTTTTATATAACAAAATCATGTCCTTGTAAACTTTAGAAAGAACATACTCGAAAAAAGGGATAGTTGTCATCTTAAACTAATACTAACGTGTTTATATTCACATTTTATCCAAAGAAGAGCAAGAGATATGCAGAATATTTTAATTATTTGACATTGAAACAGAAGAAAAGTCAGTTTTGCAGTGTCCCTAAAACAGTTATTTTTTATTCAATCATTAGCATTTCTGTGAAATATCTGAAATATTTCAGTAGTGTGCCAATATAGGTAACTTTAATTATATCTGCCTTCATTTAAACAGTAAAATTGTGGGAATTCCTCAGTTTCAATACTTTATTTTCATTGTTAATCACTGTCTCTGGAATCCTGTTCAGTGATGTAACAATTTACAATTATAGTTAGGTACAGAGTTGCTTTCCTTCGGTGTTGATAGCAAAACATCTCCATTTTGAAGAGTGAACACTGAAGCAACAATGGCGGAAAGAAGTTTTAAGAACGTGATTTGAAATAAGGAATCACTGACAATTTTAGTGCTGAGGCTGGTACCATACATTTTGAAAACTTCCTTGATGTAACGATGTATTATTCTGCCTTTGACTGCAATAGTCATTATTTTCTTTTTGCACAAAATGTATGCATTCGAGGTATAATAAGTTGTGTCAAGTAGTTTCAGTATTTAATGCAAATTAATGAGGTTACAAGGTCATTTAGGTGAAATACATCCTTGATGTAACGATCCTTGATGTAACAGTGAAATTGTTACATAAAGGACCAGAAACCGTTTTTTCAAGGAAACCAGTGACCAAAAATCAATAAAAGAAAAATTCTTTCAAGTATACAGGTATTTTACATTGAAAAGAATACTTTTTATAAGGGTAGCATGTGATGAAAGAAAACATGAGCTGCTTTTGCTTACTAGTATTAGCCACAGGACAAATCCTATTAAACGTGTGTAACATCAAGGAGGTATTTTGTTACATTAAGGAAAACAGCTGTAAGATATTAACAAAACAGGAAGACTTTTTACAGAATTTGAAAATTCATTTTTTGAAGTTGGTAGGTGTTACTTCAACAGTTATTATTATGAAAATCATTTCAAAATCTTCCTAAAACTTTGCTATTTTCCTTAGCTGTTACATCAAGGAATAACATTGTTACATAAAGGAAAATTACATTGTTACATAAAGGAAACTAAATTGCAAAACATTTCAATATTTTCATTTTTATGTTGGATTAGTAATTGAATAAACTTTTCCATTTATTTTTGACAAGAAACTAAAAAGATGGCATGAATTTTGTATTGTAAGCCTTTAATTCAGAGCCTACTTTGTGTTACAGCAAGGAATAAATATCTCTATATATTTTCTGTAACACATTTACACTATTTGTTTCTTCTTATAAGCTACAGTAAACCCAAGTCTTTAAAAATAAGTGAAAACTAGATAGGAAATCCTGGTCCATGTATTCTGCTCATTGTTGAATATATCATGCATCCGTTTTTATTTAGAAATTGGCAAATCAAGTACACAATGATATTGTAATCCTTGCCGTAACAATATGAATTCAGTGGTGTAACGGGAGTTGTATAGGTATTTTAGTTCCCGAAATGAATGTAATAGTAAAGCATTTATACTTGAAGAGACTATATGTATAGTGTGTATACTAAGTTGGCAGTCAAACTCTTTCTTTAAGCTTTATGCATCAGAAGAGTCATTTATTTCCTTAATGTAACATATTTGCTTCTTTACTGTAATAGCCTGTCGCTAATAATATGGAATAACTTTCAAACAACCCAAGTTTTGATACTAAGTAAGCAATGGCTATGCAGTGTTAACAGTTCTAAAATGTTTAATTGTTTTGTTTACAGTTTGTTCATGTTTATCAAACTTTTGACATTTGATATATATTTGTATTTTCCTTAATGTAACATTGCTGTAGATGCAGATTCCTTGATGTAACCATCTTCTTTTTAGCAAATACAATTCACAGGTGATGGCAGTTTGGTGCAATGTATTTATTATACTACAGTATGGAATATCATAGGAATCATGTTCAAGTCCTGAATGTTTTGTCAGTGTGAAAACAAAATGTCAATTATGACAGTTATTTTAAGGCGCAAACCGTACATGATTGGAAAATAAAATCATCTGAAATAATTTGCAAAACTTACTATTAAGGAAATATATTAGATGTTATTCATTGTGATGGAACACCTAATATAATTTTTTTCATTCATTTAATGACATTGCACTTGTTTAAAGGATTGTTACATCAAGGAAATAGTTTTGCTATGGTGTTAAATATACGCCACATCTCGACAACGTGGGTACATTTAAGCCCTTTCTGTAACATATTTCCACATTATGAGCATGCATGGTGCTATAATGTAAGCCATTAACCTCAGAGAGAATATAAAAATAATCTCATCCTTGACATCAGAATTGTTACATAAAAAAATATTGACTCTTATGCAAAAATCCAATTTTTGATATTTTGATCGAAGAAATATTGACACGAGTGCCAAATGGTTTAGACAGTGATTAAACACCCCGTTACGCGGAGTTTTGGTTGGATCCAAATCATTTTCAAATGTAAGAGATGTCAGACTTAGCAATGAAGAGGTTATAGCACGTTTAATTTATTCCTCAAGTGGAGGAAAGGTTTCCAATTTACACATCCATGAGCATTTTGCACAAGAAATATATTCTATATCCTAGCAGATGGTAGCTTAATCCGTTACCCCATAGCCTGTTTCTAGTTTTGAAGACAGATGACCACTTAAAACAGGTTGAAAGTGAAGCAGAGTGCGACTTAAGGCGCATTCTGCTTTACTTTCAGCCTGCTTTAACCTACCATCTACCAGAATATAAAAATATTTCTGATAATACATATTCATGACTGTATAAATTGGAACTGTTTCCTTCAGTGGAGGCATAAAAAGGCGTATTTATGGGGTAATGGTTAAAGCAGGCTGAAAGTAAAGCAGAATGCGGCTAAAGGCGTTTTCTATTTTGTTTTCAACCTGTCTTCAAATTTATAAACATGCTTTGATGTTAGGGTTAAAGAGGAAGCCATGTGGCACCTGATAGGCCCGAAGAATTTTGTCCGCCTTCAGTACCCCACCACTCTTGTCTAGAAGAAAGACGTAATCATCCGGAAATAACATGTTCGGATATCTTCGCCTTTGTTCGTCGGATCCGAATTCTTCATAGGGGATGTTAAAGCGTTTGAAGCACTTCACTGTAGATACCAATGCCTCATTTCCTGGTTCCCCAATGAGCATACAGCCACAGTTACTGAATATAAAAACATATATGTACATTCACCCTATTTAACTTCATTGAACAAAATGGCGTTTATTTCGTAAAGACGCAATTTATCTAGGGTGCGGGACTTCCGGATATGAAAACACAAACACCATGATGTCCTTAGTCTAGTTCCCGTCGTACTTGGAGATTACGTCCCTATCTGTCTGAAGATAAAGGGATATAACCCAGTCTATGATGTCCTTTGCTAACAAATTGAACTGTGTTGCTTTAAAGTAGAGCTGACTATTGTGTTCAAAAACGCTATCACGATAATTATCGATAGTTGAAAACTACTATATCGATAGTGTATTACACATTGTACTATAACTGTGTATAAATATGAACCATCAGGAATGTTTTCTCTATCCTAGAAAGTTGAAGCTTAAAGCAGGCTGAAAGTAAAGCAGAATGCGCCGTCAGGCGCATTCTGCTTTACTTTCAACCTGCTTAAAGAGACATCTGTCTCCAATATTGAAAACAAGCTAAATGATAAAATGATTAAAAAGACACTTAAACACACACCGGGGACAAACTAAAACACCCTACCTCAAATGCTGGTACAACTTGTGGAGAGAGTTACTTGTATAAACGATTTCTTACTATCGATAGTTGCTCAAACTATCGTCGATAGTATCGGAACATTTGATTTTGTAATCGATAGTATACTATCGTGATTTCGGCTATTGCGATAAGTCGATAATATCGACTATCGTGTCAACCCTACTGTAAAGATAGAAAATCGCTATGAGATCGGGTCAATGCAGGGCTGCCATTTCTCCGGAATTTTCCTAAGTATTCGGATTTTTATCCTAGCAAATCGTAACTTAAAACAGTCTGGAAATAAAGCAGAATGCGCCTTCAACCTGTTTTAAGCAGTCATGTGTCTTCAAAACAAGAAACAGACCATGGGGTGAACTTGAAGGTACGATTAATAAAATTGCGACTGAAAAATAGGATTTTTATGACCAACTTATGGCAGCCCTGTCAATGTCGGCCAATGGAGAGTTATAGTCATCTGACGACTCGTACCAATATATGCTAGAGCATACGGGCCGTCAGTTGACGATACGGGGACAGGCCGTCAGTTGACGAGAATTGCCGACCGTTTCGAGTATAGTTCCGCAGTGACCACTGTATGACGATTATGGCCGATCGCTCTACGTAAAGTATCGATATTGACCGACGTTAAGGAGCGAAATCACGTGGAACTACATGTATATTCCGGTCTATAGTCGTTAATAGTGACTACAGTTCCAAATGAACACCGATGGTTCGACTATAGTGACGTCATTTGACCAGTGAACCTAGGTTTCATTGGTTCTACAAACGGTGTTCCTTTGCCGACCTTAATGCGCATGCGCCAGTCGCTATTTTGCCTGACTAGAGGTTCGAACTATAATTCCACGTGAAGTTGCTCTAAATATCTCATAAGAGACGTATACATAACCAGTATACAAATATCGATTATCGTATCTGTATGCTATATGAAATAATTTATCCTTTAGCGTACGTTTGTCTTACCTATTATGTATAAAATTGTTTTTTTTGTTTATATTACCAATGATATAATTTATATGTACATATATTACAAATTAAATACATCATAATTATGTTTAAATTGCAGATGAAATACAGATCGTAAATTTACATGAAGTATAATACATACAAATGTACATATAATATTATCCAATAGCAATTATGATGAATTGGAACAGATGAACATATATTATACACATATTGTGATAAAAACTCCCGTCTCTGTCTGTCTGTCTGTCTGTATGTATGTCTGTCTGTATGCATGTATGTCTGTCTGTCTGTCTGTCTATATGTCTGTCTCTCTGTCTGTATCCGTCTCTCTGTCTCTCTCTGGGCCTCTATATATATCTCATTAGTATATCTCTCCCTGTATCTATTTGTCTCCCTCTGTTTGTCTCTCCCTCTGTCTCTCTCTCCCTGTCTCTGTCCATCTCACTCATTTGCTCACTCGTTATGATTCTCGCAATGAGTTATAACCTATCTTACATGAAGAGTTGTTCGCCAGCCTCCCGTTCTAGCTGTTCAGTCATCTCGTAGGCATCTTCCATCATGGCGGTGTAGAACTGATCCTTGCCGTACGCCTTTCGGGTAATACGTGTATGTCCATGGGAACTGCCGCGGACATGCGGCAATGGAAACTGTAAATTCAGGGCTCCAGATAAGAGAGAGTGAACAGAACAAATCAAGCGTTTTCTCATTTATTTGGAACCAAATCCTATGGTGTCACTACTCATTAGAATCGTCTCTTTGAGACGATTCTAATGAGTAGTGACACCATAGGGTTTAATGCAGAAATAAAGATTTGAGCTTTTGAAATACTCCCCTTATCTTGAGCTAGATGTAAATTAAAACATTAGCTACAATCAAACAGAAGAAGTACATTGGTCAGATTCGAACACTTGATTACAACAATGACCATAGTTTTACATTAGAGTTCAGCAATGGCAACAAAAATCCTGCTTTACTTTAAGCCTGCTTTAAGCTTCCCTCTGATAAGATATAGAAAATATGGTTCATAGTTTTGACTGTAAAAATGGAAGCAGAGTTTACATTTAGCCTGCTTACGCTACTAGTCCATCTACTTGGATATAAAAATATAGTCAACACCTCTCTGTAACGAACACTAAAATAATGCTAGTTGGTGTATAAAAGGCAAGCGACAGCTTAAAGCAAGGTGACAGTAAAACAGAAAGCTCCTTAAGGAGCTTTCTGTTTTATTGCCACCTTGTTTTAGGCAGTCATCTGTACTGAATGAATGAATGTTTTTTTACGGCCCATCGACACAAAAAGGTCATTACATGTAAGAGCCGATGGCAGTCATCTGTCTTAACCCTTTACCCCATAGAAGCGACTTTTAGCGTATTTAATTTATTCCTCCGCTGAAGAAAATAGTTCCAGTTTATACCCTCATGAACAATTACCATTACAAATATCTTATATAGCATCGCAGATTTTAGCTTAAAGCAGGCTGAAAGTAAAGCAGAATGTGCCTTAAGGCACATTCTGCTTTACTTTCAACCTGCTTTAAGTGGTCACTTGTCTTCAAAACTATAAACAGGCTATGAGGTAAAGGGTTAAACACATACCATTTAACACAATTTAGTGGTCGTAATAGAGGGGGTTTATTGTACACATGTACTTCTTATAGTTATAGTGCGTATTTATGACTGTGAAAATGGAACTATTTACTTCAGTAGAGAAATACATTTAAGGCGTAAAAATTGCGTAAAGTGGGCATATTTATGGTGCAAAGTGTTAAAGCAGAGAATATCTTGTCAGTGGTGGCGGTACTACATGTATGTTACATATACTGTATAGACATGAGCTGGATTAGGTTTAGAAGAAACATTCACCGCCCTTTTTTCAGTGAAAATTTAAAAAAAATAAGTTTGCATAAAGTTGAAGAAGACACAATTTTCTGTAAAAACATTAAAATATACGGTTAAAATCGGAGGTCAAAGGGTTAGCTATGTCCCGGTGTATCAGCCTTCGGTGTGTCTATCCTGCATGGTAACACGGCTATTCTCAAAAAGCTACTTCTTTTGTCATACAAAAACATTTACATGTAACCCCGATATTAAGGTAGTATACACTCCTAATGAGATTTGGCCCAATGTCTATATTTTATTTAGAGAGATCATTCATTCTCGCCAACTGAAAGACCGTACCAAACCATGCTCGTGCATGGTTTAATTAGAAAGTTAGTTGAGGATACACTGGTTGCAAACGCAGCTTCTTATCGTACAGAGATCCAAGTGTTCTCACGACCGAGCTACCAAGCCGCTAACTCACATCACTAACCAGTTTAGTGAGTTAACTATATTTGTTACAAGAGGATACACTGGTTGCAAACGCAGCTTCTTATCATGCAGTCATATATAAAGTATCTATATAAGTTATGACCTAACATATTCCCAAGCAAACTGAGGTGTGACTATGAAAGCTTATCAACTTTCACATGTATGGTACAGTGATGAATAC
Source organism: Gari tellinella (assembly GCA_922989275.2). Classification (NCBI taxonomy): domain Eukaryota; kingdom Metazoa; phylum Mollusca; class Bivalvia; order Cardiida; family Psammobiidae; genus Gari; species Gari tellinella. The sequence goes on along the minus strand of OV277868.1, from coordinate 6,204,385 downwards.
GTTATTCTTTCCCAATAAACCCGTTACGCTTAATCTATTATTTCAAGAGCAAACAGTTTGGAGCCAGATCAGACGCCGGTCACCCGGCGTCTGATCAGGCTTCAAACTGTTTGCCATTCAGGTCAACTTGAATAGTCAGAATTGTCCAATAGCTAACCTTTTCTACATTTGATTTCAATGCGTTTGTGTTTCGTTTGCGTAATAACGATGCAAACAGTTTTGATCTGGATCAGACGCCGCGTTACGCGGCGTCTGATCAGGATCAACGCTGTTTGCAAATGCGCTTTATGACGTCATTGATTGTGAAAGGGTTAATACAGCATCGATTTGCTTACTCGTGACATAATTTCAAACATTTTATCCGAGCGACAAGTAAAATCGTCTTTTGAAAAAAAAGCGTACTTGTGAAGAGTATACTTGTCCTCTGAGAACAGTATAGACTAATAAACCCTGATCATAGGGCTCCTGTAGAGACCCTCTGATCAGGATCTGCACTATGTATCATTTTAAAGTATTTCTTAAAATTAACCATAAACTTTGTGTAAACATGGACTAGTCTTAATTGGAAACTAGAACCATTTGCATTTGAAACCTCAGGGGTGAAATAGTTACAGTGGAGAATGTGTTATTCTTTCCCAATAAACGCGTTTACGCTAAAACTATTATTTTCACTGCAAACAGTTTGGAGCCAGATCAGACGCCGGGTAACCCGGCGTCTGATCAGGCTCCAAACTGTTTGATCCACAATGGAACCTAATAACCCACAATAGTTACTTATATATATAGTGTTGAAATGGTTACTGGACTGCTGTACACAGGTCGTACTGTACAGTGGAGAATCTGTTATTCTTTCCCAATAAACGCCTTTATGCTAATTAAAACTATTATTTGCAGTGCAAACAGTTTGGAGCCAGATCAGACGCCGGGTAACCAGGCGTCTGATCAGGCTCCAAACTGTTTGCCACCAAGATAAACATGAAATATCAGAATTGTCCAAAAGTTGTTCTTTTCTACGTTTTAGTGCTTTGCGTTTGCGTACGTTTGCGTTTAAACGGGAAAGAATAACAGATTCTCCACTGTATAGAATATTGACATGTGAAGGGGTAAAAAACTCACGATAAACTTGATCATGAAAGGGTTAATCTTCTGTATAAGCAAACAAGACTTTAACTTCAAATTGCGATGTTTGTTAGCAATGAGAATATTTTGTAACTGAAACTGACGGTCGGTGTACATCTGAGACTAAATACAGTAGAAACTCGATAATTCGAACTCGCGTTAATTCGAACATACCCATATTTCAAAGTTAAAACAGTGAAATACGGATATGTTCGACTTAACCATTTACTCTATAGCATGTTTCTTGTTTTGGGGACATGAGACACATTCAAGAAGGTTGAAAGTAAAGCAGAATGCGCCTTATGGCGCATTCTGCTTTACTTTCAGTCCTTCAATCCACCGTCTGATAATATTATATAGAAAGTAATTATTATGATACATTCCTGACTGTATGAATTGGAACTATTTTCTTAAGTTGAAGAATAAATTTAATGTGCTAAAAGGCGCTTCTATGGAAAGGATAAGGTAATAGTGCACTGCAAATCAAGATGGCCACCAAAACAAGTAGTGGCGGTGCATTTATGGTGAAAACGGCACAGATGTTGCTCAACCCCTAACAATGTCACTCTATACAACTGATAAATATATCCATCTTTTCATTTGCATTTATAGAAATTAATAAAAACGTTTTTATAGTGAAAAGAAATTACCTCCAAATTTACTAAATTTTGGGCACGTCCACCAATATCTGCGGCTAACTAATTCCAAAACTATCTATGGCATAGTAATTTTCAAACTGTTCCCGAGGTGCAAGGAATCCTTATTTTCTCTTTAGAATGTCCATTTGAACACTATATAGTCTGACATTATACCCATTATCACCAAGAATTTCAATTCTCCATATTGGCTAGCACATGTAATTGAAATAAGTCCTTTCAGAAGTATGGTGGTCAAACATTGTCAAAGTTAAAAACATCAAATGAATGCTACATAGTACCTGTACAAACCATTGTGGATTCCAAATGTAACTAGTACACTGACCAAGTCAGAAAAGATCCCACAAAAGGAGGAGTAAGACACAATGAGAAAACTGCTTAAGTTCAACGCATAGTATCAACAAAGCCAAAAGTTAGAGTTAAATGAAAATCATTCAAGGGGTAAAGAGGATATGGCGTGGTCATTCGTGACCTTCTTACCAGCATTACAAGTACTGAACTATTGCAAACATTGTCCGAACATCTGGCTTAATCCCAATAAAACTATTTCAGTAACAGAGAAAACAGGGCTAAAATGGTGTTATTCTTGTTATAAATGAGTATGCCTTATCCAATTTAGCCGGTTTTCAAAGTTGGCCAAGGTTTTACACATTCATATCAACATGTTCAGAAAGATTTTACAATTCAGCTTAAAACTTCTCGAGTCCCAAATAGGACAAGGCTAAAATTGACAAATTATAGTTTTTCAAGGGTAATGATACTTGGATGAAAAGTATAAGAATTAGTAAGCGGACAAGGTTAAATACGGTCAATCAAGAAAAATAACTGATTAAACTACAGCACTATGACATAAGAGGACAAATATCTCAGGTATCTGCCAGTAGCTGCAAATATTTCCATGTCCTCCACCATCCCAGTTCCATCGGGTGTCCCCCAGGGCAATGTTCTTAGCCCATTACTATTCATTATTTACATTAATGATCTCCGCGGGAATGTAAATCACCTATTCGCTAATGACACAGCTATATACCTGTCCTTTTCCATTGTCGATACTGATCATATATGTATGTATTAGCATATAGTTTTTAAGCAATTGAGCCATACCTTTCGAGATTTCGACGTAATAGATCTACATTTCCAGGACTGTTTTCCCATGTTCCTGTATACAGACATGTTTTGTAGATGTAAATGTATCATTCCTAAATCAGAATTTCATATGTATTTACTCCATACTATTTTGACTTTTTAGCATGGCTTGTTTCAAACTCAAAGACATTCCTTTCTGCTAATTCTATCATAATTCCGAGAAAACTTATAAGATGTTTGGTCTAATCAATTCACGGACGTACAACACTCATTCTCCCTTAACCAGGACAATTGATGTCTCCACTATTCAATAAGTTATATTTGACACGTATCTGTTTTGATACATGTCATTCATATCTAGCCATGAATAGAGATATGAATGAAAACAATAAAAACAGGTTTTAACGTACAATGTGCTCCCTGTTGTTCACCTTAGCCATCCAAAGATGACAGGGTAGTCACATTTTGCATGTCTCCAGGCACGTTATATCCAGAATTGTGATGCAAATACTAACGAATAAATGCTATTCTATCATTAAAATTCATTACTGTTTTAGTTCTGGGTGATATCAAGTGCAACGCAACTTAATTTGAGACTTACTTCAAGAAGAACGATAATTGGCTAAATGTGTGCATGTGTCTCAAATTCTGTGAAATGAACGGGACAGTTAACTAATAATTTACGTAGACGCTGAATACATCTGCAATATATGATAATTATTGCCTACAATACACCAGGAGTCGTATTCGTTTTAGACATGCTTCAACTTAATGTGTACTGTAAACATACAGAATTTTATTTGTGACCAAAAGTCCATGACAAATGCGTAATTTTACAAAAGTAATGAACGAGTCCGTTACAATATCTATATTAGAAATGATACGTGTACCCAAGCTAAAGAGTGAGTCATGCGGAGTTCTTTCCCTTTATCTACCTGTAAGTGCTGAGTCGTTCAAAGAGTTTGCAGTTTGATATTTTCGTCAAAATAAACGGTTTGCTGACATAAATCCAAGTGAAAATAATAAACGGGACGAAATAAACGGGACCAATGCATTTCCATTAAATTGGCAAAATATCTTATTGAATGACAAATTTGGTAATGATTTATAACTAATTGAAACTAGAGTAGATCTAATATCCTTCTTAATTATGCACGTATGTTAAAAAGATATACCGGGAGTCTTAAAATGTCAAAACATAGATGTCCCGTTGATTACGGGTTTATTGACCCGTTGATTATTCCATAGGATATGAACGTTTCTCTTTTACACAAATGTTCTTATGATTTATTAGCAACCCACTTATTTAAATAAAAGAATATGAACTAACGTCATGACGTAAGTGTTTCTTTTCGCGACATAGTGACGTCACATACAATATGTGACATCATGATCTCTGGACAAGGTGAGAACGAAATATTACGTCATATACGTATGTGACGTATTAGCTCACTGTACTGGTCACGTGAATACTACATGCACACATACTTTGTACAGGGCTGCCATTCCTCCAGATTTTCCTAAATATTATTATTTTATCCTAGCATATGGTAGCTTAAAGCAAGCAGAAAGTAAATCAGAATGCACCTAAAAGAACATTCTGTTTAACTTTCAACCTGCTTAAAATAAATGCGTTTGAAAAATAGAAAGTTTATAAATAATCTTAGGGTTTTGCAAGATCAACTTATGGCAGCCCTATTTGTGCAAGTTCTAATTTATAAATATATTTGTAGATAAGCCGCCTTAATAAGTGAGATTCTACCTTTGATAAATAAAATCGTTCATTCATTCAAACGGTTTGGATCCAGATTAGATACCGCATTACGTGGCATATGATATGGATCCAAACTGTTTGCATGTGCAAGTCAAGTCGCGATCAGCAGCTTAAGCCATTACCCCATTATAGTTTTCAAAATAAGTGGCCATTTAAAGCAGGTTGAAATTAAAACAGAATGTGCCTTAAAGCGCATTCTGTTTTACTTAAATTTCAGCCTGCATTAAGCTACCATCTGCTAGAATATAGACTGTAAATTTAGTTTTTATGATACATGTTGTTAGGTTATACCAGACCCAAAGGCAACGGGTAAAAGTGGTAGAATGTTCGTTTTTGACGAAGATGTACTAAATTAAAGTGTTTAAAAAAGACTAAAGGTTAAATGTGTCTTACTGTTACAGTGAGGTCTTCAGTATATAACAATATTAGTGGCCCTCGGTTAAACTGGTATCGGTAAGATACCAATAATGAACGGGACAGAACCAACGTTACTATCAACAGTTGCATAATCAGGAAATTTCCTGATACCAAAAGCTAGATCTACTTTTTTTAGTATGTTATATTTGAAAAACAAACCAAAAGCACTCTGAAATTTGAAAAAGCTTAGTTGATTTTCGAAATAGTATCTCAATGAAATACGTTAATGTTGAACTTGATGACTACAGTTAATGTGCGTTAAACTTGTTAAAGACCGACTCGTTTAAGCTTGCGTTATTTTTGGTCAGAGGTTATCGAATCCAAACATTTTTAAAAGTTAAATTTAGACGTGGAAGTCCTTGAAACATTTCTATTGGAAAGCAATGTTTATGTAATTTACGAGACAGTGACTTAGTAATGAACGGGACAATTGTGAATTGTTAAACATCCATCTGTAGAGTAATAATTTCTGGCAAATGTTTGGGGTTTTACCAAAAGCACATTCGCGTGTACAATTGATGTATATTTGATTCAATATGTTGTTATTTGTTACCATTTCATCAAAACTTTAAAGTGTTCCATTTACAATTAAAATGTAATTTCATCTTATATTTTATAAATAACCCCAAGATATGACACATTTTCAAGTTCAGAATCTGAAGGAACCCATATCGAGGTCAAAGTTATATACTGTGTTGAACATCTAAACATTTCTTGACTTATCTAGTACCCTACTTTTAATTTTACTATATATGTCTATAAAACCTTTATTTTCAAAATCCTGCTCTAAAAGATGCAAAGTGCCAATACGCGTATGTATATATTTCGAAAACCACTAATGCTGAGTTGATGATTTTTTTCATAACAACTCACGATGATTGTTACTTTGCAACTAGGACATACGCATGCAGATTCTGTGACATGTAAAAATCAGTTTTCTCTACGGCTAATTGTCCTGGCTATCAGAGAATGAGTGACAAACATGACCAAAATGCTTAAATAAATAGCATTTTGTCATGAAATTGGATTGTCATTCTTATACTGTATGTTTTCTTTCTAAATGATTAGCGATATGTTTCAATTCTATTGAAATACGCTGAGTGCTATCGTTAATTCGCGAAAACTGATGACAAAATGTTTGTGTATGATTGATAGAAACAATTGATGCACTGTCAACAAAACATTTACGCTTACATGTATAGATACGTTCCTTCTTTGTTTAAATTATATCTAATGGGGATATTCGGCAGCGCGACGTCTGTTTGATTTAAACATGGTATTTATTTTTCATTAGACTTATAGCGATTAGAAACCTTTTGTCTCGTATGTGGGCGTGGCATTTTTCGTCATTCACTCCAAACTGATGTAGATCTAAATGGCATGAAGGGAGCTAAAAATAAATGTCGATTACGGAAATTTACGATTCTCTATAGCGGACGCTTTTTTGGTAATTATCACGAGGAACCGGCAAATTCCGACACAATGGGGAATGTTAACCAGAAATTAGCGATACGTTTGGATAGATAGTTATTATTCGTCAGAAGTGTCAATGAAAATTCGTTGCCAATATTAACAACTTTGAGGACAGTACATCAATTTAAAAACACAATTAAAAGTATTAAATAATTTTGTGTCATATTTTCCATCGATTTAAAATAAACGCTCTTATATGAAAATTAAAGGGAACTTGGAGGTCTTGCGTTGGCAGTTTGGCATGTACATGTATATTTAATGTAACAATACGATATACATGCATGCACATACCATAACTGTTCATCGTGTGCTAGATAAGTAGGTGTATGGGATGAAACCGAACAAGGTTTATGAAAAATACACTTATTACGCATTTTACAGGTATAAAATGTGCGAAAATCAATTAACTGTCACTTAATACCGTATTGAACTTTTCCCGTACATATCCTTTATGTGGTACGCTTCAACCAAAAAGGGTACGTTTTGACTCGGTATGTTTTGACTATGGTACGCTTTGACCATAACCCCTTTTATTTTCCCCAGGGAAAAAATTATATTCCCCATTGGAAGGAAGATCGATTATATTTCAAATTAATATTCCAGAGAAATTTGCGAAAATTCTTAACTCGGACGCAAACACCACACCGTAGATAAGATTATTTATACCTGGTGGTTGCACACAATTTGCACGGGATTTTCAAGATTTCCGAAGGTAACCCATTTGTTAACAACAAATAGTATACCTTACCTACGTACGCTCCTTCTTTATCTTTGTACAAGCTACCGGTCACTATTATACGATAGTGCCCGGTAATAGTGACCGCTAAGAAATGTTGACGTCATATGACGCTGCTGCAGAGGAACCGCTCGTTACTTGCTTGTTTAATTTTAGTGTCTCACTCGAATTAATCTATAAAGACTTGCGCCATGTTGGGGGAGCTTTAGGGGCCACTTATGTCTCTCTAAATTTATTATAATTTTTTAAAAACTTACAATGGTATAAACTTAATTTTTTGCAATTTTGTAAAATATAGTATTTTCGGTTTTTAACAGACAGCGTACATGTTTTTACTTTGAAATAATAAGAATAGAACAAAAAAAAATACAATGTTTGATTAAAATAAATCAATAATGCTAAATTTGAGTTAAAGGGAGGTAAAAAAAACGGAGCAGTTTTACAATTAGTCCGCCACCCAATAGGTTAATGTCACAAGAGATGGTCAGTTAATTTCTACGAAAAAACCAACAAAATAAGACCTGCGGACTGATTGTAAAGTTTTCCCTAACCCTAAGTTCAGGATTTGGTGGCGAACTAATTGTAAACTCTAGCCAAAAAACCCAGCATATTTACGAAAAAACAACAAAAAAAGACCTGCGGACAGATTGTAAAGTTTGCCCTAACCCTAAGTTCAGGATTTGGTGGCGGACTAATTGTAAACTCTAGCCAAAAAACCCAGCATATTTTCTTGTCTGAGAAAGAGGCTTCCCAGAATTGTGTACAGTTTCAGATTTTAAAATTTTGTAGCGGGAGTTACTTGGGTGTGTACAGGTATCTGGTGGATAATCAATAAGTCCTAAACCGGGTGGCTCGGTACTCAAGTGGTTAGAGTGCTAGCACGGTAAGCCAGATACCCAGGGTTCGAGTCCCGGTCGGGCCACGATTTTTTCACTCAGTCCTGTTAGCCTACAGTTTGGTGCCGTGACCACCCGTTGCATTGCATAGGCTACTATGATTCCATGAGTGAGAATCTCTGGAAAAAAGGGGGATTAATATAGCGGGAGTTACTTGGGTGTGTACAGGTATCTGGTGGATAATCAATAAGTCCTAAACCGGGTGGCTCGGAACTCAAATGGTTAGAGTGCTGGCACGGTAAGCCAGATACCCTGTGTTCGAGTCCCGGTCGGGCCACGATTTTTTCACTCAGTCCTGATACAATTTATTAACCACTATCTAGATCTAATGTTAGATAGTATTTACCTCACTATACCCACACACACATTTTATGTTTTTCAATAGATCTATTGAACAGCCGCTTCTGGTACAGTACTGGTACATGTAGTTAAAAGCAGCACTGATAGTTAAAAGCAGTACTGGTAGTTAAAAGCAGTTCGTAATTAGCCTGAGAAGATAAAAAAGAAGTCAAGCCATGCTGTGATTATTATGAGTAACTGTTGTTGTTGTCTGCTAGAATTAAATCTAGATCTACATTTGATTGTTTTAACTGTAATGATTTGTTCTATGAAAATGTTGAATAAAATTGCAGTAGTTCAATTATCCCGATTTTGTTGATGTTGACGATACAATATTTCGTATACATGTATGGTGCGCCGATCCCTTTCATTCTTCTTCTTGTAATTTTATAACGTCTCTCTATAGCTGGCCTAATGACGTACGCTTTTCTTCATAAACAAGATCTACTTGTCTTTATCAATTTTCAAACAAAATTTAACTCAAAACTCTTTAAATATTTTTAGAAAAATTAAATATTATTTACTTTTGATACAATTGTTCTATTAGAAGTTGTTTTGTCATTTTATTATATAGCATTATCTCCAAAATTCATTAAGAAAAGTGAAAATATCTAGAATCTAGTATGAGTGAATTAAAGGGAGGTAATAGCGGAACACGTCATTAGATACTGCTGAAAACAGTTTTGATCCAAATCAGATGTGCGGTATACTATAAGAAATAGTACAGCCCACTTCGGGCCTCCTTGCATTATAGTGACCTCCCAGTCAGCCCCAAAATAGTCATTGGCGTAGCTTCCTATTAGGCAAGTAGGCACGTGCCTACACTTTTTTTTCAGAAGTCCAAAAAATAAAAAAAGGCTAAAAATGCAGAAAAAGAAATAAAATTGAAATCTAAGGGGGGTTAGGGGTGAACCCCAATAAGTTTTACATAGATTCATGTTAGTATTTTTCCATTATCAAACGCGGGAAAGACATCAGAACGCATCTAGAGACTATCTAGGAATAAAAATTTTCAGGGGGCGCATACCCCCGGAACCCCCTAGTAAGAGAGAGTACACTTATTAATTGGTCTAGTCACCCCGTTGGCATGCATGTTCATTACCGACGTCACCGATGTTTCACCTCTTGATATTATGCCCGAGTCTTCTGAGGTCACAACTAGGTCACCAAAAAACATTCTGACGTCGGTAATGCTTGCCCTGTATGGCGAGAATACCCTGACGTCACCGCTGGTAGTCCTGAGTAATTTTTCACCGATGTTTCAGCCTTGATATTATGCCCGAGTCTTGTGAGCTCACAACTAGGTCACCAAAACCCAATCTGACGTCGGTAATGCTTGCCCTGTATGACGAGAATACCCTGACGTCACCGCTGGTAGTCCTGAGTAATTTTTCACCCCGTTGGCATGCATGTTCATTTGTACATGCAACTGCCTTATGCAAAACACACGCCACTGCTTACACCCTGTCCTCATATTTGCGACGATTTTAAAAGTAAACAAGAGCACCGCAAGCCGGGCACATTATACGCCCGTCAAATCGATCTTAGAATGTAGTCATACCAAAACCCTATCATGGTAAAAACAAAAGGGGAAGAACCCTGAAAGTTAGGGGTCATATGCTGACCAAGTTTCAAAAGGATGGGAATAAATTTGTTTGAGAAAGAGAGCTACAAACTAAAAAATGCCCGTTTTTGATGATAAAAGGGGCATAACTCTTGAATGTCAGAGGCAATCTTGCTGGTTATGGAACTTGACCGAGACATTATGGTCATACACATGCTGACCAAGTTTCAAAAGGATTGGTATTAATTTATTTGAGTTAGAGAGCGGACAAACTAAAAAATGCCCATTTTTGACAAAATAAGGGGCATAACTCTTGGAAGTCTGGGGCAATCCTGCTGATTATAGAACATAACTGAGACATTATGGTAATACACATGCTGACCAAGTTTCAAAAGGATTGGAATAAATTTGTTTGAGTTAGAGAGCAGACAAACTAAAAAATGCCAGTTTTAGATAAAAAAAAGGGGGCATAACTCTTGACTGTCTGTGGCAATCTTGCTGGTTATAAAACATGACCGAGACATTATGGTCATACACATGCTGACCAAGTTTCAAAAGGCCTGAAATAAATTTGTTTGAGTTAGAGAGCGGACAAACTAAAATATGCCCTTTTTTTACAAAAAAGGGGCATAACTCTTGAATGCCTGGTGCAATTCTGCTGGTTATCAAACTTGACAGAGATATTATGGTCATACACATGCTGACCAAGTTTCAAAAGGATTAAAATAAATGTGTTTGAGTTAGAGAGCAGACAAACTAAAATATGCCCGTTTTTTAAGAAAAAAGGGGCATAACTCTTGAATGTCTGGGGCAATCCTGCTGGTTATCGAACTTGACCGAGATATTATGATCATACACATGCTGACCAAGTTTCAAAAGGATTAAAATAAATTTGTTTGAGTTAGAGAGCGGACACACTAAAATATGCCCGTTTTTTATGAAAAAAGGGGCATAACTCTTGAATGTCTGGGGCAATCCTGCTGGTTATCGAACTTGACCGAGATATTATGGTCATACACATGCTGACAAAGTTTGAAAAGGATTAAAACATATTTGTTTGAGTTAGAGAGCGGACAAACTAATATGCCCGTTTTTTACAAAAAGGGGCATAACTCTTGAATGTCTGGGTCAATCTTGCTGGTTATCGAACTTGACCGAGATATTATGGTCATACACGTTCTGACCAAGTTTCAAAAGGATTGGACTAAATTTGTTTGAGTTAGAGAGCGGACATGAAAAAGTTAACGGACGGACAGACGGACGGACAGACGGACAGACGGACGGACAACGCCACGACATAATACGTCCCGTCTGAAGACGGGCGTATAAAAAATGCAATAAAATAGGAATAGGATGGTTTTAGAGTCCAACTTAGAGATTAATGGAAGACAACCTGTCAACAATTACATTATATTAACATGGAAAGACAATTTAATGTTATTCTCAGCCGACTTTTTACATAGATTTATAGCAGAATTGCACCTGTCTTGGACGCACAAAACGTCCTCAGAACAAGCCCAATGCCATCTAGGAACCACCCCATCCCCTCATGATCAACTTGTCCCGAAAAGAAAGTTACGTCCAAATAATTTCAAGTAGCGAATCTGTTAATGAAAAAATTACGGTATAAGACCCTATGATATAGGCTACTAATTGACGTTGGGTTGTTGTTGGGTTTTTTCAAGAAAATAATGCAGACATATTCTTTTGCAAAAAATTACAATTGTTTGTTATTTTAAGCTTTTCATTTCATTACTTCTTCATATAAATGTCTCCCCCAGACCCTCCTTAAATGCGTTTCCAGTGTTGTAGATCTCAATTTTTTTTCGAGGGAACATGCCCCGACCCCCTAGAAAAGGTAGCGAGTAGCGAGTCTGTTAAATAAAAAATTACGGTAGGTATCAGACCCTATTATATACTGATTGACGTGGGTGGGTGGGGGTTGCTTTATTTTGTTTGCTTTTTTCTCAAGAAAATATATGCAGACATATTCCTTTGCAATAAAATAAAATTGTCCGGTTTTTAAGCTTTTCATCTCATTAATTTTTCGTATAAATGTCTCCCCAGAACCTCGTTAAATGCGTCTCCACTGTTGTAGATTTCAAAATTTCCCCGGGGGAGCATGCCCCCGGACCCCCCTAGGAAAGATATGCCTACACTTTCATTTTGGCCAAGCTACGCCCCTGATAGTTTACGGCCCTCAGCCTTCGGCTTCGGGCCGTAAACTATTTTGGGGCTGACTGGTCGGTCACTATAATGCAAGAAGGCCCTAAGCGGGCTGTACTATTTCTTATTGAGAGTTCGATCTTATCGAACGAATTTCGTTAACTGACGTCAATATAATTAGATCTTACATGTATTATATTATTGATTTAGTTTAGATTAACCATATTTTATTTCAAATTCATGAAATCGGGTCGGGCCACAAGTTCTACCAAGATTAGTTACGGCCCTCCCCTATTCAAGTAGTGATACAAATAATATACAGATGGTCACATGATATGGAAATACAAATTATGTACATTTGCACAGTAGTCACTCTGTAAGAAGTAGAAGAACCACGAATGGTTTACGGATGTATAGTGCTGCAGGACACAGTGACGCTGAAATCTCCATAAGGAGCATTCCACATCATCCTGTGTCCGCATATGATTACCAAAATTCTAGTAAGATTTCCTGCACACCTGTTCCAGAGTGTCCACTGTACATTGACCTTACACACATACTCACACACACGCACACTAACACGAACTAACAGTTATGACATAAACATAAGTGAGGGCTCCAGATAAGGGGTATTATAATAAGAAAAGGTTGTCTCTTCATTTAGCCAAAGGTGCCAGCCATTGTGGTGCTATGGCCTACTAGTGACAACTCAACTCCAGTACTTCAACTTCGATACTTTAATACATGGCATCACGCCACAATGCGTACCGAGCCTGCCTGGTCTGGTTCTCTAGTCTACTGGACTCCCATCATCTCAATTAGTCTGCAGTATTTATAATAACCTGCTTAATTGTCCTAGCACGCATCACCCATCAAATTGACAGTTTGACCTCAATTTGAAGGGAGCTGCGTGTCCCATGGACAGTGATTAATTTACTTGCACCGACCAGGCATCTTGGTCACACAACCGTATATATTTATAATACCCAATTACAATTTCATGCGTGTCAAATGATATTTATACATATCATTACACCTTCCCTCCTCACAATATAATGATCGAAATTTATTATATTATAACAGCACCTGGTACGGCAATATAGAAAAATTCCTAACTATTTTACCATACAAAAAAAATTACTATAAACTACAACTACGGCAAAATACACAATTACTAATTACCAAATTTACCAAATACAACAAATACTATTTACCAAATACTATTTTACCCCTCCCTATCCATTCCAAAACTGTTAATCTTAATATTTGTAATTCACTGTTAAAGTCACTAGATAACTTAGGTCCAGGTGTAGGTATCGTCCGCTGAATGCCTGCTAATATCCATAGTTAAGTTTAAGTCCAGTTGTAGGTATCGTCCGCTGAATGTCTGCTAATATCCATAGTTAAGTTTAAGTCCAGTTGTAAATCTGATATCTTGTTCCGAAAGTTTTCTCCAACTTCCAAAACTACAGTTGAACCAGCCGATAGTCTCCGTAAGAAGGGTCTGAGAGTTGTCCACTCCTTTGCGTTGATTGCATATTGTCAGATATTTACTTAGTCTCCGGTATATACACACCTGTGTACATATTAATACATCACTGGTTGCACTCTAATGAATCTCACAGTTCGTCCCCAACTCAATTACAATGAGTACCATTATAGCCAGAGAGATTATTTCTCCGCTAAATTCCTTCCATTTTCCATGTGGTGTCAAGGGTAATCAGCCTTTGAATGTCTTATTCAAACACGCCATGTTGCTGGCCACCATCTCGAGGACTGTGTAAACCCACTTTGTGCATTCCAAACAGATCAATAATAATACAACCTATTCCTAGTAATTACTCTCATTATTAACAAAGATACTCTCATTATTAATAAAGATACTTTCTGTCTTGAAATATTTGCTATACCAGAGAACTTCCTATTGTTTCCACAATTTTTTTAACTAATATTCAGTATAGTTACATGTAACAATGACTTTTTTATTGTTAATTAGCATGGCAATGTTTGTTTGTCACGGTTAATTGGTTAAGCACGTACATGAGTTATTTAAGTGTTTTTTATCCTATGTTGACAGCTGATTAATGTAGTGTTGTGTATTTTAAATTGGTACACATTTTACCTGTACTGCCTGTCACTTTTTTTATGACATATCCCATGTCGTTTCATATACCCCCAGCCAACTTGTCTAATGTCAGCTATATTGCTTTACATAATTACATGCCATTTACAGTCCACTACGGAAGTTCATTTGACAGGTGCCCTTGCTTTAACTATATTTTGTCTATGAAGTACATAACTTATGCAATTTTTTTACCTGTAACCTACTTACTATAACGTATTTACCAGTATTTTTGTTTGCGCCCTTTTTATAGATTGCTTGTCATATTTTATTGCTTTACTTTATAATCACACTCAATGTTTAACGGTTACAGAGGAATACACATGAAAAGTCAATGACGACACGCATAAAAGGTCACTCGCCGTATGAGCGAAAGTCTGAATATCAGCCCCCAGGCCCAAGCAAAGGTTATTTCTCTGCTTTTTCTAAGGCCTTTACTATATAAAAGGCGTATGTCGCTTTTACTGTTAACCACAGGTTAGCATATTTCCCAACCTAAACGGTACCTAGTCACTGTTGTGACAGGAAATTGCTAAAAACGAACGTTAGTTACTTCTTCTCGAAGCGTATAGTGTAAATGGTGAACCATAGTATTCGTGCGTAAACACCATATTAACTACTTTTTTGTACTGTCCATCTCGGACGTTTGTTACAAACCAGACATATTTACTCCCGGCCATATATGCGTGCGTTCATTACCTAACATGGTAAGATCTACTGTAAACTACATTAAATTTCCTATTGCATGTGCCTTACCTCTGCAGAACAGTCAAACTTGACAGTCTATTAGTATTTGCTAGATTACCTCAGTTAACCAGTATAAACACGTACTCTCAGCATTTGCCTAGAAGCAATTGCATGTTTCACCTGTCAATTCAATTACAGGTAACCGCGAATATTTGACTTTTCTCCTTAACCTTAACCGATCTATCTGACAGATTTTCCCTATTTATAGCTGACTACATTTTGACTCTGAAAATGTTTTCTGTTGTTATTGTGTACATGTTTCTGACGGCATTCCGTCTCAACCCCTGTTTTAACCCCATCATTTTATAATTTTCTGATTTATTTTTCATAGCTTTATTTAGTTAAACAATCACGCTGCAAACTTCTTTTTTATTATACCGCGTTTCACAATTAATAAATATTCTTTATATTTTGGTTCTTTTGCTAACTTCAAAACTCTTTCCTGCCGATAACTTGACATTCTTCTAATTACATGTATGTGCTTATTTTTACTAAATAGCCTACCCAAGCTCTGTTATTTAGACCTGTAGCCGCAAAAGGTGATCGTAATTTCATAGCTCTCTGATACATATTTTATTTCCGCTTTAAACTTTATTCAGCAAAACGCTCGATAAAATGTCTGCTATAGTTCTACACATTTAAACACTTTGCTAATCTCCATTTAATTTCTGTTTTGAGTTTATCTATCTCTCTAACCTTTTGACTGAGTTCAATACAATATGTTCCCGTTGTTTTCGCGTTCATTCTTAAAACTTTTTACTTAAGTATGTAGATTCGCATAATCGCTAATAATTTCTTTTTGTTTGAAAATCTCTTAATTTGAGCTGTTTCCAATTTATTCGAAAACAGTGCCATCTTTCAATTTGCTAACCTAGCCTTTACACATTTTTTTTCATTCCCGTGGAAACTAATATGCTCTCTGTAATACTGCAAGCATTTGAAGACTTTAACATTTTGCAACAATTTTGAAATATTCTGATCTGTCATTTCTAAACACAAAGAGTTTCAACAGTACTCACGTTTTCCTCTGGCCTTGTGATCGTATAATTTTGGTCGACGGCTCCAAATTCGTATGTGTGGTGCTATGGCCTACTAGTGACAACTCAACTCCAGTACTTCAACTTCGATACTTTAATACATGGCATCACGCCACAATGCGTACCGAGCCTGCCTGGTCTGGTTCTCTAGTCTACTGGACTCCCATCATCTCAATTAGTCTGCAGTATTTATAATAACCTGCTTAATTGTCCTAGCACGCATCACCCATCAAATTGACAGTTTGACCTCAATTTGAAGGGAGCTGCGTGTCCCATGGACAGTGATTAATTTACTTGCACCGACCAGGCATCTTGGTCACACAACCGTATATATTTATAATACCCAATTACAATTTCATGCGTGTCAAATGATATTTATACATATCATTACACCATCTTAAACAATTGTCTATTAGAGACGTTATTCAATGAGTAATTACTTCGCATGGTTTCATAACTCAAATGAGTTAAATGTTTTATTTGATAATTTAGTCCCTCTTATCTGGAGCCCTGTGCATAACTTATGCAAGAAAAATATTCAAATCGACATAACAAGAAGATAAAGAAGAAGAAAGTGAATGTAGAGGAAGAAACAGAAAAAGAAAATAAATAAGTATTGAGACAGGGAGAGAATAGATAAGAACAGAAGTTTAAGTACTATGTTTTGACCGTGCACTATTACCTTAAGCGAGGTCGACTTATCGAAATTCAGCTTATGAAATACTGTTGCGACCGATAGTATCGAGTTTTGACTGTACTTTAGTTAAAACCTTTCATTCTCCTGCTATATGAGTATATATCGCTGTTAAAAACTATGTAGATCCAGATCAGAACCTCCTTCAAGGGATGTCTAATCAGAATCTACCCTGTTTTCTTATAGGATCTGTCGGTCACGAGTCTGCACACATTCTGTGAAAAGTTAAACCTTATTTTATTAGCCGGTGTAATAGTTTGGATGATAGAGTGTCATTTTTGGCGGTCCGGAGTTTCATGAATATACTTTATTCAACTTGTACACAATCAGGTACACAATCAGGTACCTCGTTAAATAACACACAATCATACAATACAAAACATACATACAAAACATACATACATGATCAATGTGGAAACAGTATAGGTCTTCTAACAAAATTTACTTGGATATATTGATTGCATTATTGCATATCCCCTGATGAAGACGTAACTGTCGAAAGCGCTCGGGAATATATATATTTAGTTATATTGCAGCACTGTAAAAGTAACTTATATCTCAACCATATATATATATATATATATATATATATAAGGCATTGCACAGATTGACTTTAACGTATACAACTTCTAAATTAGGTGATAGGGTTATTAAAGTTATATATGGTAGAGAAGCAGACGACATTAAGACAACTACTGTGTTAGACGGTTTATAATGAATAAATGGGATAATAGGGTCAAGGTCTATTTTAAACCATAAGCCATCGACCTCTTTTCGCTATCTATAGTAAGCTGTATAGTACTCTTCAATCCCACTACCCAGAGAACAATCATCATGTACACAAATCTGACTTGCAAACAGTTTGGAGCCTGATCAGACGCCGAGGAACTCGGCGTCTGATCTGGCTCAAAACTGTTTGCAATGCACACATATTATTATAACAAAAATGCATTAAATTTATTGAGAAAAAGAAACGTCTTCTCAACTGTACCAAAAATGATTGTACATGAAATATGACATATATCATTGTATATGTCTATGTCATAAAACATGAAATTTACCTGGTCTATTAGTAGAACATGTTGACCTCTTTTCGCAAGTTGGTAGGCTGTGGAAGACCCTTCAATGCCTGCTCCAACCACTATAACATCGTACGCGTGAGACGCCATGCATGTGCTGATTTGTATACGTACGTGCGTGTTAGTCCTTTAAACATATCGGTGTGACTGATCTTATCACATATTTTATTGCATAAAATCTATCGGACCACCGTTCGGTTTAGCAACATGACTTGACAGCCACATGCAAACCGTTGCAGGGCTACCATTGCGCTCATAAAAATCAGAAGATTTCTTAATTTTCAAGCGCTATTTTAGGAATGGGGTACAGTGGAGAATCTGTTATTCTTTCCCAATAAACGCGTTTACGCTAAAACTATTATTTTCACTGCAAACAGTTTGGAGCCAGATCAGACGCCGGGTAACCCGGCGTCTGATCAGGCTCCAAACTGTTTGCCACCAAGATAAAGATGAATTATCAGAATTGTCCAAAAGTTGTACTTTTCTACGTTTTAGTGTTTTGCGTTTGCGTACGTTTGCGTTTAAACGGGAAAGAATAACAGATTCTCCACTGTACATGTATATTAGTACAGTAAACACCTCTCTATAACGATCGTCACAGTGTAGCGCGTTCAATACCACTGTTTACTGTTTAGTTTAGCAGTTTGTGCCCCGTGTGAAGCGTGCAGAGTACAGTAGAGAAAACGTTTTTTTTCCAAATACATAAAACACCGGTTACGCTTAAACTATTATTTTCATTGCAAACAGTTTGGAGCCAGATCAGATGCCGGGTAACCCGGCGTCTGATCAGGCTCCAAACTGTTTGCCACTCAAATTAAAACTGGTAGTCGGAATTGTCAAAAGGTTGTCATTTTCTATATTTCATTGCAATGCGTTTGCGTTTGAACGAAATAACTACGTTTTCTCCACTGTATTTCAGACCGGTAGCCAACTCGCAATCAATGGCAATCGATTTCTTTACTGAACGTATCAGTGGTGTGCCCAGTATTTAAATTAGTTTGTGTTTAAACCATTCAGCCCTTGCGACGAGTATACGCATCATTAACTCATAATGTACCTGAGAAGATTACACTTGTCCTATGCAAGCAGTGTAAACCAATATCAGAGAGTTCAATGAAGAGGCCTTCTGATCAGGGTCTATACTCAGTGCACTGCTTGATGTTTTGTAAAATATTGTTTAAATCAATTTTAAATTGTTAAAACTGGACTAGACTTAATTGGAAGATGTAAAAGTCTTAAACAATTCAGGAGTGAATACTTTTAAGCAGGAGGTTGCTTAAAGCACGGTGAATGTAAACACAAAATATATTTTCAGTATGTTTCTGTTTTACTTTTATCTTGCTTAA
The DNA here is from genome assembly GCA_922989275.2 of Gari tellinella. Taxonomy (NCBI): domain Eukaryota; kingdom Metazoa; phylum Mollusca; class Bivalvia; order Cardiida; family Psammobiidae; genus Gari; species Gari tellinella. Next base: position 6,185,134 of record OV277868.1, on the reverse strand, counting down.
AACTTCCTCAATTAATAAGCCCTCAATTTAGTGGTCGTAATAGAGAGGTTGTGCAGAATACTGCATCGTTCTTCAGTTTAATCTTTTCATGAACAAATTATTCGGGAGATTTTTACCCCTTCACCGCTTTATTGTCGTCTGCTTGAGTATTGTTGTCTACAAGACACGTTTTAAAGTTAGATTTAAGGTTGTATGACTTAATCAATATGGATAAGAGTGTCAAACAGTTTGGGTCTTGAACAGACGCCGCGTTACGCGGCGTCTGATCAGGACTCAAACTGTTTGAAAACGTGCTTTAAAGCTCCATTGAGAGTGAGCGGGTTAAATCGTTCACTGCTTAAAGTTTTAAACCCACGTACAATGTTGCAAAAAGTTGCCCTCCTTGTCAATCGTGGTATAAAAGGAATTTTCCCCAGTTAAAAATGAATGGAAACTAAATTTGAATCATGTTGAAGGCTACCTTTTCATTATCATTCATGCGTGGACCTATAGGCACGGTGTATAAACCTGTATGCGTACTTTGAGCTTTGTACGGATACTTTGAGCTCTGTACTGGTTGTTTTTTAGCCTCGAAGCGACGCAACGGAGGACAACAACAGGTATGTGGCATGAGTTCCTATTTATTTTCCTCTCTTTAAATGAAAAGTCTTGTCGGTAAGCATGATTTTCAAATACCGGAGAGAATGATAAACCAATCGCGACCGTCTTTGGTACAATATATACATCTACATATCTATTTCGAGGCATAAATCAACTGGTGGCTCACTCGGAATTCTTTTGGATGTCGTCAAAACATTGCATTTTATACAACATCTATCCTTCACATTCAACGGACGGTATTTTGAACAAAAATCAGGCACAACTATGGGTACTAAATGTGCCCCCAGCTACGCCATTCTGTTTATGCACAAAGTTGAAACCGAATTTCTATCCAACATAGAGAAAAAACCCTTGATATGGTGGCGTTACATCGACGATATATTCACTATATGGCCACACAGCCGAGAGGAACTGAGTTCCTTCATTGAGGCCCTCAATAGTTTTCACCCAACCATCAAATTTACAGTCGAAATCAGCGAACATAAAGCAAACTTCTTGGACACCACGGTTTACAAAGATGAATCAGGACGACTACTAACCACCCTATACAGCAAACCAACAGACGCTCACATGTATCTGCATTACCAGTCATTCCATCCACTCCACCAAAAAAACAGCATACCTTACAGCCAAGCAGTCAGAATCCGCAGAATTTGCAGCACTCTGACAACCTATGACCAAAATTCCAAAACACTACTACAGAACCTTAAAGCTCGTGGATATCCTACCGTCACAATCAGAAACGCGATCAAAAAAGCAAGAAATCTAGAACGAGACACACTAATCAACCCAACCACAAAACCGGAAGAAAATCAACTTATACCGCTCATAATAACAAACAACCCAAGAAACCCGAACCTAAGCAGAATCATATCCACAAACCTGAACTTACTCAAACCTTTACCAGGCAGCCAATTATTCGCACAAATAAAAATCCATACAGTCAACAGAAAACCTACCAACTTGAAACAAACTCTGGTCAGATCTAATCTACAACCCACAATCCACCCCAAAGGAAGCCATCCATGCTATAAGGACTGCGTAGCATGCAAACACCTCACTAGCAGAACAACAATACGGAGTAACTCGACAAAGAAATCTTTCAACATCAGAGGATCATTTAACTGCGAATCCACCAGCGTAGTTTATATCATCACATGCAGAAAATGCAACATTCAATACATTGGACAGACTGGAAACAGTATGAGAGAACGATTATACGGCCACTTCAACGACATAAGGACAGAAAACAACGTCAAACCCGTATCCAGACACTTTTGCCGCGTAAACCACAGCATCCTTGACGTCGACGTCACAGTACTATTAGGAACGGTGAAAAACAACAACATTCGTTTACGAACTGAGGAAGCTTGCATATCTCTATTCAAAACGCTACACCCACAGGGACTTAACCTAATACAAGGATGAATAAATCTAATAAAAGACAGCCACCGGAGAACAGATATAAAAAACTAGGGACAGACCTGATTCAGTGCTTAACATGCAACAAGATACTTAGAGGAGGAACTACACACCTCGGAAGACACCTAAAAACTCACAATAAGAACAAAAGGAAATACCAATGCCCGCAGTGCCATAAACTTTATAGTAGATTGGACTACATAAAGAAACATATGAAGAATGTACACTATATGGAAGTCTCAACATTCAACAAAGTAACTCTGGAACAGCCGCAAATAGAAGCCGTAAAACCATGGACTCCACCTTTTGAAGCCAGACCGAGATTTAGACTAGCCAAAACCCCAAACACCTACCAATCCACAACGGAAATCAACCACATGATGAAGGAAATGACGACCGTACCCAGGGCCATATCACCTCTCAAAGAAATCCCCACGTCAGACAGCAACTGCACTATATGTTTAGATGAAAGAACTATCAATTCTAAAGACACTCAGGTTTATATATACTCAGTTTATGGCATTTTTAATCAAACAAAGACACGTAGGACCAATATAGACAAAGAAACTCTCTCTTTTTAAATGTTTATTCTTTAATTATCATACAAACCATCATGATCCATCACCTTGACAACTCATATTCACATCATAATTGTTTTCATTGTTTGTTACTATTTATAGAAATAATCACGTGACTTTCAGTACCTAAATTTTTATACCTTAGTGTTGATAAATTGTACTTTTTGTTATGTAATATATTCCCTGATGAAGGTCATTGATTGACCGAAACGTTGGATAATAAAATTACAGTCAAAACAACAAGTCTGAGATCGTGTGTTGTCTTTTGATTGCCTTTTTCTTAGATTTTCTACGTAGGCAACTCGTATCCCTCTGGGATCCGATCTCAGACAGGGCAACGTCGAAGATTTCACAACACAGGTGTGGGAGATTTTTATCAGAGAATACCTCTTATCTCCTTGCATCCCGAGTGGGATCCACCATACAGGCATCACCGACTCCTTGTACCAGGGATCTGCGCCTAGAATTACACAAAACATGGCAGACATCAACGTCCGAGAAGAGGAAGATTGTACCCTAACACCGGTTAACTCCATGACAACCGTTCAGGATAGGACTAATGCACCTCAACCAAAAAAACGGAAAGTGGACGAAAACGACCCTTCTAACAGACGTATAAACCAGGACAATATCTCGCGGTTCAAAGTTTTGAAAAAACTGAATATTCAACTTACACGCACAGAACACCATATTGAATATTTAGAAAGATGTATCGCGACGAAATCAACCCCAAAATCACTAAGAGTCAAACTCACACCACAAGTACCGGTCATTAATTCTTCACTACAGATAAAATGGGAAGAAGCCCACATCAATTTTGGTCAACAACTCACGACAATCCTACTAGACTACTGGAAATCCAGGAAATCATACCTACTCCAAGAAATAAACGAAATCGACCAGTACCTAAAATTGAATACTTCAGCAGACGAAATTGAGCTCATCTCAGATGTCATATCTAAAATTATTATTTCAGTAAAAAAGGATCTCTCCACAAAAAAGGCCCCAAATCGAAATAACGAGAACAAGGGCGGAGGAGGCCCGTCCAACCCAAGAGGTCAATAAAACGATAACAAACATCACTGATACAACATGCCGAATAGAAAATTTAGACCACAATCAGAATTCGATAAAAGACTTCTCCTACGAAATTACAACAAATACGTAACTAATTTATCAGATTACAACCCTACAACACCAGAAAAACTTATACTTTGCAGAGGACTATCATTTTGCCCTACACCTGAACATCTTGACCAAATAGAACTACATAGAGACCTATTACTATTTGAGAGACGATTAAGATTAAAACACTACTTTGGAACTGACACAAGCCAAGATAGAGCTATTATCGACCCATTTAAAACCAGCTCTGGATGGACACCGCCACCGGGCAAATGCGCCAACCTCGATGCTTTTATAACCATCACGAAAAACAACGCTCTTAGTCACCACAACCAAGACAACATTAAAAACAACCTTTCAGAAGAAGAATTGACTGCGATCCACCAACTTAAACAAAACCAGAACATTGTTATCAAATCTGCGGACAAAGGAGGAAGCATTGTCTTACTCAATAAATGCGACTATATCAACGAAGGTTTACGACAACTTTCAGACACCAACATCTACAAAGAAACCAACAGAGACCAAACCAACAAAGCAACAAAAGACATCGCACAATTCCTGACATATCTAAGAAAACACTATCTACTCTCTAACAACCATATAGACTACCTCATGCCAAAACATTGCCGTACTCCAGTATTCTATTTACTACCCAAAATCCACAAACAAAACAACCCGGGAAGACCTATAGTCTCAGCCTGCAATGGACCAACTGAAAAACTATCCAAATACGTCGACCACCATATACAACCTCTAGTACAAAAGGTAGACTCGTACATCAAAGACACCAACCACTTCTTAAGAAAACTCCAAGAGTTAGGACAGGTACCAAAAGATTCACTACTTATTACCATCGACGTATCTTCTCTATACACCAATATACCCCACCGAGAAGGCATCCTAGCTACAAAAGACGCACTCGAGAAAAGAGAACACAAAGAACCAAAAACCTGGATACTGTTAAGATTCTTGCACTTCATACTTACCAAGACAGGCTTCACATTCAACGGACGGTATTTTGAACAAAAATCAGGCACAACTATGGGTACTAAATGTGCCCCCAGCTACGCCATTCTGTTTATGCACAAAGTTGAAACCGAATTTCTATCCAACATAGAGAAAAAACCCTTGATATGGTGGCGTTACATCGACGATATATTCACTATATGGCCACACAGCCGAGAGGAACTGAGTTCCTTCATTGAGGCCCTCAATAGTTTTCACCCAACCATCAAATTTACAGTCGAAATCAGCGAACATAAAGCAAACTTCTTGGACACCACGGTTTACAAAGATGAATCAGGACGACTACTAACCACCCTATACAGCAAACCAACAGACGCTCACATGTATCTGCATTACCAGTCATTCCATCCACTCCACCAAAAAAACAGCATACCTTACAGCCAAGCAGTCAGAATCCGCAGAATTTGCAGCACTCTGACAACCTATGACCAAAATTCCAAAACACTACTACAGAACCTTAAAGCTCGTGGATATCCTACCGTCACAATCAGAAACGCGATCAAAAAAGCAAGAAATCTAGAACGAGACACACTAATCAACCCAACCACAAAACCGGAAGAAAATCAACTTATACCGCTCATAATAACAAACAACCCAAGAAACCCGAACCTAAGCAGAATCATATCCACAAACCTGAACTTACTCAAACCTTTACCAGGCAGCCAATTATTCGCACAAATAAAAATCCATACAGTCAACAGAAAACCTACCAACTTGAAACAAACTCTGGTCAGATCTAATCTACAACCCACAATCCACCCCAAAGGAAGCCATCCATGCTATAAGGACTGCGTAGCATGCAAACACCTCACTAGCAGAACAACAATACGGAGTAACTCGACAAAGAAATCTTTCAACATCAGAGGATCATTTAACTGCGAATCCACCAGCGTAGTTTATATCATCACATGCAGAAAATGCAACATTCAATACATTGGACAGACTGGAAACAGTATGAGAGAACGATTATACGGCCACTTCAACGACATAAGGACAGAAAACAACGTCAAACCCGTATCCAGACACTTTTGCCGCGTAAACCACAGCATCCTTGACGTCGACGTCACAGTACTATTAGGAACGGTGAAAAACAACAACATTCGTTTACGAACTGAGGAAGCTTGCATATCTCTATTCAAAACGCTACACCCACAGGGACTTAACCTAATACAAGGATGAATAAATCTAATAAAAGACAGCCACCGGAGAACAGATATAAAAAACTAGGGACAGACCTGATTCAGTGCTTAACATGCAACAAGATACTTAGAGGAGGAACTACACACCTCGGAAGACACCTAAAAACTCACAATAAGAACAAAAGGAAATACCAATGCCCGCAGTGCCATAAACTTTATAGTAGATTGGACTACATAAAGAAACATATGAAGAATGTACACTATATGGAAGTCTCAACATTCAACAAAGTAACTCTGGAACAGCCGCAAATAGAAGCCGTAAAACCATGGACTCCACCTTTTGAAGCCAGACCGAGATTTAGACTAGCCAAAACCCCAAACACCTACCAATCCACAACGGAAATCAACCACATGATGAAGGAAATGACGACCGTACCCAGGGCCATATCACCTCTCAAAGAAATCCCCACGTCAGACAGCAACTGCACTATATGTTTAGATGAAAGAACTATCAATTCTAAAGACACTCAGGTTTATATATACTCAGTTTATGGCATTTTTAATCAAACAAAGACACGTAGGACCAATATAGACAAAGAAACTCTCTCTTTTTAAATGTTTATTCTTTAATTATCATACAAACCATCATGATCCATCACCTTGACAACTCATATTCACATCATAATTGTTTTCATTGTTTGTTACTATTTATAGAAATAATCACGTGACTTTCAGTACCTAAATTTTTATACCTTAGTGTTGATAAATTGTACTTTTTGTTATGTAATATATTCCCTGATGAAGGTCATTGATTGACCGAAACGTTGGATAATAAAATTACAGTCAAAACAACAAGTCTGAGATCGTGTGTTGTCTTTTGATTGCCTTTTTCTTAGATTTTCTACGTAGGCAACTCGTATCCCTCTGGGATCCGATCTCAGACAGGGCAACGTCGAAGATTTCACAACACAGGTGTGGGAGATTTTTATCAGAGAATACCTCTTATCTCCTTGCATCCCGAGTGGGATCCACCATACAGGCATCACCGACTCCTTGTACCAGGGATCTGCGCCTAGAATTACACAAAACATGGCAGACATCAACGTCCGAGAAGAGGAAGATTGTACCCTAACACCGGTTAACTCCATGACAACCGTTCAGGATAGGACTAATGCACCTCAACCAAAAAAACGGAAAGTGGACGAAAACGACCCTTCTAACAGACGTATAAACCAGGACAATATCTCGCGGTTCAAAGTTTTGAAAAAACTGAATATTCAACTTACACGCACAGAACACCATATTGAATATTTAGAAAGATGTATCGCGACGAAATCAACCCCAAAATCACTAAGAGTCAAACTCACACCACAAGTACCGGTCATTAATTCTTCACTACAGATAAAATGGGAAGAAGCCCACATCAATTTTGGTCAACAACTCACGACAATCCTACTAGACTACTGGAAATCCAGGAAATCATACCTACTCCAAGAAATAAACGAAATCGACCAGTACCTAAAATTGAATACTTCAGCAGACGAAATTGAGCTCATCTCAGATGTCATATCTAAAATTATTATTTCAGTAAAAAAGGATCTCTCCACAAAAAAGGCCCCAAATCGAAATAACGAGAACAAGGGCGGAGGAGGCCCGTCCAACCCAAGAGGTCAATAAAACGATAACAAACATCACTGATACAACATGCCGAATAGAAAATTTAGACCACAATCAGAATTCGATAAAAGACTTCTCCTACGAAATTACAACAAATACGTAACTAATTTATCAGATTACAACCCTACAACACCAGAAAAACTTATACTTTGCAGAGGACTATCATTTTGCCCTACACCTGAACATCTTGACCAAATAGAACTACATAGAGACCTATTACTATTTGAGAGACGATTAAGATTAAAACACTACTTTGGAACTGACACAAGCCAAGATAGAGCTATTATCGACCCATTTAAAACCAGCTCTGGATGGACACCGCCACCGGGCAAATGCGCCAACCTCGATGCTTTTATAACCATCACGAAAAACAACGCTCTTAGTCACCACAACCAAGACAACATTAAAAACAACCTTTCAGAAGAAGAATTGACTGCGATCCACCAACTTAAACAAAACCAGAACATTGTTATCAAATCTGCGGACAAAGGAGGAAGCATTGTCTTACTCAATAAATGCGACTATATCAACGAAGGTTTACGACAACTTTCAGACACCAACATCTACAAAGAAACCAACAGAGACCAAACCAACAAAGCAACAAAAGACATCGCACAATTCCTGACATATCTAAGAAAACACTATCTACTCTCTAACAACCATATAGACTACCTCATGCCAAAACATTGCCGTACTCCAGTATTCTATTTACTACCCAAAATCCACAAACAAAACAACCCGGGAAGACCTATAGTCTCAGCCTGCAATGGACCAACTGAAAAACTATCCAAATACGTCGACCACCATATACAACCTCTAGTACAAAAGGTAGACTCGTACATCAAAGACACCAACCACTTCTTAAGAAAACTCCAAGAGTTAGGACAGGTACCAAAAGATTCACTACTTATTACCATCGACGTATCTTCTCTATACACCAATATACCCCACCGAGAAGGCATCCTAGCTACAAAAGACGCACTCGAGAAAAGAGAACACAAAGAACCAAAAACCTGGATACTGTTAAGATTCTTGCACTTCATACTTACCAAGACAGGCTTCACATTCAACGGACGGTATTTTGAACAAAAATCAGGCACAACTATGGGTACTAAATGTGCCCCCAGCTACGCCATTCTGTTTATGCACAAAGTTGAAACCGAATTTCTATCCAACATAGAGAAAAAACCCTTGATATGGTGGCGTTACATCGACGATATATTCACTATATGGCCACACAGCCGAGAGGAACTGAGTTCCTTCATTGAGGCCCTCAATAGTTTTCACCCAACCATCAAATTTACAGTCGAAATCAGCGAACATAAAGCAAACTTCTTGGACACCACGGTTTACAAAGATGAATCAGGACGACTACTAACCACCCTATACAGCAAACCAACAGACGCTCACATGTATCTGCATTACCAGTCATTCCATCCACTCCACCAAAAAAACAGCATACCTTACAGCCAAGCAGTCAGAATCCGCAGAATTTGCAGCACTCTGACAACCTATGACCAAAATTCCAAAACACTACTACAGAACCTTAAAGCTCGTGGATATCCTACCGTCACAATCAGAAACGCGATCAAAAAAGCAAGAAATCTAGAACGAGACACACTAATCAACCCAACCACAAAACCGGAAGAAAATCAACTTATACCGCTCATAATAACAAACAACCCAAGAAACCCGAACCTAAGCAGAATCATATCCACAAACCTGAACTTACTCAAACCTTTACCAGGCAGCCAATTATTCGCACAAATAAAAATCCATACAGTCAACAGAAAACCTACCAACTTGAAACAAACTCTGGTCAGATCTAATCTACAACCCACAATCCACCCCAAAGGAAGCCATCCATGCTATAAGGACTGCGTAGCATGCAAACACCTCACTAGCAGAACAACAATACGGAGTAACTCGACAAAGAAATCTTTCAACATCAGAGGATCATTTAACTGCGAATCCACCAGCGTAGTTTATATCATCACATGCAGAAAATGCAACATTCAATACATTGGACAGACTGGAAACAGTATGAGAGAACGATTATACGGCCACTTCAACGACATAAGGACAGAAAACAACGTCAAACCCGTATCCAGACACTTTTGCCGCGTAAACCACAGCATCCTTGACGTCGACGTCACAGTACTATTAGGAACGGTGAAAAACAACAACATTCGTTTACGAACTGAGGAAGCTTGCATATCTCTATTCAAAACGCTACACCCACAGGGACTTAACCTAATACAAGGATGAATAAATCTAATAAAAGACAGCCACCGGAGAACAGATATAAAAAACTAGGGACAGACCTGATTCAGTGCTTAACATGCAACAAGATACTTAGAGGAGGAACTACACACCTCGGAAGACACCTAAAAACTCACAATAAGAACAAAAGGAAATACCAATGCCCGCAGTGCCATAAACTTTATAGTAGATTGGACTACATAAAGAAACATATGAAGAATGTACACTATATGGAAGTCTCAACATTCAACAAAGTAACTCTGGAACAGCCGCAAATAGAAGCCGTAAAACCATGGACTCCACCTTTTGAAGCCAGACCGAAATTTAGACTAGCCAAAACCCCAAACACCTACCAATCCACAACGGAAATCAACCACATGATGAAGGAAATGACGACCGTACCCAGGGCCATATCACCTCTCAAAGAAATCCCCACGTCAGACAGCAACTGCACTATATGTTTAGATGAAAGAACTATCAATTCTAAAGACACTCAGGTTTATATATACTCAGTTTATGGCATTTTTAATCAAACAAAGACACGTAGGACCAATATAGACAAAGAAACTCTCTCTTTTTAAATGTTTATTCTTTAATTATCATACAAACCATCATGATCCATCACCTTGACAACTCATATTCACATCATAATTGTTTTCATTGTTTGTTACTATTTATAGAAATAATCACGTGACTTTCAGTACCTAAATTTTTATACCTTAGTGTTGATAAATTGTACTTTTTGTTATGTAATATATTCCCTGATGAAGGTCATTGATTGACCGAAACGTTGGATAATAAAATTACAGTCAAAACAACAAGTCTGAGATCGTGTGTTGTCTTTTGATTGCCTTTTTCTTAGAACATCTATCCTTGTTTATACTGTTTTATCAAAACAAATATGCTTTCCAGAGTAAATCCAATTGATGAGATGTCATAGCTTTATTCCATTTTTGAAAGCATGGTCGGAATTTGCATTTTTGATCAGAAGAATCGATGCTGTTTTGTACGGTCAGCTATTTCAAACACGGCTGACACTGTATCATCAGCTGCGAGCATATGTGTACCGTCAGCTCAAAATCAGAATTTTCTGTTTATGTGTTCTTCTGTTAAAAATGCCTTAAATTTCAAATCATGAAGTCAATATAAAGAAAATGTACCAAACTATTATATATATATTTATTAAAACACAGATATTGCGTATAAATAATCTTTTCCCACTTCATTCTATTTCGAACAGATATACATTGATCTACTGTCAAAAACCATCCATTATTCCGTTGACGACATTAAAGTGTTTTTCAAGAATATTTCTAATTCTATGGTAATTTAAGTCGTTTGCAATTATAAATATTAAAAATACCTTCTTGGGTGCACAATTTGTAAAACAATGAGTCCCTTGGGCAAAACATTTAGTTTTTCAGATTTAAATATTATATAATGGCCAAACTATTATGAGTCTTGACAAGTGAGTCTTTGACAATTTTAATGAGTATAGGTCTCGGAACTCGCAGCTGTATTAATCACTGTAAATCTAAGATATTTTAAAAATCATTGGACCCATCCATTCTTGTCAGAGTTTGAATAGCCATATATGAAATATACCTATATTAATGGAAAGCGACTGATGAATGAAAGTGCCTTGCACAATGTTAATAACTTTGAGTTAATATTTTAAGAGTTATCCCCCTTTAAAACAGTTTCTATTGTTCTGCATAAAACCCATGTTTGACTGACATTGTTCAGGATTAATTTTCATTCATGAAAAGTTTTATCATTAAAAGTGTCTTGCACATAATTTACTGAAATGCATCAATACCATTCAGTCATTCCCTAGTGCAGCACTTTCTATTCCGGTGGATAACTTCTGCTATACAGAAGCTCTCAATTTTGAAATTGAGAGATGTTATGTATACTGTAATTATCTCGGTTTAATGCCCTATAAACGAACTTCTAGAAGGGTAGATGAGCCAGTTTGTTGGTTAATTCGTTCATCGGTCTGCCTTTGACACATATATTTGATGCCTTTGACACATATATTTGATGCAACTTCTTTTACATTTCTTTACCGATTGACGTCAAACTTTGCATAATAGTGGGGGTGAGACAGGGCTGGTTACTCTCCCCAACACTCTTCAGCATATTCCTAGAGAGAATTATGTCGGATGCTTTGGCATACCACGAAGGAACGGTTAGCATCGGTGGGAGGACAATCACGAACTTGCGCTTTGCAGATGACATAGATGGTATAGCAGGGAAGGAAGAGGAGCTATCCAATCTAGTTGAAAGCCTTTACAAAACATCTACCGAATTTGGCAACAAATCAGCGCAAAAAAGACAAAACTGCTGACCAACAACATCATTGAAGAAGCTTGATTGCGTAGATAGTTTTAAGTACCTGCATGGTGCGACAGTTTCTGACAAGGGGTCGAAATCCGAAATACTTGCAAGAGCCGCATAGACCACAGCAGCACTCGCAAAGTAAAATTAATATGGAATGATCCTCAGCTCGAAAATAAGGTTGATGCGTTCACTTGTCATGTCCATATTCCTATATGCCAGCGAGACTTGGACCTTGAATGCAGACTCGGAGCGAAGAATTAGTTCGTTAGAGAGGTGTTTCAGAAAAACATTTTGCATATCATACAAAGAACACATCTCAACTGAAGTAGTTCGAAACAGGATCAAAGAAGCCATTGGACCTCTCGAAGATTTATTAACAATTGTCAAGCAACGTAAAATTAGATGGTATGGGCATGCGACGAGATCAAGAGGGCTTTCAAAGACAATATTACCAGGCACAATTCAGGGAGGAAGAAGGAGAGGTAGACAGAGCAAGCGATGGAAATATAACATAACAGAGTGGACAGATTTAAGTCTAAAGGAAAGGGTGCGGATGGCACAAAACAGAAGAAATGGAGAAAGCTGGTTGCCAAGAAATATATGGTGCCCCAACGGTCCGACATGACCACGGGATAGGTGAAGGTGATTAATTATTAAACAGATATGTGGGTGTTATATTTTTCATACGAATGGTTCCAAAAAGTACATAGTTATTGTCCTTTATTGGACTTCTGTACTAAAAAGCGCAGTTAGGCGTTTGTTAGCCCTATACATGCTATAGTATTATGATAATTCTTAACTTTTGTTTTAGTTTTTAGTTTTCAAAATAGGACGGATGACTATTTTCTAGATGCCTGCACTCGTAAATGATTGGCAACAAGTCAAGTAATGTTTTAGTCGTACTACTATCATTTCTTACTTCTGAATGACTCTCCTCTTCCGAGTAGTCTGCCTGTGGGTGTTTGCGAACTAAGTTTCGAAAGTTCTTCTTCTTTATCACCATCTCCGTAATTGTCTGCAGCCAAGAAATATAGTGCTATTTGGGACACGAGGAGCTTTATTCTTTTTTATATTTTACTGGACTTGGTGTTATTTATGGTGTTCTTGACACTTTTACTGTTACTGTTTGGTTGTTTGGAATAATTTTTGGTTTTCTTTTTCGAATTCAGATGGATTAATTTAGCAGTTTTTTGTGTATTGTTTGCCCTGGTAATGTTCCAAATTAAGTATTTTTACCTAAAGAGTTTTTGCTTTATGGTTCTTGGCACGGTGACTGACGGCTGCAGAGAAAACGTCGAAAACTTGGTCGCAGTAATAACAGCTAAATCTAGCTTCGCATAAAAAGAAAGAAAACGCTCTTGAGCTGACCGTACAAACGTTTTCATTTTTTTCACAGCTGATGATACATTTCCTCTAGAGCTGACCGTACAATTTGCATCGCATTGTTTACATGATTTCTGGCGTTTAAACTGCACATTCAAATATATCATTTCCATAGAATCGTATCAGTAGATATCAAATATATTTTGATAATAGAATGTGTAGTTTAAGATGTAGAAACTGTCGTTTATATGGCAAAATCTACTGGGTCTTTATGACAACGCTATCGAAAACACGGTGAGCCTTCGCCAGTATCCGAGAATATTCAACAAGATGAATTCAAGACACGAACTCAATACGTTGAAAATTTCACACCTGCAACATATCTAAACAGGTATGTCATAGGTTCAGCATTGAAGTCAATGTTTGAATGTCTGCAGAATGGAATTTACTCACCCCTTAGCGGTCTCGCAAGTCCGCCATTGTGACATTTCTCGATTCAGTGCTCAGCAGCTACCAGTACGGAGCTCAAACAACACGTACAGGTTTATACACCGTGTATAGGGAAGGGGGTAAAGACAGTTTGCCGTTGAAATAATATCTTTAGCATAAACACGTGTATTTGGAAATAATAATGTCTTATAAACATATAAACGCGGCCTCTGATCTGAATCCAAGCTGTTTACCATTATTTTTCTCAAACTAAAAAATATCAAGATTGGTTATTATATTTTTGGCAGACGATACATTTTTAGCCGACGATAATTCAGCATTACAAGGGTTAAACCCCCCCACCCGCTCTCAACCGCCTGAGAAATTCCTCCGGATCCGCGCATGACACGTTAACATATGGAGCAGATCTTTACAAAAGCGATCGTTATATTCCATATGGTGTTCGTATACAATTTCAAAGTATTACCGGGTACTTTATTATTATTATTATTATTATTATTTAACAGACAGTCAAACCTCTACAACTCGATATCACTTAAGCCAACCCTATCCGTTTTTCTGTAGTTGAATTCCTGCAATTCGAGTTAGCTGATATCGAATATTAAAATGTTTCAAAGTTATTGAGCTATGTTCTTAACTTTGAAACAAGGGTAAACTCGACTTTAGCGAGTTCGATTTATCGATGCTCGACTCTACATAATTCCAAACTATTGGACAGTCGTAAAATATTTCTTCAAGCGCATTCTCACTGGTATAGATCGTACACCGGATATTGGCACAAAGTCAACGGTAAATTGATGTAAACAATGTTAGACCAGTTTAGAAGTACATCTATTACACAATTATCGCAATACATAAGTATTAAACATTTAATCGTACCGAATCAGAACTAATTTCTGCCTGTCGCAAGCAAGTCTCTTCTGTTACAAACGTCGATTGGTCCGTGAATTATGAGCGTTTAGTCTGCCTGATCACCACCAACGTCTGCCGATTTTGCACAAATTGGCTGAATATGTTAAACTGTTATTGCTTTTCACTGGATCGATATACTCAACAAAAAAAGTTAAGGACTTTTCAGAAAATCATCGCACAAAAGTACACCGAAACTAACCATTATCAATTTTTTTATGTATTTGATTAGATACATTTATTCGCTTGAAATAAATATTTCCTTTAGTTTAATATCACTTATATCTTTGCTGTAGCACTGTTTCAAGTAACCTAAGGGTCAAGGTCATTTTTCACAAAATAAGTGTTTACATTAGTGTTATTTAAAACACACGAATAAGCTTTGAAGATCAGTGAAAAGTACATACGAATTAGGTCAAAGGTCAAAGGCGCTCACTGGACATGTCTCCTATTTAACATGTGTAGGATATTCTAAGGTATAGGGTCCGCAGAGTACCGACAAAAAGAACCCTCAAGGCCCAGGCGACGGCTCTGCAGGAGGATTGTAGGCTGATCCCTCAGCATAATATCGCCATAACTTCTTCAATTGTTCATCTACAATCTTCAATTTTGGTATGCATGTTCATCGTGATATGTCCTATCCAGGCATATCAAAACATTGTACCAAATGATATTGACCTTGACCTTACACCTAATATTACTGTACTTTTTCACTGATCTTCAAAACAACAGACGAGCGATGGCACTTGCATATTCTCATCTTTCATGCGTGACAATTCATGCTATTGGGAGAATAGACATATGTTAATGTCATTATACACTCAAAAGAACTGAATTTCACTTTATAAAAACTCACAACTCATTCATGTGTTTTGCATACCAAGAGGGATTACTCTGTAGACACTAATTTTGTGAAAAATGACTTTGACCCTTAGGTCACTTGAAACAGTGCTACAGCAAGGATATAAGTGATATCAACCTAAAGGAAACATATTTTTCAAGCAATGAAATAAATCTAATCAAACTAATAAAAAATGATAATCGTTAGTTTCAGTGTACTTTTGTGCGATGATTTTTTGAAAATTCCTTAACTTTTTTTGTTGAGTATATATCTAAACTGAGATCTGTAATGAAGCAGATTGAATTGAATTGAATACACGGGCGACCAGGGCCGGATAGTGATATTGGTCCGCCACCTTGATATTGGCCCGAGGGCTGGCCAATATCACCACTAGTCCCGGTCGTCCGTGTAATGATCAGTTCATTACATATGTGAACAAAACTATTTGGTTACATTTTGTAAGCAAAACATTTTTTATGTTAGATTTCTTTTTATTCTAAGATTCTCAATAAAGAAGTAGAGAGGTAGAACTTATTTTAGCCAACTCGTTTATCAAAAACGATTACTAATGATCACTCATATAAGATTCTCTATGTATTGATGAATATACATTTTAATGTGCTTATATGGAGGAGTAGGTAGGGCGCATTAAGGCGCTTTTACTGTGGTGGGAATGGTTGCACAGACGTAACTTAGATCGGTGTACGCGTCTATGAAAACCGGTGTACCTATATGGAGAACAATCTACACTTGTCCTAAACAAAACGTGTAGACCAATATTTAAGGGGCCCTGAAGGAACCCTCTGATCAGGGGGCGCATTGTTTTCATTTGAGCTCACCTGGCAAGAAGTGCCAATGTGAGCTTTTAGGATCGCTGGATGTCCGTCGTCTGTCTGTTCACACTTGGTTTGTTAAAGCGACTCGCAACCAGATGGTGCATTAAAAATAGTAATTTGTAAATATGTGTCAAACGCTTATATAAATGGTAAAGAATTAGTTTAGGATAAGAAATTCTGTTTAAAAAAAAATGTATTTCAATAAAAAAAATACTGGTCTCTGGTGGGATTCGAACCCGGGGCCCGGCATTGGCGGACAGAAGGCAAAATAGGGGAAACCGCTTAGACCAATGAACCACGGAGACTATCCGTTTATCTCGGATCGATTTAACGTATTTCAATGTGTAGCGATAAAAAGTGCATACAACTTCGTGTTTCGGCTCGGGTTTATGTCTGAGCCCGTGTAGAGAAGCAACAACAACAACTATACCGTCTACTAGTCGGTATAGAAAAACGATGGAAAATATTTAAAAATCTAAGATTCGGTGACGATTCTTGAAACTTTTTTTGGACTGATCATATTTTTTTAATGTCAGAAGCCAAATAATGCCACAAATTTGCTTTTATTTGAGTATTTTATTTTATTTTGACAAGTACACCATCCGGTTGCGAGTCCCTTTAACACGCTAGAGGCTACAAATTTCATCCTATCCTCTTGAAACTTGATGACAATGTTTGTCTTGAAGAAATCTAGGTCAAGTTTGAATGTGGGTCATGTCGGATCCATAGGGGTCTATACCGCTTTCTAGTTTCTGCACACCATATATATACTAACAATGGGTGCAACTCTCTGACTGGACATTCGTACACCACAAGTATAAAAAAGTCTGTAACTCTATCAATTTACATGGTATACTCATAATTCGTTCGACTATTGAAAGCTAAGACATTTGTCTACTAATTTAATACACTCTTCTAAATATGTCTTATGCATTTCGACAATTCCAAGAACGATTTTCTCCAAAGCTGACGTCTTTTTTTTATTCTCGGCTGACGCTCGTTCACCCGGGTCTCATCTACATCTACATCTACATGGTTACGCTGAACTGTCATAAAATCTGACAATACTGCAGACAGACAGAAAAATAAAGAGAAGGATAGAAAAAGTTAGAAAAAGACACGGACAAGAAAACTGAAGAAATGCACATACAGACAAAGTAAGAAAAAGAGAAAGTGTGGTATAGTGAGACCCGGGTGAACGAGCGTCAGCCGAAAATAAAAAAAAGACGTCAGTTTTGGAGAAAATCGTTCTTGGAATGGTCGAAATGCATTAGAAATTTTTAGAAGAGTGTATTAAATTAGTAGACAAATGTCTTAGCTTTCAATAGTCGAACGAATTATGAGTATACCATGTAAATTGATAGAGTTACAGACTTTTTTTTATACTTGTGGTGTACGAATGTCCAGTCAGAGAGTTGCACCCCTTGTTAGTATATACATAGTGTGTAGAAACTAGAAAGCGGTATAGACCCCTATGGTCGGATCAAATACTACATGTAAGTCACTAGGTCAAATCATAGAAATACCTTGTTAACACTCTAGAGGCTACAAATCTCATTGGATCTTAATGAAACTTTTCTATGAAAAACTGATAAGCCCGGGGCGGGACCATTTTTGACCCAGTGGTCATAACTTGAATAATCTTGGTAAAGGTTCATGACAAGATGCTGCATATGAAATTTGGTTGTCCTAGGACTTACGGGTTTTGACAAAAAGTTTCGTAATGTTTTGACTTTGGTTGTCAATATTATGAACAGAACAGAACAGAACTGATGTTTTATTTGACTTAAGCATACAAGCTCATCATCATCATATATACATAATAACATAAAACTAATGGTACTATATGAGATACAAGGCATGTTTAACAGAACGATCAACATGAACCATGTATCGCGAGAGTGCTCATCATTAGCACAGGGCTGCAGGGAGTTGTTTTTGAAAAATCCTAAGATTTTCAAATTTTTTTAAACGCGATTACTTAAAGCAGGTTGAAAGTAAAGCAGAATGCGCCTTAATGTGCATTCTGCTTTACTTTCAATGCGGTTAAAGCTACAATCTGCAAGTATAAAAATCCGGAAAATGGCAGCCCTGTTAGAAACATAAGAAAAGAAAGGACAAGATAAAAAAATCATTCTCACCTTTAACCCAAGGTCAGCGCAACACCGCCGCATCTGCGACTTACGTTACTCGAGGATACGGTTGTATTGTACTGAATAGATCTAGATCTACACGAGTTAAAACGCATATATCTAACACAATTTAGAAAACTATTTGGTATAATATGTACATCAATAAACAAATCACAAATATTTCACTTAGTAATTAAAAATTTGACCTTGCTTATAATTTAGTGCTTGACCTACTCTTTCAGCCAATCAGCAAGCCATAAATACGGAAATTGAACAATTTTGAAATTAATATCAATTGAGAAACATTTTGGTGAAAACCAAATTGAAATTGGGCCAATCGTTCTTGAGAAGAATGTTTTATTTAGATATTGTGCATGGTTGCCATGACAACAAGACCGATTGCCCCATCAACGTTTCTGAACAATTTTTGAAGCTCACAACTACAGTATGTATCTGACCAAGTTTGATTAAAATTGGGCCACTGGTTTCAGAGAAGACTTTGTGCTCAGGATAGCTAAAACGTAAATAATGGATTAGACTTAATTGAGAATTGGAATTTTCCATTTGAAGTTTCAGGATTCAATGAGTTAACCCATTTGTGCCCACGATCCCATATATGAGACATAGGCAAACAGTGTAGACTCTGATCAGACGCAGCATAATGCGGCGTCTGATCAGAGTCTACACTGTTTGCTGATAGGAATTTCATTATAAAACAAAATGAAAATGAAAAAATTGACCAGGCATCCCTTTGATAAAAAATGGACTAATCCAATATATAAAACATGGAAGAATCCACTGGGCGCAAATGGGTTAAGTAAGTGTATTGTTTATTACATGTACCTCGTTATCAAATGGGCGTAAAAACATCGAACAAACCAAGTCAGACGGTGTGTATAAAACTATTCAGTACACGTAGTCATGACATAAAATAATTGAAATTAGATTTATGTGTTTCTAGTCAGATATTGGTCTTTTATCAAATGCATATCGATACGAGTGTAAACATTTTCGGCAATTGCAGATAAATATTGGAATTTATAAATAGCTAAGCCAGTAAATTCAATGACGTGACGTAGTGGTACATCCGTAAAGCTCAACGCGCATGCCCACATAGTTAGACTGGCCATTCTTCCGGAAGTTCTCCACATGGAAGCGGACAAAACGCCCGATTACTGGCTCGGACAGACTGTGTTCAACTACGGTGTTGGTGTCGCTGTTTCCGCTGAAGTACTGAAAAATTCGATATACATGTACACTCGTACAGTCAATCCTGAGTTATATCTTATAAATAGAGGATCTTAAATGAGTGTTCATATTTATTTGATTTATCAAATTCGTCTTTTTGAAATGATAAAAAATGAGCTTTTTGTTCATATTTATTTGATTTATTAAATTCGTATTTTTGAAACGATAAAAAACGAGCTTTAGCTCGTTTTTATCGTTTCAAAAAGACGAATTTAATAAATCAAATAAATATATTAACACGAATGTAAGATCCTATTTATAACATAACCAACACAACACACAGCGCCAATTTCTCAGGAGTAACGTAGGTTATAGTAAAGTATTCCTTATCTTTTAAAAAAAAACGAATTTAATAAATCAAATAAATATGAACACGAATGTAAGATCCTGTTTATAACAATACCAACACAACACACAGCCAATTTCTCAAGTAACGTAGGTTGTAGTAAAGCATTCCTTATCGTTTCAAAAAGACGAATTTAATAAATCAAATATATATTAACACGAATGTAAGATCCTATTTATAACATAACCAACACACACTCATATGTAAAGCCAATTCCCCAGGAGTAACGTAGGTTGTAGTAAAGTATTTCTTATGGTTTCAAAATGACGAATTTAACAAATCAAATAAATATGAACACGAATGTAAGATCCTATTTATAACATAACCAACACACACTCACATGTAAAGCTAATTTCTCAGGAGTAACGTAGGTTGTAGTAAAGTATTCCTTATCGTTTCAAAAAGATGAATTTAATAAATCAAATATATATTAACACGAATGTAAGATCCTATTTATAACATAACCAACACACACTCATATGTAAAGCCAATTTCTCAGGAGTAACGTAGGTTGTAGTAAAGTATTACTTATCTTATAATATGTAATTATGTTCTATTAATAGGAAACTTAACACAATTGTCGGGCAGTTAAATGTTGAAATTACGGGTTTTCTATATTCTCATTGAAGCCGCATCGTAAGCCGAGATACCCGGTGCCTGGGGCCCGTTTCATAAAACTTGAACGACAAATATTGTCGTAAGTCAGCTTATAAAAGTCTCAATTATTATTTATTTCTCCATCTAATTCTGTCTTGTGACATATCTTTGAAATCGTCTTGAAAAACGATTCCAAAGAGATGTCACATGACAGGATTAGATGGAGAAATTAGAAAGTAAAGGTATTTTAAAGTTTTTACTTACGACCGTTTTTGTCGTACGAAGTTTTATGAAACGGGCACCAGGTCTGGTTCCAAACTGTTTACGAATGCATGAGAAATAGCCGTTGGTAACGAAAGATTGTAAATCGTAATTAACCCAAATTCACTGTCAAACCTGAGTACAGTGGATTATTTGCAAACAGTTTTAAATCATTATTAACACCAATTCACTGTTTTCCTCTGCGTACAAATTTTAACTTGCAAACAGTTTGCATCCTGATCAGACGCCGCGTTACGCGGCGTCCAATCAGGATCTAAACTGTCAGAAACTCATTACGAAATTACCTTACAGTGAAGATTAAAATATTCCAAATGGGGAATTAGGATAATATAAAACTATAATTTTGCTATTTGCTTATACAATGTATTTCTACCTCTATGGACATTCATGATAAATTGCATTAGTCAATGTGCCTAAATTAAAAGTTTAGAAATAAACGCGACAATTTATTAAGCAAATGGTGCCATTGCAACAAAGGGATTAAACCTAGTGGCATGTTGTAGGAAATGATACTGACCACTTTGTTACAGTTTTGTTTGTATTCCAGCCACGTTTGACCATCATTTGAGTACTGTAATGTGTAATTAGTAACCATGACGTCACAGCAGGGGGCGCCCTGAAAGAATCCGGAAAGCAGACGAGAATTGAAAAATAACAGATTATGCAAAAATAGATACATGTGTACAATTATAGAAAATGGCATAACTATATAAAGCAATCGCGATATCAGATGACTGTGTTAAAACATTGAACCCTAGCGACGAATATACTCGTCAATTGCAAGCATTTTACCTGCAAAGAATATAATTGTCCTATGCAAACAGTGTAGACCTTGACCACAGGGCTTCTAAGGGAATTCTCTGATCAGGGTCTGCATTGTATGTCATTTTGCAATGTATGGCAGAAAAGAAAGCTATAGTCATACATTTACTAGACTTCATTGGAAACTGGGCGTGTCACATGCATTCAGCCATAAAATCAAAGAGAATGATTGTCTTGATAGACATGTATGGCTGAATGCATGTGACAAAAATGTGACTGTCAGGGCTGCCATTTCTCCGGATTTTTCATAAATCTTCGGATTTTTTTTCAGGTATATGGTAGCTTAAATCAGGCTGAAAGTAAAACAGAATGCGCCTTAAGGCGCATTTTGCTTTACTTCCAGTGAGCTTTAAGTAGTCGTGTGTCAACAAAACCAGAAACAGACGATTTGGTAAAGGTACGATACGTAACATCAAACTTGAAAAATGCAAATTTGGAAATCTTAGGATTTTTCCTGCCAACTTATGGCAGCCCTGGACTGTACTTGGACATGGTTTTCTTTAAAAAGTCCCCAAGAGGTCGAACTACAGTATTAGAAAAGAGCAGTTTCATAAATTAAAACTTACTTTAATCCCTATATGGAATAGTGTTATATTTATTGTAAACTTTAATGGTGTGAATTAAAGATGTAAATTGTTTAATTTAACAGGGTTGGGTACAGTTAGGACATCATTATGCACCAGCGGTGTACATTGATAGTGATGGGGACCAAACTTGTATCCTTAAACCCAGTACTTCGTTATATCCAATTTCGTTATAAGTGAGTTCAACTCATTCACCCCTGAAACTTCAAATGAACAATTCCAGGTTACAATGATATTTAGTCCATTTTTGAATTATTAGATAGATTTTTAACAATATTTCACAAAATGACAAACACGGTAGACCCTGATCAGAGGGTTCCTTCACCAATTACCCCATAAATACGCATTTTGACGCCTTTTATTTATTCCTCCACAAAAGAATAAACTTCCAATTTATACAGTCATGAATATGTATATTAAGAAATATTTTCTATATCCTAGCAGATGTTAGCTTAAAGCAGGCTGAAAATTCAACCTGATTTAAGTGGTCAACTATCTTCAATTATAGAAAGAGGCTATGGGGTAATGAGTTATAATGATCAGGTTCTACACTGTTTGCATAGGACAAGTGTACTCTTGATAGGTATATGGTTTGTTCATGACGATTATACTCGTCGCTAGGGTTCCATGTGTTAACTGTACCTGTGTTGCAACTTTTGTGATGTAGTGCATGGCGCCGGTGTCTATCTGTAGATAATCCTGACTGTGTTCCTTGTCCGACGTATACCAGCCCTGAGCGTTGTCCAGTCTGGAATTATCCGGTCCGTGGCCGGCCTGACTCTCACTGGCTACAATAGCACTGGACGGTATCTGGCCATTCCTCATACCAAGTTCACCTGCACAGCTAAGAATATAAAAGCTTTCTCTGTATATATACGTCAAACTTCGATATCTCGAAATCGCATAATTTGAATGTTGCAATATTTCTACAGTTTATTAATATCATTTTAGCATTGCTTAATTCGAACAAATCTTTATTTCAAAGTTAAAACGTGGTTTATCAATGTTTTAACTTTGAAATACATGTACGGATACTATCGAACACATATTATGTTCGAATATTAAGTGAATTCGAGATATGGAATTACGAATGTATGTGTATTATCTTTGTGTAGTTTGAATGTTGGACCATTCTTATCCATAGGGTTACTCATGACTCTAAGATTTGGCTGATATGCTGACTGGTGTCACTTCAATAATCAGGAAGACTCGAAATAGATAATTGAGCCGTGCCATGACAAAACCAGCCTTATTGCATTGCAACACTGTACAGACCAAACATCGTTATCATCCCAGGCTATGTATCTGAGTTAGGTCTACACTAGCAAATGCATGTACCTTATATTATAATACAGCTACATAAAATGCTATATATAGATGCCTGTGGGTGCCAAACAGTGTAGATGAAGACCAGCCGTCTTGATCAATGCCAGTAACAGTTACACTGTTTGAATATATATAACAGATATCCGTTCATACATTACACAGTCTATAAAGGACGAGTATTCTCGTCGTCAGGGCTGCCATAAGGTGCCATGAAAAATCCTAAGATTTCAAATTTGTATTTTTCAAGTGTGATTTTACGAATCGTACCTTTACCACATAGCCTGTTTCTAGTTTTGTTGACATGTGACTACTTAAAGCAGACTGGAAGTAAAGCAGAATGCGCCTGAAGGCGCATTCTACTTTACTTTCAGCCTGCTTTAAACTACCATGAACCAGAAAATTAACATAAAAGTTAAAAGTTAAGAACCTACTTTCCTGGTACTGTCACTGCCGCTGGGTTGGTCTGCACGGTTTTCAGCTGCTGTTGAAGACTGACTATCAGTTTGTCCTTGATCGTGTTAGCAGTCTCGACTCTTGACAAATTAGCCTTCAACTGAACAACCTAAAAGTCAACAAAGGGTTCTTGAATGGTCGGCCTTGTACACTCGCTGAGAGGGTTTGGCAGTATCGAGAGATTAGATCAATAGAAAGGACCGACTCCGAAATCACGCGAATTTGGCCATTTATAATTACGCGAATTTGGCCAAGTATTTACGATAAGCTATAGCCAAATTTATCACTGTATTCTATTCTTTAAGTTTGCACACCATTTCGTCAAATGAAATTGTTTCTGTAATACGTTAAAAAGGAGTATTTTGATTTCCTTGGAACCATCTGATTTCTTCCTTTATGTCCAAATTGTCGTTATGTCCATTAAACTACACGTCAATTAAAACATTTCATTATATCCAATATCGTTATAAGCGAGCTTTGCTGTTTTTGAATGCAAAACATTGAGGTTTGATAAATACCGAAAGGTCCCTCACTTACCAGGGACCTGGGGCCCGTTTCATAAAACTTCGAACGACAAAAACGATCGTAAGTGTAAACTTTAAAATATATTTAATTTCTGAAATCTCAATTTAATCCTGTCTTGTGACATCTCTTCTTTTGGAATCGTCTTTTCAAGACGATTCCAAAGAGATGTCACAAGACAGGATTAGATGGAGAAATAAATAATAATTGAGACTTTAATAATGTGACTTACTACAACAATTGTCGTACGAAGTTTTATGAAACGGGGTCCTCTTTCATAAAATTTCGTAGCCAAAAACGATCGTAAGTCAGATTATAAAAGTCTCAATTATTATCTATTTCTCCATCTTATCTTGTCAGAAAATGTATTTTAAAGTTTTGCCTTACGGCCGTTTATTGTCGTTTGAAGTTTTATGAAACGGGTCCCTGGACTATTCCAGTGTTCGTATATTCTTCATAGTCTTCATTAACTCGTGCATGCGTTCGTGTAGTATGTTATGTTGTTCTGAAAGTTTTTTCACTTACTCTTGTGACTGTGGGAAGTCCCCCCCCCCCCCCCACCCACCCACCCCCAGTGTTCGCATATTCTCCATGGTCTTCATGGAACTCGAGCATTCGTTCGTGTAGTATTTTATATTGTTCTGAAAGGTTTTTAATTTACTTGTGACTGTAGGAAGTTCTCCAGTGTTCGTATATTCTCCATGGTCTTCTGGGAGCTCGTGAAGGCGTTCATGTAGTATGTAAGGTTGTTCTGCAAGTCGGCGACCTTCTTGTCTTTATCTGTAAGAACCAAATAATTTTGAACCTATTTAGACGATTACATTTTGAGGACATTCTTAGTCAATGATACATATAGTTTGGACACTGATCACTGATCAGACATCGAGTAACTCGGCGTCTGAGCAGGATTCCAACTGTTTGAAACCTAATATCGATAGATGTTAGCTGAATGTCTAAACTTTACAGTACATCTTGGGATGGCGGAGTGGGGTATATCAATTCCAGGTCACTAATCAGCTAGGGGTGTCAAATTCGGTGTGTGAGTACACCTTGGGACTGCGGAGTGTCGCGTTCATTGACCTTGGCTTATGTGCTCTCTATAATAGAAAATGCCTGTCATATAAGCTAGAAATTTCGGTACGGGAATCGTTTTGTTAAAAATTAGTTACGAGTTATGCTTTACTTCCAACCTGAATTAAACATTCATCTATATTCAAACACTGACCCACCATCATATTATAAGTTTTCGACATAGCAAGACACTCAGGATCATACCTAGACAAGATTGTGGGTTACTAACTCCCGTGTTCGTCGTTGGCATGGAAACAAGTGACACGTTGCCATTGGTAACGAGAGCGTTGACAGTTTGCTGCAGATTGGCTATTTGGTGCTTGGCGTCGTTCAGGTCAAGGACGAGTTTGTTAACATCCTGGTACCGTTGTAAATTTTCCTTGTGGAAATCGCCGTTAAGACTGTAAAAACTGCCAGTCAGATTGCTCAAAGAATCCCTTAAATAAGAGCAAGTGTTGCGTTAACATATACGGACGAAATTAGAGTAAACCTCTCTTTTACGACCACTAAAAAGTAAGCTAATTGGTTGTATAAAAGACAGGTGACAGCTTAAAGCAATGTGACAGTAAAACAGAAAGCTCCTAAAGGAGCTTTCTGTTTTACTGTCACCTTGATTTAAGCAGTCGCCTGTCGTAAATACGTAATAATTAACACAATTTAGTGATCATAATAGAGGGGTTTTACTGTACTCAATTCTTGTCCGTTGAATGAACAGAAACGTAGGCAAAAAAATTGAAGCCTGATTAGCCACCGAGTTACTTCTTGCAAAGTACATAATTTGGCATAACCGCAAACAAGCATATTAGGAACATGTTAATGTTAGTGGCTTTATGGGTGTTTGTCTTGTTTTCATTCCAAGGTAGAAACAAAAACTACATAAGTGTACTATAGATGTATAAGTTGTCAACTGCTCTAGCTTACAATCGAAAAGAAACCAAGTGATAAGTATTAAGGGTATAACTTTACATTTCTTTTTTACTATTGTAAAACAGGGAATGGCAATATGTTATGCTGATACATCATTTTTGAAAGCGAACAATGGAACGACACAACCTTTTTACCATATGGTATTGGATCTGTATCACAAGTAACACATGCTCCTGTTTCAATAGTTTCCATCCTGAGGTCCTTATAAATGAGTCAAACGTGTATGAAACGAGCCGTACACCTTGGTTTGCGACAGCAGAAAGCAGGCTTGACTATGAGTAAACCTGAATTCTTCTTTGGAAGAGTTCCGCTTTACATGTAGCTTTTTTTAAGGAACTACCTGTCTGAGATAGCGTAAACAATCTTATGGCTGTACATCTCTAATGATATTTTATCTCTGCATCCTGAGTCTTATATTCATTTAGTTTTACAGGGAATCAAAATATGTCTGTCACGGGATAATATTGGGAAAATCTCAAAGTATGTAAGTCTAATAACATATTTTCTTTACAACCCAAGCTGAAATGACAATGAAAGAGGTCTATATGAAATAAATGGTCATACAGTGGAGAATCTGTTATTCTTTCCCGTTTAAACGCAAACGTACGCAAACGCAAAGCACTAAAACGTAGAAAAGAACAACTTTTGGACAATTCTGATAATTCTTGTTTATCTTGGTGGCAAACAGTTTGGAGCCTGATCAGACGCCGGGTTACCCGGCGTCTGATCTGGCTCCAAACTGTTTGCAGTGAAAATAATAGTTAGCGTAAACGCGTTTATTGGGAAAGAATAACAGATTCTCCACTGTTAGACTTCGAGCTACGGAACACCCCCCTCCCCCCATGTGGGGACTTTTGAACACCATACCTTTCTGAAACCTCATGGTCTTCCGAGTACATTCTGTTTTTCTGCACTTTGTACGTTGGGGCTTTACCTTGTCAGAGCAAATTGAAATTACCTCCCCTTTGTGAAAATTAAATTCTGATAGATAATGCAATGATGACTTGTTTTAGTCGCAAAATAGCTGTTCTTCACTGATATCACCATTGTTTTTATGGTGACATAATATCTATCCCAACAATCGATCGAAACGAGTGTTTTCTTACTTTTTACTGAATTATCTCCCCTTGAATATATCAAATACAATAAAAACTAGTTAATTCATAGTTTTATTACATTTAAAGCTTCTTTGAAAACCTAGTTTTTCTTTAAATGATGATAAAATATTTAACTGGGTATAGTGAGGATGTTTTCTAGCATACATTTATTTTATTTTCGCGGAAAATATTGTCTTAAATTATGAAATAACAAAACTACCGACAAAGACTTGAATACAGTTAATAACTGTAAGAAATAAGATTCGGATTACGTAGAAATCATGGATCATGGAAATGGATAGTACACGGATACAGTGCTAAAAACCTTTTCTAGAGGCGGCCCACCGACCGATACAGTGCTACAACCCTTTTGTAGAGGCGGTCCATCAACGGATACAGTGCTATAATAGTTATCTAGAGGCAGTCCACCAACGGATACAGTGCTATAATAGTTATCTAGAGGCAGTCCACCAACGGATACAGTGCTGGAAACGGCATATACTGGCGGTACACCAACGGATACAGTACGACAAACGTTATCTATCTAAATCCTTTTTCTAGATTCGGGCCACCAACGGGAACAGTGCTACAAACCTTTTGTAGAGGCGGTCCACAAACAGATAGTGCTATATAGGTTATATAGAGGCGGTCCAACAACAAATACAGTACTAGAAACATTATATAGATGCGGTCCATTAATGGATACACTGCTAGAAAAGTAATCAACAGACTGTTCACCAACGGATACACTGCTATAAACAGTATCTTGAGGTGGTCAATCAACGGATACAATGCTAGAAACCCTTTCTAGAGGCGTTCCACTAACATAATTATACAGGGCTAAAACGTTATCTAAAGGCGGTCCACCTATGGATACAGTTCTAAAAAGCTTATCTAGAGGCGGTTCATCAACGGATATAGTGCTAAAAAAGTTATCCAGAGGCGGTCCACCAATATATACAGTGCTGTAAACGTTATCTAGAGGCGGTCCACCAACAGGTACAGTGCTAAAAAGTTATCTAGAAGCGATCCACCAACAGATACAGTGCTTTAAACGTTATCTTGAGGCGGTCCACCAACCGATACAGTGCTAAAAAGCAACAAAGAGGCGTTCCACCAACGGATTCAGTGCTAGAACCTTTACAAGAGACGGTTCATAAACCGACACAGTGCTTGAAACCTTTTGTAGAGGCGGTTCACAAACGGATACAGTGCTAAAAAGTTATCTAGAGGCAGTTCACTAACGGATACAGTGCTAGAAACGTTACATATAGGCGGTCCCCCAACAGATACATTTCTAGAAACATTATCAAGAGGAGGTCAACTAGCGGATACAGTGCTTTAAAGGTTATATAGAGGCATTCAACCAACGGATACAGTGCTACTAAAGTTATCTAGGTTGTTCACCAACGGGTACAGTGCTAAAAAGGTTATCTAGAGAGAGTCCACCAACGCAATAGTGCTAGAAACGTTTTCTAGATGCAGTCCACAAACGGATACATTGCAAGAAACGTTATCTAGAAGAGGTCTTCCAACCAATTTAGTGCTAGAAACGTTTATCTACAGGCAGTCCACCAGCGGATACAGTGCTTTAAACGTTATATAGAGGCATTCAACCAACGGATACAGTGCTACTAAAGTTATCTAGGTGGTTCACCAACGGGTACATTGCTAAAAAGGTTATCTAGAGATAGTCCACCAACGGATACAGTGCTAGAAACGTTTTCTAGATGCAGTCCACAAACGGATACATTGCAAGAAACGTTATCTAGAAGAGGTCTTCCAACCAATTTAGTGCTAGAAACTTTTATCTACAGGCAGTCCACCAGCGGATACAGTGCTTTAAAGGTTATATAGAGGCTTTCAACCAACGGATACAGTGCTACTAAAGTTATCTAGGTGGTTCACCAACGGGTACAGTGCTAGAAACGTTTTCTAGATGCAGTCCACAAACGGATACATTGCAAGAAACGTTATCTAGAAGAGGTCTTCCAACCAATTTAGTGCTAGAAAAGTTATCTACAGGCGGTCCACCAACGGATACAGTGCTTAAAAATTATCTAGAGGAGGTCCACCAGCGGATACAGTGCTTTAAACGTTATATAGAGGCATACCACCAGCGGATACAGTGCTACTAAAGTTATCTAGAGGTAGTCCTCCAACGGATACAGTGCTAAAAAGGTTATCTAGAGGCAGTCAACCAACGGATACAGTGCTAAAAACGTTTTCTAGAGGCAGTCCATCAACGGATACATTGCTAGAAACGTTATCAAGAGGAGGTCCACCAACTGATACAGTGCTACAAACGTTATCAACAGGCGGTCTACCAGCGGATACAGTGCTAAAACCAAATGTAGAGGCGGTCCACCAACGGATACAGTTCTTTAAACGTTTTCTAAAGGCGGTCTACCAACGGATACAGTACTGGAAACGTTATCTACAGGCGGTCCACGAGCGGATACAGTGCAGGAAATGTTACCGACAGGGGGTCCACCAAGGGATACAGTGCTAGAAATGTTATCTACAGGAGGTCCACCAACGGATACAGTGCTAAAACGTTATCTACAGGAAGTACACCAACGGATACAGTGCTAAAAACGTTATCTACAGGAGGTCCACCAACAGAGAAATGTTATCTACCGGAGGTCAACCAACGAATACAGTGCTAGAAACGTTATCTAGAGGACGTCTTCCTATGGATACAGTGTCAGAAACCTTTTCTAGAGGCCGTCCATCAACGGATATAGTGCTAGAAATATTTTTTAGAGGCGGTCCACCAACGGATACAGTGCTTAAAACGTTATCTACAGACGGTCAACTAACGGAAACAGTGCTAGAAACGTTATTTTCAGGCGGTCCATAAACGGATACAGTGCTATGTACAACGTTATCTAAAGGCAGTCCACCAGCGGATATAGTGCTAAAAACCTTTTGTAGAGGCGGTCCACCAACGGATAAAGTTTTTTAAACGTTATCTAGAGTCGATCCACCAACGGGAACAGTGCTGGAAATGGTATATACTGGCGGTACACCAACAGATACAGTGCTAGGAACGTTATCTACAGCCATTCACCAACATATACAGTGCTAGAAACCTTCTCTAGAGGACGTCCACCAATGGATTTAGTGCTTGAAACCTTTCCTAGAGGTTGCCCACCAATGGATACAGTGCTAGAAACCTTTTCTAGAGGTTGCCCACCAACAGATATAGTGCTAGAAACGTTATCTATAGGAGGTCCACTAATGGAAACAGTGCTAGAAACATTATCTAGAGGACGTCCACCAATGGATATAGTGCTAGAAACCATTTCTAGAGGTCATCCACCAACGGATACAGTGCTAAAACTTTATTTAAAGGCAGTCCATCAACGGATGCAGTGCTAAAATGTTATCTACAGGCTGTCCACCAACGGATACAGTGCTAGAAAGGTTATCTAGAAGCGTCCCCCAACTGATATAGTGCCAAAATTTACCTAAAGGCCGTCCACCAACTAATACAGTGCTAAAATGTTGTCTAAAGGCGGTCCACCAACGGATACATCACCACCTGTATACATGTATAACCTTTCTAACACTGTATCCGTTGGTGGATCTCCTCTAATTTTTATTCTTCTTGTTTTGTTTGAAAGGGAGACAATTATCTTACTCCCATCAATTTTTTTTTATATAAAGCAACCATCAAA
Organism: Gari tellinella; assembly: GCA_922989275.2. Classification (NCBI taxonomy): domain Eukaryota; kingdom Metazoa; phylum Mollusca; class Bivalvia; order Cardiida; family Psammobiidae; genus Gari; species Gari tellinella. Next base: position 6,153,510 of record OV277868.1, on the reverse strand, counting down.
TTGAATGCCTTTCACTTGATAATGTTGTAAAATAACATGTAATTTGGCAACAAAGGATTATTGTTCTATTATTTAATACACATTAAAGCATATGATAACACATAAATCAATTTTGATTTTGATGGCAGGGATTGTCTACGAAAATCCCAAAAATGGGTGATTTTGGTTTAATATTTTGACAATTTAACCCCAAAAATCAGTTTTTTGAAAGTTTTATTTATCCTTACTAGAACCATTACACAGTTAAAACGATTGTTTGTCTAACCTGCATATTTGGTGTATTTATATTAATATCCACGTTCACAGTAGGGAAATCCAAAAAATTCGCATTTTCATTTATTTTTTCAACAATTTTACCCCAAAATACATTTTTTAATGTTTAAGTTATCCTTAACAGTACTATTTCACAATAGAGATGTATAAGTATCTAGCCTGTAAATTTGGAGCTTTTAAATTGATAACCAACGACACAGTACTGAAATCCCTAAAATTGGCGTTTTCATTTATTATTTCAATAGTTTTGCCTCAAAAAACATATTTCGCATTGTTTGATTTTCCTAGATTTTTCTTCTGTTATTTGGTACATGCTCTACCATATGAAAACACAAAAACCAGTTCTGTGCATCTTTTCCTTTATTTGGATGTTTGACGCCAGGGAATCTCTACTAAAATCTCCAAATTTGGGTTTTTGTTTAATATTTTCATGATTTTCACCCAAAAAGAACCATTTATGGAAAATTTTATTCATCCTTATTAGTACTATTCCACAGTGGATATAACTGTCAGTCTAATTTGTAAATTTGGAGCCTTTATGTTAATACCCAGGGTCACAGTATGGAAATTCAAAAAATTATCATTTTCGTTTATCAATTCAACCATTTTACCCCAAAAAATCGGATTTCGCATCATTTGATTTTCCTAGATTATTTTTCTGTTATTCGGTACATACTGGGGCATATGAAAACACAAAAATCATTTCTGTGCATTTTTTTCCCCAAATATTTTAAATGCCCTCTACTATAACAATATTGCAGGAATTAAAAAAGGGAGGTAATATTTTTGTTCAAGTACACACAAAGACTGTGCTGTATAACCCAAAGGTTATATATTTAGTTTGTGGACATATAAGGCTTTCATGTAAAGAAGGTTTCGTGATTAGATCTTGTTTCTATGATATATATTCAACATTTATAAAGGGAAAAGTGACTTGTTTTTGTATAAAAATTGCATTCTGTACTTTTAAGGGGAGATAATTTGAATAAAATTTGAGTTATGTCCAATTGTTTTTGCATTTTTTGCTTTCAGTTAGTTATGTTGCATAAATGAATCATTTTATGTTAGATATATAAGTTCAATAAAAAAATTATATTAGTGCAACAACTACACATACAATTACGTATTTCTCCATTTATGCAAGGGGAGGTAATCTTCAAAGTCAAATTTTAGACTAAAGCCCCAACGTTCAAAGTGCAGAAAATAGGATTTGAACCTACAGACCCTGGGCTTTCAGAAAAACATAGTGACCAAAAGTCCCCCTATGGGGGGAGGGTTCACATTATTGGCCAGCAGCCTATGTACATATACCTATCTGTCGCCATATTACTCTGCATTGTCTGTAGCAGTTTGGCAATCAAGTTAACATGCATTGTCTGGTTCTTCTCCAGGACGTCTATCCTCTGTTGAAGAGGCTGGATGTAGCCGTTCATCTGGTACCGGAGCAGTGTGAGTTCGAGCTCTGTATAGTGACTGATGTTGTCCAGTTTGGTTTGGAGACCGTCACTGTAGTTCATGTTGCATGCCATGTTCGCTACGCATGACTGAAGGTCATGTGACTGCTGGGCACTTCCGGTGTTCACTCCCTGACCGCGACATGTTAGTCCAACAGAGATAGCGAAAATAAATCCTAGGAGTCGACTAGTGGGGTCCATCTTGTAGATGTGAGACGTTTCTATAGACTGCTGTAAAATAAAGATAATTGTTTAACCTTTTTACCGGCGCTGAAAATTCATTAATTTTATAAAACTATGTCCCCGAGTGTGTCCATGACCTTTGAATGACTATGCCCTTTGTTGCATATGACATAGACTGTTTTCAGTCCCCGTATTATTTTACCATTATTTAACTTTTATTCACACGGATTGTTTTAGCCTGACATGGATTGTATGATAAAAGGTGCTGGACTATGTACCAAGAGCAAGACACCAGTGAAACAATAATCAAAAACAGAATGCGTAACAAGAATTGTCTTTAAAATAGATATTCCGTCGCAGGTTACAGTTTTTGTATTTAATATATTCCTTCACTGAAGAAAAAAGTTCCAATTTATTCTGTCACGAAATATTTTTCTTAAATCCTATATAGCAGATGATAACTTAAGGCGCATTCTGCTTTACTGTCAACCTACTTTAAGTGGCCACCTGTCTTAGAAACTAGAAACAGGCTAAGCGGTAATCGGTTAAAATAGTTTCTGTTAGACTGCATAGCAGAATGTACCATAACCTATTACCCCATAGCATAATTCCAGTTAGCATTGTGAAAGTAAAGCAGAATGTGCCTTTACGCGCATTCTGCACTCTGCTAGGATATAGAATTTTTTCTTATGGTACAAATTCCTGACTGTATAAACTATTTCCTTCAGAGCAGGAATAAATCGTTCGTAATGGTGTAAAAAGGCGTATATAAGTGGGTCAGTGGGGAAAGGATTCAGACTAGCTGCTTAACAACCTTACTTAAAACCCTTATCCTGCCGATCGCGACTTGACTACATGTATTTACAGTTTGGATCCAGAAGAGACCATAAGTAGTTCTCTCAAGTTGGATTTATATACTAGATAATTGTTATATATACATGTATAATAACATGCATATAGAATAGGGCTATAGTGTCAATACGGGTAACTAGTGTAAACTCGAGAGAACCACCTATGGATCAGACGCGGCATCTGATCTTATCCAAACTATTTGAAACTCGTCTCTAAGTTTTTTTTTGTTTTTTTTTACATTTAATGTATAAATCTCATTGATTTTTTTTGCACACGACAATTTCAAATTACGGCAAGTTAAAGTTAATCGAACGTTTCTTCTCGTTCTGAAAGGGCTCGGTTGCTATATATTTTACTGTAAAGACATACAATCGGTACTTACTTCTGATAAATTTGCGTTGCCTTCCAAACCAATTAACTGTCAAACTGGTTGATGCTTTTAATCTTACTTCCACTCCAACCAGAATGTAAAACAAAAGTACGATTCATCTAGACGTGCAAAAACCACGACTTCCTCGACTCAAAGAAGGTCCGAAGTAGGATGGGGTGGGGCAGATGCTTACGAAACATGTCACCCTATTTTATACAGTCCAACCGGTATTTAACGATCAATAAATAAAACAATGTCTGACTACCTCTTGATTACATTAATGTAAGACAACCGTAATATTTTCTCTATATTAGTGATATTCTGCATTAAGCTGCCACCCGTTTTAAGGACATTCTTTGTGTTTTTAACAGTTGTTCAAAGACGGTTTTAGACCATTTTAAATGACCTGGATCCAGTTAAAGACTTATATTTATACATTTAAACCTCTTTTCAGCGACACTCCAAATTAGTATCTATGTGAGTTTCAAAGACACGTGTTTACGAGCTTAATGCAGAACAAAAGTAATGCAGAAAGCTCCTTTAGGAGCTTTCTGCATTACTTGTGTTCTGCATTAAGCAACAATCTTCCTTAAAAGATATATATTTTCCATACTAATGAATCGGTCAGTGGAAGGTGTAGTACTGTAGCCGCGACATTGGTACTCAGCCTAGATATGAAGATGGACAAACATGGCCTGTGGTCAGCCTAGAGACTCTGGCATCTATGTCACTAGTGACCATTAACCATTTCCTCCCTGAAACCTCAAATGGACAATTCTAGTTTTCAATTTCGTCCAGTCCATTTTTGAGTTTTTAGGGCTGATTTTTAAGATATCTGTCAAAATGACAAACAGTGTAGACCCTGATCAGATGGCTCCTTAATGAACCCTCTGATCGGGGTCTACACTGTTTGCTTAGGGCAAGTGTACTCTTCACATGTACACTGTTTGCAAATGACGCATAAAAGTGCGTGACTAGGGGTCAAAGAGTTAAAATGTCCCGACTGCCCTCTCGGGGTGAAATAATACACGACCCAACAAACTGACCACAAGATGGAGGCCATAAAGGGGAACGCTAGGACCCTATACATGTATTTAATTAAAAAACAGCCAAAGTGGTCAATATGTGTATGTCTGGCCTGTTTCTGTTGATCTGTCTGTTTGTCCGTCTCTTTCTTTCTCTCTTTTTCTCTCTCTCTCTATATCTCTCTATCTCTCTGTCTCTGTCCCTCTTACTGCCTCTGTCTCTTTCGACATGTGTGTCAATCTATCCATCAAACACTATCTTTGTTTATGTCTTTCTCTCTCTCTCTCTCTCTCTCTCCCTCCCTCTCTCTCTCTATCTCTATATCTCTGTCTCTTTGTTTCTGTCCCTCTTACTGCCTCTGTCTCTATTGTCATGTGTGTCAATCTATCCATCCACCAGTATCTTTGTTTATGTCTTTCTCTCGCTGTCACTCTCCGTCTTTCTGTCTACCACTCTCCCTCTGTGTATGTCTTTCTCTCGCTGTCTCTCTCCGTCTCTCTGTCTACCACTCTCCCTCTGTGTATGTCTTTCTCTCGCTGTCTCTCTCCGTCTCTCTGTCTACCACTCTCCCTCTGTGTATGTCTTTCTCTCGCTGTCACTCTCCGTCTTTCTGTCTACCACTCTCCCTCTGTGTATGTCTTTCTCTCGCTGTCACTCTCCGTCTTTCTGTCTACCACTCTCCCTCTGTGTATGTCTTTCTCTCTTTGTCTCCGTTTTTCTATCGTGTATGCCTGTATTCTGTCTATGTCTATCTATGTCTCTTTGTCTGTCTTAGTTTCATTCTCCTCTTTATACATGTATATAGCGTGTGCAAAATACAGCAGCCCTCATCAGTGCTCCCCCGACCATGGGTTAGATCTCTATAAGAGAGTACCCCGGGAAAGAGACGTAAAAACGAATAAAGCAAGCAGCCCTCATCATTACCAGGACTCCTCGGTACAATCACATCACTCCAGTCTTGAAGGAGCTTTACTGGCTTCCAGTTCAACACAGAGTTGAATTAAAAATTCTGACACTCACATACACAGCCATGTGCAATGATTCTCCAAGGTACATTGTTAATATGCTGGACGTGTATAGACCTCGAAGAGGGTTGCGGTCTGCGAGTAAATCAGTATCGCTGGTTGTGCCGAGAAGTCGTTTGGTGAAGTTTGGAGATAGAAGTTTCATGCATTCAGCCCCGAAGCTCTGGAACACTCTACCATCAGACATCAGAGATGCTAGCTCAATTGCAGCCTTCAAAACGTTTGAAAACTCACTTCTTTAATATCTGTTATTAGAAGAAAGTAGGTAATCAATGACTGCTACCTCTGGGTTGTGTTCTTGCTGTGGATGCTGTGGGTCTAAATGGCAGTTCTGGAGTTGTACCATTGACCTTGTGTCTGTCTGGTAGATCTTGCTGGTAGGGATTGCCCAATCGCTTTGAAACCATTTGGCTAGGGGTCTATGGTGTAATTCTTGGATAGCTTTATGTTTATGAACTAAGGGTGTACCACGGCCATGGATTATAGAATACTCAACCAAACAAACACGGAGAGTATTGTTTTAAACATTCGTTTTACGACTTGCGAACTGCTCTCCGGCTCTACACTGAAACAAACAAACAAACAAACAAATTCAACCAAACAGCATGTAGAGTATTGTTTTAAACATTCGTTTTTCGATTTGTGAACTACTCTCCGGCTCTACACTGAAACAAACAAACAAACAAACACACAAACAAAAAAACACTCTGTTTTTAATCATGCCATTGGTCTTTTAATTATTTGACTCATTTTAAAAATGATTTTACAAACTTACTTTAACAATTTATAATCTTGGTAATAATATTGAAAGAATGTCCATGTTTTCATGCATCTCAATATTGTATCATTTTTATTGTGAATGTAGTTATTTGTCTTTCTCGCTTTGTATGTATATTTATATAATTTCATGTGAAGCGCTTTTGAATGCACAACTCCTGTGTGAAAAGAGCGCTATATAAATCGGGTATAATAATAATAATAATAATATACTTTTATTAAATGAATAGTCGTCTAACAAGATATTTTGATGTTTACTTTATTTCCAAATCTATTAGATCTAAATCTTTTCAAAAACGTCATCCTTTAACCCTTTACCCCATAGACTGTTTCTAATTTTCAAAATAGGTGATTACTTGAAACAGGTTGAAAGTAAAGCAGACTGCGCCTTAAGGTGCATTCTGCTTTACTTTCAGCCTGCTTTAAGCTACAACCTGCTGGAATAAATAAACTATTCCTTATTATACATGTTCATAACTGTTTAAATTGGAAGTATTTTCTTCAGTGGATGAATAAACTGAATGTGCTAAAAGGCGCTTCTATGAGGGAAATGGTTAAGGGGCGATACTCTTGTCAATACTGAACTACGTTAGTTGAACAAAAGTTACATCCCTTTAAACATGGTATTATGTAATAGGTAGTGACTAGGGGTACGTGACCGTACCTCTAATATTAGAAATTAGCGGTACGGTCACGGATTTACAGACGTTTCGGTAAATGACCAGTTCGGTAAATTGATTTTATATTTTTATATACCCCTAGCGAGTCCTGTGAGGGTTGACTGGGGGTACGTGAGTCATTTAAACTATGTAGCAACACATTATTTTGCCTGCAGATACGTTTTAATGATGGTAATATTACTAATCTCTCATGTTTACCTTATTTGGGGATATTTAATGGAGAAAAACAAAGAAACTTCGAGAAATATTCTCCACCCAAACTTGTTTTCACCGCAGGGATAAGAATAGAAGTATTCCGCATATAGGGTATAGTGTTAAATAAACGCCCGATATCTGAAATCCGTCCCCAATGTTTTTTTCTTCTTTTTCTTATAAATTTGATTCAAATGTAACTTATAATTATATAATAGGCGTGTTCGAAATTACTGCCGTTGTTGCTATCTAACTTAGCGTTGAATATAAATTGAAAGTGGTAGATCTAAGAATAAAGAAACTAGCGAAACTTCGGCTGTCATCGGGTATCGATTCATGCAAGAAGTTTGCTGGTTTAAGACAGACCTGTGACAAAAATCACCTTGGAAACACGTTTGACAATAGATCGCAATTAAACAGTGCAGTAATTCTAAACAAAGCTGGTATTGGATAATTATACATGCTTGTAAAAATGTGTCTATACGTTCTTTAAATTCAAAGATATAGTTTTCGCTGCCGTGAAAAAATTGCCGATTGGAAATTTTTTGTTGATGAAGTTTCTTTAATTTTCTGCGTTAAACAGTCATATTTAAGGTAGAAATGATATATTATTAACATTAACATCGATATTAAGGTATCTGCGGACAAATAAAGTGTTGCGTTATAGTGTTTTTGACTCACGTACCCCTAGTCAACCCTCACAGGGTTCGCTAGGGGTACGTGACCGTACCGCTAATTTCAAATATTAGAGGTACGGTCACGTACCCCTAGTCACTACCTATATAATAATTAAACATAAACTATAACACCATTTTTTGTCATTTCTAATTATTGTTTTTTTTTATCTCAGTGGCAAACAGTTTGGAGCCAGTTCAGACGCCGGGTTACCCGGCGTCTGATCTGGCTCCAAACTGTTTGCAGTTGAAATAATAGTTTTAGCGTAAACGCGTTTATTGGGAAATAATAACGTTTTCTCCACTCACGGTATCATGCTAAGCACGACTTGCCTAACATTTGCAAACAGTTTTGATCCAGATAGATAGATAGATAGATTTATTTCGGTAAAAAGTGTACATAACATGGCAAAGCATAATTAAAGCAAAACATACAAGAACCATGTAATGCGCACTAGAAACCAAGGATATCACAAAAAAGGATCAGACGCCGCGTAATCTGATTTGGATTCAAACTGTTTGCCACGGCCGGTTTGCCACTCGTATTCAACTTTATTTCCGTTTCAAAAGCATGAAACATAATTTTTAGATTTTTACCGGACGATATATTCGAAGCAGACGACAATTCAGCCCGAATACAGCGGTTAATTGTTTACACATTTAAAGTTAAGAATTAAGTTAATTAACAGCAGACGACAACTAGACATAGCTGAGTGAAAGGGTTAACCGAGAGGTAACGGGTCAACTCGGCCAAAGTCCAACTCGGCCTGGTCCAACTCGGCCAATTTTTAGAAACTATTATTGCTGAATATAAATAAATGTGGGTGAATAATATATGTTGATATTAGACTTACACACTTCGAATAAAGAGTATATAATTTACATAGATGACCTCCAGCTGGTGGTGAATGGGTTAAATGACTCACTCCGGTCTTATTATAAGTGACACGGTGACAGTAAAACAGAAAGCTCCTATAGGCCTAGGAGCTTTCTGTTTTACTGTCACATTGCTTTAAGCTGTCACCTGTATTTCATACAATCAATTAGCCTTCTTTTAGTGTCCGTAATAGAGAGGTTTTACTGTAGAGTAAAGGGGTAAAATCGCGCCGTTTGCTCCGATACAAAACAGGGGCGCCATCCGTGGATTATAGCAACCGTTGTTCACCTGTTGCCCAGCTTCCATCAACAACATAAAGCCGGGGACGATCATTGTTTACATCAATCGGCTACATTCGGATGGTTATCGATTTGGACAGGTAAAAACAGTTCTATTTATCTATTAAATCAGCATCATTTAAGCGAAGTAACCAGTCTCATCAGATAGTTTCGATTCTTTGTCTCTGATCAAGGTATTTGGTTAAAGTGTTTGAATAAGCTTAGTCGATAGTGTTTCTTTCATTGATGATAGAGGAAGCCGCCTGTATAATTATTATATTTCACGTGAACAAGTGTCACTGGTATATGCTGTTGTCTCCTATTCTCGTGTGGCTAAGCCTTAAAATATATATAAAGCACATACATTGCTTTGAAGAATTTTTCTTTGTGGCTTAAAAAACAGTTGAAACTCCGACTAAAGTATATCATCCATAAAAATAATAATAATAAAATAATATCTTGGTAATTACTACGTTTGAATACACCTCCCTACAGGATCTGAATCGGTCAAATGTTTCTCGTATTCTCGTGCCTTCTGATTGGTTGTCAACGTTTGTTGCTATGGAGGGGGTTAACTCTTCAGTTTAGAGAAGTGTTTTTAGAGTCACTTTAAATCTATCATATTGACAAATTTCTGGTCTGTAGCATCAATTTTTGTTTGTTTATTTATTTTTAACTATACACTAGTATTAAATGAATTACAATATCCAACACGTTTTACATTTGAAATTTCGGAAAAAGATAATTCAAACATAAAAGATGTTTTATTGGTCTTTACAACATTTTCCAACATAAATTTACCCGAGGAAAAGATTTGACTTATTTCTAGATGTCAGGAGTGTCCATTTAATCCGTTTTCGTAAGACACGAGATTATGAGAAACCACGAGAATACGAGAATTGACGTTACATCGTACAGCGGATGTTGCTCCAAATTGATACGGAATCCATGGTGAATTGATGTAAACAATGTCAGGCCAGGTCAGAAATACGTCTATTACACAATTATTGCAACACATAAGTATTAAACGTTAAATCGTACCGAATCAGAACTAATTTCTACCTGTCGCAAACAAGCCTCTTCTGTAACAAACGTCGAATGGTCCGTGAATTATGAGAGTTTAGTCTGCCCTATCACTAACAACGTGTGCCGACTTTACACAAATTGGTCGAATATGTGCGGTTACTAGAATAACCGGAATACACCGGAATACACCGAAATACACCTAAATATACATAGTATTGATCATAAAACAGTTTCATGTGATGTATATACACATTTTATGGACTAATTTATTAAATTTGCAAAGAAAATATGCAATTTGTGGGTCATAAAAGGTTTTCTGTTGAAATCATAACCGAAATACACTGTGAATTCTCACGCATGTGTAATTCTCACATGACACATTACAAAGTGTATTTCGGTTATGATTTCAATAGAAAACCATTTATAACACACAAATTGCATATTTCCTGTGCAAACTTAATATATTAGTACACAAAATGTGTAAATACATCATCTGAAACTGTTTTATGATCTATAACAGGTATATTTAAGTGTATTTCGGTGTATTCCGGTGTATTCCGGTTATTCTAGTAACCCGAATATGTGCATTATATACATGTAAAGTGTAATTGTTTTTCCTCTACAGATAGATAGTAACTCTATGTATTAGGATTTTCTCCTCGTGTTAGCGAAACAGTTGCACGTTTTGTAAATTTGGCCATTTCATTCTACCATCACTGTACCGCGTCTTGCAAGCAGGTGACAGTTAACTGTACCGCATCTTGCATTTCTACTGTACTGCATCTTGGAAAATACAATTAGTAATCTGAACGAAATGGATCGAAAATTAGACCTGGACCCGTATTCTGAAACATTCTACGTATTTTCGCTAAGTAAAATTAGTATCTAACCTTTCCTCTAGGAAAATACGTTTAGCTGAGGCTTTTGAGCCGACGTTTGTGTATAATTTGCTTCGTGAAATTGGGTCAACTTCGGGGTTGTGTAACGTCACTACAAACGACTGAGGGTACTGTTTAAGACATTATTACCTACGGTCTTCATCGCAAAAACGTGGAAAACATTGATATCTATTCAAAATCTATATTTGATATATACATGATCACTTTACATGTAGGTACCAAAATTAGCGTACATGTAAGTGCATAATTAGTTTCACAATTATATAACTAACTAACGGGCCGAATTTCAATGAAGTCGCCGTGGCTCAATGGTGATAGAGTCGGACTAGCATGTCTTGGAAAAACAATCAGTAAATCTGGTACGATGAAATTGAAGTTTGATGTCTCTGGTGCATAACGTTCGGGAGTAGTTTCATTTTCTGTCCCTTGAAATTTTTTCTTTGGGCCACCCACAAACCTAAGAAAACGCCCCTTAAACAATTTTAAGCCTGTTACCCAAAATGACTTAAGGGTGTATCAAACTCATGAGTTTGGGAATTTTTCAAAGTATTTTTAAACACTCTTATGATGATTTTGTATTAAAAAGCTATTTAAGATGAACGAAAAAATAGAAAAAGTGTACATTTTGGTGAAAAACGTTTGGCTCCACGGCCATGTAAAATTTAACCCCCCCCCCCCCCCCCCCCCCACACACACACACACTTTTACTAATTTCGTCTTTTTCAAACAGCCCGCTTCAATAAAACCATTTCAAATTCAAACAAACATGATAATTTGGTTTTGTGTTTCATTTATTTTATGTCTATGGTAGTATTTCTTCATACAAAAACTAATTTAAGACAAAACATGCACCAAATGTGAAATTTATAAAGCTCTAAATATCATCGATATGGTGCTTATTAAGGGAGATAACTCCTTTTTCTTCCATAACTCAAATTTTTCAACACTTACCTATCAATTTCTTTTCATATTTTGAATTGCCTTCGTTTGAATTTTTTCTTCTGGTAGAATTTTAAAAAAGTACGATACTAGAAATATTATTATTTTTACTTTATCTCATAATTTTTTGGTGTAAAAAAATAATCATTACCCATGAAAACCATGTTGTTGATTCAGATATTCATATTTTCCAAATCTGGTGCCTGTTTGGTCTTGATTTAGAGTCTTTATGTCAAAATACTTCCACAGACATTAAATACATAATGAAAAACAAAATTACCATGTTTGTTTTTTCTCTAAAATAGAATTTACTGAAGCTTTGACAAAATTTGAGAAAAAGTCTGAATTTGACACATCTTTTCCAAATTGCCGTAGTGCAAAATAAAGCACACCAAAATATGATTGTTTTCCTTTTTTTTCATTTATCATAAACAGCTCTTTCGAAATAAACATGAAAGGAAACGGGTTAGATACTTTGAAAATTCGCTTATAGGTTTGATACACCCTTAACATCGGTGTTGTATATCATTGCAGTGGTTGTTTCGTCCAAATCTTACCATCGCACCACATCAAGAAATAATAATAAAAAAAGCAATGTTGTTAACGGAAAATCTGCTTTCAGCAAGAAGCCGGTTTAAAGACAAAATACGCATGAAGTCTACCGGCATTTTGCAGAGTATCAACAACGGCAGGAAGAAGGAGCTCAAGTTATCGAAGCAATAACAACAAACGAAACTATACATGAGAAATAATGTGTATTTATTTTAATGTGTGTTTAAAAATCATAACAGAAATGATAAGAAGTCAAACAGTATTCAATTTCAACTCATTTCAACGTTACGGCGTCGCTTTTAAAGACTGTTAGTATCAAAAGTAAAAATCCACAAATGCCATATTTTTGGCACCACAATATTGATGAAACAATTCAAGTTTATATACAGTTATGTGTAGCTAAAATCCACTCTTGTATGAAAATCTAATATGGAATATGTCCTCCGCTGACACTAGACGTCTACGCATAAAATTTAAGTAACGTTGGATCTTCTGTGCAGCGAATGGATAGATGCCCGTGTGCATACAAATGTCCGTGCAATCTCATTTATGCGTATATTGCACATACACTGTAAGCATGCTAATGGCGCGTTCGTGCTGTATTTGGTTTAGTCTAGCCATCAGATTAACTCTTTAATTTTAATAAAATACTGTTTTTCCTGTTACTGTTTCGTCAGTAACGTCATTGACACAAAATGTTCATAACGTGGACTTTTTATTATTATTATTATTATTATTATTATACCCGATTTATATAGCGCTCTTTTCACACAGGAGTTGTGCGTTCAAAAGCGCTTCACATGAAATTATATAAATGTACCTACAAAGCGAGAAAGACAAATAACTACATTCACAATAAAAATGATACAATATTGAGATGCATGGAAACATGGAATTTCTTCCAATATTATTACCAAGATTATAAAATTGTTATAGTAAGTTTGTAAGATCATTTTTAAAATGAGTCAAATAATTAAAAGATCAATGGCATGATTAAAAACAGAGTGGTGTTTTGTTTGTTTGTTTGTTTGTTTCAGTGTAGAGCCGGAGAGTAGTTCACAAGTCGTAAAACGAATGTTTAAAACAATACTCTCCGTGTTGTTTGGTTGAATTTGTTTGTTTGTTTGTTTGTTTCAGTGTAGAGCCGGAGAGTAGTTCACAAGTCGTAAAACGAATGTTTAAAACAATACTCTCCATGTTGTTTGGTTGAATTTGTTTGTTTGTTTGTTTGTTTCAGTGTAGAGCCGGAGAGTAGTTCACAAGTCGTAAAACGAATGTTTAAAACAATACTCTCCGTGTTGTTTGGTTGAATTTGTTTGTTTGTTTCAGTGTAGAGCCGGAGAGCAGTTCACAAGTCGTAAAACGAATGTTTAAAACAATACTCTCCGTGTTGTTTGGTTGAATTTGTTTGTTTGTTTCAGTGTAGAGCCGGAGAGCAGTTCACAAGTCGTAAAACGAATGTTTAAAACAATACTCTCCGTGTTGTTTGGTTGAATTTGTTTGTTTGTTTGTTTGTTTCAGTGTAGAGCCGGAGAGTAGTTCACAAGTCGTAAAACGAATGTTTAAAACAATACTCTCCATGTTGTTTGGTTGAATTTGTTTGTTTGTTTGTTTGTTTGTTTGTTTGTTTCAGTGTAGAGCCGGAGAGTAGTTCACAAGTCGTAAAACGAATGTTTAAAACAATACTCTCCGTGTTGTTTGGTTGAATTTGTTTGTTTGTTTCAGTGTAGAGCCGGAGAGCAGTTCACAAGTCGTAAAACGAATGTTTAAAACAATACTCTCCGTGTTGTTTGGTTGAATTTGTTTGTTTGTTTCAGTGTAGAGCCGGAGAGCAGTTCACAAGTCGTAAAACGAATGTTTAAAACAATACTCTCCGTGTTGTTTGGTTATGTATTGTACAACCCATGGCCCTGGTACACCCTTAGTTCATAAACATAAAGCTGTCCAAGAATTACACCATAGACCCCTAGCCAAATGGTTTCAAAGCGATTGGGCAATCCCTACCAGCAAGATCTACCAGACAGGCACAAGGTCAATGGTACAACTCCAGAACTGCCATTATACCCACAGCATCCACATCAAGAACACAGCCCAGAGGTAGCAGTCATTGATTACCTACTTTCGTCTAATAACAGATATTAAAGAAGTGAGTTTTCAAACGTTTTTTGAAGGCTGCAATTGAGCTAGCATCTCTGATGTCTGATGGTAGAGTGTTCCAGAGCTTTGGGGCTGCATGCATGAAACTTCTCTCTCCAAACTTCACCAAACGACTTCTCGGCACAACCAGCGATACTGATTTACTCGCAGACCGCAACTCTCTTCGAGGTCTATACACGTCCAGCATACTAACAATGTACCTTGGAGAATCATTGCACATGGCTTTGTATGTGAGTGTCAGAATTTTGAATTCAACTCTGTGTTGAACTGGAAGCCAGTGAAGCTCCTTCAAGACTGGAGTGATGTGATTGTACCGAGGAGTCCTGGTAATGATGCGGGCTGCTGTATTTTGCACACGCTGTAGTTTTCGTAGTGAGTTTTGGGGAATCCCATATAGCAGTGAGTTGCAGTAGTCAATTTTTGATGTGACCAGAGAATTGACCAAAGTCTTTGTTGCTTCTGGAGAAAGGTACTGTCTAATATGACCTATTTGCCGCAGCTGTGCGTAGCTAGACCTGCACACAGCGTTGATGTGCTGTGTCATATCCATTTGGGAATCAAATCTAGCACCAAGGTTGTTCACCCATAATGACGGTTTGATTTTAGAGTTTCCCACTTGAACATGAAAATCTCCGGGAACGTTAACCTTTTTTGAGTGAAACAGTATGACCTCAGTTTTGTCAGTGTTCAGCTTCAACATATTCTGGTGCATCCATGAGACTATGTCTTTTAGACATCCTTCGACTTTTGAAAGGGCTTCTTGGTGACTAGATGTGTCTTTAGGCTTAAATGACAAGTATAACTGTGAATCATCTGCATAGAAATGATGATCCAGATCATGATTTCTGCAAATTGAGCCGACAGGTTTTGTGTACAAGATGTAGTTTTTGGGTCCCAAGACTGAACCCTGTGGCACACTATATTTCATTTGAACTGGGGCAGATAATTCTCCATCTACTGCGACTGTTTGGTAACGGTCATTCAGGTATGAGGTCATCCACTTTAGTGGGTTTCCAATGATTTTGAAGTCTTTTTCAAGGCGATTGAGTAATGTTTCATGATCAATTGTGTCGAATGCAGCTGATAGGTCAAGCATCACTAGAATTGTGATTTCATTCTTATCAAGATATTGCAAGATGTCATTTTGAACTTTAACAAGAGCAGTTTCTGTAGAGTGATGCTTACGATATGCTGACTGATGCTGTTCATGCAGATTGTTTGTGGCCAAATGGGACTCAATGCGTCTGTCTACAACTTTTTCTAATACTTTGGAGAGAAATGGCAAATTTGATACAGGCCTGTAGTTCTTAAGATCATTTGTGTCGAGATCAGGCTTCTTCAAAAGAGGTCTTACATGCGACTTTTTGAATTCTTTTGGAACATACGCAGATTCCAGCGAAGAGTTTACAATTTTTTATGAAACGCACACGTGCGATTCGTGGAGAACGGCTTAACAATACCCTGTGGCTAAACGGTTGACCGATTTCAAAATTGCACGTGCTAAATATGGCAGGTGTTAATCAAATATAGGAAAGAAAGACAAAATTTACGCTCTTGTATACCGATTGATATTATTCATTAACTTTACATATGTATAGTTATTTTTGCTGTTCAGCATATTTAGACAGTCGCTGTTTGTTTCTTCTGGTAATGATTCACAACCTAAATCACAGCTTGATTGGTAATCTATTTTAACACTGTCGTTTACTTTCATTATTTTTATCCGTGGACTGTCTTTCGGGATCGTGCCTTCTCTTGATAAGTGTATTTTCTCTCTAAGTCATTTACAGTAATAACCCGTCCTTGCTCACGACATAAATCAGGGATAATTTTAAAATTTGTTGTCTTTATTTTGTTATTTTCAACAACACGAATTTTTATTTCTCTACTTGGATGGTTTTCTTTGGTGTGTTCAATTATTCCTCTAACTGTTTGGAATAAATCTGGACAGTAAGCACACTTGTAATCCATAGTTGACCTGAAAATAGACTAAGAACGGTCATTTAGTATTAACAAGAAGCAGTACAGTTAATATCACAGCCTCTGCAAGAAACAGTACACACGTATTGCAAGACGCAGTACAGTAATGCTGCAATAAATCGATCAAATTTGCAAACTGTAGATCATTTTAGCCAACACTGTGAGATATTACAAATGCATGTAGTTATTTGCCATCGATCCGGTGAAAAACAATTATATTTTAATTGTATATATTGCACATATTCAGTCAATTTGTGCAAACTCGGCACACGTTGATAGTGATAGGGCAGACTAAACTCTCATAATTCACGGACCATTCGACGTTTGCAACAGAAGAGGCTTGTTTGCGACAGGCAGAAATTAGTTCTGATTAGGTACGATTAAACGTTTAATACTTATGTGTTGCAATAATTGTGTAAAAGACGTATTTCTTACCTGGCCTGACATTGTTTACATCAATTCACCATGGATTCCGTATCACTTTGGAGCAACATCCGCTGTACGATGTATACCAGTGAGTGTGTCAAGGTAAGTGTATATTCCGCTAGTGCTCAATATCTTGGCGGGAGCACGGAGTAAATACTATTTACTCCGTGGAGGGAGTAAACCGAACAGTCCAACATTTTCACTTCAGATCCAATATATTCTCACTCATTTCAACACGGAATCCAAATGGTGTTACAACTTACAGTGGAGAATGTGTTATTCTTTCCCAATAAACGCGTTTACGCTAAAACTATTATTTGCAGTGCAAACAGTTTGGAGCCAGATCAGACGCCGGGTAACCCGGCGACTGATCAGGCTTCAAACTGTTTGCCACTCAGATTAACATTAAATGTCAGAATTGACCAAAAGTTGTTCTTTTCTACATTTTAGCGCTGTGCGTTTGCGTAGGTTTGCGTTTAAACAGGAAAGAATAACAGATTCTCCACTGTACTACTCAGTAGCATTGTCTCAAAGAGATGATTCTAATGAGTAGTGACATGATGACATCATAGAGTTTAACCCTTTCCCACATAGCATATCTCTAGTATTGAATATAGGTGTCCACTTAAAGCAGGTTGAAAGTAAAGCAGAATGCGCTTTAAGCGCATTCTGCTTTACTTTCAGCCTGCTTCAAGCTATCATCTGCTAGAATATAGAAAATATTTTGTATTATACATATTTATGAATGTATAAATTGGAACTATTTTCTTTAAGGCAAGAATAAACTGAATGCGCTAAAAGGCGCTTCTATGGGGGAAAGGGTTAATGCAGACATGAACTATAATGAACGTTTTAGATTTTTTGAAATACTACCTTTATATAGAGTCCTGTTATTGGCGATAAATGGACACTGGTTTCTAAGCAATTAACACATTCAACCCTAGCGACGAGTAAAGTTATTAACAAACAGTGTACCTGTGATGAGTACACTGTCTTGTTCAATATACAAACAATGTAGAACCTGATAAGAAGGCTCTTGCAGTAGTCCTCTGGTCAGGGTCGGCATTAGCATTAACAGGCGCGTCGCGGGGTCTTGAACATTGGGGCGGCGGAATTTGTGAACCCACTGTTACTAGGGGGGTCCGGGGGCATGCTCCCCCGGGAAAATTTTATTTCTAGATGGTCTCTGCTGCATTCTGAGGGTGTTTCCAGCATTCCAAACAGGTATAAGGCGAACATAATTCTATGTAAAAAATGACTCCAAATGACCCCAAATTATTAATCTAAGATAACATGGTTTTAGGCAGGTTGCCTTCCAGTTTTGGGCCTGATTTATGAACACAGGATTGAGTAGGAACATGAATAATTTAGGAACGCCGTACGACAAAAATGGCCGTACGTCAGAACGTTACCTTACATACAACTTCTGATTTCTCCATCTAATCATGTATTGTCGCATTTCTTTGGAATCGTTTTTCTTTTCAAGACGATACCAAAGAGATGCCACAAGACATGTTTAGACGGAGAAATAAAAAATAGTCTCATTAAAACATCACACAAACAGTTTAAGATCTAGCCGCTTTAATCGTTACCAATCAATTAGAACCACTATTGAACACCCGCCTGTAAGCAATCAATTAGAGCAAGCACTGGCCACCCGTCTTCATAGGCCACTCCGCCTTAGGGGATTAACAGTTTATTGCCAATTAAAGATAACGATGCTATCGGCGATCGCACCTAACGTTTTGCAATACCCGTGTCATAAAGTGGTTACGTAACCGCTGAATCTGGCCTTCGCTATGCAACTTTAACAGTAAAATTTGGTTTTGACAAATTTACGAAAAAAAAATCGCCGTTGCTTGCCGAATTATTGGGGCGGCGCTCGCCGCCCCTGCCGCCCCAGGAGCGGCGCCTCTGATTAATACACAATATGGGGCCTGATCTGAGATCAAAACTGTTTGCCTAGTCAGGTACACCTAAAAGTGTATCCCGCATAAATTGGGTTAAACTCTAAATGACAGTTCAGACCTGGGGTAATTAAAAAATGAAATTGTAATTCATTGTAATTTAATTACATTTTGGAAGTAATTGAATGTAATGTGTAATTAGGGTAAAGTTCAATTACATGTAATTGTAATTTAATTAATTACATCTATATTTTGAGGTGTAATTGATAATTACATTTCAATTGCATGTACTTTGAATTACATTGCACCTACAGACACATGAAATATATAGAAATATATACTTACTATTGCATGTATAATTACCCTTTTAGTAATCCTGGTGACTCAAGTTTAATTTGGCAAATAAACTGCGGTACTAGAACAACCGGAATACACCGAAATACACCAAAATACACCTTAATATACCTACTATGGATCGTAAAACAGTTTCAGGTGTTGTATACACACATTTTATGTACTAATATGCAATTTGTGGGTTATAAATGGTTTTTCTGTTGAAATCGTAACCGAAATCTACTTTTTAAGGCATCATGTGAGAATTACACATACATGAGAATTACATCTTACAAAGTAGATTTCGGTTACTATTTCAACAGAAAAAAAAACCATTCAGAACCCACACATTGCATATTTCCTTTTAGTTGCAAATTTAACATATTATCATGGTCCAAACTATTTGACACTCCTATTAATGTTTCTCCACAAAAAAACCATAAAATTCAATTAGAAAATTCTTGCAGACAACAATTTAGAAGCAGACAATATTTTGCATAGAGAATGACTCTCATGACACACCTGACTGACTACAATTAACAGATGCATTTAAAGGCTTATCTTGTAAGGATGAACAGGCAATTAACCCTTAACCCTTTACCTGATAGCCTATTTCTAGTACTTAAGATAGGTGACTACATAAAGCAGGTTGAAAGTAAAGCAGAATGTGCCTTAGGGCACATTCTGCTTTACTTTCAGCCTGCTTTAAGCTATCATTTGCTATAATATAGACAATATTCCCCATAATGCATATATATATGCATCACTGATTAAATTGGATCTATTTTCTTCAGCGGATGAATAAATCATATCCGCTAAAAGGCGCTTCTATTGGGGAAAGGGTTAAACACTAAAGAAGTGTTAGCTGCTCAAACTGTAATAATGACGACTGCTAAAATTCTAAAACTAATTCTTTTGCTGTTCTTTATATTTGCAGAAATACAGTTTCAAACAGTTTGGATCTTGACCAGGCACTCAGTGTGACCTGATCTAGATCATCATTTTGGCGAAAAATCATTGACACTTTTATTCCACTTACAATCCAAGTTTGATTCATCTTAAGTTTTTTTTTTATCACTGAACAAGACATTTGAAACACTTACTTTTCACAAATGAAACAAAAATCTATGTAAGCAACTCAAAACAGATTAATCCTTTACCTCATAAATATACCTTAACCCATTACAAAATAACCTATTTCTAGTTTTGAAAATTGGTGACCACTTAACCCTTTCCCCCATAGAAGCGCCTTTTAGCGGATATGATTTATTCCTCCGCTGAAGAAAATAGTTCCAATTTAATCACTTATGAATATATAGTATAGGAAATATTTTCTATATTCTAGCACATGAACGCTTAAAGCAGGCTGAAAGTAAAGCAGAATGTGCCTAAAGGCGCATTCTGCTTTACTTTCAACCTACTTTAAGTGGTCACCTATCTTCAATACTATAAACAGGCTATCAGGTAAAGGGTTAAAGCAGGTTGAAAGAAAAGCAGAATGTGCCTTAAAGAGGCTCGCAACCGGATTTAGCATTAAAAATGGTAATTTGTAAATATATGTCAAATGATTATATAAATGGGTAAGATTTAGTTTAGGATAATAAATTCTGTTAAAAAATGCATTTCCAAAAAAAAAAAAAGAAGAAGCTCTGGTGGGATTCGAACCCGTGACCCTCCATTGCGGAGACAAACAAGAAAAATGAGGACACGCCTTTACCGCCTCGACCACAGACGCTCTCTATATATATGGTAGCGAATTAACGTACTTCACTGGTAGCGCTTAATACTACATTATTCGGCTTTGGTTTATGTCAGAGCCCGTGTAGAGAAGCAACAACAGCAAAACCGTCAGCAGACGCTATTAAAAAACGATGGAATATATCTAAAAAAACTAAGATTCGGTGACGATTCTTGAGACTTTTTTAGGACTGATCATATTTTTTAAATGTCAGAAGCCAAATAATGCCACAAATTTGCTTTTATTTGAGTATTTTATTTTATTTTGACAAGTACACCATCCGGTTGTGAGTCGCTTTAAGCCTTCTTTAAGCTGTGATCTGCTTCAATAATTATAGAAAATATTTCATATATGATACATATTCATGACTGTATAAAAGAGAATTCTCTTCTTCAGTGGAGTAATATATTGTAGGCGTAAAAAGTTGTATTGATGGGGTAATGGGTTAAAGCTTTTTTACCCCCGACACACACACCCGCGTGACTAAGTTGGGAGGTTTATTATTTTTGCCCAGTCGGTCAGTCTGTCTGTCTGTCCACAACACTAACCATGGCCATCCATGGCCATGTCCTTACATCTGCATGTGATATAGGATCATATTGGCAATGTGTTCTCAAATTAAGAAGCTTTTGAGCTCAGTACATCTTCAGTCATGTTCAACAAAGATCAAGGTCATTAAGAGGTGAAAAAGGCTGAAACTAACCTTGAACTATATAGATATAGCCTACAAATTTGGCATATGTGCTCAACTCAAGAAACCTAATATGGGCTCAGTACAAGTTGGTTCATATCAGACGATGTTAAATTTTATTTTAGCCCATCCTCCCATAAGTACACCTTTATTACGTCAACACTGAAGAAAAAAGTTCCACTTTGTACAGTCATGAATATCGATGTCTCAAAAGAAATATATTCTATACTAGTAGAGTGTACCTTAAAGCAGGTTGAAAGTAAAGAAGACTGCATCTAAAGGTGCATTCTGCTTTACTGTCTACCTACTTTAAGTGGTCACCTATCTTCATTACTAATAAATAGACTAGTATGGGGTAATAGGTTAATTAAGGTCATTGGCATACCAAGGGGCATAATGTTTCATAAACCGACCTTGTTAACACCTTCACTAACAGTATAATAGGCCTGCAATGGGTCTACACTGTTGCACATTCAAAGTAATTGATCAATTTAATTAATTACATTTACAAAGTAATTGTAATTTAATTAATTACATTCTCAAATGCCCTGTAATTGTAATTTAATTGAGAATTTTGACAAGTAATTGTAATACCGGTATAATTAATTACATTTCCAAGTAATTGACCCCAGGTTTAGTAAATGTTTATTACCTGTTGCCAGTGTCTGGGCCTTTTCACCTTTCACAGTATAGAACGGTCGTATTCGAATCATCGAGTTTGTTGACAACTAAAAGTGGGCGGAGCAAATGCGCGAAGATTTACTGATGACAAAGATTTTGAACCGACTCGATTAGAAATTGTGGTCAACGAAAACTTTGTACTTCCGGACGAATTGAAATGAATAAAACACACACGTTAAAAACAGTCGTAACGCCCCCAATTTTTATTTACGCATATAGTGCCATGCAATCTAGATCCATTCGATTATTTGAGAGGTTCTTCATGTATGTTTTATTTAGTGACACAAGCCATGTGGTCACGTGACTAAATCAACGCTCGATTTGAGGGTTTTACAACATTTTGTCAACGGAAAACATCAAGTAGTGATTCGAATAGAACTTGTTGACAACTATTCCAACTTAACGCGATAGTTACATGTGAGTCCTGATTCGAATATGTCCATTGACAAGGGTTAAAACATTATCTATTTGCATGCTGGGTAATTTTTTCGTCTGCAAAAATAATATTATTGTCGTCTGCTTTTGTTAAAAATTTCTTTTAAATTCTGGGTCAGAATAGCAAACAGTTTGGATCCTGATGAGACACCGTGTTACGCGGCGTCTTATCTGGATCCAATCTGTTTGCAGACGTAATCACAATTGGCAGGTATATCCCCCGCTCTAAGCGTGCAAAGAGTTAACAAGGTTATAATATTGAGTGGTTGTGATTTGATGAAGGCCACTTTAGAAATAGTATATAACTTTGTTATGATGTAATTAATACAAATATAAATACAGGAACATTTATATAGCAAAAAGGATAAATATTCTATTGCACTTTACAATTGATCCTACTAATTATTACATAATTACAATATCAGACAATATGTGTCAAAGTCACTGAGAACTCATAAACACTCAGTCATTCATTGTAGAATTGACTGAACAAGTCTTAATTTTTTTTCTGAAACATTTTCAGTTTTTACTGCTTTTAAGTCTCTAGGAAGCATATTCCACCATTTTGGGCCAACCACCGACAGTGACCGTTTAGCGATACTACTTGGTCCTATGTCTAGGTACAACAAACTAAATGTCGCTAGAAGATCTCAGACGGTAATTTTTCCTCGTACCCTAGTGAACAAGTCTCTGAGATAACTCAGTGCGGTTCCATGTACAACCCGGAAAACAATGGATTAATACAACCATAAGGATGCGAAATATGACAGCTAATTAATGTACTAAACATTAAACCATTTTCTCCATGTTGTCTCTGACAAATCCTATGCTTCGAGACCATTCTAATGAATAGTCACAACATAGGGTTTGATGGAGACATAAAGATTTTAGTATTTGAGATACTCTCCTAATATCCAGCCATGACAGAGCTCCGGATAAGGGGAGTATTTCAAAATCTAAAATCTTTATTTATGAAGTAAACCCTATGGTGTGACTACTCATTAGAATCGTCTCTTTGAGACGATTCTAATGAGTAGTCACACCATAGGATTTTGTGCTGAAATAAGCGAGAAAATATTGAATTTGTTCAGTTTACTCCCTCTTATCTATAGCCAGGGTTCCAGATAAGGGGAGTATTTCAGAAACTATATTTTTATGCCCCCGGCATCGACAGATGGGGAGGCATATAGTAATCGTCCTGTCCGTCCGTCCCGCCCGACAGTGTGTCCGTAACAAGGTTAAGTAGAATTTACCGTTTCGTCTAGCATCAACACCGCTTACCCAAATGCTTGGATACTTATACAGTAGTTGCATTGGACCATTCCCTATCCACCAATATCACCAAACTTTGACCTTGACCTAATTTGGACTTAGAATATTTTAAATAGGCTCTTTCTCGGTTAACTAGATTTTACCGTTTCGTCTAGCATCAACACATCTGACTACAATGCTTTGATACTTATACAGTTGTTGCCTTTGACCATTCCCTATCCACCAATATCACCAAACTTTGATCTTGACCTTGACCTAATTTTAACTTAGAATATTAATTTTTAAATGTGCTCTTTCTCAGTTAACTACATTTTACCGTTTCGTCTAGCATCAACACTGTTTACTACAATGCTTCGATCATGACTTATACAGTTATTGCCTTGGACCATTACCAACTCTCCAATAATACCCAAGATCAGCTTGACCTTAACCTTGACCTAGTTTGGACTTAGAAAAAATTGAGAATATATTGTCAAGGATGCCACCGGGGGCATAAGAGTTTATTGAACGCGCAGTCTTGTATATTTCTACTTTAAACCCTATGGGGTTACTACTCATTAGAATTGTCTCTTCGAGACGATTCTAATGAGTAGTCACACCATAGGATTTTGTGCTGAAATAAGTGAGAAAATGTTGAATTATATGTTCAGTTTACTTCCTCTTATCTAGAGCTCTGCATGACCTTGTCTACTTTAAAGATATAGACTATACGGCATTTTTTAGACGTATTGATTTTCTTAGTATCACTGAATTTATGTCCCAATTATGTCAGACAGTAAAGACAAAGTAATCGGTTTATATACCACAGGGCTGCCATAAGTTGACATGAAAAATCCTAAGATTTCCAAATTTGGAATTTTCAAGTGCGATTTTACAAATCGTACCTTTACCCCATGCATAGCCTGTTTCTAGTTTTGTTGACATGCGACTACTTAAAGCATGCTGTAAGTAAAGCAGAATGCACCCTAAGGCGCATTCTGCTTTTCTTTCAGCCTGCTTTAAGCTACCATTTTCTGGGAAAAAAATCCGAAGATTTAGGAAAAATCTACTGAAATGGCAGCCCTGCCAACCTCCTTCACAAAGTTTGTCAACTTCAGCACATTTTATTAGTCAATTCGTTTCCCTTTCTTTTAACCCATAACTCCATAGTCAGTTTCTAGTTTTGAAGACAGATCTGACCACTTAAATCAGATTAAAAGTCTTAAGGCACTTTCTGCTTTACTTTCAGCCTGCTTTAAGCTAATGGTTCCAGAGCACCAGATAAGGGTAGTTTTTCAAAATCTAAAATCTTTATTTCTGAATTAAACCCTATGGTGTCACTACTCATTAGAATCGTCTCTTCGAGACGATTCTAATGAGTAGTAACATCATAGGATTCGGGGCTAAAAATAGTGAGAAAATGTGGGATTTATTGAAAAAACTACCTCTTATCTGGAGCCCTGTGGTTCATATTCATGACTGTATAGAGTGTAACTTATTTTTTCATTGGTGGAATGAATTAAATGCGTAAAAAATTTTAAAACTAAAAAGGTTTGTTTATGGAGTAATGGGTTAAGTAGTCAAGCAGTTTAAATGTAGATAATATTCTGAGTAACTCAGAGTCTGATTTGGACTTGCAACAGTTATCGTAAACTGTCCCATAGCATGCCGAAGGTTAAGCTAGTACTTTGAATAATGTCCGTTCTAGGCAAATTACTGAAATGTGATTCCAGTCACTTAGAATCAGAAGCACTATGATGCAGTTTATTATGGTATGATAATCAAAGCATTAGGCTAATTGATTGTATAAAACACAGGTGACAGCTTATAGCAAGGTGAAAGTAAAACAGAAAGCTCCCTCAGGAGCTTTCTGTTTTACTTTCACTTTGCGTTAAGCAGTCACCTACCTTAATGCATTTATCCATCAGCTACACATTTTTAAGGCTTTAATTTATTCCTCCACTGAAGAAAGGGTCTAAGACTTAAAGTTCCACTTTATACAGTCATGAACATGTATCATCAGAAATAAGTTCTATATTCTAGCAATAATGGTAGTTTAAGGCTGGTTGAAAGTTTTTTTAGCACCTTAACCCTTTACCTGATAGCCTATTTCTAGTACTTAACCCTTTGAACCCTAGTCCCGCATATTGGCGTCCTTTTCAAACAGTGTACATGTGAATAGTTGACATGTCCTGTGCAAACAGTTAAGACCCAGATCAGAGGGCTCCTTTCGGAGCCCTCTGATCAGGGTCTTTACTGTTTGTCATAATGCCAAACATTGACAAAACAACCCTTAAGAGTCAGAAATGGGCAAGACTAAAATGGAAACTGCAATTGTCTATTAAAAGTTTCAGGGAGGAAAGAGTTAATATAGGTGACTACTTAAAGCAGGTTGAAAGTAAAGCAGAATGCATCTTAGGGCCCATTCTGTTTTACTTTCAGCCTGCTTTAAGCTATCATGTGCTGTAATAAAGAAAAATATTCCCTATAATACATATTCATTACTGATTAAATTGGAACTATTTTCTTCAGCGGATGAATAAATCATATCCGCTAAAAGGCGCTTCTATTGGGGAAAGGGTTAAATAAAAATGTTTATTATGATACCTATTCCTGGCTGTATAAATTGGAATTGTTTTATTCAGTTGAGGAATAAATTAAATGCATAAAAGCTTGTATCTTTGGAGTAATTAGATAGCAGATCAAAGAGACTCCCTATAATTTTGAGTATATTTATCATGTTTTTCAGTGTCAAAGTGACTGATATCCACAGAGATTTAGGATTTTATACAGAGAGCAATGAAATAGCCAAGTTCCTGAAAACAGAATGGGAGCAGGTAAGTGACAGACATAGACATATAGGATCTGTCATGAGTCGATGTTTAAGGGTGTATCAATGTCATGAATTTGGGAACTTTTCAAAGTATATGAAAACACTCTATGATGGTTTTGTATTGAAGAGCTATTTAAGATGAATGAAAAAATAGAAAAAGTGTACATTTTGGTGAACAACAGTTGGCTCTACGGCCATGTAAAATTTACCCCACCCACTTCCTCTTATTTTGTCCTTTTCAAACAGCCCGCTTCAATGAAACCCATTTTAAATGAAAACAAATATGATAATTTGGTTTTGTGTTATTTATTTCCTATCTATGGTAGTATTTCTTCATACAAAAACTAATTTAAGAAAAACAAGGCACCAAATGTGAAATTTATAAAGCTCTAAATATCATCGATATGGTACTTTTTTGTAAATTTTGTAAGGGGCGATAACTCTTTTTACTTTAATAACTCAAAATTTTCAACACTGACCTTTCAATTTCTTTTCATATTTTGAACTGCCTTAGTATGGGCTTTCATCTGGTAGAATATAGGAAAAAGTTAAATACTAGAACTATTTCATTTTCAAACTTTTTTACTTTTTTTCATAAAATAAAAAATCTAATAAAATCATGCTTTAAATAAAGCATATTTTTGATATTCAAGGATCCATATTATTCAAACCTGGTGCCTGCTTTGTCTAAATTTGGTTTTTATATGTGAACATACCACCATAGACATGAAATAAATAAAGAAAACCCAAATTAACATTTTTGTTTTGTTTTGAAATTGATTTTACTGAAGCTTGTTCTCTGAATGGGTAAAATTAGAGAAAAAAAATCCAAATTTGACGTACTTTTTTCAAATCGCTGTAGCTCAAAAAAAAGGACACCACCATATATATTTTTTTTCATTTTTTCATTCATCATAAATAGCTCTTTCAAAAAAACAATGATAGACAAAAAGTTTAATACTTTGAAAAAAATGGCTCATGACATTGATACACCCTTAAGACATAATGAATCTAACACCACCGTTAGTGTCAGATAAGGATATCCCACCCGAGGTTTGAAGATATTTTAAAAACCCAAGGCTCTGCCGAGGGTTCTTAAATATCTTCATACCGAGGGTGGGATATCCATCTGACACTCAACTGTGGTGTTAGAATTATTTTCTCACCTCCTCAACCCTAAAAATGCGTTTAACTTGCTATACAGTGGCGTGTTGTATTTTAATGCGCTAATGCATGCATGACGACGTCATGACAACAGCAATAACAACCAATCATAAAATAGTTCGGCTTGTCTGTCCGGACAGATAAGGTTATCTCACACCCCCTAGATTTCGGGATACCTCTGTCCGAGAGGTGAGAAAAGCTGATCTCAAACGAGTCTAGAATTGAAATGTTATTCAGCAAGCCTATAAATTGACAAGCTTAATAACTTTTCTATTGTAGACGAGTTGGAACTCAACTTGTCTTAAACATCGACAAGTGACAGATTCTTTTTCTCACATACCCAACGATTTTTAGTTATTCTTTAAAGCAATAGGCTTTTTTTTTTAATCCCACTGACTTAAAAACACCTTTATGAATAGTGGCATTAGAGTGACATCATCAAATTTATCTCAGACATGTTGGAGACTCTGAGCATATTTGTGATCGTTGTTAGTTACATGTATAGAAAACAGGGGTAATTATGTGAGAAACTTAATGTTAACCCTTTACACCATAGCATATTTCTATAGTTTGTAAGACAGGTGACCACTTAAAGTTGGTTGAAAATAAAGCAGAATGCGCCTTAAGGCGCATTCTGCTTTATTTTCAGCCTGCTTTAAGCTACATTCTGCTAGGATATAGAAAATTCTTTTTACTGTACATGTTCATGACAGACTGTATAAACTAGAACTATTTTCTTGAGTGGAGGAACAAATCAAATTCACTATAAGGTGATTCTATGGAGGAAGGGGTTAAATAAACATCCCCAGAGGTGATTTAAGATCCCAAAATTTAATCAGGGGTTCTTACAGGTAACTTACAGGACTGCTGGATGTTGGTTTTCATTTGGAAGGTATTGGCTACTCGTAAGTTACTTGACTTAACACTTTACCCCATAGGCTGTTGCTAGTTTTGAATTTAGGTGACTACTAAAAGCAGGTTGAAAGTAAAGCAGAATGTGCCCTAAGGCGCATTCTGCTTTACTTTCAGCCTGCTTTAAGTTACTATCTATTAGAATTAAGAAAATATTCCTTCTGATACATATTCATGTCTGTATAGATTGGAATTATTTTCTTCCATGGAGGTTTAAACAGAATGTGCTAAAAGGCGCTTCTATACGGAAAAGGGTTAATTGGGTTGTGGAAGTTCAAGGTCACAATTTGACTTTTTGTTGAATTTTTTTTTTATTTTTTATACACCGGCCTACCTTTGAAGGTGGCTGTATATTGGTGTGGCCCAGTTCGTCCGTCGGTTAGTAAGTTCGTCCGTCCGTTAGTCCATTTGTCCGTCAACATCAAATTGGTTTGTTCTGAGCTTTTCTAGAAAACTGTTATAAGGATATTAATGAAACTTCACACAGCTATCATATGCATCAAGATCTAAAACTGTGTCAATTTTGAGATTCATTCCATTTGTCGTTACAGAGTTTTCTGCCTTTGATGTACTCAGATATGCTGGTGGGGGTATTATGTACCGTTTGCGGTGCTCACATTGTTTAGGGGAAGGGGCAAGGGTGTTAAAGTGGGGGTATATAGTATTCTATGTATAGTCGAACTTCGATATCTCGAACTCGGTTAAATCGAACATACCTGTATTTCAAAGTTAAAACGTGGCTTTGAAATATGGGTATGTTCGACCTAACAGAGCATGAAAATAATGCAGTTCAAGTGTCAAACTATTTGATAGTTTGAGTTAAGTGAGTCGAGATATCGAAGTTCGACTGTATTACCTTAAATGTCAAATATGGTTTTATCTCTTGTTTGATATATTGAATTACATGTCTTACCTTTTTAGCTCACCTGGCACGTAGTGCCAAGGTGAGCTTTTAGGATCGCTGGATGTCCGTCGTCCGTCGTCTGTCTGTCTGTCTGATCGAGCGCACGAAAGGTCCTTTGTTGGGTAGGGAGAACAATAGATTCCATTCATTCCGTGATTGCCCTATTGTTATTGTTGGGTATTTTTGTGTACTGTTGGGTATTTTTAAACAAAAAAAATACCCAACAAATGTCCAACTGTGAGAACGTCCGTCCGTCCGTCCGTTCGTCCACAATTGTTCGTTAACACTCTAGCAGGTTCAAATCTCATTGGATCTTGATGAAACTTGGTCACAATGTTTGCCTCAATGAAATCTAGGTCAAGTTTGAATGTGGGTCATGTCCGGTCAAAAACTAGGTCACTAGGTCAAATTATCGAAAACCCTTGTTAAATCTCTAGAGGCTACAAATTTCATTGGATCTTCATGAAACTTCATCAATATGATTGCCTCAATGAAATCTAGGCCAAGTTTGAATGTGGGT
This sequence comes from Gari tellinella, assembly GCA_922989275.2. Taxonomy (NCBI): domain Eukaryota; kingdom Metazoa; phylum Mollusca; class Bivalvia; order Cardiida; family Psammobiidae; genus Gari; species Gari tellinella. The sequence goes on along the minus strand of OV277868.1, from coordinate 6,123,501 downwards.
CATGTCTGGTCAAAAACTAGGTCACTAGGTCAAATCTTCGAAAAACCTTGTTAACACTCTAGAGACTACAAATTTCATTGGATCTTCATGAAACTTCATCAAAATGTTTGCCTTAATGAAATCTAGCTCAAGTTCGAATCTGGGTCATGTCCGCTCAAAAACTAGGTCACTAGGTCAAATTATCGAAAACCCTTGTTAACACTCTAGAGGCTACAAATTTCATTGGATCTTCATGAAACTTCATCAATATGACGGATTGCCTCAATGAAATCTAGGCCAAGTTCGAATGTGGGTCATGTCCGGTCAAAAACTAGGTCACTAGGTCAAATCTTCGAAAAACCTTGTTAACACTCTAGAGACTACAAATTTCATTGGATCTTCATGAAACTTCATCAAAATGTTTGCCTCAATGAAATCTAGGTCCAGTTAAAATGTGGGTCATGTCTAGTCAAAAACTAGGTCACTAGGTCGAATCATCGAAAAACCTTATTAACACTCTAGATACTACAAATTTCATTTGATCTTCATAAAATTTGATGAAAAGGTTTGCCTCAATGAAATATAGGTCAAGTTTAAATGTGGCTTATGTCTTGTCAAAAACTAGGTCACTAGGTCAAATCATCCAAAAACCTCGTTAACACTCTAGAGACTACAAAATTCATTGAATCTTCATGAAACTTGAACAAAATGTTTGTCTCATTGAAATGGAGGTCAAGTTAGAATGAGGGTCATGCCCGGTCAAAAACTAGGTCATACGGTGTACATGGTTACCAGGTGAGCGATTTAGGGCCATAGTGGCCCTTGTTCAGAATTTGACTTTTTTAAAATATTGATATTTCCAGAAAATATGTCATGAAATACTTTTGTTGCCCAATATCTTATAGTCTATGTACAGTTTACTTGAATGTACCGATTGAGTTGTATCATTTTATAAAGAAAATATTCCTGTTTATTAAAAGGGAGCTTTTCTCGACAAAAGGTCCTGTCAGAAAAAACAGCACTGTAACTTTTTTAGCTCACCTGGCACGAAGTGCCAAGGTGAGCTTTAAGGATCGCTGGATGTCCGTCGTCTGTCCGTCCGCACAACCGAAATGGGTTAGAGGGCCTTTTCTGGCCAGATAACGGTAAACATAACAAAAGAAGACAATAGAGTTCATTCCATAACAATAGAATAAGGGGCCGTGGCCCGTTATTCAAACAAAAGAAAATAACAAAAGAAAAGGCCCTCTAACCCATTTCGGTGGCACGTCCAAGCGCACGAAAGGTCCTTTGTTGGGTAGGGAGAACAATAGATTCCATTCATTCCGTGATTGCCCTATTGTTATTGTTGGGTATTTTAGTGTACTGTTGGGTATTTTTAAACAAAAAAAATACCCAACAAATGTCCAACTGTGAGAACGGCCGTCCGTCTGTCTGTTCACAATTGTTCGTTAACACTCTACCGGCTACAAATCTCATTGGATCTTCATGAAACTTGATCACAATGTTTGTCTAGTAGAAATCTAGGTCAAGTTTGAATGTGGGTCATGTTGGGTCAAAAACTAGGTCACTAGGTCAAACCATAGAAAAACCTTGTTAACACTCTAGAGGCTACAAATCTCATTGGATCTTTATGAAACTTGGTCAGAATGTTTGTCTCATTGATATCTTGGTCAAGTTCGAATGTGGGTCATGTCCGGTTAAAAACTAGGTCACTAGGTGAAATCATAGAAAAATCTTGTTAGCACTCTAGAGGTTACACATCTCATTGGATCTTTATGAAACATGGTAAGAATGTTTGTCTCATTGATATCTAGGTCAAGTTTGAATATGGGTCATGTCCGGTCAAAAACTAGGTCACTAGGTCAAATGATAGAAAAACCTTGTTAACACTCTAGAGGCTACAAATCTCATTGGATCTTGATGAAACTTGGTCAGAATGTTTGTCTCATTGATATATAGGTCGAGTTCTAATATGGGTTAGGTCCGGTCAAAAACTAGGTCACTAGGTTAAATCATAGAAAAATCTTGTTAACACTCTAGATGCTACAAATCTCATTGGATCTTGATGAAACTTGGTCAGAATGTTTGTCTCATTGATTATAGGTCAAGTTTGAATATGGGTCATGTCAAGTCAAAAACTAAGTCACTAGGTCAAATCATAGGAAAATCTTGTTTACACTCTAAAGGTTGATTGTGGGTCATGTCCAGTTATAATCTAGGTCACTATAGGTCAAGTTTGCCATGGTGTACCAGGTGAGCGATTTAGGGCCATAGTGGCCCTTGTTGTAATTGCTGGAACCTAATACATATGTATATACATCTTTTGCAAACAATGAAGACCCAGATCAGAGGGCTCCTTAACCCTTTGAACCCTAGTCCCGCTTATAGGCGTCCTTTTCAAACAGTGTAGTACATGTGAATAGTACACTTGTCCTGTGCAAACAGTGAAGACCCAGATCAGAGGGCTCCTAGGAGCCCTTTGATCAGGGTCTTCACTGTTTGTCATAATGCCAAACATTGACATAAACAACCATTAAAAGTCAGAAATGGACTAGACTTAAATGGAAACTGGAATTGTCCATTTAAAGTTTCAGGGAGGAAAGAGTTAAGAAGCCCTCTGATTTTGGGCTACACAGTGTTTGTCATACTTTTAAATGCACAAATTGTTGATACAAACCCTACCATAACCCTTTACCCAATAGAAGCGCCTTTTAGCGGATATGATTTATTCATCCGCTGCTGAAAATAGTTCCGATTTAATCAGTAATGAATATTATTATAGGGAATATTTTCTATATTATAGCACATGATAGCTTAAAGCAGGCTGAAAGTAAAGCAGAATGCGCCCTAAGGCGCATTCTGCTTTACTTTCAACCTGCTTTAAGTAGTCATCTATCTTAAGTACTATAAATAGGCTATCAGGTCAAGGGATAAGAAACATGGACTTGGCATTTGAAAAGAATGGCAGAGTCCATTCCAAGTTTAAGTTCAAGGATAGTATAATATTATATGATATTACATGTTTAATATTATATCATATTACATGTTTAATATAATATCATATTGCCTAGATCAATGCTGTTTGTAGGTGCTAGCCAAGATTTGAGAAGCAATCTAAGACAGGGCTGCCATAAGATGATTTTGAAAATCCTAAGATTTTCAAATTCTTTATTTTTCAAGCGTGATTACTTAAAGCAGGTTGAAAGTAAAGCAGAATGCGCCTTAAGGCGTATTCTGCTTAACTTTCAATCTGCTTTAAGCTACAATCTGCTAGGATAAAAATCTGAAGATTTCGGAATAATCCGGAGAAATGGCAGCCCTGCTAAGAAATGAATACTAAGCTAACATAAACAGAAATCTGAAATATGCCAGATATTATCCAGTTAAATCCATTGAGCCGTAAGCAATCAGTATACTGTTCTTTTACAAACAGTGTATCTGTGATGAGTACACTTGTCCTTTGCAAACACTGTGTGAATGTCCAGATCAGAAGGCCCCTAGAGGAACCCTCTGATCAGGGTCTGCATTGTTTGTCATATTGCAATATATTGACAAAAACAACACTTTAAATAGTTGAAAATGGACTAGAACAAATTGGAAACTGGAAATTGTCCACTTGGAAGTTTCAGGGAAATAATGGTTAAGCAAAAACACCATTGAAACACCATTTGGTAAATCATTTAAACATCATTTAGTAAACCATTGAAACACCATTGAACAACAATTTGGTTAACCATTGAAACACCATTTTTGGGCCCAAATTTCGATGTTAATTTGCATGATTTGGCTTGTTTCAATGGAATGGTGTTTCATTGTTTACTAAATGGTGGTTCAATGATGTTTCAATGGTTACTAAATGATGTTTCAATGGTTTACTAAATGGTGTTTCAATGGTTTTCTAAATTATTTTTCAATGGTTTACTAAGTGATGTTTCAATGGTTTACTAAATGATGTTTCAATGGTTTACAAAATGATGTTTCATGGTGTTTTAGTGGGTTATTAAATGATGTTTCAATGGTTTACTAAATGGTATTTCAATGGTTTTCTAAATGATGTTTCAATGGTTTACTAAATGATTTTTCAATGGTTTACTAGATGATGTTTCAATGATTTACTAAATGGTGTTTCAATGATTTACTTAATGGTGTTCCAATGATATTTGAGTTGGTTACTAGATATTGTTTCTATGGTTTTTCATATTTTACTAAATGTTGTTTCAATAGTTTCTGTCGGTACTTTATTTCAGAGATTTCTAGATACATTTCTGCTGTATATCCTGTGTAAGTATTTTCTAGATCTGCTGTGTAAATAACTGATTTGTAATGGTATATATCTTGTATCTTTATTAATCTGTACAAACTTATACAGTAAAACTCGGTTATAACGAATTCCAAGGGACTTGAGGATTTACTTCGCTCTAAACATTATTCGCTATATTGATAGTACGAAATTCGTTATAAGTTATCATCCTGGTTTGCGACTGAACTTTATATTCAATGCCATATTGAAATACGTCGCCATAATACATGTACGCGGTCACATTCTATATTCATACACTGGTTATTATTTACCTTGACTACCATTTAATCTTGGAATGCAATTCACGATCTATGTCACATCTTCAAGCGAAAAAATGGAAAAGAAAAATATGCAGCGATAACGCTATTTGTTAGCGCATATGCCGTGTATTCTCTTAAACTTCCATGATACCAAACACGTAAATACACTAGTGTGTACAGTTTGATTAACACGCGAGCCGTCATATGCTCATTTTACTTGAGTTGTTATAAATATCAAGGATTTAATATTCCGTGATAATATTACCGACCTCTAATTTTTAAATCATTGAGATTCCGTTTAGTTAAATCTTCTGCTTCACCGGCTGAGAGTTATCATGTTTTTATTTACTCTTTTAAACATTCAATCAAACAAGTCGAAATAATCAGACCCGGTTATGTAAATGACACGACAATAGGATTACTTCATCTTTTTCGTCTACACGTAGGAAATGGACAAGATATGGGGCCAGTTACTTACGCATATCTATAATTCGACACGGACAAAAATAAACGTTAACACGAGAACTGCATAGTGACAACACGTATAGTGAAGCGCACATTATGCTTCCAGGACTAATGGAGTTAACATTTAGCATTTAGATTATACGGTAATTATACCGTATCGTAATTACGGATCAATTCACAAGTCATCCAGATCTAATTGTGTGTTTTAACACCTATGCGTCACGGTGTTTATCGCGAAAATTACATAGGTGACTGAAGACTGAAGCAAGATGAGACTTCGCTTTAACGAAGGTATTTTACACTGTTTTGTGAATAAAGGTACTTGAAAATGAGTTCGCCATAAACGAGAATTCGCTATAACCGAATTCGTACTAAACATGTTAGTCAACATAGAATTAATACAGAGCTCGGCCGGGGAACGAAAATAAATTCGCTATAAGCCGAAATTCGCTGTATCAGAGTTCGTTATAAAAAAGTTTTACTGTATATGTATAATAATGTCACAAGTATAAAGGCTGTTGAATATACTAGATGTGCGATGTAAATATTTGACTTATCTGAAATGGGAGATCGTTATTTTGTGGTTTCACTAATCTGTAAAAAATAATTTACTGTAAAACCGGTTTTATTTGCTTGAATATAATTTACGCGTTAATTTGCGAATGTGTTGCCTCGCGTCTCTAGTTTTGAAAATACATTGTAGGTGACTTTTTAAAGCAGGTTGAAAGTAAAGCAGAATGTGCCTGAAGACACATTCTGCCTTACTTTCAGCCTGCTTTGAGCTACCAGTCCTGCTAGAAATATTGCATGATGTCTCTAACAACAGACTGGTAGCTAAACAACTCAATATAATTGCTTCACCACCAGCTATATAATATACACTGGATGTCCTAACAATCCGCCATTCACTGCGTATCCTATAGATACATCAACTCTCGTATGTAAAAATATGTATATAGCATATGTTAGGTAAAATCCCATAACAGGGAGCCTACATAATGACTATAATTGGTAAAGATGCAAATTCCCCTGGTCAGTTCGATTGTTAGGACATCCAGTGTATAGTATATAGCTGGTGGTGAAGCAATTCTATTGAGTTGTTTAGCTACCAGTCTGTTGTTATGCAATGTGTGTCTTAGCTTATTTATAGGCGCTGCTGCCGTATCCGACTGATTAGGGAATGGACTGTATAAGAGTGGTTTACTGCATACATATGAGTTATATCTGATTACCTCCCTTTAATACACAATAAAGATTTTAGTTTTGGAAATACTCTCCTTTAATCTGGAGCTCTGAAGAGCTTTATACATGTACATTATTTAATTTGTCTTGTTGAACAGTGATCTATATCTCTTAGCATGCCTAGCGACGGATAGTCGTCCCATAGTGATAATCTTTGCAAACAGTTTGGATCCAGATGAGACGCCGAGTAACTCGGCGTCTCATCAGGATCCAAACTGTTTGTCACTCTGACCCTGTTTTGAAAGGAAATTTATAGAATTCTATTTTTAGAACAATAGCAGACGACAGTTGTTGCAGGCGAAAAATAATTACCCAGCATGCAAAGCGTTGAAAAGAGATTTATTCGTCTTCATGCATCATGAATGAGTTGTCAATGAATATTTTAATGTGTAACACATTCAAGAAAGCTGATATAGATCTTATACTGAACCCTTTACCTCATAGCCCTTTTCATGTTTTGAAGACATGTGACCCCTTAACCCTTTACCCCATAGCCTGTTTCTAATTTTGAAAATAGGTGACTACTTAAAACAGGTTGAAAGTAAAGCAGAATGGGCCTTAAGGCGTATTCTGCTTTACTTTCAGCCTGCTTTGTTTAGTCATTGCTAGGGTTGAATATGTTAAACTTGATTCCATCCAGTTATGTTTGATTTTTGAAGATAATTTTCTCTAAATTTCACTTTATTGGTCATAAAGTGAGTCTTGAAATTTGAAGAAAATTTCACTTTATTACCAATTTCTATTTCTATTGAGTGAGCATCAAATTCTATGACAGTTTTCAAGTTGTTGCCATTGGTTTGAACCTCCAGTTTTGACATAAATACACTGTTACCAGGGCTCCATGTAGATAATAAGAGTATTTAAAAAACTAAAATCTTTATTTCTGCATTAAACCCTATGGTGTCAAAAACAACCCTTTAAAGTCAGAAATGGACTACACTAAAATCGAAACTGGAATTGTCCATTTAAAGTTTCAGGGAGGAAAGAGTTAAAGCAGGCTTAATTAACCCATTTAGCCATACTGACTCATATTGACTTATTGGGCAATATCCTCATACTGACTCATTTTGACACACTTTAATCCACTGGCTTGTATTGAGATAAGCATTGATGTTTCTCCCTTATTAGTTAACGGGTTAAAGTAAGCAGAACTTGCTCCTTAAAGGTTGAAAGTAAAAAAATTAGAATGCCCCTTTAAATTTAACCTGATTGAAGCTACTACTTGCTAGGATATAGAAACAATTTCTCATGGTGCTTGTTCATGTGGAACTATTTGTTTTCAGTGGAGGAATAAAGGCATTAACCCATTACCCCATAAATACGCCTTTTTACGCCTTTAATTAATTACTCTACTGAAGAAAATAGTTCCAATTTATACTGTCACAAATAAAAATCATAAGAAATATTTTCTGTATAATAAAAGATAATAGCTTAAAGCAGGCTGAAAATAAAGCAGGCGCATTCTGCTTTACTTTCAACCTGCTTTAAGTGGTCATCCCTACGAAACTGACTTAGGCAAATTTGTAAGTCACTTGTAAGTGAAGTGTAAGTAACTTATCGGCAACCGATAAGGCACTTTTAAGTGCCTTATAAGTTTCAAAGATCTTCAACTAAGTCAATGATAAGTCCAAGTCAGTTATAAGTCAGTTGTAAGTGTTCAGCTCTTTTCTAGTATAAGTGGCTTATAAGTGACTTACAACTCACTTACAAAATACTTGTTTTCAGTTTTCTCAAATAAGTCACTTATAACAAACTTACAAGTCACTTATACTTAACTTACAAACAACTTACAAAAAGGATAGAGTGCCAGTGTGCAGACTTAGTTTATTCACTATTCACATGTCTAGGTCATAAATTTAGCCTCGTCCCAGAATTCTGCTCATGTTTAATAGCAAGTCAGTTAGTTTTGAAAAAGGATAGATCAAAACAAGCAGAAGAAAAATGTTTGAATTATGGTAAGTTTTCATTGCTTGATTATTATGGGGGTTGGAAAAGGTTTGTTAAATATTTTTCTTTATCCTTGTATGGATGTTAAATGGTATTTATATGTGTTTTTTATGTAATTAAAAGAATTTAGTGTTTTCCCTTTGTGGTTTAGGTGCAATTCTAACACCACTGAATTTATTTGAAATTTACTATTTATTTGTAGAAGTGTAAGCAGTTGCAAGTCACTTATAAGGTTCTTCTCTAGCCTTGTGTGGATATTTCAAGGTATTTTAGGTGTTTTTGTAATTTAAAGACTAATGTTTTCTCTTTGTGTTTTTGGCGCAATTTTGACATCACTGGATTAATTTGAAATTCATAATTTATTTAAAGACATAAAAACTCTTACAAGTCACTTATAAGTGACTTATAGGGACTTACAAGTCACTTATAAGTCACTTGTAAGTGGCATTTTAAACACTTACAAGTCACTTATAAGGGACTTACAAGTCACTTATAAGTGACTTGTAAGTGGCATTACACTTTACTTATAAGTGACTTGTAAGTCACTTATACTTAACTTACATCTCATTTGCATTTAAAATCCCTATAAGTGACTTGTAAGTCTAATGAGTAAGTGAAGTATAAGTTACTTACATATTTGGCCTATAAGTGACTTATAAAAAGAATTTCGTAAGGGATTATCTTCAAAACTACAAACAGGCTATGGGGTAATGGGTTAAAAAGGCATATTTATGAGGGGGAATGGGTAATGTAACTCGTACTGACTTGATTTATGTCTTCCCAATTGTTGGTACAGTGCTCCGCCGTCTCTAAGAATATACAACAACACCAAATGGGTGATGAAGAATGTGTACATTAATCGGAGGGAGTTGTTATAGGGAGGGAAAACTAAGACTTTACTTACATTTGCAAACAGCTTGAATCCAGATCAGACACCACATTACGTGGCGCCTGATCTGGATTCAAGTTGTTTGTCAATCATTAATATATTTCTTCTTTCAAAATGTCCACTAATATGTAACTTTGAGATAAAACAGCAGACAACAATTTTAAGCAGGCGATATTGCAGCAGTGAAAGGGTTAGAAATAATTGTCTTGTTTGGGGACCAGCGGCAAAGGTTGTTGTAAGGAAGGCAGGGGCGTAGCCAGCGATACGCACGTACGTACGTGTGTAACATCAGTTTGAAAAATGAAAAATCAAACATGGCCAAAAATGGCATAAAAACCGAAGGCTAAGGGGGGGTTAAACCTTAAAGTCTAAAATGAAGATTTCAAACACACTTCAGAGCTCACCATTTCAGTTCTAATTTCCATTTTTCTCCCCGGGGGAGAACCCCCGGACTCCCCTCCAGCATTGATCAATTTCAAGTGTTAGAAAACCAAGAACTTAGTAACTACAAAGACGGCAGCCTCAAGCCTACGTGCTACATGTAATCTGCTACATGTACCTCTCGTGCGTCTAAACATTGAGTCAAATAGTTATATAATGTTATGTCTTATATAACGAACCTTTGAAGAAAATTGTATGGATCACATAGTTCGTATTTAGTGCCCAAAACCCCCACCAATAATTTTTCATAGTTCATATACATGTGGATTGTACGTACAATGTATACCTAAATTGTCTAAAAGTCGAAAGTTCTTGGAAATATATAGGTTAGTCACATTGATCGTATTCAGTGTCCAAAATCCCTACAAACACACTTCAGATCTCACCATTTCAGTTCTTATTTCGATTTTTTCTCCCGGGGGATGACCCCCGGACCCCCACTTTCATCTGTCAAGTTCAAGTTTCAGAAAATAAAGATCTTAGTTACTACAAACTTGGCAGCCTGAAAAACTTCTACAGAGTTTCGTGTACTTCTCTTGAGTCTTAAAGTCAAATAGTTCTAGCAGTGGAAAAATTAGTCACAAAATAAGGTTGTGCCTAATAAAACAGAGCCTTCAAAACAATTGTATGGTTAACATTGATCGTATTTAGTGTCCCTATTCCCTCCAAAAACACTTCAGAGCTCACGATTTCAGTTCTTGTTTCCATTTTTCTCCCCGGGGGAGGACCCCGAACCCCCACTTGCATTTTTTAAGTTCGAGTTTTGGAAACTCAGGATCTTAACAACTACAAATTTAAATCAGCATCATGAAGAAAAAAATACGGTGTTTCATGCACCTCTCGTGCGGCAAAGTCAAATTATTATAGCGGAAAAAATGTTAATCACTAAATTTATTGTTATGTTATAACGAAGCTTTGAACACAATTGTATGGTTCACATAGATCGTTTTCAGTGCTCCAGATCCCTCTAAACACAATTCAGAGCTCATCATTTCAGTTCTTGTTTCCATTTTTCTCCCGGGGGAGGACCCCCGAACCCCCACTTGCATTTTTCAACTTCGAGTTTCGGAAACTCAGGATCTCAACAACTACAAATTTAAGTCGACATCATAAAAGACTACAGTGCTTCTTGTATATACCACTCGTGCGGCTAAAAGTCAAATTATTTTAGCAGAAAAAACGCTAATCACAAAATTTAATCATGTTGGACACATTTGTATAGTTCACATAGATCGTATTCAGTGCTCCAAATCCCTCTAAATACACTTCAGAGCTCACCATTTTACTTCTAATTTCCCTTTTTCTCCCGGGGGAGGCCCCCCGGACCCCCACCAGCAGGAGGGGGTACCCCCCTTCCGCACCCTCCCCCTGATGTGCGTATTATTCGTTCAAGTCGGGCTACGCCGCTGAATGGAACCGTTGTTAGGAGGGCTGTTGTAGGGAGAGAGCACTGTATAATGCAAAAGCTGGAAATTCTAGTCGTTGCAAATTATGAATAGAGATGAATCCTTGGCCTAATTATACAGCTTTAACTCTTTGCATGATTGGTAATTTTTTTCCTCTACAAAAATGTCGTCTGCTACTGTTCTAAAACTAGAATTTAAAAATAAAAATTCAAAATAGCTCCATGCATCCAGGTCAGAGTGTGAAACATTTTTTTCCTGATGAGATGCGGGGTCATGCCAAGTTTCATGAGGATTCACACTGTTTGCAAAGGTTTTCAAGGTTTTACCGCTAGCATGTTAACTCTTTGCATGCTAGCGGCGGATATACCCGCCACAGTGATTGCCTTTGCAAACAGTTTGGATCCTGATGAGACGCCGCGTTACGAGGCGTCTCATCAGGATCCAAACTGTTTGACACTCTGACCATGTTTTGAAAAGAAATTTAGAAAAATCTTATTTTTAGAACAATAGCAGATGACAAAATTAATGTTGCAGACGAAAAAAATTACCCAGCATGCAAAGAGCTAAGAGTTAACCTTCATCCTGCAGTGATATCATCTGCTTCCAAATTGTCGCCTGCAAAAAAAATTTAAATTTAGACTGATACACTTTTTAAGTAAAGAAACCTAAAGACGAGTGTCAAACAGCTTGGATCCAGATCAGACGCCGCGTAACGCGGCGTCTGATCTGGATCCAAACTGTTTGCAAACATCAGAAAAGTTGCAATCAGCAAGCAAAGGATTAATATATTGAGAAATGAATCACAGGGGAGTTGTCATGAATATGACATTGTGAGAGCTAAGTATTAGTTTGACAGATATTCACGAGATTTTCCCTATTTATGCCAAATTCGTCATTACATGTACACGTGTATTTCGTATTTAAAAAATGACCATATATGTTGCTTTATAACCCATTAACCCATAGCCTGAGTCAAGTTTTGACCTTTATCTTTAGTGATAAAGTCTAGTTAAATCTTTGAACTTTGTACTCTGGTGAGCGCCTTAGAGACCATTGGGCTCTTGTTTCTTTTGGGGTTCAGACTTCTATTGTGATGGTCCCCTGTGGTCACAACATACTGGGATCAGTGACAGTTCAAGTCACTTGGATGTCAGTACATTTATTGGAAAATACTCGGCTTCTGTACTGAGTTCGAGGGCATGAGTGTATGATTTGTTGCAGATCAAAAGTGATTATTGCATAAGACACAAAGATTTATGAGATTACATCTTATAAGGCTATTGGTGGGATTTTTAACCCATTACCCCATAGCATGTGTCTAGTTTTGAAGAAAGGTGACCACTTAAAGCAGGTTGAAAGTAAAGCAGAATGCACCTGAGGGTGCATTCTGCTTAACTTTTAGCCTGCTTTAAGCTACCATCTATCAGGATGTAGAAAATATTTCTTATGGTATATATTCATGACTGTATAAAAACAGCTATTGTCTTCAATGGAGAAATAAATTAAAGGTGTAAAAAGGCATATTTATGGGGTAATTGGTTAAATAACCTCTATGAACGCTTGTTAAAATCATCTCAAAGAGAAATTGAGAAGTCACCACATAATTTCGTCGTGTTCAGTGAAGTCACTTGGATTTTACAGGGTTCTAGATAAGAGGGAGTAAACTGCATGCACAAATTAAATCCAACATTTTCACAATCATTTCAGCACCAAATCCTATGGTGTCACTACTGATTAGAATCGCCTCGTAGAGAAGATTCTAATGAGTAGTGATACCATGGGGTTTAATGAAGAAATAAAAATTTGACTTTTTGAAATACTTCCCATAACTGGAGCTCTGATTTTTATACATTTATTGGAAAATACTCAGCGTGTACTAAGCTCTGCGTGATGTTCCGAGACATTAGAGTGTATATTGCAGATCAAACGTGATTATCGTATGAGATGTCACAAAGCTTTATGAGATTACATTTATAAGTTGTTTATGGGATTTATAGATTATACCTGTTGGATTTTTGTGATCTGACGGCTAGTAAACCTTTACCCAATGTTTCTAATTTTGAAGACAGGTCACCGATCACTTAAAGCAGGTTGAAAGTAAAGCAAAATGTGCCTTATAAGGCACATTCTGCTTTACTTTCAGCCAACTTAATTAAAGCTACTAGGATATAAAAATACATCTTATGCTATAAATACATTACTGCATACATTTTTGTCAGTGGATGAATTAATTAAAGGCATAAAAGAGCATATAAATATTAATGATAAAGCTATATCCTAGCAGATTATAGCTAAAAGCAGACTGCAAATAAAGCAGAATGCACCCTCAGACACATTCTGCTTTACTTTTAGTCTGCATTAAAATGGCTACCAGTGTCTTCAAAACTAGAAACAGGCTAAAGGGTTAATCTGATAAAAGGACTATGATTAACCCTTTCCCGCATATACGCGCCTTTTAACGCATTCAGTTTATTCCTCCGCTGTAGAAAATAGTTCCAATCTATACAGCCATGCATATGTATCATTAGAAATATTTTCTTTATTCTAACAGGTGGTAGCTTAAAGCAGGCTAAAAGTAAAGCAGAATGCGCCTTAGGGCGCATTCTGCTTTACTTTCAACCCGCTTTAAGTAGCCACCTATCTTCAAAACTAGAAACAGGCTATTGGGAAAAGGGTTAAATCTGTTAGAAAAATTGAAATTAAAAATTATTCAAACCAATAAATTCATTAGACATTGGTTAATTAGTATCAATTCAATGTTAATTAGTTTAAACCTATCAGAATTAAACACTGTTCAAAACATTGTCGTTTTTTCATAGCATAGAAAATTATGACTTTAATCCACGACTCCATATCCTGTTTCTAGTATTGAAGATTATAGGGTTAGTCCACTTAAAGCAAGTTAGAAGTATAGCAGAATATGCTTTAAAGCACATTCTGCTTTACTTTCAGCCTGCTTTAAGCTACCATCTGCTAGGATAGAGCAAGTATTTTTTATGGTGCATATTCATGGCAGTATATAAAGTGGAACTATTTTCTTTAGTGGAGGAATGAATTAAATGCGTAAAAATGGGTATCTTTGGAGTAAAGGGTTAAAAAGGGAAAGTAGTTTGCTTCAATTGGTTAGATTTATTGCTTACAGACAAGAGAGGAAGGGTTATCTATTTAAAGACTGTACAAGGAAAAAAGATATCCTTGTCTTGAATCTTATACTATATTTTTCCGCGGGAACAAAGAGATCATTGTGTTCTTATAATATTTTGGACGTATACATTGCTAGTGTTGGTCAAGGATTCTATGCAGTTAAAGATGGAGGAGATTTCAGGTGAGTACTTATAACCACGTTTCACTACACTTTATAAAATAAAAAAAAAGTCATTTTCTGAAAATTATGTAGTAATTAAATGAAATTGTTTCTGTTTTGCTGCTTTAAGCAAAATGAAAGTAAAACAGAAAGCTCAATCCTTTTAGGAGCTTTCTGCTTTACTTTCAGGCTTCAGCTTGCTTTAATAGAGCTTGCACCTGTCTTTTATACATTTACTATTCTTTGGGGGGGGGGGGGGGGACAACCTTGATATATGTCTATGATATTTAGTAATTAAGCAGAGCTCCAGATAATGGGGGGTATTTCAAAAGCTAAAGTTTTTATTTTTGCATTAAACCCTATGGTGTTACTACTCATTAGAATCGTCTCTTCGAGACGATTCTAAAGAGTAGTTACACCATAGGATTTGGTGCTAAATTGAGCGAGAAAATTTAGGAGTTGTTCAATTTACTCCCTCTTATCTGGAGCCCTGTCATATACTACGTACATTTGTATATTTTCCCTGGGAAAAAGATATCCTTGTGTGCTTTAATACTATATACTCTGCCCATACACTTGGAAAAAAAGAGATCCTTGTGTTCATATAACAGTTTGGACACATTAATTGCTAGTGTTGGTCAAGGATTCTATGCAGTTAAAGATGGAGGACATTTCAGGTGAGCATTTATAATATATAAACATGATATTTATATTCGCCCCATTCAAATCCATTGAACAAAATGTTGTTTAATTGGTATAGATGCAATTTTCTAGGGGAGCGGGACTTGTGGATATCATGCACAGAGGAGGTGGGGATTATGGATCGGCTCTCTGCAAATCATTTTGTTGCTTTGGTTGAGTAATGCAGTTATGGATGTTCCTTTCAGGATACACATTATTTGCGTTAACAACTTCGAATATGGATTAAACATATATGTATACTAATAAAATGATCATTTAATATTAGAAATTACAGCAAATATATTGTAAATATAAGAAATGAACTGAAGTTCCTTTACCCCATAGCCCATTTCTAGTTTTGAAAATAAGTGACTACTTAAAGCAGGTTGAAAGTAAAGCAGAATGCACCTTAAGCCTGCTTTAATCTTCTATCTGCTAAGATATAGAAAATATTTTTTCGGTACATGTTTATGACTGCGAAAATTGGAACTATTTTCTTCAGTGGATGAATGAATTAAGTGCGCTAAAAGGCGCTTCCATGGGGGAAAGGGTTAAGCAAAATAAACAACCAAAAATGATTGGCAATTTTACCACATGGAATTTGCATATCATTTTCTGTCGTTTATTTCACTTAACTCTTTGAACCCTAGTCACGCATATAAGCGTCCTTTGCAAACAGTGTAACTGTGAGGAGTACACATGTCCTGTGCAAACAGTGAATACCCAGATCAGAGGGCTCCGAAAGGAGCCCTCTGATCAGGGTCTTCACTGTTTGTCTTAATGCCAAACATTGACAAAAACAACCCTTAAAAGTCAGAAATGGACTAGACTTGAATAGAATCTGGAATTGTCCATTTAAAGTTTCAGGGAGGAAAGAGTTAAAGGCTGTGCAAATTCAGTTCATTTCTTAATTACACTACACTTTATACAGTCATACTTCTTTTAACTTAATCACCCCTGAAACTTTAAATGAAAATTAAGTTAATTTAGTCTATTTTTGCCTATATACCGGTAGTGTATGTGCAACTTTTTGCAAAATGACGAACAGTGTAGACCCTAAAGGAGCCCTCTGATCAGGGTCTACACTGTTTTTAGCTCACCTGAGCACAAAGTGCTCAAGGTGAGCTATTGTGATCGGTTGCCGTCCGTCGTACGTCGGTGTTGGTGTCCGTGTCGTCTGTTCACAATTTGTTTCAAATAACTTCTTCTCTGAAACCAATGGCCCAATTTTAACCAAACTTGGCCAGATACATACTGTAGTTGTGAGCTTCAAAAATTGTTAAAAAAAAGTTGGTGGGGCAATCGGTCTTGTTGCCATGGCAACCATGCACAATATCTAAAAAAATCTTCTTCTCAAAAACGACTGGTCCGATTACAATTTGGTTTGCATCAAAATGTTTCTCAATTAATATACTTTCAAAATTTTCAAAGAATTTTGATCCGTCAAAAAACATGGCCGCCAGAGGGCGTGGTCATTTTCCGTATTTATGTAATATTGACAACTAAAGTCAAAACTTTAAACATCTTCTTGTCAATAACTATAAGTCCTAGGATAACCAAATTTCACATGTAGCATCATGTTGTAAATCTTTAGCAAGATTGTTCAAATAATGACCCCCGGGTCAAAAATGGCCCCGCCCCGGGGCTAAAAAATTATCAGTTTTTCATAGGAAATCCTTTAAAACTCTTCTTCTCTAAAACTGTATGGCATAGACCTTTATATTTAGCATCTAGCTTTGCCTTATGGACCTCTACTAAGATTGTTCAAATCATGACCCCAGGGTCAAAAATGGCCCCGCCCCGGGGCTTATCAGTTTTACATAGACTTATATAGGAAAACCTTCTTCTCTGAAACTGTAAGGCCCAGACAATTTATATTTGGCATCTAGCTTTATCTTTTGGTCCTCTACTAAGATTGTTCAAATCATTACTCCAGGGTCAAAAATGGCCCCGCCCCGGGGCTTATCAGTTTTACATAGACTTATATAGGAAAACCTTTAAAAACCTTCTTCTCTGAAACTGTAAGGCCCAGACCTTTTATATTTAACATCTAGCTTTGCCTTATGGTCCTCTACCAAGATTGTTCAAATCATGACCCCCGGATCAAAAATGGCCACGCCACGGGGCTTATCAGTTTTACATAGACTTATATAGGAATAAACCTTTAAAACTCTTCTACTCTGAAACCCTAAGACCCAGACCTTATATATATGGCATCTAGCTTTGCCTTATGGTCCTCTACCAAGATTGTTCAAATCAGGACCACCGGATCAAAAATGGCCCCGCCCCAGGGCTTATAAGTTTTACAAAGACTTGTGTAGTAAAACCTTTATAAATCCTCTTCTCTGAAACCGTAAGGCCCATACCTTTTATATTTGGCATCTAGCTTTGTCTTATGGTCCTCTACCTAGATTGTTCAAATCTTGACCCCAGGGTCAAAAATGGCCCCGCCCCGGGGCTTATCAGTTTTATATATACTTCTACAGGAAAACCTAATTCCGAGTTGTTTCAATTTCATGCAACAGTCCACATACATGCAATGACAAACTTCCTTATGCATCGAGTAAAACACAATAGTTACTCAGGTGAGCAATTTAGGGCCGTATGTGGCTCTTGTCAATTGTATTTTAATCCTTAATAATGCACCATAAAATTAATATGCCTTTTTATGCCTTTCATTTATTCCTCCATTGAAGAACAAGAGACCCAGAGGGTCACATTTCGCTCACCTGAGGAAGCTAGCAGGGCAAAACAACATTTTAATAAAGTTATGATCAAGGTGTCATAATTTGAACAATCTTGGTAGAGGACTATAAGGCAAAGCTACATGTCAAATATTTATTATCTGGGCCGTACGGTTTCAGAGAAGAAGATGTTTAAAGGTTTTCCTATGAAAAACTGATAAGCCTGAGGGCAAGGTCATTTTTGGTATGGGGGTAATAATTTGAACAATCTTGGTAGAGGACCATAAGACAAAGCTTTGTGTCAAATACTAAAGATCTGGGCCTTACAGTTTCAGAGAAGAAGATTTTTAAAGGTTTTCCTATATAAGTCCATGTAAAACTGATTATGCCCCAGGGTGGGGCCAATTTTGACCCGGGGTTCATAATTTGAACAATCTTGGTAGAGGACCATAAGGCAAAGCTACATGTCAAATATTAATGATCTGGACCTAATGGTTTCAGAGAAGAAGATTTTTAAAGGTTTTTCTATGAAAAACTGATAAGCCCAAGGGCGGGGCCATTTTTGGTCTGGTGGTCATAATTTGAACAATCTTGGTAGAGGACCATGAGGCAAAGCTACATGTCAAATATTAATGATATGGGCCTTACAGTTTCAGAGAGAAGAAGATTTTTTCAGGTTTTCCTATATAAGTCTATGTAAAACTGATAAGCCCCAGGGTGGGGCCAATTTTGACCTGGCAGTCATAATATGAACAATCTTGATAGAAGACCATGAGGCAAAGCTACATGTCAAATATTAATGATCTGGGCCTTATAATATACGGTTTCAGAGAAGAAGATTTTCAAAGGTTTTCCTAAGAAAAACTGATAAGCCCCAGGGCGGGGTCTTTTTGGCCCAGGGGTCGGATTTTGAACAATCTTGGTAGAAGACCATTAGGTCATGATACATACCAAATATCAAAGGTCTGGGCCTTTCAGTTTCAGAGAAGAAGATTTTTAAAGTGGTTTCAGAGGAGATGTTGTTTGAAAATGTGAACGGACGACGGACGCCAGACACCGGAAGACGGACGGAATGCAATCATAATAGCTCATCCTGAGCCTTTGGCTCAGGTGAGCTAAAAATTTGGTTTACCTGTCTTTAAAACTAGAAACACGGGATGATGGAGAAATTGGGTTTGAACACTTCCCCCTAATATATGAGTTTGACAAAAATAAGCTGAAAAATCAAAAAAGTCATTTTCTGAAAAATATGTAGTATAATTAACTGAATTTTTGTTTGTTTGGTTGCTTTAAGCAAAATGAAAGTAAAACAGAAAGCTCAATCCTTTTAGGAGCTTTCTGCTTTACTTCCAGCTTGCTTTAAGCGAGCTTGCACCTGTCTTTATACATTAACTATTTTTCTGAAGAAAAAAAACAACCTTGATATGTCTATGATATTTAGTAATTATTATTAAGCAAAGCTCCAGATAAGGGGGTTATTTCAAAAACTAAAATATTTATTTCTGAATTAAACCTTATGTTGTTACTACTCATTAGAATCGTCTCTTCCAGACGATTCTAGTGAGTAGTGACACCATAGGATTTGGTGATGAAATGAGTGAGAAAATGTTGGATTTCTTCAGTTTACTACTTCTTATCTGGAGCCCTGATTAAGGCTAGAATTGTTGAGCACTGCCTGAAATTACATATGTTTTGTCTAGCCATATGGTTCCAGAATAATTAGACACAGAATAGCCGATGTTCTTGCAGCTTGTTTTAGCATCTGTCGATCATGAATGGATATATTTGGGGTCGTTGGTTGATTAATTCCTTGTTTTAGACAATGGGATAGACTTCAAGCGACCTTGTTGATCTATCGGTGTAACACTGCACTGTGGTCTCCCAGATTAATTAGTTTGCAATGTATATTGATTACAATCATATCCAGGGCTCCAGATAAGAGGTAGTTATTTCAACAAATCCAACATTTTCTCACTCTTTTTAGCACCAAATCCTATGATGTTACTGCTCATTAGAATCGTCTCGAAGAGACGATTCTAATGAGTAGTGACACCATAGGGTTTAATTCAGAAATAAAGATTTTAGTTTTTGAAAAACTACCCTTATCTGGTGCTCTGCATATCTAATGATTGTTGATTGGCCAACACTGTTGAACTTTCAGAAAATCTTTCCTTTATAGTTTATATAAGTGTACAATATAGGATATTTTTCTGAAAGTTCCTAAAGGAGCTTTCTGCATCACCAAGTCATTGCCTGTCTCTAGTTTTGAAAATAGGTTAAAACTTAAAGCAGATTAATCCATTACCCCATAGCCTGTTTCTAGTACTGAAGATGCATGACTATACTTAAAGCAGGTTGAAAGTAAAGCAGAATGCGCCTTAAGGTGCATTCTGCTATACTTTCAGCCTGCTTTTATAGCTAGGATATGATAGAATACAGAAAATATTTCTTGTAGAACATATTCTTAAATGTATGAAGTGGAACTATTTTCTTCAGTGGAGGAATAAGTTAAAGGTGTAAAAAGGCGTATTTATGGGTTAATGGGTTAAGCATGTATATGTACCCCAAAACTGTGAAGCACTTATAATGTGTGTATTGCTTGACAATTCAATTTTTACTAGGATGGTTCAAAAAGTAATGACACTTGATTAATAGCTTCAATAATAATAAATGCAAAATGCATGTGTGATAAATCTTTTTAAAAAGCGATTCTTTGCCTACACAATGGTATAATGTACAATAAGATCACTTATGTCAATATATAAGTCACAACATGAACCTTGGATAAAATAGGGGTTGTCTTCTGGTCATAACAAAGCTTAAAGCTACCAAATAATGAAGACTTTTTAAAGGTTGAAAGGTGGATTTTGTTTTTTTATCAGATACCATAAATATGATACTACATTATTAAATGACCTTGACCTTTGACCTAATGACCTGAAAAGAAATGTGACTCGCCTACTCATCATGAAAAACTTGGTGTAAAAATATCACATTTATGAATGACCTTGACCTTTGGCATACTGATCTCAAAATATGTAAGGGTCATCTACTAATTATGACTAACCACTGTACTGAATATGAGAACTGTAGGTTGACGTAAAGGTGAGTTATTGATTGGAAATGATTTGGTGTAAAAACTATCACGTTTCATTATTGAATGACATTGACCTTTGACCTACTGACCTCAAAAGACCATCTACTCATCATGACCAACTTCTATAGCAAATATGAGAACTGTAGGTTGAAGGAACTGTGAGTTATTGATTGGAAACAATTTGGACTACAGACTGACTTGCTGACCAACCGACAAATTTAACAGACCAACAGACTCAGACCGACCGACAAGTGCAAAGCAATATATGCCCCCACTTCTTTCAGAAGGGGTTATAGTAATTAAAGCAAAATGTGTTTGCTTTTAAACAGGAAAGAACAACATCTTCTCCAATGTATTAATTTCCATCTTGCTTTAACCCTTTGAACCCTAGTCCCGCACATAGGCGTCCTTTTCAAACAGTATACATGTGAAAAGTGCACTTGTCCCATGCAAACAGTGAATTCCCAGATCAGAGGAGCCCTCTGATCTGGGTCTTCACTGTTTGTCATAATGCAAAACATTATCAAAAACAACCCTTAAAAGTCTGAAATGGACTAGACTAAAATGGAAACTGGGATTGTCCATTTGAAGTTTTAGGGAGGAAAGAGTTATAAGCAGCCACCTAATTTAACCCTTGTCCCAATAGCCTGTTTTTAGTTTTGCAAACAGGTGACCATGCATTTACAGTAGGTTGAAAGTAAAGCAGAATGTACCTTTTATGGCTGCAAGTAAAGCAGAATGTGCCTTAAGGCACATTCTGCTTTACTTTCAGCCTGCTTTGAGCTACAATCTGCTGAAATATAGAAAATATATATACAGTCAAGACTCGATACAACGACATCCGTTACAACGGAATTCTCACTTACCGACACAAATTCTGCAGGAGCGAACCTGCATAAAGCTATATATATGTACAGTGGAGAATCTGTTATTCTTTCCCGTTTAAACGCAAACGTATGCAAACGCAAAACACTAAAACGTAGAAAAGTACAACTTTTTGACACAATTAGAACTGATAATTCATGTTTATCTTGGTGGCAAACAGTTTGGAGCCTGATCAGACGCCGGGTTATCCGGCGTCTGATCTGGCTCCAAACTGCTTGCACTGCAAATAATAGTTTTAGCGTAAACGCGTTTATTGGGAAAGAATAACTTTTTCTCCACTGTAATTCAATATAACGACAAACTCATTACAACGACATTTTTGTTGGGAACGAACTGTGCCATTGTATCGAGTCCTGACTGTAACTAAGTTACCCAACATGCAAAGAGTTAAAGTGGCAATATGTAGCAAATTATAAAGATAGGTGACTGCAAAATAAAACAGCAATGCTCCAGCAGAAGCTCTTACATAGTAGTACATTTGTGTTAAGCCTTTACCCCATTATTATTATTATATATAGCTTGTGTCTGAACCCTTAGCCCGCCAAATAAATTGTCGTCTGCTATATTTCTCGTCTGCTTCAAGTTTCAAAGTGCTTCAAAGTTGCTCAAAATTGCTGAAAATGTTGTCCGAGTGTCAAACAGCTTGGAACCGGATGAGACGCGTCTCATCCGGATCCAAGCTGTTTGCATATGGAGCTATAGTCGTGAGTGGCAGGCTAAGGGTTAAGGTATGATACATATCCATGACTGTATAAAGTGGAACTATTTTCTTCCAGTGAGGATACATTATTTTATTGGTTCATAGTGTCTGAAAAATACATTTTTTACTGTTCAAGTTATCAAAATTAAAGCACTGGTAATAAGGTTATGTTAATGCACAGAATAATAACTTGTTTCTACTTTCTCTTTTCCCACTGCTTGCAAAATTGTCCAACATAGTGTCTTCAACTCCCAAAGGAACCAATTCCATAACAGTGTCTCTCTTTTCAGTCAGGCAACCGGGAAGAGAATTGGTTAAAATTGCTTTTTGATCAGATTAACGGAGATTGCAGTCACGTTTGTGGTGAAGTATTTTGCTGGTTGGTTTTTTGTTTTTTCTTGGTCACATTGGTGGAAGGTTGCTTGATTTGTGTAATCCCTTGGTTTGATATTATCTTATTACAGTGCTCCCTCCCAACAACGGCCCTCCAAACAAGGACTCCCTTCTTACATTGACCCTTGCCGCACTTCCCTAAACAAGACACTGTTATGTCTAACGCTTTCACGGCTGCAATATCATCTGTTTGAAATTGTCGTTTTTCTCAAAGTCGCATAATTTAATGGACATTTTGACAGAAAATTAACATAATGACGAGTGACAGACAGCTTGAATCCGGATCAGACGCCGCGTAACGGTCTTGATCTTGATTCAAGCTGTTTGCAAATGTAAGCCAATTTCCCTCCCTTTAACGACTCCCTCCAAACAACACACACAATCTATGTCTCCAATTGGTTGTCACTGTAGAGAGGGAGCATTGTAGATAACATATGTATCTATAAAATTCAATTGTTGTCCTTTAATTGCTAACAATGCCGTGTCTTAACTCTTTGCACGCTAGCGATGGAATCATTATTATCTGTGCAAACAGTTTGGAAATTCTA
Source organism: Gari tellinella (assembly GCA_922989275.2). Taxonomy (NCBI): domain Eukaryota; kingdom Metazoa; phylum Mollusca; class Bivalvia; order Cardiida; family Psammobiidae; genus Gari; species Gari tellinella. The sequence goes on along the minus strand of OV277868.1, from coordinate 6,100,277 downwards.
TTTTTAGAAGCGTATATATAGCAGACAACAATAATTATATATACTTAGAGCCCTAAGACGCATTCTGTTTCACTTTCAGCCTGCGTTAAGCTACTATCTGCTAGAATATAGAAAATATCATACATATTCATAACTGTATAAATTGGAACTATTTTCTTAAGTGGAGGAATAAATTAGAGGCGTAAAAAGGTGTATTTTTGGGGAATGGGTTAGGTGACTGCATGCTAAATAAACAGCATTGCTCAAACAGAGTGCTCCTATAAATTTGTGTTAACCCTAAATTTACCCAATTATAACTTGTCTTAAGTTTTGAGAAGAGATAACACTTCACATAGGTGCATTCTGCTTTACTTTCAACCTGCTTTAAGCTACCATCTCCTAAGATATAGAATACATAATTATCTAATGATGCATATTCCTAACTGTATTAAGTTGAGCTATTTTCTTCAGTGGAGGAATAACTTAAAGACATAAAAAGGCATATTTATGGAGTATTGGGTTAAAGAATGATACTAAGCTTATAGTCTAAAACACTATTAGGGCTGCCGTAAGTTGATCTTGAAAAATCCTACTATTTCCAAATTTTCTGTTTTCAAGCATCATATTACTTAAAGCAGGTTGAAAATAAAGCAGAATGTGCCTTATGGCACATTATGCTTTACTTTCAGCCTTCTTTAAGCTACCATCTGCTAGAATGAAAAATACGAAAATTTCAGAAAAATCCGGAGAAATGGCAGCCCTGTACGTACTATTTTGACAATACTCACTGGCATTGAGAAAGGCAATTGTCACACACACTTGACATTTCAAAACTTAACCTTTCACAAGAAAGTAACAAAAACCATGAAAGCAATAAAACTGTACAATGTCTGACATTTCCCTCTCCAGCCAATATTAGTTTTCACAATAGTTCTATCAGCTAGAGGCTGGAATACAGTTCAGGGCTCCAGATAATGGGGGTATTTCAGAAACTTAAATCTTTATTTCTGCATTAAACCCTATGGTGTCACCACTAATGAGTAGTTACTAACACCATAGGATGAGTGAAAAAATGTTATAATTGTTCAGTTTACTCCCTCTTATCTGGAGCCTCGAATACTGAGAAAATTCTCAGTCGACCCATCAGTGAATGAATATCTAAATGAAGAAAAACAACCAGTCTGCTTGCCATCTAATATAAAAAAATTATTTAACTTTAAATAAATAAATAAATAAGTAAATAATAAATAAAATAACCCTTTACTCAATAGCCTGTTTCTAGTTTTGAAGATAGGTGACCACTTTTAAAAGCAGATTAAAAGTGAAGCATAATTAATGCATCTATATAGGAAATGTGAACCGTGAAGTTTGAAGTTTGAAGTCTGAAGTTTGAAGTTTTTACTGTGACTGCTATATAAGAGATTAATAGCAAAAAAGTTGGAAGTGTGAACTGTGAAGTCTTATCTCTGAGCTCTGAAGTGTGTAGAGGGAATGTCACCACCGGTCTTTCATAGTTTTCATAGAACAATAATTGCTCCTCATGGTTAACCATTTACCACATATTGGACTTTCTAGTTTGGATGACAGTTGACCATTTAAAGCAGGTTGAATGTAAAGCAGAAAGTGCCTTAAGGCACATTCTGCTTTACTTTCAGCCTGCTATAAGTTACCATCTGCTAGGATTTTGGGAATATTTCTTATGGTACATCATGATTCATCAGTTTCTTCAGTGGATGAATAAATTGAATGCGCTGAAAGGTGCTTCTAGCTATGGGAGAAAGGGTTAAGCAGACATTTGTTTTTATCTCAATGTTCCATGCTAATTCTTGAGGTCACATAATTATGCTCGTTTTGAATTTCAATATTGCAAATTGCATTATGATGGAGTTAAATTATTTCATGGTAATGTTTATCACATTATCATGGTGTTAATTATGGATTATGACGGATGGAATCTGCACCCTGCAATCTGTGTGTCATCCCTCCTCAGTGGCATATGTCTGCTTTAACTCATTCACCCCAGAAACGTTTAATGGACAATTCCAATTTCAAAAAAGGTCTAGTCCATTTGTGACAATTAAGGGTTGATTTTAACAATATGTTTCAAAATGACAGTGTAGACGCTGGTCAGAGGGCTCCTTAAGGGGCCCTCTGATCAAGATCTACACTTTTTCCATAAGACAAGTGTAACCCCAACAGGTACACTAGTTGTAAATGGCGAGTATACTTGTCGCTAAGGTCGACTGTGTTAACCCTTTACGCCATAGATAAGCACATTACCCAATAAATGCACCTTTTTATGCCTTTCACTTATTCCTCCACTTAAGAAAATAGTTTCACTTTACACAGTAATGAATATGTGCCATAAGAAATATTTTCTATATTCTAGCAGATGCCACAGTAGCTTAAAGCAAGTTGAAAGTAAAGCAGAATGTGTCTTAAGGAGCATTCTGCTTTAGTTTCAATCTGTTTTAACCCTTTACACAATAGCCGATTTCTAATTTTGATGACAGGTGATAACTTAAAGCAGGTTGACAGCAAAGCAGAATGCGCCTTAAGGCCCATTCTGCTTTATTGTCAGCCTGCTTTAAGCTACCATCTGGTACTAGAGAACATATTTCTTTTGGTACATGTACATGTACTTGTTTATGACTGTATATTATAAATAGGAACTATTTTCTTCAGTGGAGGAATAAATCAAATGTGCTAAAATGCTATGGGGGAAAAGGTTAACCCTTAGCCCGCCAAATAAATTGTTGTCTGCTATATTTCTCGTCTGCTTGAAGTTTCAAAGTGCTTCAAAGTTGCTCAAAATTGCTGAAAATGTTGTCCGAGTGTGAAACAGCTTAGATCCGGATGAGACGCCGAGTTACTTGGCGTCTCATCCGGATCCAAGCTGTTTGCATATGGAGCTATAGTCGTGACTGGCAGGCTACGGGTTAAGTTGTCTGAGTAGTCTTCAAAATTAGAAACAGGCTATGTGGTATTATACTCATTCAATTATTCCTCCACCAAAGAAAATGTATACAGTTATGATCTAGCTACTAGGATATAGAAAATATTTCTTGTGATACATACACATTACCAGTTGACAGTGCGATACAGAGAGATGTATTTAGCTCGAGACGTTTTTGGCGGAAATAGCCGATCTGACGAGCGCCTTGGCTAAATGCAACACTCTGTTGCGCACTGCCAACTGGTAATGTGTTTATTATATGCCTTGAATACAAACCAGAAACAACTAAATAGTTGTTTAAATCATTTTACATCCAAAATTTATTAGTTATTTGAAGCAGAACGAGAAGTTTTGTATGCCACAAAGAATAACGCGGCACTCCTACATGTACGTAAATGACGTCACGCTAAATCGAAAGCGACGTCGGAGTAAAATACAAAGTGGCTGATACAAGGTGGCTGATACAGACTCTTGTATTTTACTCTGCAGATACACGTGGAAACGCTCGATATCATACGAAGGCATATAATAAATAAATATTCATGACTATACAAAAGGGGAGTTTTTTTCTTCAGTGGTATGAATTGAGCACGTAAAAAGTAAAGGGTTAATATCAAGAAGCCGGCTATGAGCTCTCTGGGGGCATAACGCATAGAAAACGTGATTACAGTAAAAACGCTCTATTACAACCACTAAAATATCAATAAATAAATTTATAAATGTTAATTAGCAGGTGTTTAAGGCAGGTGACTGCTTAAAGCAAGGTGAATGTAAAACAGAAAGCTTTCTGTTTTACGTTCACCTTGCTTTAAGCTGTCACCTGTCTTTTATGCAATCAATTAGCCTTCAATTTTAGTGGTTGTAATGTTTTCTATGCATTATATGTTATAATGTTGTGAAAATTTCGTAATACCATATTTACAGATTTCAGTAAAGTTGTCAAGTCTGTTAGTCACCTTTGAGAAACATGCTGTCTCAAACACCAGAGAGCAGATTTCTAGAACAGTTGTATGAGTTTGTGATTCAGTTTGAGTACCGAACAGTTTGGACCTTGATCAGAAGTCAAATATCTCAGGAGGTCTGATCTGGGTTCAAACTGTTTTAAACGTTGATCGAGTCGCACTGACCTTCTGAGGGGTTAATACGTTGAAAACGTGATTATTATGTTGTGAAAACCTTGTCATATCATGCTTATTGATTTCAATTGTGAAGTCTGTTGTTAGTCTCCTTAGAGAAACGGATTAAAAAAAACTGGGAGAGCAATTTTCTAGAACAGTGTTATAATAATAAACTTGTGATTCAATTCTCAGTAAGAGAGAGAGAGATAATTCACGAGTAGTAAAGTCAGGAAAGGAAACTATACGTTTGGTATTAAGTACACGCTGACTATGACGACACAGCCGTATTTTGGATATTTGGTATTCTGAAGTGCATGAAGAGAGTGAGGAGGTTTATTCCTGTGTGGCTTAAGATGGAGAACAGTATAGGTAATTAACTCTTAACTTCCTCCCTAAAACCTCGGAGGCTCCTTGGCCTAGTGGTATAGTCACTGTGACTAAAATCACTAAGCTCTCCACCGGTGTGGGTTCGAATCCTGGTCTGGGCATTCGAATGTTTCATGTGGGGAAGCCTTCCAGCTGGCCTGCAGAAGGTTGGGGGTTCTACCCAGTTGCCTGAAAGGGCTTCTGGGCTCTTCCTCCACCTGTAATTAGCTGGACGTCGTGATATGACTGAAATAATGTAAAAAGCGACGTAAATCATAACAAAATCCTAAAACCTCAACTGGAAAGTTTTAGTTTTCAATTTAGTCTAGTCAATTTTTTAATCTTTAGGGTTGATATCTTACAATATACAGTGAGAACTTGATACTTCAAACTCGCTTTTAAGTTCGAACACACCCATATTTCAAAGTTAAAACGTGGCTAAGCCACATTTTATCTTTGAAATATGGGTATGTTCAACTTATGCAAGATTACTTTATCTAAATTTAACTGATGAAATACTGGTAAATTTGATTTAAGTGAGGTTCGAAGTACAGCGCTCCCTCTCTACAGCGACACCCAATGGGAGACATAACATGTGTGCGTTGTTCGGAGGGAATCGTTATACGGAGGGAATTGGCTTACATTTGCAAACAGCTTGAATCCAGATCAGACGCCGCCGTCTGATCTGGATTCAAGCTGTTTGTCACTCGTATTATGTTTTTTTCTGTCAAAATGTCTATTATGTAACTTTGAGAAAAACAGCAGACGACAATTTTAAGCAGGCAATATAACAGACGTGAAAAAGTTGGACAAATTTGTTTTGTTTGGGAAACAACGGCAAGTGTCGTTGTAAGGGGGGAATCGTTGTTGGGAGGACCATTGTAGAGAGGGAGCGCTGTACATGTATTGGACTTCGACTGTATTTCAAAATGACACACAGTGTAGACCCTTGGTCTACACTGTTTGCATAGGATAAGTGTACTCCTCACAGGTACACTGTCTGCAAATGATGTATATATGCCTGACTAGGGTGTTAAGAGTTGAATGACTACTGTAATGACCCTAAGTATTTGGCCATACAGACCTGAGCAAACCAGAGCTCCATGAGTGGAGTATTTCAAAAACTAAAATCTTTATTTCTGCATTAAACCCTATGGTGTCACTACTCATTAGAATCTTGTATTGAATCATCACGCAAGGCTTAGTACACACTGAGTATTTTCAACTAAAATCAGAGCTCCATATAAAATCAGAGCTCGATATAAGGGAGTATTTCAAAGACCAAAATCTTTATTTCTTGATTAAACCCTATGGTGTCACCACTCATTAGAATCGTCTCTTTGAGACGATTCTAATGAGTAGTAACACCATAGTATTTGGTGTTGAAATGGGTGAAAATATTTTAGAATTGTTCAGTTTTACTCCCCCTTATCTGGAGCCCTGTGAGCAATCACTGTAGATAATGATCTGAGACTGCTCCAGAGGGAGCCAACTATGGTAATGCATTTCCTATGTTGACAGTGGCAACTTCAAAAGTCAGTTTAATTAAAAACCTTAATATGAAACTTTCAGTCTGTTCAGGGTCTAAACTTCTTTTTAAATTTGCAATCATCACTGTTTGTCATTCAGTTTGCACTTTTGGGACAAATTACTGTGCAATAAAAGGAATTAGTTAGAAATTGCAGGATATTTCCTGTTATTATACAGGGTGTCCCAATTTTTAGCTCACCTGAGCCTTCGGCTCAGGATGAGCTATTGTGATACCATTCCGTCCGTCGTCCGTCGTCCGTCCACACTTTCAAACAACATCTCCTCAGAAACCACTGACCCGATTTCAACCAAACTTTGTCAGAAGCATCAGTGACAAGGGGGAGCGAAATGTTGTTCAAAGATTTTGGCTAGAGTTATTCCCCTTGCTTTGGGACCAGATTTTCTAACATGACCGTATAGACAACTTTTAATGCATAAGAAAATCTTTAAAAATCTTCTTCTCAGAAACCAAAAGGCCCAGACCTTTGATATTTGGTTTGTATCATGACCTAATGATATTCTACCAAGATTGTTCAAATTTTGACCCTGGGGCCAAAAATGGCCCCGCCCCAGGGCTTATCAGTTTTTCTTAGGAAAACCTTTGAAAATCTTCTTCTCTGAAACTGTATGGCCTAGATCATTAATATTTGACATGTAGCTTTGCCTTATGGTCCTCTACCTAGATTGTTCAAATTATGACCCCCGGGTCAAAATTGGCCCCGCCCCCGGGCTTATCAGTTTTACATAGAGTTATATAGGAAAACCTTTAAAAATCTTCTTCTCTGAAACTGTGAGGCCTAGATCTTTAAAATTTGACATATAGCTTTGCCTAATGGCCCTCTACCAAGATTGTTCAAATTATGACCCCTGGGCAAAAAATGGCCCCGCCCTTGGGCTTATCAGTTTTTCTTCAGAAAACCTTTAAAATTCTTCTTCTCTGAAACTGTATGGCCCAGATCATTCATATTTGAAATATAGCTTTGCCTTGTAGTCCTCTTCCATGATTGTTCAAATTATGACCCCCGGGTCAAAATTGGCCCCGCCCCGGTGCTTATCAGTTTTACATAGAGCTATATAGGAAAATCTTTAAAAATCTTCTTATCTGAAACTGTAAGGCCCAGATCTTTCAAATTTGACATGTAGCTTTGCCTTATGGTCTTCTACCAAGACTGTTCAGCTTATGACCCCTGGGCCAAAAATGGCCCCGCCCTTGGGCTTATCAGTTTTTCATAGGAAAATCTTTAAAAATCTTCTTCTCTGAAACTGTAAGGCCCAGATCATTTATATTTGAAATGTAGCTTTGCCTTATAGTCCTCTACCATGTTTGTTCAAATTATGACCCCTGGGTCAAAATTGGCCTCGCCCCGGTGCTTATCAGTTTTACATAGACTTATATAGGAAAACCTTTAAATTTCTTCTTCTCTGAAACTGTAAGGCCCAGTTCTTTAATATTTGTCACATAGCGTTGCCTTGTGATCCTCTACCAAGATTGTTCAAATAATGACCCCCGTGCCAAAAATGGCCCCACCCTCGACTTATTAGTTTTTCATAGGAAAACCTTTAAAAAAACTTCTTCTCTGAAACTGTAAGGCCCAGATCATTTATATTTGACCTGTAACTTTGCATTATGGTCCTCTACCAAGATTGTTAAAATTATGACCCTTTGATCAAATTTGGTCCTGCCCCAAGGCTTATCAGTTTTATATAGACTTATATAGGAAAAACCTTTAAAACTCTTTTTATAGCTATATATATCACGATATTGTTTTGCCCAGTCAGCTTAGGTGCAATGTTCTCAGGTGAGCGACTTGTGGGCCATGGCCCTCTTGTTTTAGGATTTTTATAGTACTTGTCGTAAAATTTAAAGTGTTTTGTAAATTTTACAGTAAAGTCTGTTCAGCTAAATTAATTAAACCATTTAATTCCCCCATAGCTTAATTCTTTCTAGGTTTGAAGAAAATTGATCACTTAAAGCAGGTTGAAAGTAAAGCAGAATGTGCCTTTAGGTGCATTTTGCTTTACTTTCAGCCTGCTATAAGCTTCCATCTGCTAGAATATAGAAAATATTTTTTAAGATATGTATTCATGACATTATAAAATAGAACCTTTTACTTCTATGGAGGAATAAATCAAAGGCGTAAAAATGTGTATTTATGGGGTATAATGCGTTAAATCATTTTCCCAATAGCTTGTTTTCAATACTTAAGACAGATGGTTGCTTAAAGCAAGCTGTAATTAAAGCAAAATGCTCCTTAACCCATTACTCCATGGCCTGTTTCTTGTTTTTAAGACAGGTGAACACTTAAAGCAGGTTGAAAATAAAGTAGGATAGGCCTGATACAGTGGAGAATCTGTTATTCTTTCCTGTTTAAACGCAAACGTACGCAAACGCAAAGCACTAAAACGTAGAAAAGAACAACTTTTGGACAATTCTGGTAATTCTTGTTTATCTTGGTGGCAAACAGTTTGGAGCCTGATCAGATGCCGGGTTACCAGGCGTCTGATCTGGCTCCAAACTGTTTGCACTGCAAATAATAGTTTTAGCGTAAACGCGTTTATTGAGAAAGAATAACAGATTCTCCACTGTATATATAAGGCACATTATGCTTTACTTTCAGCCCTCTTTAAGCTACTATCTGCAAGGATATAAATATATTTCTTATGCTACATATTTATGACTGTATCAAGTGGAACCTTTTTAGCTCACCTGAGCTAGCTCAGGGTGAGCTTTTGCAATCCTTGAATGTCCGGCGTCCGTCGTTCGTCGTTCGTCGTCCGTCGTCCGTCGTCAACAATTTTAGTGTTTATTCTCTAGAGGTCACAATTTTAATCCAAACTTTCTGTAACTTGCTCAGATTGTATATTACCATAAGAGTTCGAATGAGTTCGATTATGGTTGAAATCTGACCAATAGATCAAGAGCTATGAACCTTTGAATTGCTGAAAATGCCATATTTAACAGTGTTTCACTCTAGAGGCCACAATTTTTATCCAAACTTTCTGTAACTTGCTCAGATTGTATATTACCATAAGAGTTCGAATGAGTTTGATTATGATTGAAATCAGACTAAAAGTTCAAGAGTTATCTACCTTTGAACTGCTGAAAATGCCATATTTAACAGTGTTTACCCTCTAGAGGCCACAATTTTTATCCAATCTATGTCAAACGTGCTCAGATTCAATATGACTATAGGAGTTCAGATGAGATTGATTATGATTGAAATCAGACGCATAGGTCGAGAGTTATCTACCTTTGAATTGCTGAAAATGCCTTATTTAAGGGTGTTTACACTCTAGAGGCCACAGTTTTTACACAATCTTTCTCAAACTTGCTCATATTGTATATGACCTCAAGAGTTCAAATGAGTTTGATTATAGTTGTAATCAGACGCATAGGTCAAGAGTTATCTACCTTTGAATTGCTGAAAATGCCATATTTAACAGTGTTTCTACTCTAGACGCCACAATTTTTGTCCAGTCTTTTTCAAACTTGCTCAGATTGTATATTACCATAAGAGTTGCAATAAGTGTGATTATGGTTGAAATCAAACTAATAGGTCAAAAGTTATCTGCCCTTAAATAGCTGAAAATGCCATATCTAACAGGGTTTACACTATTGCAACTACAGTTTTCATTGAATTTTGATTATACTTGCACACAAAGTATACAGCTATAAGTTCTCAAAGGAGTGCAATTAATTATTGTTGAAATCTTATTGTTGTGGCAATAGTTATCTGCCCTTGATATACTTTGAAATGCTAGAAAAGGCTTCATTTCAGTTTAGTTTAGGTTCTAGATAAATCTGCCCTTGATGTACTCTACTGTACTAGAATTGTGAGGTTGTATATCAGAACTGTTTACATGCTATACTACAAATTTGAATGGATTTAGATTAAAAGGAGAGAAACAGAAAGGTAAAGCTATCAGGCTTCAGTACAAGAGGTGAGCGATATCAGAGCCTTCAGGCCCTCTTGTTTAAAGTATTTAGGAATGAATTAGAGGGGTAAAAAGGGTGTACTTATGAGGTTATAGCTAGGCTACTGAGCATTCTGCTTTAATTTCAGCCTCAAATACCAACAAAAATGAATCATCCAGAGCATGGAAACAACCTTTTTAGTTGTAACAAAGACTAGTTCAATTAACTCTTTGCAGGCTGGATATTTTTTTGTCTGCAACAATTGTTGTCGGCTACTGCTCTGAAAATAAAATTTTCAAAAAAAAATATCAAAAAAAGGTCAGAGTGTCAAACAGTTTGGATCCTGATGAGACACTTTTGATATCATACATCACATTAGTGTCAAACAGGTTTGTATCAGATCATGTCCATGTCAATGAGACATGATCCAAATCTCAACCGTTTGCTTTACACTTTAACCCTTTACCTGATAGTCTATTTCTATTACTGAATATAGGTGACTTCTTAAATCAGGTTGAAAGTAAAGCAGAATGCGCCCTAAGGCGCATTCTGCTTTACTTTCAGCCTGATTTAAGCTATCATGTGCTAGAATATAAAACATGTATTCCCTATAACAGATATTCATAACTGATTAAATTGGAACTATTTTCTTCGGCGGAGGAATAAACGAAATGCGCTAAAAGGCGCTTCTATAAGGTAAAGGGTTAATGACAGTTAAGAAACATGAGTATATATGTCCATTATACAGCACTCTTTCTCTACAACAACACCCAATGGGAGACCAAGATTGTGTGCATTTTCGGAGGGGGTCGTTATTATAAGGGAGGCAATTGGTTTACATTTGCAAACAGCTTGAATCCAGGTAACGTGGCGTCTGATCTGGTTTCAAGCTGTTTGTCACTCCTAATTAAGGTTTTTTTCTGCAAAATGTCCTTTAAGCAACTTTGAGAAAAACAGCAGACAACAACCTTAGCAGACAATATTGAAACATTTAAGTGTTAGAAATAATTGTCCTTTCAAGTGAACAGCGACAAGGGTCATTGTTAGGAGTGAGTCGTTGTTGGGCGGGCCGTTGTAGGGAGGGAGCACTGTATACTCAGCCAAAAAAGAAAGTACATTGTACCTGCTTTTTACTTTTACTAAAATTAATACATTAACCCTTAGCCCGCCAAATAAATTGTCGTCTGCTATATTTCTCGTCTGCTTCAAGTTTCAAAGTGCTTCAAAGTTGCTCAAAATTGCTAAAAATGTTGTCCGAGTGTCAAACAGCTTGGATCCGGATCCTAGCTGTTTGCATATGGAGCTATAGTCGTGAGTGGCAGGCTAAGGGTTAAGGGATTTTAAAGCTCCAGATCTTTTAAAGTACCTTATCAACTCCAGTTTTGTTTGAGATTTTAAAGGCTCATACATTCACCAATGTATTCCAGTAAAAACATGCAGATTAAACGACACATGTAATGAAAATGAAACACTTAAAGTTAAATTCTTATTTTAAATGAAAGGGAGGTAATTTGATATTACATGTACATGTATAACACATTCTAGTCTTAAAACTGCCGTGAATATTGTGATGAATGAAAGACTAATGTAATTTTACTTTCTTTAAGAAAAGTTTTAGCTGCTGAATATGAGCACCATCCTTTCTCTTCTATTGAAAACATGATTTCTAAGCAAAAATGCTGTTTTCAGGAAAAATAGTTGTAGACCTTTTATTGGCCGGATTGAAAATGTGGTCTATAGATTAGCAAAAGCCGTCCGTCTGTCCGTCCGTCTGTCTGTCCTTCCGTCGGTCCTCACTTTGGTTGACCTTTTTGTTCAGTGTCAGTTTTAGCCAAAGCTTTAAAGTCCTACAGCAACCAAATTTGGCATGTACAGTTGTAGTGATATGTCATCATCACATGCCGTGGGTAACTAGGTCACTGTGACCTAGATTTCACGTTCCAATGACTTAGAGAATTCTTGGTTAACCTTTTCGTTTATATGTCTTGGTTTACCTTTTTGTTAGTGTCAGTTTTAGCCAAAGCTTAAGTCCTATAGCAACCAAATTTGGCATGTACAGTTGTAGTGACGTCATCATCACATGACATGGGTAACTATATTATATACTGAAAAACATAAGTAACGCATAATGGGATTCATTGTAGAATGGGAATGTACTATACGAATTATAACAAAATTTTGGTATATGAAACTAATAATGCATTATGTTTGCAATCAACAAACAACACAAACGCTTTAATTCATTTTCTTTTGATTGCTTAATTACGATTTCTAAACCCATCATCCCTATGAAGAAGAGTGAAAAAAGCATATTTAGTATTGCATATTGCATTTATTGCCTCTATTATTCTCCTTGGCGTGTAATTAATCAACCTGGTGATTCTTTTAAAGCAGCCCATTCCCCCTTTTAAGCTGCGAGGTCATTGAAGTTGTTAAGGACGTTACGTCGACGTCAGACATTGAGGTCTAAATTGTTACAAGGGTGCTCAATTGGCGACAGATTCGGGCGGTAAAGTTGCCTAGGTTAACGATAGAATAAGCGGAGTGCGTTATGTTGCAACCAGTCCAAGCGAAAAGCACGACGTCGATGCATTAGTGAAAAATCAAACGTACGATATGTACGCCCGAAGTCCGCATTCTTTGAGATGCCTGATAACCGTGACGGAATGTATCCTGTCCGAGTGACGCCCTTGTGTGTTATTGGCCGTCTGTGACGCCGTTAGGAACCGGATTCTTAAAAACGCAAGGCGTATCTGACGGTCCTTACGTTGCGTTGTTTCTTTGGTGCGCCCATCTTTCGGTTGATCATTTACGGTATTTGTTTCCAGCAAACCATTACGGAATCGAAAATTTGTTGATTATACGACTCCCAGTTGTCTAGCGGCACTTTTCTGTGAACACTCTTGCATTAGAAGACCAATAGCTCGGGTACGGTCATTAACGTTCAGCCTATGCATCGCGCTGAATGTTCTGATTATCTGCAATGCTGATTTAAAGTATGTAAGCGTACTACACATTTCAACCAGTTGAGTGCTTTTGAATTTGTTTAACCGGAAGTAGGTCAGATGGCTTACGTCAGGGTTTTCAAATATGTCGATGTAGAATCCAATTACCACGCAGGATATGCACAAGTTTTTGTTGGACAATTGTGGATCAATTTTATCAACACACGGTGTATCGATAATCTTGGTTGTACTCCAATACAACCGATACATAAGTTGAACACATTATGCGTTACTTATGTTTTTCAGTATATATATACAAAGCAAAAGTGCAGACAATCCGGCCATACCCACATTGGCGGTTTCTCGTTTTCAATACAACATGCCAGTTATTTATCCACAATGATTCCATGTCGTCTCCGCTTTCAATAAAACAAAATTTAAATACAGTATATGTATGAGATGCTGATAATTTAGAATACAAAAAAGGGTAGTTTCTTTTTTGGCTGAGTATAAGTGTGGTATTAACTTACAAACACCCATACAGTCATTTATCAGAAACCTGTAGAATCTATTTAACCCATTACCCTATAAATACGCCTTTTTGAGCCTCTCATTTATTCTGCCACCAAAGACAATAGTTCAAATTTATTTAAGGAATAATTCGAATATTTATTGTTTTCATGGAGGTATGAAAAAAAAACCTGGTCACACTGTATGAAACCGCGAAGCGGTTTCATACAAAAGTGTGACCAGGTTTTTTTTTCATACCTCCATGAAAACAATAAATATTCCGAATTATTCCTTATAATTTAATATCACTACTGAATTGAAGAAAGTAGTTAAATAGAGAATCTGACGCGAATGTTCATTTTTAACGCTTTTAAAATGTAGGTTGTTACTGAGTCCCTCTGTCATATATATATTCCGCCAAAAAGCGTCGTTGTTTTGTAGTAACGTCGACGTCAATGACGTCATTTGGCGTCCTGCTTCATGCAGCGCTTGAGGAGAGCAGCTGGACTAAGCGAAAGTAGTCCTGACAAGGCGTGGCCTAAATTTTATTTTTTTCATGGAGTTATGAAACAAAAATTACAGCCAATCACAGCTAACCAAATGTAATGAAATCAAACAATATTAAATTATACAGTCATATATGTATCGTAAGAAATATTTTCTATATCCTAACAGATTATAGCTTAAAGCAGGCTTTACTTTCAACCTGCTTTAAGTGGTCAACTATTTTCAAAACTAAAATCAGGCTATGTGGGGTAATGGGTTACAATTTCAGCCATGCAAGGATTATGATCTTACCGTAAAAATCCTAAATATTGGGACATTCTGTATAACTGCTGGAATTAGCTAATTAACTACGGTAATTGCATTTATTACTCACTAATTACATTTATTACTCACTAATTACATTTATTACTCACTAATTACATTTCTCACTAATTACATTTATTACTCACTAATTACATTTATTACTCATTAGTTTACCCAAAAGATGCAAACTGAATGGCAAACAATGCATACCCTGGTTAGACTGCTCCCTCAGGAGCAGTCTAATTAGGGTCTTCACTGTTTGTTCTGAGGCCTGTCTGTCCCAATACTTAATTTGTGTAATAACATTACATTAGTTCACATATTTCATACTTTTCTCCTGCTAATTGTATTTCCTGATCTTATACAATGTACATTTAGCTATTTATTGCTTTTCATATACATAGTAAAATAGTCTCTTATAATTCAAATTTGAATGTCATAGTTACTTTTAACCATGTGCTATATTTATGAACATATGACTCTGTGTAACTGTGATGAGACTTTAACCCATTACCCCATAAATACACCTTTTTACGTCTTTAATTTATTTCTCCATAGAGGAAAATAGTTCCAATTTAAACAGTTAAGAATATGCATGATCAGGATTATTTTCCATATTCTAGCAAATGATAGCTTAAAGCAGGCTGAAAGTAAAGCAGAATGCGCCTTGAGGCGCATTCTGCTTTACGTTCAACCTGCTTTAAGTCACAGGTCACCTATTTTCAAAACTAGAAACAAGCTATGGGGGAATGGGTTAACCTAAATTTTTAATCATATTACTTTTATTATCACACAGCAACTTGTCCAAAAGGGTGAAGACTGAATGGCAAACCGTGTAGACTACTGACGGAGCAATATGATCAGGGTCTACACTGTTTGCTCATGGATGTCTATCCCAATACTTAGGGTCATTACGGTAATCAATGGTATTTCATGTTATTGGTACTAATTATATAATAACATTGAGAATATTCAATAGCAATTTGAGTGTTGTATAATTCTGACAGGGACTTAATTAGCACATCATCTTCATTTGAGAAAATTCTCACAAAAAATGTTTATTCTTAAAACCAACTGATCACCCATGAAACTTAAAATGGACAATTCCATTTTCAAATTTAGTTTAGTTCATTTTAAATGATTTAGGGGTGACTTTTGCAATATCTGAGTTGTAAAATGATAAACCGTGCAGACCATGAAAAGAGGGCTCATACAGGAGCCCTCTCATCAGGGTCTACTCTGTTTATATAGGACAAGTATACTCTTCACAGGTACACTGTTTGTAAAGGATGTGCATACTCAACATTAAGGGGTCAATGAGTTAACGACAAATACATTTGTTGAACTAAAAAAAGCAATAAATTTTGTAATATACAGTAAAACCTCTCTATTATAAACTGGACCTATTTTCTCCAGTTAAAGAACATACTATAGAGGCATAAAAATGTGTATTTATTGGGTAATGGGTTAAGGAGCAGTCTGCTGTACTTCTAACCTGCTTTAAGCAACCATCTGTCTTCAGTAGTGAAAACAAGCTACTAGATTGGGAGGTAAACCCTTTTCTCCATATCCAAAAGGCCTAGTCAACTACAGCGTTCCCTCTCTACAACGGCCCTCCCAACAACGACTCCCTCCTTACAACGACATTCACCGCTGTTCCCACGAAAATTATGTTTTATGCTTGCACTGATGCATCATCATCTACCTAAAATTGTTGTCTGCTGTTTTTATTAACATAAATGACATTTTGACAGAAAAAAACATAATGAAAAATGACAAACAGCTTGAATCCAGATCAGACGCCGCGTAACGCGGCGTCTGATCTGGATTCGAGCTGTTTGCAACTATTTACCAAGTTCCCTCCCTATAACGACTCCCTCCAAACAACGCACATATTTGTTGTCTCCCATTGGATGTCGTTGTAGAGAGGGAGCGCTGTATATCCAACCCTGTTTAACCCATTTCCCCATAAATACGTCTTTAATTTATTCCTCCACTGAAGAAAATAGATCGAATTTTTACAGTCATGAATACGTACCACAAGAAATTTTCTAGCAGATGGTAGCTTAAAGCAGGCTGATAGTAAAGCAGAATGTACCTTAAGGCACATTCTGCTTTACTTTCAACCTGCTTTAAGTGTTCACCTATCTTCAATACTAGAAACAGGCTATGGGGTAAAGGGTTAAGGCAGGCCACTACTTTAAGCTAGATGAAAATAAGGTGATTTTTGCTTTACTTTCAATTTGCTTTAATTGGTCACCTACTGCTTTGTCTTCAAAACTTGAAACAGGTCTATGGGGTACATGGTTAAAACAAGATTGACTGTATCTGAAAATGACGTAGTTTAGATCCATACTAGATTGACTTAATTTACTATATCTGTGGGCTCAAGATAAATGGAGTATTTCAAAAACCAAAAACTTTTTGACCCTATAGTGTGACTGCTCACTAGGATCGTCTCTTCGAGATGATTCTAGTGAGTAGTTACACCATAGGATTTGGTGCTGTAATATATAGAGGGATAAATGCTGAATTTGTTAAGTTTAAATCCCTCTTATCCCAGGGGCCTTGGACTAAACAATAACTCCATATTTAGGATGTAAGGTAGATTACTCTTGTAAACAAAATATGAAAAAATGTAGATGGTCTTACTTCCCTTACATTCATTTGTCATGGTAATTATCAGATTCTGGATAAGGTATACAGATATCCAAGCCTTTAATTCATTTAATTCATTCCGACACTAAAGAAAATAGTTCCACTTTATACAGTCATGAATAATTACTATAAGAAGTATTTTCAATATATTTCTAGCAGATGATCTCTTAAAGCAGGTTAAAAGTAAGGCACAATCCAATCTGCTTTAAATTGTCATCAGATTCTGTCTTCTTTTCTATAATAATGCACTTATACAAGATATCTGTAAAAATGAACTAAAAATGAAGTTAATTGATTAGTTTATGAATTACTGGTTCATAAATGAAAATTAATTTATGACAACATAAATTTTGATTATCATGAAGATATATTTTTTCTCTGTTGTGCCTATAGTGTACTACTAGCATCCTATAAAAGGGACAGAGGCAAACAGTGTAGACTCTGATCAGATGCTGCATAATGCGGCATCTGATCAGAGTCTACACTGTTTGCTGATAGGAAATTCAATATTAAACAAAACGAAAATGAAAATTTAGACCAGGCACCCCATTATATGAAAAATGGACTTATCCAATATATATAATCATGGGAGAATCCACTGGGCATAAATAGGTAAAACGTTGGGTGAGAAGCAGATAGTATATTGCCATAGTGATGTGTTTTTTAAGTGTTTGTTGACAACACATCGTGTCTTGTTGTGCCAGGAATCAATTACGTCAAGGAACTTGTTGTACCCCCTGGAAATGGGGGCTATATAGGTGAATCACTTTATCCATTATCAGCTAGATGATCGAGTCTCTCTAAATACAGATGACTACTCATTACCCCTTAAAAACGCCTTTTTATGCCTCTATTTATTCCTCCACTGAAGAATATAGTTCCAATTTATACAGCCAAGAATATGTACCTGAAGAAATATTTCTATATCCTAGAAGATGGTAGCTTAAAGCAGGCTGAAAGTAAAGCAGAATGTGCCTTTACTTTCAACCTGCTTTAAGTGGTCACCTGTTTTCAAAGCTAGAAATAGGCTAAGGGGTAATGGGTTAATAAAGAACAATAGTAAAGCATAAGTACACCAATCATATGCATTAGCACCAAATCCTATGGTGATACTTCTCATTAGAATTGTCTCAAAGGGACTATTTAGCTAACCAGTAGTGACACCATAGGGTTTAATGCAAAAATAAAGATTTTAGTTTTTAACCCATTAACCCATAGCCTATTTCTTGTATTGAAGATAGGTGACTGCCTGCTTTAAGCTATTATCTGATAGGTTATAGAAAATATTACTTGTGGTACATGTTCATGACTTATAAAAAAGTGCTATTTTCTATAGCAAAGGAATAAGTTATAGGTGTTAACTCATTATCCCCTGAAACTTCCAATAGACAATTCCAGTTTTCAATAAAGGCTGGTCCATTTAAGACTATTTAGGGTTATTCTTGGTAATGAATTGCAAAATTACAAACAGTGAAGTCCCTGATCAGAGGGCTCCTGCAGGAGCCCTCTGATCAGGGACTTCACTGTTTGCATAGGACACGTGTAATCTTCAGAGGTACAGTTATGGTAAAGGACGCATAATATGCGTCACTATAGGGCTCAATGAGTTAAAAGGCGTATTTTTGGGGAAATGGGTTAAAAGACTCCCTTTATGCGGAGAGCTGAATTCAGGAGTCAATGATTGGGAGTGAAAACAAAGTTGAATAATCACATAAGTTTTTAGTAACTTGTTTTCTAATCCATGTTTGTATGTTTTTAGCTCACCTGAGCACAAAGTGCTCAAGGTGAGCTATTGTGATCGGTTGCCGTCCGCCGTACGTCGGTGTCGGTGTCGTTTGTTCACAATTTGTTTCAAATAACTTCTTCTCTGAAACCAATGGCCCAATTCTAACCAAACTTGGTCAGATACATACTGTAGTTGTGAACTTCAAAATTTCTTGAAAAAAAGTGGGTGGGGCTATCGGTTTTGTTGCCATGGCAACCATGCACTATATCTAAAAAAATCTTCTTCTCAAAAACTACTGGTCCGATTTCAATTTGGTTTTCACCAAAATGTTTCTCAATTGATATACTTTCAAAATTGTTCAATTGTTCAAAGAATTTTGATCCGTCGAAAAACATGGCCGCCAGAGGGCGTCGTCATTTTCAGTATTTACATAATATTGACAACCAAAGTAAAAACTTTAAAAATCTTCTTGTCAATAACCATAAGTCCTAGGACAACCAAATTTCATATGTAGCATCATGTTGTGAACCTTTACCAAGATTGTTCAAATAATGACCCCCGGGTCAAAAATGGCCCGCCCCTGGGCTTATCAGTTTTTCATAGGAAAACCTTTAAAACTCTTATTCTCTGAAACTGTATGGCCTAGACCTTTTATATTTGGCATGTAGCTTTGCCTTCTGGTCCTCTACCAAGTGTTCAAACCATGACCACCTGGTCAAAAATGACCCCGCCCTGGGGCTTATCAGTTTTACATAGAGTTATATAGGAAAACCTTTAAAAGTCTTCTTCTCTGAAACTGTATGGCCTAGACCTTTTATATTTGGCATGTAGCTTTGCCTTACGGTCCTCTACCAAGATTTTTCAAATCATGACCACCGGGTCATAAATGTCTCTGCCCTGGGGCTGATCAGTTTTACATAGACTTATATACTAAAACCTTTACAAATCTTCTTATCTGAAACCGTAAGGCCCAGACCTTTTATATTTGGCATCTTAAGCTTTGCCTTATGGTCTTCTACCAAGATTGTTCAAATCACGACCTTAGGGTAAAAAATGGCCCCGCGCTGGGCTTATCAGTTTTACATCTATATATTTAGTCTTAAACAGGAAACCCTTTAAAAATCTTCTACTCTGAAACTGTAACCATTGTCAGAATTCAATAATATTTTGAATGAATATTATTTAAAACACCCTTTATTAGGAATTTTTATATAGTTTCCCTCTTTTTCCTTTTTGCTCAAACAGTAATAATGACAAAAGGATTCTGAGTTACTTCTTCATGCAACAGTCCACTTCCATGCAATGACAAACTTCATTTTGCATTGAGTATTTCACTCACCTCACAAATAAAATTCAGGCCACGCCTTGTCAGGACTACTTTCCCTTAGTCCAACTGCTCTTCACAAGCGCTGCATGAAGCAGGATGCCAAATGACGTCATTGATGTCGGCGTTACTACATAACAACGTCGCGTTTTGGCGGAAAATATATATGGCGGAGGGACTACAACCTACGTTTTAAAGCGTTAAAAATGAACATTCGCGTCAGATTCTGTATTTAACAACTTTCTTAATTTCAGAAGTGATATTAAATTATAAGGAATAATTCGGAATATTTATTGTATTCATGGAGGTATGAAAAAAAAACCTGGTCACACTTTTGTATGAAACCGCTTCGCGGTTTCATACAGTGTGACCAAGTTTTTTTTTCATACCTCCATGAATACAATAACTATTCGAATTATTCCTTAAATGGTTTTAAAATTATCAAATTTCTAGATTTTTTCTAGAAATTTGCAGAAAGTTCATGAGTGTTAAATGGCCGCTTCCGTAACGTAGTTACTTTATCGCAGCCGACAGAAAATGCTGGAGAAGCATATTTTCTGTTCAGTGGTTCTTTTTAGCATTATGTTACTTTATTAAACTATTACTCAATCTACGTCACGCCTTCTGGAATGTGCGGGGGATTACGACAGATCAAACTACGTCACTGATCAGTAAGACTTTGGTAACTGCCCTTGTCACGTAAAAGGCAACTTCCTGTCATCTCACGCTTCCATTATGCAAATTGCATAACAGCGGATGTTACGTCAATCGCCCACGTTAATTACATATTTGGTTATGAGTTGGGGGTAGATTGCCTTATTAAGGCTAAATGCATGATAGTTACGTTGCTAGGACATGGCTGGAATGTGCTTACGTGGCTCTGACGTTAAGTCACATGATTATTTATTTCGAGCTCGTACAGACTGTATATAAAGAGCCTGTTATAGACAGAAACGTTTGCCTTGTTATAAAGCAAATCCATGAACCTGGGTTACACAACGCGAAATGGATTAAAGATCAGACTATGCTACACTTCTAGAATTGTTCATGAATATTCAAGAAATTATTCTGGAATAGTTCTATAATTGCATTGTGTTATTTCCACAGGGGATGACACAATGTTTGTATTATTTCCAAATAAGAACTGTTTAAACCAAATTTTAATAATAATTATAGGAGATTAACACTTTTAGCTATAAAGGAACGTAGTTTGTCTGTCAGACTATCCAAATCAATTATGGTAAGACTTCTAGAATTCTGTGGTTTCTTGTTACAATTCCTCTCTTAAACCATGGTGAGAGAATTGAAATGGCTACAGAGGGTGTCAGCAGCTTAACCCATTACCCCAGAAATACATCTTTTTACGCCTGTAATATATTCCTCCACTCAAGAAAGTAGTTTAAATTATACAGTCATGAACATGTATCTGAAAAAATATTTTCTATATTCGAGCAGATGATAGCTTAAAGCAGGCTGAAAGTAAAGCAGAATGTGCCTTTAGGCACATTCTGCTTTACTTTCAACCTGCTTTAAGTGGTCACTTCTTTTCAGAACTGGAAACAGGCTATGGGGTAAATGGTTAAGCCTTAACCCTTTGAACCCTAATCCCGCATATAGACGTCCTTTTCAAACAGTGTACATGTGAATAGTACACTTGTGCTATGCAAACAGTGAAGACCCAGATCAGAGGGCTCCGAAAGGAGCCCTCTGATCAGGGTCTTCACTGTATGTCATGATGCCAAACATTGACAAAAACAACCCTTAAAAGTCATAAATGGACTAGACTTAGATGGAAACTGGAATTATTCATTGAAAGTTTTAGGGAGGAAAGAGTTAATGAGAGCATAATAATTTGACATAGCTACAGAGGGTGTCAGCAGCTTAACAGTTGATCAATTCTAACACCACCTCAGGCCCTTCTCCTTGGTTTTAATTTTACATTTTAACCCATAGCCTGCCACTCACGACTATAGCTCCATATGCAAACAGCTTGGATCTGGATGAGACGTCGAGTAACTCTGCGTCTCATCCGGATCCAAGCTGTTTGACACTCGGACAACATTTTCAGCAATTTTGAGCAACTTTGAAGCACTTTGAAACTTGAAGCAGACGAGAAATATAGCATACGACAATTTATTTGGCAGGCTAAGGGTTAACGTACAAATATCAGCGCTTCTTCTGCTAGTAGTATCTATTGATAAAAACAAAATAAACAAAAATAAACAAAAACAAATATACATTCACAGAGCTCCAGATAAGAGGAGTATTTCAAAAACTAAAATCTTTATTTCTGCATTAAACCCTATGGTGTCACTACTCATTAGAATCGTCTCGAAGAGACGATTCTAATGAGTAGTAACACCATAGTGTTTGGTACTAAAATGAGTAAGAATATGTGGGATTTGTTCAGTTTACTCCTTCTTATCTGGAGCCCTGCATTCAGTAAATCTATTCCTTATCAAGATATTGTTTGGAATTATATTAGTATATACTACTATTAGTACTTTATATAATATGAACTTTAACACGCCATTTGGTCACATACAATAAACAATTTGATGTATAACAATACCTCGTACTGCATGTTTGTATGCCAGAGATGTAATAAACGATTTGTTCTGTTCTGTTTTGTTCAGTATCTATTGATAATTGTTGAAAACGGTTATAAAATGTATCCATTAATTTAAGAGTGGTTTCGTTGCCATTCAAGAACTATTTCAGTGGCTTTTATTGGAGCTTTCTGCATTAATTTATCTTGAATTAAATTAATGAGTCAATTTTTCTGTAAAGCTTGCAATGCTACTTAACCCTTAGAAATTGTCGTCTGCTATATTTCTTGTCTGCTTCAAGTTTCAAATTGCTTCAAAGTTGCTCAAAATTGCTGAAAATGTTGTCCGAGTGTCAAACAGCTTGGATCCGGATGAGACGCCGAGTTACTCGGCGTCTCATCCGGATCCAAGCTGTTTGCATATAGAGCTATAGTCGTGAGTGGCAGGCTAAGGGTTAAATTCATTTGGTTTCTAATTGTGAGAAGGTATTGAATTATTCTAGAACTATTCAAGAAAAATTTCTTGAATATCCATGAATAATTCTAGAAGTAGCCATGACATTTAACGTTCATGAATATTCTGCCCAAATTCTAGAAATTTGAAGACTTTTTGAACTCCTTTTGTAGAATGTGAAAAGAAATTCTTGAAGCTCTAGATCCATTCTAGAAGCGGCCATTTAACATTCATGAGTATTCTAAAATTCTTGAACACTTTTCACAGGGGCTGGAAAAAATCTGCAATAATATTGAGACACTTGCTCACATTGTATATTTCCATAAGAGTTTCAAAGAGTTCGATTATTGTTGAAATCAGACCAAAAGGTCAAGAGTTAATCTACCTTTGAATTGCTGAAAATGTCATATTTAATGGTGTTTACACTCTAGAGGCCACAATTTTATCTGATCTTTCTTAAACTTGCTCAGATTGTATTTGACTATAAGAGTTCAGACGAGTTTGATTATGGTTGAAATCAGACAAATAGGTGAAGAGTTATCCACCCTTGAATTGCTGAAAATGTCATATCTAACAGTGTTTACACTCTTGCAACTACAGTTTCAGATGGATTTTAATTATACTTGCACACAATGTATATAGCTATAAGTTCTCGAGGGAGTGCAATTATTGTTGAAATCTGACTATTGTGGCAAGAGTTATCTGCCCTTGATATACTTTGAAATGCTAGAAAAGGCTTAATTTAAGTATTATTTAGGCTCTAGTTATCTGCTCTTGATGTACTCTACTATACTAGAGTAGTTCATATTCCAATGTTGTTTTGCATGCTATACTACAAATTTGAATGGATTTAGAATAAAATGGGTGAAATTCAAAGGTAAAGCTATCAGGCTTCATTATAACAGGTGAGCGATATCAGGGCCTTCAGGACCTCTTGTTGAAGTACTCCCTTTATCTGGAGCTCTGTTGAAAAGAGTATAAGGTCAAGAATTTAGGAAATGTCTGGACAAGCATAAAAAGCAAAGTTGGAGTAGCCGTATGGAGACTGATTGGCTATAGTGGATAATCCATTAATTGCGTTTATACATTAAAGCTATATAGAGTTCATAAACAACATGGAGGCGGTTAATTATGGCTTTGACCAAACCCATCAGGGTTTCCTGGAATATTGATCAGTCTGTAACTCATTTACTCCCTGCAACTTTGAATGGACAATTCCAATTTCAAAGTAAGTCTAGTCCTATTTTGACTATTTAGGGTTGGTTTTAATAATATACATGTATTTCAAAATTACAAAAAGTGTAGACCCTGATCAGAGGGCTCCTGCAGGAGCCCTCTGATCAGGGTCTACACTTTTTGCATAGGATAAGTGTACTTTTGACAGGTAGATTGTTTGTTATTGACGACTTAACTTGTTGCTAGGGTTGAAATTGTGCTAATGATGCGACTTTCAGAAGTTCAAACATTGTCTGGAAATATGCCCCTGGGCCAGGCTGATCATTAGGATCATTAGAATTGTTTGTACATACTGCTCCCTCCCTACAACAGCCCTCTAAACAATGACTCCCTCCTTTCAACAACGCTTGCCGCTATTCCACAAACAAGACAATTATGTCAAACCTTTTCACGGCTGCTATATCATCTGTTTAAAATTGTTGTCTGCTATTTTTCTCAAATATAGATAATGGACATATTGACAGAAAAAAACATAATGACGAGTGACAAACAGCTTGAATCTAGATCAGACGCCGCACCACGCAGCGTTTGATCTGGATCCAAGCTGTTTGCAAATGTAAGCCAGTTTCCCTCTCTATAATGACTCCCTCCCAACAATGCACACACTTTTTGTCTCCCATTGGGTGTCGTTGTAGATAGGGGGCACTGTACTTTCCATATAAATATAACTTGTAATTAGTGTTTAACACTGGTTCCTGCTTAACCCTTTGCTCCATAGATTCACCAATATATGCCTATAATTTATTCCTCACTGATCTACCCTGTTTGTTAATGCCTACTTTTGTAAACAACAGGGGTCCAGATAAGGGGAGTATTTAAAAAAAATTAAATCTTTATTTCTGCTTTAAACTCTATGATGTCACTACTCATTAGAATTGTCTCGAAGAGACGATTCTAATCAGTAGTAACACCATAGGATTTGGTGCTGATATAAGTGAGAAAATGCTGGATTTGTTCAGTATAATCCCTTTTATCTGGAGCCCTGATCTACAGTTTGTTAATGCCTACTTTTGTATACAAGGCTTAAATGGGTTAACCAGTGAATAAAAAAAGTAGCATTGCTGAGAAGCAGACAGTTAATTACCATAGTGAAGTGTTTTCAAGTGCTTGTTTTGTTGTCAACACATTGTTTCTTGACATGCAAGGGGAGTTAATGACATCAGGGAAGTCGTATAAACAGTTGGCACTGACTGAAACTGCTGATTGACAGAAAAATGACCTTGACCCTTTCAGAACTAAAATTTAATGATAGATATTTACCCTTTCCTCCATGGAAGCACCCTTTGGCATGTTTAATTTATTCCTCCTGAAAACAATATTTCAAATTTATACAGTCATAAACCATATTTTCTGTTTTCTACAGATGGTAGCTTAAAGCAGGATGAAAGTAAAGCAGATTGCGGCTTAAAGCCCATTCTGCTTTACTTTCAACCTGTTTTAAGTGGTACACTGTCATCAAATCTTGAGACAGGCTATGGGATAAAAGGTTTTAAGTACAGTTCTCCCTCTCTACAAGGACACCCAATGGGAGATAAAGATATTGTCTGTTTTTGGGTGGGAGTTGTTATAGAGAGGGAAATTGGCTTACATTTGCAAACAGCTTGAATCCAGAATAGATGCCATGTAATGTGGTGTCTGATCTGGATTCAAGCTGTTTGTCACTCTTCATTAACGTCGGAGATGCTGGATAAAAGCTCATTAGCATAATCCTGTACACATATGCCGATGACGTCATAGCTAGTATTTGTGGTGAAAACTATGAGCGCTTTTAATCAAACTTCTCAATAGATGTTAAACAAGCTAAATGTCACACAAACTGATGACGTCACACACAGTGTATGTGAATAATTGCCACCTTCCAAAAACGCTCAGGACCTAGTCCGAAGATTTGTTATGTAAAAAAATCTCTTATTTTGCTAGCCTGCATATCGATAAGAAATCGACACTCATGTGTGATTCTTAATGAAATGGAGGCATATGTCAGGCATGTACAGCTGATTTCACTTATAAATTAGTTATATAACATAGAAAATGGACACATATTTGGAATTTCGCCTTTTCAACATAAATTTTGGCAGTATTATGTCTTTAACCCATTACCCCTTAAAAACGCCTTTTTACGCCTCTTACTTATTCCTCCACTGAAGAAAAAAGTTTCAATTTATACAGTCAAGAATATGTATCATAAGAAATATTTTCTATATCCTAGCAGATGGTAGCTTAAACCTGCTTTAAGTTCTCATCTGTCTAATAATTAGAAACAGGGTATGGGGTAATGGGTTAAGGTGTGCCAAAATATTTAAGAATCATGGCAAATAGTGCAGACCCTGATCTGAGAAGCTGCTTCAAGAGCCTTCTCATCTGGGTCTACACCGTTTGACAATGATATAATATAAGTCTTAGACTTGCTTTCTGCATGGTATTGGTTCAAATGATTTTTGGAGGGAATTTTGAACAGAATTTAGGACATATAAAAGCTTTTTAAAGAGTCAAGTAAAAATCAGGGACTGAATTTGGGTACCGAAGATGCTGCTACTACATGATGTGCCCTGAAATAAGAATTTTCTGAATTTCTTTTCGAACTAGGATCATGCAGAATGTGCCTTAACCCTTTACCTGATAGCTTATTTCTAGTATTGACATATATGACTACTTAAAGCAGGTTGAAAGTAAAGCAGAATGCGCTCTGAGGCGCATTCTGCTTTACTTTCAGCCTGCTTTAAGCTATCATGTGTTTGAATATAGAAACTATTCCCAATAATATATATTCATGACTGATTAAATTGGAACTATTTTCTTCAGCGGAGGAATATATCATATTCGCTAAAAGGCGCTTCTATGGGGTAAAGGGTTAATTATCTGAATCCAAACTGTTTGCAAAAGTGATCATGGTTTCGCTGTATTAAGGATGCAAAAAATTAACTCGTTGCATGCTTATAGCGCGGTTTTGTAATTACAGTAAAACCTCTCTATTACGACCACTAAAACGAAGGCTAATTGATTGTTCAATAAACAGGTGACAGCTTAAAGCAAGGTGGCAGTGAAACAGAAAGCTCCAAAAGGTGCTTTCTGTTTCACTGTCACCTTGCTTTAAGCGGTCACCTATCGAAAACACCCTAATAATTAACATAATTTAGTGGAAAAACTTACCCAGCATGCAAAGAGTCAACTGACTGTAGACTAGTCAAAGTGATGATTTAGGCAACGTCTCACTCATTGTCTAGAAGAGTTGAAGGATTGGTGCCAGGGCTCCAGATAAGAGAGAGTAAACTGAATAAAACCAACATTTTCTCACTAATTTAGAACCAAATCCTATGGTGTTACTACTCATTAGAATCGTCTCTTCGAGACGACTCTAATGAGTAGTGACACTATAGGGTTTAATGCAGAAATAAAAGATTTTATTTTTTGGAAATACCCCCCTTATCTGGAGCTCCCAGGGTGCAATAATTTCTTGGAAATAAGCCTGCTTGAGGCCGCTGTATTCCAAAATAAAAACACTCTTTGTCCTGAAAGACCCTGTGAAAAGTGTTCAAGATTTTTAGAATATTCATGAAACCCGATTACCCCAAAGCCTGTTTCAAATATTGTAAATAGGTGAAAGCAGGTTGAAAGTAAAGCAGAAAGCGCCTTAGTGCACATTCTGCTTTATTTTCAGCCTACTTTAAGCTACCATCTGCTAGGATATAGAAAATGTTTCCTTAGATATATGTTCATGACTGTATAAATTGTAACTATTTTCTTCAGTGGAGGAAAAAATTGTAGGCGTAAAAAGGTGTATTTATGGGGGAATGGGTTAAGGCACATTCTGCTTTACTTTCAGCCTACTTTAAGCTACCATCTGCTAGGATATAGAAAATGTTTCTTTAGATACATGTTCATGACTGTATAAATTGGAACTATTTTCTTCAGTGGAGGAATAAATTGAATGTGCTAATTAATAGGCACTTCTATGGGGGTGTCAGGGTTAAAACTTGTATGTCATCTACATTTCAATATAGAAGCACAACAAAAGAATATTAATTGATGCTGTTTAATATATACATGGCAGCTTAAAGCAAGATGAAAGTAAAGCAGAAAGCTCCTGTAGGAACTTTCTGCTTTACTGTCATATTGCCTTAACCCATTACCCCATAGTCTGTTTCTAGTTTTAAAGAAAGATGATCACTTAAAGCAGGTTGAAAGTAAAGCAGAATGTGTCTTAAGGCACATTCTGCTTTACTTTCAGCCTGCTTTAAGCTATTATCTGCTAGGATATAGAAAATGTTTCTTGTTATACATGTTCATGATTGTATCAATTGGAACTATGGTATATTCTTCAGGTAATGAATAAAGTAAAGGCGTAAATAGGTGTATTTATTGAGTAATGTGTTAAGCAGTATCCTGACTTAAACATTGTTTGATAAAGATAATTTGCACATAAACTTAAGGCTTATAATGGAGGAATTAAACTTGAGTTCAATCATTCTCCCCTGAAAAATCAAATGAAAACTTCCATTCTCCAATTAAGTCAAGATTGTCCATTTTTGAACTGCAAAATATTAATTGCTTATATAGCCTCTCAGACAGAATAGAAGTCAAGTGGAAAACTCATTAACGATGTTTAAATTACAGTTCGTTGCAATTTAGCATGATCTGCAGGCAGCATACCTTAACCTTTAGCTTGTAATCATTGTCTAGGAAGCACTGGAATGTCTGCAACAGTTACAGCTAGGGATTATTTAGCTGAACAAATCCAACATTTTTTCACTCATTTCAGCACCAAATCCTATAGTGTTACTACTCATTAGAATCGTCTCGAAGAGTCGATTCTAATGAGTAGTGACACCATAGGATTTAATGCAAAAATAAAGATTTTAGTTTTTGAATTTTTTTAATACTCTCCTCATCGGGAACCCTGCAATTATCATACTTGATTTTCTGCATTTTCTTTATGAAATTTATGATCATCGGAGTGACAAACACTTTGGATTCAAATGAGACACCAAGTTTGACTTGGCTACCCCTTATCCAGATCCAAACTGTTTGCAACACTCTGTTATTAAGATATTTGCTCGTAGCAGAAAAAAGGTTAATTGCAATACAGAATCCATTCCTTGAGGACATCTATTGGATAATGATCCTTTAATTATATGACCGTAAAAGACCTAAGCTTTGATTGTAGCTAGAATTTCCGGTACAGTAAAACTTCTAGATAACGAACATTAAAAAGAGGGCTGATTGATAGTATGAAGATGGTTTGACAGATTAAAGCAAGCTGAAAGCAAAACAGAAAGCTGCTAAGAAAAATTCTGTTACTGTAAAACTTCTCTATTACAACCATAAAAAAGGAAGATACTTGATTGTATGAAGACAGGTGACAGCTAAAGGCAAGGTGAAAGTAAAACAGAGCTTTCTGCTTTACTTTCACCTTGCTTTAAGCAGCCATCTGTTGTAAACACCTAACAAGAGCACCATATACAAGTGTCAATGCTTGTCTGTTTTTGAAGATCAGTGAAAAATACAGAAAAAATTAGGTCAAAGGTCAAGGTCAATTGGTAAAATATTTTGGTATGTTTGGATAGGACTTGTCAAGATGAACATGCAAAAAAAAAATTACTAAAAATGAAGGTTGTAGATGAAACAAGAAATATCTTTAAAAAAGATATTCGGCGGAATGAGTGGTTGAACTAAGGCTATATAGATGGGTGTGCAAAATTGAATGAAATTGAGGTTTTCAAAAGAATTGTAATATCTTGGATTGAAAAGCAAAAAATAAAAGTATACAATTGAAACAGTAACTTTTATTTAAAATGCAAAACTATCATGTACAGAAATGCAAAACAAAACAATAATTTAACTCATATCCTAGCTACTGGTAGGAGATCCTCACATTAATCTATTGTTCTATATATCAAACTTTTCATTCATAGAGTTTCTTGAAACAAACTATAGCATACACAAATGTACAGATTCAACAGTCTGCTCTACTTCACTCTTGTAAATAATGATGAAACCACACAATTGTGTTTAACTCACTTGAGGCCATTTATATTTAATATTGCTTTTAATGTATGGTAAATGTGTACAAATAGTTAACAATTAAAACAAATTGGTAGTAAACAATTACAAAACACCTAGCTTCCTCTGTATTTCAGATGTCATCTTAAATTGCATCAGCCCCCAGTGTAGTAAACAGTCTGGTCTGTGTCTCTAAATTTACACTCACAGCCATATCTGGGAAAACTGTAATTGGACATAGACCAGCCTACAGGGCTCCAGATAAGAGGGAGTAAACTAAACAAATCACATTTATTCACTCATTTCAGCACCAAACCCTATGGTGTTACCACTCATTTTGATTGTCTCGAAGAGACAATTCAAATGTTTAGTGACACCACAGGGTTTAATGCACAAATAAAGATTTTAAGTTTTGAAATAATTCCCTTATCTGGAGCCCTGGCTACTATCCAATCAGACTATTCAGTTTCAACAGGTGCTCTCAAGTCTAAATTTCTGATCAAATATAATTGGTTGAAATGTGTGGCCAAACAGAAAGTGTGGCTAAATAGAAACCAGACAGCTCCGCTGAAAAAAAGGAGAAGTCTTTGATTATCCAATGTTAAGATTTTTAATTACTACAATTATAGATTTTCCGCAAAAATTGTTTACGTTAACATCATCGCAAATGATGTCATTTGGGTCCTGCTACATGCAGCGCTTGTGAACGAACAGGTTGGGCCGGAACCCAAAAAACAATATTCCACTAGTGAAATATGATGTTTATATAATGGCTATAATGTCACTTACAGACCCCAATTTAAGTAATGTGATAAAAAGCCTTATTGATGGGGTAAAGGGTTAACCCATTGCATGCTGGGTAATATTTGGCGGCCATTTTAAAATGTCGTCTGCAGCTGGAATAACTCAAATATTTGCAAAATACTTTAGCGGTTTCTGATAGAATATTGACTTAGCAGCAAACAGTTTCAATCTCAGATCAGGCCCCACAATGTGGGGCCTGATCTGAGATCAAAACTGTTTGCCTAGAGGTACACCTAAAAGTGTATCCCACATAAAATGGGTTAATACATGTTTGACTGTATTCTTGTCTATTTCCAGGAGTTAGTGGTATTTGTGGTCAGTCAGAGTTGCGGCCATGTTTTCCGAAGAAGAAGCGTCGACCAAAGATTGGTGACCTAAGGTAGGTTTGCATGATATTTACTCGAACCCCGGAGGGCGCCAGATAAGTCAGGGAGTAAACTAAATATTTCCAACAATTTCTCTTTAATCTTTGAAACGAACCCTATGGTGTGCAACTCATTAGAATCATCTCTTTGAGACGATTCTGATGAGATGTGACACCATAGGATTTTGAGCAGGCATAAAGATTTTATTTTTCGGCGGAGCTGTCTGGTTTCTATTTAGCCACACTTTCTGTTTGGCCACACATTTCAACCAATTATATTTGATCAGAAATTTAGACTTGAGAGCACCTGTTGAAACTGAATAGTCTGATTGGATAGTAGCCAGGGCTCCAGATAAGGGAATTATTTCAAAACTTAAAATCTTTATTTGTGCATTAAACCCTGTGGTGTCACTAAACATTTGAATTGTCTCTTCGAGACAATCAAAATGAGTGGTAACACCATAGGGTTTGGTGCTGAAATGAGTGAATAAATGTGATTTGTTTAGTTTACTCCCTCTTATCTGGAGCCCTGTAGGCTGGTCTATGTCCAATTACAGTTTTCCCAGCTATGGCTGTGAGTGTAAAATTTAGAGACACAGACCAGACTGTTTACTACACTGTAAGATGACATCTGAAATACAGAGGAAACTAGGTGTTTTGTAATTGTTTACTACCAATTTGTTTTAATTGTTAACTATTTGTACACATTTACCATACATTAAAAGCAATATTATATATAAATGGCCTCAAGTGAGTTAAACACAATTGTGTGGTTTCATCATTATTTACAAGAGTGAAGTAGAGCAGACTGTTGAATCTGTACATTTGTGTATGCTATAGTTTGTTTCAAGAAACTCTATGAATGAAGTTTGATATATAGAACAATAGATTAATGTGAGGATCTCCTACCAGTAGCTAGGATATGAGTTAAATTATTGTTTTGTTTTGCATTTCTGTACATGTTAGTTTTGCATTTTAAATAAAAGTTACTGTTTCAATTGTATACTTTTATTTTTTGCTTTTCAATCCAAGATATTACAATTCTTTGAAAACCTCAATTTCATTCAATTTTGCACACCCATCTATATAGCCTTAGTTCAACCACTCATTCCGCCGAATATCTTTTTTAAAGATATTTCTTGTTTAAAATACTTCCCCTTTCTGAATCCCTGAAACCATTCATAATGTATAAAGTTGTTGTTGCTGCTAAGGTCTTAAACATATACAAATGTCATGTACAGAAAATATGATATTCAATATAACGACAAACTCGTTACAGCTACAATTTTGTTGGCAACAAACTTTGTCGTTGTATCGATTTCTCACTGTATATCATACTGTGGCTATAATTAGCCATGGTTAATAAATGGCCTATTTGGCCGCTTGTTACGAATGGCCAAAATTCAACACCCCAAAATAATAATCCTAATGACAATCAAATGTCAATTATCGCTGGTGAAATATAACTACCCTGACATATATAGGCCTTTAGATTCACGCCTCCGATAACTTGTAATCTGTGCTAAGTAAACTGTGACTGATATGCAAACACACTATTATATTACTTTATTTACCTTGAACTGATAGTCCTTTGTGTGAAGAGATATCCCAAGATATAATTTACATGAGCGTGAAAAACTTAAAAAATAAACCTTCTTGAACGCAAAATGAAATTTATCTGGACATAGCATGCAATGCAGCATTTCCAGTCTGTTTGGTGATCAGTAACCTAGAGAGGTTGTACTAGTGTATTTGGAATAAATTATAATGCAGGGGCCCGTTTCATAAAACTTCGTACGATAAAAACGATCGTAAGTCAGATTATAAAAGTCTCAATTATTATTTATTTCTCCATCTAATCCTTTCTTGTGACATCATTTTGGAATAGTCTTGAAAAGACGATTCCAAAAAGACGTCACAAGACAGGATTAGATGGATAAATCAGAAATTAAACTTATTTTAAAGTTTTGACTTACGACAGTTTTTGTCGTACGAAGTTTTATGAAACGGGTCCCGGAGCTCCAGATAAGAGGAGTATTTTTAAAACTAAAATCATTATTTCTGCATTAAACCCTATGGTGTCACTTCTCATTAGAATTGTCTCTTAGAGACGATTCTCTCAAGTAGTAACACCATAGATCGATAATTTGGTGCAGAAACGAGCAAGAAAATGTTGGATTTGTTAAGTTTTCTCCCTCTTATCTGGAGAATTGAATTAAATTAACTCTTTGCATGCTGGGTAATTTTTTCATCTGAAACATTAGTTTTGTTGTCTGCTATTGTTCTAAAAATAGAATTTTCAAAATTTCTTTTCAAAAACAGGGTCAGAGTGTCAAACAGTTTAGATCCAGATGAGACGCCGCGTTACACGGCATCTCATCGGGATCCAAACTGTATGCAAAGATAATCACTGTGGCAGATGTATATCCGCCGCTAGCATGCAAAGAGTAAATGGCCTTCCTGCTTTAACTGCCAGTTACACAAGTCGCCAACATTTTAATGTCAGTCCATGCTTCAGCAATTCATCGACTGTAGACTTTGATGTTTTAACTTTTTGCATGCTGGGTAATTTATTCGTCTTTGACAATTACATGTATTGTTATCTGCTGCTTTTCTAAAAATATAATTTTCTAAATTTATTTTCAAAAAAAGGTCAGTGTCAAACAGTTTGGATCCAGATAAGACGCCGCATTACGCGGCGTCTCATCTGGATCCATACTGTTTGCAAAGGGTAATCACTGTGAGACATATCCGCCACTAGCATGGTAAGACTGTTAAATCTATTGTCACCAACACATGTATGCCAAGTTGTTTGTGTGGCATTTGGACATGCAAGGCATCCATTTATATGCCTATTCAGTTGCTCTTCAAGTGAAGATTGAAATGCATGAAGCTTAGAATACAGTCCATGTAATCTGGTTAACCCATTACCCCATGGTATAAATACACCTTTTTACACCCTTTAATTTATTCTTCCTCTTAATGAAATAGTTCCAATTTAATTACAGTCAGATGAACATGACTGTATCTACAGAAATATTTTCTATATACTAGCAGATGGTAGCTAAAAGCAGGCTGAAAGTAAAGCAGAATGAGCCTTCAGGCACATTCTGCTTTACTTTCAACCTGCTTTAAGTGGCCACCTTTCTTCAAATCTAGAAAAAGGCTATGGGGTTTTGGGTTAAGCATATTATTGTCTGCTCAATTTGCTGTTCAATTTTTTTTGGGTGAAATTCAGATTATTTATGCCCCACACAAATTAGTCATGGGCATATTGTTTTTGCTCTGTAAAAAGAAAATGTGTCTGTCTGTCCACAACTTTAACCTTGGCCATTATTTTGGAACTTAGCATGATTGTGATAGAGACTTCATATTTGACATGTGTACTCAACGCAAAAGATTCTGAGCTCAGTACAAATTGGTTCATGTCCAACAAAGGTCAAGGTCATTTAGAGGCTGAATATAACCTGGCTCTTTGCCATAACTTTGGAACTACATGTACATGTGATAGATGGAACTACATGTGATAGAGACTTCATATCTGGTACGTACTCAGCCCATTGGCTGAAATACAGGTTGGGTCATGTTAGACAAAGGTCAAGGTCATTTTTCAAAACTAGAAACAGGCTATGGGGTAATTGGTAAACAAACTTGAGTTATCAGATTATACCTGAGGAAATTATGTAAGTTTGACTTAACTCTTCACCCCATAGCCTAGTTGTTTCTAAGTTTTGAAGACACTGGTGAGCACTTAAAGCAGGTTGAAAGTAAAGCAGAATGTACCTTAAGGCACATTCTGCTTTACTTCCAGTCTGCTTTAAGCTATCATCTGCTAGAATATAGAAAATATATATTTCTAATGATACTCATTAAAGACTCAGTATAAATTGAAACTAATTATACATAATTATTCATGTATATAGTGGAACTATTTTCTTCATTGGAAGAATAAATTAAAGGCGTAAAAAGGAGTATTTATGGAGGAATAGGTTAGACGAGTTGGAAGTACAGAAGTTCATTTGTATTTAATGATTTACTCAAAGACCTCTGATTTTGATTAAATTTTCCAATTAATTTTCATCAGAATGGTTGTCATGGTGTTGCTACTGTGTTGCCATGGTTTTAATATCTACTGTATGCCAGAATATCAGTATAACTGATTTTGCTAATTTAATTTCCAAACATATATCTTCAGAAAAAAAGAAAATTCACCCATTACCCCATAGCTTGTTTCCAGTATTGAAGATGGCTGAAAACTTAAAATAGCTGACAACTTAAATAACTGACAACTTAAAACAGGTTGAAAGTAAAGCAGAATGCACCTTATGGTGCATTCTGCTTTACTTTCAGCCTGCTTTAAGCTATGGCGCATTGCGGGGCATCTCATCTGGATCCAAACTGTTCGAGAAGTAATAACTGTGGCACATATCCGCCTTAAAAGGTTATGGTTAAAACAATTCTCACCTGTTTTAATTTTCAATATTAATATAACACTACTGTTGGTGTTAAATTGAGTGTGTTTTTCAATTTTCATTGTCATAGTGACAACAACTTCTCCCAGTTAATTTGTTTTAACACATAAATTATAGTTACCCTTTAAAAACGTGAAATCATTGAGAATCAAAAGCCGTTGAAAACAGTTTAGACCCAAATCAGAGATTCCACTTAACGTGGGACTTGATCAGGATCCAAACTATTTTTCACTAACTGACATGCTGGGTGAATTTTTAGTTTGCTTCAATTTAAGAAATAATAAATTCATACCAGTGTTTTATCGTGCAATCGAACACTGGTAGGAGTTGAGATGCGTAGTAATTTAATCATGAGGTCTTTAGGCCGAGTGGTTTAATTACAAGCATCTCAACGAATACCCGTGTTCGATTGTTAGATAAAACACTGGTATTGATTTATTATTTCAATTCTAACACATAATTTAACCTTAACTTGCACCGAAGCAACGGCGCTACATTTCTTGGCATACGCATTTTCGAAGCCAAATGACGTCTCGTTAGAACGTTTAGCGTGTGAGTGTTCTACTGAAAATTCGTACACTGAGACGGTCCTTCTTCGCTTATATAGGGGTGTGGGCGAGGTGTGTTAGAATGGTTTATAATCTTCTACATCTGTTTTAAGACTTAGAGAATGCTCTAAAACTATTTTCAAAACAGGGTCAGACTGTGTCAAACAGATTGGCATCTCATCAGGATCCAAACTGTTTGCAAAGGTTATCATGTTTCAAGGCTAGCATGCTAAGAGTTGAATCAATTTCAGAATGTTTACCCCTTAACCCCATAGCCTTTTTCTAGTTTTGGAGACAGGTGAACTCTTAAAGCAGGCTGAAAGTAAAGCAGAATGTGCTTTAAGGCACATTCTGCTTTATTTTCAGCCTGCTTTTAGCTACCATCTGTTAGGATATAGAAAATATTCATTTTGGTACATGTTTATGGCTGAATAAATAGGACCTCATTTCTTCAGTGGAGGAATAAATTAATGGTGTAAAAAGGCATATTTATGGGGAAATAGGTTAACCCTTTCCCAAATAGAAGCGCCTTTTAGTGCATCTAATTTATTCCTCCACTGAAGAAAATAGTTCCGATTCATACAGCCATGAATATGCTCCATAAGAAATATTTTCTTTATTGCTTAAAGCAGGCTGAAAGTAAAGCCTTAAGGCGCATTCTGCTTTACTTTCAATCTGCTTTAAATAGTAACATGTCTTTCAAAACCAGAAACAGGCTATCTGGTAAAGGGTAAATTAAGCAAACATTAATTTTCAGAAGACAATTATTCAAGACACCTTCCCAGTGCCTTAATTACCCCAAGTACAATGGTAAAAATATTAGCAAACAATTTGGATCCTGATCAGAAGCAATATAACATGGAATCTGATCAGGATCCAAACTGTTTGATGCTCATTTCAATATTTCTTAAGTCAATTTAATATCAAATTTTTTAATTTTCAGAAATAATGTCAGACTACAATTATTGAAAATTTATTAAGTCATGGCTGTGAAGTCTGGTAACTAATATGTGTTACAAGAAGTAACCACTTCCAGGCAGGTATGAATGCCAGAGTTATTATTGTTCACACCATGTTAGGTTAATATAACCTTCTGTGGGCGCAGATGAAAACAAGAAATATCTTTAAAAAAGATATTTGTTGAAGGTTAAATTGTTTGATGTACAGTGTTCATTGTGTTTGAATTATTTCATTTACAGTCGAACTTCGATATCTCGAACTCGGTAAAGTAGAACATACCCGTATTTCAAAGTTAAAACGTGGCTTAGCCACGTTTTAACTTTGAAATACAGGTATATTCGACATAACCGAGCATGAAATAATGAAGTTAATGTGTCGAAATATCGAATAGTTTGAGTTAAGCGAGTTCGAGATATTGAAGTTTGACTGTATAAACAGAATTTAACCACACGCTCATTTAAGAGAATGATGCCCCATTCTAAATTTAGAAATGGCAAAATTAACTAA
Organism: Gari tellinella; assembly: GCA_922989275.2. Classification (NCBI taxonomy): domain Eukaryota; kingdom Metazoa; phylum Mollusca; class Bivalvia; order Cardiida; family Psammobiidae; genus Gari; species Gari tellinella. The sequence goes on along the minus strand of OV277868.1, from coordinate 6,062,546 downwards.
GCAGTGCAACAATGATTTAGACTGTATCTCATTATCTAGCAAGGTTTTTAACCCATTACCCCATAAATACACCCTTTTACGCCTTTAATTTATTCTTCCACTAAAGAAAATAGTTCAAATTTATATGGTTATGAATATTGACCATAAGAAATATTTTCTAAATCCTGGTAGACAATAGCTTAGAGCAGACTAAAAGTAAAGCAGAATGTCCCTTAAGGTGCATTCTGCTTTACTTTCAGCCTGCTTTAAGTGGTCACCTGTCTTCAATACTAGAAACAGGCTATGGGTTAATAGGTTAATCCAACTTACATCTGTGAGATATATCAGTGCACATTTAGCCTGAGTCACAATCTGCTTAACTTTCAACCTGCTTTACTTTCACTTGTCTCTAGAAACAGGCTATGAGTTTAAACTCATTCACAAGCTGTTTGTATAGGACAAGTGTACTATCCATAGGTACACTGTAAAAAATGTGTGTGCTCTTCGCTAGTGCTCAATGGCTGTGAAACTCCTCTAAACCGGACATGTGTGGGGACAACATAAATTTCTGTTTGAGAGGGGTTTCCAGTTCAGAGGGGTTTTAACCTGTAATTTAATTACCCCAATATGTTGTTTCTAGCATGGAAGATAGCTTCATGGCCATTTAAAGCAGGTGGAAAGTCTACTATTTTCTTCAGTGTAGGAATAACCAAAAGATGAAAATAAGGCGTATTTTGTGTAATTGGTTTAAAATAAAGAAGGATTGGAAACGGGACCAAAGTTTTTTCCTGTTTAGAGAAAATTCTGGTACAGTAAAACCTCTCTATAAAGGCCACTAAAACGAGGTCTAATTAATTGTATAAATGACAGGTTACAGATTAAAGCAAGGTGACAGTAAAACAGAAAGCTCCTAAAGGAGCTTTCTGTTTTACTGTCACCATTCTTTAAGCAGTCACCTGTGGAAAACACCTAATAAATGATCATACTTTAGTGGTTGCTATAGAGAGGTTTTACGGTATTTAGAGGTTCCCGTTTGGAGAAGTTCCACTGTATTCAGCTGGGATATTTTTCTATCCGTGATACCTATATTAATTGACGATAGGTTTTGACGGAGGAATTATTTCAGACTAAACAAACATTCCCCTGATATTTGTAGTCTATTGAATGTAGAGACAAAAAGGTTATAAACCCTTTGCCTGCATAAGCCGGACTTGTCTGCAATTATGCAAACAGTTTGGATCCTGATCAGACCCCGAGTAACTCGGGGTCTGATCAGAATCCAGACTGTTTGACACTCTATTAATTTAGCTTTGATTAATATGATTTTAAAGTTACATGTGGCAAAATATGCAGACAATTATTATGAAGTAGACAATGACTTGGGTGGAGTTGGATCGAGATACAGACAATATCTTCTAAATCATATTGTCTCATGGGGAAACTTATGGAGTATGACAGAACAATAACTTTTGACAGTGTTATAACACATACAGTTTCAAAAGACATTTCATTGATGTAACAAAGTGTTAAAAAACAATTTCATTGATGTAGCAAAGTGTTAAAGATATTTCATTGATGTAACAAAGTATTAAAGAGTCATTTCATTGATGTAACAAAGTATTCATTGATGTAACAAAGTATTAAAGACATTTCATTGATGTAACAAAGTATTAAAGACATTTCATTGATTTAACAAAGTGTTAAAGACATTCCATTGATGTAGCAAAGTGTTAAAGACATTTCATTGATTTAACAAAGTGTTAAAGACATTCCATTGATGTAGCAAAGTGTTAAAGACATTTCATTGATGTAACAAAGTGTAAAAGACATTTCATTGATGTAGCAAAGTGTTAAAGACATTTCATTGATGTAACAAAGTGTTAAAGACATTTCATTGATGTAACAAAGTATTAAAGAGTCATTTCATTGATGTAGCAAAGTGTTAAAGACATTTCATTGATGTAACAAAGTGTTAAAGACATTTTCATTGATGTAGCAAAGTGTTAAAGACATTTCATTGATGTAACAAAGTGTTAAAGACATTTCATTGATGTAACAAAGTGTTAAAGACATTTCATTGATGTAACAAAGTATTAAAGAGTCATTTCATTGATGAAGCAAAGTGTTAAAGACATTTCATTGATGTAACAAAGTGTTAAAGACATTTCAATGATGTAACAAAGTGTTAAAGACATTTCATTGATGTAACAAAGTATTAAAGAGTCATTTCATTGATGAAGCAAAGTGTTAAAGACATTTCATTGATGTAACAAAGTGTTAAAGACATTTCATTGATGTAGCAAAAAGTTAAAGACATTTAATTGATGTAGCAAAGTGTTAAAGACATTTCATTGATGTAACAAAGTGTTAAAGACATTTCATTGATGTAGCAAAAAGTTAAAGACATTTAATTGATGTAGCAAAGTGTTAAAGACATTTCATTGATATAACAAAGTGTTAAAGACATTTCATTGATGTAGCAAAGTGTTAAATACATTTCATTGATGAAACAAAGTGTTAAAGACATTTCATTGATGTAGCAAAGAGTTAAAGACATTTCATTGATGTAACAGTGTTAAAGACATTTCATTGATGTAACAAAGTGTTAAAGCCATTTCATTGATGTAACAAAGTGTTAAAGCCATTTCATTGATGTAACAAAGTGTTAAAGACATTTCATTGATGTAACAAAGTGTATTGATGTAACAAAGTGTTAAAGACATTTCATTGATGAAGCAAAGAGTTAAAAACATTTTATTGATGTAACAAAGTGTTAAAGACATTTCATTGATGTAACAAAGTGTTAAATACATTTCATTGATTTAACACAGTATTAAAGACATTTCATTGATGTAACAAAGTGTTTAAAGACATTTCATTGATGTAACAAAGTATTAAATACATTTCATTGATGAAACAAAGTGTTAAAGACACTTCATTGATGTAGCAAAGAGTTAATTAAAGACATTTCATTGATGTAGCAAAGTGTTAAAGACATTTCATTGATGTAACAAAGTATTTAAGACATTTCATTGATGTAGCAAAGTGTTAAAGACATTTTATTGATGTAACAAAGTGTTAAAGACATTTCATTGATGTAGCAAAGTGTTAAAGATATTTCATTGATGTAGCAAAGTGTTAAAGATATTAATTGATTTAACAAAGTGTTAAAGACATTCCATTGATGTAACAAAGTGTTAAAGACATTTAATTGATGTAAAAAAGTGTTAAAGACATTTCATTGATGTAGCAAAGAGTTAATTAAAGACATTTCATCGATGTAGTAAAGTGTTAAAGACATTTCATTTATGTAGTAAAGTGTTAAAGACATTTCATTGATGTAGCAAAGTGTTGAAGACCTTTCATTGATGTAGAAAAGTGTTAAAGACATTTCATGGTGTAACAAAGTGTTAAAGAGTCATTTTATTGATGTAGCAAAGTGTTAAATACATTGCATTGATGTAACAAAGTGTTTTAACCCTTATCATGCTGTTTTGACCCTTAACTCTGTAGCCTGTTTCTAGCTTTGAAGACAGGTGTCCTCTTAAAGAAGCTTGAAAGAAATGCAGAATGTCATTTAAGGCACAATCTGTTTACTCTCAGCCTGCTTTAAGCTATCATCTACTAATTTTTTTTATATATCTCTAATGATTCATATTCATGACTGGGTAAAATGGAACTATTTTCTTCAGTGGAGAATACATTCAACGCATATATGAGGTAATGTTTTAACCCTTCCCCTGCTATTAGCATGTATTCACACGTTTTGAAAACAGTGTTGACCCTGATCAGACAGCTCCTGAAGAATCTGTCTTATCAGGGTATGCACTGTTTCCTTGTAGGATGATGCCTGTCCTGCCATGAGTATATGCACTCTATCTTGAGGATTTTTAATCCTTCCCCAAAAGAAGTGTCTTTTTGCACATTTAATTTATTCCTACTCTGAAGAAAATAGTTCAATTTTATACTGAGTCTGCAATTGGTTAAACCCATTACGGTACCTCTAATTTGTTTCTAGTATTTGATATAGGTGACCACTTAAAGCAGGTTGATAGTAAAGCAGAATGTGCCTTATGGCACATTCTGCTTTACTTTCAACCTGCTTTAAGCCATTATCTACTAGGATAAAGAAAATATTTATGGTACATTTTCATGACTTTATAAAGTTGAACTATTTTCTTCAGTTTAGGAATAAATTACAGGCGTAAAAAAGCGTATTTATGGGGTAATGGGTTAAAACTTATTGCCAAAGTACAAGTTGTGATAAATATTTATTGTCCTAAAATATCTGCAGCCATTGGCCTTTCCGGAGTATCGGAGACAGTGTTATGTTACAGACAATAAGGATTTATGAACTTCAGCTATGAGCTCTAGAATTGAATTGGGCGACAGCAGCTGGCTAATAATTGAATTTTCACAGTACATTTTATGACTGGATATGAAAGAGAACAAAACAAAACAGTAAATATTCATGTTTGGTGAAATATTCCTGATGCTTTACTAAGGGTAGTTTGGAGAATTGGAATGGTTCATACACATTACCTGTTGACAGTGTGATACAGGGTGATGCATTCAGCTTGAGACTTTTAGGCGAAAATAGCCGATCTGACTAGCGCCTTGGTGCGAGTCTGATTGCTTGTTTGCCGGCAAAAACGTTAAGGGCTGAATACAACACCCTGTAGCGTACTGCCAACTGGTGATGTGTTTATTATATGCCTTGAATACACTCCAAAAACAACTATATAGTTGTTTAAATCATTTTATATTGAGAAACATTTGAAGCAGAACAAGAATTCTTGTATGCGACAAAGAATAACATGTAAATAAATGACGTCAAGATAAATACAAAACGAGGTTTGAGTAAAATACAATGTGGACGATACAAATTGGCTGATACAGACTCTTGTATTTTACTGTTCAGATATATGCGGAAACGCTCAATATCATAAGAAGGCATATAATAAGATAAAAAAGGGAAGCTTTGTAATTATTTCATGATTATTTCTAGCTTCATAGCTTTTATGTTATGAGCATAAGTGGTAGCTGTTTAGCAGGCTGAAAGCAAAGCAGAAATCTCCCATTGCAGCTACTGTTAGAATTCGACAAGAACTGTTTCCAATGGCTCTCATCCAGGTATGGTACAGTGGAGAATCTGTTATTCTTTCCCGTTTAAACGCAAACGTACGCAAACGCAAAGCACTAAAACGTAGAAAAGAAAAACTTTGGGACAATTCTGATAAGTCTTGTTTATCTTGGTGGCAAACAGTTTGGAGCCTGATCAGACGCCGGGTTACCCGGCGTCTGATCTGGCTCCAAACTGTTTGCACTGCAAATAATAGTTTTAGCGTAAACGCGTTTATTGGGAAAGAATAACAGATTCTCCACTGTAGACTCATGGTATGGCATATTTTTCAAGAGATGAAAAAGTGCATGGTTTCTTTTTTATGGCAATTACAATAAAAGCATATACCAGTATGTGATATTTTGAGAGTGTTGGAACATGGCATCTGATCAGGATCCAAATTATTTGCAAATAACTGTTATACTTGGGGTATTATAATTAGGCAATGATGGGTTAATAAAGACACTAGGTTTAACTGTGTTAATTGTATTTTTAACACTATCATGTTACTATTCACAATCTATTTCCTTGAAGGTAGTTAACTCAACCAGCTCCCCTTGAAGGCATCTAGTTATAATATAATGAACCAGTATGAGAATTGCATTATTTTATTGATTAAATTAACTCCGTAATTGCGAGTGCTTATGGCAAATGAAAAATGAAAAGTTATCTCCGAAACTGTGTTAGAAAAATAGAAATTTAACTACATGTATTCTCATGCTGTAAGCGTATAATGAGCCTTTTTGAAAACAGTGTAGACCCAGATCAGGCAGCTCCAACAGGAAAAAGCGTAGTGATTTTGACTCATTTATTCCAGGATAATAGATGTTATAGAGGCATGAATTATGTTTAGTCTAATTTAGCCATATCTCAAAGTTAACAAGACTACAGCATGCGGGTGCCAACGCTCGTCTAATTCTAATTATGGCCAATGTTGAATTCTCCTTGTTTTACCTCTAAATGACCTTGCCCTTTGTCGGACATGACCCAGGTTGTACTTAGCTCAAGAGCTTCTTGAGGTGAGTAAACATATCAAATATAAAGTCTGCATCACATGTATTAGTGTTTTCTTCTGACCTGTTGGAGTTATTTTTAGATTGGAACATTCTAAAACTTTCAAAGGGATGAGTTTTCTCTACATACGGTTAATGATACGGATAGCTGTAATTTTTGTGCGCAATGTACAGTAGAGGATACCTTATTCTTTACTATTTAAACGCAAACGCAATGCACTAAACTGTGGAAATTTACTTTAAGAAATTTTAATTATATTTTTAATCTGAGTAGCAAACAGGTTGGAGCCTGATCAGACGCCGGGTAACCCGGGGGTCTGATCTGGCGCCAACCTGTTTGCAATGGAAATAATAGTTTTAGTATATAAATGCGTTTGTTGGGAAAGAATAAAATATCAGTAAAGTTAGCGCAAGGGTCTCGTGCTGCACGAGGATCATGTTATCTCAAGTTGGAAAGTGTACGACTATATAGATCCGATGTCACCCTGTTATCTATTTACCATTATGAACTATTCTGTTCTAAAATAACTCCGACAAGTCAGAAAAATCGAACAATATGAGTTCTAAAGTCATAGCCAACATTAACCCTTTTATCCCGCATATACGCGTCCTTTTCAAACAGTGTACATGTGAATAGTTCACTTGTCCTATGCAAACAGTGAAGACCCAGATCAGAGGGCTCCAAAAGGAGCCCTCTGATCAGGGTCTTCACTGTTTGTCACATTGTCAAACATTGACAAAAACAACCCTTAAAAGTCAGAAATGGACTAGGCTAAATTGGAAACTGGAATTGTCCATTTAAAGTTTCAGGGAGAAAAGAGTTAAGATTTCAGACGATGGCGACATTAACGACAACTGCGACAATCATCATACGCTGAAGATATGACAATAGCTCGTTTCAGCCAAACAGACGAGTTAAAAAGAATATATCTACATGTACTTAGTTATGTTTTAACTTTGATACAAATGTTTAATTGAAATGTAACAATCCATTGATGTTTTATTATGAACAACAAATTGGAACATTACAAGCTGAAATGATACTGTGTGCTGTTAAGCCATTGGAACCCCAAAGTACCATGTTACAGTGAAAACATCACATGTCTGTTGCCTGTTATGTTATAGTAAGCAATTTATGTGACAAGTGGATTGCTGTAAAATTGTCTCACAGACATTACGCTGTCGCCAGATGATTATTATTGCCTTGTTTGTTCGTTCATTTGAGGGGAACAACCTATCTAGACCTATGCAAACAGTTTAAATCCTGATCAGACACCGAGTAGCTGTTTGCGTAACATGACGTAATAACTCTCGAACCAGACAGTTACATAAATTATGTCATAAATGTATTGTCATAATTTGGATCAGAGCCACTGTGGGGAAGTATTGAATTCTTTTAGAACTATTCCAGAATAATTTCTTGAATATTAATAAACAGTTCTAGAAGCGGCCATGTAACATTCATGAATATTCTACAAAACTTCTAGAAATTTGATGGTTTTACATAAGAACCATTATTCTTGCATTACAGATGATCTTGAACTCCTTTTATAGAATTTTGAAGTTATTCTTGAAGCTTTAGAACAATATTCTAGAAGCGGCCATTGAATGTTCCTGAATATTCTAAAATTCTTGAACACTTTTCACAGGGGTGTATACATTCTGCTTAATACTTTCAGCCTACTTTAAAGCTACCATGCATCTGCTAGGATTTAGAAACTTTTTCTTACATAATACATGAAAAATACATGTTTTTGTCAATGTTTGGCATTATGACAAACAGTGAAGACCCTGATCAGAGGGCTCCTTTCGGAGCCCTCTGATCTGGGTCTTCACTGTTTGGACAGGACAAGTGTATTATTCGCAGGTACACTGTTTGAAAAGAACGCCAATATATATTCCGGGACTATAGGGTTCAAAGGGTTAAGTTTTAATTATCGAGTGATGTACTCGGCTCAACCATGTAACTATCTCAACTGTTACCATATTTGGCTCCGGGGTTCAGGTGCAGTACAGAATATACAATCATCAGATACTCTTCTCAATGGAGGTAAATTGAACTAAGCCGGCCACTGTGCTGCTTTACTAAGTCCCTAGGTGCTAGATAGTACAGTGAAACCCCTCTAAACCGGACATGTGTGGGGACAACAAAAATGTCCGGTTTAGAGGGGTTTCCGGTTTAGAGGGGTTTTGACTTGTATCTAGTATGGAAGATAGCTGATCACTTAAAGCAGGTTGAAAGTAAAGCAGAATGCGCCTGAAGGCGCATTCTGCTTTACTTTCAACCTGCTTTAAGCTATCATCTGCTAGAATGTACAAACTATTTTCTTCAGTGTAAGAATAAACCAAGGATGTAAAAAAGCGTATTTATGGTGTAATGAGTTAAAATAAAGAAGGTTTGGAACGGGGACCAAAGCTTTTGTCAGGTTTAGAGAGAATTCCGGTATTTAGAGGTTCCGGTTTAGAGGGGCTTTGACTGTAATATATTCAAAAGACACTAATTGCGGTCTTCTTTTGACAAAACTTATAGTGGTCTGTAACCCTTAAAAATTTAGTCCATAGAATTTTTCTTAATTTTGTAAACAGGTTTAATCCCTTTTAGCGGGTTGAAGGTAAAGCAGAATGCCTACTTTAACCCTTTACCCCATAAATATGCCTTTTTATGCCTCTAGTTTATTCATCCATCCATCGAGGAAAATAGTTCCAATTTATACAGTCATGAATATGTACCATAAGAAATATATTCTATATAATATCAGATGCTATCTTAAAGCAGGCTGCATGAAAGGAAAGCAGAATGTGCCTTAAGGTGCATTGTGCTTTACTTTCAACATGCTTTAATATGTCAACTATCTTCAATATTTGAAACAGACTACGGGTAATGGGTTACTCCTTAACTGACCATAAGTGTGCCTTTTTATGTTTTTTAAGGGCCCGTCACACCATAACGTTCTGGTCAATGTTCTCTGAACGTTTCAATCATTCAATTTGTGAGCATTCTAGAATGAGAATGGCACATATGGCATCTGATGAACGTTTGCCTAACTAGCATGTGTCTAATGCACAAGAAGCATGTAACAGGGACCAAGTAAGAATATACCCCTGAAAATCATTAGCGTGTGCTAACGTGCCACTGGCACGCGACTAACGATTTGTCAACGTTAGTCTATCATGAGCGTGTTGAGCAGGTGACTAACATGTGAATTATAATGACAGAATAGCGTTAGGATGTTCCTTTGACTTTAGTCACAGGCTGCGTGCGCTAGGGGACTGTTCAGCAGTGTTGACAGGTCGCCAGTGAGTCGTTCACTGCAAAGCAAACGATTAGTCACAACCATGTAACGATATAGTAACGGCTGACTTACGATAGCCGAACGCATGCAATGCTCGGTGAACGTTAGTAAAAGTTCGACGAACGTTCTCAAAAGATCTCCAGCATTTATAATTAAACGTTTGAAGAACGCTGGTCTCAGAGAAATTTTTGTGCATGTTCAAAACTTTTTTTGGGGACCAGCGTTCTCCGACGATTCCCAGCGATCACCGATGTTTACTAGTGTTCACTCACTTTCACACAACGCTCTTATGGCGCTATCCCAGCGACAATGGGCGACTACCAACGTTTCCTCAAACTTCAGAGAACGTTGGCCAGAACGTCATGGTGTGACGGGCCTATTATATACATTCATCTAATTCCTCCAACAGGTGCATATTTGCATATTATCAAGGACTTTCATTTTCATAAAAAACCCTCAAAATTACAAGCAGTTGAACTTAGTCATTTTTAGCTATTTTGTTGTCACTCCGGTATTGTTGTCTGAAATCCTTACATTTGCCATTATAAACTTCAATCTTGCATCTACAACCTTCATCTTTGGTACACATGTTCATCTTTACAAATCCTATCCAGATGTACAACATATTTTACCATTGACTTTAACCTTTGACCTAATTTTACTGTATTTTTCGCTGATCTTAAAAAACAAACAAAATATGGCACCCGCATGTGGTGCTCTTGTTTTTCTTCCAATCTGCCAGCAAGTACGATGGGGCATTATAATGATAAGTCTTACAGACACGAATGTTAAAGCAGACATCATTTTCTTAGCATTATTCAAGAGTTTAACTCTTTGCATGCTGGGTAATTTTTTTTAGTCTGCAACATTTGTCGTCTGCTCTTGTTCTAAAACAAGATTTTTCTAAATTTCTTTTCAAAACATGGTGAGAGTGTCAAACAGTTTGGATCCTGATGAGACGCCGCGTTACGCGGCGTCTCATCTGGATTCAAACTGTTTGCAAAGGTAATCACTGTAGCGGATATATCCGCCACTTAGCATGCAAAGAGTTGATATGCCTGTCTCTTTCAGGCATATTGTCATGTTGTGGCAGCATTGTTTATGTGACACATAGAAGTCAGTAACAGTAGTTTGCTGTCACTAGATCATGTTACCATGGCAACCAGAGCATCCAATCAGCAATGCAAAAATACTCAAATGATTTACATACTGTCAATTTGGGTTTAACGCATTCAACCCTAACAACGAGTATAGTCGTCATTTACAAACAGTGTACATGTGAGGATTACACTTGTTCTATGCAAACTCCTTAAGGAGCCCTCTGATCAGGGTCTGCACTGTTTGTCATTTTGAAATATATTGTTAAAATAATCCCGAAATAGTCAAAAATGGACTAGACATATTTTGAAATTGGAATTGCCCATTAAAAGTTTCAGGGGTGAATGAGTTAACACTATCCCTTATAAAGTAGAGAAGACATTTTCTCACATAACTACCCCTGTTTTCAATAGCGAACAGCGATCGCGAATATTTTTGTCTCCAACATGTGTGAGATCAATTCGAATGACGTCACTATAACGTCACTATTTATAACGACGTTTTGACGTCAATGGGATTCCAAAAATGTCTATTGCTTTAAAAAAAAACCTTAAAATCGTTTGTTATGTGAGAAAAAGAATCTGTCACTCGTCGATGTTTAAGACAAGCTGATCTCAAACTCGTCTAGAATAGAAAAGTTATTAAGCTCACCAAGGCTCGCTTAATAACATTTCAATTCTAGACTCGTTTGAGATCAGCTTGTCTTAAACATCGACTCATGACAGATCCTATATATTTCTTTACCCTTTACCTGATAACCTACTTCTTGTATTGAAGACAAGTGACCACTTAAATCAGGTTGAAAGTAAAGCCTTAAGGCGCATTCTGCTTTACTTTCAGCCTGATTTAAGCTACAATCTTCTAGAATAAAGAAAACATTTCTTATAATACATATTCATGACTGTATAAATTGGAACTATTTTCTTCAGTGGAGGAGTAAGTTAATTAAATGGGCTAAAAGGCGCTACTATAGGGGAAAGGGTTAGTAAACATGTTTATTCTAAAGCTACATATACTGTTCACTGCAAACAGTTTGGAGTCAGATCAGATGCCGAGTTACCCGGCGTCTGATCCAGCTCCAAACTTTTTGCCACTCAGAGGTTACTTTGTAGAATAGATTGTTAGAAATTTTAAAAAATTGTAAATTTCTACATTTTATTGCTATGTGTTTTCGGTTTTATGCGTTGAACCCTTTACCTCTTAGCCTGTTTCTAGGTTTTTGAAGACAGGTGACCATTTAAAGCAGTTTGAAGGTAAAGCAGAATGCGCCTTAGGGCGCATTCTGCTTTACTTTCAGCCTGCTTCAAGCTACCATTCTGCTAGGATACAGAAAATATTTCGTATGGAACATGTTCATAAATGTATGAATTAATCAGAACTGTTTTCTTCAGTGAAGGAATAAATTGAATGCACTAAAAGGAGCTATTCTTTGGGGAATGGGTTAAATTAAACACTATTTTTGAGACGATTCTAATGAGAAGCCAAAACATTATGAGGAATTATATTAATTGGAGCCAAGTCTTGTGACATTTACAAGCATCATGATATATCAACAGATTGACCCTAACCTTTGTCTTAACAAGTTCTGTCTCTTGTGGGGGCAGTACCGCAGGTGTTTGGATAAGGTTTATGTTTTCCTCTGATAGCAATAAAAATAATACTCCTACAGTAACCCCCAAAGTCCATGAGCACAGAGCTAGCATTTCTGGACAGGTTGCAGCATATCATTTGTGTTGCACTTTATTAGCTCACCTGGCACGAAGTGCCAAGGTGAGCTTTTAGGATAGCTGAATGTCCGTCGTCTGTTGTCAGTCCGTCCGTTCTCAATTGGTTTGTTAACACTCTAGCGGCTACAAATTTCATTTGATCTTCATGAAACTTGATGACAATGTGTGTCTTGATAAAATCTAGGTCAAGTTTGAATGTGGGTCATGTTGGGTCAAAAACTAGGTCACTAGGTCAAATCATAGAAAAACCTTATTAACACTCTAGAGGCTACACATCTCATTGGATCTTAATGAAACTTAGTTAAAATAATTGCCTTATTGATATCTAGATCAGTTTGAATATGGGTCATATCCGGTCAAAAACTAGGTAACTAGAGCAAATCATAGAAAAATCTTGTTAACACTCTATAGAGGCTACAAATCTCATTGGATTTTAATCCAACTTTATCAAAATGTTTGCCTCATTGATATCTAGGTCAAGGTTGAATATGGGTTAAGTCGGGTCAAAAACTAGGTTACTAGGTCAAATCATAGGAAAACCTTGTTAACACTCTAGAGGTTACACATCTCATTAGATCTGAATGAAATATTGTCAGGATACTTGTCTACATCAAATCTAGGTCAAAATCAAAGGTGGATTGTGTTGTCAAAAACTAGGTCACTAGGTCGAATCATAGAAAAATCTTGTTAACACTCTAGAGATTGATTGTGTGTCATGTCCAGTCATAACCTAGGTCACTATAGGTCAAGTTTTACATGGTGTACCAGGTGAGCGATTTAGGGCCATAGTGGCCCTTGTTTTAGGAAAATATGTTTCTTGGCTTGTCTGTTTTCAAAGAAAACAAGAAATATCTTTAAAAAAGATATTCCGTCGCAGGTTAAAGTTTTTTGTGGGGTACAGTGGAGAATCTGTTATTCTTTCCCGTTTAAACGCAAACGTACGCAAACGCAAAGCACTAAAACGTAGAAAAGAACAAATTTTGGACAATTCTGATATTTCATGTTTATCTTGGTGGCAAACAGTTTGGAGCCTGATCAGACGCCGGGTTACCCGGCGTCTGATCTGGCTTCAAACTGTTTGCACTGCAAATAATAGTTTTAGCATAAACGCGTTTATTGGGAAAGAATAACACATTCTCCACTGTACAGTATTCACTTAACCAGAGACAAGTGTATACACCGATTCTGACTTAACATATTTCGTAAACAGACTTTCCCAAATGCTAAATTTAGAGCTTATCCACGCTAAATTTAGAAATGATGACATAGTAACACAGCAATAATTTAGACTGCATCTCAATGTTTTGCCAGGTTTACACTCGCAAGATAGATGTGAAAAAATAACAGAACCCCAGTCTAGGCCATTGGCCGATAAGAGTACTGCATTTCAAGCACGTGATCATTGACCAGGATTTCTGATCATTCCTGATTGGTTAAATTGTTTCATAGACTTGCGGTCAAAAGACAAAACAGACCCGTCTGTGACGGGAAAAAATGAGCTATTATTGTCACCTGACTCCGGCATCCACATCATTGATGTTGTTGTTGTTGTATGAAATCTTAACCCTTAGCCCGCCAAATAAATTGTCGTCTGCTATATTTCTCGTCTGCTTCAAGTTTCAAAGTGCTTCAAAGTTGCTCAAAATTGCTGAAAATGTTGTCCGGGTGTCAAACAGCTTGGATCCGGATGAGACGCCGAGTTACTCGGCGTCTCATCAGGATCCAAGCTGTTTGCATATGGAGCTATAGTCGTGAGTGGCAGGCTAAGGGTTAACCTTGGCTATAACTTCTTCAAATTTTCATCTCCAGTAAAACCTTTCTATTATTGCCACTAAACTGTGTCAATTACTATGTGTTTTAGACAGGTTACTGCTTAAAGCAAGGTGACAGTGAAACAGAAAGCTTAAAGGAGCTCTCTGTTTATCTGTCACCTTGCTGTAAGCTGTCACCTAAGCTGTCTTTTATACAATCAATTAGTGTTCTTATTAGTGGTCGTAATAGAGAGGTTTTACTGTACAACCTTCATTTATGGTAGAGGCATGTTCATCTTGACAAGATGTACATACCAAAACATTTTACCCCCTTGACCTTTGACCCGATTTTACTGTATTTTTCACTGATCTTTGAAAACAGATGAGCGTAGCACCTGCATTTGGTTCTCTTGTTAACCCTTTACCCCATAGCCAATTTCTAGTTTTGAAAATAGGCGACAACATTAAAGCTGGTTGAAAGTAAAGCAGAATGCGCCTTAAGGCACATTCTGCTTTACTTTCAGCCTGCTTTAAGCTTCTATCTGCTAAGATGTAGAAAATATTTTTTTGGGTATATGCATGTTTATGACTGTAAAAATTTGAACTATTTTCTTCAGTGGTTGAATAAATTATAGTGGACCAAACAGTCAGCAATAAATATAGTAAGTGTTGTGTTTTGATGAAAAAGATATTCTAACTTTGGATTTACCAACATAATGAACACTTTCAAGAATGTCAGAATGACTGTTTTCTTGCAAAAAAAAAAGGATTTTAGGTTATGTAAGTGTGTGTTTAAGAATGTCTATGGTTTTAAAGTGTACTTCATGGTAGGTTAAAATTTCATCTTGCTTAAATTTATATGGTAATAAGATAACTCATATGTATGCAGTAAACCACTCTTATACAGTCCATTACCATAATTAGTCGGTAATGGACTGTATAAGAGTGGTTTACTGCATACATATGAGTTATCTGATTACCTCCCTTTAACACACTAAATTTATATGATCAACTTATAAAAGGTGGAGCTTGAAACCTGTGTGTTCGGATTAATTGAGCCTAGTGGTATAGCGCACCCACTTTTCATCAATGAGGTCTCGAGTTTGATCGGGTCGGAGCAGTATGTGAGAGGGTACCTTGGTCGCCCGTCCGAACATGTGGGTTTTCTCCGGGCACTTCGGCTTCCTCCCACAGAAATGACCAATTACACCACCATTAGAGTACTATAAACTAATGTAGCTTGTTTTGTAATCAATGTTAACCCTTAGCCTGCCACTCACGACTATAGCTCCATATGCAAACAGCTTGGATCCGGATGAGACGCCGAGTAACTCGGCGTCTCATCCGGATCCAAGCTGTTTGACACTCGGACAACATTTTTAGCAAGTTTGAGCAACTTTGAAGCACTTTGA
This sequence comes from Gari tellinella, assembly GCA_922989275.2. Taxonomy (NCBI): domain Eukaryota; kingdom Metazoa; phylum Mollusca; class Bivalvia; order Cardiida; family Psammobiidae; genus Gari; species Gari tellinella. The sequence goes on along the minus strand of OV277868.1, from coordinate 6,047,151 downwards.
AACTTGAAGCAGGCGAGAAATATAGCAGACGACAATTTATTCGGCGGGCTAAGGGTTAAAGAAATTAAGTTAACACTTTGAACCTGTGTACAAAAACAAAATCAAGATAGTGCAAATATTATGTCTCTAAATGGGTTTTATTAGAAATGCCATAAACTAATAGAAATGCCACATCTGCTGGATAATTTCAGATATCTTCCAATAAATGGGTGACCAGAAATCGCAACAATTAAATGAACTGCCTGTCTGCCGTTACTATGTAACTTTGCAGTTTATATTCATATTTTTTTATGCCCTCGGCATCTACGGTATAAATGTGGTGGCATAATAGTGATTATCCTGTCTGTCCATCACTTCGTCTGTAACATTAACTCTTTGCATGCTGGGTACTTTTTCCGTCTGCAAAAATTGTCGTCTGCAACAGTTACTGTTCTAAAAATAGAATTTTCTCGTTTTCTTTTAAAAATAGGGTCAGAGCTAGTGTCAAACAGTTTGGATCTTGATAAGACACCATGTTACGTGGATCCAAACTGTTTGCAAAGGTAATTAATCTCTATAGCATAATATATCCGCCGCTAGCATGCAAAGAGTTAACTAGATTTTACCATTTCATCTAGCATCAACACTGCTTACTCAAATATACTTGGATACTTAAGGTGGTTCGACAGCGGGCGGCCCGCATCTCGAGTTCCGGAAATGCTGATGACTTTCACCTGATCTTTTCGGCATGTGCTTATAGAAGAACATTTAGATAAAGAAAGAAAAGTTGGATGATATTCAGTGTCTTCTCTGTTAGCGCAGTTGGTTACGGTGGTTGACTAGCAATGCAAAGGTTCTAGGGTCGATTCCCACTCGCTTCAAAACTTTTTTTTAAAATAAATTGTCCGATTTTATTGACTAGTTAATCCATAACGCAGTGATCAAAGGACTGACTATGTTTAGTCACGTAATAATGAATAGTATCAGATGCAAGTATAGTCAAGTGACAACTAAACTTTGTGAGGATTTATAGCCTACATGACAGATGGCAGCTTAACACATGACAAAAGTAATGCTAAAAGATAGATCCTAAAGGAGCTTTTATGCATTACTTTTGTTCTGTATGCAGCAGATACCTGTCTTCAAAGATCTACGGGCTACCGTATTCAATGGTCCCTTATTACAGGTTTGACTTATGGTATTATTTAGAGCTGACGGCATTTTAAAGTTGAACTCAAGGGAGGTTACTCGTTTTGTGTTAACATTTTGTCAGAATTTCTGGAAATCCTGTATAAAATGTAAATTCCACTGTAGATTTTCATAAAACTTTTGCGACTAGTAGAACTAAGTAATATCTATCTAATAAGAGTAAAATTAGTGTATGTTAAACGACTAGATTTTTTGTAATTTGAGATTTAGTGACTTTTGCCGAATTTGACTTTTTTAAAATATTTATATTTCCAGAAAATATGTCATGAAATATTTTTTGTTTGCACAATATCTTATAGTCTCTGTACAGTTTACTTGAATGTACAGAAATTATTGAGTTATATCACTTTATAAAGAAAATATTCCTGTTTATTAAAAAAGGAGCTTTTCTCGACAAAAGGTCCTGTCAGAAAAAAACGGCACTGTAACTTTTTTTTATTTTAACGATTTTTCACTCTCCATATGGTATATTTCAATTTAATCAAGGTTTCAAAGAATTCTGACACAGAATAAGCTGACCCGCGAACCACCTTAAACAGTTGTTGCCTTGGACAATTTCCAATCCACGAATCTCCCCCAAACATTGATTTTGACCTTGACCTAATTTGCATTTAAAATATTGTAAATTAACTATTTTTTGGTTAACTAGATTTTACCATTTTGTCTAGCGTCAACACAAATGACTACAGTGCTTGCAGGATACTTATACAGGATATTGAGTAAATAAAGTACAGTAAAACCTCTCTATTACGACCACTTAAACGATGGCTAATTGATTGTTTAAAGGGCAGGTGACAGCTTAAAGCAAGTTGACAGTAAGACAGAAAGCTCCTAAAGGAGCTTTCAGCTTTACTGTCACATTGCTTTAAGCAGTCACCTGTTGTAAAGACCTAATAATTAACACAATTTGGTGCTCGTAATAGAAAGGTTTTACTGTAAATAAAGCAGTTTGTACATTCTTGCAGGCTATTGAACAAGTTCTAGTTCTGGTTTCCAAATGCTAATGGTAAAGAAACGCTCCAGGTAAGGGGAAAATTTCAAAAACTAAAATCTTTATTTCTGAATAAAACCCTATGGTGTCACTACTCATTAGAATCGTCTCTTTGAGACGATTCTAATGAGTTGTAACACCATAGGATTTGGTGCTGAAATGAGTAAAAAATGGTTGGATTTGTTCAATTGGCTCCCTCTTATCTGGAGTCCTCATGGTAGAAACAATGGATTGCCAAATTATACGGGTAAGCGTTGAATGACGTTTAAAGCTACAGAACTTGACAGGGATTGTGGCACGTGTATTGATTTGTTTGTTAAAATAAGTCTCATTGATCGTTCATTAGTACAGTTCACCTTGTATTAACCAATTACCCCATAGCCTGTTTCTTTGGTTTGAAGACTTAAAGTGACCACTTAAAGCAGGTTGAAAGTAAAGCAGAATGCTTTACTTTCATCCTGCATGCTTTAAGTTATAGTCTGGTAGGATATTGAAAATATTTCTTATAGATCTAGTGCCATATTCATTTCTGAATAAGTTGGAACTATTTTCTTCAGTGGAGAAAAACATCACTAAAATTTAACAACTAATGGAAAAGAATTAAAGTTGATGTGTATATCAAATGACTTAAGATGAACTAAATGTGTAAAAAATGTGTTTCTATGGAGTAAAGGGTTTAAATAATTTATTTTCTAGGTGACTACTTAAAGCAGGTTGAAAGTAGGCACATTCTGCTTTACTTTCAGCTTGCTTTAAGCTGTTATCTGCTAGGATATAGAAAATATTTCTTATGAAACATATTCATGACGGTATCAATTGGAGCTATTTTCTTCGGTGAATGAATAACTTAAAGGCGTAAAAAAGCGTTTTATGGGGTAATGGTTTAAAGCAGGTTGAAAGTAAATTAGAGTGTGCAGACATCATTAAAAGCAAACTATTTTGCAAGAATGCTATTGGGTGCTGTAGACATAATGGAACAATCCACTGTGGAAAGGTATTGAATTATTATAGAACTATAAATACAGTAAAACCTCTCTATTACGACCACTAAATGTTGTTAATTATTAGGGTGTTTACGATAGGTGACCGCTTAAAACAAGGTGATAGTGAAACAGAAAGCTCCTGTAGGAGCTTTCTGTTTCACTATCACCTTGCTTTAAGCTGCCACCTCTCTATTATACAATCAATTAGCCTTCATTTTAGTGGTCGTAATAGCGAGGTTTTACTGTATTCATGAACAATTCTAGAAGCCGCCATTTAACGTTCATGAACTTTCTGCAAAATTCTAGAAAAACTCTAGAAATAGTTGGTTTTGGAACCATTGTTCTAGAATTACAAAAGTTCTTGAACTCCTTTTGTAGAATATCTTAAGCAATTCTTGAAGCTCTAGAACAATACTAGAAATGGCCATTTAATGCTCATGAATATTCTAAAGCAAGTTGAAAGTAAAGCAGAGTGTGCTGCTGCTGAGATGGTTTGATGAAGACATAAAGCAAACTGTTTTGCAAGAACGCAATTGGGTGTAGACATAAACGGAAAATTGTTCGAAAGTTGCTGCAAGTTAATTCCCGCTGACATGGATTCCTTAAATCTTTCAACGGAAGGCAAAAAATCACCACCACCATACGGAGCCACTGCTGTTTATAAACTACTGTCACCATTTTATTGTGTGGGCAAATTGATAATGTTCGTAAGAAGCAGTTTTGTCGTTGTTGGTTTATTTGTTACTTTCTACCCCTAGTCTCAGTCTCATGAATAAAAAATAAAACAATGACAGGCACAGTGTCTCCTATAGGCGCTATTTCGCGGACGTCGTATAATTTATGTGACACATAGAGAGGCTATAAAGTTACCCCTGTCTCCAGATAATGATGCCTTAGCACATGTGATTTTCGCCTAGGGCTCCAGATAAGTGGGAGTAAACCGAACAAATCCAATATTTTCTCGCTTATTTCAGCACCAAATCCTATGGTGTTACTACTCATTAGAATCGTCTCGAAGAGACGATTCTAATGAGTAGTGACACCATAGGGTTTAATGCAGAAATAAAGATTTTATTATTTTTGAAAAACTCCACTTATCTGGAGCTCTGTTTTCACTATTTTTCTTGTCAACCCTTCTCATACTAAATCTTCAAATGAACTCACCCGTTTTCTAATAAATGACTAATTTACATTTACAGTTGAGGAGTTTGACTCAAAACTATTAATTCTTGACAAACAGTGTAGACCCTGATCAGAGGGCTCCTTCAGGATCCTTCTTATCTGCATCTACTCTGTTTGCAACAGACCGATATAATCCCCCATCAGTTCTGCAAGGGTTAAATAAATCTGAATTAGGGGAGATCCTATAATGAAAGCACAGAAAACAAAGCAAATACTGAAAATTGCAGACTCGGTTTAATTGAGTCTGTTCATGAGCAATACTGAAAATGCAACAGTGCTCACGCCCCCTAGCACCAGCTTAAGTGGAATTCAACTTTCAACTGTAAATGCGCTGAAATCAATGATTCCAAAGGATTAAAGCCCACTAAATCAATAACACGACTGTTGAGATTTGATTTTTCTTTTAACTCCAGCTGTGCTCCTTCACTCCTTTAATTTTCTACCAGGCTCCAAGGTTATAAAGCATTCTAGTTGAGTCTAGGCTCAAATCTGACCAATCAAATGCTTGGGAACGAGTTTTGACTCAAGTCAAAAGCTTTATAACCTCGGAGCCAGGCTTCAGAGCTACAGATAAGGGGAGTATTTGAAAAACTAAGATTTTCATTTTCTGCTTTAAACCCTATGGTGTCACTACTAATTAGAATCGTCTCTTCGATTTGGTCTGAAATATAAGTGAGAAAATGTTGGATGTGTTCAGTTTACTCCCTCTTATCTGGAGCCCTGGGCCTGTTTGTGTTCAGTTTACTCCCTCTTATGTAGCCCTGGGCCTGTTTGTGTTTCACATTTGCAAATAGTTCAGATTAAAGGACATTTTTTATTGGCTAAATATGGTTTACTGAACTTTTCAAAGTGGCACTATTACTACCGTATATAATAAACAATAAGAAATAAAAATTGCTGTAATCATTTTGTCACTAAATCAACTTAACCCTTATCCTGCGGTAATATCGCCTGCTTCGAAATTGTCGTCTGCAATGTTTGTTACATCTAGATATATGCAATTTTAAAGTAAAGAAATTTAAAGACGAGTGTCAAACAGTTTGGAACCAGATCAGACGCCGCATAATGCGGCGTCTGATCTGGATCCAAACTGTTTGCAAAAATCAGTGAAGTCGCGACCAGCAGGCAAAGGGTTAATGATCGAGTCATTAGTAAAAAAATATTTTTGTGCCATATGGAAAATAGGTTATGTAAAGACCATTCCTTTAACCCATTACCCCATAGCCTGTTTTTAGCGTATTTAATTTATTCCTCCGCTGAAGAAAATAGTTCCAGTTTATACCCTCATGAACATTTACCATTACAAATATTTTATATAGCCTAGCAGATTTTAGCTTAAAGCAGGCTGAAAGTAAAGCAGAATGTGGCTTAAGGCACATTCTGCTTTACTTGCAGCCTGCTTTAAGTGGCCACCTGTCTTCAAAACTAGAAGCAGGCTATGGGGTAAAGGGTTAAGTTAGTAAGTAAGTAAGTATCCACTTAACTACTTAAAGCAGATTGAAAGTGAAGCAACATGTGCCTTAATTAAGGCACATTCTGCTTTACTTTCAGCCTGCTTTAAGCCCAAATCTTTTATAATATAGAAAATAGTTCTGATGGTACATACATGAATGTATAAATTAAAACTATTTTCTTTGGTGGAGGAATAAAGTTAAGGCGTTAAAAGGCGTATTTATGGGGTAATGGGTTAACCCTCTTCCAGCCATTAGTGTTTATTGACATTCTTTTGAAAACAGTGTATACCCTGATCAGAAGAAGCTTATAATTATATGAAAATTAAAGCATGCATCTCTCTTGATTAACCCATTATTCCATAATCTGATGGCACCTTCTGCTTTACTTTCAGCCTGCTTTAACCCATTACCCCATAAATACGCCTTTATACGCCTTTATTTTTTTCTTCCAAAAATTTATACAGTCATGGATATGTATCATAAGAAATATTATCTATATTCTAACAGATAATAGCTTAAAGCAGGCTGAAAGTAAAGCAGAATGCGCCTTAAGGCGCATTCTGCTTTAATTTCAACCAGCTGTAATTGATCACCTGTCTTGGAAACTGAGAATCGGGCTTTGGGGTAAATGGGTTAAGCAAAATTCTGCAAGACATAGAAAATATTTCTTATCATACATATGCATGGCTGTATAAAGTGGAACTATTTTCTTCAGTATATGAATAAATTAAAGGCATAAAATGGCATATTTATGGGTTAATGGGTTAAGCAAAGGAATTTAATGCTTATTGGACAAATGACTACTAAAGCAGGTTGAAAGTAAAGCAGAATGTGTCTTAAGTCTTAATTAAGACGCATTCTGCTTTACTTTCAGCCTGCTTTTATCTATACTTTGCTAGGATATAGAAATTATCTATCATGCATGGTACAATAAATATAATTATGTAACTTGACGGTATAAATTTGGAAATATGTTCTTCTATAGAGAAATAAATAAAAGGTATAAAAAGGTGTATTTATGGGGTAATGGGTTAATTCTCTTTACTGTTTAAAGTGGATCTATTTTCTTCAAAGGAGGAATAAAGCATAAAAAGGTGTATCTTTGGAGTAATGGGTTAAATGGGAAATAATGCAGGTTACTGTAATAAGAACCGTTCTGCTGTTCTTTCCAGGGCTCCAGATAATGGGAGTATTTCAAAAATTAAAATCTTTATTTCTGCATTAAATCCTATGGTGTCACTACTCATTAGAATTGTCTCTCCGAGACGATTCACACGAGTAGTAACACCATAGGATTTGGTGCTGAAATGAAGCAGAAAATGTTGGAATTGTTCAGTTCACTCCCTCGTATCTGGAGTCCTCAGCTTTTTGAAAGATGTCTCTAGACAACCTTTATGCCCCTGGGGGAGTCGCAGGTCCAAAGATAGATTCATAAATATCTAATGACATGACACCCTTCTTACCTATATGTTTGACGCATTTACCCCTGAAATATTTAATGGACAGTTCCAATTTCAAAATATGTTGACTGTTGAGTCCATTTTTGACTATTTAGGGTTGATTTTAACAATATAATTCAAAATGACAAACAGTGAAGACCCTGATCAGAGGGCTCCTCTGTTTGCATGGGACAAGACTTTAGTGTTAATCTCACAGGTACACTGTTTGTAAATAGTCCTGTACCTGACCTGAAGACCCGTTTGCAAAATGGTGTTGAGAGAGTTTCTCACTTGATGTGAGTTAACGAGACCATAGACATCACAAATCACCGAGGTGCTTGTCTGCCACACTGTCACATTTCCCACAATATCCAAATCCAATATGGCCGCCGCCAGCCATTTTGGAAAAGCTAACTTTTTTGTTTTTTGGAGAATAAATAAGTGTAATACCTCTAAATTGATTGTTTTTTGGTGTGGAACTCATTTCTGATGCCCTTTGTGCAATCTGGGGTGTCTTTGATTTGGAAAGGTCAAATTTCACATTAGCCAAATCCAAAATGGCCGCCGCCAACCATGTTGGAAAAGCTTTTTTCGTTGTTTTATTAAGAAAAATCAAATATAATACTTCTAAATTGATTATTTTTTAAAGTATAATTCACTTCTGATGTCCTTTGTGCAATCTGGGATGTCTTTGATTTGGAAAGATCAAGTTCCGCGATAGCAAAATCCAATATGGCCGCCGCAAGCCATGTTAAAAAAGCTAACTTTTTTCCTTTTTTGGAGAATAAACCTCTCAATTGATAATTTTTGGGTGTTGAACACATTTCTGATGCCTTTTTTGCAATCTGGGATGTATTTGATTCGGAAAGGTCAAGTTTCACAATCGCCAAATCCAATATGGCCGCCGCAAGCCATGTTAAAAAAGCTAATTTTGTTTCTTTTTTGGAGAATAAACCAATGTAATACCTCTCAATTGATAATTTTTGGGTGTTGAACTCATTTCTTATGCCTTTTGTGCAATCTGGAATATCTTTGATTGGAAAGATCAAGTTCCACAAAAACCAAATCCAATATGGCCGCCGCAAGCCATGTTAAAAAAGCTAATTTTGTTTCTTTTTTGGAGAATAATCCAATGTAATACCTCTCAATTGATAATTTTTGGGTGTTGAACTCATTTCTGATGCCTTTTGTGCAATCTGGAATATCTTTGATTGGAAAGATCAAGTTCGACAAAAACCAAATCCAATATGGCCGCCGCAAGCCATGTTAAAAAAGCTAATTTTGTTTCTTTTTTGGAGAATAAACCAATGTAATACCTCTCAATTGATAACGTTTGGGTGTTGAACTCATTTCTGAGGCCTTTTGTGCACTCTGGGATGTATTTGATTCAGAAAGGTCAAGTTTCACAATAGTCAAATCCAATATGGCCGCCGCAAACCATGTTGAAAAAGCTAATTTTGTTGGTTTTTTGGACAAAAATCAAATGCTATACTTCTTAATTGATTATTTTTTAGAGTAGAACTCATTTCTGATGCCCTTTGTGCAATCTAGGGTGTCTTTGCTTTGGAAAGATCAAGTTCCAAAAGAAGCAAAATCCAATATGGCCGCCGCAACCATGTTGAAAAAGCTATTTGTTTTCTTTTTTGGAGAATTATCAAATGTAATACCTCTAAATTAATAATATTTTGGTGTGGAACTTATTTCTGACGCCCTTTGTGCAATCTTGGGTGTTTTTGATTCAGAAAGGTCAAGTTCCACAATAGCAAAATCCAATATGGCAGCCGCAAACCACGATGGAAAAGCTAATTTAAAAAAATAATAATTAAGAAAGATCAAATATACATGTAATACATGTATATCTTTTTTTTTTGTACAGAACAGAACAGAACATTCTTTTATTTCTCACAGTTTACAAATATTTTGTAAAAACATGTGAACAAATACATATCAATAATTTCATGTAAAAGGTTGATATTTCTCAAAGACAGTGGTAATGTGGTTTGATATCTTGAGCGTTAGCTCCTAATTAGATACAGCAATAACAACAAGTAAAGTAAATGGGAGGGGGGGGGGAAGTGAGCGAAAGGTGCAAAAACCAAAACAACGAGAAAAAAAAAAGAAAAAAAGGGAAAAGAAAAAGATTAACTTAGCTATTAGGAAAAATCAAATTGGGGACAAAGATACGGTATTTAAATAGAATCTTCATATTAGTAATCGGCTTGATTACAAAAGATTTTTATTCTCCTTTTTTTATTTGGGGGACAGCATAAAAATTAACACATACAACCATTGCGGCGAGTATATTCGTCGTTTACAAAACAGTGTACCTATGAGGAGTACACTTGGTCTATGCAAAAAGTGTAGACCCTTATCTGGAGGCACGAAATGACTTTGGAACTACATGTGTATCTAATCAATTGTTGATGCTTTATTGGTGTATCTTTCTATGCATGTGGAACAAGGTGTTATATGCCCTACCGTCTGTCCATGGGCCTGTGGTAGTCTTAGTGGTTAGGATAAAAGCCTCTTACCTCAGGACGTAGGATTGAGTCCCGCTCACTGTCGTGTGTTCTCTGTCTAATGTCAGAGAGTTGCCATTTACTTACATCTTGTTTACATACTGACTACTGCTGTTCAAGCTAAGCCAAAGGTCGTTAATGTATCAAAAAGACATTGAACTTGACCTTTTCAAACCAATGACTCTCCATAGTGAACAAAGGACCTCAGAGAGGAAATGAGTTAAACACAAGCAATAACCAATTAAGATATACATGTACATGTATTACATGTATATTTGATCTTTCTTAATTATTATTTTTTTAAATTAGCTTTTCCATCGTGGTTTGCGGCTGCCATATTGGATTTTGCTATTGTGAAATTTGACCTTTCTGAATCAAAAACACCCAAGATTGCACAAAGGGCCTCAGAAATAAGTGCCACACCAAAATATTATTAATTTAGAGGTATTACATTTGATAATTCTCCAAAAAAGAAAACAAATAGCTTTTTCAACATGGTTGCGGCGGCCATATTGGATTTTGCTTCTTTTGGAACTTGATCTTTCCAAAGCAAAGACACCCTAGATTGCACAAAGGGCATCAGAAATGAGTTCTACTCTAAAAAATAATCAATTAAGAAGTATAGCATTTGATTTTTGTCCAAAAAACCAACAAAATTAGCTTTTTCAACATGGTTTGCGGCGGCCATATTGGATTTGGCTATTGTGAAACTTGACCTTTCCGAATCAAAACATCCCAGATAGTATGAAAGGCTTTCAAAATGAGTTCAACACCCAAATATTATCAATTGAGAGGTATTACATTGGTTTATTCTCCAAAAAAGAAACAAAATTAACTTTTTTAACATGGCTTGCGGCGGCCATATTGGATTTGGCTATTGTTGAACTTGATCTGTCCAAATCAAAGACATCCCAGATTGCACAAAAGGCCTCAGAAATGAGTTAAACACCCAAACATTATCAATTGAGAGGTATTCATTGGTTTATTCTCCAAAAAAGAAACAAAATTAGCTTTTTTAACATGGCTTGCGGCGGCCATATTGGATTTGGCGATTGTGAAACTTGACCTTTCCGAATCAAATACATCCCAGATTGCAAAAAAGGCATCAGAAATGAGTTCAACACCCACAAATTATCAATTGAGAGGTATTACATTGGTTTATTCTCCAAAAAAGTAAAAAAGTTAGCTTTTTTAACATGGCTTGCGGCGGCCATATTGGATTTTGCTATCGCGGAACTTGATATTTCCAAATCAAAGACATCCCAGATTGCACAAAGGACATCAGAAGTGAATTATACTCTAAAATATAATCAATTTAGAAGTATTATATTTGATTTTTCTTAATAAAACAACGAAAAAAGCTTTTCCAACATGGTTGGCGGCGGCCATTTTGGATTTGGCTAAGGTGAAATTTGACCTTTCCAAATCAAAGACACCCCAGATTGCACAAAGGGCATCAGAAATGAGTTCCACACCAAAAAACAATCAATTTAGAGGTATTACACTTATTTATTCTCCAAAAAACAAAAAAGTTAGCTTTTCCAAAATGGCTGGCGGCGGCCATATTGGATTTGGATATTATGGAAAACGTGACAGTGTGGCAGACAAGCACCTCGGTGATTTGTGATGTCTAGGGTCTCGTTAACTCACATCAAGTGAGAAACTCTCTCAACACCATTTTGCAAACGGGTCTAGAGGCCTAGTCCTGGATTAAAATGACGAGTACACTCGTTGCTAGGGTTGAATGTGATAAAGGCATTTTAAATGCCATGTTAAAAATCAATACCAAACTTAAACTGATTCTTCACACTGTTTGCCACTGAGATTTTAAAAAAATTGTCAACTTTAAAAAAAAAAAATCATTTTCTTAGTTTTAGCTTTAAATTTAGTTTGATTTAAACTTGAAATAACAATGTCTCTTTCACTGTATGTCATCCATAAATTCTAGTGATATGTAATGAAGTAGCATCTTGGATTTCGTATCTATATTCACATTACCTCCCGCTAAGCTTTAAACGTAATTGATATACATGTATACATGAAGCTCCATAATTATATAAGACGAGTGTGTCAAATACTAAAATCCTCATTTCTCCACCAAACCCTATTCTGTCACTACTCATTAGAATTGTCTCTTTGCTAGCGCGATTCATGGTATTTGCGGATAATTTTCTGTCGTTCATTTCGCTTGAACGCCGAAAAAAATCAATTCATTTCTTAAATAACACATGGAAGAATCCACTTTGTTCTGCTTAGAAGTTAAAGTCTTATAGATACAAGTTTCTAACAGAAATTGTATTTCTACCATAAATAGGTAAAGACAATTGTTAGATAGGCATAGGAATGAAAAGGTATCTCTATGAGCACTTAGGGAAAGAATTTACTCTTCGAATTCTGGGTAGTTTTTTCTTTTGCTTTAATTGTCGTCTGCTACTGATCTAAAAATAGATCTTTTTCTAATTTCTTTTCAAAACAGATTCATAGTTTCAAACAGTTTGGATCCTGATGAGACGCCGCGTGACGCGGAATCTCATCAGGATCCAAACTGTTTGCAATGGTTACCATGGTTTTGTCACTAGCACTACGAAGAGTTACGTGAATATGAACTTGTGAACTACACGTATTTGAATGAGTAATTGTCAGGATTCAGCTCACAGGGAGAAAAACATGAAAAACTAATCAACAAGTTCTAAGCTTGTAAATCAGACACTAATTCGGTCATCCGGTTTTGTGCGATTTCTAGATTTCGGAAACTCCTTTGAGTAAACATCATCGAATCTTTTATTCATCGGGAAATAGATCATCTTGTTTTAAATATAATTTACAGAAACAAGACCAGGGTCCGAGGTTATAAAACTTAAAATGAACTCTGTGCTCAAAACTCAGTTTTGATTACATGCTCTATAGTTTTTACAAAACATGCTTGAGCTGATTCAAGTAACCTGATTTAGATTTATTTGTACAAAGGAATTATGTTATGCAAATACTTGCTATTTACAAAATGTTTGCTGAAGTGTTATGAGCTGAGAAAAGTTCTGAGTTTTGAGCACAGAGTCCATTTAAAGTTTTATAACCTCGGGCCTGGGCTTCTAAAAAATGTGAGTTTTAGACTGGGGAGGGCCTGATCTGGATCCCGTCCATTTGTAATGATCTTTTATCCAGAATGCTAGTGGTTAATTATTAAATACAGTTGAACTTTGATATCTCAAACTCGGTTAAATCCTACATACCCATATTTAGCCATGTTTTAACTTTGAAATATGGGTATGTTCGACCTAACCGAGCATGAAATAATGCAGTTCATGTGTCAAACTATCAGATAGTTCAAGTTAAGAGAGTTCGAGATATAGAAGTTCGACTGTATGTTTCCTAGTATGGACTCATGTAATTTTCTCTCTTGTTAATGTCATTTTCATTATAATGTCTGTCATGTTTATTTAGCTAACTTGATTTATTCCCGTCAGTGATAATATAATTGAATGTAAAAATCAGAGGAAACTACGGTAATCATGGATTTCACAGAGCTACTTTATAATTATACACATACATGTACAGTGCTCCCTCTCTACAACAACATTCAATGGGACACAAAGATTGTGTGAGTTGTTTGGAGGGAGTTGTTAAAGGGAGGAATAATTAAGACTTGGCTTACATTTGCAAACAACTTGAATCTAGATCAGACGCCGCATAATTTTATACACACATATAGTGCTCCCTCTCTACAACAACACCCAATGGGACACAAAAAAGTATGTGTGTTTTTCGGAGGGAGTTGTTATAGGGAGGAATAATTAAGACTTGGCTTACATTTGCAAACAACTTGAATCTAGATCAGACGCCGCGTAACGCGGCGTCTGATCTGGATTCAAGCTGTTTGACACTCGTAATTATATTTCTTCTGTCAAAATGTCCACTAATAAGTAACTTTGAGAAAAACAGCAAACAGAAATTTTAAGCAGACGATATTAACCCTTTCCCCCATAGAAGCGCCTTTTAGCGCATTCAGTTTATTCTTGCCCTGAAGAAAATAGTTCCAATTTATACATTCATAAATATGTATAATACAAAATATTTTCTATATTCTAGCAGACGATAGCTTAAAGCAGGCTGAAAGTTAAGCAGAATGCGCTTAAGGCGCATTCTGCTTTACTTTCAACCTGCTTTAAGTGGTCACATATCTTCAAAACTAGAAAAGGGCTATGGGGTAATGGGTTAAAGCAGTGAAAGTGTAAGACAGAACGGTCTTGTTTGGGGAATAGGGGCAAGCATTGTTGTAAGGAGGGAGTTATTGTTGTGAGGGCTGGCAACGAAGAAACACTCTATAAATATGCCTTTTGATGCCTCTAGTTTATTCCACTACTATGTAAAATAGTTCCACTTTATACAGTCATAAGAATGAGCCATAAGAAACAATTCTACGGTGTCCTAGTGTTTTGATCACACTTTGAAAACTCAAAACACAAACAAGTGCTAAATTAGCGCCAGCTTCGCATGCAAAATTTAACCTTCCTTTTGAGGAATAAGTACGCTAATTCGCGCGTGTAGAGATATAAAACAACTTGCTCCAATCAACGCTCTCTTAATGTCCAGTACAACTTAGTAGGGGGCATATTGTTTTTGTCCTGTCTCTCTGTTTGTTTGTGTGTTTGTTTAATTGTTTGCACGACTTTAACCGTCATGATAGTGTTGACGACCATCCTCAGCTTGAACACATTACCCCATAGCCTGTTTCTCGTATTGAAGATAGGTGACCACTTAAAGCAGGTTGAAAGTAAAGCAGAATGCGCCTTAAGGCACATTCTGCTTTACTTCCAGCCTGTTTTAAGCTACAATTTTCAAAGATATAGAAACTATTTCTTGTGTTACATATTCATGACTGTATAAATTGGAACTATAATCTACTGTGGAAGAATAAATTAAATAAAGGCGTAAAAGAGCGTTACCTATGCAGTAAAGGGTTAACTCTTTCCTATCTGAAACTTCAAATGGACAATCCCAGTTTCCATTTTAGTTTAGTCCATTGACTTTTAACGGTTGTTTTTGTCAATGTTTTTCATTTTGACAAACAGTGAAGACCCAGATCAGAAGGCTCCTTAAGGAGCCCTCTGATCTGGGTCTTCACTGTTTGCATAGGACAAGTGCACTTATAACATGTATACTGTTTGAAAAGGACGCCTATAAGCGGAACTAGGGTTCAAAGGGTTAAACCGACTGATTTGTTAGTGCTGAATGGGTTAGTTGCTTAAATTATGTTTCTCAGAAAGGAACCATGTAATTTTCTCTCTTGTTAATATCATTTAGACTCATTGTCATGTCTGTTACATTGATTTAGCTCAGGGCTTCAGATAAGAGGGAGTAAATTCAACAAATCCAACATGTTCTTACTCATTTCAGCACCAAATCCTATTGTGCGTCTACTCATTAGAATCGTCTTGAAGATTCTAGACGATTCTGTAGACGATTCTAATGAGTAAGGACACCATAGGGTTTAATTCAGAAATAAAGATTTTAGTTTTTGAAAAACTCCTCTTTTCTAGAGACTTGTAGCTAACTCAATTTATAGTTATAGTTATACAGTTAAATTTCCCTGAAACAACCTTTCAGTTATAGACCGATTTCATTGACCTGTCAGGGCGGAGTTTCGATGCGGACCATTGCATTTCAACTTTGGGGGTGACAGCACACTCTTTTATTATCGGATTTACCGTTGGCACCTGCCGTTTTTTCTCAACATTACATATTAGTGGACATTTTGACAAAAGGAATATAATTTAGAATAACAAACAGCTTGAATCCAGACCAGACGCAGTGTTACGCGGCGTCTGATCTGGATTCAAGCTGTTTGCAAATGTAAGCCAAGTCTTAATTTTCACTCCTTCTAGCAACTCCCTCCGAACAATGCACATACTCTTTGTCTTCCATAAGGTGTTGTTGTAGAGAGGGAGCACTGTATATACCATTTTCACGTGGATATGGATGTACGCATAAATTGTGTTTCTCCATGTTGAAAGTATCGGACAATAACGATATAATACGGAACTATACATATCACCCCTAAAATCAAAAGTAAATTAGTTTATCTTTGCCAAAGGTTAGCTCCACCCTGCCAGTTGAAAAAAACCGGCCTATATAAAGTAAGTAATATAAATCGCCTAAAGACATTTATTGAAAACAAAAAATTAATCTATTAACCCATAGCCTATTATTAGTAGTTTTAGTTTAAACATATTTATTTTGAGAAGTACATATGATTACATTTATACATGCTAACATTATTATACAATACTTAGGAAAAGGATTGAAATGAAAGAATAAACTTATTGAGTTTCTCTCCTATTATTAGTTTTGAAGACGGGTGACCATTAATTTTAAAGCAGGTTGAAAGTAAAGCAGAATGTGCATTCTGCTTTATATTCAGGCTGCAGGTCTGTCTTGTGAAAGATGGATAAGCACTCAGAAGTGCGATAAGAAAACAATAAAGAATATCATTTGTATTATGTTTCATTGTTCGCCAACAGAATATAATTATGAATGGTACATTAGGGGCTTATGTCTGGTAACCTAAATTTACTGAAGGTGCATTCTGCTTTACGTTCAGTCTGCTTTAACCCATTACCCCATAAATAGGCCTTTTTCTGCTTTTAATTTATTTCTCCACTGTAGAAAATAGTTCCAATTTATATACTCATGAACATGTATAAGAATAACTATTTTCTATATCCTAGTAGATAAAAGCTTAAAGCAGGTTGAAAGTAAGACAGAATGCGCAATACGACGCATTCTGCTTTAAATTCAACCTGCTTTAAGTGGTCACTTTTCTTCAAACCTAGAAATATGCTATGGGGTAATGGGTTAAGATACCCTCTGCTAGGATATAGAAAATATTTCTTTCGGTACATCATTACGACTGTATAAATTGGAACTATATTCTTCAGTGGAGGAATTAATTAAATGCGCTAAAAGGTGCTTCTATGGGGGAATGGGTTAAAGCAAGAGGAAAATAAAGGGGCTTTCTTATCGAATTTTTTGTTGCTTTAACCCATTTTATGAGCTCAAAACTGTTTGCAGCTAAGTCAATATTCTATCAGAAACTGCTAAAATATTTTGCAAATATTTGAGTTATACCAGCTGCAGACGACATTTTAAAATGGCCGCCAAATATTACCCAGCATACAATGGGTTAAGCAGTCATCTGCCTGAACCACAAAAATTAGCAGAAGTGCTAAAATCAGATGGATATAAGTGATTTAGTAGCTCTAATGACTATGCAGCTAACCAGCTAACTAGGTCTCCACTGCTTGTCATTTTGCAATATTTAACCCATTACCCCATAATAAGCCTTAATACGCCTTTGATTTATTCCTCTACTGAAAAAAATAGTTCCAATTTATACTGTAACAAATAAGAATCATAAGAAATATTTTCTATATTCTAGCAGATAATAGTTTAAAGCAGGCTGAAAGTAAAGCAGAATGTGCCATGATCAAGTTTCATAAAGATCCATTGAGATTTGTAGCCTCTAGAGTGTTAACAAGGTTTTTCTATGATTTGACCTAGTGACCTAGTTTTTGACCGGACATGACCCACATTCAAACTTGACCTAGATATCAATGAGGCAAACATTCTGACCAAGTTTCATTAAGATCCATTGAGATTTGTAGCCTCTAGAGTGTTAACAAGGTTTTTCAATGATTTGACCTAGTGACCCAGTTTTTGATCGGACATGACCCACATTCAAACTTGACCTAGATATCAATGAGGCAAACATTCTGACCAAGTTTCATTAAGATCCATTGAGATTTGTAGCCTTTAGAGTGTTAACAAGGTTTTTCTATGATTTGACCTAGTGACCCAGTTTTTGACCGGACATGACCCACATTCGAACTTGACCTAGATATCAATGAGGCAAACATTCTGACCAAGTTTCATTAAGACCCATTGAGATTTGTAGCCTCAAGAGTGTTAACAAGGTTTTTCTATGATTTGACCTGGTGACCTAGTTTTTGACCTGACATGACCCACATTCGAACTTGACCTAGTTTTCATCAAGACAAACATTGTCATGAAGTTTCATGAAGATCGGATGAAATTTGTAGGCGCTAGAGTGTTATCGAACAATTGTGAACGGATGGACGGACGGACGGGCGACAGACATTCAGCGATCCTAAAAGCTCACCTTGGCACTTTGTGCCAGGTGAGCTAAAAATGGACTAGATATATTTGGAAACTGGAACAGTCCATTAACCCATTACCCCACAAATATGCCTTTTTATGCCTTTAATTCAGTTTCCTCCACTGAAAAAAAATGTTCCACTTAATTCAGGCATGAATTATGCACCATAAGAAATATTTTCTAATTACCTTTGTAGATTGTAGCTTAAGGCAGGTTGAAAGTAAAGCAGAATGTGCCTTAAGGCACATTCTGCTTTACTTTCAACCTGCTTTAAGTGCATAGTCACCCTTTTTATCCCCTGCCGAAAGGCAGAGGGATACTGTTTTAGGTCTGTCCGTCCGGCTGTCCGTGCGTGCGTGCGTCACGTTTTCCGTCCGCAACTGTATCTCCGAAACCTATAAACAGATTTGGATTAAACTTGGTATACTTATTTGTCATCATAGGAGCACCGTGGGAAATCAAATTTTGTTCAGAAAATTTGAGGAATTTATGAGTTATCTGCCCTTTTTGTGTTAAAAATGCTGTCCGTGCGTCCGTCACGTTTTCCGTCCGCAACTGTATCTCCGAAACCTATAAACAGATTTGGATTAAACTTGGTATACTTATTTGTCATCATAGGAGCACCGTGGGAAATCAATTTTTTTTCAGAAAATTTTAGGAATTTATGAGTAATCTGCCCTTTTTGTGTTAAAAATGCCATATTTAACAGTTTTTACACTCTAGCAACTACAGTATTCAACATATTTTGTTTATACTTGCACACATTGTCTATAAGTACAAGTTCTTGCAGGTGTGCAATTATTGTAAAAAAAGGATACTTGTGGCAAGAGTTATCTGCCCTTGATGTACTTAGAAATGCTAGAAAATGCTTTATTTTGGTATTGTTTACATACTAGAGCCTATAAATATGCATGGATTTTTGAAAAAACTTTCTTGAATTATGTATGGCTATTAGTTTTCAAATGAATTTGATTATTGTTGAAAACGGAGAAATTAGTCATGAGTTATCTGCCCTTGATAAGTAAAAAAAGCCATATTTAACTGTTTTTACTCTCTGGCAACTCATAACAATTATGAATGGATTTAAATGATACTTGCACACGATGTCTATAAGTAACAGTTCTTGAAGGTGTGCAATTATTGTCCATAAAGGATACTTGTGGCAATAGTTATCTGCCCTTGATGTACTTTGAAATGATAGAAAATGCAACAGCTTTATTTTTTGTATTGTTTAGGCTTTAAAATGTACAAAATTAAATGGATTTTATAAAACTTTGTAAAAAGCTTTTGAATGTTGATCTTTAAAGACAGGTGATCACCATTTGCCCCTTCCTCCCACAATAAAGTTTGCCACTTTCTTCTGGACAATCGCTGCGGCAGGGGATATCAGCTCTAAGGTGCTTGTTCAAAACTAAAACATGTTATCGGGTATACAAGTTAAAAGTTTCAGGGTTAATACAAATTTGAGTCAGGGCTCCAGATAAGGGGAGTAATTTCAAAAAATAAGATCTTTATTTCTGCATTAAACCATATGGTGTCACTACTCATTAGGATCGTCTCTTCGAGACAATTCTAATGAGTAGTGACACCATAGGATTTGGTGCTGAAATGTGTGAGAAAATGTTTGATTTGTTCAGTTTACTCTCTTATATCTGGAGCCCTGTTATAATAATGGACTTGTATGCACTCTTAAAATCTGTTGGCTTTATTGCCTTTTTCATTACCCGCAGTTCCCCATGTTTTTCAAGACCTATAAAACTGACAAATAAAGCAGTATTTATTCTGATATAAATTGAATTAACGCCTTGACAGTTTGTTTCCAAGGTTACAGACAGATGGCTACTTGAAGGGTTCCCAGAAAATGTTTGCTTTACTTTAAATTTAGCCTTCTTTAACCCTTTACTCCTTATAGATATGCCTTTAATTTATTCCTTGACTGTGGCAAATAGTTCCACTTGATATAGTCATGAATATGGACCACAAAAAATATTTTTATATCCTAACAGATTGAAGCTTAAAACAGGCTGACAGCATGCAATAAAGCAGAATGCACATTAAGCTGCATTCTGCTTTACTTTCAACCTGCTTTAAGTGGGTACCTGTCTACAAAACTAGAAACAGGCTATAGGGTAATGGGTTAACCCTTTACTCCAGAGATATGCATTTTTACTCATTTAAAGTATTCCTCCGCTGAAAGAAGTAGTTCCAATTTATACAGTTATGCATTAAATTTTATGTATCATAAGCAATATTTTCATATTCTAACAGATGTTAGCTTTAAGATGGCTGAAAGTAAAGCAGAATGTGCCGTAAGGCTTTACTTTCATCCTGCTTTAAGTGGTCAACTATTTTCCAAACTAGAAACAGGCTATGGGGTAATTGGTTAAAATTAACAGAACACGGTAGAAACATGAAAAGGTATACTATGTTGAAGGAATAGGTTAAGGTGTAAAATACATTTCTGTGCGGTAAAGTATTAACTCTTTATTGCATGCTGGGTAATTTTTTTCTTCTTCAACAATTGTCGTCTGCTTAGACTGTTCTAAAATTAGCATTTTTAAAATTTCTTTTTGCAAAGGTAATCATTGTGGCAAATAATGCCAAATATATCCGCCGCTAGCATGTAAAGATTTAAAGTACAATTTCTCAATACAAGTTTCCGTTATAAACATCGTGCTCAAACAGGGATTGTTCTTCAGACTGATAGCTTTTCAATTCCTACAGAATTAATTCTTGAATGCAATCATATTTGGTAACGGCGTTATTCCGATTACATCTCACTTAAGAAGATGAATTTTGTTTCTGTTCTTATGGAATGGTTTGAGGCTTTATTATCCAACATCAATTTAACCTTTAACAAGCTATCGATAATACACGGCTCCAGATAAGAGGGGCATAAACTGATCAAATTCAACGTTTTCACGCTATTTACAGCACCAAATCCTGTGGTGTTACTACTCACTAGAATCGTCTCGAAGAGACGATTCTAATGAGTAGTGACACCATAGGGTTTAATGCAGAAATAAAGATTTTAGATTTTTTCAATACTTGCCTTGTCTGGAGCTCTGGATGAATTTGTGAAATTTCTGTTGCAAACAGTTTGGATGCTGATGAGATGCCGAGTAACTCGGCATCTCATCAGCCTCCAAACATGTTGTCATAGCAGTATAGTTTTGTAACAGAAATGACAAGTAAATCTACTCAAAGGACTCTATCTGCTGATTGCACACTTTTCAGATGTTTAATGTTAAAGGGTTTAGATGGCTTCATCAAATCAGTGTCACATGTTAAGACAGGATATTTAAACTGTTGTTGACAAGTTTGTAAATTTAGATTAAACGCCTCTGGCTGTCACTAAGGTTACAGTGAAAAGCTGCTGGGATATGAGTTTGTAACTTCTGTTAGTGGATCGAGTTATGAAATACTTTTATAAGTATAAGATATTATGAAATACCTTTGTGAGATCTAAGATTATGAAATACCTGTCTTTTGTGAGATCTAAGATTATGATTTGTGATATCTTAGATTATGAAATACCCCAGGTTTTTGTGAGATCTAAGATTATGAAATACCTCAGTTTCTGTGATATCTAAGATTATGAAATACCTCTGCCTTTGTGACCTCATAGATTATACAATACCTCAGCTTTTGTGAAATAAGATTATGAAATGCATCTGCCTCTGTGATATAAGATTATGGAAAAACCCTGCTCTTACAAAATGAGATTGTGAAATACTTATTTCAAGTTTTGCAATTCAAGTTTTGTGATGATAAGCTTGTGAAATAAGTTTTTCTAGTTTTGCCATATAAGCTATATAATGCAATATCTCTGTTTTCTGATATAAGTTTAATAATGAAATGCACCTGCTTTGTGATATAAGATTATGAAAGATATCTGCTTGTTTGAAATAGGATTATGAAATGATTATGAAATACATACGGTACTTCACTCCTTGTTGTGATATAAGCTAAGAAATACATGTACCTCTAATTTTAGGTGGTATAAATTTCGTAAAACCTTTGCTTTTATGGTACAAACTATGAAAATTTAATGATCTGTAATATTAATTGTACAATAATACGGGGCGGTGACTTTTAGTTTAAAGTTAAGTATAGAATGTGCCTTTAAACCTGATAAAACTTGAGAAACAGCTAGTATTCACCCTTTATCCCATAGCCTGTTTCTATTATTGAAGAGAGGTGTCTGCTTAAAGCAGGTTGAAAGTAAAGCAGAATGCACCTTCAGGTGCATTCTGCTTTACTTTCAACCTGCTTTAAGCTACCATCTTTTAGAATGTAGAAAATGTTTCTTATGCTGCATATTCATGACTGTATAATTTGGAACTATTTCCTAACATGGAGGAATATTTTTAAGATGTAAAAAGGCATATTTATGGGGTATTGGGTTAAAGGGTTAATTAAGTAATTGAGGTAATGGACTGTGTGAAGAAAGTCAACAATAGCGCCCACTCTCCTGGTAATACCATAGATATCTGCTTTTTGAATTTCATTTATCTACTGAATGATAGCGAGATCAAATGAGGCCATTATCTGGTTATGGTAGCAGCGCAGAAACCATTAACTCATACTATGCTGAAAGTGAAACTGGATATATACATCGATTGCAAACAGTGTATACCCAGATCAGAGGGCTCCTTTAGGAGAAGGGCCTTTAGGAGCCCTCTGATCAGGGTCTACACTGTTTGTAATACTGTAAAATATTGTGTTGCCAAAACTCCTCAAAGGGTCAATGTAAACGAGTTACTTATTAGGAAATGGGAGTGTGTAATGGAAAATTTAGCAGTGTAAGGGTCAAAGCAGAAACCTTCGAACAAGAACAGCATCCACTCGACCACTGATAGCATGTGCACAATAGAAGAAGCAATTAAGATAAGGTTGCTTCTCTACTTCTACTGCAGTATTGTCCCATTATAATGTTTGTTGTCTGTAGTGAACCCTCTCTTCCATAACCGTGAGATTAAATCACCCGTATCCAACTGATATGGCATACACAGCGCTCCCTCTCTACAACCACTACCAATGGGAGACACTGATTGTGTGTGTTGTTCGGAGGGAGTCGTTATAGGGAGGGAAATTGGTTTACATTTGCAAACAGCTTGAATCCAGATCAGACGCAGCTGTTTGTCACTCGTTATTAAGTTTTTTTTCTGTCAAAAAGTCCAATATGTAATTTTGAGAAAAACAGCAGACGACAACTTTATGCAGACGATATTACAGCAGAAAAAGCTTTAGACATAATTTTCCTGTCAGGGAACTGCGGCAATGGTCGTTGTAAAGAGGGAATCGTTGTTGGGAGGACCGTCTTAGAGACGGAGCGCTGTAGTACATGTACTTCTTCATTTAACCCATTACCCCTTAAAAACGCCTTTTTACGCCTCTATTTATTTCCTCCACTGAAGAAAATAGTTCCAATTTATACAGCCAAGAATATGTACAAGAAGAAATATTTTCTATATCTTAGCAGATGTTAGCTCAAAGCAGGCTGAAAGTAAAGCAGAATGTGCCTTAAGGCACATTCTGCTTTACTTTCAACCTGCTTTAAGTGGTCACCTGTTTTCAAAGCTAGAAATAGGCTAAGAGGTAATGGGTTAAGGCTCTTTTGAGTTTATCACCTTCCCTTTCTAGATTTGAAGACAGATGACCACTTAACCCATTACCCCATAGCCAGTTTCTTAAGTAAAATATACTCATTACATTTGCAAACAGTGTAAAACCAAGTCTAAGGGCTCCTGCTTTAACTCTTTCCTCCCTGAAATTTTAAATGGACCATTCCAGTTTCCATCTTAGTCTAGTCCATTTCTGACTTTAAAGGGTTGTTTTGTCAATGTTTGGCATTGTGACAAACAGTGAAGACCCTAATCAGAGGGCTCCTTTCAGAGCCCTCTGATCTGGGTCTTCATTGTTTGCATAGGACATGTGTACTATTCACATGTACACTGTTTGAAAAGCACGCATATATGCGGGACTAGGGTTCAAAGAGTTAAATGGTCACCTGTTTTCAAAACTAGAATCAGTCTATCGGGTAATGGGTTAAAGAAGGTTGAAAGTAAAGCAGCATGCGCCTTAAGGCGCATTCTGCTAACTTTCAGCCTGCTTTAAGCTACCATCGCAAGAATATAGCAACTATTTCATAAGGAACATGTTTATGATTATATAAATTTGAACCATTTTCTTCAGTGGAGTAATAAATTAACTGTGCTAAAACAGGCGCTCATATGGGGGCAAAGGGGTAAAACATGATGAAAGTAAAGCAGAAATTAAGTTCCATTTAGAGATTGCTTTCATTTTGCTGGCTAAGTTCAAGATCCAGAACAACTATTCTATTGTGATTTCGAAATAATTGCCATTGGAATTTACTGTACAATATATTGCAGAATATATAGTATACAAAAGCGAGATCAGCCAATCAGCAGGAGCTGTTTGATCACAGCAGTGCCGAGAGAGGCTGCTCATTAGATATAGATGAGAGAATGATTATAGCTGGAAGTAACTATATATGCTTGAGGATCATTTCTAATGTAAAGAGAAACCTATGTGAACCTTTATTCCATTACCCCATATAACCCCATAAATACGCCTGTTTTCGCCTTTAGTTTATTCTTCCATCATAGGAAATAGTTTCAATTTATTCAGTCATGTATAATAAAAAAACACCATTAAGAAATATTTTCTATTTCCTAGAAGATGGAAGCTTCATTAAAGCAGGTTGAAAGTAAAGCAGAATGTGCCTTAAGGCACATTCTGCTTTACTTTCAACTTGCTTTAAGTGATCATATGCCTTCAAAACTAGAAACAGGCTATGGGGTAATGGGATAAATACACTTTGTACTCTGAACATTTTATCAAATTTTATTCTTCTACTGTTTGCATAATCATGTTAATGTTATAGAGCCTGGGTAAATGGGTTAAAGGTATCATTCCTAAAATCACGATTGAAAATATGGAAATCTTAGGAATTTTATGAGCAACTTATGGTAGCCCTGTAGACTTCAGCTTAATGATATTTATGGGACAAATTTAATGAAGAAGGCTCCTACTTTCGTTTTGCATTAAAAAGTAGCCAAGAGCTTTCTGCATTACTTTTGTGCTGCATTAAGCAATATTTACATTCTCCCCGCATTGTCCTTATATAACACTATTCTAAAAAGAGACTTGCATATTTCAATGAATGCTCACTTAAAATCCAGTTCTAGCCGGCTGGTTTAGGGGCGGAGCTATACTGATCACTTTCAAATCGATACAGAGAAGTCCGTATGGTAGGCGCGGTTAACGCGGAGTAATCAAATATGGCGTGTGAGTAAATCGGTTTTAAAAAACGCGACCTAAATTTAAGATGCTTATCATACAAGTATTTCGTAAATTCGTGTGTTTTTAAATATATCAAAAGGGATTTTAAACATAACGAGAAAGTTTACCGGTTAAAAGTCTAAATTTATCCAGTAAATATAATATGTGATTGGGACTAGTTTCAGTCCATATATAGAAATCGTTACTACTATAGCAACGGGCAAAGTGTCTATTAGAACGGTTATGTACATTTCTGGTTCATTTCTCAGCTCACGATGGAATATAAATATAAGAAATAAATTGCGTACTTCCGTTATTCATGAGCTGATGGCACTTCCATGCTTTTACTAGCAAAGTTAAGCGAGAAGCCCTTCGGGCTTCACGCACTTTGCTAGTAAAAGCATGGAAGTGCCATCAGCTCATGAATGCCGGAAGTACGCAATTCATATCTTAAGTAAACAGTGTTTAACCCATTACCCCATAGCCTGTTTCTAGTATTGCAAATATATGATTTAACTTAAAGCAGGTTGAAAGTAAAGCAGAATGTGCCTTAAGGCACATTCTGCTTTACTTTCAGCATGCTTGAAGATACCATATGCTTAGGATACAAAAACATATTTAATTCTTATTGGATATTCATGACTGTATAATGTGGAGCTATTTTCTTCAGTAGTAGAATAAATAAAAGGTGTAAAAAGGTGTATTTATTGGGGAATGGGTTAAGCCTATAGTGATCTGCTCGGATATAGAAAATATTTCTTATGGTACATATTCATAACTGTATAAAGTGGAACTTTTTTCTTCAGTGAAGGAAAACATTCAAGGCGTAAAAATGCGTATTTGAGGGGTAGTGGGTTAAAGAACTTCATGTTACGTAATCTTAAATAATGGTTTCAGTGTACAGATTTGTTTCTGTCAAGACGTGAAAAAAAAAGTTTCCTTTGGTTTTACTGTATAAAGAAAGATAATTGCATACGGAAGCCAAGTCAACTTAGGCTGATAGTGATACTGTTATATCGACATCATTTCAATCATAACTTGTAGACACTTGGCCGTAATTTCCGGTAATAACCTTACTGATAATTATCCTGCTACTGGGCTCTAGATTAGAGGGAGTTAGCTGAACAAAACAATTTTTTCACTCAGTTCAGCACCAAATTCTATGGTGTCACTACTCATTAGAATCGTCTCTTTGAGACGATTCTAATGAGTAGTGACACCATAGAGTTTAATGCAGAAATAAGGATTTTATTTATTTTAGTTTTGAGTTATCTGGAATTCTGCTGTTATGTTGCAGTCAGCCTGGAAGTGTCTGTGAACTACAATCGAAACTTGATAATTCGAATCCTCTTTAGTTCGAACATACCCATTTTTCAAAGTTAAAACATGGCTTTAAGCAGCATTTTAACTTTGAAATACGGGTATGTTCGACTATTCGAGATCCATTTATCGAAATCAAACATATGAAATACTAGTAAGCTCGATTTAAGTGAGTTCAAAG
The DNA here is from genome assembly GCA_922989275.2 of Gari tellinella. NCBI lineage: Eukaryota > Metazoa > Mollusca > Bivalvia > Cardiida > Psammobiidae > Gari > Gari tellinella. Next base: position 6,020,413 of record OV277868.1, on the reverse strand, counting down.
TATCAAGTCTCGACTGTATATCACGAAAAGGGATTATGTGGTCCTCCTGCTGAATATTCATATAATTATCAACCTGCGCCTACCATGTATTGTAATCTAAACTATTACGTAGTCTGATAAAATAAGGAAATTTTGCCCAGGAAGATTCTATAGGCAAACAGTGCATACATTGATCTAACATCTACATCTACATCTAAACATTACTGACCACCTTCATCAAGTTGAAGATTATGTCAGAGTTGTGTGCAATTACGCAAAACGGGTGACAATGCCGTTAGTTTAATAAACTGATTGATGATTTAAAATCAGCTGTTGATTGGATTGACGAGATATCAGGTGGCAAAGAATCCCAGTCTACTATAGTTTTGGAAAGAATGAGTATTTTCGAGTCTGGGTTCTAAAAGGGAGTGTTCGGCAGGTGTTTGGATGGGCAATTGTCTTGTGTGGCATATGGGGGGGATAAGAGGATCTTTTTTAATGTTAATTTCGTTATGGACTATTTTATGAAAAGTCGTAAGCCGTGCGTTAACTTTCTGATCTGGATTGGATCTTCACTGTTATCAGAACCAATAAAGGCTATAAAGATGTAGATCCATGACTGTATAAAATGGTACTATGTACAGTAAAACCTCTCTATTACGACCACTAAATTTTGTTAATTATTTGGATGTTTACGATAGATGACCGCTTAAAGCAAGGTGACAGTGAAACAGAAAGCTCCTGTAGGAGCTTTCTGTTTCACTGTCACCTTGCTTTAAGCTGCCACCTCTCTATTATACAATTAATTAGCCTTCGTTTAAGTGGTCGTAATAGCGAGGTTTTACTGTATATACTTTCATCAGTGAATGACTAAATTAGTAGTGTAAAAATGTGTATCTATGGAGTAATGGGTTAAACAGCCCTCTGCTTTATCTGAAATCTCCACTATTCCTTACATATTGTTTAGTTGTTGAGGAGTAGTTGTTCTGGATGTCTATTGCCAGGGCTGCCATTTCTCCGGATTTTTCATAAATTTTCATATTTTAATCCTAGCAAATGATAGCTTAAAGCAGGCTGAAAGTAAAGCAGAATGCACCTCAATGCGCATTCTGCTTTACTTTCAACCTGCTTTAAGTAATTGTTCTTGAAAAAATAGAAAATTTGGAAATCTTAGGATTTTTCAGTATCAACTTATGGAAGCCCTGTATTGCCAATCAAATATTCATAACCTTGTTTTGCAATATGTCTCCGCTGATTAGTGCTGTCACATGACTACCACTTTGGGTGTGCATGCACTTGTACAATACTAGTCCTGACCGGGTCATTTGCAGTTCAACATTAACCCTTTCCCACATAAATACGCATTTTTACGCCTTTTATATATATATATTCTTCTACTGAAGAAAATAGTTCCAAATTATACAGGCATGAATATGTATCATACGAAATAGTTTCTTTATCCTAGCAGATAATACCTTAAAGCGGGCTGAAAGTAAAGCAGAATGTGCCTTAAGGCACATTCTGGTTTACTTTCAACCTGCTTTAGGTGCTCACCTGTCTTCAAAACTAGTAACGGTCTATGGGGTAATGGGTGAAATGATTATTTTCAAATCGAGGGCTTGGTGCAAAACTATTGTAACTCCTTCACAATTGTGAAGGAGTTACAATAGATTTGCACCAAGCCCTCGAAATATCTTCACTACAAAACTTCTCAGATAAATTATGTTTTGCTTAGATTTATGATATACCTACATCAACTGTGACAAAAAAAAGAACTTTCTGTGAGCAATTAAAAACTTTTATTTGTAGATCTAACTCCTGTATAAAGTTTACACTTCTAAAGGGCAGTTCTCCCAAGGATGATTTTAAGTTACAGTCTTACTTCAATATCTCGAACTCGCTTAACTCAAACTATCCGATATTTCGAAACATGAACTGCATTATTTCATGCTCAGATAATTAAGTCGAACATACCCATAGCCATGTTCCAAAGTGTGTGCCATTGTTTCCTAATAAAGATCTCTCTTACCCTGTGAAAATTGTTCAAGAATTTTAGAATATTCATGAACGTTAAATGGCCATTTCTAGAATTGTTCTAGAGCTTCAAGAATTACTTTACAAATTCTATGTAGTCTTGATGGGACATGCAGTCTCAGGTTCAACAGATCAGGCTTCAATAATCCACATGTAGCAGTTTAGAACTCTAGCATTGCCTATACTATATATATCTGGCGAGTACGTAAATGTACAGTTGGCTAAATGGTCATTCCGGCTAAAATATTAGACTGTAACTTTGTACTTTTCTTTACTATGGAGGAAAGCGTTATTGTTCTTGACATATGGCAAAATATTGTTTACAAACTAGGGCTTCAGATAAGCGGGAGTAAACTGAACAAATCCAACATTTTCTCACAGATTTTTAAGTACCAAATCCTATGGTGTTACTACTCATTAGAATCGTCTCTTTGAGACGATTCTAATGAGTTGTAACACCATAGGGTTTAAAGCAGAAATTAAGATTTCAGTTTTTGAGAAAAAAAAAATCTCTTTATTTGGAGCCGTTACAAACATTCAATCAATTTATGTTGTAGTCTTGATCCTGGGACACCAGTTCAACAGATCAGGCTTCAATAGTCCACATGTAACATTTTGACCAAGTTTCAGTCAGATCTAATGAGATTTGTAGCTACTAGTTTTTGACCGGACATGACCCTCATTCAAACTTGACCTAGATACCAATAAGACAATCATTTTGACAAAGTTTCATGAATATCAAGTAAGATTTGTAGCCTCTAGAGTTTTAACAAGGTCTTTCTATGATTTGACCTAGTGACCTAGTTTTTCACCGGACATGACCCACATTCGAACTTGAAAATTGTGGACAAACTTACAGACAGACGACGGACATACAGCGATCCTAAAAGCTCACCTTGGCACTTCGTGACAGGTGAGCTAAAAATCTCTTTATCTGGAGCCCTGACAAATGTAACGTCAACCAATTTATGATGTAGTCTTGATGGGACATGCAGTCTCATGTTCAACAGATCAGCTGCTTCAATAGTCCACATGTAGCAGTTTAGAACTCTAGCATTGCCTATAGTCTGAAAGTAACGAGAGAACGCTATTGGATTTTTCTGCAAGTCTTAGTGAATGGATATCATTATAGTCCGATAATCTGTATGAAACCCTGCTTGACTGGTTCTAGGCAAAACAATGAATTGGAATTAAAGGAGATTGATAGAATTGGTGCAAAACATTTAAACCAGTCTATGTAATATTAAGTGACCACTGAGAAAAGGGTAAATTGAAACAATGAATTGGAATTAAAGGAGATTGATAGTATTGGTGCTAAAACAATATTTAAACCAGTCTATATGTTATATTAAGTGACCACTGAGAAAAAGGTAAATTGACTGGTTCTAGGCAAAACAATGAATTGGAATTAAAGGAGATTGATAGAATTGGTGCAAAACATTTAAACCAGTCTATGTAATATTAAGTGACCACTGAGAAAAGGGTAAATTGAAACAATGAATTGGAATTAAAGGAGATTGATAGTATTGGTGCTAAAACAATATTTAAACCAGTCTATATGTTATATTAAGTGACCACTGAGAAAAAGGTAAATTGACTGGTTCTAGGCAAAACAATGAATTGGAATTAAAGGAGATTGATAGAATTGGTGCAAAACATTTAAACCAGTCTATGTAATATTAAGTGACCACTGAGAAAAAGGTAAATTGGTAGTCTTTAACCCATTACCCCATAAATATGCCTTTTTACACCTTTAATTTATTTCTCCACTGAAGAAAATAGTTCAAAGTTATACAGTTATAAAACTGAATGATAAGAAATATTTTCTATATTATAGCAGATGGTAACTTAAAGCAGGCTGGAAGTAAACCTGCTTTAATTGGTAACCTTTTTTCAAAATTAAAAACCAGGCTATGGGGTAATGTGTTATTAGACAGGGTGACTAAGCTTAACGCAGGATAAAAGTAATGCAGAAAACTCCTAAAGGAGCTTTCTGCATTTCTTTTATCCTGCATAAGTAGTCAACCAGTTTTGAAAATTGCTGTATATATTATCAATTATAAAGTGGTCATTTAATGTAATTTTACTGTGTTACAATTCTTTACAGCTTATTCTAGAAAAGTTTTATTGAAATGTGAAAAAAGTCTAGAAAAGTTTTGGCGGAATGTGACAAAAAGTGAAAGAACTGTGGTAAAAGGGAAAATTAAGAAACAGAGAAATATTTAAGTGTTTTCAATGACTTTTGGTAGATAGAAATTCTTGGAGAAATCAAGCCTTTTATTTACTGTAATACATAATTATAACCCTGAAAGTGAGTTGAAGCAAGAAACTTGGAGCTCTAAAATTACATGGATATCTTAACCCTTTACCCAATAGTCTGTTTCTAGTTTTGAAAATAGGTGACTACTTAAAGCAGGTTGAAAGTAAAGCAGAATGTGCCTTAAGGCACATTCTGCTTTACTTCCAGCCTTCTTTAGGCTACCACCTGCTAGAATAAAGAAAATATTTCTTTTGGTACATGTTTATGATTGTATAAACTGAAACTAATTTCTTCAGTGGAGGAATAAATTAAATGTGCTGAAAGGCGCTTCTATGGGGTAAAGGGTTAAGTCGAAGGGTAACTTGTGATCTTCTAAGTACCTGTAAGAATCAAGTTTGTGTTACTTAATGCAGAACAAAAGTAATGCAGAAATCTCTCTCTTGTGTTCTGCATTAAACCCATTTCCCCATAGCCTGTTTCTGGTTTTGAAGTTTGGCGACCGCTAAAAGCAGGTTGAAAGTAATACAGAATGCGCCTTAAGGTGCATTCTGCTTTACCTTCAGCCTGCTTCAAGCTACAATGCTAGAATATAGAAACTATATATATTTCTTCTGGTACATATTCTTGGCTGTATAAATTGAAACTCATAATTTTCTTCAGTGGAGGAATAAATTAGAGGCACAAGAGTTCCCTTGTGTGTCCTTTTTGTTACCAAAACATGAACCAGTCTGCTTGGAGTTCTTGGTTAAGTAATAAATACTGGTCTAAATTATCAAATAGTGTAGACCCAGATCAGAGGGCTCCTATAGGAGACCTTTGATCCTGGGGCCCGTTTCATAAAACTTTGTATGACAAATGTTGTCGTACGTCAGATTATAAAAGTCTCAATTATCATTTATTCCTCCATCTAATCCTGTCTTGTGACATCTTTTTGGAATCGTCTTGAAAAGACGATTCCAAAAAGATGTCACAAGACAGGATTAGATAGAGAAATCACAAATTAAATGTATTTTAAAGTTTTGACTTACGACAACATTTGTCGTAAGAAGTTTTATGAAACGGGCCCCTGGTCTACAATGTTTGCAAATGCAATGAGTAAATTGAACTCTTTGCCTTCTATTCTACAGTGATTACCTTTGCAAACAGTTTGGATCCTGATGAAGAGCCACATAATGCAACGTCTCATCAGGATCCAAACTGTTTGACAATCTGGCCATGAGGCCTTTTTGAAAAGAAATTTTGAAAATTCTATTTTTTGAACAGTAGCAGATGACAATTGTTGCAAACGAAAAAATTACCAAGCATGCATAGAGTTAACTCTTTCCTCCCTGAAACTTTAATGGTAAATTCCAGTTTCCATTTTAGTCTGGTCCATTTCTGACTTTTAAGGGTTGTTTTTGTCAATGTTTTGAATTATGACAAAAAGTGAAGACCCTGATCAGAGGGCTCCTTTCGGAGCCCTCTGATCTGGGTCTTCACTGTTTGCACAGGACAAGTGTACTTTTCACATGTACACTGTTTGAAAACAACGCCAATATGTGGGACTAGGGTTCAAAGGGTTAAACAAGTCCATGGTGTTGAAAGAGTTAAGACAAGTTTGTTGTCATCAGTTTTGCAATTAATTTGATGAGGTGTTGATCTCTTGCAACAAATATGGGTTGTTTGTGGTAAAAATTGCAGCCTAACTAAAATATAGTAGAACAAACACTTAAAAGAATGACAAATTAGCATTCTTGAGGACATTTTGCAGCTTTTACCCTTTACTCCATAGCCTATTTCTAGAATTGAAGATAGGTGAACAGTTAAAGCAGGCTCATTCTGCTTAGCTTTCAACCTGCTTTAAGCTATTGAGCATCTACTTTAATTTTTATTTTTGATTGCCAGGGAGTTATGGAGGTTTGGTGGTGAAAAAAGATTAAGTGTTAGTTTTGCCAAGAACAAAATTTAATATATCATCTCTCATTGAATCTTAAAATCTCTCATATTTTTTGTTCAAATGGAACTAATTCTTGCATTCATTTGCTGAACCAAAATGATCCCTGATGGGGTAATGGGTTAACCCATTACCCCATAACCGGATTCTATTTTTGAAAACAGGTGACCACTTAACCCTTTACCCCATAGCCTGTTTCTAGTTTTGAAGATAGGTTGCTACTTAAAGCAGATTGAAAGTAAAGCAGAATGTGCCTTAAGGCACATTCTGCTTAACTTTCAACCTGCTTTAAGCTATAATCTGCAAGGAAAGTGAAAATAATTCTTATGAATTATATTCATGACTGTATAATTTGGAACTATATATTTTCTTCTGCAGAGGAATAAATTAAATGCGCTAAAAGTCGCTTCTATTGGGGAAAGGGTTAAAGCAGGTTGAAAGTCAGCCTGCTTTAAGCTACCATCTGCTAGAATATAGAAAATATTTCATATAATATATACTCATGACTGCATAAATTGGGAGTATTTTCTTGAATGAAGGAATAACTTAAAGGCGTAAAAATGTGTATTATGGGGTAATGGGTTAAGCTGTTGCAGCCATGTAGATATTCAAATTTTTTCTTCATTTCAACCAGCGTTCGCTGAATGCGAGATTGTATAGCTATTTAACAAGTTAGAAAATGTTCTTCTGGAGACGAGTTCGAAAGAGATTTCAACAGTTTTTAGAACGTGACACTGCAAAAAGCAGTCTAGGTACGAATTGTGAAAAGATAACGGAAGAAAGCCATTTTAGTACCGAAAGAGTGGACAATAATATCATTAAAGTCGGAGGTATTCTTGACACAATTTCTCAACAGCAGAATAGTAACGCATTACAAGAATATGATAGAGCTTTAGAACATGTAGTTGAATGTAAATCTATCCTCGGGGAAGGCATGGTAAAATGCCCTGTTAAAGACAGCAATGCAGAGACCAGTGATGCCAAGAGTAAAAGTGCAACACATGCAAATGAGCTTGAGATAATTGTGGAATACTTCTGTGATCAACTACAGGACGACACAATTACTAAAGATCGGTGGTGTCCTGAAAGGTAAGTTTATGGTTGACTCTGATTGTTGCCATATCCCTTTACTTCATACAGTGCAGAAGACCTTATTCTCCCATTTTCGCCTATGTGGGATAGGGATTTGCCCCATGTGGAATCACTCTATCCTCCATACCACCTGACGTCTTTTATTGTTGCCCAGCTTAACCACAAGCGCTGCATGAAGCGGGTAACTAAATGATGTCATTTCTAATAACGTTACTATAAACAATGTCATGTTTTGGCGGGGAAAAGTGCACACAAACTGCAATTATTTTGTTATTTGTATCATGTTTTAATGATTTAAATGGGAGAAAAAAAATCCACCATTCGTTTTGTTGATGTAGGATAGGAATTTCTTCCCCTCGGGTCAGAAAATTCACGCAGGGACTCGACAAGCCTCGTCCCTGCATGAATTTTCTGACCCTCGGGGAGAAATTCCTATCCTAATCAACACTCATGGTGGATTCTTATATTCTTTCCAACTTAACCCTTTACTCCCCCCTGTGGAAAGGTATTAAATTATTTTAGAACTATTCCTGAATAATTTCTTCAATATTCATGAATAATTCTAGAAGTGGGCCATTTAACATTCATGAACCATTGTTCTAAAATTTTAAACGTTCTTGAACTCCTTTTGCAGAATTTGTGAATTAAGTGCCGATTCTTAAGCTCTAGAACACTTCTAGAAGCGCCCATTGAACGTTTATGAGTATTCTAAAATTCTTGAACACTGGTTTCCAAGTATGGTGCACTTTTTTCTGAAAAAAAAAAATCAGGAATATAATTATGAAACAACTCAAATTGGAATAAAAACTTTGACATTATGTTTTTTCTGAAAACATATTTAGACTTCATCAAAACCAAGTTGAAAACCAACTACTAAAGCTTCCATCAAATATCAATATATAGATTCCGTCTATTTAAGCCTTTAATTTGCATTTTTACAAATATTTAAACTCTTAATATTTCTACTAAAGAAATATTGAAATGACTGTCAAACTGATATTTGGATCCTGATCAGACGCCAAGTTACATTATATCTGATCTGGATCCAAACTGTTTAAAAAGAAAATTGTATCATGGGCAGTGAAATAGTAAAATATGGAAAAGATATCTGCTTTTATTTAAATGGTTGTCTTCTTTTAATCCTTTACTCCATAACCTGTTTCTAGTATTGAAGATATACAGTGGAGAATGTGTTATTCTTTCCCAATAAACGCGTTTACGCTAAAACTATTTTTTGCAGTGCAAACAGTTTGGAGCCAGATCAGACGCCGGGTAACCCGGCGTCTGATCAGGCTCCAAACTGTTTGCCACCAAGATAAACATGAATTATCAGAATTGTCCAAAAGTTGTACTTTTCTACGTTTTAGTGATTTGCGTTTGCGTACGTTTGCGTTTAAATGGGAAAGAATAACAGATTCTCCACTGTAAGTGACCACTTAATTAAAGCGGGTTGAAAATGAAGCAGAGTGTGCAGAATATAGAAACTGTTTCTTAATGATATATATTCAGGACTGTACAATCATGTATCAAGTGGATCTATTTTCTTCAGCAGAGGAATAAATTCAAGGCATAAAAATGCATAACTATGGAGTAGGGGGTTAAGGTATTCTTAAAATCATTACATCTCAGCGTTTTTTTTTCCTTCTTTGGACGGTACCCGGGAAAGGACCCGTTCCCAATTGGAACAGGACCCTTCCCAATTGGAACAGGACCCGTTCCCAATTCAAAGAAAGGACCTGGCAATATGGTAAAAATAGTATTTTCAGTGAAAAAAAGAGAATATCTGTTACTATTGTTAGCATTGCCTGTTGATATGAACTGTATAATTGCTACTTGATAAGTTAGATCAATATAAGCCTACATATATTATAAAACATAACTTCAAATTTCTTTTTTGTCATCATTTCACGACTCGTTTTTTCCCAATTTGAAGTTTACGCAACAAGAAAAATTCCCAATCTGAGGGGAAAAATTCCCAATCTGAGGGGTACCGGACCCGTTCCCAATTGGGTGAAAAAAACCCACTGCATCTTTATGTAATAAGGAACGGGACGATGTTGACCGGAGCTACATCAAATTTTCATAGCTTTGAGGAGAGGCAAATACAGGGCTGCCATAAGTTGACATAAAAAATCCTAAGATTTCCAAGTTTGCATTTTTCAAGTGCAATTTTACGAATCATAGCTTTTCCCCATCGCCTGTTTTTAATTGTGTTGACACGTGGCTGCTTAAAGCATGCTGAAAGTAAAGCAGAATGCGCCTTAAGGCGCATACTGCTTTACTTTCAGCATATTTTAAGCTACCATGTACAAGAAAGAAAATCTGAAGATTTAGGAAAAATCCGGAGAAATGGTAGCCCTGCAAATCCCTCTTAGAAGCGAACAACAACAACATGTAACAGAAATGGTCTAATTGTTCCTTACAATTTGTGACTTTAAACTGAATTTGTTATTGTAACAATTTTTTACGACTGTCAAATCTGTGTTAACCCATTACCTCATAACTTGTTTCTAGTTTTGAAGACAGGTAACCACTTAAAGCAGACTAACCTAAGTAAAGCAGAATGCACCTCAAGGCGCATTCTACTTACCTTCAGCCTGTTTTATGCTTAGACCATCTGCTAGGAGTAGGGCATCGCGCCTGGATTCTCTGTATCCGCTTCCCTCTCTCTGGGGCGTCCAATTAGCCCATATATGGCAGAAACGGAATGTACTAATTGGCGCTTCTATCTATGACAGTTGACAGAAAGGGTCAACTCTTTCCTCCCTGAAACTTTAAATGTACAATTCCAGTTTCCATTTAAGTCTAATCCATTTCTGACTTTTAAGGGTTGTTTTTTTCAATGTTTGGCATTATGACAAACAGTGAAGACCCTGATCAGAGGGCTCCTAGGAGCCCTCTGATCTGGGTCTTCACTGTTTGCATAGGACTAGTGTACTATTCACATGTACAATTTTTGCAAAGGACGCCAATATGCGGGACTAGGGTTCAATGGGTTAAGCAACTGATCAAAGAAGGAGAGCAGGTACTGGTTAAGGCAATTAAGTTGCTGCTTAATGCAGGATGAAAATAATGCAGAAAGCTCTATGCATTATTTTTATCCTGCATTAAGCACAGTCTGTGTCAGATACTGCAAATATGGCTTCCTTTGAAGAGGCACTGAATGCAAGGTGACTATAATAAGAACACATTAGTAATACTAATTTTGTTTCCAGTCATATGTTCTTCAAGTAACCTATACAAAGCCAATTGGGTTGGTTTCTATGGAGGATTAATTTAGGATTGAGTAAACATATTGAAAAGTCAGGGTCTTGTTGATATAAAACTAATTATGACAGAACTGATGCTAATAACTCTTAATCTCTAGAGAACTGAGCATGTTGATCATTCTAGGACTAGATAAACAATCTGTTACACTGGATGTCCTCTTTATAATCGGGCCTCCATTACCCCATAGCCTGTTTCTAGTATTGAAGATAGGTGAATATTAGAATATTAGAGAAATTTTTCTTATAATACATTATTTTTTATGACTGTTAAAGTGACACTATATTCTGCAGTGGAAAAATAAATATAAGGTGTAACTAAGGCATATTTATGGGGTATTATGCAATAATCAACTATAATCTAATTGTTTTTGATATTATTCAAGTGCTACTCATCATTAGACCAATATTATAGTGGGTCTAAACACGCTCTAACATTCTTAAACCATTTCTCCATTTTATATGCATTTTTAGCTTGCCGAACTGTGTCCAAGAGCTTATGTTCTCACCCAGTCGTTGGCGTCGGCATTGCCGTTGCCTTTCCTGTTCCCGTTCCCGTTAGCAGTTTCAAGAAAATCCTTATAACTTCTATGTCCCTTGAGTTATTGCTTTCATATTTGGTATGTGTGTGTATATGGACAAGACCTTTCCATACACACAAAAAATGTGACCCCTGTGACTTTGACCTTGAACTTAGGACCTTGGTTTAGGTTTGGAAATCTGTGTTTAGGTTTTGAAAAATGCCTACAACTCCTATGTTCATTGAGGTATTGCTTTCATATTTGGTATGTGTGTGTATATGGACAAGACCTTTCCAGGCACACACAAAAATTGACTCCTGTTACCTTGACATTGAACGTAGGGCCTGCGTTTAGGTTTCGAAATCTGTGTTTAGGTTTTGAAAAATGCCTATAACTCCTATGTTCATTGAGGTATTGCTTTCATATTTGGTATGTGTGTGTATATGGACAAGACCTTTCCATACACACAAAATATTTGACCCCTGTGACCTTGACCTTGAACTTAGGGCCTGCGTTTAGGTTTCGAAATCTGTGTTTAGGTTTTGAAAAATGCCTATAACTCCTATGTTCATTGAGGTATTGCTTTCATATTTGGTATGTGTGTGTATATGGACGACAAGACCTTTCCAGGCACACACAAAATTTGACTGCTGTGACCTTGACCTTGAACTTTGGGCCTGCGTTTAGGTTTCGAAATCTGTGTTTAGGTTTTGAAAAATGCCTATAACTCCTACGTTCATTGATGTATTCCTTTTTATATTGGCATGCATGTGTATATGGACAATACCTTTTCTTGCATACAAACAATTTCAGCCCTGTGACCTTGAACTAAGGGCCAGCGTTTATGTTTCGAAATCTGTTTAGGTTTCTCAAAATGCCTATAACTCCTATGTTTATTGAGATATTCCTTTCATATTTGGCATGCTTGAGTATATGGACAATACCTTTTCATGGATACATACAATTGCAGCCCAGTGACCTTGACCTTGAACTAAGGGCCAGCGTTTAGGTTTCGAAATCTGTGTTTAGGTTTCTCACAATGCCTATAACTCCTATGTCCATTGAGATATTCCTTTCATATTCGGTATGCATATGTATATGGGAAAGACCTAACCCTGCATTTAAAAAGTTTGACCCCAGTGAACTTGACCTTGAACTTAAGGCCCACATTTAAGTTTTGAAAAATACTTATAATTCCTATATATGTCCCTTGCGGTATTACTTTCATATTTGGTTTGCATATGTATATGGACAAGACCTTTCCATGCCAACAAAAAGTTGACCTCTATGACCTTGACCTCCGAGTCTGCTTTTAAGTTTCTAAATGTGCCGAAGGCGAGCTTTGTTGTCTCTCTGACAACTCTCGTTATGACTTTAATTTATTCCTCCACTAAATAAAATAGTTCTATTTATCGAAAAACGAAGTCAGATTAAATACAAGAAACTGAATATGGCAAGCTGCATACAAAATCTTGTTTTCCATAGAACAAAATTACATGTGGGAAAGTCCAGAATCACAGGACTGGGCATATGATAAAACTAATCATCAGATGCTAATAACTCTAATCTCATGAGAGCTTTGCAAATTGGTCATTCCTAAGGTCTAGATACTCAATCTGATATACTGAATCATCGCACAGTCCTCTAAATGTTGTTGATATTATCCATGTGATAATAATCATAATACCAATTATTGATGGTCAAAGTAAATTTCTTAACCTGTTACCCAATAGATACGCTTTTTTTACACCTCTAATTTATCCCTCCACTGAAGAAAACAGTTCCAATTTATACAGATGTGAATAATGAACAATAGAAATAATTTCTATATTCTAGCAGCTGGTAGTTTAAAGTAGGCTGAAAATAAAGCAGAATGCGCATTCAGGCGCATTCTGCTTTACTTTCAACCTGCTTTAAGTGGTCACCTGTCTTCAAAACTAGAAACAGGCTATGGGGTAATGGGTTAAATACAGTCAAACTTTTATCAAACCTTCTCCTGCTGAATATTTAAGAAATAATAAATTCATACCAGACTGTTTTATCGTGCAATCGAACACTGGTAGGAGTTGATATGCGTAGTAATTAAATCACGAGGCCTTTAGGCCGAGTGGTTTAATTACAAGCATCTCAACGACTATCCGTGTTCGATTGTTAAATAAAACACTGGTATTGAATTTATTATTTCGATTCTAACACATAACTTTACCTTAATTTGCACCGAAGCAACAGCGCTACATTTCTTGGCATACGCAGTTTCGAAGCCATATGACGTCAAGTTAGAACGTTACAGCACGTGAGTGTTTTATTGAGAATTCAAACACAGATCCCTCCCTTCCTTGTTTAAATATGGGCGTGCGCAAAGTGTATTAGAATCACATATATATGTACTGGTTACTTACTGGTTGTAAGACCCCACCCTATCTGAACATCAATCATTTGAACTATTTCACTACAGGGCTCCAGCTAAGTGGAGTATTTTGAAAAAATAAAATCTTTATGCCTGCTCAAAATTGTATGGTGTGACTACTCATTAGAAGAGACCATACTTGTAAGTAGTAACACTGTAGGGTTTGGTTTAAATATTAAGGACAAAATGTTGAAAACATTTAGTTTACTGTCTCTTGTTATCTTGGAGCCATGCATTAGCTAATAAAATAAGAAAAAAAATTCCCAGAAAAAAGTGCAGACTCCTTTCAGACAGATTCAATAAGTATCATTTAATCGTTTTTTATTATTTATTTTGTAATTTTAATTTAGTTTATTCTCTAGATTATTTTTGGCAGAGTATACCTTAGTTGATTAAAGTATAATACAATCAGAAATAATTCCTTCTCTACTGCAGACATTCAGGGCTGCCATTTCTCCGTTTTTTTCCTAAATCTTCGGATTTTTTTTCTAGAACATGGTAGCTTAGAGCAGGCTGAAAGTAAAGCAGAATGCGCCATAAGGCGCATTCTGCTTTACTTCCAGTCTGCTTTAAGTAGTCTAGTGTCAACAAAACTAGAAACAGACTGGGGTAAAGGTATGATTCGTAAATTCGCAATTGAAAAATGCAAATTTCGAAATCTTAGGATTTTTCATGTCAACTTATGGCAGCCCTGGACATTTTACACATGTGCCATCAAAATTAACTCTTTGCATGCTGGGTAATTTTTTCGTCTGCAATAATTGTCTTCTGCTACTGTTCTAAAATTAGAAATTTCAAAATCTCTTTTCAAAGCAGGCAGAGTGTCAAACAGTTAGGAACCTGATGAAATGCCGCATTATGCGGCATCTCATCTGGATCCAAACTGTTAATGCACAGATAATCACGATTTGTCCACTAGCATGCATAAAGTGAAATATGAATTCTGCATACTTTAACGTTCACAGAGCAAGTTCATATTATATAAATACTTTGCAAACAGTTGAGAGGCTCCCAAAGGAGCCCTCTGATCAGGGTCTGCAATGTTATATCATACATCTAAATATTATAATGTGGACAAACCCCCTTAAAAGGGTAACATAAACTGGTCATTTATGAGTACATGGAAGAGTCTATTTGAAAATCCAGCATTGTAAGGGTTAATTCGAAATGGGCTTATGGTAGAGCCTTTTCCTGGAAATTTAAATACCATTGAGATATTGTCAAACATTGTGATCAGCTAATACTAATATACCAAGTTATAGTCTACTTTCAGTCTGAATGACCGCTCAGCCGACTGTACATTTACTCCCCTGATCATTGAGCCATCTTGCCTACAATATTGAGCACTGCTAACATATGGCGCAGTCAAATGCAGCCGCAGTACCGACTCAGACCCTTCACAGGTACCCATTTTAACCCCTGGGTGGAGAGGAGCAATTTACGGTACATGTCTTGCTCAAGGACATTCCTGTACATCATCGGGGATTCAGAAAAAATCCCCTAGTCAGACCGCTGGTCAGGCGGGGGATTGAACTCACGACCCCTGGTACCGTAGTCCAATGGTGTTACAATTGGGCCACTACCGCCGGTAGCTGCCATTTATAGTACAATGTTCTGTTAGTCTTCAATGTTACATAATACAGTAAAAACGTCTTTATTAGGACCACTAAATTGTGTTAATAATTAAATATTTTAAACAGGTGAGTGCTTAAGCAAGGTGACAGTAAAACAGAAAGCTCCTTCAGGAGCTTTCTGTTTTATTGTCACCTGTCTTTTATACAATCAATTAGCCTTTATTTTAGTGGTCATAATAGAGAGGTTTTACTTTACCATTATAAATACTCAATACTTAGGGTCATTTAAATGTTATTCAGAGGGTGAAGGGTTAACCCATTGTTTTACTTTACCATTATAATTCCAAATTTGATACTTAGGGTCATTATGGTATTCAGTGGGAGAAGGGTTAACCCATTGTTTTACTTTACCATTATAATACCCAATTTGATACTTAGGGTCATAATGATATTCATTGGGAGAAGGGTAAACCCATTGTTTTACTTTACCATTATAATACCCAATTTGATACTTAGGGTCATTATGGTATTCAGTGGGAGAAGGGTTAACCCATTGTTTTACTTTACCATTATAATACCCAATTTCATACTTAGGGTCATAATGGAATTCGGTGGGAGAAGGGTTAACCCATTGTTTTAATTTACCATTATAATTCCAAATTTGATACATATAGGATATTACATGAGTGT
Source organism: Gari tellinella (assembly GCA_922989275.2). NCBI lineage: Eukaryota > Metazoa > Mollusca > Bivalvia > Cardiida > Psammobiidae > Gari > Gari tellinella. Next base: position 6,004,657 of record OV277868.1, on the reverse strand, counting down.
TCATAATTTATTGGATTTATTAAACGAGTCTTTTAGAAAACGATAAAAACGAGGCTTTGCCGAGTTTTTATCGTTTTCTAAAACGACGAGTTTGATAAATCCAATAAATTATTAACACGAATGTTATATTCTTTTTATAACATTATCTAGAAATATTATTTATCGCAGCCTTTGAGGTCAAGTGAATGCTAAGCGCCTTATAAGTAGATCTATACAGGACAAAAGTTGTTCCAAATTAACCCCGTTCACTAGCATAATGTTTATGTTGTTATATGTCTTAATAAACACTTTCATGTAGATCTAATATTGATTAATTACACCAAAAATCTATAAATTGAATCTTCTTGGTGGAATGAAGACGTTGGAAATCGAACGCATAGAACGCATTTTTATGACGTCACAAGTAAACGACGTCGTGGCGTACCTCATTTGCATAGTTATATAACTAGTTATATATGACATTTAAACAATGGGTGTTATTCAACGCTCACGCCGTCTGTTATGTTATAATTAGGGTTATAATGATATTCAGACGGAAAAGGGTTAACCCATTGTTTTACTTTACCATTATAATACCCAATTTGATACTTAGGGTCATTATGGTATTCAGTGTGAGAAGGGTTAACCCATTGTTTTACTTTACCATTATAATACCAAATTTGATACTTAGGGTCATTATGGTATTCAGTGTGAGAAGGGTTAACCCATTGTTTTACTTTACCATTATAAACCCAATTTAGTACTTAGGGTCATTATGGTATTCAGTGTGAGAAGGGTTAACCCATTGTTTTACTTTACCATTATAATACCCAATTTGATACTTAGGGTCATTATGGTATTCAGTGGGAGAAGGGTTAACCCATTATTTTACTTTACCATTATAAACCCAATTTAGTACTTAGGGTCATTTATATTATCCAGAGGGTGAAGGGTTAACCCAATGTTTTACTTTACCATTATAATTCCAAATTTGATACTTAGGGTCATTATGGTATTCAGTGTGAGAAGGGTTAACCCATTGTTTTACTTTACCATTATAATACCCAATTTGATACTTAGGGTCATTATGGTATTCAGTGTGAGAAGGATTAACCCATTGTTTTACTTTACCATTATAATTCCAAATTTGATACTTAGGGTCATTATGGTATTCAGTGTGAGAAGGGTTAACCCATTATTATACGCCCGTCATCGACGGTCGTATTATGGTATACCCAGCGCTGTCCGTACGTCCGTACGTCCGTCCGTCCGTCCGTCCGTCCGTTAACTTTTCTTGTTAGCGCTCTCTCACCTTCATTTATTTACCGATTTTGATTAAACTTCCTACAAATATTCCATACCACAAAAGCTCGGACGAGTTCGCGTTTCAGACGTTGGCGGCTATTTTAAGCAGAGTTATGCCCCTTTATTGTCAAAAATGGGCATTTTTAAAAAAAAAACAGAACTTTTTTTTTAATCATTCAATTTATTTCAAATTTGATATGGTGATACAATGAATGAAGTTACTTAACATATATTACGGGTTTTTGGTTTGACTTCGTATTTTCAGAGTTATGCCCCTTTACACAATTTTTTAACAATATATTGATTCCTGATAATAATTTTACTTACATTTTGTCTATTGTAACAAAATTTCACATTTATCTTTCTCATCATGCAGGGAAGGCACCTGTGAATTTTGGTTCCTGTTAAATTATTTTTAGCAGAGTTATGCCCCTTTACATCCTTAAAATTTAAAATAAGCCACACTTCGTCCGTTAACTTTTCTTCTTAGCGCTCTCTCACCTTCATTTATTGACCGATTTTGATTGAACTTCCTACAAATATTCCATACCACAATAGTTCGGACGAGTTCGCGTTTCAGACGTTGGCGACTATTTTTAGCAGAGTTATGCCCCTTTATTGTCAAAAATGGGCATTTTTAAAAAAAAAAAACAGAACTTTTTTATTTTTCATTCAATTGATTTCAAATTTAATATGGTGATACAATGAATGAAGTGACTTAATATATATTACGGGTTTTTGGTTTGACTCTGTATTTTCAGAGTTATGCCCCTTCACACAATTTTTTTAACAATATATTGTTTCCTGATAATAATTTTACTTACATTTTGTCTTTTGTAACCAAATTTCATATTTAGCTTTCTCATCATACAGGGAAGGCACCTGTGAATTTTGGTTCCTGTTAAATTTCAGACGTTGGCGACTATTTTTAGCAGAGTTATGCCCCCTTTATTGTCAAAAATGGGCATTTTTTAAAAAACCCAGAACTTTTTTCTTGACTATCGCAATACTATCGGGATAGTACTTGAGCTATCGCAATACTACAGCATAGTCTTTTTGAGATTGATAGTCGGGCCTACACTCCGGGTGACTTTTTCCAGTCAGCCTGAGTCTGGACGACTTTGACACCCGCCGGCCGTGACGGGCGTATTTTGCCGCACTGCGGTGCTCTTGTTTTACTTTACCATTATAATACCCAATTTAGTACTTAGGGTCATTTATATTATCCAGAGGGTGAAGGGTTAACCCAATGTTTTACTTTACCATTATAATTCCAAATTTGATACTTAGGGTCATTATGGTATTCAGTGGGAGAAGGGTTAACCCATTGTTTTACTTTACCATTATAATACCCAATTTGATACTTAGGGTCATTATGGTATTCAGTGGGAGAAGGGTTAACCCATTATCCCATTGCTTGTTTCTCGTTTTGAAGATAGGTTATCACTAGAGCAGGTTTGAAATAAATCAAAATGTGCCTGAAGGCACATTCTGCTTTATTTTCAACTTGCTTTCAGTTCTCTTATTTTAGAATATAGAACATATTTCTTATGATATAATATTATACTCTGAGGAGCCCTCTAATCTGGGTTTACACTATTTGCAAATGTAATGAGTATATTTTGAATAGGTCCATGTTGTTGAAATTTAACTTAAATTAAACACTGTTTGCATAGCACATAAATGTTCTCCTAACAGGTGCACTGTTTGTTAAGGATTAGTATGGCATACTCTTGGCTTTAAGGGTTGATTGTGAAGAACAGTTTCAAAATAAGAATGTTTTTGCTAGAGAATTGTTTCTGTATCTTGAAGAATACAAACAGTGTTGTTCCAGATCAACCACTTGTGAAAAGGACTCCCCTACACATCTTAAGAATAGACTAAGATTTTACATCATCCATTGGTATAAATTAATGTCTCTTTGGTTCTTGTTAAGGAAGATTAATTGGAAATGGTTTTTAACAAGCTCTGACAAAATTACATGTTTAGAGACAAACCCTGGGGGAAGCTGACTTCATTAAATGTGATCCACATGCTAGAACACAGGATATTAAAAAATTGTTGATGTCAAGTGGAGATATCTGATTTGCCTATAAGATGATGTTAGGGTACTTGGAATTGGTGGGAAATGTTCATTACAATAAGTTAAGAATGGCAGCACGCAACAGAGAACTTTGTGTTGATTTCAACTGATTGTATGTTTGAGACATAATTGATATAATTCTAATGTTGGTGCAAAGATAATGTATTGAGGACAAATGCTGCTTTTCTCGTCTATACAGAAACACCATTCTTATAGGACAACTAAAAAGGAAGGCTAATTAAGTGTCTAATATACAGGTGACCACTTAAAGCAAGGTAAAAGTAAAACAGAAAACTTTCTGTTTTAACTTTTACCTTGCTTTAATCAGTTACCTGTATTGAACACGTAATGATTCACACAATTTAGTGTTTGTAATAGAGGGGTTTTACTATACCTGTTTCTTATAGAAATCGTATATTGATAAAGAGCAATAAATAATTAGTTCTGCATCCTGACAGGTGACTGCATAAAAGAGGCTGAAATTAAAGCAGAAAGCTCTTCATTTGATGAGTTTTTCATGGCTCTGAGCAATGTTGTTAAGCTGAGCTTGGAAACAACCTATTTAGTTGTAACAAATAAATAAAAGTACATCCTGACAGGTGGTGGCTGCATAAAAGAGGTTGAAATTATAGCAAACAGCTCTTGTACTAGGAGTTTTCTGCTGTTTTCAACCTGTTTCAAGCAAACATTTGTCTTGAACACTGTAAACAAGCTCAGTGATGACACCGTGATAAAAGACTAAGACTAAACATCATCCATTGGTATAAATTAATGTCTCTTTGGTTCTTATTAAGGAAGATTAATTGGAAATGGTTTTTAACAAGCTCTGACAAAATTACATGTTTAGAGACAAACCCTGGGGGAAGCTGACTTCATTAAATGTGATCCACATGCTAGAACACAGGATATTAAAAAATTGTTGATGTCAAGTGGAGATATCTGATTTGCCTATAAGATGATGTTAGGGTACTTGGAATTGGTGGGAAATGTTCATTACAAGAAGTTAAGAATGGCAACACGCAACAGAGAAATTTGTGTTGATTTCAACTGATTGTATGTTTGTGACATGATTGATTGATCTACAGTAAAACCTCTCTATTAAGACCTAAAAAGAAGGCAAATTGATTGTACATGTATAAAAGACCAGGTGACAGCTTAATTAAAGCATTAAAGCAATGTGACAGTAAAACAGATAGCTCCTAAAGGAGCTGTCTGTTTTACTAGCACTTTGCTCTAAGCAGTCACCAGCATTAAATTAAGAAATAATAAATTCCTACCAGTGTTTTATCGTGCAATAGAACACTGGTAGGAGTTGAGATGCGTAGTAATTTAATCACGAGGCCTTTAGGCCGAGTGGTTTAATTAGAAGCATTTCAACGACTACCCGTGTTCGATTGTTAGATAAAACACTGGTATTGAATTTATTATTTCGATTCTAACACATAATTTAACCTTAATTTGCACCGAAGCAACAGCGCTACATTTCTTGGCGTACGCATTTTCGAAGCCAAATGACGTCACGTTAGAACGTTTAGCGTGTGAGTGTTCTACTGAAAATTCGTACACTGAGACGGTCCTTCTTCACTTATATAAGAGTGTGGGCGAGGTGTGTTAGAATACCTAATAATTTACAAAATTTAGTGGTTGTAATAGAGAAGCTTAACTGCAATTCTAATGTTGATGCAAAGATTGTAGATCCAGATTGAGGATTGAGTGGAAGAGTCATGCAAGACTGTAGAAACCTAAACCTTATCTTCATTCCTATTTCCAGGGCTCCAAATAAGGGGAGTATTTCAAAAACTAAAATCTTTATCTCTGAATTAAACCCTATGGTGTCACTACTCATTAGAATCGTCTCAAAGAGACGATTCTAATGAGTAGTAATACTATAGGATATGATGCTAAAATAAGCGATCTGGAGCCCTGTATTTCTTTTATAAATGTGTATCAAGCTGGCAGTTAATAACCCCTTTCACTTCCCAAAAGACGACTTTGAAAACAGTTTAGATCCAGATCAGAAGCCACGTAACAAGGCATCTGATCAGGATCCAAACTGTTTGACACTTGTATTGATATTTCAAAGTCATATACTACCTTAAATCTATATAACTTTGAAATATTCTTGCAGACAACATAATTGAAGCAGAAGACATTATAGGGCTGTGAATGGATAAAAAACCTCATGATTAATTTGGCGCCCATATGGTTAAATTCTCCTTGAATTAAATCTGTTTAATTCGCGGACATGATGTTACATTTATATCATGATATCACCTAAATATTGATTAAAAATAAGACCGCAATTTAAGTATGTCACCAGTACAGCCAAACATTATTTGACGGACAAGGCAACCCGTCTGTACGTATAAATTGAAAGCTATTGCTTAAAGAAAAACAATCCAAAGGAAAGAATGCAGACCTTTTTCAGACAGATTTTATCAGAAAACAGTGTAGACCCTGATCAGACAGCTCCTTCAGGAGCTGTCTGATCTGGGTCTACACTGTTTTAAAAAAGCAGCAATATATGATAGCAAGAAAAGGGTTATAGAACTGACTGCTAAATCAATAAATATTCTTTAGTGTGTACAGTGATCCCTCCCTACAGCCTCCCGCCCAACAACGATTCCCTCCTGACAACGACCATTGACGCTGTTCCCCAAACAAGACGTTTATGTCCAACCATTTCATGGGTGAAATATTGTCTGCTTAAATTTTTCGTCTACTGTTTTTTCACAAATTTACATATAAGTGGACATTTTGATAGAATAGATATGATGAAAAGTGACAAACAGCTTAAATCCAGAGCTGATGCAGATGCCCTGTTATATGGTATCTGATGTGGATTCAAGCTGTTCGCAAAATTAATGTAAGCCAAGGCTTAATTTTCCCTCCCTGTAACGACTCCTTCCGAACAACAAACACAATCTGTGTCTCCCATTTGGTGTCATTGTAGAGAGGGAGCACTGTATATGACAAACTTTGCAAATGAACAATTGCTTAGGCAGTGCTCCAGATAGGGGAGTCTTTCAAAAAATAAAATCTTCATTTCTGCTTCAAACCCTATGGTGTCACTACTCATTAAAATAATCTCTTCAGGACGATTCTAATGAGTAGTATCACCATAGGATTTGGTGCTGAAATGAGTGAGAAAATATAGGATTTGTACTGTTTACTCCCTCTTATCTGGAGCGTGAGTGAAATGCTTAGTATACATACTAAGGGTAAAATGAAATGCCGCTTCAACGGAAAGACTTTGACATATACAAGCATGTTTTCTGCTTATTTGCATATTGCATGTTGTCTATTCAATAATTTATGATATTTATGTAGTCATTAAATATATCCCAGGTAACTTTATAATGCAAAGGATGAACATTTTATTCGTCTCTGTTTCGACAAAATTAAACGCAAATCACAATGAATGTGTAACAGATGAGATTTCCAGATACATGGTAAACAATAAATTTTCAACATATTTATGTTTGGATCCTGATCCGATGAAGCCTTACCAGGAATCTGGGGCCCGTTTTACTAAACAACTTACGCAAAATTTTTGCGTTAGTCAAAATCGTTTAACTCTTATTTTTCTATCATAAACGTTTGCAAACAGTAACTAGCCAGATCATAGGACGCGCTAAAAGCGCGTCCTCTGATCTGGCTATTTGCTGTTTGTAGCAAGTGATTATAAAAAATATAAATTAAAATTTTAAATTTTGACTTACGCAAAAATTTTGCGTAAGTAATTTAGTAAAACGGGCCCCTGGCCTTGATCCAAACTGTCAGCAAAGTCGATGTCAGTGGTAATAATGGCAGTAAAACGGTTAAATCAAATTTTGGATATCTTTTAACGCTTTACCCCATGACCTACTAGTGTACTGTCTAGTTTTGAAGATATGTTACCACTAGGATTAAGAAAATACTTTTATGGTTGTTTTTTATGACTGTAAAAAATTGAAACTATTTTCGTCAGTGGAGGAATAAATTAAATGCACTAAAAGGCACTTCTATGGAAAAAAGGGTTTATTAAAATAAATGAATTTTGGATAATGTAGGTAATCAGCTTCAATATTGAATTAGGCTTTTACCCTTCTATATTTATTTAATTCATTATTAATTATACTATTATAATTAATTTGAATATAAAACTTCTATAACCAACCACTAAATTGATTTATAAAAGACAAAACCTGTAACAGCTTAAGCAGTGTGCAAGTAAAACATAAAGCTCCTTAAGGAAATTCTTGTTTTATTTTTGCCTTGCTTTAACCCATTAGCCCGGGGCATAGCCTGATTTTAGTTTTCAAAATAGGTGACCACTTAAAGCAGGTTGAAAGTAAAGCAGAATGCACCATAAGGAGCATTCTACTTTACTTTCAACCTGCTTTAAGCTACCATCTGCTAGAATATAGAAAATATTTCTGATGATAGATATTCATAACTATATAGATTGGTATTATTTTCCTCAGTAGAGGAATAAATTTGAGGCATAAAAGGTGTATTTATGGGGTAATGGGTTTAGCAGCAATCTGCCTTAAAGAGGCTCGTAACCGGATTTAGCATTAAAAATAGTAATTTGTAAATATATGTCAAATGCTTATATAAATGGGTAAGATTTAGTTTAGAATAATAAATTGTTAAAAACTGCATTTAAAAAAAAGAAGCTCTGGTGGGATTCGAACCTGTAACCCTCCATGCGGAGACAAACATGAAAAATGAGGAAACGCCTTTACCCCCTCGGCTACCAGCTCTCTATATATATGGTAGCGAATTAACATACTTCACTGGTAGCGATTGATAGTACTTTATTCGGCTCGTGTTTATGTCTGAGCCCGTGTAGAGAAGCAACAACAACAACTATACCGTCAGCTGACGCTATAGAAAAACGATGGAAAACATCTAAAAATACTAAGATTCGGTGACGATTCTTGAGACTTTTTTTGGACTGATCATAATTTTTTTAATGTCAGAAGCCAAATAATGCCACAAATTTGCTTTTATTTGAGTATTTTATTTTATTTTGACAAGTACACCATCCGGTTGCGAGTCCCTTTAAACACCAATAATTGACATAATTTAGTAGTCATATAGAAAGATTTAACTGTAGTATTATTTAATTATCTTATTCATTTAATTTTTGATGATACATTATACTTGGTTCTCACACAGTTAAAAGCTATAAATCATGTTCAAGGGTGAAATAAAAAAGCTATAAATTATCATCTGAAGGCTAAATTTGAATTGGGTTTTCTGTGAAATGAAAGACTGTAACTCTCTGCATGCTAACGGTGGATACATGTGCCGCAGTGATTACCTTTGCAAACAGTTTGGATCTTGACGAGACGCCGCATAACGCGGAGTCTCATCAGGATCCAAACTGTTTGACACTATGTCCCGGTTTTTGAAAAGAAATTTTGAATATGCTACTTTTAGAACAGAAGCAAATGACAATTGTAGCAGCAGAAAAATATACCCAGCATGCAAAGAGTTAAAAATTGTAATTCCCATGGCCCACGGAGACAGACAAACTTATTCTTTTTTAACCCTTAGCCTGCCACTCACGACTATAGCTCCATATGCAAACAGCTTGGATCCGGATGAGACGCCGAGTAACTCGGCGTCTCATCCGGATCCAAGCTGTTTGACACTCGGACAACATTTTCAGCAATTTTGAGCAACTTTGAAGCACTATGAAACTTGAAGCAGACGAGAAATATAGCAGACGACAATTTATTTGGCGGGCTAAGGGTTAACATTTGTATGCCAAATTATGAAAGGTTTGTCATACAATATTTATAAGTTTGCAAATGCCAAAATGATAAAAATCCTAAAAATTTGGGACACCTAGTATAACTGGGTTTATTGTCATGAAAATTGAACAAATAGAGGATCTTACATGAGTGCTCATTAATTATCTGCATACATATGAGTTATATCTGATTACCTCCCTTTAATACACAATATGCCATTAATTATCATTTTTAATAAACGAGTTGACTAAAACAATATGACGCGAGCCTTGATAAGAATGATAAATAATGAGCACGAATGTTAGATCCTATTTATCATATAAACACTTTAAAACCCTTTTAAGTGAACTGAATCCGTAGTTTTTTGTCTCTCCGTCATATGTATTTTCCGCCAAAACTTGACGTTGTTTACAGTAACGCCATGGCAAATGACGTCATTTGGCACCCAGCGCCATGCAGCGCTCGTAGACGAACAGGTAGGGCCGGAGCCCAAATATTGATATTTCACTATAGTTTATTGAATGGCTTTATGTAACACTCCCAGAGTCGGTTTTATGTGATAAAGTGCTTTTATCACACAGTAATTTGACCAAAAGGTGCAAACTGACTGCAAAACAGTGTAGACCCTGATCAGACTGCTCCCTGAGGACCATTCTAATGAGTTAAAAAATAAAACCATAGATTTCTATGCTAAAAGGATTGAGAAAATGTTGGATTTGTTCAGTTTACTCCCTCCTGGAGCCCTAGTTTTAACCCTTTCCCCCATATAAGCGACTTTTAGCTTATTTAATTTATTCCTCCGCTGAAGAAAATAGTTTCAGTTTATATACCCTCATGAACAATAACCATTACAAATTTTTATATAGCTTAGCAGATTTTTGCTTAAAGCAGGCTGAAAGTAAAGCAGAATGTGCCTTAAGGCACATTCTGCTTTACTTTCAACCTGCTTTAAGTGGACACCTGTTTTCAAAACCAGAAACAATCTATGAGGTAAAGGGTTTAAATGCCTGTGTACATGTACAATGAAAACATAAGTTCCTTTTATTTTGATTTGCTTCTAAGTTTTGTAAATTTGCTGTCTAAGTTGTCAGTCTATTTGAAGCTAACTCCAGAGAATGAAGACATGCAGTGCCTGAAGCAAACTTCAATTTGTGTTTTAACGCAGGGCTGCCATAAGTTGACATGAAAAATCCTAAGATTTCCAAATTTGCATTACTCAAGTTTGATTTTACAAATTGTACCTTTACCCCTTCGTCCGTTTCTAGTTTTGTTGACACGTAACTACTTAAAGTAGGCTGGAAGTAAAGCAGAATGTGCCATAAGGCGCATTCTTCTTTACTTTCAGTCTGCTTTAAGCTACAATGTACTAGTAAAATATCCGAAGATTTAGGAAAAATCCGGAGAAATGGCAGCCCTGTTTATGGCAGTGAAAGATTTTCAAAATCTGAATTCCCTTGGCCAAAACAGGCAGACTTATTCTTCTGTAAAGTGTGTACTGTCTTGTAATGCTTAACCCTGTTACCTGACATAGCCTGTTTCTTAACCGATTACCCAATAAATACGCCTTTTTACGCCTTCAATTAATTCCTCCACTGAAGAATATAGTTCCAATTAATACCGTCACAAATAAAAAACTTAAGATTTTTTTTTTTTATATTCTAGCAGATATTAGCTTAAAGCAGGCTGAAAGTAAAGCAGAATGCGCCTTAAGGCGCATTCTGTTTTACTTTCAACCTGCTTTAAGTGGTCACATATCTTCAAAACTAGAAACTAGAAACAGGCTATGGGTTAATGGGTTAAATCTGTTTCTTGTAAAAATAGGTGACTACTTAAAGCAGGTTGAAAGTAAAGCAGAATGCTCCCATCTACTAAAATATAGAAAACATTTCTTATAGTGCACATTCATGACTGTTTAACATAAAGTGGAGCTATTTTCGTCAGTAGAAGAAAAAGTACTTAAATTACAAGCGTAAAAAGGTGCATTTATAAGGTAAAGGGTTAATTAAAGCAGTTCAGAAAGACAGAATGCAGGAGCATATTCTGCTTTATTTTCAGTCTGCTGAAAGAGTTCATGGCTTTGGAAGTTAAATGGCGTAATGTGGCATCCCATCAGGAGCCAAATTGTTTGACACTCAGACCCTTTTGAAAGAAGAAATTTAAAAAAATTATTTTTAGAAAGTAAGTAGACAACAATTTTTGCAGAAGAAAAAATTACCCTGCATGCAAAGTGTTAACGTGCATTTGAAAAATGACACCCATAACAGCGGCAACTGTTCTCATTTGCTGTGAGAATAAATTTCCGCTGATCCAATTACCTCCCACGGAAATGTCAAGTTTAGTTTTCAGCTTTGAAGACTAATTGTGTGTTATGTGACATTTTATTTCATATTGGATGAAAACAGTTAAATTTAATTGGAGGTGAATGATAGATGTGAAATTTTGTTGGTCCTCTACATTTCTACCCTAACTTTTCTCCTCCTGAATATTCATAGTTATGTAAAGCTCCGCCCACTCTGAACATCAATCATTTGCCATGAGTTCAGTAAAGAAATCGATGGCCCTAGATGGCCATCAATCACAAGTTGGCTATAAGATGCACATGGGGCAGAAACTACTTACTTAAGCGGCAAACAGTGGAAACTGAACACATGGCTTGACTATCAACCATTTACTCCATAGCCTGTATTCAGTTTCGAAGACAGGTGACCACATAACCCTTTACCTGATAGCCTATTTCTAGTATTGAAAATAGGTGACTACTTAAAGAAGGTTGAAAGAAAAGCAGAATGCGCCTTATGGCGCATTCTGCTTTACTTTCAGCCTGCTTTAAGCTATCATGTGCTTGAATATAGAAAATATTTCCTATAATATATATTCATGACTGATTAAATGGGAACTAATTTCTTCAGAGGAAGAATAAATTATATTCGCTAAAAGGCACTTCTATGGGGGAAAGGGTTAAAGGAGGCTGAAAGTAAAGCAGAATGCACCTTTAAAGGTGCATTCTGCTTTACTTTGAGTCTGCTTTAAGCTACCATCTGCTTGGTTAATCCATTACCCCTTAGCCTGTTTCTAGTTTTGAAGACAAGTGACCACTTAAAGCAGGTTAAAAGTAAAGCAGAATGTGCCTTAAGGCACATTCTGCTTTACTTTCAGCCTGCTTTAAGCTACAATCTGCTAGGATACAGAAAATATCTTACTGTGAATATTTCATGACTGTATAAAATGGATATATTTACTTCAGTGGAGCTATATAAAGTAAGACGTAAAATGGCATATTTGTGGGGGAATGGGTTAAAGAATATATTACTTACAATGCATTGTTCATGCCTGTATTATTATGATGGATCTCTTTTCTTCAGTGGAGGAAAAAATGTTGTGGGTAAAAAGGCACATTTATTGAGTAATGGGTAATTGAATTGCACATTTGTTTGTATTTGTGTTATATTACCCAGAGGAATCATGCCAGACATATTACCACAATATATTCATCATGTTCTCAAATATTTAGATTTTACTCTGTCTCCAAACTGGTATAAAAGCAATAAAAAAACAGTTTAGACAACAAATTGACTCACAGTGTTTTTATTTTTGTCTGGGTTTTGTCATGGCTTATTAGGCTGCATAATGCAGCATTGAAGAAGTTTCAAGAGCTCCAGAATAGGGGAGAGTATTTCAAAAAATAAAATCTTTATATTTGCATTAAAACCATGCTGTATCTACTCATTAGATGCTTTGTTTATTTGTTTTGTTTGTTAACGTCCATTTCTGCCATCTATAGGCTAATTGGGCCCCAGAAAGAGGGGAGCGGATACAGAGAACCCGGGTGCGATGCCCGTAGTTATACTCTTATTATCGAAAGAGTTCTTTGGTTCTTTTAGATACCCAGTGTAAAGCACTGATACATCGGACCTCAGTTTATAAAGTCTCATCCAAAGGACTTGGTCCGGCGGGGGATCGAACTCGTGACCCCTGACGTCGTAATCGGGCGCTTTACCCATCGACTACGTCCGCCGGTTCTTCTCATTAGAATCATCTCTGTGAGGTGATTCTAATGAGTATGAGTGAGTAACTGCATAGGATTTGGTGCTGAAATGTGTAGAAAACAATTTTTTTCAGTTGACTCTCTTTTTCTCAATATATTTGCTTCAGCCTTCATCCCTTCCTCCACAAGCGCTTAACCCTTTACTCCATAAATATGCCTTTTTACCTCTCTAATTATTATTCATACACTACAAAAACTGTATACTGGTATCTTTAATTCAGCCAGTATGTGTACTTTGTCAAAACTAAAAAATAAATGTCAGTTACAAACATGTACATGTATTGGCTGTCATAACAAGTTACTGTGATATGGACAATAATAATGCGCTTGACACTATATAATATTATTACAATACAGAGTTTACAGAAAAGAATCTCCCATCTTCCATAAACTTTACCTCTCTATGGGTTTTCAAACTAGAAATGTAAAATACTGAAAAATTCTAATTTTAGAGCGATAGCAGACAGCAGATGATTTTTTTTTTTTAAAAATAACACAATGTCATATTAATCCTTCCTATCCTGTTTCCCAAAGATTGTTTCTAAAGTAATAAAGACACTATTGACCAATTAAAGCAGGTTGAAAGTAAAGCAGAATGTGCCTTAAGGCACATTCTGCTTTACTTTCAGTCTGCTTTAAGCTATCATCTGCTAGAATATAGAAAATAATTTTCTTAAGTTACAACCATAACCATGTTCATGACTGTATAAATTGGAACTATTTTCTTCAGTGGGGAAATGAATTGAATGCGCCAAAAGGCTATTCTATTGGGTAATGGGTTAAAGACATTTCCTGACCTTCTTTCTGTGATAATCCCTAGTCAGGCAGTTCTCTTGCAATTTTTGTGCATATCTGTATTACTGCCAATCATTGAAGTGTCTCATGTGAGGCCCGACTGTTATATTTGATAGTTTGGTTAGAAATAACCATTGAAAAACCTCTTGAGTATGAGTATGTCTGGGACGCACCACGCAAACTGAGATTGGTATAGCATATGCTGCATGCTTTTACAGTTACTTTCACGCCTATCGAGAACAAATTTGGGGAGTCCATCAAAGGACTAAGGAAATGTCTTTAAGCACAAATGCAGTTATTGGGAAAGATTAATGTCTTTTTCCCTGTAATATGGTTGTCAACAGTAATCTCAGACCCACATCATCTTGAAGTGATAGTTCATGGCTGTAGGCAACAGCTAAGCAATTAACTCTTTGAACCCGTTTGTGATATTGTCACGACAACATTTTGTGCTCTGCTGTTGTTCTAAAAATAGAATTTTCTCAGAAATATTTTCAAACGTATTATTTGGGTAAAAGTGTCAACGGTTTGGGTCCTTGTAGACATCTGAATCAAAACTGTTTGCAAAGGTAATCAAGGTATGCTTATCTCTTTGAAACCTTTGTGATATTGTTATATAACATATTGTCCTCTGCTGCTGTTCTAAAACTAGAATTTTCGAAGAAAATATTTTGAAGCGTACAGGGTATAAGTGTCAAACAGTCTGGATCCTGATGAGACATCTGGATAAAAAATGTTTTCAAAGGTTACATCAAGGTATGCTTTAACAGTAAGTCTTTGAACCCTTTGTGATATTGTCATGGAAACAGTTTGTCATCTGTTGCTGTTCTAAAAATAGATTTTTCCAAAAATGGTCAGATAGTTTGGATTTTGATGAAACAAGTTACTCAGCGTTTTGTTGGAATTCAAACTGTTTACAGAAGTTATTATGATTTCATCGCTGGCAGTGCTTAGTCTAAAGTTGTTAACTCTTTTAAACCTAAAATTTTGTGATATTGTCTACAGCAACATTAAGTTTGTCGTCTGCTGCTGTTCTTAAAATAGAATTTTCAAAAAAAAAATTCAGAACAGGGTCAGAGTGTCAAACAGTTTTGATCCTGATGAGACGCCGCTTTACGCGGCGTCTCATCAGGATCAAAATTGTTTGCAAAGATAATCACTTTGAGACATACCCACCACTACTGTGACTAGCACTGTATGAGGAAATTTGTGATTACAGTAAAACCTCGCTATTACGACCACTAAAACAAAGGCTTATTGATTGTATAATATAGAGGTGACAGCTTAAAGCAAAGTGACAGTGAAAAAGAAAGCTCCTAAAGGAGCTTTCTGTTTCACTGTCGCCTTGCTTTAAGCGGTCACCTACCGTAAACACTCTAATAATTAACGTAATTTAGTGGTCGTAATAGAGAGGTTTTACTGTATTGCTTTCGATGAGACAGGCAATAATTTAGTGTCTTATTGGCATCTAAATAGTGTGATGCACGCTCATTATTTAAAAACATTACTTTTAGCCATCTCATTCTGTCAAGAAAGTCGATCCCCTGACATACTCATACTCAAGGGTTTTTTCAAACAAAACTATCTTAAGAGATTGGCCTTACATGAGACGCTTCACAGATTCTTTGCATAGACTAAATGCACTTTTACGCTTTTCATTATTCTTCCACTGACGAAAAACCTTCTCACACTGAATATGCATGTAATAGCCCAGTGTGAATATCTATCATCAGAAAATAACAACATTTATACAAGGGACAGACTGCTGATTCATGTCCGAGCCTAGTATACAAAAACTGTGCAGACCCTGATCAAACAGCTACCTCAGGAGCTGTCTGATCATCAGGGCTCCATATAAGGGGAGTATTTTAAAAACTATAATCTTTATGTCTGCATCAAACCCTATGGTGTCACTGCTCATCAGAATCGTCTCAAAGAGACAATTCTAATGAGTAATAACACCATAGGATTTGGTGCTGAAATGAGTGAGTAAATGTTGTATTTGTCCAGTTTTCTCCTGCTTTATTATATCTGGAGCCCTGAATCTGGGTCTACACTGTTTTCAAACGTGTCTCCAATTTTGTCTTGTACAGTTTTGACTATAATTCTTGTTTTTGTCAATATATTGCAGAATGACAAACAGTGGAGACCCTGATCAGAGGTTACATTAGGGACCCAGGGCTTCCATTTCTCCGGATTTTTTCTAAATATTCGGATTTTTTTCTAGAATATGATAGCTTAAAGCAGGTTGAAAGTAAAACAGAATGCGCCATAAGGCGCATTCTGCTTTACTTCCAGCCAGCTTTAAGTCACGTATCAACAAAACTAGAAAAAGGCTATGGGGTAAAGGTACGATTCGTAAATTAGCACTCGAAAAATGCAAATTTGGAAATCTTAGGATTTTTCATGTCAACTTATGGCAGCCCTGGGGACCCTCTTTTTGGGGTTTTCGCTGTATGCATAGAGCAAGAGTGTATTCTTCACAGGTACTTAGTGTTTGCTAAGGATGCATATAAGTCCATGTAATCATGACTTGAAGGTTTTAACCCTTTACCCCATAGCCTGTTTCTAGTTTTGATTTGTTATGAATTTACGTCGCTTTTAGCAGTATATTTCAGTCATATCGTGATGTCTAGCTAATTATAGGTGGAGGAAGACCCCTAAAGCCCTTTATGCACTGTTTAACCCTTTGCCTGCTGGTCGCGACTTGATTGATTTTTGCAAACAGTTTAGATCCAGATTTGACGCCGCGTAACGCGGCGTCTGATCTGGATCCAAACTGTTTGACACTCGTCTTTAGATTTCTTTACTTAAAAAAGTTATATATCTACATTTAACAAACTTGCAGACGACAATTTCGAAGCAGACGACATCACCGCAGGATAAGGGTTAAGACACAAAGTGGCAACTGGGTAGAACCACTGACCCTAGCTCAGCAAGCCAGCTAGAATGCTTCCCTACATGAAAAATCCAAATGACCAGACTGGGATTCAAACTCACAGTGGTGAGAAGCTTAGTGATGTAAGTCACAGTGACTATACCACTAGGCAACGGAGGCCTCCTTCAATCTAGTTTTGAAGACAGGTGACTTCTTTAAGCAGTCTGCTTTACTTTCAGCCTGCTTTAAGCTATCACATGCTAGAATAAAGAAAATATTTCTTATATGATACATATGTATATATGTATAAATTGAAATTATTTTCTTCAATGGATGAATCAATTAATGGCGTATTTATGGGCTAAAGGGTTAAATAGATGTCAATTAACTAAGATTCATTAAGCATTCTAGTCATTTTCTCAAAGAATTTGTTTCAGTATTTGATAAACTTTGATGAATGGCCTACCAACCTATTTGCCTGAAAATTCAATGGCAAAGAAAAATGGCTCATTCCGTTAGTTAAGTTAACACTGTCTCTGGTGGCTCGATACCCATCAACTTTGCCGGCAGTAAACTTCCCAACCTTTTCCCTAATGAATTATTAACCCTGAAACTGTTGTTTTCCAAATGGACTTTTCCACTTTCAAAATAATGACCTGTTTATCCCATTAACCCATTACCTCATAGCCTGTTTCTAATTTTGAAAATATGTTACTACTTAAAGCAGGTTGAAAGTAAAGCAGAATGCGCCTTAAGGCACATTCTGCTTAACTTTCAGCCTGCTCTATGCTCCTAGGATCTCCTAGGATATGGAAAATATTTATGTTGATTTTGCATGACTGTAATAATATAACATGAAATAATTTTGTTTAGTTGAGTGATAAATTAAAGTCGTAAAAAGGTGATTTTTTGGAGTAATGGCTTTATTTCCAAAATAACGAGAAAATGTAATACATGTAATTTCAAAACATGCAGACTTATGGACAGGTGACTAGAATTAACCCTTTGAACCCTACTCCCGCATATAGGCGTCCTTTTCAAACAGTATACATGTGAAAAGTGCATTTGTCCTATGCAAACAGTGAAAACCCAGATCAGAGGGCTCCTTACGGAGCCCTCTGATCTGGGTATTCACTGTTGTTGTTTTTTGTCATAATGCAAAACATTGACAAAAACAACCCTTAAAAGTCAGAAATGGACTAGACTAAAATGGAAACTGGGATTGTCCATTTTAAGTTTCAGGGAGGAAAGAATTCAGGCATCACATGTGTCTTACAGACAGTCACATCTCTATAGTAAATCATTGAAAACAAGCTATGGGGGGGTTAAGGTATAATTGAAGGACTTTTTTGTATTGTTTAACTTTTACTTTCTGGGAAACAAGTTTATATTTAAATTTTCCCCATTTAATGCCATTGAACAAAATGATGTTTAATTTGTATAAACACAATTTCTCTAAGGGTGGGACTTGTAGATACCTTTCCACAGAGGAGGCGGGGCTTATGGATCTGCATGCTCTCTGCAAATCATTTTGTTGCGTTGCTTCAGTAATGCCGTTACGACTGTTCCTTTCAAAGTACACATTATTAGCGGTAACAATCTCTAATATGGATTAAACATACATGCATACTAGTAAAATGTTCATTTAATATTAGATTAAAAGCTACATCAAATATTAAGTAAATATCAGAAATGAACTGAATTGTTTTGGCATTTAAGCGAAATAAATGACAGAAAATGATCTGCAAAATTACCATGAATTGCTAGCAATTCATGGAATTTGCGGATCATTTTCTGTCATTTGTTTCGCTTAAACGCCGAAAAAATTCAGTTCATTTCTTAAATATATGATTTCGAATGGTGTATACCCAGATAAGAGTGTTCCTTAAAGCGCCCTCTGATCTTCTATGTCTGCATGGTTTGAAATATTTCTCCTTATTTTGGGGGGGCATGAAACATATAAGTTGCTCCAAGTAGGACAGAGTTATTGCCCTTGATTGGACTGTTTTAAACCATGTCTACATTTTAGCATTTTACAGGACTCCAGATAAGGGGAGTATTTCAAAACCTAAAATCTTTATTTCTACATTAAATATTATGGTGTCACTTCTCAAAGAGACGATTCTAATGGGTAGCAGCGTTTTTTTTCACCCAATTCGGAACGGGTCTGCGGTACCCCTCAGATTGGGAATTTTTTCTTTTCTTCAAATTGGGAAAAATCAAGTCCTGAAAAGAAGTTTATTTTATCATATATGTAGGCCTATATTGATTTTACTTTATCAAGTAGCAATTATGCAGTTCATATCAACAGGCAATGCTAACACTAGTAACAGAAATTCTCTTTTTTCACTGAAAATACTATTTTTACCATATTGCCAGGTCCCTTCTTAAATTGGGAACTGGTCCTGTTCCAATTGGGAACGGGTCCTTTTAAGGGTACCGTCCAAAGAAGGAAAAAAAAAACGCTGAGTAGTAACACCATAGGGTTTGATGCTGAAACAAGAAAGAAAATGTTGGATTTGTTCAGTTTACTCCATCTTATCAGGAGCCCTGTTTTACAGTCAAGTAATGCAGACCTATGGGTCACAATTCAGGGCTCCAGATAAGAGGGGGTAATTTTTACACCAAACCCTATGGTGGTACTACTTATTAGAATCGTTTCGAAGAGATGATTCTAATGAGTAGTGACACCATAGGGTTTAATACAGAAATTTTTACAGATTTTATTTTTGAAATACTCCCCTTATCTGGAGCCCAGGCCCTGAGGTTATGTAGAACTTAAAACAAGCTTAAAACTCAGAATTTTTCTTAGTTACTGCAGCATAACACATACTTCAGCAAATATAATATTTATAACTAGTATTTGCATAAATAATTGTATGGTAAAAATGTGTCAAGATGAGAAAACTGAAATGAAATAAAGCTGCTGTATTG
Source organism: Gari tellinella (assembly GCA_922989275.2). Lineage (NCBI taxonomy): Eukaryota > Metazoa > Mollusca > Bivalvia > Cardiida > Psammobiidae > Gari > Gari tellinella. Next base: position 5,984,891 of record OV277868.1, on the reverse strand, counting down.
TAAAAACTAGAGCTAGTAATCAAAATTTAGTTTTGAACACAGAGTTCGTTTTAAGTTTTATAACCTCGGACCTTGGGTCACACATTGGTCAGTGTTTGATAGTCTAGAATAATGATGGTTTCCTTAAGCAGGATGAAAAAATATCAGACTTTAGCTTCAGTAGGAGCTTTCTGCTTTACCTCAGCTTGTTTTATGAACCCAATACTCCATAAATGTATCTTTTTACATCTTTAATTTATTCATTCAATTAAGAAAATACTTCCACTTCATACAGTCTTGAATATACACCATAAATAATATTTTATACATTCTAACAGATAGTACCGGTAGCTTAAATCAGGCTGAAAGTAAAGCAGAATTAATATTATTCTCATTCACCCCTGAAACATTAAATGGATAGTTCCAAATTAAAATAATATTCAGTCCATTTTTAAATGATTTTTGGGTTGATTTAAATGATATGAATAATTTCAAAATGACAAACAATCTGACTGTGATCAGAGAGGGCCCTCTGATCAGGGTCTACAAAACAATGAAGACCCTGATCAGAGGGCTCTTTCAAGAGCCCTCTGATCAGGGTCTACATTGTTTGCACAGGACAAGTGTACTCTTCACAGACATACAATTTGTAAATGACATGTATTTGCGCCATTAGGGGTAAATGAGGTCTAGTCTTCTACATTATAAAGTAATTGACTATCTTTGGCCTTTGGGCCGCGCTAAGTACTGGTAATAATGGCTCTTGCAAATGATGGCTGTTACTAAGTATGTATGGGTCACTTGTTGATCCTTGTTCGACTGTGAACTCTCAGACCTAAATGATGGCTGTTACTAAGTATGTATGGGTCACTTGTTGATCCTTGTTCGACTGTGAACTCTCAGACCTAAATGATGGCTGTTACTAAGTATGTATGGGTCACTTGTTGATCCTTGTTCCACTGTGAACTCTCAGACCATTCCTGTCATGTCTGGCAGAATTCCCATACAAGGCTCCAGATAAGAGGGAGTAAAATGACTCAACTCCAACATGTTTTCACTCATTTCAGCACCAAATCCTATATCCTAATCTTCGAGACGATTCTAATGAGTAGTGACACCATAGGGTTTAATTCTTAGAATTTTAAATATTTCTGGAGCTCTTGATTTCACTCTTTGCCATTCAGTTTGCACCTTTTGGACAAAGTTTTAAGACAATTACAACAGTAAGTATTAAAAGTAACACAGGGTGACCAAATTTTGGAGGATTTACATCGGCTAATGGATAAAGAAAACATTTTCCCAGGAAAATAATGTAAATTTGTGTATGACAGATCCTCTAAAACTACCCTAGATAGTGCCCAACCTGATCAGACGTACATCTCCTTCAGGAGCTGTCTGATTTGGGTCTACACTGTTTTTAAAAATGCATCAATTTTATGTCTAATAGCAGGAGAACGGGTTAGATGTTTTCATGAAAGAGCTCCTGAGAATTGTGATTCTGATTAAAGAAGCTATTGTCTGGTTTGGACAATGGGAGCTATTTTCTGTCTCTTACCTAATGGCCTTTTAGATGTGTGCAGATGGCGCCACCTTTTACCTCATTGCGTGCTAAGCAGCGGAATGTTTATTATCTATGCAAACAGTTTGGATCCAGATGAGATGCCGCGTAACGCGGCATCTCATCAGGATCCAAACTGTTTGACACTCTGATCCTGTTTTGAAAAAAAAATTTGAAAATTCTATTTTTAGAACAGTAGCAGACGACAATTATTGTTGCAGACGAAAAGATTACCCAGCATGCAAAGTTAATGTTCCTTCTGCTGTTAACTCATTCAACCTTGGAACATAAAATGGAAAAGCCCAGTCCCTAGTTAAGAGTAGTCCATTATTGACCATTTAGGGTGAACTTTACTAGATACTCCTCAATGACAAACAGTGCAGACCCTGATCGGAGGGTTCCTGCCATTTACTCCATAAAGATGCATTTTTACAGCTTTAAATTTTTCATTCACTGAAGAAAGTTGTTCCAATTTATACAGTCTGTATAATTATCCGCTATAACAGGGCTGCCATTTCTCCGGATTTTTCCTAAATCTCCGGATTTTTCCCAGTTCATGGAAGCTTAAAGCAGGCTGAAAGTAAAGCAGAATGCGCCCTAAGGCGCATTCTGCTTTACTTATAGCCTGCTTTAAGCAGTCGCATGTCAACAAAACAAGAAAAAGGCTACGGGGTAAAGGTACGATTCGTAAAATCACTCTTGAAAAATGCAAATTTGGAAATCTTAGGATTTTTCTTGTCAACTTATGGCAGCCCTGGCTATAAGAATTATTTTCTCTATTTATTGGGAAAGAATATCAGTATAGCTGTCTTATCCATCTTTTAAAAAAATTCTTTATCAAAGCTGTTTAACTCTTTCAACCCTAAGTTACTCTTGTGAGTTATTACGTTCCCTTGTGGATCTTTTTAGTTACCAAACCATGAACCAGTCTTTTTGGAATTCTGGGTTACGAGTTTACTAAATACTGGTCTAAATTAGTAAAACATGAACAAGTCTATATGGAATTCTGGTTAGTTTGATAAATACTCAGCCCTCAGGTCTAACTAAATAGCAAACAGTGTAGACCCAGATCAGATGCCTCTGATCTGGATCTACACTGTTTGCAAATGTAAGGGTATATTTTAAACAGCATGGTCCATAGTGACAAAAGATCGAGTTAAATGTCAATATTATTAGCGGATGAAAGGTTTAGATATTTCTATAAAGCACTAAAAGCAGAGGTTTTTGTGTTTGTAAATGATGATATTATTTTAAAAGTGGTGAATGGCATTATTGCCTGACAGATCTCGTGGTGATATGATTAGTCTATCATATATGAGCCAGTATACAGAACCAGGCCATATCATCTAGCAGATATTGGCGTGGGAATTTGACAGGAGACATTATGTCAGATAAAAGAAACAAGTGGGATTGGGATTAGGTAGAAAGTCAGTAATGTCTGCTAATATATACTTTTGGAATCTTTAACCTATTTCTCCATAAAGATGCCTTTTTGCAACTTTAATTTTTATTCACTGAAGAAAATAGTTCCAATATATACAGTATTGTACTATTCACCATAATAAAATGTTTTCTCTATTTTTTGGGAAAGAATATTGGTCTTCTCCATCTCTTCTAAATCAAAGCTGTTTAACTCTTTCAACTCTAAGTTATTCCGGTGGGTAATTACATTCCCTTGTGGATCTTTTTAGTTACCAAACCTTGAACCAGTCTACTTAGAATTTTGGTACTTAAATAATTAGTCTAACATAGCAAACAGTGTAGACCCAGATCAGAGGGCTCCTACAGGAGCCCTCTGATCTGGTCTAGACTACACTGTTTGCAAATGTAATGAGTATATTTTAAATAGGTCCTTGGTGTTGCAAAAGATTTTAAAGTCAATAATATTAGCTGATGAAAGGTTTAGATATATCTATAAAGCACTAAAAGCAGAGGTTTTTGTGTTTGTAAAATTTTAAAAGTGGTGAATGGCATTATTGCCTGCCAGATCTCGTCATGATATGATTAGTCTATCATATGAGTCAGTAATATAGAACCAGGCCATATCATCTAGCAGATATTGGCGTGGGAATTTGACAGGAGACATTATGTCAGATAAAAGAAACAAGGCTAATAGGATTTGTTATGCAGGAAATGAATTTTTGAGATAGTTACAAATAGTTTTTATCCTGATCAGACGCCGAGTAACTCGGCGTCTGATCAGGATCCAAACTGTTTGTAACTGAATATTTGAATATGTTTGAATTAATACAGAGAAAATGGAGTAGATTTCAGATCCAAAGCAGATGACATTTCTAGCAGACAATAATTCTAGGATACTAATCCTTTTTCTAAGCTAATTTTGACAAGGAAAGTATCATTTGATCTTGCTGTGGGCGTTTTGCAACAGATGTTGATGTCAGAGGATATTATAAGTCAGGATTAGGTAGAAAGTCCGTAATGTCTACAAATGAACTTAACCCATTACTCCATAATGATGTTGATGTTATAGGTTTTAATAAGACAGGATTAGGTAGAAAGTCAGTAATGATTGTATACTCTTGAACTCTTTGACCACTGTATGGAAAGAACTTGACAAGTGAAAGTGTATTGCACAAGGGGAATAACTCTTGCATCAATATGGAAAGAGCTTGACAAGTGAAAGTGTATTGCACAAGGGGAATAACTTTTGCATCATTGACAAGTGAAAGTGTATTGCACAAGGGGAATAACTTTGTGCATCAATATTGTAAGAGTTATTCCCCTTTTCAACATTTTCTTTTCATGCAGATTTCTTCTATTATACTGAAGATTTTGAAATGAAATTTCTTTAATGGAAAGAGAATGTTTGACTGATCTGATGCTTGCTGGCAGGTGACACACGTGTTCCGTGGAACATCCATCTATTTTTATACCTTTTATTTATTCCTCCATTGAAGAAAATAATTCAAATTATTAGTCATGAATATGCACCATAAGAAATGTTTTTTTTGTATCCTAGCTTGCTGATTGTTGCTTTAAGCAGGCTGAAAGTAAAGCAGAATGCACGTAAGGTACATTCTGCTTTACTTAAACCTGCTTTAAGCGATCACCAGTCTTCAAAACTAGAATTAGGCTATGGGATAATAGTTAAACCCATTACTCCATACATACACATTTTTAGCTCACCTGAGACATCGGCTCAGGATGAGCTATTTAATTACAGTGATCCCATTCCGTCTGTCGGCCGTTCACATTCTCAAACAACATCTCCTCTGAAACCACTGACCCGATTTCAACCAAACTTTGTCAAAAGCATCATTGACAAGGGTGAACGAAATCTTTTTCAAAGTTTTTGGCTAGAGTTATTCCCCTTGCTGTGGGACCAGATTTTCTAACATGACTATAGACAACTTTTAATGCATAAGAAAAGCTTTAAAAATCTTCTTCTCAGAAACCAAAAGGCCGAGACCTTTGATGTTTGGTATGTATCATTACCTAATGATCTTCTTACAAGATTGTTCAAATTTTGACCCTGTGGCCAAAAATGGCCCGCCCTGGGGCTTATCAGTTTTTCTTAGGAAAATCTTTAAAAAATCTTCTTCTCTGAAACTGTATGGTCTAGATCATTAATATTTGACATGTAGCTTTGCCTTATTGTCCTTTACCTATATTGTTCAAATTATGACCCCTGGGTCAAAATTGGCACTGCCCTCGGGCTTATCAGTTTTACATAGACTTATATAGGAAAACCTTTAAAAATCTTCTTCTCTGAAACTGTAAGGCCCAGATCATTTATATTTCAAATGTAGCTTTGCCTTATAGTCCTCTACCAAGGTTGTTCAAATTATGACCACTGGGTCAAAAATGGTCACGCTCCAGGGCTTATCAGTTTTACATAGACTTATATAGAAAAAACCTTTAAAAAAACCTCTTCTCTGAAACTGTAAGGCCCAGCTCTTTAATATTTGTCACATAGTTTTGCCTTGTGATCCTCTACCAAGATTGTTCAAATTATGACCCCGGGCCAAAAATGGCCTCGCCCTCGGGCTTATTAGTTTTTCATAGGAAACGAATAACTAATGTCTTCCTCACTCTCAGCTATACCATATTCAAGCAGGGCTGCCATAAGTCGATCTTGAAAAATCCTAAGATTTCCAAATTTTATTTTTTTCAAGCGTGATTACTAAAAGCAGGTTGAAAGAAAAGCAGAACGTGCCTTGATCCCTTTACCCGAAAAATAAGCATTTTACGCCTCTAATTTATCCCTCCACTGAAGAAAATAGTTCCAATTTATACAGTTGGGAATATTTAACATTAGAAGTTATTTCTTTATTCTAGCAGCTGGTAGCTTAAAGCAGGCTGAAAGTAAAGCAGAATGCGCTTTTAGAGCATTGTGCTTTACTTTCAACCTGCTTCAAGTGGTCATCTGAATCTTCAAAACTAGAAAGAGGCTATGGAATAATTGGTAACTCTTAGGCAAATTCTGGTTTACTTTCAGCCTGCGTTAAGCTATCATCTGTTAGGATAAATATCCGAAGATTTTGGAAAAATCCGGAGAAATATGGCAGCCCTGTTCAAGCCATCAATGGTGCCATTGTTAATGCTTTATATCCAAGATGAGACTGATAAGACTTAGATTGCAGTAAATGGAATCCGATTGTAACAATATTTATTTTATTACACAGCAATGGTGGCAATAAAACATTTTTCGATTTATTGCTGTAGCAATGAAATAAAGTACCGACCTAGTCACTTCCTAAACTTAACTCTTTACATGCTAGCGGAGGATGTAACTGCCAACAGTTTGCAATTTATGCAGCGTCTCTTCAGTGTCATTCATGTTGGGAAGCCTTCCTGCTGGCTTGCGGAAGGTTGGGTGTTCTTCCCAGTTGCAGATTTGTGCCTGAAACAGTGCAAAAAGGGTTTCTGTGATCTTTCTCCACCTGTGATTATATAGCTGGACTCGAGATAACTGAAATACTGTCAAAGCGATGTAAAATCATAACAAATTCAAAAATAAACTTTCAGTGTCAAAACTGTTTGACACAGTCTGGCCCTATTTTAAAATGAAAGATAATGTTGAAACATCTATTTTTAAAACGGATGCAGACAACAACTGTTGAAGACGAGAAACTTCATTACCCATTATCCCTTTCCCCCATAGAAGCGCCTTTTAGCGCATTCAGTTTATTCTTGCCCTGAATAAAATAGTTCCAATTTATACATTCATAAATATGTATAATACAAAATATTTTCTATATTCTAGCAGATGATAGCTTAAAGCAGGCTGAAAGTAAAGCAGAATGCGCTTAAAGCGCATTCTGCTTTACTTTCAACCTGCTTTAAGTGGACACCTATATTCAATACTAGAGATATGCTATGTGGGAAAGGGTTAAGCAAAGAGTTAGACTGTGTGTTCTCCTGCTTATAGTGTATATTGAGGCTTTTTGAAAATAGTGTAGACCTCAATACATATTGTTTAGATAAAGAGAGAGAAAACCAGATAGCAACTTGTTTAACCCTTTACCCCAAGCATTTTTCTAGTTTTGAAAATATGTGACTACTTAAAACAGGTTGAAAGTAAAGCAGAATGCGCCTAAAGGCGCATTCTGCTTTACTTTCAGCCTTCTTTAAGCTACCATCTGCTAGAATATAAAAAAATATTTCTTATGATACATATTCATGGCTGTTTACATTGGAACTATTTTCTACAGCGGAGGAATAAACTGAATGCACTAAAAGGCGCTTCTATGAGGGAAAGGGTTAATCCATTACCCCTGATGATAGCCTGTTAAAGATATTTGACCACTTAAAGCAGGTTGAAAGTAAAGCAGAATGTACATTCTTTTTTATTTTCAGCCTGCTTTAAGCACTTATCTGCTAGAATATAGAAAATACTTCTTATGATTTTTATTTGTAATAGTATGAATTGGAACAATTTTCTGCTTTAAAAGCTACCATCTGCTTGATTATAAAGATATTTCCTGATACATATTCATGACTGTAAAAATTGAAACTATTTTCTTCAGTGGAGGAATACATTGTGTGCGTAAAAATGTGTATCTTTGGAGTAAATTTAGAGTTAAGGAGAAAATGTTGGAAATATATAATCTTACTTTCCTCTTATCAGGAGACCTTAGGATTGACTGTAAATAATAGGTAATTGACAGCGGTGATTTGTAAGTCTTCCTGCATTGTCTCCTCTATGATATCTGATAGACCAGAGCTCCCAATAAGGTGGTGGTTACAACTTACTTCCTTGTATCTAAGAATTATCTTCTGGGCCTGTGCAAAAGCATCTCTTATTCTTAATACGGATGAAAGTAAAGCAGAAAACTCCTATTCTTACTAACCTTCACCCATTTACCCATAGCCTGTTTGTAGTTTTGAAGACATGTGACCACTTAAAGCAGGTTGAAAGTAAAGCAGAATACGCCTTAAGGTGCATTCTGCTTTACTTTCAGCCTGCTTTTAGCTACCGTCTGCTAGGATATGGAAATAATTTCCTATGGCTCATGATGGTTCGGATGATGACTGTATAATGTGGAACTATTTTCGTTTGTAGACGAATAAATTAGAGGCATAAAAAGGTGTATTTATGGGGTAATTGGTAAATAGAAAGCTAAAAGAAAGAAAACTGACCATTATATCTGTATTTCATATGGGTTGTGAAGACAGCTCTAACCCATTACCACATAGTAATAGAGCAAGTTGAAAGAAAAGCAGAATTAATGTGCCTTAAGGCGCATTCTGCTTTACATTCAGCCTGTTTTAAGCTACCATCTGCTAGAAAATAGAGAATATTTCTTATGGTACAATGTCATGTTCATGACTGCATAAACTATTTTCTTCACTGGAGGAAAAAATGTAATGCACTAAAAGTAGTCTCTATGGGGGAAGAAGTTAATAATTCATATAATTGATAAATGCAATACAATCTGCTACCACTGGGCTCCAGATAAAAGGGAGTTAATGAACAAATCCAACATTTTCTCACTATTTGAGCACCAAATCCTATGGTGTTACTACTCATTAGAATCATCTCTTTGAGACGATTTGAATGAGTAGTGACACCATAGGGTTTAACGCAGAAATAAAGATTTTTGTTTCTGAAAAACTCCCTTTCTCTGGAGCCCTGAAAGTGTTATGATTTTGCTAGTCTTCCTGCATTCGTCTGCTATAATTGTTATCTGATAGACCAGAGCTCTCAATAAGCTATAGATGGTGATTACAAATACCACTTCCTTGTATCTCACATAACTTCCCTAAATATCTCCTGGTTAGAACAACAACTTAACCCATTACCCCATAAATACGCCTTTTTAAGCATCTATTTTATTCATCCACTAAAGAAAATAGCTCCAATTTATACAGTCATGAATATGTATCATAAGAAATATTTCCTACATTTTGTCAGATAATGGCTTAAAGCAGGCTGAAAGTAAAGCAGAATGTGCCTGAAGGCACATTCTGCTTTACTTTCAACCTGCTTTAAGTGGTTACCTATTTTCAAAACTAGAATCAGGCTATGGGGTAATGGGTTAAATAAGATTCCTTTAGTAGGAATTTATACATGTGTAAGAACACTTTAGAACATATATGGCGTCATACAATCGGTCATACTTACTGTCAGACATGGTCCAGTTAGGTAACACAGTTGTCTGCGGTACCAGGGGTTGTGAGTTCGATCCCTGCTGAACCAAGTCCTTCGGATGAGACTTTATAAACTAAGGTCCAAAGTATCAGTGCTGAGTCCACATTGGGCATCTAAAAGAACCAGAGAACTCTGTCGATAATATGAGAAGGGCATCTTGCCAGGGTTTTCTGTATTCACTCCCCTCTTTCTGGGGCGTCCAATTTGTCCATAGATGGCAGAAACGGACGTTTACGAACAAACCAAAAAACAAACGGTCATAGACACCATAGTATTAAGTAAGTCAAGCTTAGGAAACCAATATACAGTGTTTCTGCCCAACAATGACTCCCTCATTACAATAACCCTTGCCGCTGTTCCCCAAACAAGATAATTATATCTAAATCTTTCATGGCTGCAATATCGTCTGCTTAAAACTGTCTTCTGCTGTTTTTCTCAAAATCACATAATGGACATTTTGTCAGAAAAAACATAACGATATTAGTGTCAAACAGCTTGAATCCAGATCAGTTTATATTAAAATGGTGAAAACACACTGTTTTGGTTATGTGAGAAAAAAATCTGATGCTAGTTGACTTTTAAGATAAAAATTTAATATTACTATTTAAAACTCGCCAAGAAAATGTTATTAAGCTCACCAAAAGGGTTGCTGAATAACGTCATTTTCTCACGCTTTTTTAGGAACCTATTACCCCATAAATACGCCTTTTTATGCCTATAATTTATTCCTTCACTGAAGAAAATAGTTCCCTTTTATACAGTCATGAATATGTATCATAAGAAATGTTTTCTATATCCTAGCAAATAATAGCTTAAAGCAGGCTGAAAGTAAAGCAGAATGTGCCTTATAAGGCGCATTCTGCTTTACTTTCAACCTGCTTTAACTGATCATCTTTCTTTAAAACAAGCAACAGGCTATGAGGTTATTGGTTAAAAGACAACTCGCAACAGATCCTCTATATAGGGCTGAGCAAAAGTAAACCAGAAGGTTCATATAAATTTTGTAATACAGTACAAAAGTAAGTTAGGAAGTTCATAATTTTAAAGTAGAACAAAGGTACAGGGCTGCCATAAGTTGACATAAAAAATCCTAAGATTTCCAAATTTGCATTTTTCAAGTGCGATTTTACGAATCGTATCTTTTCCCCATCGCCTGTTTCTAGTTTTGTTGACATGTGGCTGCTTTAAGCAGGCTGAAAGTAAAGCAAAATGCGCCTTAAGGCGCATTTTGCTTTACTTTCAGCCTGCTTTAAGCTACCATGTACTAGAGAAAAAATCCGAAGATTTAGGAAAAATCCCGAGAAATGGCAGCCCTATACCCCTTGGCCCTATATCAGAAAGTTCATATTCTTGATGCAGTAAATCTTAAAGCTCTTATTCTTTATACTGAGAACAAAAGTAAAGCAGAAAGCCCTCATTCTTAATGCAGAACTAAAGTAAAGCTCCTATAGGAGCTTTATGCTTTACTTTGTTCTTGGTTATTAGCTACCACAATATTTTAACACATTCAACCCAAGTGACAAGTTTACTCATCATTTACAGACTGTATGCATACCTGTGAAGAGTGCACTTGTTTTAACAGTGTAGAACCTGATCAGGGTCTGCACTGTTTGACATTCTGCAATATATTGTTAAAATCAAGCCTAAATAGTCTGACCTTTATTTCCAAACTGGTATTGTCCATTGAAATATTGGGTCATGTTTGTTGAAATATTGGGTTTTGTCCATTGAAATATTGGAGTTTGTCCATTGAAATATTGGGCATTGTCCATTGAAATATTGGGGTTTGTCCATTGAAATATTGGGTGTTGTCCATTGAAATATTGGGTATTGACCATTGAAATATTGGGTATTTTCCATTGAAATATTGGGTCTTGTCCTTTGAAATAGTGGGTGTTGTCCATTTAAATATTGGGTTTTGTTCATTGAAATATTGGGTATTGTCAATTGAAATATGGGGGTAGTGTCCATTGAAATATTGGGAGTGTCCATTGAAATATTGGGTATTGTCCATTGAAATATTGGGTATTGACCATTGAAATATTGGGTATTGTCTATTGAAAAATTGGGTATTGACCATTGAAATATTGGGTATTTTCCATTGAAATATTGCGTATTGTCTATTGAAATATTGGGTTTTGTCCATTGAAATATTGGGTATTGTCCATTGAAATATTGGGGTTTGTCTATTGAAATATTGGGTATTATCCATTGAAATATTGGGTTTTGTCCATTTAAATATTGGGTATTGTCCATTGAAATATTGGGTATTGTCCATTGAAATATTGGGTATTGTCCATTGAAATATTGGGTATTGTCCATTGAAATAGTGGGTCTTGTCCATTGAAACTTTCAGGGATGAATGAGTTAAAAACTGTTAATTCAGCATCTTTTGAATAGAAGCTTTTTTTGTAAGTTCAGGGCTGCCATTTCTCCGAATTTTTCCTAAATCTTCGGATTTTTAAAGTAGGCTGAAAGTAAAGCAGAATGCGCCTTAAGGTACATTCTGCTTTACTTCCAGCCTGCTTTAAGCAGTCACATGTCAACAAAACTAAAAAACAGGCTATGGGGTAAAGGTACGATTCGTAAAATCTCACTTGAAAAAGGCAAATTTGGAAATCTTAGGATTTTTCATGTCAACTTATGGCAGCCCTGTAAGTTACTGTCATTAATATAAAGCTAAATGAAAGAAATCTGATAATTATTGGCATTTGTGGGTTTTGGAGACAGTTAATAATTCATATAGATTGCTAAATGTAATATTCTAGGTATCCTATAGCAATATATTGTCTGATTCAGATTTGTTGGGCATTTATAACTTCAAAATTGTTGTCAGCAACGTTTACAAAGTAAGATAATAGTGTTTATGTCTATTTGAAATGAAAAATATAAAAGGTCAAGGTTGTATTATCTTAACCCTTTCCCTTATAGAAGCGACTTTTAGCACATGCATTTTATTCATCCGTTGAAGAAAATAGTTCCAATATAAACCGTAATGAATATGTGTCATATTTAATACTTTCCATATTCTAGCTAATAAAAGCTTAAAGCAGGCTGAAAGTAAAGCAGAATGTGCCATATGGCGCATTCTGCTTTACTTTCAACCTGCTTTAAGTAGTCACCTATTTTCAAAACTATAAACAGGCTATTATGGGGTAATGGGTTAATACATTACTCTATGAAAACACCTCTTTACATCTTGAATTTATTCCTCCACTTAAGAAAATAGTTCCACTTTATACAGTCTTGAATAATAATTTTGATTTCTTAGCAGATTGTAGCTTGAAGCAGGGCTGAAAGTGAAGCAGAATTATTTTCAGCCTGCTTTAAGTGGTAACCTGTCTTTAAAACTAGAAATAGGTCAGGGCTTCAGATAATGGGATATTTTGAAAACTAAAATCTTTATGACCTCTCAAAACCCTATGGTGTGACTGCTCATTAGAATTGTCTCTTGGCTTTAGGCACATTCTGCTTTACTTTCAACCTGCTTTAAATGGTAACCTATCTTCAATACCAGAGCCAGGCTGTGGGGTAAAGCGTTAACCTGACACTTTTATTTGTCCTTACCAAACAGTGTACTTGTAAAGAATATACTTGTCCTATGCAAAAATCATAGATCAAGAACAGGGGGCTCATGTTGGAGCCCTCTGATAAGGGTCTGCACTGTTTGTCATTTGGCTGTATATTAGTGAACACAACTTTGATTTTACACATGTTAAACACATTTCTTTCTTTCTTTCTATACTGCTACACACCCCTTTCGGGTATTACGAGCACGGGAACTTTTTAGGTGCACCATTGGGACTGTACCCGGCCGGTCACTTTATCCTGACACCGATGAACCTGAGTTGTAATGCCAAGGAGGGAAGCCATTACTACCAATTTTAACGTCTTTGGTTTGACCTGGCCGGTGATTGAACCCACAACCTCCCACACTGCAAGCGGACGCTCTACCATTAAGCCACACAGCCGGCATGGCATGGATCAAGACAATAATTAAAACATATCCTCCCTCATAATTAGCTGATTAGCACTAAACCTTTTTACAACAGTTTACTATTGAATTATTCATTGTACTTTATCTGCAGGGCTGCCATAAGTTGACATGAAAAATCCTAAGATTTCCAAATTTGCATTTTTCAAGTGCGATTTTACGAATCGTACCTTCACCCCATAGCCTATTTCTAGTTTTGTTGGCATGTGACTACTTAAAGCAGGCTGGAAGTAAAGCAGAATGCGCCTTAAGATGCATTCTGCATTATTTTCAGCCTACTTTAAGCTATCTTGTACTAGAAAAAAATCTGAAGATTTAAGAAAAATCCGGAGAAATGGCAGCCTTGAATCTGACCTTGCTTCACTAGATCATTTTTCTATGTTGACTTTTGAATGTACTTAGGCAAAGAGCTTGAGAGACCCCTGTGAAAAGTGTTTAATTTTGATTTGATTTGTTTTGATTAAATACGTCACTTTCAACAGTATTTCAGTCATACCCCGACGTTCAGCTAATTATAGGTGGAGGAAGACCCCAGAAGTCCTTTATGCACTGTTTCAGGCACAAATCGGCAACTGAGTAGAACCACCGACCTTCGGCAAGCCAGCTGGAAGACTTCCCCACATGAAAAATCCGAAGTGTTTAAGAATTTTAGAATATAGTTACATGGACATTAAAGGGCCGCTTCTAGAGCTTGAAGAATTACATTTATTTACAAATTCTACAAACGGAATTCAAGAACCTTTGTAATTCTAGAACAATGGTTCTAGACCCATCAAATTCCTAGAGCTTTTGCAGAATTTTCATGAATGTTAAATGGCCACCTCTAAATTTGTTCATAAATATTCAAGAAATTATTCTGGAAAAGTTTTAAATATTTCAATACCTTCCCACAGGGGTAGGTCACTCTTGGTCATCCGGCGGACATGGTCCAGTGGTAATACACTCGATTACGATCGATGCCAGGGGTATCTAGAAACAGGCTATGGGGTAATGGGTTAACAACCATTTGTCACAAAGTAGGAAATCTCAAAACAAAGAAATAGGTAAACATTTGGACATGAACTTTTTTTCAGTCTGATTAATATATCTGCAATATAAAGTTAAGAAGAAGTGTCAGAAGTAGAGCAGATATCATCAGGGCTGCCATTTCTCCGGATTTTTCCGAAGTCTTCGGATATTTATCCTAGCAAATGTTAACTTAAAACAGGCTGAAAGTAAAGCAGAATGCGCCTTAAGGCGCATTCTGCTTTACTTTCAACCTGATTTAAGTAGTAATGTGTCTTCAAAACTAGAAACAGACTATGGGGTAAACGTACGATTAGTAACATCGCACTTGAAAAATTGAAAATTTGAAATCTTAGGAATTTTATGATCAACTTGTGGCAGCCCTGCATCATTTATGAGCAGCTGATATTTATTGTTCTGAGTGCTGAAAGAGTTAAGCTGTGTAAATATGGACAGAATTAAAACAGTTCTCTGGAGTCCAGTAAGCTGGTTAATTAAACAGAGATGATGTTGGGTTATCCTATATGGTCCTTGTCCTAACCTATATAAGCTTTCAGCTGCTGAACCATATGCCTTTTTATGCCCCCAGAATCTATGATTCGGGGGCATATAGTTTTTGTCATGTCTGTTGGTTTGTCCGTCCGTCCGTCCGTCTGTCCGTCTGTCTGTGCCAAAAACCTTAACCTTGGCTATAACTCTTGCATTTTTATACCTGGACCTTTTATACTTAGCATGTGTCTTCCCTGTATCAAGACCTTTCCATCCATACAAACCTTTTTGACCTTGTGACCTTGACCTTGACATTTGACCTACTTTTGTAAAAATCTTTAAATGGCTATAACATTTGCACCAGTAGGCCCAGGGCTTTCATATTTTGTATGTATATCCCTTTTGTCAAGACCTTTCCAACCATACCAACATCTTTGACCATGTGACCTTAACCTTGACCTTTGACCTATTTAATCAAACTTTAACCAAAAACCTTAACCTTGGCTATAACTTTTGCATTTTTCAACCTGGTCCTTTTATACTTGGCATGTGTATTCCTCATGGCAAGACCTTTCCAACCATATAAAACTTTTTGACCTTGTGACCTTGACCTTGAAATTTGACCTACTTTTGTAAAAATCTTTAAATGGCTATAACATTTGCACCAGTAGTCCCAGGGCTTTCATATTTTGTATGTATATTTCTTTTGTCAAGACCTTTCCAACCATACCAACATATTTGACCATGTGACCTTGACCTTGACCTTTGACCTATTTAATCAAACTTTAACCAAAAACCTTAACATTGGCTATAACTTTTGCATTTTTAAACCTGGGCCTTTTATACTTAGCATGTGTATTCCTCATGGCAAGAACTTTCCAACCATATAAAACTTTTTGACCTTGTGACCTTGACCTTGAAATTTGACCTATTTTTGTAAAAATCTTTAAATGGCTATAACATTTGCACCAATAGGCCCAGGGCTTTCATATTTTGTATGTATATTTCTTTTGTCAAGACCTTTCCAACCATACCAACATCTTTGACCATGTGACCTTGACCTTGACCTTTGACCTATTTAATCAAACTTTAACCAAAAACCTTAACCTTGGCTATAACTTTTGCATTTTTGCACCTGGGCATTTTATACTTGGCATGTGTAGTCCTCATGGCAAGACCTTTCCAACCATATAAAACTTTTTGACCTTGTGACCTTGACCTTGAAATTTGACCTACTTTTGTAAAAATCTTTAAATGGCTATAACATTTGCACCAGTAGGCCCAGGGCTTTCATATTTTGTATGTATATTTCTTGTGTCAAGACCTTTCTAACCATACCAACATCTTTGAACATGCGACCTTGACCTTGACCTTTGACCTATTTAATCAAACTTTAACCAAAAACCTTAACATTGGCTATAACTTTTGCATTTTTGCACCTGGGCATTTTATACTTGGCATGTGTAGTCCTCATGGCAAGACCTTTCCAACCATACAAAACTTTTTGACCTTGACCTTGACATTTGACCTTCTTTTGTAAAAATCTTTAAATTGCTATAACATTTGCACCAGTTGGCCCAGGGCTTTAATATTTTGTATGTATATTTCTTGTGTCAAGACCTTTCCAACCATACCAACATCTTTGACCATGTGACCTTGACCTTGATCTTTGACCTATTTAATCAAACTTTAACCAAAAACCTTAACCTTGGATATAACTTTTGCATTTTTGCACTTTGGCCTTTTATACTTGACATGTGTTTTCCCTTTCTAACCATACAAAACTTTTTGACCTTGTGACCTTGACATTTGACCTACTTTTGTTGAAATCTTTAAATGGCTATAACATTTGCACCAGTAGGCCTACGGCTTTCATATTTTGTTTATATATTTCTTGTGTCAAGACCTTTCCAACCATACCTACGTTTTTGCCCTTGTGACCTTGACTTTTGACCTTTATTTGTATAAATCTTTATACGCCTATAACATTTGAACCAGTAGGCCTAGAGCTTCCATACTTTATATGTTTCTTGTGTTAAGACTTCTCCAACCATGCCAATGTTTCATTTACCCTACGACCATGACTTTTGACCTACTTTTGCAAATAAGCATTACATTACAGAACATGATTCTGGCTGGGGGCATTTGTGTTTCACAAACACATTGCTTTTCATCTAATCATCACCAAACTTTCTGAAAATGTTTGTTGACATAAAATGGAGACCAATTTGGATAACCAGCGGCACCAATTTATGCTAGGCCCTTTGGAGTAATGGCCCTTGAAGTCCTCAAAATGGCGCTCCACTACAGTTTCAGCTCTCTAACTTTTACGTTTGATAGTCTGGATTCCCCTCCCTGTATCATCGGGGGCATTCGTGTAACAGGGACACGCTCTTGTTAAACTTGAATTTATTCCTCCACTGAAGAAAATAGTTCTACTTTATGCAGTCATGAACATTTACCAAAAGAAATATTGTTTATATCCTAGCAGATTGTAGCTTAACCCTTTGCTCCATAGCCAGTTTCTAGTTTTGAAGACATTTGACCACTTAAATTAGGTTGAAAGTAAAGCTGAAGGCGCATTCTGCTTTACCCATAGCCTGCTTTAAGCTATCATCTGCAAGAAATGTAGAATAATTTTCTTAAGATGCATATTCATGACTGTATAATTTGAGTTATTTTCTTGAGTGGAGAAATAAATTATAGGCGTAAAAATGTGTATTTATGGGGTAATGGGTTAAAGCAGGCTGAAAGTAGAACGACCTTTAGGTGCATTCTTCTTAAAATGCTTTCTGCCTGCTTTCAGTGGTACGTCACCTGTCTTCAAAACTAGAAACTATTGGTAATTAACCCTTAGCCTGCCAGTCACGACTATCTCCATATGCAAACAGCTTGGATCTGGATGAGACGCCGAGTAACTCGGCGTCTCATCCAGATCCAAGCTGTTTGACACCCGGACAACATTTGCAGCAATTTTGAGCAACTTTGAAGCACTTTGAAGCTTGAAGCAGACAAGAAATATAGCAGACGACAATTTATTTGGCGGGCTAAGGGTTAAAGGATAAAATCTCCAGGAAAGGCTTGCAGTAACCTTTAAAACAATTCCTTTGAGTAAACAGAGCAGTCTGATCTGGGTCTACACTGCTTTCAGAAAGCATCAAAATACCCTAATAGCCTTTAACCCATTACTCCATAGAACACACATTTTTATGCCTTTCATTAATTTTATTCCTCCACTGAAGAAAATAGTTTTTATTTATATGAATATATATTGAAAGGAATCTATTCTGTATTCTAGCAGATGGTAGCTTAAAGCAGGCTGAAAGTAAAGCAGAATGTGCTTTACTTTCAACCTGCTTTAAATGTTCACCTATCTTCAATTTTAGAAACAGGCTATGAGGTAATGGGTTAATGAGTTGTATTCTTCTTTACTTTAAGTCTGCTTTAAGCTGCAGTCTGATCAGAGTCTACACTGTTTGCTCAGGCCTATCTGTCCCAATACCTAGCGACATAATTAAATGATATTTTTGTTGAATTGATTTTTATTAGTGGATTATAGCTCACACCTTTTTATCAATTAACCCCTACACTGCTGTACTCCAAGTACAATGGTTATTTGCAAACAGTTTGGATCCTGATCAGATGCCGCATAATGCGGGGTCTGATCAGGATCCAAACTGTTTGACTTTCAATTTTATATTTTTTAAATCAAAATACCTTACTTTGAATTTGAGTAATAAAACTAGTCGATAATTGTGTACGCAGCTGATGGATGTCATGGCAGTGAAGGTGTTATAAACTCTTTGCACGCTGAGCGGCGGATATACCTGCCAGAGTGATTACCTCTGCAAACAGATTGGATCCAGATGAGATGCCGCGTAACGCGGCGTCTCATCAGGATCCAATCTGTTTGCCATTCTGACACTGAATTTAAAAGAAAATTTGAAAATTCATATTTTAGAACGATAGCAGACGACAAATTGCTGCAGACGAAAAAATTACCCAGCATGCAAAGAGTTAATATTGACTGAAACATGGAAAGTTGACCCAAATTATCCCACAGTGATAAATGAAGCAGTGGCCAATAACACTCATTATGGGTACAGCGGAGAAGACGTTATTCTTTCCCCGTTTAAACGTTAACGAAATGCAAAAGCATATAGCAATAAAATATGGAAAAGGACCACTTTGACAATTCTGACTAATTCACGTTGATCTGAGCAACAAAGAGTTAGGAGCCTGATCAGACGCCGAGTTACCCAGTATCTGATCTGGCTCCAAACTGTTTGCAATGGATATAATACTTTTAGCATAAACATGCTTATTGCGAAAGAATTCCACCGCTGAAGAAAACATTTCCAATTTATAACGTCATGAACATGTACCATAAGAAATATTTCCTGTATCATCGCTGAATGTAGCTTAAGGACATACGCGACCAAATGAAATCTCCGATGGATCTCTATGAAAATTTCAGCATAGGTTCTTCAACCATATCTAAGTACAATGGCAAAAAGAAAATCATAGGTTATAATGGTATTTTTTTGTCTATGGGTATTTGAAATGTATAATGTAGCCATTCTCAGCAAAAGAGTCGACATGCGTTATTTTGCCTTTCTAAAATGATGTAAAGTAATAATTGGCACAAAAAAACATTAAAACAGTTAAAAAGTGATGCTCACTGAAAGTATGATGCAAAGAGTATGGTTTGTTGCCTGATATATATGCGTTTTTCTTAATTGTTTTCGGCTCCAATTCAATGAAAACACTCACTCAATCAAAATCTCCCCGAAATAAATTGATGAAACTTCTCACAATAAAAGCTATAGGTGTGATTAATAAGACAATGGTAAAAAAAGCATAAGTTATAATGCTTCTTTTGAAACTACAGGCACTTTCATACATATACCAATGGCCTAAATAAGCCGACCGCTTTTTCTATGTGATCTCGGGTTCACGCTCATATTCAATTTGATTGAAGTTTTGGGTTATTAACTTAGCCTTATTAGATAAAGTATTTACCAAGATTCACGTACTTTCATTTATCAAGTACACTTTCATGCATTTAACGTCTTTATTACGCAATTAATGGAGATTGTTTGAAACCGAAAGTACCTACGGGAGGTAACCGATATCCCTGATGCACGATTTCGTTGAGTAACGATGCTTGATTTATCGTACTTCGTTAAAAGCCACTAGGTGTCTCACGAATTGCTGGTGTATGCCGTTAAAGCACTGGCTGAAAGAAAGGATGAATGACCCTTTAGGAGTATTCTGCTTTATTTTCAACCTGCTTTTAGTGGTCTATCCTCTTCATAACTTTATATGTAAAGGGTTATAGCACCAATTTCTCTATAACCCATTTGCCCATGGCCTATTTCTAGTATTGAAGACAGGTTACCACTTAACCCATTACCCCATAAATACGCCTTTTTACGCCTCTAATATATCCCTCTCCTGAAGAAAACAGTTCAGATTTATACAGTTGTGAATATTTAACATTAGAAATAATTTCTTTATTCTAGCCGATGGTAGCTTAAAGCAGACTGAAAGTAAAGCAGAATGCGCCTTTAGGCGCATTCTGCTTTACTTTCAACCTGCTTTAAGTGGTCAATAGTCTTCAAAACTAAAAACAGACTATGGGGTAATGGGTTAAAACAGGTTGAAAGTAAAGCAGAATGTGCCTGAAGGACCATTCTGCTTTACTTTCAGCCTGCTTCAAGCTACCATCTGCTAGGATATTGAAAATATTTTTTATGGCACATAATCATTACTGTATAAATTGGAAATATTTTCTTCATTGGAGGAATGAATTAAAGGCATAAATACAGGTGTATTTATGGGGTAATGGGTTAACTGAATACATTGCAGAATTCACTTCTCTTCATGGTGGCCGAAACAATAAAGCCCTGTAATTAATGTTTACCAGTTTTTAGCTCACCTGAGCTAGCTCAGGGTGAGCTTTTGCAATACTTGAATGTCCGGCGTGCGTCGTCCGTCGTCCGGCGTCAACAATTTTAGTGTTTACACTCTAGAGGTCAGAATATTTATCCAATCTTTCTCAAACTTGCTCAGATTGTATATTACCATAAGAGTTCGGATGAGTTCGATTATGATTGAAATCGGACAAATAGGTCAAGAGTTATCTACCTTTGAATTGCTGAAAATGCCATATTTAACAGTGTTAACACTCTAGAGGCCACAATATTTATCCAAGCTTTCTCAAACTTGCCCAGATTGTATATGACCATAAAGGTTCGAATGAGTTCGATTATTGTTGAAATCGGAGCAATAGATCAAGAGTTATCAACCTTTGAACTGCTGAAAATACCATATTTTACAGTGTTTACACTCTAGAGGCCACATTTTTTATCCAATCTATCTCAAACCTGCTCAGATTGTATATGACTATAAGAGTTTGGATGAGTTCAATTATGGTTGAAATCAGACTAATAGGTATAGAGTTATCTACCTTTGAATTGCTGAAAATGCCATATTTAAGGGTGTTTACACTCTAGAGGCCACAAATTTTATCTAATGTATCTCAAACTTGCTCAGATTGCATCTTACCATAAGAGTTCGAATCAGTTCAATTATGGTTGAAATCAAACTTATAGGTCAAGAGTTGTAAACCTTTGAATTGCTGAAAATGCCAAATTTAACAGTGTTTACACTCTAGAGGCCACAATATATTATCAAAGCTTTCTCAAAAATAGCCCAATTGTCTAAAACCATAAGAGTTTGAAAAAGTGTGATTGTGGTTGAAATAGGATCAATAGATCAAGAGTTATCTACCTTTGAATTGCTGAAAATGCCTATATTTTACAGCGTTTACACTCTTGCAACTACAGTTTTCAGTGGATTTTGATTATACTTGCACAAAAAGTTTATAGCTATAAGTTCTCGAAGGAGTGCAATATTATTGTTGAAATCTAATCATTGTGGCAATAGTTATCTTCTCTTGATATACTTTGAAATGCTAGAAAAGGCTTCATTTAAGTATTGTTTAGGCTCTAGTTATCTGCCCTTGATGTACTCTACTATACTAGAATTATGAGGTTGTATTCCAAAATTAATTACATGCTATACTACAAATTTGAATTGATTTAGATTAAAACTGGTGAAACAGAAAGGCAAAGCTATCAGGCTTCAGTACAAGAGGTGAGCGATATCAGGGCCTTCAGGCCCTCTTGTATACAAAATTGTTTTTTGGGTGTTTTTGTGGCAGCTCACTGCTTAATCCATTACCCCATAGCCTGTTTCTGGTACTGAAGATAGGTGTCCACTTAAACCAGGTTGAAAGTTAAGCAGAATGTGCCTTAACTCTTTCCTCCCTGAAACTTTAATTGGACAATTCCAGTTTCCATTTTAGTCTAGTCCATTTCTGATTTTTAAGGGTTGTTTTTGTCAATGTTCGGCGTTAAGACAAACAGTGAAGACCCTGATCAGAGGGCTCCTTTCGGAGCCCTCTGATCTGGGTCTTCACTGTTTGCACAGGACAAGTGTACTTTTCACATGTACACTGTTTGAAAAGAACGCCCATATGTGGGACTAGGGTTTAAAGGGTTAAGGCACATTCTGATTTACTTTCAGCCTGCTTTAAGCTATCATATGTGATACAAGAATATGGAGAATATTTCTTATGTTTTATATTCATGACTATTTTCTTCAGTGGAGGAATAAATAAGAGGCATAATAAGGCGTATTTATGGGGGTAATGGGTTAAAACAAGAGAAAAGTAAAGCAGAAAGGTGAGCTCCAGTAGGCGTTTGCCTTATTTTCATCTTACTTGAAGCCTCACCCTGTCTTATTTGGAGTTGTTTGTACAATATGTTTATATAAGCAGAACTTGACTGTATTTAATCTTTTGTTTGCTATCAACAAATTTTGTACAATGGCTGCTAACAGTTTTGATCCAGATGAGACGCTGAGCAACATGGTGTATTATCTAGATCCAAATTGTTTGACACAATTAATACACTGATGATGTTTTCTAAAAGAGTATGCAGAATTATCAACAGCCAAAGATGCTTTACCCCATATAAAGACCCCTTTTTATGCCTTTAATATATAGTACCTCCATTGAAGAAAATAGCTTAACTTCGTACAATTACTATGAATATAATTATACTGTAAGAACTATTTTCTATATCTTTGCAGATATGGTAACTTAAAGCAGGCTGATAGTAAAGCAGAATGTGCCTAAAGGTGCATTCTGCTTTACTTTCAACCTACTTTAAGTTGTCACCTATCTTCAAAACTAGCATGCTATAAGGTAATGGGTAAGGATGAAAAATTTTGCAGACGACAATTACAAAGATCTAGTGTGCTAAATGTTATTGACTGTCACAGATTATATGCTGGGTAATTTTTTCCTCTGTAAAAATTGTCGTCTGCAACTGTTCTAAAATTAGAAATTTCAAAAAAAAATTTCAAAACAGGGTCAGGGTGTCAAACAGTTTGAATCCTGATGAGACGCCACATTATTTGGCTTCTCATCTGGATCCAAAGTGTTTGCAAAGGTATAATCACTGTGGGGATGAGTTAATCTCTTACCATGCAAGCAGCGGATCATGTGCCATTATATAGTGATAACCTTTTGCAAACAGTTTTGATCCAGATGAGACGCCTCATGCAGCGTCTCATCAGGATCAAAATTGTTTGATACTGATCCTGCATAGAAACGAACTTCAACAAATTCTATTTTAACTCTTTGCATGCTGGGTAATTTTTTTCCTCTGTAAAAATTGTCGTCTGCAACTGTTCTAAAAATAGAAATTTCTAAATTTCTTTTCAAAACAGGATCAGAGTGTCAAACAGTTTGAATCCTGATGAGACGCCACATTATATGGCGTCTCTTCTGGATCCAAACTGGTTGCATTTTGGTATAATCACTGTGGGGCATATTTCCGCCGCTAGCATGCTAACTCTTACCATTGCTAGCAGTGGATATGTGCCATAGTTATTACCTTTGCAAACAGTTTGGATCCAGATGAGATGCCTCATGTGGCGTCTCATTAGAATTCATCTGTTTGACATTCTGATCCTGCTTTGAAAAGAAATTTAGAACATTCTATTTCTAGAACAATAACAGACGCCAATTGTTGCAAATGAAATAACTTACCCAGCATGCAAAGAGTTATAAACAATGGGTGTTTACCTTCATGATCTACCTACATACTAAAGCAGGGGACCGTTATGCTAACAGCTTAGACGATTTTATATTGATCAGAATGCCGTGATGATACTTGTAACTTATATCTAGTATTGGCAATGGGATTTTTTTTGTTTGGCAATATTGTAATAACAGCTTTGATTTTTCAATAGCTCTTTATTGAAAGAGTTCCGAAGCATTGCTGATATTTTGGAGGAGTGTTTTTCACTGGATAAGGATAGAGTAACATCTTTGCCAATAAAACAATTTGGTGGGGGACGAGTTAGTGATGTGTGTGGTTTTGACATGCTGGCTTCATTCACATGGATAGACTGTTAATAAATAGATCAATAATGCTTGTGGGTGATTATGGAGCACCATATACCATGAGTCAGGGAGGTAAGTATCCTAATAATGTGTCAGATAATATTCTGTGAAATTGTTTAACTCGATCGCCATTGTTTCAAATGATATTGAAATTAAAATATCACAACTGCTCTAAAGAAGGCTCCATTCGTTGTTTCAAATTAAATCACAATCAAGATAAACATATCAAAACGGCTCTAAAGATTAGGCATGCTTTAAATTTTAAAGATAGGTGGCTGCTTATAGCAGCATGAAAGTAAAGCAAAATGGTCCTGTCAAGTTTATAGCAGCTAAAAGCAGTATGAAAGTAAAGCTAAAAGCTCCTTTCAGGAGCTTTTTGCTTTACTTTCATACTGTTTTAACTACCACCTGTTTAAACCTAAAAATGAGCCACTTCTTTCAGGAGCTTTTTGCTTTACTAAAATCATACTGCTTTTAACTGCCACTTGTTAAACCAAAAACAATGAGCCACCTCTTGCAAGAACTTTTTGCTTTACTTTCTTTTGATCTTTTATCAATGAATCCTACATTATTTTTTGTTCATATCAGATTTTGACTACTGGTAGAGCTTTAGATTTTGAAGCTGGATCGAGAACATGAATTTAAGTCTCCATCAAGAATCATACCAAAAACTTTAACCCATTACCCAATAGCCTATTTCTAGTTTTAAAGAAAGATGAGCACTTAACCCTTTGAACCCTAGTCCCGCATATATGCGTCTTTTTTAAACAGAGTACATGTAAATAGTACACTTTTCTTATGCAAACAGTGAAGACCCAGATCAGAGGGCTCCGAAAGGAGCCCTCTGATCAGGGTCTTCACTGTTTGTCATAATGCCAAACATTGACAAAAACAACCCTGAAAAGTCAGAAATGGACTAGACTTAAATGGAAACTGGAATTGTCCATTTAAAGTTTCAGGGAGGAAAGAGTTAAAGCAGGTTAAAAGTAAAGCAGAATGTGCCCAAGGCACATTCTGCTTTACTTTCAGCCTGCTTTATGCTATTTTCTTCTAGCATGTATAGAAAATATTTCTTATGATACATAGTATAATTCATGACTGTATAAAAGGGAACTACAGTTAAACCTCTATGTATCGAACTTCGATAAATCGAATACCCCATTGTGTCGAAGTTTTTTTGAAGTCCCGATCTTTTCCACTATATATTCCTTGTAAAAACACATCCATGAATCGAAGTTATGTGTATCGAATTCCCCGTTGTATCGAAGTTTTTTTCCAGTCCTTTTCATAAAAATCCAACATAAAATACCACAAATGTATCGAACATCGATTACCTGTCAACTAACGTGGATCAACGGATTACATGACTCGCTAGACTGACGCTTATTTTTCACACCTTCGCGTGTGAACACGCTGGGGTGCTCTTTTAATTCTGCATGCACAATCTGTGTTATCAGTAATAATTGGGTAAGTTTGTCATTTAATTGTTTCACAGTTTTCGTTAATGATATTGACATGCAACGCCGCCATATTTAAAGGCTTGATGACGGGAATGACACCTAATTTATCCAAATGAGTAAATAAACCGCAAGGGCTGTTTTGGACCGACAATTAACGAAACAAGCCAAACTTTGTGAGAAGTTTAATAATGCTGATAAACCAGTGGTCGGCATTCTATTATCAGAGCTACAACATGGCAGATGAATCTCGCTCCAATCATGGTCTGTCCGGTGAAAGACCCGGTAACCAATCCGTGGGGATAGCTGGGCAGACCCATCTCACAACGAACGACAACTCTGTTACGTGATCGATAACGATATTACTGTATGTTCGTATTCATGCACCTGCAATCTTGACAACCTCAAAGTCGAAAAATAGTCTTTAAAATCATTATTAAAAAAAAAAAAATGTTTATTTCAATTTAGAAGCTAAATTGATTGACAGTTACACTGTAGTACAATTTTTGGCATTTCCGCCGTAGTTTCGCATCTGGGTGTAATTGACAACATCTAAGTTGAAAGGTATAAAGATCCATGTAATTTCGACTTTTTCTATGTTTTAATGCGTATAACTATGCATTTTCCTACCTTTGTACACATGTAATGTATTTTGTTATTTATGCCGTTGTTTTTATAAATGATAAAGAACACGTCGGATTTATGTTTTATTTCAATATGCCAAAAAGTACACATAGACGTGAAAACATTACACACCGGGAATGATAGTTCTTATAGATCTTATAAGTTATATGCATTGAAATTCAATACTCAAATCACAACCCATTTATGATTCGAAGCCCCGATGTTTCGAAGTTTTTTTCACAGTCCCTTGAAGTTCGATACATCGAGGTTTAACTGTAGTTTCTTCAGTGGAGGAATAAATTATAGGCATTAATTGGTGTATTTATTGGGTAATGGGTTAAAAGCGTATTAGGTGAAGAATAAGTAATGTGTGGTTTTGACATGCTCATGGTTTATTAACATAATTATATAACACTGTTAATAAATAGATCAATAATGGTTGTGGGTGATTATGGAGCACCATATACCATGAGTCAAGGAGGTAAGTGTCCTAATAATGTGTCAGATAATATTCTGTGAAAATGTTTAACTCTCCATTGTTTCAAATAATATTGAAATTAAAATTTCCCAACAGATCTAAAGAAGGCATTTGCTTTAACATCTGCATTAGAAAGCATATTTTCAGCCTAAAGCAATAAAAAATAAATCTGTCCTGCTATATTAACCCTTTGAACCCTAGTCCCGCATATAGGCCTCCTTTTCAAACTGTGCACATGTGAATAGTACTCTTGTCTTATGCAAACAGTGAAGACCCAGATCAGAGGGCTCCAAAAGGAGCCCTCTGATCAGGGTCTTCACTTTTTGTCAAAATGCCAAACATTGACAAAAACAACCCTTAAAAGTCAAAAATGGACTAGAATAAAATGGAACCTGGAATTGCCCATTTAAAGTTTTAGGGGGAAAAGAGTTAAGCTTTATAAAAAAACAAAAAATTCCTACATTGCAGTTTGACATTATTTAACAGTGTAGAAGGCTCCTAAAATGTGGGTCTTCACTGTTTGCATAGGCCATGTGTACTCTTCACATGTACACTGTTTGCAAAGGATGTTTATAATTATGCATGTCTAGGGTTCAAATTGTTAAAGTACTGTGCTTATAAAGCATTTGAATAGAGTCTGGTTTGTTATCAAGCTAAAATTTTGATTAGTCATATTTGAGCATGATGCTAAAATATGACTAATCAAAGGCTTGAGAACAACATCAGACTCAACTCAAACACTTAAATTTAGCATGGACTCTGGTTATTGAAAGATGAAAGAGTTGACAGAATTTTGACTGCTGTTCGGAAATATGATACGTTCCTTGACGAGCTGCTTTGAAGATGCCATTAGTGGGATATGCCATCAAAGAGAAGGCCAACCATAATTAAGTAATGCATATATACAGCCCAACTTGTATGTAATAGACCGCTTCTTTGAAGAAGCCAAACACTCTCTAAAGACAGGTGACTGCTTAATGTAGGATATAAATAAACTAAATTTGTCCTGCATTTAAAGCTGCTACCTGTATTAAGGAGTGCTTAGAGTGGCCACTTCATAAAGATTTCTTGTATATTACTTTGTCCATATTCTTATGACTGTAGGTTAAAGTACTGGTTTTAAAAAACCCTTTTATAAATAGTTTCACTCTTGATCAGACTTCGCAAAATGCTTAGCATTATCAGGATCTGAAGGACTTGTCACTCTGACTGCCTTTCTGCTAATAGATAATGGGTAAAGTCAATAATGGAATGCAAGCAGATGTCATTTTGAAAAGATGACATTTATTCAGTATTTAAAAGGTTGATTCAATATGTGGTTAATATTTCCAGCTGAGTAATGGAACTCTACAATAATGAAATTTACGGCTATTTCAGATAATTTAATATGGAATGAGTCTGAGTGTGCGTAAGGTCTACTTAACCCCTTGAACCTTACTTATCATTTACAAACAGTACCTGTGAATAGTACTCTTGTCCTATGCGAACAGTGTAGACCCAGTGTATACTGTAAAAACTGTGCTTAAATAATATCCAAAATGGACTAGACTTAATGTCAGAGATCAGTGAGTGAACGACAGGATGCCAGGGGTCGTGAGTTTGATTCCCCGCCCGTGCAAGCCCTAGGATTTGACTTTATAAAAACCGAGGTCTGATGTATCATTGCTTTACAGTTACTGGGCATCTCAAAGAACCAGAGAAATCTATCGATATTAACCCTTAGCCCGCCAAATAAATTGTCGTTTGCTATATTTCTCGTCTGCTTCAAGTTTCAAAGTGCTTCAAAGTTGCTCAAAATTGCTGAAAATGCAACAGTTGTCCGAGTGTCAAACAGCTTGGTTCCGGATGAGACGCCGAGTTACTCGGCGTCTCATCCGGATCCAAGCTGTTTGCATATGGAGCTATAGTCGTGAGTGGCAGGCTAAGGGTTAAGAGTAGGGCATTGTGCCTGGGCTTTCTGTATCCACTCCCCTTCCTCTGTGGTGTCCAATTAGCCCATAGATGGCAGAAAAGGACATTAACAAACAAACAATGAGTTAAAGACTATACCCCCCATTGTTCGCGATAGGTGACAAAAAGCATGAATCACAAGCTTTCACCGGGTATACCAATCTCAGTTGGTGTGAAATTACAGGTACTAATCTCAAGTTGTGTAGAGAGGCCCTCACATACTCACAATCAATGTTCTTTCAATGGGTTTTACTAACCAAACTACATGAAACGCTTGGATGAGTATATCCCGAGACTAGATAGCAGTAAAGACAAAACTTGCACATGGTCACATGCTTTGATAGCTTGTTAGGTGTAAAGGCCGAAAGGTCATCAGGAGATGTCTTTAAGTTTAGATTCAAGGTGTCCATAGTTTGTTAGCTCACCTGAGCCAAAGGCTCAAGGTGAGCTATTGGGATGGCCCTGTGTCCGTCGTCGTGCGTTGTGCGTTGTCCGTCGTCGTTAACAATATTGCTTCAAATGACATCTCCTCCTATACCGCTTGACAGATTTCAACCAAACTTTACAGGAATGTTCCTTGGGTCAAGCTCTTCCAAATTTGTTCAAAGAATTGAAAACAATGCAGAACTCTTGTTGCCATGGCAACCAAAGTGAAAAATTAAGGAAATATTAAAAAATCTTCTTGTCAAAAACTGCAAGGGCCAGAGCTTAGATATTTGGCACATAGCATCATCTATATTTGTTCAAATTATGCCCCTGGAGTCAAATTGGCCCGCCCCGGGGGTCACAGTTTTACATGGAGTTATATAGTGAAATTTTCAAATGTCTTCTTCTCTGAAACCAATGTGGCCAGAGCTTTGATATTTGGTATGGTGACACTTCTAGATGTCCTTTACCAAAATTGTTCAAATGGGTTTGGTCAGTTGCATAACTAGGTCGCAGGAGCTAAAAATAGATTTTTTCAATGAAAACTTAAAAATTCTTCTTGTCTGAAACTACAAGGGCCAGAGCTTAGATATTTGGCACATAGAATCGCCTACATGTCCTCTATCATGCCCCTTGGGTCAAAATTGGCCACGCCCCGGGGGTCACAGTTTTACATAGAGTTATGTAGTGAGATTTTCAAACGTCTTCTTCTCTGAAACTAATATGGCCAGAGCTTTGATATTTGGCATAGTGACACTTCTAGATGTCCTATACCAAAATTATACAAATGGGTCTGGTCCGTTGCATAACTAGGTCACAGGAGCTAAAAATAGATTTTTTTTCAATGAAAACTTAAAAAATCTTCTTGTCTAAAACTACAAAGGCCAGAGTTAAGTTATTTGGCACATATCATCGCCTACAGGTCCTCTATCAAGTTTGTTCAAATTATGCCCCTGGGGTCAAAATTGGCCCGCCCCGGGGGTCACAGTTTTACATTGCGTTATATAGAGAAAATTTCAAACGTCTTCTTCTCTGACTCTAATATGGCCAGAGCTTTTATATTCTGTATGGTGACACTTTTAAATAATTTTAATATACTTACATATTTTGTTCAAATGGTTCCGGTCTGTTGCATATCTAGGTCAGTCTTGGACATAAATCATTATCTCCATTTTTTCAGCTATTCTCAGGTGAGCGAAATATGCCCCATGGGGCTCTTGTTTCATTGTTCTAATGGTAAGACTTGGCAGGTCTTTATCGAATGAGCAATCTTATCTGTAGATATACACAGTGGTTTTGAAATGTTGATTTCTTAAAATCTTAGTTGTAACATTAATCCCATTACCCCATAGCCTGTTTCTAGTTCTGAAAACAGATAACCACTTAAAGCAGATTGAAAGTAAAACAGAATGTGCCTTAAAGGGACTCGCAACCAGATGGTGTACTTGTCAAAATAAAATGAAATACTCAAATAAAAGCAAATATGTGGCATTATTGGGCTTCTGACATTAAAAACATATGATCAGTCCAAAAAAAGTATCAAGAACCATCATCGAATCTTAGTTTTTTAGATATTTTCCGCGTTTTTCTAGAGCACCTTTTGAGGGTATTGTTGTTGTTGTTGCTTCTCTACAGAAATTGAACACGGGCTCAGACATAAACCCGAGCCGAATAAAGTACTATCCATCGCTACGCACTGAAGTACGTTAATTCGGTACCATAGAAATATAGAGCCTGTGGCAGAGTGGTCTGAGCGGCTTTCTTTTCGTGTTTGTCTCCGCAATGGAGGGTCATGGGTTCGAATCCCACCAGAGCTTCTTTTTTCTTTTTTTTTTGAAATGCATATTTTTAAAGAATTTCTTATCCTAAACTAAATCTTACCCATTTATGTAAACATAAATTTGACATATATTTACAAATTACTATTTTTAATGCTAAATTCGGTTGCGAGCCTCTTTAAGGCACATTCTGCTTTACTTTCAGCCTGCTACAATTAGCTAAGATATAGAAACTATTTCCTATGGTACATATTCATGACTGTATAAATTGGAACTATCTTCTTCTATGAAGGAATAAATTGAAGGCGTAAAAAGGCATTTTTATTGGGTAATGGATTAAATCAGGGAAGATTTCAGGGAAGTAACAGCTTACTGCAGTATTAATAAAGCAGATTCATGGTTTTGAAATTGATAACCAGATGCTAACAATAATAAAATTTATCAACTGTAAAGTACAGAGAAGATGGAGGTAACATACAGTGGAGAATGTGTTATTCTTTCCCAATAAATGTGTTTACGCTAAAACTATTATTTGCAGTGCGAACAGTTTGGAGCCAGATCAGACGCCGGGTAACCCGGCGTCTGATCAGGCTTCAAACTTTTTGCCATCAAGATAAACATGAAATATCAGAATTGTCCAAAAGTTGTTCTTTTCTACGTTTTAGCGCTTTGCATTTGCGTACGTTTGCGTTTCAACGGGAAAGAATAACAGATTCTCCACTGTAACTACTCTCCTTGGTACTGAAATGATCAGAGGGAAATAAAGGACTTAAAATTATATTGTAATATTGGTTAAATGTGAAGTAGTAACGTATTCCTCACTTTAACTTTTGCAAACAGCTTTGATCTATATTTTTAGCTGGACGCTGAGTAACTGTAGAAAGGGTTCAAGAATTTTAGAATATTATGTTGGTTCTAAAACCTTCAATTTTCTAGAATTTTTGCAGAATATTCATGAACATTAAATGGCTGCTTCTAGAATTGTTCATGAATATTCAAGAAATTATTCTGGAATAGTTCTAAACTAATTCAATACCGTCCCACAGGGGAGGACATCTTATCTTGATCCAAGCTGTTTGACACTCACAGGACTGCCATAAGTTGACATGAAAAATCCTAAGATTTCCAAATTTACATTTTTCAAGTGTGATTTTACGAATCGTACCTATACCCCATTGCTCGTTTCTAGTTTTGTTAACACGTGACTGCTTAAAGCAGACTGGAAGTAAAGCAGAATGCGCCTTAAGGCACATTCTGCTTTACTTTCAGCCTACTTTAAGCTACCATGTAATAGAAAAAAATCCGAAGATTAAGGAAAAAATCCGGAGAAATGGCAGCCCTACACTCAGAGTTATTTCAAAACATAAAAGGCACATAATAATATGGTTGTATGTGACAAATTTTGCAGAATTACCTTAGGGTGATAAAATTTAAAGACTGTGCAATTTTCTTTTAATAGGTACTGTTTTATAGTCATCTTATGCTCCTACATTTTACTATTTTATTGCTGAACAAATTGTCTGGATAATAAAATGTGCTAGAATATAGAAAAGATTTCTTTAAGATACAAGTCGTGTTCATGACTGCATAAAGAGGAACTATTTTTTTCAGGGGAGGAATCAATGAATAAAATGAGTATTTGAAGGCTAGCGTGCAAATAGCTAAGGTTTAATGCTGAAAACAAACCATTGGGAAAACCTGACTGGGGGGGGGGGGGGGGGGGGGGGGAGTGAAAGACAGTGCAGAGCTCCAGATAAGGGGAGTATTTCAAAAATTAAAATCTTTATTTCTGCATTAAACCATATGGTGTCACTACTCATTAAAATCCTAATGAATAGTCACACCACAGGAATTGGTGCAGAAACAAGCAAGAAAATGTTGAATTTGTTCAGTTTACTTCCCCTTATCTGGAGCCCTGACAGATCGAGTCTATCCATTGTCTTGCAAGTGCTTGTCTCAATATACTAAAAGCTTGGATAGACAAAAAGTCGCAGGAACCATAAATCACTGCACCACATCCAGTAAACAGGATACTTTCTGTCTTCTAAGTACAGTAAGGAAGCTCTTATTCTTTCCAAAGACATGCTTTTGTGCTTAACCCATTACCCCTTAAAAACGCCTTTTTACGCCTCTATTTATTCCTCCACTGAAGAAATTAGTTCCAATTTATACAGCCAAGAATATGTATCAGAAGAAATATTTTCTATATCCTTGCAGATGGTAGCTTAAAGCAGGCTGAAAGTAAAGCAGAATGTGCCTTAAGGCACATTCTGCTTTACTTTCAACCTGCTTTAAGTGGTCACCTGTTTTCAAAGCTAGAAATAGGCTAAGAGGTAAAGGGTTAAACCGTGAGTTGTGCAAACAGTTTGAACCAGATCGGACGCCGAGTAACTCGGTATCTGATCAGACTCCATACTGTTTGCCACTCAGGTTAAAAGAAATGGTTGAGACATGTATTTTCAAGTACCTGTCTTTCTATAATTGTTTAATCTCTTGCTTTATGTTTACGACTTAAGTTTTGTTTTAGTGGGAGCTAGAATAATGTTTTCTCTACTAAGTGAATAATGCTTTTTAACTTTTGCAGGGCTGCAATTTTCCGGATTTTTCTTAAATCTCCGGATTTTTTTCCACTACATGGTATCTTAAAGCAGGCTGAAAGTAAAGCAGAATGCGCCAAGGCGCATTCTGCTTTACTTACAACCTGCTTTAAGTAGTCGCATGTCAAAAAAACCAAGAAAAAGGCTATAGGGTAAAGGTACGATTCGTAAAATCGCACTTGAAAAATGCAAATTTAGAAATCTTAGGATTTTTCATGTCAACTTATGGAAGCCCTGCTTTTGGATGCAAGATATAATTTGAAATTCTTTGCAAAATGTTGTGTATCAAGACTGATGCAAACATTGGGCCTCAGATCAGGATCCAAACTGTTTATCAAATGGTTTGTGTTCTGGAGATATTAATATAGGAACAGGTCTATTTAATGTTAACCCATTACTCCATGTAAAATTATACACCTTTTTACCTTGCTAAATATATCTACACTAAGGAAAATAGTCTCCATCTGGGATTAGTCCTGTTCATAAAATACTGAATGCATTTCCAGTTGTAAAAAAAATCTTACCAGATAGTAACGTAACCCATTTCCCCATAAATACACCTTTTTACCTCTTTAATTTTTTCCTCCACTGAAGAAAATAGTTTCAATTTATACAGTCATGAAATATGAATTATGAGAAATATTTTCTATATTCTAGCAAATAACCATATCCTAAAGCAGGCTGAAAGTAAAGCAGAATGCACCTTAACCCTTTCTCACATAGAGGCACTTATAAAACTATGTGAGAAAGGGTTAAGCTTTCTGCTTTACTTTCAGCCTGCTTTAGGATATGATTATTTCAATTTATACAGTCATGAAATATGAATTATGAGAAATATTTTCTATATTCTAGCAAATAACCATATCCTAAAGCAGGCTGAAAGTAAAGCAGAATGCACCTTAACCCTTTCTCACATAGAGGCACTTATAAAACTATGTGAGAAAGGGTTAAGCTTTCTGCTTTACTTTCAGCCTGCTTTAGGATATGATTATCTGCTAGAATATAGAAAATATTTCTCATAATTCATATTTCATGACTGTATAAATTGGAACTATTTTCTTTAGTGGATGAATAAATTCCATGTGTAAAAAGGCATAATTATGGGGTAATGGGTTCAGCAGAAAACGTTTTGAGCAGACGACAATTCAAGCAGACACCATTTATTTGGTATTTGCGAGGATTTAGGATGTTTAGTCACACTGGGGGTGTTTGGGGACTGTCAACCTATTCACAGCTACTGGAGTCTTGACATGGATCAATCAATATACCTTGGAACTGAGAGCATCTCTAAGTCTTGCAAGCCTCCTGGAGAATAAAGTCAGGGCTGCCATAAGTTAATCATGAAAAATCCTAAGATTTCCAAATTTTCTATTTTTCAAGCGTGATTACTTAAAGCAGGTTGAAAGTAAAGCAGAATGCGCCTTCGGCGCATTCTGCTTTACTTTCAGCCAGCTTTAAGCTACCATCTGCTAGGATAAAAATCCGAAGATTTCGGAAAATTCCAGAGAAATGGGAGCCCTGTAAAGTAGGAATTCTAGAACTAGAAACACCATTCCCATGTTACAATAGTAACTGCCAAACACCAGCTCATGAATATGAATTTTTTAATTATTCGCCTTTAGTTTATTCCTCCATTGAAGAAAATAGTCCCATGTTATACAGTCATGAATATGAACCATAGTAAAAAGTTCTTCATCCTAGCAGATGGAATAGCATAAAGCAGGCTGAAAGTAAAGCTCTACTCTTTCAACACGATGAACCTGTTTAAGCATATTCCCTATATTTGCAAACAGTGTAGACCAAGATCAGAGGGCGAAAAAAAAGAGTTACTTAGTGTATTTGAAAATTTTGCAGCCATAACAGGAGATACAGCAGGATAAGGATTTACCCTTTTTCTACTGAAATGTCGTCTGCTTTGAAATTGTTGTCTGCAAGTTAGAAACCCTAAAAGTAAATTTGGTAAAATTGGGATAAAATTCAGATTTATACATTTATACATTTTGAAATTGCAGATATCTGAAAACAGGCGTCAGTTTTGATCCTAATCAGACACTCATAATGCTAGGGGATGTTAAGATCAGAAGGCAAAGGGTTAACCCTTTACTCCATAGATTGTTAATAGTTTTAAAGACAGGTGACCATTTAAAGCAGGTTGAAAGTAAAGCAGAATGCACCTTAACTTCTGCTTTACTTTCAGCTTGCTTTAAGCTACCATCTGCTAGGATGCAGAAATAAATTTCTTCAGTGAAGGAATCTATTAGCAGGGTAAAAAGGTGTATTTATAGGGTAAAGGATAAACAGCTAGCCTGGTAATTTTGGTAATGCTAAATTCTTTTAATATCTCGACTGAATCTTATGTTAACTATCTTCGAGACAATTCTAAAGACCGGTTACAATAATAATTACACAACATAAAAATTCTTAAAATTGAGACACCCTGTATAAGTGCTGTAATTATCACACAATTGAAACAAATTGCTTTTATCACATAGTAAATTGTTCCAAAAGGTGCAAACTAAATTGCAAGCAGTATAGACCCTGATCAGACTGCTCCTTCAGGAGTAGTCTGATCAGGGTCTATACTGTTTGCTCAGGCCTGTTTACCCCTATACTTAGCACCATTGTAGTATAGCAGTTACACAGGATGGCCCATTTATTTAAACAGACCCGTAGGAACAGGGGGGGCAAGGGGGGGCCGTGCCCCCCCCCCCCCCCCCCCCCCCCCAAATAATTTTGCCAATTATAGTAAGCAAGCCAATTTTTATATATTTGTACTAAAAAAGGCCTAAAAACGCTTGTTTTTACCTAAAATTTAACGCACAACCAAAAAAAAAAAAAAACATTGTCAAAAGACAAAAAATGGGTGGTGCCCCCCCATTATGTTGAGTGACCAATATAGAGTGTGCCCCCCCATCCAATTTTGCTTCCTACGGGCCTGTATTATGCTAGGATTAGGTAAATTGATGATGTGACATATTAAAAGAGGAAATGGTGGAATTTCAATTTTTCTATCTCTTATCTGAATCCCTTTTCTATTTCACAGCACCAAATCCTATGGTGTTACTACTCATTAGAATCTTCCCGAAGAGACGATTCTAATGAGTAGTGATACCATAGGGTTAAATACAGAAATAAAGATTTTAGTTTTTAGCTCACCTGGCACGTAGTGCCAAGGTGAGCTTTTAGGAATACTTTTTTTTAGGAATAACTTTGAAATACTCCCCTTATCTGG
Organism: Gari tellinella; assembly: GCA_922989275.2. NCBI lineage: Eukaryota > Metazoa > Mollusca > Bivalvia > Cardiida > Psammobiidae > Gari > Gari tellinella. The sequence continues at coordinate 5,948,228 of OV277868.1, read as the reverse complement.
AGCCCTGAATTATTATAACAAACAGTGCAGCCCCTGATCAGCGAGCTCCTTTCTGATCTCGACTGTTTGCGAAGATATACATGTACATCTGGTTTCAGCACTTAGTGGGGATTAATGAGACTGTAATTATAATATGCAGGAACATAACTCTTGT